>JAWHQI010000279.1:2400000-3670355 GCA_033032865.1 Dactylorhiza incarnata | reverse complement strand
CCCCCCCCCCCCCCCCCCCCCCCCCCCCCCCCCCCCCCCCCCCCCCCCCCCCGGATTTGGCTATAATAGTACCTCAGGGTACCAGGAATTGCACATTTAGCTTAGTTTTTCGTGCCCGTTTTCGAAGACTTGGACCGTGAGATCCTGATCACCACCCCCTTGGTCACAATTTTAGATACTCGTCATGTAGGTGTCTTCCGCGTACCCTGCTCAGCCATCTTGGTTGTGGAGGGAAATTTTTTTCTAAATTTCCGGGTAGATAGTGGGACCTCCCGCCGCAGCACCTGAGGTCCTTTTCGAGTTCTCTTAGTCTCTTTGTCCTTCGATCCTTGGAGTTGGATCGTCGGACCAGTAATCTTAGGCTGCCTAGATCCAAATATTTGAAGCCGAGATTTTCCAGACTTCAACGGTGCACATAGTCAAAACTCAAAAGTGCGGTGCGTTTAACAACTTCATATATTTATTAGATTATTATATGATCTGCATGATAAGCATCATCAATTTTTAGTTCTATCTAGAACATGCTTCTGTGGCTGTAAAATGGTACATTGTGCACGTGCTGCACGTGTAAGATGTAACATCCCTGGTCAGCAAATAGAATATAATACGGGACATTCCGGTTCGCGTGTTTAAGGCTAACCGCAATGCACAACACAACAACATCACCGATCCGGGCTGAACGTCATGGGTAGGCTTCACACAGCATGCCTAAATCCAGACTCGCGCGTTGGATTACAACTGCAGTTTATGCCGGGGACGGACACAATCGACCCGGAGGGGGTTCACAATGAACCGAGGGAAACACACACCGCGTCCAATTGGAGACGGGTGGCCCTCCTAAGCAAAAGTAAAAGCAGAAAACTACACCGGGGTCGCAATCCCACGCCCTGGCGAAGTCCCCGCTCTCCACCGCGTAGCGGGAGAGGGACTCTACGTGCAGTTCACACAAACATACGCCGGGGACGAATCTCACGCCCTGGCGGAGTCCCCATCCTCAACCGAAACGGCGTGAGGAGACTCTCATTTCACGATTAGCAAATGCAAGCAAATAAATACAGAAAAAGACGGTCCTAAGACCGGGGAAAAGAGTCGTTACCCTTATAGAGCGTCGCGGACGCATCACGGAGACGGTAAACGCTGCCCTACTTCGGATCTAGCCTCGGCTCGGCTCCACACACGGCTCTCGCAAGAAATCTCCTCTAGATCCTCGGTCAAGCGCCAAAACAGCGAGAGAAAGGGAGGAGAGGGGAGGGTCGACTTCCTCCTTCTTGGAGCAGCGCGAGCAAGAGAGAGAGAGGGGGATGTCGGCCTCCTCCAGACCGGCGAGAGAGAGGGAGGAGAGGAGGGTGCGGCCTCCTCCTTCCTGGAGCCGCGCGAGTAAGAGAGGGAGAGGGGGATGTCGGCCTCCTCCTGACCGGCGAGAGAGAGGGAGGAGAGGAGGGTGCCGGCCTCCTTCTTCCTGGAGCCGCGCGAGTAAGAGAGGGAGAGGGGCGTCAGCCGACCTAAACGAGGGCGAGAGGGAGAAGGATCGGGAGAGGGGATTGTGGCTAAATCGCGAGAAGCACGAAAGAGAGAGGGGGGGGGGGGGGGAGGATCGGGTTTTATCAAAACCCTAAACGGATGAGGCTAACCGCACCCCCATTCGGCTATTCGCACACCGATCAAAATTTATAAAACTAATAGGTGGTAGTAGTAGACCTAGAAGTACTGCTGTCAGCAACATTGCGGGAAGGGCCCGCACCATTTCTAGCTGCCTAAAAACGCAAAACAAACTACATTTAGCGGCGTAAATTAGGCAAAATCGAGAATTTGGAACTTCAAGTTCCCAAAAGCAGTGTAAACACACGCTTTCCGTCAATCATAAGTGAACATTCTGCCTAAATTTACTTATTTAGGCTCTTGCACTACACGTGCTCACTACCTGTTAAAAGGGGTTCATCCCGAAACCTAAAAACTAACGGATCAGCAAACCTAAAGTCCGATACCAATTGTAACATCACTGGTCTGCAAATAGAATATAACATGGGTCCGGCCGGGACCCCACGACATATAATATCCACAAAGCCTAAAATGTTAGTAATTGATACAAGAAAACATGCTAATAAAACTCAGAGTAAACAGAAACGGAAGCTAACCACAAGCCCAAAACAAAGGGGTCAGAATGTTCACATCAACAAGGAAAACAGTACTGAAGTGACACAGCCTTAAGGCCTTAAATGGCTTACAAAAGAGGTACAGACAAACCAAAAGGGCTACATGAAAAACCCCAAAACAGAGAGAGGACCCTAGCCAGCTCCTCAGCAACCCATGGGCTCCGGCCCACTACACACCACTGTGAGCTCCGCCACCTGAAACCAAGAACAAACAGGCGGTGCAACGAAGGTCAGCATGGGGCTGACCAACACAACGTAACGACTCCTCCCCCGGCCATCCTAGCGGACTCCGGGGCGAGTATATCGCTCTCCTGCAAGTACGCACGCACACCAAAACACAGGACCGAGGGGCACACACGGGGGTCCCCATAGCATAGCAAAGCACACGCGTCGTTGACTCCCAAGGTCACACGACCTAAACCACAGAGGCATTCTAAACCGAGTACTCATGAAGAGAGGCGTGACCTTTCGCACTCAAGCGTAGAGGTAGGTAAGCTACGCTCCGCATCGATTCGACGGAACGCGAAAGCGAGGTACGAAGTACATAACTATCTAACAGAGCGCGACATAGGAGAAGACAGTCTCCAACCGTCCGAACGAGCGCGACAGCGGGAAGAAACGGTCCGCAGCTGTCCAAACGAGCGCGACAAGGGGAAACACAGTCCACCACTGTCCAAACGAGCGCGACAGAGGGGAAACACAGTCCGCCACTGTCCAAACGAGCGCGACAGGGGGAAACACAGTCCGCCACTGTCCAAACGGGCGCGACAGGGGGAAACACAGTCCGCCACTGTCTAAACGAGCGCGACAGAGAGCATAGCACCACTCTCAGTCCTGGAACGTCGTGACGGGGAAACTCACCCACTCCGCACAATCCTCACGAACGTCATTCTACCGAGCTCACCTAAGCCCGCCTAGGAACGGGGTATTCACGAACGAAACCCACAAATCCTATGATCTCTAAGCCGAATAACACGGGACATTCCTGATCGCGTGTTTAAGGCTAACCGCAATGCACAACACAACAACATCACCGATCCGGGCTGAACGTCACGGGTAGGCTTCACACAGCATGCCTAAATCCAGACTCGCGCGTTGGATTACTAGTGCAGTTTATGCCGGGGACGGACACAATCGACCCGGAGGGGGTTCACAATGAACCGAGAGAAACACACACCGCGTCCAATTGGAGACGGGTGGCCCTCCTAAGCAAAAGTAAAAGCAGAAAACTACACCGGGGTCGCAATCCCACGCCCTGGCGAAGTCGCCGCTCTCCACCGCGTAGCGGGAGAGGGACTCTACGTGCAGTTCACACAAACATACGCCGGGGACGTAATCCCACGCCCTGGCGGAGTCCCCATCCTCAACCGAAACGGCGTGAGGAGACTCTCATTGCACGATTAGCAAATGCAAGCACATAAATACAAAAAAAGACGGTCCTAAGACCGGGGAAAAGAGTCGTTACCTTTGTAGAGCGTCGCCGACGCATCACGGAGACGGTAAACGCTGCCCTACTTCGGATCTAGCCTCGGCTCGGCTCCACACACGGCTCTCGCAAGAAATCTCCTCTAGATCCTCGGTCAAGCGCCAAAACAACGAGAGAAAGGGAGGAGAGGGGATGGTCGACTTCCTCCTTCCTGGAGCAGCGCGAGCAAGAGAGAGAGGGGGATGTCGGCCTCCTCCTGACCGGCGAGAGAGAGGGAGGAGAGGAGGGTGTCGGCCTCCTCCTTCCTGGAGCCGCGCGAGTAAGAGAGGGAGAGCGGGATGTCGGCCTCCTCCTGACCGGCAAGAGAGAGGGAGGAGAGGAGGGTGTCGGCCTCCTCCTTCCTGGAGCCGCGCGAGTAAAAGAGGGAGAGGGGTGTCGGCCGACCTAGACGAGGGCGAGAGGGAGAAGGATCGGGAGAGAGGATTGTGGCTAAATCGCGTGAAGCACGAAAGAGAGAGGGGGGGGGGGGGGGGGGGGGGGGAGGATCGGGTTTTATTAAAACCCTAAACGGATGAGGCTAACCGCACCCCCATTCGGCTATTCGCACACCGATCAAAATTTATAAAACTAATAGGTGTTACATAAGATATGCTCGTATATATGAACTACGTTTGCATGACCTGCTGGTATATATGAACTAATTAAATTATTTAAAAAAACTTGATTTATTAACATTATTTGTGGGCCCGACCTATTTAGCTTACCGGGTATTGACTTGATTAGGCGATGAGATGCCTTGATGTTTATAAAGATATTTAGGTGCGCGTGTGCACATAGATCTGTGCGTAGCGCACGCGCACCTCCGATCCATGATCCAAAGGCTGGGAAAAGGCGACTTTAAATTTTTTTTTAACATGCGATGAACGGCCTAGATTTCTCCCCGCGCACATAGCTTTCGTGCCTTCGACACATGAAAAAATAAGTCTGATTTTTAAGGCTATAGCAAGAGCTAGCTTCAATTTGAGAAACTCGTCATTTTTTTCTCCGTCGTTGATCCTGTGACGTGCATTCTTCGTTTTTTTGTTGAATGTCGACGCCTGCATTGGTAGTAATCAATAATTTTCATTGCTTCCCTCTCCTCTTCATCTTTGAAGCCATCTAATCGAAGGAGGGTGAATATGCACGAACAATTGACCCGAAGATATATGAGATGATGAATTGCCGACCTAGAAGAGGTGCATCAAGAGGGTGGTTGTTGAGGAGATCGATCCATGCATGGGCGGATCCACGAATTTCAACATTGGGGGTCCAGACATATTATCAAAGTCGTTTCTCTCTCATCAGGGCACTATTTTGATGTGTAAGTAACCGAAATTCATTGTCCCGGCGAGAGGAATCCAAATTCACTATCCATTATTGCAAAATTCTAAGGGGGGTGTTAGATCCGCCCCTACATTAGTGAGTTCCTATTAGGAAAACGAGAGTAGTTTCTTTGATTGGGAAATTGGTAGAGTAAGTGGACCCCAAATAGAGGTTCATTTTAGGGTGATCACCATTGATTCTTATTTTATTAAAAGATGCATAATTTTTTAATTAAATAAAAAGAGTAATTATAAGTGCAAATCAATTTTCGCTATGTGCAAACCAATAAAATTTAAGTGCAGACCAATTTTTTAGGTGCAGACCACAACTTCTCTCTTCTTTAAACCGCCTCCGGCGAAGTACTTTGGCTAATGACAGCTCAAGGTTAATGACATACTGAGAATGTTAATGTCAGACCGAGACTTTTAATGTCAAACCAAATTAGCGTTGGCGACGATGGCGTTGGCGGAGGCGACGATGACGTTGGGGATGGCGGCGACGACGATGGAGTTTGCGGCGGCGACGATGACATAGGAGTTGGCGGCGACGACAATGACGTTGGCAGCGGCGACGATGGCGTTGCCGGAGGCGACGATGGCGTTGGAGTTGGCGGCGACAACGATGACGTTGATGGCGGCAACGATGGTGTTGGCGGCGGCGGTATTGGTGGCGGCGATGGCAACATACATTTGAACCGAGACATTGTTGGGTGTGCACCTAAAGTTTTTTAGAATACAAGAAATTAAACTTTTTAATTTTTTTCAGGTTTGCACATAGCCAAATTCGATCTGCACTTAACACCGCTCAATAAAAAATATAAAGGAATAAAATTAGTGAACTATTCAGATCAGCCACGAATTAATCACTATCAATTTGGGCTCAAATTTAGAGGAACTTGGCACGACTTGATGCCGCCGACAACTTCATCCGCCGCAGCTCTTGTTCCAGATTTCCTTTCCGGCGAGGTGCGTCCTACCGCTCCTAAGCCCCATGTTTAGGGAAACTTTGCTGGCGGGAGAGATTTGAATAAAGGAAAGAGGAATTACTACACCGGCGCCAAACAAGAATTCAGTGAAACTACATTGAGAAAACCCTCGCCGGGTTTTACAACAAACCACCGGCCCCTATCCAGATCAGTGATGGGTCCGGTCCGGGCCCCGAAAGCATCACCTCCTGTAGGCTCACCTCCGCGGTGGCCGGAAGGGACCATCTGCGCACCTTGTCCCCGCTTTTGCACGACATCTACAACCCAACGTGAAGAGGAGGGGTGTTATACGGAGGCGGCCACAGCTTTTCCAGGTTGCTGCCCATTGGGATCAATTCAGGGCCCGTCTGTTTCCCCATTTTTGCTCCGTTCCTTTGGAGTGAAAATGTGTCCATCGTTAATAGCAACCTATTTTTATTACATTGCAGCCCAATTTGTTATTGGCAGCCCAAACTCTATTAAATATATAAAAATTAGAGCACTATATGTTGATCTTTGCATATACTTTTTATATTACAAAATTACCATTCCACGTAACATAAATTCCCATACTTTGCAAAAAGGAAGACCAAAAACCGTTCATCAAATTAGGGTAAAGAAAATTAAATTATTTAATAAATCTACATCACATACTTAACAATCGAGATTCCATTTAGGAGCAATGTTCGTACAATCCCTCTTCCAACATATAAATAGTGGTGGTAGAGGGCAATCACTATGCACGATCTGTTGCACAAAATGATTATCATTTACGAATGCTATGAAAACATTTCTTACACCTAACAAAGCGAAATGACATCCACAACGACGCTTTCTTATATTTTGATTGATCCAACCCTTAGACCTTTGACCGAGCCATTTATAACCATATATATCACACCCAAGTTTAACTCTAGATTTGCTTAGAGATGTCAATTTATCGGCACCTTTAATGGTGATCACAAACCCCAAGTACTTTTGCAATATTATGTGACCAACAGATCCATTCTTCCTTTGTAGAAAAGCTCGTAGTAGTGGTAAAATGTAATTTCAAATCTACACGTAGTAGTGTCAAACTTTTCTCTCCATACCCTACGATTTTTTTTAAAAAAAATCAGCATTCAAAATAAGTTTCTGAAATTTTGCAAAATACTTCACAAACATTCATAACAACAAACATCCAAACTTACACAAACAACATATTTTGCAAACAACAAATTTTGCAAACAACAAATTTTGCAAAATAACTAACCCATTACACCAACTAATATGCTCTACATTTTCTAAAATTACACCACAATATAAATTGGTGCAGCACAACACAATCCAAGAGGACAGCAAGGATGGAGAACTGGAATGCAAAAAATAGGCAACTATGATTCATCGAAAGAGGGTTGCACGGATGGAGCACTCCTATGGATCGTGGTAGTTGGTCGGTTTCGAGGTCAGTATGAGCCTCTACAGTGCAAATGGCGATGTCTTCCGGTAAGGGAAAGCTGGAAATGATTTTGGCGACTTCATTGGCGGAGGGAATGGAGGCCACAACGCATCCGGTGGTCTCTCCGACGGTCAGTTCCGAGTCGCCGGTGGAGGGAATCGCTGAGGAGGACTGATCGATGGGGGAGAGGGGATTGCACAACTCTTTCACACGTCAACATTGGGGGCGACGGGGCGGAAAAGAAAAAGGATCGGGCTAGGGTTTTGGGCTGCCGATAGTTCTAGAGGAAAGAAATAATAAATGGTGAGACCTCTTGAATTTTGGGTTGCCTAAAGCCAAAATTGGGCTGCCCGTATCAGTAAGCTTCAATTATTACAATTATTATAATTATTATTACTATTACCATTATAAAAGTATAAATATGGCTGGCCCTTGCAAATTATTATTATCACTTGCTATTATTTAAATTAGTATTAATTATTTTAAAAAAATTAATATATTAGTTATAGTATATAAAATGGTGGAAATTAATTGTACTAAATTTAATTTAATGATAAATATTAATTATAATTAAATTTATTTTATCAAACCTATTTATTAGTTTCTCAGTGCTCCATTCTCATTGTTGCGGAACGCTTAGGGCTCTTGGTAGACTGGTCCAATTGAACCACCTTAGCTCGTGAGCGAACTAAGCGTGCAAACAGTCAATTCGAGATTCGCTGAGTACACTGGGACTTTTTAACGTGGAAAACCCGGAAAGGGTAAAAAACCACGCGACCGGAGCTGTGCCGACCAAACTTCACTATCTTCTGGGGGTTACAATTTGGTAGTTAGAACTCGAGCGCGACAGGCCGCCGCTCGTTACAATAAGAGAGAGAGAGAGAGAAGGTTCTGGAGGTGACAGGCCACCTTTCAGAAAACTAAGTCTTTTTTCCTTCTGAGAATCTTGGAGAACAAAAGTGAGAAGGCTCCGGGGAACGAAAGTGAGAAGCCCCGGAGAACAAAAGTGAGAAGCTGCGTCGCCTTTCGGGATGAAGGAAAACCTCAAGTCCCGCAGGAGATCTTCAAGCGCCGAAGGAGAATTCCGCAAAAGTCTGCAAGGAGCTCTCCCGGGTCTCCAAAGTCAGGTCCTCTCAAATGAAGCCTTGGCGCTCCTTTTATAGCTTTGGCCGAGGGCAGTCCGGTAATTTCGTCGTTTGCAGTTTCCATAAATGCACGGCGGACGAATCATATTTTCTGGTTCGGGGCACACGGATCGCCATTTTTCGTAAATGACCACCTTACCCTTCGGGTAGTTCGGGTAGTTCGGGCAATTCGGGCAGTTCTGTTGGAGGCGAAAAAGGCGACAGGTTGTTCCTAAAATCTGAGAAACTGGAAAGACAAAAGGTGAGCACGCTGGAAAGACAAAAAGTGAGAAAGTCAGAAAGACAAAAAGTGAGTCAGAAAGACAAAAAGTCAGAAAGTCAGAAAGACAAAAAGTGAGAATGCTTCTGAGAGCGCTCAGAAGCGTTCTGAGCGCGCGCGAGCGTTGAGGTGCTCCGAACGTGCCGCGGACCACGGGGATGCACCGGGCGGACGGCGGAACGGGGAGTTGTCCCCCAAGGAGGAATTGAGATCCGACGCACCCGACGAGAGGGCGCGAACGCGGCGGGGGCCCCTTCGAGCCCCCCTGCGGAAAAAGGCGAGGGGAGGGGGCCGGACCGCACCCCACGGGCGGTGCGGCCGAGTCGTACCCCGGGGGGGTGCGGCTTGGCCGCACCCCCCAAGGGTGGTGCGGCTGGGCCGCACCCCTTGAGGGGTGGGCCGCAAGGGGGGGGGGGGGGGGGGGGGGGGCGGCTTGGCCGCACCCCGGGAGGGGTGCGGTCGGGGCGCGACCGGGTCGCTACTCCGCAACGGGGGGTGCTGCCCGCGCGCTACCGTGCGCTCCCGTGCGCGCGGTAGCGCACGTACCTGCGGCTTGTGCGTGCTTTGAACTCGGCGGTGGGCGGCGGAAATGGCGGGTTCGATCTCTCAAACTTAAGCGATTATGCGTTGACCGTTGACCCCACCTCTCTTCGGCGGGGCTTCCTTTAGACGCAACCCGAGGCCTTTACGAGTGTATAACATAAGCCTCCCAAACATTCGGAGTCCGAGTTTCGGGGCGAGGAGTTCGAAGGTTTTGACTTTTCTGTGGCGGCTTTATTCACCGCCCTCTTTGCGACGCTTTGGGTAGGAGTTGCGGTCGAAGGGTGAGCGTGGTTGACTTTGTTTCTTTGTTCTGGACAGGCGTTTCTCGCCCTGCGCTGGGTCGTGATAGCCCTCTGATGGTCCTGCTGTCCTGGTTGCTGACAAAGCGTTGATCGAGGGAGGACGCTTTAAGATGGCCGGCGAAGGGCGTTGGTTCTCTGAGGTTGTCGCTGGCTTGCTGCCTAACATTAATATCCGCATTGGTTGAGTGATTTCTGCAAAATAAAAGATGAACTTGCGCGGTTCTGAGCCCGCGGCTCTTACATAATAGAAAATTAGCTTGCGCAAGTCTGTGCTTGCGGCTTTTTTGCACGAGTCTGTGCTCGCGGCTTTTTTGCACGAGTTTGTGCTCGCGGCTTTTTTGCACGAGTTTGTGCTCGCGGCTTGGCCGGTGAATAGCGGGTGTATTCAAACCGGAGGTGAACGTAAGGGGGGCAGGCCCATACGACACCGGGACTCGACGGCGGAGGAGAAGGGCGAACCTTCAATCGACGGTGGTGCAAAGTCCCCGGGGCAGGGCCCCGAAGTGGCCGGTGAATAGTTGGTGTATTCAAACCGGAGGCGAACGTAAGGGGGGCAGGCCCCTACGACGCTGGGACTCGACGGCGGAGGAGTAGGGTGAACCTTCAATCGACGGCGGTGCAGAGTCCCCAGGGCAGAGCCCCGTTACAAAGATTTTTCTTAAATGGATGTTGATGTCAAAATATACATATATAGTTTTATAGTAAGAAATCATTTGACGCGTAGCTTTATTTAAGATAAGATAGGTGCACGAGTCTGAGCTCGCGGCTTTTATATAATACGTAATATAAGATAAGTGCACGAGTCTGAGCTCGCGGCTTTTACATAGTAGGTAATATAAGATAAGTGCACGAGTCTGAGCTCGCGGCTTGGTACAGAAATTTTAAGATAAGTTTGCACGAGTCTGAGCTCGCGGCTTAGCATATTGTAGAAGTCCCCGGATTACTGGTAAAAGCAGCGCAGGTTTTGAGCGTTCCAGGTGCGTGACAAAGTCTTCCCTTCCGCCGTTCTGAGCATGTATGTTCCGGGTTTCACGACCGTAGTGACTACATACGGGCCTTCCCAGGCCGGTGAGAGCTTATCTCCTTGGGGGCCTTTGTCGGCTGCCTCGACGCTGCGTAAGACGAGATCTCCTATGTTGATCGGCCTGGGCTTCACCCTCCTGTCGTAGATGTGGGCTACACGCATTTGGTAGGATGCGGCACGTTGGGCGGCGTTGTCCCGAACCTCAGGGATTAGGTCGAGATTTTCCCGAAGCAGTCCGTCATTCTTGCTGGGATCGAAGGTTAGCACCCGAATACTTGGAACGCCGACGTCGACGGGGATGATAGCTTCGGTTCCGTAACAGAGGTTATAAGGCGTCTCCCCCGTCGGAGTTCTCTCCGTTGTGCGATATGCCCACAGCACATTTGGGAGTGCGTCCACCCATTGCCCCCCAGCTTCATCTAAGTGTGTCTTCAATCCTTTGAGGATGGTGCGATTTGTGACTTCTACTTGTCCGTTGGTTTGCGGATGCGCCACGGACGTATGACGAAGGTTGATCTTCAGATCCTCGCACATCTTGGTGAAGGACTTCCCGGTGAATTGAGTGTCGTTGTCGGCAATGAGTGTGGCCGGGATGCCGAAGCGGCAGACGATGTTCTTCCAGACGAATTGTTTGGCGTTTTCTTCTGTAATTTTAGCTAGGGGCTCGGCTTCCACCCATTTGGTGAAGTAATCGATGGCTAGGATGATGAACTTCCTCTATCCGGATGCTAGGGGCAGGGGGCCGAGGAGGTCGATCCCCCATTGCGCGAATGGCCACGCACTTTGAAGCGTGGAAAGCGAGACCGGGGGTTGGTGAGGTATGTTGGCGTGTAGCTGACAGCTCTTACACCTTTGGACAAAGTCGGTCGCGTCCCTCCTCATTGTCATCCAGTAGAAGCCCTGACGCAGCATTTTCCGTGCCAACGCCTTTCCGCCTAGGTGTTCTCCGCAAACTCCCCCATGCACTTCTCTGAGGGCGTAGTCTGCTTCGTCTGCCGGTAGGCATTTCAGATATGGTCCTGAGAATGCCCGTTTGTAAAGCTCCCTGTCTATAATAGCGAACGATGCCGCCCGCATCCGTAGTATTCGTGCTTCTAAGCGATCTTCAGGAAGGAGCCCGCATTCGAGGTAAGCTCGTAGCGTGGTCATCCAGGATGACTCTTCCTGGTGGATGGCTGCGATCTCCCATGGCCCTTGAATGCTTGGGATTACGACCTCTTCGATTCGGCGTCTTCGAGACTGGTAGCTGGAGGGTGAAGTGGCGAGCTTGGAGAGAGCGTCCGCCCTGGAGTTCTGCTCTCGGGGGATGTGCAGAATTTGATATGATGGGATCTTCTGAAGGAGTGATTTCGCAAACGCGAGGTACTTCGTCATTTGGTCGCTCTTAGCCTCGTAGTCTCCTTCGACCTGTGAGAGTACGAGTTGAGAGTCTGTGTAAATCGTCAGGTTCTCAGCTTTGCAGTCGATAGCGAGTCGGAGACCGGCGATCAGCGCCTCGTACTCTGCAATGTTATTCGTTGCAGGGAATTTTAGCCGGAGTCCGTAATCCAGGGTGACCTCCTCGGGGCTTATGAGGAGCAATCCTGCTCCGGCTCCTTCAGCTCCGGAGGCACCGTTGACGTAGAGGGTCCAACGGGGGCTAGTGGTGTCTTTGATAAGAGTTATTTCCGACGGGATGGTGTACTCCACCACAAAGTCGGCGAGCACCTGCGACTTGATGTCAGGTCGAGGTAGGAATTGGATGTCAAACTCGCCGAGTTCTACGACCCACTTTACAAGTCTCCCTGAGACTTCCGGCTTCTGGATGATTGTCCGTAAGGGGAGTTGTGTCAACACCTTTACAGCATGAGCCTGGAAGTAGGGTCGAAGCTTTCTTGCTGAGAAAACAAGAGCCAAGGTCTGCTGCCGGATATCTGGTTTCGGTGTCGGGGAGGACTTTGCTGAGGTAGTAGATTGGTCGATGTACCCCTCCTTCGTCTTTTACGAGCACCGAGATAAGGGCCGTAGGCGACACGGCCAGGTACAAGAACAGAGTTTCTCCGGGGGTGGGCTTTGACAGAAGCGGTGGCGAAGCCAAGTATTGTTTGAGAAGCTCGAAGGCCACCTGGCATTCGTCAGTCCACTGGAAGCCGGAGTGGCGCGCTCCCCGGAGGATTTTGAAGAAGGGGAGATACTTGTCTCCCGTCCGTGACAGAAATCGGGATAACGCAGCGATCCACCCGTTTAGGCGTTGCACTTCCTTAATTGAGCGAGGTGGCGACATATCCTCCAACGCCTTGATCTTCTCGGGGTTGGCCTCAATTCCCCGATGGGTTACCATGAAACCTAAGAACTTTCCCGCCGTCACACCAAACGCACATTTGCTGGGATTGAGCCGCATCTGGAAGCGGCGGAGAAGCTGAAAGCACTTTCCCAAGTCTTCCAAGTGATCGCAACGATGGACGCTCTTTACTAGCATGTCGTCCACGTAAACCTCCATCGTCTCTCCGATGAGATTCTTGAAGACTTTGTTCATCAGCCTTTGATAGGTGGCTCCGGCATTTTTAAGGCCGAAGGGCATCACCTTGTAGCAGTAGACTCCTCGGTCGGTGCAGAAAGCGGTATGCTCTTCGTCCGCGGGGTTCATCCTTATCTGGTTGTAACCCGAATAAGCATCCATGAAGCTGAGCAGCTCATGGCCGGCCGTAGCGTCGACGAGTTGGTCAATCCTCGGGAGGGGGAAGCTGTCTTTTGGGCATGCTTGGTTCAGATTGCTGTAGTCGACACAAATTCGCCATTTTCCCGAGGCCTTCTTTACCATGACTACGTTGGCGAGCCATGTGGGGTATTCTGCTTCGCGTATGAACCGTGCTTCCAGGAGCTTAGCTACTTCCTCCTCGATCGCCTTCAAACGCTCGGGGGCAAAGTTCCTCTTCTTCTGAATTACAGGCCTGCAGACGGAGTTGATGTTTAACGAGTGATAAATAACGTCAGGATCTACCCCGGGCATGTCTTCTGGGCTCCATGCGAAAATGTCCTCGTTCTCTTGTAGGAAGGTTGTGAACTTTTTCCGCTCCTCTTGTGACAAGAGTGACCCGACCTGAACAGTCCGAGTCGGGTCTCGTCGGGAAAGTGGTACTTCTACTAGCCCTTCAACGGGCGCTCCTCGCTGCAAAATAGCTTCGTCTCGTAGGTCGAAGTTATTGATGTTGAGGGCGGTTGCCCTTACTGGTTGAGCCTGCTTCAAATAGCAGGTTCTGGCTGCCTCTTGGTCCCCTCTTACGACTCCTATGCCTGCGGCAGTTGGGAACTTCATAGCCAGATGCGGAATGGAAGGGATTGCCCCGAAGATTGACTGGAGCGGTCTCCCGAAGATGGCATTATAGGCGGAGGTGGACTCTACCACCATGGACTGGATGTTGTGCGTTGACTGTCTTGGAAACTCGCCCAATGTGACTGGGAGAATGATCATGCCCTGCACCGGGACAGGTCTGTTGTCGAAGCCGTAGACGGGCCCGGCCGCAGGACTAAGCTGGTCCTTCGTGAGCTTCATACTCTGCAAGGTGGAGAGGAACAGGACATCGACTGAGCTTCCGTTGTCGACCAGTATTCTCTTTACCTTGAAGCAGGGATCCCCGATCCCTGCGCTGATCACGAGCGGATCCTGGTGCGGTAGCCGCAACCCTTGCAAGTCTTCATCTCTGAAAGCTATCGTAATATCCTGCTTGCGTTTTTTGTCTTCGTGGTCTCTTACGGGCCGGGCAATCGGGAGGATTTGCGATGCTAAGACGGGGGGTCCGGCGATCGTCTCGATTTCTCCCACCATCGGCCTTCCCCCACCTGCGCATCGGGGGGCGGGGGGCTGCTCCCCTGCCTCCCTGGGCTGCTGGGGCTGATTGGGAATCTGGCCATGTAAGAATCTTCCCAGGAGTCCCTGGCGGATGAGGCGCTCGATTTTGTCTTTAAGTCTGGTGCACTCCTCGGTGGTATGCTCGGTTCCCCGATGGAACTCGCAGTACCTGGACTGGTCGCCCCTTGGATTTGGCGGGGGTATCCGGGGCATGGGGAGTTCGGGGTTGTTCTGAATGGCGTAGAGCACATTCGTTCTGGTGGTGTTCAACGGGGTGTAGGTCCTGGGCGGCAGTGGTCCCAGATCCCTTCGGGGGTCACGCCGAGGCTCGTCGCCGCGGCGCTCCTCGCCGCGACGTTCTTCTCGTTCGCGAGGGGCCTGATCTGATCCCCTCTTCCTTCCTTGGCTTACTTCGAACTGCCGACGGTGCGCTTCGATGGCCTCATCTGCCGCTATTTGTGCTTCAACCCGATGAACAAGGTCGGGGTAGCTTGGTACGGTTTTTCTCATGAGAGCCGAGTAGAAGCCACTCGGGCGGAGTCCTCCCAAGAAAACTCATCGCAGGAGCTCGGGGTCAACCCCTGGGATCTACCGAGCCTCGGTAGTGAAGCGTCGGAAGAAGTCCTTGAGTGTCTCTCCGTCGTTCTGGCGGATCCCTGAGAGATGGGAGGGATCCCGGACAATTCGGCGGTTGGCGATGAACTGATCCACGAACTGTTACACCATTTCTGTGAAGTTGTTGATGGCCCCATTCCGCAGAGAATGGAACCAAGTGCGCGTTTGTCCCTTCAAGGTTGCCGGGAACACTTGGCAGAGGAGCTGATCAGGAGCGCTGTAAATCCTCATGACGGTGGTGAAGTGATTGACATGTTCCAAAGGATCGTCCGTCCCGTCGAATGTCTCGATGCTGGGAAGCTTGAAGCCATTCAGAATTGGATGGGCTAGGACTTTAGGCGACAGTGGGGAGCCCTGATGCGCGGGACGGCGGGCGAGTGCGGTGCGTCGCCCTGCTTGGGCGTACTCTTCCTCTATCATATCGCGTATTTCTTCTCGCGTAGCTCTTTCCGTTGCTCGCTCAGGGGCAGCTCTTCTGGGGTGATGGCGACGGTGGTCAGCTTCTGGGCCTCCAGCTGGCGGGGCATGGTGAGCGGAACTCGCCGCGTTGGAGAATCCTTCTGAAGCCTCGTCCTCCTGAACGGCTTATTGGTTCGGGGCATGATTCAGAACTGGGGGCGGTGGTGCGTTCAGAGCTGGTGGTTGAATCGGAGCTTGAGGAGCCCCGAGATTCCTCACGAGGGCCAGCATCTCGGCTTGATGCTCTTCAATCTGCTGCATGCGTACTTCCAGCCCAGCTGCGGGCGTAGGCAGTGCCCCCTCCGCGAGAGGTTCGTTGATAAGCGAGTGGGAGGGAGCTGCGTCGACGCGTCCCTCCGGTATTGACCCTTCAGTAGTGCGAGCACTCTTTCCTGCCATAGCAGTTGGCTTTCAAAGAGTTTTGGGAATCTTCCCACAGACGACGCCAAACTGTTGCGGAACGCTTAGGGCTCTTGGTAGACCGGTCCAATTGAACCACCTTAGCTCGTGAGCGAACTAAGCGCGCAAACAGTCAATTCGAGATTCGCTGAGTACACTGGGACTTTTTAACGTGGAAAACCCGGAAAGGGTAAAAAACCACGCGGCCGGAGCTGTGCCGACCAAACTTCACTATCTTCTGGGGGTTACAATTTGGTAGTTAGAACTCGAGCGCGACAGGCCGCCGCTCGTTACAATAAGAGAGAGAGAGAGAGAGAGAGAGAGAGAGAGAGAGAGGGTTCTGGAGGTGACATGCCACCTTTCAAAAAACGAAGTCTTTTTCCCTTCTGAGAATCTTGGAGAACAAAAGTGAGAAGGCTCCGGGGAACGAAAGTGAGAAACCCCGGAGAATAAAAGTGAGAAGATGCGTCGCCTTTCGGGATGAAGGAAAACCTCAAGTCCCGCAGGAGATCTTCAAGCACCGAAGGAGAATTCCGCAAAAGTCTGCAAGGAGCTCTCCCGGGTCTCCAAAGCCAGGTCCTCTCAAATGAAGCCTTGGGACTCCTTTTATAGCTTTGGCCGAGGGCAGTCTGGTAATTTCGCCGTTTGCAGTTTCCATAAATGCTCGGCGGACGAATCATATTTTCTTGTTCGGGGCACACGGATCGCCATTTTTCGTAAATGACCACCTTACCCTTCGGGCAGTTCGGGTAGTTCGGGCAGTTCGGGCAGTTCTGTTGGAGGCGAAAAAGGCGACAGGTTGTTCCTGAAATCTGAGAAACTGGAAAGACAAAAAGTGAGCACGCTGGAAAGACAAAAAGTGAGAAAGTCAGAAAGACAAAAAGTGAGAAAGACAAAAAGTGAGAAGCGTTCTGAGCGCGCGCGAGCGCTGAGGTGCTCCGAACGTGTCGCGCACCACGGGGATGCCCCGGGCGGACGGCGGAACGGGGAGTCGTCCCCCAAGGAGGAATTGAGATCCGACGCACCCGACGAGAGGGCGCGAACGCGGCGGGAGCCCCTTCGAGCCCCCCTGCGGAAAAAGGCGAGGGGAGGGGGCTGGACCGCACCCCACGGGCGGTGCGGCCGAGTCGTACCCCTTGGGGTGCGGCTGGGCAGCACCTCCCAAGGGGGTGCGGCTTGGCCGCACCCCGGGAGGGGTGCGGTCGGGGCGCGACCGGGTCGCTACTCCGCGACGGGGGGTGCTGCATGCGCGCTACTGTGCGCGCGGTAGCACACGTACCTGCGGCTTGTGCGTGCTTTGACCTTGGCGGCGGGCGGCGAAAATGGTGGGTTCGATCTCTCAAACTTAAGCGATTATGCGTTGACCGTTGACCCCACCTCTCTTCGACGGGGCTTCCTTTAGACGCAACCCGAGGCCTTTACGGGTGTATAACACTCATTATTCTCATTCTCATCGCTTCAAAACGCCACGGCCGAAACTGAGAGAGCGAGGAAGGCGTTGGGGTAGATGATCACCGCGGTCAGTAGGCCGGAAAGTAGGTTTCTTGTGATTGAGGGGCGGGCTATTTTTGTCATATAACTATCAAATTAATCTATAATATGTTAAATATGCATTTATACTAAAAATAAAGGCAAAATAGTGATTTCAGTCCCTAATTTTTATCACCTTTAAGATTTAAATTCTAAACTTTTTATTTTGAAGAAATCAGTCCCCTGCCTTCTAAAATTTTTAGAATTCAGTCATACTTGACCCTTCCCGTTATATCTAACGGAAAATTCTTTTATTAATTATTAAATAATGGCCGCAGGTTCTATTCGAGGTTCAAAATTTATTTGGCATTTGGAATAAAAAGGGTGAAATTATAAATAACTACAGAATAAAAATAAATGGAAAAACAACATAGGTTTGTGCGAGGATCATTTTCCTTAGTGTTCTGAGATGATTAATTCCTTTTTGTTTCGCCCGATTCCAAGAGGCATTTTGGTATTTTAGGATTAACTGGTAAGCATTTCAGGAGGCATTTTGGTATTTTTAGGGTTTCAGTTGAGCGTGTTTTCTTTTGTAGTGGTAAGCATTTCATTGTCCGCTTCCCTCCGTTCGCCGCTGAATCGCCTCAAAATCTCCCGCGTAGGTGCAGTCCTCTTCAACGTTGTTAGAGTGCATGAGGGGCGCGCTGCCGCCGTGGAAGAGGACCTCATCACCGTCCTCGTCGAGATTGTTGAGATCAGAACGGCTTGAGCGGGAGGAAGAAGAAAATAGTATAAATTCTCCCTAAATTCAAGCGAAATTTCCGGAGACCATTCCCTTAGCCTGTAAAACAACTAAATAAATCATTAATCCATAATCGAAAATACGCCTTTACCCCAGAAATCTGAACTAGCCCTAACCCCTGCAAGAAGGATACTCAAACTACTGATAGAAACATACCGGTGATGTCGCCGGTCACGAGAACGAGGTCAGGCTTGATGGCCCGCAGAGCGGGGGCAAGAAGCCTCGCAAGGTCCTTTGCGCGCTCAGGATGATATGAACTGAGGTGGAAATCGGATACCTGAACGACCCATGCCGCATTCCCGTCATCGGGAAAAACTCCCTCGACGCCAACTCCGTTCCCGATGCGCCGTCGTCGTCGGAGAAGGTAGAAAAGGAGGGATGAGGTGTGAAGACGAGAAAGAGGAGGATTCGATGCGTTACAAAAGAGCAGGTCGCCGGCGACGACATGCTTTCCGTCACCCCGCTCTCCGGCGGGAGGAAGGAGGCGGGCGTCTTGAGCGAAAGGAAGGAGGCGGGCGGCTTTAGCGAGAGGAAGTAGGTGTCGGTTTGCAGTTAACCACAAAAAAAGTGTTTTTTTGTTAAATTCTGGAGTGCGGTTACCTAAAGACGGGTTGCGGTTAACAATTAACTTATTTTTAATGACCCAACTTCTACATGGGAAAGATACCCTACAAAGTCTACGTCAAAGGACACAACACCCTACATGAAAAGATATCACATTAATAACAAAAAATAATAACTACAGTGTGGAATAAAGTTGTACTTCATTAAGGGCCACAAGCACATTTGTTGACTTACTGACCACTCAAGCCAGAAAGTTCAACGGGAAATACTCACAAATGGAGAGTAAAATGAAGGAATCAAAAGAGTCTCTCCTGGCCCTCAAAGCATTCGTGTCCTCCTCTATGGTATCTAAAGAGTTCTTAACCTCCCTAGTCCTTAAGGTGCAGAAGGGGGAGAAATTTCATGAGGAGGAAGTGATTGGTCAAGAAAAACGGGATGACCAGGAGAAGGATAGGATTGTTGATGCTTCTAATCATAACAGTCCTAAAAAGCTGAATGTATTTCAAACAACAATTCCAGATGTCCTCTTAGGAGAGGCACATATCCATGGGGAGCTCCCAGAAGATGATCTGCTCTTGGATGAGGTTGCACAGATTGCCAAGGAGGCTGCTCTGACTGTTGAACAAGATGCATATTCTCAGGGGGAGCCTCACAAAGAAAATGAAACTCATCAAGATGTTGAAATGGCTCCTGAAGAAGAAGAAGATGAGGCACTGAAGTTTGCACCAAGAAATGTAATACCATAAGTCTTCTCAAGGAAGAGGAAAACCCCTGACAAAGAATAGTGAAGTCCAGGTATTCAGTAATTGTGAATATCTTACATTATATCACCAGGAGGACACAGCTGTGAAGAACAATTTGATAACTTGAAAATTTATAATATGGTCTGTGATCCCATTCAATAATGTCTTTATTCTCTCTGTATAGTTGTTTGTATTTAATGTTATGTCAAAGCATGTTTGAAATAACTCACTTCATTTTGTAAGATTTGTTAAGATAAATAGGAGGAGATTGTTGGAAAAAAACCTTATGATTTATCTAACAAATTATTAAAAGTGATTTCATCTGTTATGTTATATTACCCACATTTTATAGAATGGGTAAAATGGTCATTAGATGCCCTAGGTTGTCACACTCACCTTAGAGTGTCAAGGCCAGGGCAAGATAATCACAAAATCAGTTAAGTTAAGACTTGCGTCGAATGGAAGTCGACGCAACTTTGACTTGATGTCAACGCAACTCTGACTAGAAGTCGAAGTAATTCAATCTATCTGTCGAAGTATCAAGTCAAGTAAACGCAGCGTCGAAAGGAACTCGATGCAGAAGGAAGAGCCTGTCGAAGCCATCTTTGAAGTCGACGCAACTTTGACTTTAACTCGATGCAGGAGATAAAGGTCAAGTCCAAGTCTTCAACTCGACTGATGCGTCGATAAGGACTCGAAGTAACGTCGACATCTGAGTTCAGCCAAAGCTAAGAAGGAATTCAAATCTACTTCAATAAGAACTCATAGGTGCGTCGATATGATGAATGATGAAGTCGCCGCAGCGTCAAATACAGACAGAAATAGAAGTTTCTCTGTTGTCTTTTCTAATACCTTTTCAAAAGGTCTACAAAGCTGAATACTGTTCTCCAACAGCTCGTTTATTGCCAAGAATGGAATGAAGTATTCCAGTAATGCAACAAAGACATTCTTGGAAGTTTATTTAAAACAGATGGACTGGTCAGGAATAAAAATAGAAGGCAACAACAATTGTCCAATGGACATTCCTTCTAAGGACAGCCAAGAAGAAGAAAGAAATTCAAATGCAAATGATAGAGAATAAGTATGCTGAGAGGAGAAGAAAAAGACAACCAACTGATATTTATTCTATCTGTCGAAATAGGGCTTCTCCTTCTTCCTCCTTCAACCCTAAAACAGAAAAGAAGAATATCTCTCTCTGCACAAAAAATTAACAACACAGCTGCTTCATCTTCCTCATCACATAGCAGCAAGACAACAAAAGGGTAGAGAATCGGGATCAAGCTCATAGCCCTTGCAATCATCACAATCATAAGCAAATGTTCACTATATTCAGATCCTGTGATAAACAGAAGCTACATCATTCAAGAAACAGCTTCTGAAGAATTCTGAAAGCAGAATTTTATTCTTCTCTTTCTTTCTTCTTCTTCATTCACCTACTATAAAAGAGTTTTAAGAATCCCTCTTTCAAAGGATTCAATGGTTCTAAGAGTCTCCTTATCAAAAGACTAAGTGGTTCTAAGAGTCTCTTTATCAAAAGACTCAGTGGTTCTGAGAGTCTCCTTGTCAAAAGACTCAGTGATTTTGAGAGTCTCCTTATCAAAAGAGTCACACACAGTCAGTGCAATCATACCAGGGAGGTAGAAGAGTGGACTACCCATATTTTGGGGAACCACTATAAAAATCTTGTGTCTTCTAGATTGATTTCTGTGCTGTCCATTTTACTGTTTTCTGTATTTATATTTCCTGCATTTACTTTATTCTATTTTCGTATTGTTGATTGCATAATTTTTAGCAGTTTTATTGTGTGCACATTTAGGGTATAATAGATTTTAAATCTCTATTCACCCCCTCTAGAGAATACTCAGAGGCACATTGTGCACTTTT
This sequence comes from Dactylorhiza incarnata, assembly GCA_033032865.1. Classification (NCBI taxonomy): domain Eukaryota; kingdom Viridiplantae; phylum Streptophyta; class Magnoliopsida; order Asparagales; family Orchidaceae; genus Dactylorhiza; species Dactylorhiza incarnata. The sequence continues at coordinate 3,648,974 of JAWHQI010000279.1, read as the reverse complement.
AATTCACTTCAGTCAGTTTTATTAGACCTGTAAAGCCTATACGAGTTCAACGAATCTATTCGCGCTCGATTCCATTAATATTAAATTGAAATAGTTATGATTACAAAAAAAATTCCCAATGACGCTTGGAAAGTGACGACCAATGAAAACTCTTTTGGTTTTCTATACCGACTCGTATCCCCACGAACCGGTTGGCTTTAGCCGATCTCTCCCCAGATACGGCCTCAAGCCGCTCTAGCCTCCTATCCCCAGGCCTTGAGTACCCCCTAGATCTACTCCCTAGACCTAATCGCCAACACGAGGCGAATTACTCCCTAAGTCCTACCCAGACCTAGTCGTCGTGTGGCGAATTTCTCTACCGAACAAAAGATATAAAGGTTACAATTAGAAACTAAAACAAAACACAAACTAGAAACTCCCTCAAAAGAAGAACTTGATGTTGATGTAGATGCGATCGGATCGGTCTTCAAGTTCTTTGCGATCACGAACATTGACGGAGTTCTTCGGGCTGCTTGGAGAAGGCTCTTACTGAATATATGGCTTCAATTCGTTCTGTAGCAGCAAGCAAAAACGGAGGAAGCGCGCGTTTTTAAATAGAATCAGCCGCTACCGCCAGCGACAGTACTACCGCCCCGCGGTAGCCACATTAGGCAATGATCAAGCACACGGAACGTGGAATCTTAGGCAACTTTTGAGCGCCAAACTTTGAGTTCCGACTAGCGCGCCGCGGTAACGCTAACGCTCCGCGATAGCGAGATAACCATCCTTCAGCCAATATCTCCTTCCATATTTGCTCCTCAATCACATGCAGATGGGAGGATTCCAAAAGCTACCGTCGGGCGGAAGACATGCCGCGCCGCGGTAGAGCATGCTAAATATTCATCCCGCCAATCATTCCTTTTTCTCCACTGTTTCCTTCCCGGCAATTGTTTCCATTTATGCTAGCGCCAGCGGTAGTGCTAACGCTCCGCAGTAGAGCACATCTCTTTTCGTCGATCGCATCTTCGTCGAACGCTGCTTTCATTTCGTCGAACACCAGTTCGTCGAACGGCATCTATTTTCGTCGAACACCATTTCATCGATTCGCTAGCGCCGGCGGTAGTGCTAACGCTCCGCGGTAGAGCACATCTCTTTTCGTCGAACGCATCTTCGTCGAACGGCCACACATTTCGTCGAACGCTGTTTTCATTTCGTCGAACAGCTAGCGCCTGCGGTAGTGTTACCGCGCCGCGGTATCAACAGAGAATCATCCTGATGTCGCTTCGACGTCTTTCTTTTTCACGCTCCTTTGGGGATTAAATGTTGAAGATCCTGCACACTATAAACACAATGCAAGTATGATCAAATACAATAGGATTTGTTATTGTCAAACCAAGAGATGCGAAAAGCATGTTCCAACAGAGGTTGCTCACTACCCGGATGTCGGCGGGAGGCAAGCTGCCGGGGCTTTGATGGCCCAGAAGGTTGAACCCGGGGACGAGGACTGTCCCATCCGGTGGGGGCTGCGAGCCCGATGGAGGCTGCGAGCCCGGCGGAGGTAGTGAATCAAAAGAGGGGTCTGATTATTGACCTGGTTAGGTCACTAGCAAGCCTTGCAAGGGCTTTTCTCTAGCAAGGTTTTGGTATTGCATATGGAGCAGTTTATTGACTGCTGCCCCATGATCGATAAGTAACGACCCAACTCATAATATATACGAGGTATTCTCTGCTTTGTTTCATCACGCAACTCATATTAAGCTAATTTGCATAGTTTTGTCATTTTCCTGAGGCGACCTACGACTACTTCTGAGGAAGTCACACATTTCAGAACTACTCTCTCACCTAAGAGCATCTTAAGAGCCCATGGGTTGTCTTCACGACCGCTACAAAATAGGGACAGCATGAGCGAAAAAAAAAACATTCTATAATCAGGATGCATACTACGCTCCCTACTACTGAACGCAACGTCTTTCTGGAGCCGCCATTGTAAATCAACTAATCCAAAGTGAAATTTGCTAAGCTCAATGCAAAATTTGTATTCAGCCGCCTATTTTGATTGTACATGTATTCAGCGAGTCGAGAAATTTAATCTAAGAACTCAAAAGACATTAGCTAAATCATAGTAACAGAATTTTGAATATAGTATTGAAAATAAATATTTAACGGTCATTTACATTCAAATATCTCTGAGATCTCAAATGCATTTGTGGATGGAATAATTTCTAATTTTCTACAGGGGAAGAAGGTATTCATCATGAGAAAATAAAGCTGTGCATAGATATGCTGGCATTAAAAAGCACTATCATGTCCACAGGTTGTCAAGCTGTACTGTAAAAAGTGACAGATGTACTTCAATTTCTTTTTTTATGTATATATATTTTAATTGGATAACCGCACACCGATATTTTGAAGGGGAGCCTTGGCGCACCGGTTGACGTGTTGTCGTGTGGCTTTGAGGTCACGGGTTCGAGTCCTGGAAGCAGCCTCTTGCATTTTGGTAAGGTTTGTCTATCTACATTTCACCCTTGTGGTGGGACCCTTTTAACCGCACACTGATGTTTTCTTTAAACACAATAATTATGGCTGTCATTACTGAAATAAATGAGATCATCAACATATGAGCACGCAGCTCATCATTTTCATATCCGGCATATACACGAGAGAATTTAAGAAAAGCTTCCTCACTAAAGTAAGCAACATTACGGTCGTACCGCGCTCTCGGGGCTTGTTTCATTACGTATATCTGTTTTTGCTTAACTTGCGTGAGTGATTCTCAATACTTTGCTGCACAAGTCCAATAAATTGACTGTAGTATCCTCTTCCAAATGATGATTTCACATCCAACTGGTAAATAGACCACGAATTATGAGCAGCCATGGATGACAGGAAATGAATAGAGTCGAGCATTGCGACCAGAGAAAACACCTCTCTAAAAAGTAACTCCTTGTTTGTGCCTATTTTTCAATGAGGCGAACTTCACACTTGTCAACTCCACAAACTTCAAACTCCATTGAGCAATACTCTCCACCGCGATTAGTAAGAACTTTAATTGGTCCTCTCTACTTCATTCTCAGCCACTGTCTAGAAGCTTTTGAATGACTTAGGCCTCGTTTGGCGCAGCGTTTTTGATTCGGCAAGTTTAGACAAAAACGCCACATCATAGAATGCATGTTTGGCATGACAATGGTTATGACCGCCGCCAAGAAAAGAGAACTAGTTTTGAACATGAAAGTAGATGAAGTTCCTTAGGTGAGGACGGACGTTCACGAACGACGGTTCATAACCATCGCATTCACGACCACCACCGCCACGCTAAACGAAGCCTTAAAAGCTTATGATATGTGTTTAATAAAAAATCCTATTCAGCACACATGCACAAAATATATTGAAATTGTCATCATTTCATTAGCATTCATGTTGATCATGATCATCAGCTTGCTAATTTTATAATTAAATCACTTAGTGATGATCAATTTTGTGCATTTATGAGAGACAATGGTAAGTTAAACCCTACAATATGAATTGTATTTTTGATTAATTTCGAACATATTGTCATTGACTTTATTGATACAGAATTTAGCTTTTTAACTACTTATTTCTTCATATGTTTTTCAATGATATATGATCTCCTTGGAACTACTGTATGTTGGGTAATGAGTTTTTATTCCAATTGATCTTATCATTTCAGGTGAATATTTTCTTCAACTGCTTATTCATCAGATATATTGGCATTTATTTACAAAAATTATTTTAAATGGGAAGAGTATATTATAGCTAGTAATTGAATGATGAAATGAATGAATGATTGTCTCATGTAAGCATTAAGCTTTGATTTATATATTTTTATTTCACACCCATTCTGATAATGCTAAAATGAGGGGGAAAATAGTTAATGAAGATGTGCTATTCTTTATAATGATGTTTGATTGATCGACTCATCATGCGTGAAACCCATATCTAGGGGCCCGGGTGGACCATGATAACTCGGTGAGTCACTTACTCATGAGATCTAGCCTTGCCTCCCATACTCACGCGCTTTCTCTTCTTTTGTTTGAGACTTGGATCTAGGGGCCCAACCCCATATTCCTGCTCGAAGAGATGGTCATTTGAGCTCCACAACTACTGGTGTCATCACCCTACAAAGAGGGGGAACCAACCAAGATGTATGTTGTCTGACCCAACCTCAGACTCTTTCTTCCCGGCCTATTCGACTCTCTGGTCGCAGTTATTTAGGTGGTATACCGAAATTGAAGAGATAGAATGAGGACTCTTTATGGTCATAATTTTATCATTAAGGAAAAGGGCAGATTGATGTCCCTATAAGCCCTAGTGCTAATTTTAATGATAACGAAATGTTAACTAGTTGTTTAATCTTATTTTTAAGTACGTGTGCAGGCTATATGATTAAACGTTGATCAAGCCAAATACATCAAGACATAAGGATTAGATGTGTAATTTGTTAAATAATGCTAAATAGGTAGGAAAGCATTTCCTTGTCTTTAAACACATCCTGTCAATATTGCACTTAAGAGTAACTCAGTTTTAAGACTACTAATGTGTATGGATCTATTTAGGCTCCATTTGTTTGGGAGTTTATTCTCCATTGTGTTTTTGAGAGAAAAAAATGCAAAACATTTTTTTGCCAATTTGAATAGCCTCTATTTTGAACGGCAGACCCTCCAAAACGTCACTTTATGTTTGATTCCATTAGTAGGGAGAGAGCTCCGTTCAAGAACATTGTTTTATCTTCATCTCCAACCTCCCCATCTCCAACCGCAGCCACCCACCTAACACAGGATTCTATGAATGCTTGAATAGACACGAATCCGACGAATATGCTTGCAATAATTAAAGTTTTATAATATGATAGATAATCACGTTCAAGCGGAGTCTCTATGAAAGGAACAAATAAAGTAATACACATGCAAGAGTGCTAGAAAACAGATACCTGATCGAACAAAACCCGGTAAGTCACGGGACTAATATTGTCCAAAACATTGAATTCACAAGAGTCAACACAAACGAAATAACAACCAAGCAATAAACTTATATTAGTCATGGGATAGAAGGCTCAGTGGGATGGACGGCTGGTTGTGAGGGGAAGAGGAGTCTGGAGGTTCGTTTGGGACTTTGGAGGAGGCTCGTCTGTTTGAAAGGACGGGATGTGTTTGGCAAGGGGCTGGGAGGTCAACTAATGGGGGCAGAAATTTAATTCCAGAGGCTGAAATTAATAACTGGGAGGTGGGAGTGATCAGGCAATACTTCCCGAGGGAGGAATGCTAGGCCTTGGCTGAAATTGTGAATTCTAGCTGCTGGATTTCATCGAGACTGGAGGGGAAAGAGGGGCTAGGCAGCAGTTTGGAAGGCTCTGACATGGAGGGAAATTGGATTGGAAGGTTTGAGGGGGAGTTCCGACCCTTTCTGGACAGAGTCTTGGCAGGGGGATGTGGGCTGGAAGATTGCTAGTAGTCGGTTGAAGGAGAGTGGAGGGACTCCGTTGGGAAGGTGGATACGCGTGAGAGGGTTACGGATTTAGAGGGGAAGTGGGGAGAACAGGAGGGAATGTAGGGGCAGTGGCCTAAATTTTAGGTAGTGAATAGTGTAGTGAGGAAGTTGGTTAGGGAGTGGTGATGGTGGTGGGTGGGCGGCGGGTTCCTCTCTGGTACGAGGGGGAAAAAGGGGGGAGGGGGAGGGAAGAGAAGAAAAGGAGGGGGAGGAGAAGGATGTTATGAAAATCGGTCGATCCGAGTGCGGATAAAAATTCTCCTGTTCCAAATAAATTTCTAACAGCCAAACGAGGTTACGCAAAATGATAATGCACAAGAAATAAAGGAAATAAAACAAGCACCACAAAAGAGAAGAACACCAAAATTTAAAGTGGTTCCCCTGAAAAATGAAATTGGTACGTCCACTGTGCAAGCAGAGATCATATATATTTCTAGTTTCTCAAACATACAATACAGCTAAAATGAAGGAGAAGGAATAAACCGAGAAGAACTCAAAACCTCCAAGATCCGGCCGTACACGATGCGACGAGAAACAAAAAAAAAATTGGCGACGAGAGACGAAGCCGGCGGCGGAAGAACACGGAGGCGAGAGGAGCTCGCCGGCCGAGAGGAAGATGCCGCTAAGAGAATCCGACAAACGCTCGCCGGGAAGAAGAACTCGCTCTCAATTTTTTCTCTGCACATAAATCCTAAGATAGTCTCCTTATTTATAGATGAATAGGAGACCATCCATTAATAGCATGCATGAAGAAGAAACGGAAGGAAATAGGATGAAGATAAATAACTGCCTAAGAAGGCAGGGGCGATAGAAGGAAGCTGTCATCTAGGACCGGATGGAAATAAAGACTTTCTTCCAAATATAGGTCTCCTCCAAATCAGGAATTACTTAGGCACACGGATCGGTGAGGTGTCGCCAATCCCAACAATCTCCACCTTGAGGCCTCACGCAAGAAATGCTCCACCTGCAGCTTGGATCTTCTCCCTCCAGAAAAAACCAACTGAATGAATTTCGGCCGATAACGGATCACGAGAAAAGAAACTCCTTCAATCCTAAGTAGCACACAAACTGGACTAACGTGGTTGTCTCAGAAACGCTCCACCTTGAAGCTAAATGTTATGATCCTTGGTCGGAGGTGGCCGAAGGTGGAGATGATGGTGGCGGAGATACTATGGAGCCATGACCGCGGCTGCCTAAGCGGGGCTTGCTCGTTGGAGGAGAGAGCTATCAAGACCTCACATTCAAAGACGGGAAAATAGATTTCTTCTTGCTTGCTTCATACAACACTTCCAATGCCTTTATATATGCTACAACACATATAAAAAGACAAGACAATAATAATGACACCTAATACTAGACACGAAGCTCGAGACCCTTCATAAAGACAACACATAACAAAAGATAATGATAACTCCTAATATCTAAGCCCGGTGCTCGAGGCCTACTTTCATAATTATAACATAAACATACTAAAGATAATCATACTAGATAAGCGGGTGTGCGACCCGTAACACTAAATTTCAACTGCTCCACCTCCAGCGATGGTCTCCCATAGCAAAAATGAACCTGTCAAGACTTCTGGTCATTGATGTGCGTGCGGGAGAGAAATTGATAAATACAGACACATCAAGAAAAGAATGCAAACAACTGTCCTCAGCATGAAAAGATGAAACATCTATGAGATCTAATCAGAAAGGGATTGATTAGACACACTCTAAGCCCATGTAGAACAAATGAGTAATAAGGAAAGGGCTAAGGTAATAGGGGGACAAAACGCATTCAATAATGAAATCTTTGACCAGGAAAAAATAACTCAGAATAAGAGTTATAAAAGACGCAAGCATTGATGTAGCATGACTATGAAAAATGGAGGGAAATGATGGTGAGCAAATGAAGGGATAAAAAAAACAGAATGAAAAGGATAAAAAATGCAGAAAGAAAAATACAGATAAAGCAAGGAAAAAGATAGGTGAGAAAAGTACTAAATGACGTCATCATCGACATCCTCAAGGCATAGAGATGCGACAGACTTTCCCTTATCATCAACAAGGGATTTTTCTTTCTCCTTGTTCTACAACTTCCAGCAGTCCTTGATTCCGTGACCCTTCTTTTTGCAGTAATTGCAGTGGCTATCTGAACTTTTCTTGAGCTTGCCTCCTCTGCCTAAACCAGACTGACCCCGAGAGAATAAAGCTGAGCTTTCAGCAACGCTTTAGCCGGACGACTTCTTTCGGATGTCATCTGAGAGTAAGGTTGTCGTGACCTCTTCCATCTCCAAAACGTCCATACTGTAGGTGAGAGTAGTGACCATGCTCTCGTAGGACTTTGGAAGAGAGTTCAGTAGAATAACTGTCTTGTCCTCTTCTTCCACCTTGACATCCATACTGAGACACTCAGATAACAGTTTGTTAAAACTGTTCAGGTGGTCATGTAGAGAGGAACTCTCCTTCATGCTGAACTTGTACAACTGCTGCTTGAGGTAGATGCGATTGGGGAGAGACTTCGTCATGTAGATACTCTCCATCTTTGCCCAAAGACCAGATGCAGTCGTCTCTGAAAGAACTCCATACAACACATCGTCGTGTAAGCAAAGCTGTATGGTGGACAAGGCTTTGAGATCCAAATCCTCCCACATGCGATCGGTAACCTCAACATCCATATTGGTCTTCCCCAATAGGACACGGTGTAATCCTTCCTTAATCAGTATCGCTCGGACTTTGACCTGCCACAGGCCAAAATTGTGCTTTCCGTCAAACTTCCTAACTTCAAACTTCCCACCGGGTGTGGAGCCATAGAAATCAAACTGAAGAAAAAATTGTACGAAGATCGAAGGGACCGAATAAATTCACAGATCAAGATTGGGAAGATAGGGAGCGGACCAATGTCGTCACCTACCGTTGACCAAACTCGAAACGGAACGTACAAACGGTCGTCGATCGAACCTAGCTCTGATACCACTTGTTATGAAAATCGGTCGATCCGAGTGCGGATAAAAATTCTCCTGTTCCAAATAAACTTCTAACAGCCAAACGAGGTTACGCAAAATGATAATGCACAAAAAATAAAGGAAATAAAACAAGCACCACAAAAGAGAAGAACACCAAAATTTAAAGTGGTTCCCCGGAAAAATGAAATGGGTACATCCACTGTGCAAGCAGAGATCATATATATTTCAAGTTTCTCAAACATACAATACAGCTAAAATAAAGGAGAAGGAATAAACTGAGAAGAACTCGAAACCTCCAAGATTCGGCTGTACACGATGCGACGAGAAACAAAAAAAAAATTGGCGACGAGAGACGAAGCCGGCGGCGGAAGAACACAGAGGCGAGAGGAGCTCGCCGGCCGAGAGGAAGATGCCGCTAAGAGAATCCGACAAACGCTCGCCGGGAAGAAGAACTCGCTCTCAACCTTTTCTCTGCATATAGATCCTAAAATAGCCTCTTTATTTATAGATGAATAGAAGACCATCCATTAATAGCATGCATGAAGAAGAAACGGAAAGAAATAGGATAAAGATAAATAACTGTCTAAGAAGGCAGAGGCGATAGAAGGAAGCTGCCATCTAGGACCGGATGGAAATAAAGACTTTCTTCCAAATATAGGTCTCCTCCAAATCAGGAATTACTTAGGCACACGGATCAGTGAGGTGTCACCAATCCCAACAGAAGGAAAGGGGGAGAGAGGGAGTAAGGGAGGAAAAAGTGGGTGGGGCATGTGACAATGAGAATCACCGGGCTATGTTCCAGAAACTTTAGTAAGGATACAAACTTTTCTCTACTCATAATTTAGGCTTCGTTTGGCGTAGCTTATTTGCTCTGGTGAGTTTGGTCAAAAATGTCATTATCATAGACTGTATGTTTGGTAAAACAAAGGTTATGACCGCTATCAAGAAAATAAACTAGTTTTGAGCATAAAATGCATGAATTTTTTTAGGTGAGGTCGGACGTTCACAAACGGCGGTTCATGACCACCGCATTCACGACCGCCACCACCATGCCAAACGAAGCTTTAGTTTATTATCGAATATATACTTGATGGAAATATGCCTCGAATCATAACCCATCTCGAGTCCGAAAGTCGAGCCTTTGCATAAAATTTGGGGGGTTTTAGGAGGGCTTTTTTGGGGACTTTACAGTGTACAGCAAAATATATAAACTCCCCTGATTCTAGGATTCGCTTGATCTAACGAATACAAAAACTTATACCAGTCTGTCTATGTTCTTCAATGTTGTGTTAGTGCTTCCGATGGATATAAGTCATCTTAGGTTGAACCACATAAATCCTATATTTTCTATGTTTTGTTTGCTTCCGGTTTTGCTTGATTCCCTAACAACATTGATGCAAAAATACCAAGCAGTCCGCTCGCGACACAGATCGACCATTTTGAATTGTTATACTAGTACAGTAAATTCAAAAAATTTGATTCAAACTAGGTAGAAATTAAGATATGTTAGCATAGTAAAGATCTAATTTAAGAAAGCAGGTGAAGCATACAATTGAGTGCATGCAAGAAAGCGAGTCTCAGGCTGAGTTAAAAAGTAATCATTTTCTTTTCTATTACATCAAGCTTGCTCAGAATTGCAACTTTGTTGCTCATCTTCTTCGCTCCACTACCACTTGGTTGCTGCAGCTGTGGATGATGCATCTTCTTCATCTGATGGGGACCATCCCTTCAGCCCCTCTCTTTCCCCCACCCCAGATGATGAAGACCCCTTCACCGAGCCTCATTTGGTAGGGGATGTTGCTGATGAAGACCCCCACACCACTTGGTTGGGGATACTGATGATACTGTTGCTGGCCTGATGATCTTGATGAAGGCCGTTGCTGCTGCTTCTGACTGTTTTCCCCTCACGGGCCACTCATCGGAGATGAGTAATTTCGAGTGGGGGAGGATTGATGGCGACATTGTTGATGCGGCCGTTGATCCCCGACATAGAGAGTTAGTGGATTGGGACGGTCGTTGCCGCAAGTTCGAAGACACGTCGTTTCTTCGCCTTCGCCGCGACGTTCTACGCCAACGCCGCGACGTTCTTCTCCTTCGCCGCTACACATTTTGCACGACGTCAGCCGTCACCATTTTAAATAAAATATATAATCATAAATTAAATAATTATAATTATATATTTTATTACTTATCATTTCAAACAATTTCTATTTTTAGCAATTTCAATTTAAGCATGTTTTATTTAAAGCAATTGTATTTTTATTATGATGGTTGCACATAACCATCATAATATTTGTTTCTATTTTCATGCAGTTAACTTTGGTATTATTTTTATTTTATTATAAATTTTGAATGGAGGAGATTGAGTGGTGTAAGGCTATATATAGTCATGCTTGTTGTTGATTTCAAAGGAGATTATTGATGAAGAAATTTTGAAAACCCTAAACCTCCTCTCTAGCTTTTCCCTCTCCTCCTTGTGGCCGCCCCCCTCTCTCTTTCCCCCTCTCCAAGTTTCGGCCAAGGGAGGCCGCCCCCTCCTCTCCTCCTCCTTCTAGCCGCCAGCCGCCCCCCTCCTCTTGGAAATCCGCCCACCCTTCTCCCTCTCTCTACCGTTTCTCCCGCTACATTCTCTCACGCATCAAGGCGGTCTTGGGTTTGTTCGTGGCGGCGGGATTCGAAGGCGACGGTGCACATCTTCAAGGACTCCCCTCCGGCGACCACCTCCGTGAATAACGTAGGACTTTCTACAACCCGGATCTACTATTCCGGGAGGGTAACGCTTTCTACCTCTTGAGCGATTCTTCGATAGTTATTTGTGGTGGATAGAAATTGTGACGAATTTTCCGACATTGATCTTTTTTTCGCGATCCTTCTCATTTGTGATAGTTGAACGATCTTGGATTATTTTTTACTCGACGAGGAGTGGCGATTCTCTTTTGCCTTTGTTGGGGAAGATCCTCCTATTTCCGGAGTTTTGCTTTCGGAGGATCTTCTTGTGATTGACAACAACAATAGCTTGTCCGTATCTCGTTGATCCCTTTGCTTGGAGAGACGTGGCCTATCGCCCTCGTCCGTTCCTTGTGCGTCGTGGTTGTCTTTGCGTGATAGTTGTGAAGGACTCACCCGTAGGTGGCTGCGTTTGTTCATCCGATTAGGTGTTATTAGGAAACGATCTCGCGACCCAATCGATCGCGCAAGTGAAAGCGTCCCGAACACCCAAGCCTACATCAATTTGGTATCAGAGCTAGGTTGTGTTGAGTTCTATCTCGACACCATCCTTACTCTCAGATCTGTAGGCTATCCGCCCTCTAAACGGTGCGTTCGTTAGCTCGGTCAAATTGTGAAATTTTCGGATTGGTCTGCATTTAGTAAAAACCTCGGAATTTTAAAACTTGTCAAAAATATCTGAAAATTTTTCTGTAGCTTTCTGCTCTTATTTCCAACAACATTAAAACAACAAATTTTTCGATTCGACCACGTTAGGTTGGCCTGAAAATTGGAGACATAATAATTTTGTCCGTGTCAGTACATGAACTTTCACTAGTGATGACTACTAGGCTGAATCCGGGGTATCCCCCGGCACTCTCACGAATAACTGCATCACCGGCTAATTTAAAGGAGTTAGGTAAGGGTCGAAATGACGCTGTGAAGGTGATTAGGCTCAGCCGCGACCCGAAACACCGATTTCGAGCAAATTTTAAACACGGTGAGAAGTGGTGCAGGCTCGTGGTGGATAGTGTTTGTCATACAAATGCTATCACGGAGAATGCGGTATCTAGGATGTTGGTGACCACTGCGCCACATCCTTGCCCTTATCGTCTCGTATGTCCGGATGAGAGCACTATCTTAGTGTCCAGGCGATGTTTGGTGCCCCCTCACCATCCAAGCCTATTCTGAGCACATTTGGTGTGACGTCCTCCCTATGAAGGACTTCCATATTTTGTTGGGACACCCGTGGCTCGCTAGCCATGACGTTAGTTATGACGCCCAGGATAACACCTAGACTTTACACATGGGGGTCAACTAACATATCTTAGGTCCAGCTCGCCCAGGAAGCCCAAAGTCCCATTTGGAGACGCTCGCGGCACGGTTGAGTCGACACCACCCGGTGCAGACACACATGGGGATTTTGACACTGTCAGTCAAAATCAGCCCTTAGTTTGTGTTAGCCACTCTGAGGCAAACACACCGAGTTTGAGTATGGGGCCCGAGCCCGACCATGTTAGTCCCAACCTGCCCATAGACATTGTCCCAGTTGAGGCACCCTCGACTGACTTAGTGCCTGAAATTGATGCTGCTTTGATTAGCCAACCTCTACTTGATCCCGTTAGCCTTAGGAAGCTTTCTGTTGACCACCCCGAGGACATTCAGGAGGTTGAAGAAAATTCTGAAAGTGGGCTGAGTGAATCTGATGTTGATGGTGAGACGGTTGAGGAGATAGGGCGAGCCTTATCGACTCCTCACATTTTTGATGGTGGGATTAGGGCTCGTGCGTTTACTGTGTCATTTAGTGGGGAGGACAAATGGTCCAATCCATTATCTGTGGGTAGTAGTTGTGTGGGCACATTCTCTGCACTAGTGGACCCTAGGCTAGTGTTAGCGCCCCCGCTGAACCTTCACCCATTTAAGGTTGCTTGGGTTTCCCCTACTTCAGCCCCGATCTGGAAGTATGGCATGGAGCCCGTTACCGCCGCGGGGCAGGTTGAGTGGTTTCGTTGGGTTGTCTTTCCCATGCTAGCTGATCTTAATTGTTGGGATCACCCTAGGATGAACCTGAATTTAATTTCATATAATGAATTAGTAGGTGTTTCAAGAGGTCTTAATCCACCCAAACATGGTGAATTGGTGCTCGCCGACCCAACTGGGTCCATTCACTTTGTAGTCACCGCACCCATTGGAGAATTCTGCAATAAGGAAGACTCGGTTTTAGTAGATCATTCCCCTGGACAGTTGCCAATTGGCAACTTAGATGGCAATGTCAGTATTGTCCCCACTGTTCGTCGAATAGTTGTCGTTCTAGAAAGTTTTGCTTTACATTTGAGAGTTTTTGCTGAGAGGAGCCCAAACCCCATTTTCAATGACTCGAAATATTTTTCACTCTTTCTAGCTCCACTGCATCTAGCTTCCCCTTCGTTCTCCTCCACAAAAATTTATATTGGGTTGAGAGGTGAGTCGGGTAGCATGTTATTCACTCCTTTGGCGGTCTATGGAGGTAAGACGTCTTATGAAAGTGTTGTACTTTCCTCTTCATGTTCCTATGCTTTGATCAAGGCCCCCGAGCCAACCTTTTGTTTGACAGGAAATCAAGAGGAGTACTTTTACCAGGACCTACATCCGACAGTGCTGACTCATCAGTGATGAGTTTTTTCGAGCGGGGGAGGATTGATGGGGACCATCCCTTCAGCCCCTCTCTTTCCCCCACCCCAGATGATGAAGACCCCTTCACCGAGCCTCATTTGGTAGGGGATGTTGCTGATGAAGACCCCCACATCCACTTGGTTGGGGATACTGATGATACTGTTGCTGGCCTGATGATCTTGATGAAGGCCGTTGCTGCTGCTTCTGACTGTTTTCCCCTCACGGGCCACTCATCGGAGATGAGTAATTTCGAGTGGGGGAGGATTGATGGCGACATTGCTGATGCGGCCGTTGATCCCCGACATAATAGAGAGTTCGTGGATTGGGACGGTCGTTGCCGCAAGTTCGAAGACACGTCGTTTCTTCGCCTTCGCCGCGATGTTCTACGCCAACGTCGCGACGTTCTTCGCCTCCGCCGCTACACATTTTGCACGACGTCCGCCGTCACCATTTTAAATAAAATATATAATCATAAATTAAATAATTATAATTATATATTTTATTACTTATCATTTCAAACAATTTCTATTTTTAGCAATTTCAATTTAAGCATGTTTTATTTAAAGCAATTGTATTTTTATTATGATGGCTGCATATAACCATCATACTATTTGTTTCTATTTTGATGCAGTTAACTTTGGTATTATTTTATTTTATTATAAATTTTGTATGGAGGAGATTGAGTGGTGTAAGGCTATATATAGCCATGCTTGTTGTTGATTTCAAAGGAGATTATTGATGAAGAAATTTTGAAAACCTTAAACCTCCTCTCTAGCTTTTCCCTCTCCTCCTTGTGGCCGCCCCCCTCTCTCTTTCCCCCTCTCCAAGTTTCGGCCAAGGGAGGCCGCCCCCTCCTCTCCTCCTCCTTCTAGCCGCCGGCCGCCCCCTCCTCTTGGAAATCCGCCCACCCTTCTCCCTCTCTCTACCGTTTCTCCCTCTACATTCTCTCACGCATCAAGGCGGTCTTGGGCTTGTTCGTGGCGGCGGGATTCGAAGGCGACGGTGCACATCTTCAAGGACTCCCCTCCGGCAACCACCTCCGTGAATAACGTATGACTTTCTACAACCCGGATCTACTATTCCGGGAGGGTAACGCTTTCTACCTCTTGAGCGATTCTTCAATAGTTATTTGTGGTGGATACTGGATAGGAATTGTGACGAATTTTTCGACATTGATCTTTTTTTCGCAGCAAACGTGACGGTATGGATGCTGAATGAAGGAAGCACGGTTATGTGCACATAAATCAAAATGGATTCTTGAGTCTGCCCTCTCTGATGTCTTTGGCTTTGATTTGAGGGCATGATTCCGCAACAAACGTGACGGTATAGGGGGCCACTATTTCAGTGGTAATCTGTGAGCAGACACTTTGTGCATCTATTGTCAAAGGTTCGGTCTTTCTCCTCTGAGAGAAGCCACTTTGGGCATAGGGCCAAAGGTTAGGTCTGTTTCCAATCTTCCCCCGCCCATACCCCCAATGATTGGGGACTATATGGGTTCTGCTGTTGTTGTTGTTGATCTTTTTTTCGCGTGCTTTACCAATGCTCTGGATGCTGAATGAAGAAAGCATGGTTATGTGCACATAAATCAAAATGGATTCTTGGGTCTGCCCTCTCTAATGTCTTTGGCTTTGATTTGAGGGCATGATTCCGCAGCAAACGCGACGGTATAGGGGGCCACTATTTCAGTGGTACTCTGTGAGCAGCCACTTTGTGCATTTATTGTAAAAGGTTAGGTCTTTCTCCTCTGAGAGAAGCCACTTTGTGCATAGTGCCAAAGGTTAGGTCTGTTTCCAATCTTCCCCCGCCCATACCCCCAATGATTGGGGACTATATGGGTTCTAATGTTGTTGTTGTTGATCTTTTTTTCGCGATCTTTCTCATTTGTGATAGTTGAACGATCTTGGATTATTTTTTACTCGACGAGGAGTGGCGATTCTCTTTTGCCTTTGTTGGGGAAGATCCTCCTATTTCCGGAGTTTTGCTTTCGGAGGATCTTCTTGTGATTGACAACAACAATAGCTTGTCCGGATCTCGTTGATCCCTTTGCTTGGAGAGACGTGGCCTATCGCCCACGTCCGTTCCTTGTGCGTCGTGGTTGTCTTTGCGTGATAGTTGTGAAGGACTCACCCGTAGGTGGCTGCGTTTGTTCATCCGATTAGGTGTTATTATGAAACGATCTCGTGACCCAATCGATCGCGCAAGTGAAAGCGTCCCGAACACCCAAGCCTACATCATCATCCCTTTCTCATATCTCGACAACTGAAGATAGCTCTGGTTCAAACAATACTCATCCACATACCTTCCCTGTCACCACAAAAACACATGAATACATACATATTCACAAATCACTCCCATATCACTACGAGAAATGTTATAGCACGTCCACAACATTAGAACGAGATTATAATTCATCCACTTGAATATTATGAAGCTAATTTCCAATTATTTATCATTATAGTTTATCAACAATTTGAAGCTCACGATACTGCCCTTGAAAGATAGATGCAATGTCAGGATATGTGAAACCACAACTTTGGTTTAATCATATCATCTTATCGACTTTTGACATTAAGATGCAGTACAATTAAACTAGTAAAATGAAGTTCATATTATTAAGGTTATCCAAAGAAAATAGTAGTCAAAGTAGCCTAGTTGTCCAATTAAACTGAAAATTTGATGCATCTCACTCTCAAAATTTGCGAGCAGGGACCTGAATGCAAGGGCGGACCCTTCGGAGGCTGGCGATCCCCACAGCCATCCGCTTTTCAACGAAAGCCTCCGTAGCGAGGATGCCTATGGTCGCCCGCTGGTGACCTGGGCGGAGCGCGCCCACGAGGTGACCCTCAGCACCAACCTCCCCGCTTGGTCGGAGGATTGGGAAGATAGAGGCGAGACATTCGATGTAATGTTCACGCTTTATGGTCGCGCGGATGCCGAGGTTCTGCAGGAGGCGTCCGCCGAGTATCTGGCCCACCAGAGCTCGCGCTCTCTGCTGCGATCCGCCGAGCTCAGCCATGCGACGACGAGGCGGCTGCTCGAGTATGAGCAGATGATCAAGGCGCAGAGCAAGAAAGTCATCTCCTTGGGGCAACAGGCCGCCAAGTGCAAAGATTACGAGGTACTCGCTCGCCGTTTTTATCGCCTCTGGTGTTCTCGCATTTTGTGTCGACTATTCCGCTAATCTTTTCTTCACATTTTTGCAGGCTGCCGAGATGGAGACGGCGAAGAAGGTGTCCCAGCTAGAGAAGGAGCTAGAAGACACTCGGCTGGCCTTGGAGGCCGCCCAGGTCCGCATCGCCGAGCTGGAAACTCGGCCTGCCGAGCAACAACCTTCGGAGGCGGGCCCCTCCAGGGTCAGCAAGCAGATTAGGATGCACGACGATGAAATGCCGCACATCCGCCGAGAGATCGCGCGAGCGACCGGGAAGGTCGTCCTGAGTCGGTTGAAAGCTGAAGGTTATCTGAAGCTGGAGGCGATGGACCTGATTGTGGTGGACATCATCCCTGCGCTGCTCGCCGAGGAGTCCACCTCTCCTAGGCGAGTTCCTTCACTGTCTTCTAGTGATGTCGAGGACGAAGACTCCGAGGACGAGGATGGCGAGGAAGACGTCGACGCTGATGGTGAGGACAAGGATGATGATGGAGGCGAGGATGACGTCTAGTCGCCAGGGATCTTTTATGATAGCTCAAGGATATGTACAACATTTTTTGAAGATGTAATTCAGAACGTATAAATGAAATGAAGACAGATTTTTTGCTCGCCTTCTTTTACCGTTCTTGCTTTATGGTTTGTACGGCGATTAGGCCCTTAGGCTCGAGGCGAGGTCGAGTGCTCGCTAGGCTTTTAGGCTCGAGGCGAGGTTGAGTGCTCGCTAGGCTCCTAGGCCCGAGGCGAGGTTGAGTGCTCGCTACTGAGGTTAGTGCGACCTTATAAGATGCTCGCTGCGGTCGACGATCATACCTTACTCGCACGTTAGTTGCTCGCTCGTTTGTGCTCGCACCCGCATGCTCGCACCTATATACTCGCACTTGCATGCTCGCCTCCTTCATAATCCTTGGTGGGGTTGATCTGTTAAGGGCACTTGGAGGGGGTTCTGAGGGACACATGCTCCCAAGGCCTTTTCATGTACCTGATGAAGAATTGTCAGGACGTAATAGTAATGGAGTTTTAAGAAGAGAGAAGTAGGGAGTGGCAGTCGGGGAGGTCCGAGGGGACACACCATCCCGATGCCTCCATCCTATCACGATGCTGAGTGCTGATTAGGAGATCGTCAAGTAGGGAATGACAGTCGGGGAGGTCCGAGGGGACACACCGTCCCGAGGTCTCCATCCTACTGCGATTGTTGATGCTGATGAGACGAACCTTTTCCTGATATACTTAACAATCATAGGGGATTAAGCACACCAACTCAAATGATGGGGCGGGATAATCGGAAACGAAACGCTTGGCTACGAGCTTTCAGCTCTCGAAGCTCACGACGTCTTTATTCAAGGGTCCCCTGATAAGTTAAGTCGATCATTCCTTCGTCGAATTGGGAGGTCGGCGTCCAAACTTCTTCCTGATAATCTCCTCAGTCGGACGAGAAATGCAGTCGGAGGGTATCTACGGCCAACGTGCAAGGGGGAGCTGATCTCGACCGTCAGTGCAGAGGTTTGGTCTTAAGAGAACGCATTACCGAGGCACTGTCCCATCATCCGTTCTGGGTTTTACGAGAATCAAGACGGAGGCCTGTTTCCCAACCTAGCGTGGAGATCGGCTTCACCTGCTTTCTTCCTTCCTTTTTAAAAACATTTTGCCGAGCTAAATACAAGGACCTCTTTAGCCTCTCGAGGTATGCGACACCTTTATTCAAGGGTCCCCTGGGAGGTTAAGTCGATCATTCCTTCGTCGAATTGGGAGGTCGGCGTTCAGACTTCTTCCTGATAATCTCCTCAGTCAGACAAGAAATGCAGTCGGAGGGTATCTACGACCAGCGTGCAGGGGGGAGCCGATCTCGACCGTCAGTGTAGAGCAATGTTGTAGATGTCGGCCGACATGAAGGTTTTGAGAGTAAACCGCAACGAAATCGATATTTTGACGAGAAATTGCGTTTTGTAAAATATCGCGAGATATCGGCGATATATCGCGCGAGTTATCGGCGGCCGATATATCGTGGGCCATTTAAAATAAAAAAAAAAACGTGAGATGTCACTGTTCTGGTAGCGTTAAAATTAATTTACGGGGAATGTATTCCCGACGCCTCGTTTCAGTCCTTCACTTCTATTTCTCCCTCCCGGTGCCCTGGCTGCGACGACGACTCTCTCCTCTTCTCTTTCGACGGTTCTTCCTCCTCCCTAGCGTCGAAGCCCTAGCTTCTTCTCTTACGACACAGGCACACCGCACTGTGAGCATTCTCTGCCCTAGCTTCTTCTCCTACGACACAGCACCGTGAGCATTCTCTGCCCTAGCTTGCGCTTCTATCTGAATTTTTGTGTGGCTTTTTTTTGTTTCTTCTGGCATTATTTTGATTTTTTCTGGCATTTTAGGGTTTGTTTGGCATTCTTCTCCTATGATCTGGTAGTGTCTTGCACTCTTGCGTCTTGCCCCTCTCTGAACTGGCTATTTTAGCGTCTCTGATAGTCTGATATCACTAGCTGGCATTATTTTATCCTGGGCTGGCATTATTTCAGTCGCAACCCTAGATTTTTACTTGCATTTTTGCTGACATTTTGGGTTGCTGCCTGGGATTAATCTATTGCCTTTACATTTCAGTTGTTTTATTGCCTTATATCATTTTTGTTGACATTTTGGATTGCTGCCTGGGATTATTTTTGCTGACATTTTGGGCTGGAGTTTTCTAGTTATTGTTGCTGCAACAAATGATGTAACCGTGATTCAAGAATATCATATATAAATTAAACAATATTTTGCAACATATGATGTATGCGATACGTCGGTGCTTCTTTGTGCGAGATATATGCATGATTGGTGATTGGTGAAATATGATTTTGCAACATATATATGAATGGTGATCGGTGAAATATGATTAATTGAATAATTAATAATTAATCATAAGTGAATGATGAATAGATGATTTTGAGTGGATTGATGAATTATGAACCGGTGAGGACATGACATGATGGTGCTTAGTTTTTTTGTGCTTATAAATCCGTGTCACTGATGTTGCAAAAATTGTATAATTTTTTTGGATTTTACGGACCAAATATTACTGATGTTGCAATTATTTTATTTGATCCATTTGTTTGTTGTAGAATCATAGAATGAACTCCTCTCAGTCTTCTAGTCAATCCACCAATGCTTCAGTTTCTACCGGTAGAGATGCATTTTGGGCATTTTGGGCATTTTGGGCATTTGGGGAGAAAGTGGTTGCAACTGATACAAATAGAATTCGTTGCAATTACTGCAAGCAAGTCATAAATGGGGGCATAACAAGGTTCAAACATCATCTGGCGGGGATTAAGGGCAATGTAAAGTCATGCCCTCATGTTCCAACCGATGTCAGAGCAAAAGCCGAAGCAACCCTTGCAGCAGCACAAACTACTAAGTTGATGAAAAGTAGTAGGTTACAAAGTAGCTTGGATGAAGTCGTTGTTGGAGAGGATGCAGATCCCTATTGTTCACAAAGGAATTTGTTTGCATATACTGGGAGTAAGGGTCCAATGGACCAATTTATTGAACCAGGAAAAAGTTCGCAAAGCACGATTGAGAGCAAGTTTAAGAAGAAAGCAAGAGATGACGCAGCTCTATATATTGCTAGGTGGGCACACGAGATGACGCAGCTCTATATATTGCTAGGTACCTATTAGAAGACTTCATGTCATGGAACTAATAAAGGCAAGTTACTTTCTTCAATATTTAACATTTATTAATAGACAAAATTGTGTTTATTGTCTTTAATACTTTATTAGTTTATTATAATTTTATTATTACATGTTCATTGTATAGTTCATGATGTAAACCAGATTCCTCGAGACGATTTTTAAATAAATAAATTGGAATTTATTTTTAAATATGTTGCGCTAGCGCGATTAACGATGTAGACTCAAATTAGGGCTTTAAAAATTAATTATTTTAATCGAAAATATTTTATTTTGTTATAAAATTAAAATTATGATTCTAAAAAAATACGTGGATTTTAAATGTTGAAAGAG
This sequence comes from Dactylorhiza incarnata, assembly GCA_033032865.1. Lineage (NCBI taxonomy): Eukaryota > Viridiplantae > Streptophyta > Magnoliopsida > Asparagales > Orchidaceae > Dactylorhiza > Dactylorhiza incarnata. The sequence goes on along the minus strand of JAWHQI010000279.1, from coordinate 3,628,033 downwards.
GGCCGAGCGGCCAAACCGAACTTGACGCGCGCAAATCGCTTTCCAAAAATGATGTTCGCAAATCCGTTAATCGTTATTTGACAGAAAATTCTTTGATCGTTTTATGAGTTGAATCTTTGCGAGATCCGTACATCCACAAGCAAGTCACAAACAATAATTTATGAATTAACGACAAATAAAGCAGCGCGAACGTCCGAGGCAAGCTTGCATTAATTATTGAGTTGCATAAAAATTACACGAATAAATGAAGCATGAGAGAAGACGGAGTTACCCAAGCATACGCATGCTTCAACTGTTCTTCTTCCTGAATCCAGCGTCACAGTGGAGGTCTCTTAGAAGCGACGGAAGGGAAACTACTGTCGTCGACGTCGGTTCCTGGGGAGCGATCAGCTGACGGGACGTTGGAATGAGGCGAGTCGAAGTCGACAGTGCCCGACTGGGGAAGAACGACGGCGAGCGCTTGTAACGTCGCCTTGGTGAAGCGTCGGCGAACGTGGAAGAGTCTGTCGGGAAGTCCACGACCTCTGGAATCGCGAGCGGAATTCGCCGACGATGGACGGGATGACGATGTCGAACGGCGACCTGGCTTGAAGGCTCCTCAACGTGGACTGTTTCGGTTTAACAGAGAAACGAAATTATTTCGTTTCTCTGTATTTTTCCGGGCTGCTTTTCTCCTTGGCAGAGTCTCTTTAAATAGAGATTGATATGGTCTAGGCTCCTTAATTCTTGCCAAATTAATTTAATCTGATTTTCCTCCTTCCAATTTGATTACCAACACATTCCAAAATAACAATTCCCACTTGATTTCTTTGGATCTCTTTTATTGCATTTAAAATTCCTTTCCTAATTAACTTTATGCATCTCTAAGTAATTATAAGCTTGCCTCTTTCGTCCTAACTACTCAAATTGCCGGACCATTTATTTAGGGTCTCACCGGGCGGTCAAACCGATGAGCCGAACATTTTTAAAATAAAAGCAGGTGCGTGAAAAGAAATACATGATAATAAATAAAAGCTGAAAATAAAATGCATGACTTATGATGCGACGAAGGATGCATCAATTGTCCCGGGGTTGAAAGAGCTCGACCCCGGCGAGACTTTGCAAAAACTGGTAATGGAGAGACCTGGCATCATCGCTGGTGCTAGATCGGGTGGAATATTTGGAGCTTCAACAGGTGGCTCAACTGGTGGCCCAATGCGCTTCTGATCATGAACTATACCAAACCTCCTGCAATAAGCAATCACCAGACCTCCCTTTGAAAAGTACAACTCATGGCGATAACGACCGACCGTGAGTTTGTAATGTTCAAAGTTTGCTCGCAAAATATTAGCAGTAATTTTATGCAGTTCCTTAAAATAATTAATACGAGCTTGCGCACCGAAAAAAATACGTTCGGAGAATGAAAGATGATGGTGGTCAGGTGGGTGAAATAACAAATAGGTAATCTCGAAAGGAGATATAATAAGAGTGCGATTTTTAGAATTACTAAATGTGAATCTTGCTTGTGGAGGTACAAAAACACATTGCTTTAGGTTCGCCTCGATTAAACGCCTAAGAAGATTCTCCAAACTCTTATTAACGATTTCAGTCTGCTCATTGGTTAGAGAGTGATATGCGCTACTAAACTCGAGTTTGTTGTCCTTTCGACCCCTAGGTACGTTCCAAAAATACGACATAAAATAGTTAATGTCTTGTTGTAATTTCACAAATCCACTCATATTTATTTTGACATTACAAAATTTAAAATTGTCTCCAATTTGATCATTTAGGAGTTTCCAAAGAAATCCTTTAAAGCGTGTGTCCTTATTGGGAGTGAAAATTTTTGGAGTTCTGATTATCCTTAAAACATGATTTTTCTTGAATATATTGATAGTTTGACAATAATAAATTATTTCAAAAATATTTATTTTTATAAGATGACGAAACGTAAAGTGGTGTTCTCCAAATACGAAATCAATATATGGTGGCGACAATAGTGCAACGGATGGGTGAACGTCAATAGGCTCAAGTGTTGATGAGTGTGGTGGGCTCGGAGACTTACGACATGCGTAGTTTAAGTCTATGTCACTTAAGACGAGGGGTTAATCACTGGTCAAGTCCTTCTCCCGGAGAAGGGGCTCGAAAAGAAAATCAGTGACTACAATCAGTGATTCAATGGGTGCAAGTGGAGTAGCTACTTCAATCGGGATGACACAAATAGGGGGAAGAAGCTCTTCTTTCTGGAGCTGGGGCTCAGAAAGAAACTCCTCCACTGGAGGAGGTGCTACACTGGAGTTAAGTGTAGTTAAGGTGCTTGTGGGGGAAACGATGCTTCTAGAAAGATAACTATCAATAGACTGAAGCCCGATTTCCACTTGTGGATACAGAGTTGGGAAGTAATCAGGAAAAATATATTGCTTGCGTATTGTCATTTCAAAGTTGTGTACATCCGTGCACAAACCATTTAGATTCTGCTTGAATTCTGCAGTGACAAACTCAATGTTTTTCATTAAGGTTTTGATGCGCTCTTCAAAACTCTCCATTTTTTTGAATTATTATTATTTTAAAAACAACGCCAAACTTAAATGTTATTTTTTTTAAAGAGTGAATTGTTTTTTTTTAAACAAGAGAACCCTTGATGCTTAAAATAATAAATACTCAAATATATTAAGAGTTTTTTTTAATAAAGATTTAAATTAAAAAGTTAATTCAATAAAACTTTTTTTTTAAAACACGGATCGTTGATTCGCGCTAGGAGCGAAACAAATTAGCTCTGATACCAAACTGATGTAAACCAAATTCCTCGAGACGATTTTTAAATAAATAAATTGGAATTTATTTTTAAATATGTTGCGCTAGCGCGATTACCGATGTAGACTCAAATTAGGGTTTTAAACATTAATTATTTTAATCGAAAATATTTTATTTTGTTATAAAATTAAAATTATGATTCTAAAAAAATACGTGGATTTTAAATCTTGAAAGAGGGCCGAGCGGCCAAACCGAACTTGACGCGCGCAAATCGCTTTCCAAAAATGATGTTTGCAAATCCGTTAATCGTTATTTGAGAGAAAATTCTTTGATCGTTTTATGAGTTGAATCTTTGCGAGATTCGTACATCCACAAGCAAGTCACAAACAATAATTTATGAATTAACGACAAATAAAGCAGCGCGAACGTCCGAGGCAAGCTTGCATTAATTATTGAGTTGCATAAAAATTACGCGAATAAATGAAGAATGAGAGAAGACGGAGTTACCCAAGCATACGCATGCTTCAACTGTTCTTCTTCCTGAATCCAGCGTCACAGTGGAGGAGGTCTCTTAGAAGCGACGGAAGGGAAACTGTTGTCGTCGACGTCGGTTCCTGGGGAGCGATCAGCTGACGGGACGCTGGAATGAGGCGAGTCGAAGTCGACAGTGCCCGACTGGGGAAGAACGACGGCGAGCGCTTGTAACGTCGCCTTGGTGAAGCGTCGGCGAACGTGGAAGAGTCTGTCGGGAAGTCCACGACCTCTGGAATCGCGAGCGGAAGTCGCTGACGATGGACGGGATGACGATGTCGAATGACGACCTGGCTTGAAGGCTCCTCAACGTGGACTGTTCCGGTTTAACAGAGAAACGAAATTATTTCGTTTCTCTGTATTTTTCCGGGCTGCTTTTCTCCTTGGCAGAGCCTCTTTAAATAGAGATTGATATGGTCTAGGCTCCTTAATTCTTGCCAAATTAATTTAATCTGATTTTCCTCCTTCCAATTTGATTACTAACACATTCCAAAATAACAATTCCCACTTGATTTCTTTGGATCTCTTTTATTGCATTTAAAATTCCTTTCCTAATTAACTTTATGCATCTCTAAATAATTATAAGCTTGCCTCTTTCGTCCTAACTACTCAAATTGTCGGACCATTTATTTAGGGTCTCACCGGGCGGTCAAACCGATGAGCCGAACATTTTTAAAATAAAAGCAGGTGCGTGAAAAGAAATACATGATAATAAATAAAAGCTGAAAATAAAGTGCATGACTTAGGATGCGACGAAGGATGCATCAGTTCATAAACATACATTGTGTGTATATAATATTAAATTTTAAAAAAAATGTTTATATAGTATTAAATTTATTTAAATATTAAAATCCGACATTATAAAATATCCCCGATATATCCCCGCAATCCGACATACGACATTTCAAACCCAAACCGACATGAACCCGACATACGACATCCACAAGCTTGGTGTAGATGCTTGGTCTTAAGAGAACGCACTACCGAGGCACTGTCCCATCATCCTTTCTGGGTTTTACGAGAATCAAGTCGGAGGCCTGTTTCCCAACCTAGCGTAAAGATCGGCTTCACCTGCTTTTCTTCCTTCCTTTTTAAAAACATTTGCCGAGATAAATAAAAGAACCACTTGTTATCCCGTGTTTCAGGGAGGTGAGAAATTTATTTACAAACAATAAATTTACAGAAGAGGGACGTACACACTCCCGCTCAGAGGTAAAACTTTTTCAGGTCATCGCCGCTCCAGGTGTTCCCTAGTAGCTCCCTTCATGATTCTGCAGGTGATATCCTCCTGTCGAAAGCGGCTCGTGGACGATGAAGCGTCCCTCCCAATTTGGGTTGAGCTTTCCAACGGCCGCTGACCTTCCCGCCGCGTCTACTTTCTTCAGGACGAGATCATCTGCTTGGAAATGCTTGAGGCGAACGTGCTTGTCGAAGTATTTCATCATTCGGCGCTTAATCTCCCTCTGCCTAGCTGAGGCCAGGTCTCGGAGTTCTTCTATGTAGTCGAGAGAAAGCCTCTGAGTTTTCTCATTCTCCAGTCGTCATTCTTCGTCTCCGTCTTCAGCAACAACCACTCTGGGGCTTCTGACTTCGAACTCCACAGGAATGAGAGCTCCGGACCCATGAGAGAGCTTGAAGGGAGTCTCTCCTGCGGCCGAGCTAGGAGTGGTCCTCAGAGCCCATAAGACCGAAGGGAGCTGCTCCGCCCAATTCCCTTTTAGGTTCTCGACTTTTTTCTTCAAGAGGTTGATGATCAGCTTGTTGGTGGCCTCCACTTGTCCATTGCTCCTAGGATGATGTACTGAAGCGAACCGAAGATTGGTTCCGAGCTGCCTGCAAAAATCTTCCAGCTCCAAGCTGGCAAACTGGGGACCGTTGTCGGTGACGATGGCGAGGGGGATCCCGAATCTGCAGACGATTTCTCCCTAGATAAAGTTCTTCACGACTTGAGAGGTGGTCTTGGCCAGAGCTTTGGCCTCAATCCACTTGGAGAAGTAGTCGATCATGACGAGAACAAACTTCCTCTGGCCACTTGCTAAGGGAAAAGGGCCTTTCAGGTCCATTCCCCGGATGGCAAACGGCCATGGGGCGGTGATCGAACGAAGTTGATGGGTCGGCTGCAACTGAGGCACTTCGGACACTTCCTCGAGAAGACCTCCGCATCCTTACAGATAGTAGGCCAGAAGTAACCATGTCTTAGGATCCTCTGCTCCAAAGTGCGAGTCCCAGAATGACTCTCGCACTCTCCTGAGTGGATTTCCTCCAAGATTCGAGGTCCTTCGTCTTCAGAGACGCATCCTGGCCAGGGGGCCTGAGATGGTCTTACGGTATAGCTCCCCGTCCTGTAATAAGTAATATGCCGCTTTGTATCGAAATTTTCTCTGGTCCCCGTCATCCGCAGGGAGTTGACAGGTGGTTAGAAATGCTGCGAACGGATCCATCCACGAGGGGCACTGCTCGATCTCCATCATATCGCTTCTTTGATGGACGGTCGAAACAACTCAGTGATAGTGTCCCTCCAGCCCTTGACCCGTACTTGGCCAAACGATCCGCTGTTGAGTTCTCCTCTCACGGCACATGCTCGACAAAGAAGGATTGAAAGCCTCCAATCAATCTTTTTACTTTGACAAGATACTTCTGCAGGACGGTGTCGCGCACTACGAACTCTCCTTGAATTTGCGATGCAACCACCATTGAATCAGTGAAAGCCCTGATATCTTGAATGCTCAACTCCTTCGCGAGGCGCAAGCCTGCCACTATGGCCTCATACTCTGCTTGATTGTTCGTGACGGGGAAAAGGATCTCAATGACTTGCTCGATCCTGGTTCCCTGTGGGCTGACTAGCACGATTCCTAACTCCCACAGAGCTCCTGCCCGAAACTCCGTCCACGAACATCTTTCAAGGAACTGGATTAGAAGCTTCCTCTCCCGGCTCTGCTTCTACCGAGAAGTCGGCTAAGAAATCTGTCACTGCCTGCGCTTTGATCGCCACCCGAAGCGAGAAGGAAATGTCGAACTCGCTGAGTTCTACCGACCATTTCGTCAGCCTTCCCGAATGCTCCACTCCTTCTAGAATACTTCGGAGGGGGTGATCGGTCACGACCCGGATGGAGTGAGCTTGAAAACAAGGTCGGAGTTTCCGCGCCGACACCACCAAGGCGAAGACAAGCTTCTCCAGGATTGGATACCTCAACTCCGCCTTTTTCAGTACCCGGCTCACATAGTAGATGGGTAGCTGCTTCTTCCCTTCCTCTCGGACTAGTACGGAACTCACCGCTTCCACTCCTACTCCCAGGTAGATGAGTAGGTCTCCGCCTTCCTTCGGGCTTTAAAGGAGAGGTGTCTGAGTCAACTGCTCCTTCAGCCTTTTGAACGTCTTCTCGCATTCCTCGGACCACTCAAAGCCTTCAGTCTTTCGGAGCGTTTTGAAGAATGGAGAGCACTTCTCCCCGGCCTTTGACAAGAAGCGGCTAAGACCTGTCAGCCTTCCAGTCAACCTTTGCACTTCCTTCGGGGTCTTCGACGAGGTCATCTCCAGAATTGCTTTAACCTTGTTAGGGTTTGGCTCTACTCCTTTCGGGGTGAGGAGATGCCCCAAGAACTTCCCCCTTCTTGCCCCGAACACGCACTTCGCAGGGTTGAGCCCCATCTTGAATCTTCTGAGCGTCGTGAAGGTCTCCATCAGATCGGTTATATGCTCCTGGACGCTCCTGCTCTTGATCAAGAGGTCGTCTGCGTACACTTCTAGATTCCTCCCATTCTGCTCCTTGAAGACATAGTCCATCATCCGCTGGTAGGTGGCCCCTGCGTTCTTTAGCCCGAAGGGCATCATCTTGTAGTTGTAGCAGCCATCACCAGTGACGAAGGAGACATTGCAGCAGTCGGGGGGATGCATCCGGATCTGGTGGTATCCTGAAAATGCATCGAGAAAACTCATCACAGAAAAACCGACGGCTGAATCAACCAGCGTGTCGATTCGAGGCAAGGGATAACAATTCTTCGGGCAGCTTTTATTCAATAACGAGAAATATACACACATCCTCCAGTTGCCCCCAGCCTTCTTCACCATTACAACGTTCGAGACCCAGCCTGGGTACTAGATCTCTGACACAAAGCCTGCTTCGAGCAGCTTCTCCACCTCTTCCCTGATCGGTACGGCCAACATCATGGCACTTGACCTCTTCTTCTAGTGGACGGGCTTGACCGCGGGGTCTAGATTGAGGCGATGGCAGCCCCGCGTCAATCACTGGCATCTCAACAGCACTCCAGGCGAAGATGTCGACATTCTCTTGCAGACATGTCGCCATCTCGATCTTTTCTTCGGTCTTCAGGGACCCTCCGATCTTCAGCAATCCAGGTACTCCTGCTTCTGAGAGTACCTCGATCTCTTCTACCTCCTCGGCTGCTTCCAGCCTGGCTGCTCCCTTCAGCGCTTTCTCCAGCTCCTCTGCGTCAGCCATCCAGCTGGCCATCCAGTTGATGGTACTGACCGCGCTGAGATAGCACTCGCGAGCGGCTTTTGGATCGCTCCTGATCCTCACATGGGCGTCTCTCTGGCAGTACTTGAGGCACTGATGGTAGGAGGATGGGACGGCCTTGAAGATGTTGATGAGCGGCCTCCCGAAGATCGCTTTGTAACAGCTCAGGGCGTCGACGATGATGAACCGACACTTGAGCAAGGTACCGCCGAGGGTTACTAGGAGATCCACTCCTCCTTCCACCTCTTTCCTCTCTCCAGAGAAGCCAAAGAGGGGACCATCACCCTTCCTGCCTCAACTCCAAGCCCGTCGAACGTTTTCTTGAAGATAACATTTACAGAGCTCCCGTTATCAACCAGAATCCGGTCGACGGTGAAGTCCTCTACTGCTGTCTGGATCACGAGGGCATCATGGAAGGGATTCTCATTCCCCAACATGTCCTCCGAGAAAGTGATCTCCAACAGGGGTGGTGCTTGTGAGGTCGAGGCAACGCTCCTTCGGTAGATTTGGTGGAGACTGCCCTTGCGGGAAGCTCCCAACACAGCTCCCCCATGGATCACTCTTACAGCTGCTCCTCCTCCGATCCCCTGAACGACTTCTCCTCGACCTCCTTGGTCGACTCTATCTTCGTTCCTCCTTCGAGCGGCGGCTTGAGCTACCAACGGCTCGACAGGGGCTTCTGGCCTCCGCGGCTCTCCTCCCGCTTCTCCGGCAGCTACTCTTCTCCGGGCTTCCCAAAAATCAGGGGAAGCCATCGTCCCATGGCCTTCCACCTGATGCAGCTCGCAGTAGAGGGGAATCTCCTCGGCCTGCTGCCTCCTCCTCTGAACTCTCCGGGCTGGCCTGTTGCCATGGCGGGCAACAACCATCGCTTCTTCCCTTCTCTCTCGACGCCTATCCTGCTGATTGAAATTTCTCCTCTCAGGGGAACGCCCCCTTCCCTGACCTTGACGCTGCGGCCGACCTGCTGGCCTCCATGGAGGCCTATTAACGGGGACTTGGAAGCGCCTTTCTTCCTACCGACGCTCCGGAGCCACGATGAGCCTCCTCGGCTCTGCCCTCCTGGGCTCCTCTCTTCTCCTCTCCTCCGGCTTCTTCCTTTCCTTCCCTCGGGGCTCCTCCCGTCTCCTTGGCACGGGGACCTTCTCCTCCTCCTCTTCCTCCTCCTTGGTCAGCTTGGTGAGCCTGGCCCGGAAGCCACGGTTAGAGGCCTCCTCCTACATAAACTTATTAGCCCTCTCGATGAGCTCTTCGTAGGACATGGGGGGATCCCGGCTGATCTCTAGCTTGAAGAGGCCTTCCCTCAGGCCAAACGTCAGGGCAAGCTGCAGGGTGAAGTCATCCACCTCTTGGATGTCCAACACTTCCTCCTGGAACCGGTCGATGTAGTACTCCAACGTCTCCTTCACTCCTTGCACCAGATAGAAGAGGGTCGTGGCCTCCTTCCTCTTCTTGGCTGTGGCGAATCACATCGTCACTCCTCGGCGCAGATCTTCGAAGCAGTAGATGGAACCTGCTGCCAGCTGGTGGAACCAGTCTCTGGCCTTTCCTCGGAAGGTGATGGCAATTGGCAAAAAGCCTACACTTGAAGGCGTCCGACATGGTCCGGATGGAGACTACATCCTAAAATCACTGGAGGTGTCGGACAGGGTCATCCCTCCCGGAATAGTAAGTCATCACTGACTCGCTAAAGCCCTCCGGCACGGGAGCAGCAAGAATCTCCTCACAGAATGGGCTCCTCCCACCTACCTGGCGACGATCCTCCACCTGGCGAGCAACATCCTCATACTCGCCATAGTGCCGAGTATCCCGGGTTCTCGCCTGGTCGTCCACTTCGCGGAATCGAATTCCCTGCGAGGTCTGCTGATAGAACTAGCCCTGCAAGTTGAGTCGAGCCAGCTCGAGAGCTCGATGAGTCGGCTCGAAAAAAACTCGACTCGAGCTCGAGTCTGTCGAGCTCGAACTCGAGCTCGACGAGCTCGAGCTTTCCTTCGAGCCGAGCTCGAGCCTGTTAGTCTTTGTTCATGGGCTCGCGAGCTTGCTCGCGAGCTTTTTTTTTAAAAAAAATTAATTTTATTTATTATACTAAGTTTGATTTGATATATAATAAGTTAATAAAAGTATTAAACTATTAAGTATTAACAGCTGGCTCCCAGTCTCCAGGGCCACGGGAATTTGTTTCTTCTCGCCATCTGCTCCCCGCTCCTAGGGTTTTTCACGGTAGACTTTTTCCGCCGCTCTCTCTCTCTCTCTCTCTCGCGTCCGGCGACTCCGGCATCCGCCCACGTTCTCCTAAGGTTAGCCGATTTTTGGAGTTTGGGGCTTTGGGCGCTTCATTTCAGCCGGCAGTCTTCATTTCAGCCGGCAATCTTCATTTCAGATTAGGTTTTTGTTTGAAGATACCCTCCGGCAGTCTTCGTTTCAGGCTTTCAGCACTCTTTGATCTGAAGTCTGAACTCTTTGGAGCTTGGGCGTTTGCAGCCTTGCAGTACTCTCCTAAGGTTAGCCGATTTTTTATGTGCCGTTTTTTTCTGATGTGTGCTTGCAGCAGCACTTTCATTCATTTATTGATGTGTGCTTGCAGCACCTTGGAAGTGATTTTTGAGGATCTGCAACTCAATTAATTACTGCATTGTGTTTCTAGTTTACCACTTAAAAGTGAGTATAGTAGATACTACTTACACCAGGGTTAAATGCATCGGCTTCAATGTTGTTGAACATGCAACGATTCATTAAACCTGGCTAGTTTTGCTTGCCAATGATACTACTTTTACATTCTCATATTTTCTAGAAATTTGATAGCCATAATCTAATAGTTGTCTATTGTTAGAAGTAAATTAGCAGTTAAAATAGTCATAAAATTAATGCATTGTATCCATTTTTATTTTCTTATATGTCGAATAGCGTGTCACAATCTAATGGATGGTTGCCTAATCTTTGACACTAATTTTCATGATAGATTAAAATGCCTTGATTCAGTTATTTTAATGCTTATATTAGTGATGAATATTTTTGTTAATAATCTGAAAGATAATTTTTTTTTGTCTAGTTGTGGATGCACTATAGGGCTTATTATATATAATGAGATTCTTTTTGCGGATGATAATGATTTTTATTGATTGATAATGTTGTTTTATTTAGGTGGTGGTGTTCTAAGTTTTATTTAGCAGCACTTTCATTCCAGTTAATGAAGCCCCTTGCTGTCCTAGTCCTAGACAGCCCACCCTTGTAGAATTCCATTCAATCTGAGCCTAGAACTCCACTGCGTACAACATTCAAGCCTTCCAGCAGTCCACTGACTTTATCAGAGGTCTTTTGGTGGTGTTCCTCCTTCCGGCAGTCCACTTTCAGCATCCAAAATTGCAGTAGAATTTCTGTTTGAATTCATTCATTTATGTAAGTTCTAATTTAGAAGTTTAATTTTATTTGTATTGTTTGCTTGTTGGAAGTTTTTATGCTGCTGTATTTATTTTATACTGATATTTTTTTATGTTGTTGTATTGTTTTTTGATTTTTTGGTAGGTATGGACTCTGTTGGAGATTCCACTAGTCCAATTATGCAGAGTCGCGAGGAAGTAGTTGAAGGAGTAATTGGGGATACAGATTCAATTGTGAATGAAGTGGGAAACAAAGCTATTAATGATTCTCATGCAACCAGTTCTGAAATGAAGGATGGCAATGGAGACCAAGTACAAAAAGCAAAAAGATTGAAGAAGTCATCTATTTGGTCAGAATTTAAAGAAGACAAGGATAAAGACGGCTTCATAAGGATATCCTGCAATCACTGCAAAAAAAGTTTTGCCAAATCAAAAACTACTCCAACAACTCAGTTTCACAGGCATCTTCAAAACTGTGCAGCACATCTTAAAGCAAAGTCTGAGAAGGAGAGATCTACACAATCTCAAACACAACTTGGTTTTGTGTCATCCACTGTAGATCCATCTTCTTACCCTGCATTACTTGACGGGAAAGTTGACATGGAAGTGATGAAAGAGTTGATAGCTAATTGGATAATGATGCATGAGCACCCATTCTCTATTGTAGAGGAAGAGGGATTTAATTTGATGCAAAGACGGGGAATACCTGAGTGGAAAAGCATTTCAAGGACAACAGCGACAAATTATTGTGTCAAAGTGTATGAGATAGAGAAAAAGAAGTTGAAAACTTTATTGAAGAGTGTGACTAAAATTAGTCTCACTACGGATTGTTGGAAATCAAAAAGTCAAAGGATCGAGTATATGGTTATCACTGGACATTGGATTGACCAGAATTGGCAGCTACAAAAACGTGTCCTCAACTATGTTCACATTCCACCCCCTCGCCGAGGTCTTGAGATTGCAGATGCTATATGGCGGTGCTTGAAAGATTGGGGCATAGAGAGTAAGATTCAAACAATATCTGTTGATAATGCATCTTCTAATGATTCAGCGATAGAGAATTTAAAAATTTACATCAGAAGCACCAAAAAATTGCTTTGTGATGGAAAATTATTTCATGTTAGATGTTGTGCCCATATTCTCAATCTCATAGCCCAAGATGGTATCTCTGAAATTAAAGACATTGTTGTTGTTATACGTGATAGTGTCGAGTATATTCGACGATCGGATGCAAGACTTAAAATATTTTCTGAGATTGTTAAGCAACTAAATCTGCCAGAAAGAAAGCTAATTGATGATTGTCGGACTAGGTGGAACTCCACATATGAGATGTTGGCCGCTGCAAGTAAATTCAAAGATGTATTTCCAAGGTATGCAGAACGAGATCCACATTATGAGAGTTGTCCAGCTGAAGAAGATTGGGTTAAAATTGAGAAAATATGCTCATTATTGGAGGTGTTTTGGACTGCTACACATATTATCTCAGGAAGTGAGTATCCGACATCCAATTTATTTCTTAATGAGGTAAGCCGAGTGAAGGTTGTGTTGGATAAGAAATCATTAGACGATGATTACTTTATTCATAACATGGTTGGAAAAATGAAGACCAAGTTTGATAAATACTGGGGGGATTCCAATCTATTAATGTCTATTGCGGCCGTTTTAGATCCAAGGTGTAAAATGCGAGCTCTTGAGTTTTTTTTCCCCAAATTATATTCTGCACAAAGAGCCGAGCTAGAAATGAACTTCGTTAAGGTAACCTTGCACAAACTATATGCTGAGTATGTGGAAAATCATATGAATGAAGGTGAGGGGATTGGGGAAATTGAAGGGAGTAGTCTTTCAAGTCGCTCTAATAGGCATGTTCAAACTAATTCTGATTGGTCCGAGTATTTTGATTATGTGAAGTCCGTGGAATCTGTTCAGCCTCAAAAATCTGAACTTGACATATACCTTCAAGAAAATTGCTACATGATTGAGAAGGATCAAGTTAGAGGTGAAAGAAATTTTGATGTTTTGGAATGGTGGAGGGTCCATGCTCTAAAGTACAAGATCTTATCGACATTGGCAAGAGACATTTTAGCGATTCCCATAACTTCTGTTGCTTCTGAAGCTACTTTTAGTGCCGGTAGTAGAGTTATTGATAAATATCGTGCATCTTTAAAGACAGACACAGTTCAAGTTTTGATGTGTGGAGGAGATTGGTTAAGAAAACGTTTTGGGGTTAAAAAGAAGACCAAGGTAAAATTAATCATTTATGATATTATTTTTGAAAAAATATTTACCTTTGCTTGTGTTTTTTAAAAGTTATGCGTTGTATTGCAGAGCGAGAAGATCGCGGTGCAAGTTCTTCTTCCTGTTGATGGTGATGCGATGAAAGGATAAAGGAGTTTGTTGTGAACTTGTGATCATATTTTAGACTATTTTAGAATTTGGACTATTTAGATTATTTATCTCTACTTCTTCCTGTTGTGAATTTTTGTGTTGGTGCGATTACTTATCTACTATTCGAAGATATTAGCCAATGTTAATTCCGTCATAAATTTGTCAATTTCATTTTTTTAAAATCCCTTTATGCATGAATTTGTTAATTTCCTGATGGGATTTGATGTAAAGATGCGGCAGGGAACAGAGGGGCATGGAGGTGTTTTATAGATTGATGCTTGCTTGTTTTCTTTCTTCAGCAGTTCAGCGTCCTTGAAAAGAGAAAGCCATGAAGACTGAAGAGAGAGTTCTGGGCTGGAATATGAACCCGTAAAGCTGGTTTAGGTCATCAGAGCATCTCGGCCAATACTTCTTCCTGTCGTCTGGTACATGAAATTCATTCATTAACTTAATACTTTTGGATACTTTTCCACTTGCAAGTTTTTGGATTGAACGCCATTCTTCAACAGAAAATGGCAATCAGAAATAGCTCCCAATCCCAAAATCCATGCAAAATGGAGCAATAACCTTACTTAGTACTTAACATGAATTAGTGAAGAATTAGGATTTGTAAAGCTAGTTTAACTGCTAATTTACTTTCAGCCCAATCCATTTCTGAGAATTAGGATTTGTCTAGAGTTTGCTAGATTGTTTTTTTCTCAAATATTTTACTTTATTCTGTTCATTTTTTATATGAATTATTATGTGTATGTTTTTTAAGAGGAAGGCTTTGAGGATGTTCATGACAACTAGTCTATTTTCTTGGTAGCGTTCATAACCCTTGTTTTGCCAAACATACATTCTATGATAATGAAGTTTTTGACCAAACTCACCGGAGCAAATAAGCCGCGCCAAATGAAGCCTTCAAGTGTCAAGATGATCTCAAAAATTATGAGCTCGAGCCGAGCTTACGAGCTCGAGCCGAGTTTCACGAGCTCGAGTCGAGCTCCACGAGCTCGAGTCGAGCTCGGCGAGCTCGACGAGCCTGCACAGAGCTCGCCGAGCTCGAGCTCGAGCCATTTAACAATGTGCTCGTCGAGCTCGAGCTCGAGCTCGAGCTCAAAAAAACAGCTCGAGCTCGAGCTCGAGCCAGCTAATTTTGAAGAGCTCGACTCAAGCTCGACTCGTTTGCAGGGCTAGATAGAACTGTGACCTCCTTGGTCGCTCTGGCTCATCCTCCACATGCTCCTTTCCCGCTCGCCGAGCGGGACCACCGTCCTCGGACGGAAGCATGCGATAAGGCGAGGTCGCCGTGCCTTCCGTGCGAGGAAGAAGAATTGCTCGCATGGTGTCCTTCAAGCGCCGCACGAAGACTTCGAAGTCTGCTCGCGTGATGAACTCGCCTCCTCCCGCCGAGTTACCAGCAACTCCCCCATGGTTGCCGACTTCGACCATCTCGCCTTCTCACCAGACTTTCTCCCTCTGGCTACGATTCACGCTCATCGCACCAAAGTGTTGAAGTCAGGAAAATCCTGACTCCAAAATTCAGATCAATGCAGCCGGAGGCTACTCGCCCAGCGGTCCAACAAAGAGGCTCGGCTGACGACGACGAAGGAGCTAGAACGGGAACAATAGGACCCCAGGCGCTGCGGCAGGGAGGTCTCACCACGTACCCAGAAGCTCAGAAGAGACTTCCCCTCCACAACCAAAGATGACCGAGCAGGGTACGAGGAAGGCACCAACTTGGCGAGTATCAGGAGTAACGACCAAGGATGACGGGTCCAAGAATTCGAAAGTTGGGTTCCGAAAGCTCAAGTTCAGGTGCCAATCCAAGTACTCATGGGGTCCTATTTATAGGAAAACCAAGGGGAGTGGGGTCGTATTTATACCCCACCCAGCCCGGCGACCAGGCGACCTCACTTGGAAATAGGCGAGTATCACCTATGGTCGCCCACCTTTTGGCGAGTATCAGGGCTACTCGCGCGAGTTTACCCATACTCGCTCAGGCCTTCTGCTGCTCCTGCTGGCTGAGCTTCCTTGTGTCTTGGACTGCTGGCTTCTGTGCTGACCTTTTGACCTTGACTTCTGCCTACGTGGCTTTGAATAGGCCCCACCCTCGGAGAATAAGGGTTGTACACATAGCACATCCATTTTTGTGTCTGTTTGACATCATAGCACATCCATGTCTTAACGTTGAATCCACGCTGGATCCTCGATCTCCAAAACCATGAATTAGATACATCTCAATAACCCTATCTTTCAAATCCACTGAAAACATAACCTGCTTCCTGCCAAATCAGCCCAATCAACTAATAAACCACTCCAATAGGAGCTTCCTCTGACCTTAGGTCGCTAAGGTTTAGCCGGCGTTAAAACGTTCATATGCGAGCATAAAAACCATAAATTCCAGTGGACGGACAAAAATTTAGATCTGTAGGTGGAATACTGGAAGTTGCAGTTCAAAGGAGGACCATTAACAAAGCAGATTGAAGCATCGTTATAATAACGTGTTATCCTCACCCTAAAGAGAAAAGACTTGATGAACCAACATAGAAACACTAGAGAACAGCAACTTACTACTGTCATCGATTTATTGGTCTTTTAAATTTGCTTCCTCTTGTTTCATCTTTTTCTCCCACCTGCGTTTCTGAAACAGTACAAAACAGAGAGAGGCTAATGAGAAGATGGTAGCAGAAACGAATAAATTTTAAAAAAATATTAAGAATTCATAACATTTCTTCATAGAAACAACATGGTAGTTATACAAACATGCCTAAAGCTTAACTTTGTAATGTTTACTCTAGGGCAATTCTCTCCACCTGCCCTTCGCTCAAAATCCATAGATGAATTTAGAACAATAGGATTTTCAAGTTCTATTTTCATCTCTACTGCCATCGTACTTGCTTCATATTCCTCTTTGTTTGATGCTGACAAGATGAGGTTGTTATACTCAAGTACAACATAGAAATGGAGGGTGCGTTGTGCACATTCTTGTTTCCAGAAATTAGTGCTGTGAATTGAGTTTATTGAAGATAGCGAAAAAAGTTGGGAGTAATTTTTACTGGATTGAGCTTGCATTAAAATCAATGAGCCAAGTTTGGGTCAATCAACTTGAATTGAGACCGGTTTGGATCAAATTGATCTAGCTTGAGAGAGGATGATGATGCATTTGCATGAGGAACATATTTATGTATTATAAATATATGCCAATATAGAGGTATGTAACTTTATGTATGGATCCATTCATGCATGCTGGACTTGAGAATTTTCAGGAGAAGATTAAAACATGACTCTGTTTCAGGCTCAGATAGAGCGTAATGAGCCAAGTTTGGATTAAATCGACATCAGACTGAGCTAACCTGGCTCTGCTCGAGGTAAAGACAAATAAATTTGAATTGATGTTGAGCTGGGATTGGACCAGATCAATTACAGACCTTCTGCATCGGCTCAAAATTAAATTGTTACACGTAGTGCTCTAGCACACTGACAGCAAGGCTTTCTTTTTTAAATTTTGATTTCAATTGTAGTCTTTCGGTCAATTTGCATCTAACATTTGAACTTCTGCAATTTACATTAATGAGTTCTTGATACAAACAAGTAATTATCAAAGAATTCTACTTTATCAACACTTTTATGGGGAATTAGATTTTCAATTAGGGCGTGTTATAATCTGAAGGAAGTACTTGAGAAAAAGAAATTGAAACGAAACATCATGATACAAGACAAAATAGTGCAATATATGTAACAGAAAGGCGCCATTTTCCTCTCCTGTGCCTCTAAATAGCTTTGATATGAAAAATACTAAATAAAAATTAACTTCACAAAATGAACTTCTAGGGGCCCAGGGGTGAGCATAAAAAACCGCAAACCGCAAAAACCGTCCGCACCGCACAAACCGCACCGCGTAGTTTTGGTGCAGTGCGGTTTTGAACTTTTACAAACCGAGCGCGGTTCGGTGCGGTGCGGTTTTCAGATCTTGAAAACCGCAAAAACCGCACCGCACCGACTAATTGCATATTTTTAATTTTCATGAACATGTGACATATCACATACAATTAAATAAAAATATAACTTATAAATTATTAATTAATAATAGTAATTAACTAATTATATTAGTTGATATAGTTGCTTTCTTACTTTAGTTTGATTGTTCTCTATCGATTTATTGATGAATTTACTGATTTGTAAACTTTTGTTAAATGCAAATAGTATCATAATGATTCATCTAATTGTAAATGTGTATTCACTAGCTTTCTCTTAATATTTCAATGTTGGAAGGATAAATAAAGCTACAATTATGTGAGTGTTGTGCATATCAAAGACTTAAAACCATTCAGATTCATTATATTTTCATTTGATGTGTCATTTCATATGCAACTAAGGCAGTCAAATCATGATGATTATAGTATCTGAAGATCTATTTTTAGCTCGTGGTTGATTTTGTAGTATTTGTATTTTAAAAATATGTATTACACATTTTTTCATAATAATATAACTCATGTAACTATATTTTTGCCCAAATTTTATATCTTATTTCATCTCACATTATCTTTTTGGTATTTATGTATATCGTATGCTAAAAACCGCACCGCAAAAAACCGCACCAAACCGAAACCGCACCGCGTAATTTCGGTGTGGTGCGGTTTTGCTCGGGCCAAAACCGCGCCCTTGCGGTGCGGTTGCGGTTTGGGCCAAAACCGCACCAAACCGCACCGCGCACACCCTACTTCTAGCTAGAAAGGAATTCTAATCAAAGAGAACGAGCTGATCACTACCACTTATTATGTTCACTAGCACATAATAAGCACATCCAAACAAATATTCAGAAATAAATTTCATTATCCATATTAGTAAATGAACGTTTTAAATTTCAAAATTATTTACAAATTAAGGTCATCATCATATCTTTTACTGTATGAGTTGTTAAACTCATATAGCGCAACTCTCAAACTTATATGCATATTATCTTTGGTGTATTGCTTTTCCGGCCTAATCTTCGATATCAAGTTGTGCCATTTCTACCTTTGTCAGGCATGCCCAACAATCAAGTAATATTCCATCTCATCTATTGTTATGAAAGCTAAAGGAGAAAGAGAGAACTAGGAGGGACTAAAGGAAAACTAGGGTTAGAGGGGAAAAGGAAGGAGAAATACCTTGTAGATAATACTTGCATACCCATCACCATGGAGCCACCCGGGTATAAATACCCGGGCAAGAGAGGGGCCGGCCGGCCCCTCCAAATGGGGCTGAACCCGCTCGGTTCAGCTCCCGCAAGATGGTTCAGAGAGTGGGGGCTGAACCGGAAGGTTCAGCCCCGTTGTTCGTTGCTCCTTTGCGCCGAGTATAATGACACCCCGCAAAACGTAACGGGGGCGTAACATTCCCCTCCCCGTCAAGAACCAGCTTGTCCCCAATGTGGTAGTCGGGGTAGAGCGCCTTGAAATCCAAGAAATCCACCCAAGAGTTATGTGCTGACGAGAGATTCTTCCATTTGATCAAGAGTTCGGGGCGGTATTTCGTACCCCGGTGCTTCCACCTAAGCGTCACGACATCTTCCGGAAGTGGGCGTAACTCACCCGAAGGAGTAGCATCGGGTAGAAGAGTGCTGGGTTGAATATGAGGGCTCACCTTCCGCTTGAGCAAGGACACATGGAAAGTCGGATGAATGCGGGAGCCCTCTGGCAAGGCCAAAGTATAAGCCACCGGTCCCACCCTTTTGAGCACAAGGGACCATAGTAGCGAGGTGACAGCTTCTGATTGCCGCGATGAGCAACCGACAACTGCCGATAGGGCTGGAGCTTCAGAAACACTTCGTCACCCACCGCGAACTCCTGTTCCGTGCGGTGCTTGTCCGCCTGCGTTTTCATGCGATCCTGCGCGAGGCGAAGATTCTCCCGGAGAGTGATCAACATGTGATCCCGATCACGAAGAGTCCGCTCAACTGCCGGGATAGTCGTACTGCCCGGCTCGTAACTACCCAACGTCGGGGGCGGCCGCCCGTAAACGACCTCAAACGGCGTCATCCTGCTGGCGGTGTGATAGGACGTGTTGTAGCAATATTCGGCCCAATGTAACCAGTCCGGCCAACTCCTCGGCTCATCCATCACAAAGCAGCGAAGATATGTCTCGACCCCCCTATTGAGAACCTCGGTCTGGCCATCCGACTGGGGATGGTGCGCGGTGCTGAAATGTAGGCGAGTACCCTGCAGCCTGAAAAGCTCCCTCCAGAACCGACTGACAAAGGTAGGGTCCCGGTCAGAAATGATGGCACGAGGAAGGCCTTGTAAGCGAACAATCTCCCGAGCAAAGAGCGCGGCGACGGACTTGCCGGTATACGGATGACTGAGAGCCAGGAAGTGTCCGTACTTAGAAAGTTTGTCAACCACCACCAATATCACCGACTTCCCCTTGGACTTGGGCAGCCCATCAATGAAGTCAAGGGAGACCGTGTCCCAAACATGCTGTGGGATCTCCAAGGGGACCAGTAAGCCAGCCGGAGAGGAAGTCTCATACTTCTGACGCTGGCAGACGTCACACTGCCGTACAAACTGCTGTATGTCCCGCCGCATACCAGCCCAAAAAACATTTGCTCGCGCCCGTTGCAGGGTCCGGAGCACCCCTGCGTGCCTTCCAGTCGGCGAAGAGTGAAACTCATGCATCATAACCGTCTTCCATGCTGAATCGGCGGGCACAACCACCCGGCCCCGATAATATAGTCGGTCATTACACAAGTGATAACCAGCAGCCACTGTCTCGCCCCGCTGCAAAGCCTCCACTAAGGGACGTAAGGAAATGGACCTCAAGACCTCCTCCTGGATATCCTCCAAGGAGTCCACCAACGGTCCCGAGATGTGAGCGAGAGTGCTCTCCGGTATGCGGGAAAGAGCATCCGCTACCACGTTCTCTTTACCCCGGCGATAGACAATCTCATAATCGTAGCCAAGAAGTTTAGTAACCCACTTTTGCTGCAGGGGAGAGGAAACTCGTTGCTCCAAAAAGTGTTTCAAGCTCTGGTGGTCAGTACGGATAGTGAAGTGCCGGCCCAACAAATATGGCCGCCATAGAGCCACCGCATGAATGATATCCAGCATTTCCTTCTCATATGTGGACAAACCCAAGGTGTGTGGAGCCAGAGCCTTGTTGTAGAAGGCCAGCGGCCGCCCTGCCTGCATCAACACCGCCCCAATGCCCACGTCGGACGCATCCGTCTCCAGAATAAACTCCTTAGTGAAATCCGGTAAAGCTAGAACCGGTGTGGTAGTCATGGCCTGTTTGAGGGCCTGGAATGCCCCCTCAGCTTCCTCACTCCAGGAGAAAGAATCTTTCTGCAGCAGCTGAGTCAAAGGACGAGCGATCTTCCCGTAATCCCGGACAAACCGCCGATAATATCCTGTAAGCCCTAGAAAACCCCGCAACGCACGAACTGTAACAGGGCGCGGCAAAGACTGCATGCCCTGAATCTTCCGTGGGTCGGCCCGCACCCCCTGGCCGGAGACCAAATGGCCTAAGTACTCCACCTCCTCCTGGCCAAAGGAGCACTTGGAGCGTTTGGCATAGAGCCGATGATGACGAAGTCGGCCCAACACCTGCTCTACATGGCCCACATGTTCCTCCCAATTGGCGCTGTAGATGAGGATGTCATCAAAAAAATCAATACAAAGATCCGCAGGAAATCCCGGAACATCTCGTTCATGTTGGCCTGAAAGGTGGAGGGTCCTCCCGTCACCCCATTGGGCATGACTAAGAACTCGTAGTGGTCGTCATGTGTCCGAAATGCTGTCTTATGGATGTCCTCCTCTGCCATCAGAATCTGATAATAGCCCGATCGTAGATCGAGCTTGGTAAACCTGTGTGCGCAATTTAAAGCCGTAGCACTATTTAAAGCCCGGTAATCCACACAGAATCTCCAAGAACCGTCTTTCTTCTTGACCAGAATAATGGGGGCCGAGAAAGAACTTGTACTCGGCCGAATAATACCTGCCTCCAGCATTTCGCGGACACTACGCTCAATTTCCGCCTTTTGAATATGAGGGTAGCGATATGGACGAATATATGTGGGTTCGGCTCCCGCCTTGAGCGGAATGTGATGATCCCGAAATCGGGGCGGTGGCAAGGTGCGTGGTTCCTGAAAAACATCAGAATAGTCTGTCAGAAGTGACTGTAACTGAACTGGTACCTCAGATGATGCGGTGTCGTTTGCTTGAACTTCCCGGAGGACGGCCATCATCCGTCCTTCGCCGCCCAATCGCTGCATACTACGAAGAGAGATCTCCTTGATGGGAGAAGATATGATTCCCCGTAGACAGAACTGCTTCTCCTCGTGAATGAACTCCATCGTCATATGCTCCCAGTCGAACGTCACCCGCTGCAACTGGCGCAGCCACTGCACCCCTAACACCATGTCTGAGCCCCGAATGGGTAATAGATAGATGTCGGTGCTTCCCACATAGCCGTGTATCCGCAGCTCCACTCCCTTCATTACCCCTTCTCACTGCAGTTTGCTATCATCCGCCACCATAACCTGAAAGGCAGCTCCCCTGTCGATCTCATGCCCAACGCGCATAGCCACTGCTGGATGAATAAAGTTGTGGGTGCTCCCACTGTCCACCAAGATTGTAAGCTTCTCCTGGGCGATCCGGCCCGCCAGACGCATGGTAAGCGGAGGAGCGCACCCTTCGAGAGCATGTATGGAAACCCCGAACTCGGTTTCATCCAAGTCCACCTCCAACTCCTCCCCTGGAGCCGGCTCGTCATCCGTATCCTCGTGCAACATGAAGACCTGTATTTTCTGGCATTTATGGCCAGGCATGAACTTCTCGTCGCAGTTGAAACATAGCCCCTTCTCCCTCCGGGCCGCGAGCTCGCTCCACGACAGCCGAGTCACTGTCGGCTTGCTGCCGGTGGGCGGCTCCCGCCGTGCTACTGTAACTGGGACCGCAGGTGGCCTGCTCGTAGTACGTGTTCGCTGCCTGTTGAACCTCTCCTCCTGGATACGCGCCAAAGTGATAGCGTGATTTAACGAACGAGGCATAAACGCCTGCACTTCATCACGGAGATGCTCCTTGAGGCCTGATATGAAGCAACTAAAGAGTGTCCTCTCCGACCACTGCACCCGATTCGCCAACTTTTCGAACTCAATGCGGTACTCCATCACCGAGCCTTTCTGTCGAAGCTTCTGAAGAAGGGCTTCAAAGTTCTCATATTCCAATGGTCCGAATCGGGCAGTAAACCCTTCCACAAATCCCCCCCCCCAAGACATGTGCTCGCGTCCCCTCATGAACCACTGCGTCCATTGGAAAGCGTCATCCTTCAAATGGAAGGACGCCAACTGCACCCATTGTCCTTCTGGCACGTCTTGATACTGGAAAAATAATTCGGCCTTCTGAATCCATTCCAAGGCATCACCACCGCAGAACTCCGGAAAGTACATGCGGCTCAACCCTGGAGCCAAACGTGGTGCGCCATGACCTCCTTCCCGTCTTCCTGGATCCACTGGCTCAAATCCTCCATATCCTTGGTGTTGACCGTTTCCCCAAGGAGGGGGTTGTGGCTGTCCGCCCCATGCTTGGCCAAATCCGGCCATGCCCGGCGGCCCAAACCCACGGGGAGGAGGGAGAAGCCCCCCCCCCCTTGCTGTCCCGCTAGGTCTGGAGGTCGCCGGAGCCCAGACGGCTCTTCCCAGGCACGTCGAAGCCCCGCCAGCTCCGCCCAGCCCTGCCGGCCATGTCCTGGCTCGATCCGGGTTCGCCGAACCCTCCGCATGCCGCACTCGGCGGAACCGAGTCCACCGGACCCAGCGCCGCCGCCGCCGAGCCTTGCCATCCTGCGCCGGCCTGGTTCCCTTCGCCCCGCACCCCGCCGTCCTCTGGCAGGCCCGATCGTGCGCTGTCCACGCTGTTGGGGCCTGATCCGACGGGATCCGCACTCGCCGATCCTTTTCCCGTCAACAGGGACTTTAACTCCTCCATCTGGGCCACCATCCGCCCTTCCATAGCCGCCATCGAATCCGTCAAGCCAACCACATTCTCTTCCAAGGTTTAAAGCCGTGAGGACTCCTCTTGAGTGTGAGTGGTCACCATGGCGGAGAAGAGAACACCTCTGATACCAAATGTTATGAAAGTTGAAGGAGAAAGAGAGAACTAGGAGGAACTAAAGGAAAACTAGGGTTAGAGGGGAAGAGGAAGGAGAAATACCTTGTAGATAATACTTGCATACCCATCACCATGGAGCCACCCGGGTATAAATACCCGGGCAAGAGAGGGGCCGGCCGGCCCCTCCAAATGGGGCTGAACCCGCTTGGTTCAGCCCCCGCCGGACGGTTCAGAGAGTGGGGGCTGAACCGAAAGGTTCAGCCCCGTTGTTCGTTGCTCCTTTGCGCCGAGTATAATGACGCCCCGCAAAACGTAACGGGGGCGTAACATCTATATGTTCCGTGCTCGCCGTAAGTTGGTAGAGTCGCCGGAGGTGAAGATGAGGGGAGAGCTACCATAGGCTCGTCAAAGGGGGAATGAATAGATTTCTTCTTGCTTTCTCATTCCATAAACCATGTCTTTAAATAGACTTACAGGACACAAGACACAAAAATGATAACAACTAACTTCTAACCCCCAACCACTAAATAAAGACAACATTAAAAGATAAGATAACATTAAAAGATAAGATAACATTAAAAAATAAGACAACATTAAAAGATAAGACAACATTAAAAGATAAGACAACATTAAAAGATAAGACAACATTAAAAGATAAGACAACATTAAAAGATAAGACAACATTAAAAGATAAGACAACATTAAAAGATAAGACAACATTAAAAGATAAGACAACATTAAAAGATAAAACATTAAAAGATAAGACAACATTAAAAGATAAGACAACATTAAAAGATAAGACAACAATAATAACAGGCAACACAATAATAATGATAAACCACTAAGAAAAGACAACGATAAAGATAACTAGGCCCGTCGCTCGAGGCCCATAACACTGTACTAGATGCTACTCCTTAATCGTAGCATAGCTTTTCTCGTTTTACCGCTAATCCATTTTAATATTTAAATATTTTTATTTCTTCTACAATCAACTTGGCTTACAGAGTTACAGTAATAGTTTTACCACCTACAATCACGTCCATACAATCTGGTCCAATTAAGTGTTATGTTTAACTTCAAGTTTATGAAATTCTCTTATTTGCATAAACAGACAAGAAACCCTTCTGCATTTCAATCAACCCATCTTAATTTTTTTTTAAATTAACAGTAATTATTATCATCTTTTTTATGTATAATAGATCAAAAGTACTTGAATCTATCACATCCAGTCATCACATTATAGTCAAATAATATGGAATGACAATTATTGATACCACAGTCAATGAATTTGTATCATGGAACCCATTTTGTTATACTAACCTGAGTCTGAGTATATTTTAAATAAATTTTCCACTAATCTAACTTCCCAATCTCTCATCAATTAGGAAATGTCATTAATAAAAAAACATAGAGACCCCTCAGTTGGAATTAGTGTTGTGGATATCGGTCGGACATAAAGGTTTCATGAACAAAAGGACATTATATCTATAATATTTTTGTAAAATATCCTTTTAGAACACACTTTTACTTGTGCAACATAGAATGTTTATACTGGTTTAGTAGATTTAGAAATTCAATAAATGTTAAATCATTAATATATCAATATACATAAATTAAAAAATGATTATATTTATATATAATTATGTATATAAATAATTAAATATGGAAACCTGATGATGCGGAGCAAAGACGAGGACGAGTTTTGGGCTCATTCGGGGCTGATTTGGCGACTTACCATATATAAATAAGTAAATATGGAAACCGATGGGGTTTTTTGTAATGAAATTAAAACTTCAAGCGAAGTTTTTGTAATTATGCTAACTTATAGGGGAGTTTTTTGTAATTTCGAAAATAAGAGGGGTGCTCTCAGTAATTTAGCAAAGTTAGAGGGGAGGTCCCGGTAAATGGCCCTATATATATATATATCATTGATCTCTTTGTAAACGTTTTGTTCTCATCAAATAGAGAGATTGTTAGGATTCCCTGGTTGACTTGTTGGTACATAACTTCATTTCACCTTCGAATGATGTATAACAAGGGCAAGCTTTGTCTTAGTTCGAGTTTGAGGCTCGCCAAGCAGCTATTGTCTGGCAAAGCAATATTCATCTAGAATCATAAAGATTGTTGAGTAGAGAGAGCGGACTAGATCGTCGAGCAATAAGCGTTGACCAGAGGATGAAACCTTGAGGAATGAAAAGATCAGTGGTCGGCGAACAAAAGGAAGATTGGTCGAGTAGATATTCACTTAAGCGTCGATCGATGAGCATTGGTAGATGATTTCTTCTTGGATGGAGAAGCAACATTGTGGTGGCAAGAGGAGTGTGCGAGATGCTTTGGCAGGCGTCTCATGGCACATATCATTATGAAAGAATTCTTTGCAGTTTTTCTCAAGCGGTATTGCGGTATATACCAACGTCGAAACAATTGGCACTGCAGGAGAATTTCTTGAGGTTAGTGAAGGAAGAGATGGCTATAAATTCCTATTTTAGGAATTCACGAGGTTGAGTAGATATGTTAGGAATGTTGTCGGGAGCGAAGAGGAGAAACCTCACCATTTCTACAAGGGCTTGCACGATGATTCGATGAATTGAGACAACCACGAGTAAGTTCTAAGCCAGTGGCTATAGTGCACTTATAGAGTCAGCCCAAGCTTTAGAACTTTACATCACGAGGACTCATCGACATAGGGCATTGTTGACGAGGAACACTGAGTCTAAGAACCCTTTACGACAAGAGAAATTTGAAGGCGAACATGGGCAGAAGAGATCTCATTTTGATAAGCCTTGCGGTGAGATGTCGATCATCTCTAATGGTTCGCATCGTAGAGGACCACCCACATGTTCAAGTGTGACAAGGTTGGGCATATCATGCATCACTATTCGTGGTGGGGCATTCGTCAATCAAGAATAGAGTCGTTAGAATAGTCGTGTTATAGTCATTAATGAAAGGCTTTCTATTGGATTAAATTGGTCGTGGCTACCTTTTCAGGAGGAAGATTATCTGAAGTCAGTATATAAAGACTTTGTTTTCATCTACAGATAGCTCTTGATATCAAGCATATATAGGAATAGAGAAACAGAAAGCAACACTTGAAGAATGCTTGGCCAAGGAAGAAAGGATCAAGAAGCTGCAAGAGATTGCAGAAGCTCGGTACTCTTTCTATTCTTTATCTAAGCAAAGAAGATCATCCCCTCAAAGTTCTACATTGATCTAGAAAACAATCGAGAGTAAATTGATCCATGGCATTTTACCATTCAATTGGAGTATCATTAATTTAAGCTAGGAACAGATCTGAAAATATGTCAAAGTCCGAAAGTTATACGCCGTCCTCTTTGAAAGGACTTGGTTGGATCCTTTCAAAGTTCTGTGTATCAGGTGATACTTCGTCTCTTACCATCCCAGCGACTGAGGTATGGTGACAGACTGCCTAGGAGAAAACCAACAGACTTGGACATCCCTAAAGTCTTGATAGGAATCAATTTGATCTGGTGGATAAGTCATTACGGGCTCAAAAGGGGAGTGTTGGGCTAACAAACCAGAATTGATGTAGAAGTTTGTTCTGCTTAGAAGGAGTACTCCACCAATAAATTTTTCCCCACAGTGATGGAAGAGTGAAGCAGCTAAGTTTGGGGAACCATTATACATCCTTATGTTCTTTCCTCTATAGCTAGTTTTACTTTCCTAGTTTCCTGCATTTTAGTTCAGCAATTATGTTAACTACTTGCGTTTATTCTTGATATTGTGAATATCTCATGTGATAACTGAATAGTGGTTTTTTAGTTGATAATTTAATTATTTGGACAACTGCCATATTCACCCTTACCCCCCTCTAGAGTAATTATGAATTCATCCAGTGACTTGCAGGATATTTTCATCAAGGGCAAGGCCATTTGGTTTAGTGTCCAGCCTAAAACCCCCCACTTTCTCCCACATACTTTGTGCCGATGACATATAATCTTTGGCAAAGGGGATAATAAAATAACTAGATCTGTGAAGAACTTCCTCAACTCTTATGACGAAATTTATGGGCAGTCTATTAACAAATTGCAAAGCAGCAAGTATTCCTTAGCAAATATCCCAACTCACAAAGTTATAGAACTAAGTAATATCCTCTACATTCAAAATAAGACAATACATTTCAATTACCTAGGCATCATTATCTTCAATATTAGGGCAAAATCCAATTATTTTGACTCCATCCTTCTGATGACTTAGAAAAATGTTAACTGTTGGAACCCTAAGCTGCTTAACTGGGCTGGTAGAGTCACTCTCATCAAGTCCATCCTATCCAGCTATCCAATATATTTGATGCTCAGCTGTCAAGATCCAACTACCATCCTCAAGGCTCTCAAAAAAATTTTGTCTGGCTTTATAAATATGGCGAGCATCACTGGACTGAATATAATAATATTTGTAAATCTACTACCTAGTGAGGCTTGGGGATCATTAAAATTTTTGATGTATATATGACAAGCGTGCGCATACACACACACAGCAGTTTAGAGATACTAGTGTTGCTTGAATGATTCTCATAAATATATCAAAGCTAGATGCTTCTTTAAAAATAGCATTGGTTACATAGATTGCAAGCATGGGGTTTTTGGATCATCGAGAGCTAATCTCAAATTTATAGCAAATATAAAATGGAAAATAGGTGCTAGTGAGATAAGTTTCCGGAATGAGCCCTGGCTGGGTAGGAATTCTGATACAAATGATCTGCAGATCATGTCCTCCAGTTCACTCATAGTTCATGAAGTATTGAATGAGAAGGGGATTTGAGATCTTCCCCAGTCTATTCCTATTGATATCAAGAATCTAATCCTGTAATCTAGTTTCGAGCGCATTGTGTGGGAGCCATCACCAACAAGGATTTCAAAGTATAATCCTCGGTACAAAGTAATTCAAGATCGGGCACATAATCATGCTTGAATTTGACGGGGCGGCAAGGAAACAAAAAAACATATCCGTCAAACTTTGATCGTGCAGCTTTGGAATTTAATTCTTCAAAAACTGTCATACAAGGTCATTGATATTGTAAACAGCGAATTGATGTTCAGCGAAATTTGTTCCTCAAGAACAGTGGAGAGAGATTCTTGTTTCTCTTCCTCACGAAGAACAAGAATTATATAGTCAAGTCGTTGCAAAGCTTGATCAGTTTCCTCTGTATATTGTTTGTTGTAGGCCACTAACTCAGGAAAGAAAGATTGATGAAGATGAGGGGATTGTCGTCGAGTGTCAACGACGGTACCAATGAGTCGCTGAAAATGGTTGTCCATGTGTTGCACGAAGGCATCAAAGTGATCGAGCATGCATTGCTTGAATGCTTCAATAGCAGCGAATAAGTCGCCCGTCATTGTGGAAGGTTGTGGTCGTTGACAAGAACAAGGACGCAGATTTCTTGATTGAAGAAGCCTCTATTTAAAATTCCGATTGTGATTTCTAAGAATCCTCAATGGAGAAGTTCTTGAGTCCTTGATATTACTCATGTTGTCGTGGGCCTAGAAAGTGCAGCGTCAAAATGAGGTGCCCTGGATCAAAACTTGGGGAACTTCTTGATTTTGGAGAATCTTGGAGTTCATTATTTCTCCAAATATGGAAATCGACAACTACAGGTGAGCACTTTAGGCTACCGCTTTGATTCAAGAAATGTCTTTCTGGATCTCTGAATTTGGTGAGGAGATCAAAGTGTCGACTGTTGCTTGCTTCTGGTGGCCGTGACGCCGGAGACGAGGATCAACAAATGGAGATCCTCACTATAGTTGTGGAGGAAGATGACCACGACTTTCGTGATTGCAAAAAATGTTGTGTTGGAGGACGGAGGGGCGAATACCTGAACGAGATCGACAAAGTGGCACACGGGATCTACGAAGGCTAGAGAGAGAACTGCGTCATTCTTGATTTCAAAAGTTGTCGTTAAATTGCCCTTTGAATGGGTAGTGTAGCGCATCATGAGAGGGTGGCGGAAGGAGAGAACTCTCAAAGAGAGAACCAAATTGTAGCAATCATAGCTACGGGATTCTTAAATCTAAGAGACGGTTGGTCGGTAGGAGATGGCCTAGGTGGAAGATAGCGAAAACAGGGGAAGAATGGGCAAAGAGAGGGTGACGGGGTAAGGAGAGAAGAGGAGGCGGGTAAGAGACGAATAAAATCAAAACTGTAAACTTCATTCATTTCACAGCCCAGATGATTGCATAAGCTCAGTATTTATAAGTCTATTTGTTCTATTACCGTTACCTAAACTTTGAACTATTACCGTTACTGCTCTCCAGACGAAAAACATGGTCGTGGAGACCTCTACCCAGCGTTGTGTATGCCTCCAGGAGACGGGGAAGGCAAGCTCATTTGTTCTAGTCCAAAAGAAGGATAAGGAGAGAGAAAACTCTCCCTCCATCTACAACCTGTAGCTGAGGTCTTGATCTCCTCATCCCTAGAACTCTCTCTTGCGATTCATATATTATAAGTGTGCTTTGAGGTATTAGTCATCTAATGGCCAAGTAAAGTTAGGTGTGTTTTGTAATATTGGTTGGTAGAGGATCAAGCAAAACGCATGGTCCTTTTATTTTGCACTACCGCAATTGTGGTGGCAGGGCGTGACTTGGGTATTCTTCTCCATAAGGGTTTCCCAAAATTGAATACAAGCATGATTTGTACACTTGTACAAAGATCCTGCGTGAGTGTGCTGCAAACCCTTGCACATAACTAAGCCTAATCTGGACTTGATACTCTCTAGTCAATAATTTACCCTAAATGGATATACGCAGTAACAATAACATTGACTATATTGATGGAAAAGTGGACTATTATCTTCTGCTTTCCATTCATCGTCGCAAAACTCTATCTTCTTTCTTATTAAAATTACAACTAAGAATAAATGGGAGCACTAACCTTATAAGCTAGCAGCATCTCAGGCATCTTCTGCATCAATTCAGCAGTACGAGCTCGCCTAATCAAAAATAAACAACGGTTAAGAAAAGGTAATCAGCATCCAAAACCACATCAAACCAATGTCAACAAAAAAAACTTCGAATTATATAACAAGAATAGCGCGAGACGAGAGAAGAAAACGCACTTCTCGGCTGAAACTCGATCGCATTTGTGCCCTTTTCTCTTGGTACGCTGCTCCTTCTTAGGCGGATCGTACGGCCAGTCCCTAAAATCCCAGATGTGCATTAACTGTTCATTATCTGAGATAGAAAGGAAGGCAAGAGCGAGGAGGAAAACGAGTAATTACTCTCCGGCGAGGAGGGCCTCCTTTCGGATGGCTGCGCGCTTTCGGGCGCTAAGGGCAAGGGGCGTCCAGGCGCCGAGCTTCCAATAACCCCACACGCCCTTGGCGAGCTCGCTCTTATACTTGGTCATTTTCTCCTTCCACGTAAACTGATAGCTCATCGGCCCTTCCGGAGTCGCCACTTTCTTAGCGGCCGCCGATGATGATGCCATCATCGCCACCAGGAACTTGCTCGTCATTTCCACAAGCGCAACACTACGGGCTTTTGTTTATGTCCTCAAAGATTTTATATAATAATTTTAGGCAGATGTTACGTGATTAAAAATGATTGGTTTTAGTCTAAAATTACAAATTCAAAAGCTTTTGATTTTGAGCCAAACTCAATCCATGTATTTGTTCAGATAGTTTTAGATATAGGAATTGAAAACGGTTAATTTTTATGTTCGGTTGCAGGATAATTTTCAGGTACAAATTTTTGCGAGATTTTTAATCATGGATAATTGGCTATTGGCAAACTAATTTCTATGAGTTATTACGCGTCTTTTGAAAATACGATTTGTACATGCATTTTTAGGAAAAGTGTTCAACATGAAAATTGTAGTTCTCGTCGAGATCTACAACTTTCGTGTTGAACACTTTTCGTAAAAATACACGCACAAGGCGTATTGTCGTCTTGATCGTAACTATAGTGAATTTTTGAAAATAACAAGAAAATACGTTTTGTACATGCATTTTTAGGAAAAGTGTTCAACACGAAAGTTGTAGATCTCGACGAGAGCTACAATTTTTGTGTTGAACACTTTTCTTAAAAATGCATGTACAAAGCGTATTTTCAAAAGGCGCGTAATAACTCATAGAAATTGGTTTGTCAATAGCCAATCTGGTTTGCCTTTAACAACGCCCATAATTAACATCTGTAAATTGGAAAAAAAATTATTTAAATTGGCTAAATTAGTAATCATTATCGAATAATGTTGATAAAATAGTAATCATTACTTTAAGAGAGAAAAGAACAGGATTTTCTCTCGAAACCGACTAAAATGGGAAGTTTTTCACCATATGTTGTTTTCTTAATGGATCCAACCCGGTAGGATTTGGAGGAAAAACAATTTCCTCCAATAAAAGACCAAGCGAACTGTAACAACCCTCATGAAATGAAATAGATTTAAAGATGTTATCCACACCCCAGCCCCCTCCTCTGTTAAATCACGTGCAGCCCCCCCCCCCCCCCCCGATTTAATATTTCGCTCCTGCTCGCTAGGGCTCCCGCAGCCCCGATCCCGTCTCTCGATCCCGTCTCCCGCTCGCTCTCCCGCTCCCGCTCCCGTCTCCCGCGCTCAACGTCGTCGCCGCCAGCAACCGCTGCTCCTCCTGCCACCGCCTCCTGCTCTCCCTCAGGCCGTCGATGACGCCTCCCTCATGCTAGCCGCCGCCGCTCGCCGCCTCCTCTAGGGCCTGCTGTTTCTCCTCCTGCCATGGCCGTCGCCTGCTCTGGCCGTGACCTCCAAGGAGTCGGCAGCAGCCTTGTAACATCTCGACTTTTATTGGGCCACTAGATCCTAGTGAGCCCAATAAAAGTAGGCCCGAACAGGAGAAAACGACCATTTCGGGTATCGTAGCACGCCACTACCTCATTATTATGAATAGTGGCCGAACGAACCCCGAATTGACTTCCGTCAGTTCCGTTGGACTCGTATGGACAATACGAGCGCAACGGAATTCGTTGCACTCCAATCCGAGGTCGTTTGGAGAAAACGACCATTTCGGGTATCATAGCACACCACTACCTCATTATTGTGAATAGTGGCCGTACGAACCCCGAATTGACTTCCGTCAGTTCCGTTGGACTCGTATGGACAATACGAGCGCAACGGAATTCGTTGCACTTCGATCCGAGGTCGTTTGGAGAAAACGACCATTTCGGGTATCGTAGCGCGCCACTACCTCATTATTACGAATAGTGGCCGAACGAACCCCGAATTGACTTCCGTCAGTTCCGATAGACTCGTATGAACAATACGAGCGCAACGGAACTCGTTGCGTCTCGATACGAGGTCGTATGGAGAGTATGCCATTTTAGTCCTATGCAGATCGCCTCAGTGCAACGCACGAAATATAAAGCACACGAACCCGGCATCGGCCCCGGCGACTCTTATCATGTCCCGGGAGCCGAGGAGGACCCCGCCCTAAGTTGACTTGGTCAACCCCCCCCCCCCCCCCCCCCGGTCTGAAATTACTTGGGAGAGAGACGAAAAGAAAAGGGGGGGGGGGGAGAGAGAAGCCCCTCCCCCAAAAGGAAGGGCTGCCCATTCATGGGCAGCCCCCCCTATTTGGGCAAGAGGGGGGGGGGGGGGGGGGGCAGGAGAGAGAGGAGGGAGGGGAGGGGGAGAAATATCTCCCCCTCCCTTATCCCCACGTGGAGGAAAAGGAAGGGGGGAGGAGAGCTTCCCCCTCCCTATAAAAGGAGGGGCAGCCCTCTCCATTTTCCCCCCACACACACCACCTCTCCCTCTCTCTCAGTCCTCCCCTGACGGCAGCCCCCAGCCAGCCACCTCCTCCTCCTCCCCCTTGCCGGAGCAAGCCACCCCAAGCCGCCACCTCCTCCTCCTCCCCCATGGCCGTCCACCTCGCTTCCTCCTCCCGAGCACCACCTCCTGCCCAGGTAGAACACCCCTCCCTCCCCCTTCCTACCTCCCGGAGGAGGCCACCTCCCTCCCCGTCGCCGGAGCGCCGCCGGCCGCCGCCCCGAGCTTTGCAAAGCTCGGGGAGGAAGCTGGCCGTGGAAGCCTTCTCCCCCAGCGCCGGTGGTGGCGCTGGGGGAGGTAGGTCCCCTCTCGGGGACCTCGGTGCCGGCACAGGGGAGGCGGTCAGGCCGCCGGCAGGCACGGCCGGCGGCGCCCGTAGCCTCCCCCCCCTCCTCCCCGCGTTTCCTGTAAGAGGAAAACGCACTCCCCCCCCCGGCGGCGGCCGACGGCTCCAGGCTGCCGGGCCACCGCCGGAGTAGGCGCCGACCCCCGGCGCTCCGACCGGGGGCGGCACCAGTGGCCCTCGGCGGGAGGGCGGCGGCGCAGTGGGCCTGCATGGCCCATGCAGGCCACGCCCCTCCCCCGCCTCCCGCCCTCTTCATCTCCTTCCCCCGGCGGTGGCCGGCGGCGCCAGGCCGCCGTACCACCCCCGGAGGAGTCGCCGGCCCCCGGCGCATCGACCGGGGGCACTCCCCGCCCCCTCCCCTGGCAGAGGCGGCGGCGGCTAGCGTGCACAATGCATGCAGGCCGCCACCGCCCCGTGCCGCTCTCAGCACGAACCCCGGCGGTGGCCGGCGGCGCCAGCCCGCCGGACCACCTCTGGAGTGGTCGCCGGCCCCCGACGCACCGACCGGGGGCGGCGCCAGCCCCAGCCGGCCGCTGCCCGGCGGCGGCAGCGGCTGCCAGCCGTGCGCGAGCGGGGGCCGCACGATCTCCCCCAGGAGATCGAGCGGCCCCCGCTTCCTCGTTTCCCGCCTCCCGCCTCCATTTGTGCGCCCCCCGCAGCGGATCCGCCTCAGATCCGCTGTGGGGGCCGCGGGAGGGCGCAGGGTGCAAAACCCATGCGCCTCTTCCCTGCCTCTAACCGCACCCCACCCCTCTATTCCCTTCCCCATTTTTTTAAAAAAAAAATGGGGCCTCTTCAAAAGAAATTTCCTTAATAAAAATTGTGCCCCACCCTTAGGGGCACCTCCTGTAAATTTTTGAGATTTTTGGGAGGAGTGTTGATATTTTTAAAACCCATTATAAAGTTCATTTTAGGAAATAAAATACCCAAATGAGTTTCTAAAAATCCCCAAAAATTAGGGGCCCTAAGTATAGGTATTATGAAAATACTATCAAAGTTGGGAGGTGTGACCTTTTGATTTGACCCCGTAAATAATTTTACAAGCAAAATAGACGCCCGGAAAAGAGCGAAATTCATCGAAAGGAATCGGCGCCCCTCGACGCATATTTTAAATGCTTATCAAAATTATGCGTATCAATCTAAGGAAATCGACTAAGCTCGGAAACGCAACGCAAAAATTCGGATTGACATCGCGGCGCGGCGCTGAAATTTAACCCCGCCGCGACAATAATAAAAGAACGGAACCGTCGATCAAAGCCTCATATTATGGGGTGAATGGACTACTAACCATTTCCTTATGCTTTTACTGCTTTCCGTACTTTCCGTTAAATCCAGTCTCGCACTGGTCCCCCGCTTTTACATGCTGTACTTTCGTTTAGATCCAGTCTCGTACTGGTCCCCCGCATTTACATTCTGTACTTGCGTTTAAATCCAGTCTCGTACTGGTCCCCCGCATTTACATGCTGTACTTGCGTTTAAATCCAGTCTCGTACTGGTCCCCCGCATTTACATTTCTGTACTTTCGTTTAAATCCAGTCCCGTACTGGTCCTATCATTATGGCCTTTGCTTTCGGCCTACTTTCTGCTTATCATTATGGCCTTTGCTTTCGGCCTACTTTCTGTTTATCATTATGGCCTTTGCTTTCGGCCTACTTTCTGCTTATCATTATGGCCTTTGCTTTCGGCCTACTTTCTGCTTATCATTATGGCCTTTGCTTTCGGCCTACATTCTGTTTAGTATTATGGCCCCTGCTTCGGCCTAATTTACTTACTAGTGCAGAGCTGCCGTGGCAACAAATGCGGTGCTTGTCCTCCCTTCGGCGAGGCCTTAGTTGGGGAAAACCCGGAGTTGAGTCCTTCCTCCCAGGTTAGCCCCAAGCAAGGAGCCCTCATACCGCTAAGTCTCCCGGTCCAGGGTTGTGAGACCGGTGGAGTAGAAATGCCACGTGGCCTAAGGGTTTGTTTTATATAAAGCGGGTGAAGATTGATTGGAAGTGGCGGGTTGGTCACGCTCGCAGACCGTTCGTACCGGTGCGGGTGGGTTGACGACTCATGGCGACAGGGAGATATGCGCAGCAGGTTATCACCCCTGAGCATGTAGTTTTACCTCCGCTGGTCGGCCTTCAAATCGGCTCGCCGGATGTCGCTCACATCCAGTTAGTACACCAAGTTGTACAGGAGGGCCTGAATGATACGGTACGACTACATTCAGAAGTGGCAGGACTGGCCACTGTCACCGACGGCCACATCGGTGAGGCCCGCGGGGTTAGCTCCCCTGCTTGAACTAAAGCGGTCTAAAACTGTGTCGACACAGGGTCTTTGTGTGGGTACAGGTCTTGAGAACCTGGGGTGTGTGTATACGCGCGATAGTATTATAGATTTATTATGCTGCGCGATTGTGGTTATTCGGGCAGGAGCCCCGCTTTATATATATATATATGTGTATGTATATGATTACCTGCTGCTAACCCTTTCCTTGCTTCGGCTATTTCAATTCTGTCTTTAGCCGCCCCCTGGATACGGATCCGGGGAGGGGGATGTGTTTTCTGCTTAGCTCTGTGACTAACGGTTATTTCTTATAACCAATCACAGGAGACGGGACAGCGTGAAGCCCCCACATCACAGGTTGACCGGGAAGCCTTGGAGATGATCCGTTCGATTACCCCAGCCTCCCCTTCTATCTTCAGAGATGTGAGTACGAGTATATAAGGACGAGCCCAGGACTCCCTTTTGTCTTAGCATATGTAGTCTACGGACAATATTTTGTAAACGATAGGCTTCGGCCCCGTTAAGTTGTAAATATAAGCTGTATGTTTGGTTTGCCCATCTTTTGATTGCTTCCGCTATGTGTTCTGATGTAAGGTTATGATTCTTGTGCCTGACAAGGAGACCGCTCAGCGCTCGAGGGGGGATGGGACGTCACCACCCGGGGAGCGTTAAGGGGTCATTCTTGGGCAGTAAGATCCCCCCTCCCTGAACCCGGTTCAGGATTGGGGAGGGGGGGGTCTTACAAATGGATCAGAGCTACCACGATCCGACCACATGGGGCAGTCTTTCGATCCTCCTTTCCCCCGGTTCCGTTTCTTGGTTCGGGACGAACCATGCAGCGGAAGCCTGGTGGACCCTCTAGGTTAAGGTTAAGGACTCGAGACTGCACGATAGTACACCCACACGCTTTCCGCTTTCTTTCCTTTCAGTCCTGCAAAATGCCCTTAGTTTTGCAAGTTCTGACACCCGTTTGTTACTTCTCCAGATACCGGAGTCAAGTAATGGAAGGTCTTTCTCTCAAGACCAGTACCACCCTACCACTCCACCACCAGCTCAGACCGCTCCGGCCACAGTTCCATTCGGAGAGACAGAGCTCGGGCAGACCCTGGTAGCCCTGTTGGCCGCCTTCCAGACAGCCACTTTACGGCCACCCCAGCAGGCCACCGTACCCACTGATCTACTGACGACTTTCCGAGGGCTAAGGCCCCCCACCTTTCGGGGTACAGAGTCGGCCATCCAGGCCGAGGAGTGGGTGGAGAGGGTAGAGGAGCTTCTTGTAGGGATGATGTGCCCAGCAGTAGCCGCAGTATCCCTAGTAGTGACCATGTTGGAGGGCTATGCCCGGGACTGGTGGAGGGCAGCTAGCCGCTCCACTTTTAGAAGACGACCCCTTAGCACCATTCTCTGGGGGGAGTTCTCGGATGCTTTCTTAGAGCATTTCATTTCAGATGCAGACCGGATGGCACTCCAGGAGCGGTTCCTACAGATCAGACAGGGAGATAGGACGGTTCCAGACTACCAGAGAGAGTTTATCCACCTGGCCCGCTTCGCCGGGACCTTAGCAGGTACAGATAGGGACAGGGCGGCCAGATTTTATCGGGGATTACGAGACGACCTCCGTCAGGCCCTGATCATGATATCCCAGGCATCCTTCCACACGATCACCTCACATGCCACCGCTCTAGAGATGGATCAGCGGATGGTAGCCCAGCAGCGGAGGGGACACGTAGGTATTCCCCGGACTCAGGACCGAGAGAGAAGAGCAGGTCCTCGCAGGCAGGGCCGAGACGGGAGACAGCGGCAGCGTCACCAGCCATATAGGCAGGCACCCCAGCCCCGACCAGCACCCCCAGCCCCAGCACCACAGGTCGTCCCGGCCGCACGACGAGATGTTCCCTTCGCAGGGAACTGCTACCTATGCCAGCAGCCTGGGCATATACGAGCCTTCTGCCCACAGGCTACCGGGAGACCCGGTTTAGGAGCAGTACAGAGAGCGGCGGAGAGAGGACGAGGTGGACGCAGAGGACGTCCCGCAGGCAGGAGGGAGCCGGCTAGGCAGGGCAGAGCAGCACCGCTCGAGGCATACGCGTTGGATCTCCAGCACGGTCCTGCTCCTGACGTAGTGATAGGTATCTACTTCCGATAGTACGATATCCTAGGAGATGTTTTAGCTTATATATTGGGACTTTTGTATATGTCATCCCTACTCTTGTATATCTGTGAAAAGCTTATGATTATGATATATATACATATATGTTATCAGGTTTACTTTTGGTAGAAGGTCGTCCCGCTAAAACACTGTTTGATACCGGCGCCACACACTCTTTCGTTGCACAAAACTTCATCGCCGACAAGGAGAACACGGTACGATCATCCGGGATGTCAATCCGAATACGACTCCCGGATGGATCAGATATGACTTCCACCGAGAAGTGTTCCTTCCAGGCAATGCTAGGAGGCATAGAGTTCGAAGTCAACGCCACCATCTTAGCAATAACCGGGTTCGACATCATTCTGGGGATGGATTGGTTGGCCGAGCACAGCGCCCAAATCAATTGTTCGACTCGAGAAATCCGCCTCCAGAATCCGAATGGGCAATTTATCACGCTAGCAGGTATACCCTCCGTCACCCGCATTATCTTAACATCTGCACAAACCGTCAAGGCAGTTCGACGGAAGGACGAGATGTACCTAATCTACTTTGAGATGGAGAACACGACGCAAGTACTCGCCAAAGTACCTGTGATCAGGGACTTCCCAGATATCTTCCCAGAGTCACTCCCCGGGTTGCCCCCGCAACGGGAAGTAGACTTCCAAATCGAACTTACTCCAGGAGCCCGACCAGTGTCCCGAGCACCATACCGGATGGCCCCGAGGGAACTGGCTGAGCTCAAGATTCAGCTACAAGAGTTAGTCGACGCAGGATTCATACGTCCTAGTACCTCTCCCTGGGGAGCCCCAGTACTGTTCGTTAAAAAGAAGGATGGATCGCTGCGCCTCTGCATCGACTACAGAGGCTTGAATAAACTCACCATCCGGAATACCTATCCCCTACCCCGGATAGATGAACTGTTCGATCAACTACAAGGCGCGTCCGTCTTTTCCAAAATGGACTTAAGGTCCGGCTACTATCAACTTAGAGTACGAGAAGAGGACATTCCCAAGACCGCCTTCAGCTCTCGCTACGGACTATACGAGTTCATGGTAATGCCATTTGGATTAACCAATGCCCCGTCCGCCTTCATGGCTTTGATGAATACGGTATTCAAACCCTTCCTGGATCATTTCGTAATAGTCTTCATAGATGATATTCTCATCTACTCAAAGAACAAAACCGATCACTCCAGGCACCTCCAAATGGTACTACTTAAGCTAAGAGAACACTCACTCTTCGCCAAGTTTAGCAAATGCGAGTTCTGGATGGAAGAAGTCGGCTTTCTGGGACACACCGTCAATAAGAACGGAGTAGCAGTAGATCAAGCCAAGGTGCAAGCAGTGCGAAATTGGCCGCCACTTAAGACAGCGGCAGACATCCGAAGTTTCCTTGGCCTCGCCGGCTACTACCGTAAGTTCGTCGAAGGCTTCTCCAAGATCGCATTACCACTTACCACTCTCACCAAGAAAGATGTGACATTCCAATGGTCTCCTGAATGCGAGGCGGCATTCATCGAACTAAAGAACCGGCTGATATCGGCCCCAATCCTAACCCTCCCCTCCGGTACCGAGGGTTTCCAAATCTATGCTGATGCCTCTCTGAAGGGATTGGGGGCCGTGCTTATGCAACATGGCAAGGTAATTGCCTATGCCTCACGTCAGCTCAAGCCGCATGAACTAAACTACGCCACCCACGATCTGGAGCTGGGGGCGGTAGTTTTTGCATTAAAAGTCTGGAGACACTACCTCTACGGGGTACGATGCGAAATCTTCTCCGATCATAAAAGCCTCAAATACGTCTTCACCCAGAAAGAGCTAAACCTCCGACAACGCCGGTGGTTAGAATTTCTCTGTGATTATGACTTCGCCCTCCAGTACCATCCCGGCAAGGCTAATAAAGTTGCAGACGCCCTGAGTCGGCAGCCTCCGAGGACCGGGAGTTGGTTAGAAATGGTGCCAAAGGAGTTAGTCAAATCATTGGCAGAAATGGATATTATCCTCATCACCCGCAGAAATCCGATGGAATACCAAGCCCACCTCTATTGGATGGAGATACAGTGTGACATCAGGAATAGAATACGAGAAGCCCAGAAGACCGACGTTGAAGCAGCACCGATCATTCAGGCCTTGCAACACGGTGTACAAGAAGACTACAACCTGTACGATGGCATCCTGCAATACAGACACCGCATATTCATTCCCGCTGCAGAAGGGATCCGTGAGGAGATACTCCGTGAAGCTCACCAGACAAGGTACTCGATACACCCGGGAGTAGTAAAAATGTATACGGACCTGCGCAGGACCCTATACTGGCCAGGCATGAAGAAGGATGTCACCGATTATGTAGCGCACTGCCAAACCTGCCAAATGGTCAAGGCCGAATGTCGTAGCCCAGGAGGTCTACTACAACCCCTGCCAATTCCAGAATGGAAGTTCGAGGATATTTCCATGGATTTTGTCCATGGCTTACCCCGATCCCGTGCAGGTAACGACTCCATATGGGTAGTAGTGGACCGCCTCACCAAGGTAGCCCGATTCATCCCGAACCGGCAAGGCGATGGTGTCGACATTCTAGCCCGACTATTTATCGAGCAGGTAGTCCGATTTCATGGAATACCCAAATCAATCGTCTCGGACCGCGATGGGCGCTTTACATCGAAGGAATGGAGAAGAGTGCAAGCTTATCTGGGAACCAGATTAGCTTTTAGCACCGCCTTCCACCCCCAGACCGATGGGCAGACGGAAAGAACGAATCGGACGATGGAAGACCTTCTCCGATTATGCATAGTGGAGCACAACGAGCCATGGGAGCAGTTACTACCTTTGGTAGAGTTCTCATATAACAACAGCTTCCAGGCAAGCATCAAGATGGCACCGTACGAAGCCCTCTACGGAAGACGCTGTCGGACCCCGCTATCTTGGGCACAGGATGAGGACCCCGAAGCCTTGGGAATCACCTACATCGACGATACCACCGCCGCAATAAGACTAATCCGGGAACGCATGCTGGAAGCGCAGAGCCGACAGGCCAAGTATTACGACGCACGTCATCGGCAAGTGGAATTCCAAGTGGGAGATATGGTTTTCTTAAAGATTAAGCCAATGCATGGGATATCACGAATCAAGAGGCAGAAAAAGCTGGACCCCCGCTATCTAGGCCCGTATCCAGTCATCGAAAGAATTGGCCCGGTGGCTTACAGGTTAGCTTTGCCAGCCGAGCTGGGGAGCCTTCACGACGTATTTCATGTCTCCTCGCTAAGACGTGTTCTGCGCCAACCAGAGCAGCACCTCCCCACACCCCCAACATCAGTACAATCCGACCGATCTGTCCGACTCGAACCTGTGAAGATAGTGGACTCCAAGATCAAAGAACTGCGGAACAAAACGGTCACAATGGTCAAGATCTTATGGTCGAACGGTGGACGCGAAGAGTTCACTTGGGAACCAGAAACGCTCGTACGAGAGAAATACCCGACGCTCTTCCCCCAGGTACATCATTTAAACCCCTACTTTAGCCAATTTTCGGGGACGAAAATCTCTTTATTTTTATTGGATTGTAACATCCCGACTTTTATTGGGCCACTAGATCCTAGTGAGCCCAATAAAAGTAGGCCCGAACAGGAGAAAACGACCATTTCGGGTATCGTAGCACGCCACTACCTCATTATTATGAATAGTGGCCGAACGAACCCCGAATTGACTTCCGTCAGTTCCGTTGGACTCGTATGGACAATACGAGCGCAACGGAATTCGTTGCACTCCAATCCGAGGTCGTTTGGAGAAAACGACCATTTCGGGTATCATAGCACACCACTACCTCATTATTGTGAATAGTGGCCGTACGAACCCCGAATTGACTTCCGTCAGTTCCGTTGGACTCGTATGGACAATACGAGCGCAACGGAATTCGTTGCACTTCGATCCGAGGTCGTTTGGAGAAAACGACCATTTCGGGTATCGTAGCGCGCCACTACCTCATTATTACGAATAGTGGCCGAACGAACCCCGAATTGACTTCCGTCAGTTCCGATAGACTCGTATGAACAATACGAGCGCAACGGAACTCGTTGCGTCTCGATACGAGGTCGTATGGAGAGTATGCCATTTTAGTCCTATGCAGATCGCCTCAGTGCAACGCACGAAATATAAAGCACACGAACCCGGCATCGGCCCCGGCGACTCTTATCATGTCCCGGGAGCCGAGGAGGACCCCGCCCTAAGTTGACTTGGTCAACCCCCCCCCCCCCCCCGGTCTGAAATTACTTGGGAGAGAGACGAAAAGAAAAGGGGGGGGGGAGAGAGAAGCCCCTCCCCCAAAAGGAAGGGCTGCCCATTCATGGGCATCCCCCCGTATTTGGGCAAGAGGGGGGGGGGGGGGGGGGGGGGGGGGGGGGGGGCAGGAGAGAGAGGAGGGAGGGGAGGGGGAGAAATATCTCCCCCTCCCTTATCCCCACGTGGAGGAAAAGGAAGGGGGGAGGAGAGCTTCCCCCTCCCTATAAAAGGAGGGGCAGCCCTCTCCA
The DNA here is from genome assembly GCA_033032865.1 of Dactylorhiza incarnata. Classification (NCBI taxonomy): domain Eukaryota; kingdom Viridiplantae; phylum Streptophyta; class Magnoliopsida; order Asparagales; family Orchidaceae; genus Dactylorhiza; species Dactylorhiza incarnata. The sequence continues at coordinate 3,585,421 of JAWHQI010000279.1, read as the reverse complement.
TTTTCCCCCCACACACACCACCTCTCCCTCTCTCTCAGTCCTCCCCTGACGGCAGCCCCCAGCCAGCCACCTCCTCCTCCTCCCCCTTGCCGGAGCAAGCCACCCCAAGCCGCCACCTCCTCCTCCTCCCCCATGGCCGGCCACCTCGCTTCCTCCTCCCGAGCACCACCTCCTGCCCAGGTAGAACACCCCTCCCTCCCCCTTCCTACCTCCCGGAGGAGGCCACCTCCCTCCCCGTCGCCGGAGCGCCGCCGGCCGCCGCCCCGAGCTTTGCAAAGCTCGGGGAGGAAGCTGGCCGTGGAAGCCTTCTCCCCCAGCGCCGGTGGTGGCGCTGGGGGAGGTAGGTCCCCTCTCGGGGACCTCGGCGCCGGCACAGGGGAGGCGGTCAGGCCGCCGGCAGGCACGGCCGGCGGCGCCCGTAGCCTCCCCCCCCTCCTCCCCGCGTTTCCTGTAAGAGGAAAACGCACTCCCCCCCGGCGGCGGCCGACGGCTCCAGGCTGCCGGGCCACCGCCGGAGTAGGCGCCGACCCCCGGCGCTCCGACCGGGGGCGGCACCAGTGGCCCTCGGCGGGAGGGCGGCGGCGCAGTGGGCCTGCATGGCCCATGCAGGCCACGCCCCTCCCCCGCCTCCCGCCCTCTTCATCTCCTTCCCCCGGCGGTGGCCGGCGGCGCCAGGCCGCCGTACCACCCCCGGAGGAGTCGCCGGCCCCCGGCGCATCGACCGGGGGCACTCCCCGCCCCCTCCCCTGGCAGAGGCGGCGGCGGCTAGCGTGCACAATGCATGCAGGCCGCCACCGCCCCGTGCCGCTCTCAGCACGAACCCCGGCGGTGGCCGGCGGCGCCAGCCCGTCGGACCACCTCTGGAGTGGTCGCCGGCCCCCGACGCACCGACCGGGGGCGGCGCCAGCCCCAGCCGGCCGCTGCCCGGCGGCGGCAGCGGCTGCCAGCCGTGCGCGAGCGGGGGCCGCACGATCTCCCCCAGGAGATCGAGCGGCCCCCGCTTCCTCGTTTCCCGCCTCCCGCCTCCATTTGTGCGCCCCCCGCAGCGGATCCGCCTCAGATCCGCTGTGGGGGCCGCGGGAGGGCGCAGGGTGCAAAACCCCTGCGCCTCTTCCCTGCCTCTAACCGCACCCCACCCCTCTATTCCCTTCCCCATTTTTTTAAAAAAAAATGGGGCCTCTTCAAAAGAAATTTCCTTAATAAAAATTGTGCCCCACCCTTAGGGGCACCTCCTGTAAATTTTTGAGATTTTTGGGAGGAGTGTTGATATTTTTAAAACCCATTATAAAGTTCATTTTAGGAAATAAAATACCCAAATGAGTTTCTAAAAATCCCCAAAAATTAGGGGCCCTAAGTATAGGTATTATGAAAATACTATCAAAGTTGGGAGGTGTGACCTTTTGATTTGACCCCGTAAATAATTTTACAAGCAAAATAGACGCCCGGAAAAGAGCGAAATTCATCGAAAGGAATCGGCGCCCCTCGACGCATATTTTAAATGCTTATCAAAATTATGCGTATCAATCTAAGGAAATCGACTAAGCTCGGAAACGCAACGCAAAAATTCGGATTGACATCGCGGCGCGGCGCCGAAATTTAACCCCGCCGCGACAATAATAAAAGAACGGAACCGTCGATCAAAGCCTCATATTATGGGGTGAATGGACTACTAACCATTTCCTTATGCTTTTACTGCTTTCCGTACTTTCCGTTAAATCCAGTCTCGCACTGGTCCCCCGCTTTTACATGTTGTACTTTCGTTTAGATCCAGTCTCGTACTGGTCCCCCGCATTTACATTCTGTACTTGCGTTTAAATCCAGTCTCGTACTGGTCCCCCGCATTTACATGCTGTACTTGCGTTTAAATCCAGTCTCGTACTGGTCCCCCCGCATTTACATTTCTGTACTTTCGTTTAAATCCAGTCTCGTACTGGTCCTATCATTATGGCCTTTGCTTTCGGCCTACTTTCTGCTTATCATTATGGCCTTTGCTTTCGGCCTACTTTCTGCTTATCATTATGGCCTTTGCTTTCGGCCTACTTTCTGCTTATCATTATGGCCTTTGCTTTCGGCCTACTTTCTGCTTATCATTATGGCCTTTGCTTTCGGCCTACATTCTGTTTAGTATTATGGCCCCTGCTTCGGCCTAATTTACTTACTAGTGCAGAGCTGCCGTGGCAACAAATGCGGTGCTTGTCCTCCCTTCGGCGAGGCCTTAGTTGGGGAAAACCCGGAGTTGAGTCCTTCCTCCCAGGTTAGCCCCAAGCAAGGAGCCCTCATACCGCTAAGTCTCCCGGTCCAGGGTTGTGAGACCGGTGGAGTAGAAATGCCACGTGGCCTAAGGGTTTGTTTTATATAAAGCGGGTGAAGATTGATTGGAAGTGGCGGGTTGGTCACGCTCGCAGACCGTTCGTACCGGTGCGGGTGGGTTGACGACTCATGGCGACAGGGAGATATGCGCAGCAGGTTATCACCCCTGAGCATGTAGTTTTACCTCCGCTGGTCGGCCTTCAAATCGGCTCGCCGGATGTCGCTCACATCCAGTTAGTACACCAAGTTGTACAGGAGGGCCTGAATGATACGGTACGACTACATTCAGAAGTGGCAGGACTGGCCACTGTCACCGACGGCCACATCGGTGAGGCCCGCGGGGTTAGCTCCCCTGCTTGAACTAAAGCGGTCTAAAACTGTGTCGACACAGGGTCTTTGTGTGGGTACAGGTCTTGAGAACCTGGGGTGTGTGTATACGCGCGATAGTATTATAGATTTATTATGCTGCGCGATTGTGGTTATTCGGGCAGGAGCCCCGCTTTATATATATATATATATATGTGTATGTATATGATTACCTGCTGCTAACCCTTTCCTTGCTTCGGCTATTTCAATTCTGTCTTTAGCCGCCCCCTGGATACGGATCCGGGGAGGGGGATGTGTTTTCTGCTTAGCTCTGTGACTAACGGTTATTTCTTATAACCAATCACAGGAGACGGGACAGCGTGAAGCCCCCACATCACAGGTTGACCGGGAAGCCTTGGAGATGATCCGTTCGATTACCCCAGCCTCCCCTTCTATCTTCAGAGATGTGAGTACGAGTATATAAGGACGAGCCCAGGACTCCCTTTTGTCTTAGCATATGTAGTCTACGGACAATATTTTGTAAACGATAGGCTTCGGCCCCGTTAAGTTGTAAATATAAGCTGTATGTTTGGTTTGCCCATCTTTTGATTGCTTCCGCTATGTGTTCTGATGTAAGGTTATGATTCTTGTGCCTGACAAGGAGACCGCTCAGCGCTCGAGGGGGGATGGGACGTCACCACCCGGGGAGCGTTAAGGGGTCATTCTTGGGCAGTAAGATCCCCCCTCCCTGAACCCGGTTCAGGATTGGGGAGGGGGGGTCTTACAAGCCTCTCCCTCTGGCGCCTACTCCTCCTGCAGCGGCAGACGCCACCTCCTCTTGCTTCCCCGTCGCTTCCTCCTTCTGTCTCAAGGCTGACAGCCCTCCAGTCGCCAGCAGCCTCCTGCTCCTCCCTTTCCTCCCTCCGGCAGCAAGGCTTCTCCTACAAAGGAGCCGCCTTCAGCAGTTTCTGCTCCCCTCCGGCAGCCCTCTTCCTCTCCGTTTCCGCCTAAGGTTTCGCTCGAACCCTCCACCGCTCAGATTTTGGACTCGGATTCGGCTCCTTGAGCCCGATCTTGACTTCCTATTGGTAAGAAATTCCTTCTTCCCCTCCTATTTCAGATGTTTGCCCTCATATATTCATCTAACCCCGGTTTATTTGTGATTTCCGACGCTGATCGTCGAATCTCTCAGCGGGATCTCTTCAAGACCTCTCTGATTTAGGGTTTCCTCAACCTAAGCGCCGCCAAGTCTCCGTCTCCGCGTGGAATCTCTTCTCCCCTCTCTTTTGAGTGAGGTAAATCTGCTAAACCCCCGTAGTTTATTTTTCCGCGTCGTCGAATGCATGTGTTAGCGTAATAATTTGTGTGGCATCGCTTTCGTTGTTCCTGAACAGGTTCGAAAGCATGATTTCTGCTTTTGCTCGCGCTATTTGGCCGCCCCCGTCAGCTTCAGCTTATTTAAGACAAGTAGAGATCCCTCTCTCTTGCAAACACTGAATTTTATTTAGCATGACCTGTTCTTATGATTTTATGTTTCACCCTGAAATCCTTGTTTCATCAAATAAATTTAGATCTTAGATCACTGATTTGACTTGTTTACAAATTGAGGTTTCACGTATTTGAAATGACATGAAATCGTGAACATGAATGATGTTATTTTGATTAGTCACCTAGATGAATGAATTCCTTATTTGATGGATAATTCAAGGAATGGTAGATTGTTGAGCATGTGCAACAAGCGTCATGATAATAATAGTAATGATTTCTGGTTAGCAAGTATATGATCGGTGTTTTTCTATCATATTCGGATCGTACACATGTTTACTTAGAAGTTAATCGTGTCTTGAAATGGATCAACCTGAATGAATGTTTGGTATCATAGAAAATGATATATACCAATCTTATTACTCGTGAATACTTGGATCCGCAAGTTTCCAAAACTCTCTATCGAGTTCTCTGAGTCATCGAACCTTGTTTCTTATGTCTGTCTAGTGCCAAGACTTGGTTAAATAACGTTCTATAACCTGATTCCTCCCGTTTCACATTTGTAAAATATACTCTTGTATATCTGAAACAGTATCTTGGTTACATGTCTTGATATGCTAGCAACCACGAAATCCTGCGCTAAGTCAATAATAACGTAAGTTAACATTGAAAGGTATGGTTTAATTGATGAAACTCCTTGACTTGGGTTCCCTCTTGAATCCCTAATGGGAACAAAGGACCGATCGTAGCGAGCTTAAATTTCTGAATCACTAAGGTCCTGTGTGTCATAAGTAAATCTTGGAAGCTGGGGTTTAGGTGGTGCATCGTCTTGATTGCATGGTCACGGTAAGCAGGAAATACTCTTATTCTAGTAAGCCTTACACCCGGACATGAGTGTGAACCATGTGCGCCCACTATATGTAACATCCCCGTCCACGCTAGACCCCTCGGGTGATATGTGTCACTTAGAGTTGCATGAACTAGAAATTTATTAGATTCTGAATCCGGGTAAGGCACGCAGCTGGGTTCAAGGCACTTTTTAGGCATGACCCAGCAGGATTCAGACCTCGGGCTCAACGTGGAGGTTGTAGCCCTCGAAAACACCTTTCCAACGACTGGTTGTACGTTTTCTGGAGGTCTGTGTAGCTCACTAGGATTAAAAATCAAAACTGCTATATTTTGATCTCTGTCGCTAGCGCCCGGCGGTATCGCTAGCGCCCGGCGGTATCGCTACCGCCGGCGCTAGCGAATCGTCTCAGCGTCCGTCGAGATGACCGAATTGTCTCAGCGGTGCCGTCGAGATGGCTGAGAAGGGCTAGCGCCCGGCGGTAGTGCTACCGCCGGCGCTAGTGGCCGTGTAAGAGTCACGGGATTTCTATTTGGTGGTGGCTTAAAATGCATAGGATAAAGCTCCTGGTGGAGTTTAGGACCAATAGGAAGCTGACATTTATTGGTAGAGTTTCCAGATTATGCTTGGGGATAGGTTTACCATTAATGCAACCCTAAACTAATCCCACTACTTCATTCTCCCAAAAGAGCTGAACCCTCCGAATCAGATGGGATTGTTCATCTTCTCCTTCCTCTCTTCTTCTTCTTCTTTTACTTCCTCTTCATTTTCCAACCTCCCCTCAAGGTTTTGACCTAGGGTTTTGAAGTAGCAAGCTTGGAGGAGGATTTCAGCTCGTCCAACCGCCGCCATGCCGCCAAGGAGACAACCGCGATCGTTGGCCAGAAATCAGGTGACTTCCTCCCCTCTCCTTCGGTGCTAGAGTCTTAGATCACAATAGGAGAGATGAAGGCTCAAGAGAGCTTCTCGTGTGAGCTTTAATGGAGTTTCCTTAGGAAGACCAAGCCGGAACCTCAAATTTAGGGCATCGTTCGCCGCGAGGTTTTAGGAATCATTTCTTCTCTTCAAGAAGAAGAGGTGGGATTTGATTTGGGGCAAACCCATGGTCGTTGAGGGAGAGTGAGGGGAATGATTATTTAGGGATTTTTAGAAGTTGAAATGACCTAATTTTGTTTGGGGAAGATGATGAATAATCCTCTGTAAATTAGGATTTTTACTTATATAATTGTGTGATAAATATGATGATAGCCCTCTTGCTAAAGAAGTTTTCATTTTATAACTTTGCACTTGGTTATTAAGGAAAATTTGTGCGCAGCTGGGTTCAAGTCAATTTTTAGGCTTAATCCCACTGGAATTAGACTTCGGGCTCAACATGAATGTTGTAGCCCTCGGAAAGTGCTTTTCGACGATAGGTTACCCGTTTTCTGAAGTGACATGTAGCTCCCTATAGGTCCAGTCGAGTGGACTGTCCAGAAAGCTGGATTGTGGTTAAGGTGTGCTGTTTTGCTGTCTAGATTATTGTTGTGGACTTCAGAGCAGATTTTAGGTAGGAGCCACTTGGATATGGGTTTAGGACTCAACATGAATGATGTATCCCTTGGTGAGAGCTTTCCAAAATGGGGTGGCACATAATTTGGGGTGGAGTAGAACTCCCAGAAACTCAGTTTTGTTAATCAGCGTCGTTGTAGTTTGAATTGCGATAATTTTTGGGATATCTCTTATAATACTGGTCTGATGCTCTTAACAATTGGTAGAAATCAAATTGATGATATTGTGCTGACCTCTGTTGAGTTTCATGAGTTTTGGGAGGATACTCGTTGTCATCTTTCCCGCATTGCTCCGTAAATAATAATTGGGAATGCCGACGGGGCTAATATTCGGTGAGAATGGCCATAACAAGCTAGCGGAACTACGGTAGAAGTTTTAGCAAGGCTCGATTTGATATGGGTTCTTAATTAAATATATTGTCGTAAAATATTGTGTTGATGAACTCTGTTAGAGACTGAAAATGAATAACCAAGTTGGGCTTGGAAGAACTAAGTGTTATCTTGAAATAGAAGGACTTGGATTAGAAGTCCTGGTGTTCGTAGATACACGGATTGTTTAGAAGGACTTGGATTAGAAGTCTTGGTGTACGTAGATACACGGATTGTCTAGAAGGACTTGGATTAGAAGTCCTGATGTACGAAGTTACACGGATTGTTTAGAAGGACTTGGATTAGAAGTTCTGGTGTAAGTAGATACACGGATTGTTTAGAAGGACTTGGATTAGAAGTCCTGGTGTATGTAGATACACGGATTGTTTAGAAGGACTTGGATTAGAAGTCCTGGTGTACGTAAATACACGGATTGTCTAGAAGGACTTGGATTAGAAATCCCGGTGTACGTTGATAACTTCTCATAAAGAAGTTATTAACTCCTTTAATTTAGTGAATATTGAGAAATTATATGAAAGATAACGATTAATTGACTAATAAACTTCATATCTGTAATTGTGGACAGTTTATCGGCGAACATGCAGTATATTTGTGCAGAAGTGCGAGAAATCCATGAAAGAATGGACATCTTTAGGAAGGAATTATAATGATGGGAAGATTCCAACAGTTTGGTCATAATCTGATCGTAACATAGCGGTTTAAATTAATTATGCTGAACCAAAAGTACAGTTTTCTCGAAATACTCAAAATGGGTCTGCAGTTCCTTGTTGAAAGGACGCCTCTTTTCAGTCTTTTGGACTGTAGCGTGGAAATATTAAAGGAGGCGTTGGCTGATTAAAAAAAAGGAGGGAGATACGGGTGATTTTTGGAGAGAGAAAAAGTGAAGAAGGTTTGGAGAAGAAGAAAGAGACGACACATTGAGCGGATTTGGTAACGGAAAGCACGAATTCATGCGCTAATATTCAGACTCCAAACAATGTCTTGTAAGATCTTTCCAATTTGGTTTTTCATTTCAAGAATCATGAACTAATTCTTCGTATCTTGTATGTCGTGAGTACTAGTTTTTGTTGTGATGTTTAATTTATAATTTTTCCGTATAACTTCTTGGTTTGCTATCTTTATCAATGTTATGATTTATTGCAAAAGATTTGAATCATGTTTATCTTCAACATTTCGTGGTGAGATTCGAGAGAGGAATCACGGTTGATTTAAGATAAATACTTAATGTTATGCGGCGAGATTCGAGAGATGAGTCGCATGAATATCTAATTTAAATCTTTACTTTTATACTACGCCGCGAGATTCGAGAGAGGAGCGGTGTGTTTACATCATAACTTTGATATAATAAAGGAGAGAGGAAGAGATTCCATCACCTTATTAGCAAGAGCGATTTGAGCAATTTAATTTACCTAGCATTTTTCTAAGTTAGAGATAACTAGCAAAATCTAGGTTATGAGAATTCATAGATCGAGAGATTATGATTCCTAGTTTTTAATCGAGCAAGATAATAAAACAAATATAATGCATCGGTATATTTAGCAAATATCACAACAGATCTAGGAAAGCGATATACAAGATTCCTTTCTCTAAAAGTTGATAAAAATTAACTTAAGTACTTTTAGTATTTTAAAAATTAGTTTTAAATATTCTGCAATTTAGTTTCGTCCAACCAATTGAATTATTTAACCTGGATTTAAGGAAAAGAGTAAACTAATATTCATAAGCGTTAGAGTGTTCACTTCTCCGAGGGAACGATCTTAACTCACTATTATATTACTTGAGCCGGCACGTATACTTGCGTATATACACTAAAGGCGTATCAAGTTTTTGGCGCCGTTGCCGGGGAAGCGGCAATCTAACGGTTTATTTCTTACGATATCAGTGAGCTCTTAGTAATTAGAGACCAAGTCGTTATTTTATTTCACTTTGAATTTTTGTCTAGTGTATGTCCCGATTGCGTAACATTGAAATATTACCTTTGAATCTAGAAATCGAACGTACTTGTAGACGGAATAGGCAAACTGTTAGAGCAAACACTATTATTCATCAAGAGATGGATAATAATCAGCAAGGCAATGAAAATGATCATGGGGGTCAGGTGGACCCTAATGGTCAAGTCGAACACAACGGTCATAATGTTCAAAATGCTGCACCACGAATGACTTGTCAAGACTATAACGCACCGTTAAGAGGAGGTTTGCAATTTATAGTATAGCGCGACCCACAATCGCCGCTAATAATTTTAAAATGGACTCTACCACAATGCAACTAGTACAACATAACAAGTTTGGGGGTCTAAATCATGAAAATGCAAACGCTCATTTAAGAATATTTTTAGAAATCTGTGATATGTACAAGGTAAATGGGGCTTCGGATAAAGCTATTCAATTGAGTTTATTCTCATTTTCTTTGGAGGGAAGAGCTAAAGACTGGCTTGATTCTCTACCACCTGGTTCCATCACTATGTGGGATCAATTGGAAGAGAAATTTCTGAATAAATACTTCCCCCCTTCTAAAACAGCTAAGTTAGTTAGGGACATCACCACTTTTGTCCAAAATCACGGCGAAACACTCTATGAAGTGTAGGAAAGGTTTAAAGAAATGCTTAGGAAGTGTCCGCATCACGGGTTGGCACAACACCAACAAGTAACCACTTTTTATAACGGTTTACAAACCACTACGATGATCCTAGTTGACGGAGCTGCAGGAGGGTCTTTATTAAAGAAATATCCAGAAGATGCTTTGGAAATTCTAGAAGATCTTACTTCTAACAATTACCAAGCATTCGAGAGGCAAGGTAATAACCAACCAGCCGGTATTCATCAAGTAGATCAATTCACTTCGTTAGCAGCCCAAATGGCCACTCAATTTAATTTAATAAATAAGAGGTTAGATTCTCTATCTACCCCTTCAACAAGTGCACCAATGACAATGGAACAATTAAACCAAGTAATTGAAGAAGTACATTATCTAGGAGGCCAACAAAAGCAAGGACCTTCAAATTTCGGAAATCATTATAATCCAGAATGGCGAAATCATCCCAATTTTTCTTGGAAAAATTCACAAAATGCAATTCAACCACCAGGTTTCAATCAAAACATTAATCATATACCAACCCATATGCTTAATCAACAAACCAATAATAGGAAATTGATTGATGAGTATATTATAGGTTTGTTCCAAAAGAATGACTCTAGGATGGGTGGTATTGAGTCTTCACTCCAATCTTTAGAAACCACAATTGGTCAATTGGCAAATGCTTTAAATCAAAGAACAATAGGATCGCTACCATCGGATACCACACTTAATCCAACAAGAGAAGAACCAAATAATCATTGTAAAGCTATTGCATTAAGAAGTGGGGTAGAGATCTCAAGTGGGAATTGATTACTAGAGAAGTTAAGGGAAGAAGAGGCAAGAGAAAATACAACTAGGAGAGAAGAATCTATAGAAATTAAGGAGCCGGAGGAAGTGGAAGTTGATCCACAAAATAATAAAAAGAAAGAAATCATTTACCCTCCTCCACCTTTTCCATCTAGATTAAATAAAACAAAACTTGACAAACAATTTCAAAAATTCATTGAAATTTGTAAGAAGCTTACAATTAATATTCCATTTGCCGAGGCATTAGAGCAAATGTCTAGTTATGTCAAGTTTATGAAAGATATTTTATCGAAGAAAAGAAAATTTCTAGATAAAGAAATAGTTGCATTAACGGAAGAGTGTAGTGCGATTTTGCAAAAGAAATTGCCTCAAAAACTTAAGGACCCCGGTAGTTTTACCATACCTTGTTCCATAGGAGTAAAATTTGTCGGGAGAGCATTATGTGATTTAGGTGCAAGCATCAATTTAATGCCCTTATCTATTTATACAAAGTTAGGTCTAGGAGAGATAGCTCCAACAACTCTTACTCTCCAATTAGCCGATAGGACTTTAGCATTCCCTAAGGGAATAGTTGAAGATGTGTTGGTTAAGGTGGAGAATTTTATTTTTCCGGCCGACTTTGTAGTGTTGGACATGGAAGAGGATAAGGATGTACCCATAATCTTAGAGAGACCATTTTTAGCAACTGGTAGAACTTTAATTGACGTACAAAAAGGGGAGTTAACAATGAGAGTTAATGAAGAGAAAGTAACATTCAATATCCTAAAAGCTATGAAATTTCCAAATGAAAAAGAAGATTGTTACTCTATTGAAGAAGTGGAGATTAAAAATCAATTAATTAAGGGTAATGAAGATGACCTAGAACAAAGACTTCTCACAATTTTGACAAATGAAGAGTGGGATGATGATTTAGAATTAGATGAATGTGTGAAGGTCTTAGAATCCCATTATAAATTGCTTATCTTTAGGAGTTTTGAATCTATAACTAGGTCGAGTGAACCAAAAATTATGAAACCCTCAATTATTGAACCTCCAACTTTAGATTTGAAACCTCTTCCGGAACATCTTAAATATGCTTTTCTTGGAGAAGAAAGCACTCTTCCGGTAATAATTAATGCATCATTAAAATTTGAAGATGAAAAAAACTACTTCTTGTTTTGAAAGAATTTAAGAAGGTCATGGGATGGACTATAGCAGACATTAGTGGCATTAGCCCCTCAATTTGTATGCATAAGATAATATTAGAAGACGAGGCTAAAGGGTCAATTGAACATCAACGTAGGCTTAGTCCACCTATGAAAGAAGTAGTTATGAAAGAAATAATAAAATGGTTAGATGCAGGAATTATTTATCCTATTTCGGATAGCAAATGGGTAAGTCTGGTACAATGTGTGCCGAAGAAGGGAGGAATTACGGTGGTAAAAAATGATAACAATGAGTTGATACCAACTAGGACGGTTACCGGTTAGAGAATATGTATGGATTATAGGAGACTAAATAAATCAATTCAGAAGGATCACTTTCCACTACCTTTTATTGATCAAGTACTTGATAAGTTGGCGGGTAATGATTATTTTTGTTTCTTAGACGGGTATTCCAGCTATAATCAGATTATGGTTGCTCCGGACGATCAAGAAAAGACCACATTTACATGTCCTTATGGTACGTTTGCATTTCACAAAATGCCATTTGGATTATGTAATGCATCCGCCACTTTTCAAAGGTGCATGATATCTATTTTTACTGATTTAATGGATGAAGGAGTATAAGTGTTTATGAATGATTTTTCTGTGTTTGGGAGGTCATTTAATTATTGTTTGTAAATTCTTAGGAAAGTATTAACAAGATGTGTTGAGACAAATTTAGTGCTAAATTGGGAAAAGTGTCATTTCATGGTGAGAGAGGGAATTGTCTTAGGCCATAAAGTATCAAGCAAGGGTTTGGAGGTAGATCGGGCTAAAATAGAAGTTATTGAAAAGCTTCCTCCCCCTAAGAATGTCAAGGGCATTCGTAGCTTTTTAGGCCATGCAGGGTTCTATAGAAGGTTTATTAAAGATTTCTCTAAAATATCAAAACCTTTATGTAACTTGTTAGAAAAAGACACTCCCTTCTTATTTGATGATCACTGTTTGCATGCTTTTGACACATTAAAGCACAAGTTAGTTTCTTCACCTATTGTCACAACACCGGATTGGTCGTCACTTTTTGTTCTTATGTGTGATGCTAGTGATTATGCCGTAGGAGTTGTCTTAGGACAAATCCGGGATAGAATTTTTCATACTATATATTATGCTAGCAAAACACTTATTGATGCACAAATAAACTACACCACAACCGAGAAGGAACTCTTAGCCGTAATGTTTGCATTCGATAAGTTCCGGTCATATTTAATAAATTCTAAAGTGATAGTTTATACGGATCACTCGGCAATCCGATATCTTTTGGAGAAGAAGGACGCCAAACCTAGATTAATTAGATGGGTCCTCTTACTTCAGGAATTTGATATTGAAATCAAAGACCGAAAAGGAGCGGAAAATCAAATAGCTGATCATTTATCAAGATTAGAACAAAGCGATGAGAGGAATCAACAAGTAGGGATAAGAGAAAATTTCCCGGACAGACATATATTAGCTATCTCTGTGGGTAGTATACCATGGTATGCTGATTATGTGAATTACATAGTTAGTAATATAGTACATCCGGATATGGACTATCAACAAAGGAAAAGGTTCCTCCAGCAGGTGAAATATTATCATTGGGATGAGCCATACCTATATTCTGTTCGGATCAAATCATCCGGAGATGTGTTGCTGAAGTAGAGGTTCGTAGTATCATAGAAAAGTGTCATTCATCACCTTATGGAGGACATTTTAAGGGAGACCGGACTGCGGCAAAAGTTCTGGAATCGGGTTTTTACTGGCCCACTTTATTTAAGGATGTGAACTTATTCGTGAAGAGTTGTGATAATTGTCAAAGAACAGGAAACCTGAGTCGTAAAGCGAGCATGCCAATGAATACCATTTTAGAGGTTGAAATTTTCGATGTTTGGGGGATTGATTTTATGGGGCCATTTGTTAACTCGGATGGCAACCTATATATTTAATTAGCAGTTGACTACGTGTTAAAGTGGGTCGAAGCTATTGCTACACTCAAGAATGACGCCAAAGTCGTATTAAAATTTTTAAAAACAAATATTTTTTCGAGATTTGGTACACCTAGAGCGATTATTAGTGATGGCGGAAGCCACTTTTGTAATTCACAATTTACAACATTACTAAGAAAATACGGAGTGACGCATAAGATCACTTTAGCATATCATCCCCAAACTAATGGTTTGGCTGAGGTTTCCAACAGGGAAATTAAATCCATTTTAGAGAAAACGGTAAGTGCTACTAGGAAAGATTGGTCGCAGAAATTGAATGATGCGTTGTGGGCGTATAGAACTGCATTTAAGACGCCCATAGGACTGACCCCGTACAAGATGATCTATGGAAAAGCTTGCCACCTTCCTGTCGAGTTAGAACATAAAGCTTATTGGGCTACAAAAAAATTAAATTTCGATTATAAGGAAGTCGGTAATAATAGGTTGCTTAATCTCAATGAACTCGATGAGATGCGATTCCATGCATATGACAATGCAAAACTATATAAGGAAAGAACAAAAAATGGCATGACGCTCGCATAGAGAAGAGGGAATTTAATCCGAATCAATTAGTACTACTTTATAATTCTCGCCTTAAACTATTTCCGGGTAAATTGAAATCTAAGTGGTCCGGTCCATTTTGAGTTAAAGAAGTCCATCCTTTTGGGGTAGTTTCCATTTGCAATGACAAAGACGGTTCCATTTTTAAAGTAAATGGGCAAAGACTTAAAGCGTACTACCATAACAATGAGCCGCGAAAGGTGATGGTAATAAATTTATCTGTCTAAAGAATGGCTGGGCCTAGCCGAGACGTTAAATCAAGCGCTAATTGAGAGGCAACCCAACTAAAATAAATTAATTAAGTAGTAATTATAAAGGTTAAAGGTTGAGCAGCGTAGGGAAAGTCCGTAAAAATTTTCTGCATTAAATTGTCACGACAAGGTTGTAACCAAGGTTCTAACTTTTTATTCTCTGTCCCTTTGACTAAGAAAACAAAGCCAACACAAAATATTTAAACGACCGGCTCAAACAACATTTCGAAAACCGGTTTAGGGTCAAATAATTAAACCAGTTTGGTTTAATTTCATCATCCTAAAAGAAACCCGCCGGTCCAACATAGAATATTTAAAGGAAAGAAAACCGGCTTAGGTTTTGTTCTCGCATTCCTTCCCTGGTTCGACGGCTGTGACGCACACAAACCCTATACCCTTTTCGACGGAGCGATTCGCGAGGTTGCTAGCAGCGGCGATTTCTTTGCAAGGAGGTGGCGTTCGAGTTCGAATCTACTTTGCAAGGAGGCGGCATCCGCGTTCGGATGTTCTTTGCACGGCAGTGGCATTAAAGCTTCGATTCAATTTCGATTAGGTAACATTTCGCAACAACTCTTCTTCTTCCTTACGAAAAGATTAAAAAAAACCTTACAATATTTCTAGGGTTCTTCCTAGTGACAATTTCTTATTAACATCAGAAAATGTCATCTAAGCGTAAAGTGAAGAGCAAACCCGCACCAAGTCCACGTAAGGATTTTCGATTTATTAATGATGAAGCTAAACTGCGATATGAAGGTTTACAAGATAAGCCTTTAATTTTCGAACGAGGATTTGAGATCGAAAAAACAGGCGTGGAGTATGGAATATGTCACACGAATGAAAGATTTTGGTTGGGAATCATTTTGCCACCCCCGAAAGGAAGCAGTGTTGCCTTGGGTATATGAGTTTTATGCCAATGCGCTTGCCGTTGAGGAACGAAAAATTTATGTGCGAGGTCATTCAGTCGATTTTTCTGGTAAGGCGATTAATAGCTATTTTGGCATGACGGTTCCGAATGAAGAAGAGTATCAGCGCATACAAGCCACAACTCCGCCATCCGTCATTGCGGAGGAAATTTGTAATAATGTCGACACAGCCTGGATTTCAACGGAAGGTTCCAATTTGAAGGCGAATAGTTTAAAACGGGAAGCCAAGGTGTGGCTTTTGTTTATTAACACGAGCGTAATCCCTACCAAAAATACTACAAGAGTCGCTATGGATCGTGCCATATTAATTTACTGTATCTTAAAGGGAATTAGTTTTGATGTTGGGAATATCATTTCAAATCAACTTCAGAAGAGGCTTCTTGCTATGGATAGGTTACAATTGTGGTTCCCTACTCTTATTACTGAACTTTGCCGTGTTAGCGGTGTAACATCCCCCGAACTACTAGGCCCCTAGATGATTTTTGTCATGACAAGTCATGACAAAAATAGGATAAGTGACTTAGAACCCTAGGATGAAAATGGAAGAGGTGAAAAACTCATGGTGTGCACTTAGCCATCATGATCCACCCTAATGACAAGTGAACCAAAAGGGAGGATAAGATATCTTATAAACCCCACATAACCATGAATAGTTCATATGGTGAGTTAAGTACACAAAGTGGGCCAGGAAGGCCCTATGAACTCATTAAAATGGGAAGGAATGCACTTTGGGGTACAAATAGCAAAAATGGATGTCCTAACCTAGAGGTGACCAAAAGACTTCAAAAGCCAACATACCCTCACCATGATCCCTATGACCAACTAGGAGGGCAAGTAGGCCACTAGGGACCCTTGGGGTCAACCAATTTGGTCAAATTGACCAAAAGTCAACTGTGAGCAATCTTAGGTCAAATCACCATAATAAAGGGCAATTGAACCACAATTGATCAAATTGAAGCCACTCTCATATGGCAACCTCCCTAAGGGACCTAATGGACCCAAAAGCCCCATCATAGGGGCATCATTTTGGAGAAATTGGGTCAATCACTAAAAAGCCCCAAATTGAACTAAATGTGCTAAAAACCTAAATTGACCTTCAATTGATCTAGTATGATCAAATTGATCTCCCCTAAACCCTAAGGGGGAGTATATGAGACCTAATTGGACCATGGGGTGCATTCAACCAAGGAGAATTAGGGCAAAATCAACAAAATACCCAAATTGTCCCTATAGGCAATTAAGTGCACTCAAGCCCCAATTGACCCCACCTTGACTCAATTCTTTTGGAGTAGGTCCATAGGGTCTTAAGGAGTAATGTGGGTCAACCAAATTGGTAGTATGACATGAGGTCAAGCCCAAACCCCAAATTATTCAATTAGCCAACCCTTGATCAAGGGAGCTTGAACCTAGCCCAAGTCATTAGACTTGGCTCAACCTCACTTAACCAAGCCCACAAAGGGGTTGGTCTGCCTTGGGCACAATCGGGTCCAAGGAGGGGTGCACCAAAGGTGGTGGCCGGCCACCACCAAGAGTGAATTCAAGGTGAATTCATGGAGGGGTGGCCACTTGGCCACCACTCCCTATTTTCTGGTCTTCCCTCAACTTTCCCAAGGAGTTCCAGCAGGGAGAGGTCTGAGCTGGCCGCCGCAGATAGGGTAGGAGGAGGAAGCTGTCGGCCACATTAATGGCAAAACTCCAAGGAAGTTCAAATGGGCTCGATTTTCCCCCTCCCCTGACCGGCTATTGAAGAGAGGAGCTGAACCAAGCTGAGCTGGAGCCATGGCAGTGGCTGCTGAGGGCGGTGTCGCCATTGGTGAAATCGCCGGATTTGATATCCGGCGATATACACCTCCTCCCCCTCATCTCTCCCTCTCACCACGTTCAGGAGCTTCCAAGCAGTCGAGCCCCCCTTCCAGAGCAAGTTTTCGTCCTCAGCTGCGACGCGAGCTAGGTGACCGGGCCGGGTCCTCTTCCTTCCCTCTAATAGATTGAGTAGTCATAGGAGTCGCATTAAAGCCTCCAATGGGCATCGTTTTCTTCTTCGCCTCTGACTCAAGTGTCACCCAGAATGTGGTGCAGAAGTTCTTGAATTGAAGAAGGTTCGACTGGAAGGAAGGCGTTAGCGAAGGCGCGGAGCGTTTTCTCAGAAAAGGTTTCATTTTCTTTTCAAAGAAAGAGAATTTTGGGTCGATTGGGACCGTACAACAATACATTTCTTTCAAAGACAAGGGAGTTGCGGAGAAGAAGTTCACCGGCCCAATAGAGTTCGGAGTTACGTCTATAACCACTTCCCGTCCGACTTGCATGTGTGTTAAGCATATCGCAGCATTCTAGCTTTCTTCCAATCTCAGAAAAGGATCTGAGGCAAACGGTGACCGGCTTCGCGAGACCATTTCGGACTACACATGGCTAAGCTCTTTGGGCGCAGCTTTCTGGATCAACTCTCTAATTTCTTGGAAGAAAGCTCGTACAAGTTCTACGCTTTCTTCTTCTTATCTTATGAGATTCTTCTCTGTGCTTAAGGTTGCTCGGGCTTCCTCTCGTTCGTTTCTTCCCTCGTAAATTTTGTCATCTTAGAAAGAGTAGAAGAAATCATGGCGCACCTCCTCTCAAGAAATTGAGAATTGATTCAGAAAAGTAGTCCATCATTCGCTTCACGTCAGAAATGGATTTCGGACCTCAACATCTTGCTGCTCATCAGAAGGCGAGCGATAGCGAAGGCCGCCCGTATGGGCGGGTCTCAATAGGGCAATCCAAAGGTCCATTTCCATTCTTTTTCTCCTTCCCCAGGGAGTGACGAAACCCCGTGAAAAAGGCACTCCCCGGCTCCGGAAAAGATGGGTACAGGTTGGTTCTCTTAGGCTAGGCTTAGTCCAGCTAGTCACCATCTCCCCTTTTCGGTTGAGCGAACTATGAAGAGACGTCAGCTTGTTCGAATTCGCTCGCTTGTGGATGTCTCACTTCGCTATTTGAAGTGGTACTGCATTAGAGCGCAGTCCTCTAATTTAGGGCAATGTAGCTCTGCCAGCCGCGGTATCCCGACCCGGCCGCGAAGCAAAGGGTACTATGGGGCGCAACCCGATCTCTAATCACACATCCAGGCTCAGTGCCGCAGCATGATCACGCTTTTCACATTTGCATGTGTTAAGCACGACCACGATGTCTCTTTTTTGAATCAAAAGCGAAGACCTTGACCAGCCGTTGCCCATCGGGAGTACCACCCAGGAGTGTGATTTACATCGCTCAATCCGAAGTCAAAGAAAGGCAACTTCTCTGTTGTTCAATTCTATAGACGATATATATTTTCGCAACTCAGCTCAGAGATTTGCTGTAGAGAAGCTATCAGATCAACTGCTGTCTGATAACCAATCGATTTGTGGAAATTTTGAACTAATTTGGCACCGCCAACGAGATGCATCGGGAGATTGGCTTGTGGGTTTCATGCTCCACTTAGGAGTATGCTGTGAATCTTGTTCTGATGGATCAGTCAAAGTCAACAAAGCAATAAAGCAAGTAGGTCCAAACTTTACCAAAAAGATTCTATGAAACGACCCTTGACCTCTACCTCCATAGTCGATGAGCCGTAAGGCGAAGGTCTTGGATGGCGGCTCAGGATCAGGATCAGCCTCATGAAAACCCGTGGGATTCTCTTTAATGGAACTTTAGCCTTTAGACTTTACAAGAAGCTGGTACGGAAAACCCTTCTGTCTAAGTGTCTCAGTGTCCCACGGAGCGGTGCAGAGATCCTTTTGGCATGCCCTAAGAAGTCTCACCATCGGAGGAGGCATTTTGTTTCTTTCTGAGCATTAGCAATGGGTGAGGTGCTGCTAACCATATTAAGAAATGATGTGAGAAAGCAAACAGAGAAGAGTATCCTAAAGGTTGACCGACTTGAAAAGCGTGAGAAACTCTTTTCTCTATGAGATCGCCAACAGAAAGAAGAGGTAGATATGTCCTCCCCGAAAGAGGATTCAACCTTCCCTTTAGATTAGACCCATGACCTAGGCTGGCCATCTAGAACTCCTATAATAGAGCTTGATTGCTCGGCCGCGCCTACTCGGACTGGCATCGAGGATTCTGAACTTCGACTCCGAAGAGAGCTCTGATCTCACTTGCCACTTGCGCAAATAGCCCTATCAAATAAGAATTGTTTTGATATGATTTTCAATAAAATAATCAATCAAAAATAAAAATCAAATAAAGGAAGAAAAGAATTTTAATAGAATCTACTATCGGTGATTACCAGTTCCTATGATTCGAATACACATCAGCTCCACTGTTATCCGCTACATTCAAAAGGGTATGAGGTTGAATCATATCATTTTTCTTTGAATCTCTTCTTTCAATGTCAGGGAAAAAAGAAAGATTGTCTGTCCAGAGATAAAGAAACCCGCGGTTTGTTTTTGAATTCTCAATACTCCTTGACTTTTGTTTACCTATCCTGAAAGAATTTAGCTACCAAGTCAGAAATGGCGGAGAGTTCCGAGATTTTCCGGACAGCTAACAAGAGCTTCGATGAAACCAAAGAACTCATCGCTACGCGCCTCAAATCACCATCCCAAGTTGCCGGCATAGGGTAATTCTTCATCACAAAGGGGTAGCTGCTACGCAGCGAACCACTTGAACTTGACTCAGTAAAGCTCTTCGCTGACGCGAACATCTTTTCAGAAATCTCTCTCTCCGGTGTAAGGAGAGAAGTTCCGATTGAATAAGTAATAAGTGTGGAGTTAAGCTATATAGCTGTGACATGGAGCCACTCAACTTCGGTAAGTGAATCCAAGCTCCTCCTTCATCATTCACATCTCTCTTTCTCATTCCCCGCTTGACATCTTTTCTCTCAATGGTACTCTGCTCATTCAGGAGAATTTGAAACACTTAGATCCCGATCGGCTTTTGCTACGGGTTTTTCAGGGTGGGTCCGGAGAGGAGAGTCGTTTACCTATATTCGAAGAGAATACCGCGAAATGTATGAGATAGAGAGTCGTCTGCTTGTTGCCAAACCAACCCTGTTCGCCTTTCTTTTGAATCGCCGAGTAGGGGGGCGAGCAGCCCTGAAACCGGAAAAGGCCTTTTTTTTTTCATGGTCGCGACTGTTGTCTTGTAGTAGGTCGGGGGAACGCTTCTACGACAGCTCCGCTTCCTCGTCTTGCTTCTGACAAAGCTTTGCTTGCTTCTCTCGCGCTTGCTTGCGCGAAGGCTGAGAGTCCTTTTCACTGGATACTGACTAGATTCATAAGAATGACAGATGTCTTCTTTCTTTTCTCATTATGAATCAAACCGTCAGAGATGTTCCTGAACTGTACTCAAAGATGCTGATATTCTGAAATGCTATGGGATGGGTATGATGCGATGATAGCATTCAAGATGCTGAGATTGGACAAGCGACGACTGACTGATTTGAGAAGAAGAGAAGATTGACCTCATAGTGTTGTTCATTTGTTTCCTTGACAACCTCCGCCTTTTTTCAGATTCTTCGGTCATGGGACGGGTAAATGTACGATTTTCTCTTCCAGCGCTGGTATCTTGTGAGCGAATCGGATTTTGAAATTGAGAGAAAGAATTGCGGATTGCCAGCTAATGGATCCAGGTTGTTTTGGAGGTCTTTTCACTTGGGTACGTCAATGCCAGGGCAGAGTCATCTTACAGGAAAGATTGGATCGCCTAGGTCGGCTCCAACTCACCGCCTGAGTGCGGCATCGGGAAGAATGGATTGCAGGCAGATGTTTTCAAGATGTTTTGGAAGCGTTGTCATCATTTCATGTTGTGGTCTGGCTTTGCTTCTGCCAGGGCTGGTGACCTGATATTCTATCTCATCGATCTCGGGACGAATGGAGGATCTTCCTTGCTAGAGCCCGGGGCCTTTGAAGCCGCTGTCTGGGGATAGGATCTAGCTTGATTCTATGTATACCGTAACGTTGCTCTCTTGATTCCACGATATCTTCTTAGTCCGCTCCATGAGGCGTAACGAAATGAATGTGAGAAAGAACCTTCACTAGTATTGGATTTGATGGGATGGTGTATCCACGCGTTACTTGTTATCTCAAGTCCGGCTGTGCTCCTTGTGAGTGAGCAGCCGTTGTTCTCTAGTTTCATTTCTTTTTTTATGTAGAATAGATCGGGATAATTCTTGACCGCTCCTCAGAAAGTGGTCTTGGTTCTCGTCTCTTGTTCTAAATGGGGGGATTCTTCGAAAAAGCGCGGGCTGACTCGGAGACCTGGGACCTTGGCTTAGCAACGAATGAAGGTTCGCGAAGCGAATTCGACACGGCATCATGAGCCTAGCCTATCTATCACCTTTCTCGCCTATCGGTGAACCTACCAAATGACTACAGGATCATCGGTCTACTCTACCTCAATTCACCATTTCGAACCTTATACAGAAGGTTTTTCCGTACCAGCTCCTTCTACCTATACCGCAGTTGAAGCACCTAAAGGAGAATTTGGTGTCTTTCTTGTCAGTAATGGAAGCAATCGTCCCTACACGCCCCGACCCGCGGGCCGGGCGCGCGATAGCCATGGATGCCGGGAACAGGGACGCACTCTTCCTCCGCCGCAACACCCGCCGCCAAGGCCGTGCTCAGGCAAGTTCCTTTCCCCCTCCACCTGTGCTAGTATCTAGATTCATTTAGGAGAGAAATCGGGCTCAATTGAGCCCGATCCCATGCGAGATAGAGGGAGATTTCTCGAGCATTTCTTCTTGCTCGGGATCGCCGGAGAGGCCATCTCCGGTGGCCGTGTCACCGCCTGGCGTTAGCCACCACCTCAACGGAGGTGGTGGAGGCGGTGGCCGGCGGTAGGGTGCTGCAGATTGCCGGGAAAATGCCCCGCAAAACGGCTCAGACACGTGAGATCTGGGCTGTTGGCTCATCGGGGACGATGAACCCTGGCCGTCCGATCTGGCTGAATTTTTATTCGCAGCCCATGAAATGAATGAAATCATAATGTTTGATTAATTGTCACACCTTTAGCCGATTTTGTATGCTGAAATTGAAGGCCTTAGAGGCCATATCATGAAAAGTTGGCAGAGACAACATTTGTAGCCCTATGGGTCTACTTTCTGTAGGATTGGAGATCAAGTGATTTGGAGCTCTACAGCTCCTTGTAGAACCATTCTACTAAGACTGCTCATTATGTCTATTAGCAAACCATAATATTTCTGCCTAGGTTTTTAATGTAGTGTGCATGTTATTTTTGAAGGCCTTAGAGGCCATATCATGAAAAGTTGGCAGAGACAACATTTGTAGCCCTATGGGTCTAATTTCTGTAGGATTTAAGATCAAGTGATTTGGAGCTCTACAGCTCCTTGTAGAGCCATTCTACTAAGACTGCTCATTATGTCTATTAGCAAACCATAATATTTCTGCCTAGGATTTTAATGTACTTTGCATGCTATTTTTGAAGGCCTTAGAGGCCATATCATGAAAAGTTGGCAGAGACAACATTTGTAGCCCTATGGGTCTACTTTCTGTAGGATTTGCGATCAAGTGATTTGGAGCTCTACAGCTCCTTGTAGAGCCATTCTACTAAGACTGCTCATTATGTCTATTAGCAAACCATAATATTTCTGCCTAGGATTTTAATGTACTTTGCATGCTATTTTTGAAGGCCTTAGAGGCCATATCATGAAAAGTTGGCAGAGACAACATTTGTAGCCCTATGGGTCTACTTTCTGTAGGATTTAAGATCAAGTGATTTGGATCTCTACAGCTCCTTGTAGAACCATTCTACTAAGACTGCTCATTATGTCTATTAGCAAACCATAATATTTCTGCCTAGGATTTTATTGTACTTTGCATGCTATTTTTGAAGGCCTTAGAGGCCATATCATGAAAAGTTGGCAGAGACAACATTTGTATCCCTATGGGTCTACTTTCTGTAGGATTTGAGATCAAGTGATTTGGATCTCTACAGCTCCTTGTAGAGCCATTTTTCTAGGACTGCTCTTTATGTCTATTAGCAAATTTGGGTGGAGTGAGCCCTATGCCTTGGGGTTGACCCAATGGCTTGAAATGCTGGACATGGATCCTTGGCAGCAATATGCCTTCCCAAAAGTTATTTGGGATTTTTGGGTACAAAAATCCCAAGATATGGAATTTACTAAATTACCCCTAATTTAGGTTATAAAATAAAAAGGCGGTCATATGAACTTGGAATAATATGAGACTTAGGATCTGGTGCTTTTAGACTAATATGGTGCTATAATAGTTTTCCCAGAATTTATTGAAGTCTTAACATAGCACTTGTAGTGTAAACCCTTATACGCACACCAAATGTATTAAATGATAATTAAGGGCAAATATCACTTGGAATAATATGAGACTTAGGATCTGGTGCTTTTAGACTAATATGTTGCTATAATAGTTTTCCCAGAATTTATTGAAGTCTTAACATAGCACTTGTAGTGTAAACCCTTATACGCACACCAAATGTATTAAATGATAATTAAGGGCAAATATCACTTGGAATAATATGAGACTTAGGATCTGGTGCTTTTAGACTAATATGATGCTATAATAGTTTTCCCAGAATTTATTGAAGTCTTAACATAGCACTTGTAGTGTAAACCCTTATACGCACACCAAATGTATTAAATGATAATTAAGGACAAATATCACTTGGAATAATATGAGACTTAGGATCTGGTGCTTTTAGACTAATATGTTGCTATAATAGTTTTCCCAGAATTTATTGAAGTCTTAACATAGCACTTGTAGTGTAAACCCTTATACGCACACCAAATGTATTAAATGATAATTAAGGGCAAATATCACTTGGAATAATATGAGACTTAGGATCTGGTGCTTTTAGACTAATATGTTGCTATAATAGTTTTCCCAGAATTTATTGAAGTCTTAACATAGCACTTGTAGTGTAAACCCTTATACGCACACCAAATGTATTAAATGATAATTAAGGGTAAATATTACTAGGAATAATATGAGACTTAGGATCTGGTGTTTCTTTTTAGACCAATTTGGTGCTATGGTAATTTTCCCAAAATTTACTTAGGTCATAACCTAATACTTGTAGTGCAAACCCCTATTTGCACCCCATCTAGGTTAAATAGAAATTATGGTCAAATATTCCTGCTAAAAATGTGAAACTCAGGTTTTGGTGTTTTTAGACCAGCGTTATGTCATGGTAATTTTCCCTGAGATCATTGAGATCATAATCAAATACTTGACGTGTAAATCTCTATTTGCACACCTCCTATCTTTAATAGAAACTATGACTTAGGATTCCCTGGAGAATTTATGAAATTAGGATTTGAGATTGTTAGATCACTACTCATTGCGAACCTATGGTGATAATTGGAACTCATTTGGATATGATGTGATCAAGATCGCACCATAGGAGTCTAATCTAGATCAACCTTGTTTCGGTCTGCGAATAGTGAAACTGATTTACATGAATTAGACCACCACTGACCTTCACACGTAGAACTGTTAACTCTTTAGTAATTATGAGGGCTCAGGTCACTTGGAAGAGCATCTCTAAGGGCACCTTGGGAAATAAGGATTGGGGCGCGTTTAGCAAAGCTATAGGTGTGTGAGTTTACAGTGATATGAAAAGGAGGTTAGACCTCATCAAGGGCCCCGCACACAACTCATCAGTGTTAAACGACTGTATGGAAGTAAAACTACCCTTAGCCGGGGAGCCATTTTAAGGTAGTACTCGAGGGAGAAGTCAAGAAGCATCTAAGGCAAACCCTGGATTAAGGATGACGAAGAATAGGAGTGTGGGTCTAAGTAAGGTTGAGAATGTTATTTGAATGTGAGCAGTTCCTCGGTGAAGAAAGGGGACTCGAGTTTAAAATGTGATGACGGGAGAGTCAGCACCCGGTCACAGCTGGAGGTGTTGGAGTTCAAGGAACTCCCCCACTTCTAATTGCCAAGTTTAACTCATCTTAGAGATGTAATGTAATTGGAGAGGAAAATGGGGATCAAGTAAAAAGGGGTAGACACCAACAAGATTAAGTGCCTTGGGAATAGGAAGTTCGGGGTGTCAGCCCGCCACACTTCCTAGTACCGCTGTGAGCCCCTCACAGGGTAACCCTCCGGATGTCCAAGGTTAACCATAAAGCTTCTAAGTTCAACTAAATCATAGACAAGATTAGTTAAGTAGGAGAACTCGGCAAGTTAACTTCCATCCCGAACCGGGACGTTATATATAAGAATGGACTGGGATAGTTCGGCGAGCGGCAGGCTCGGGTTATAAGGAAGGACTGGGATAGTCCTGCGAGCGGTAGGCTCGGGTTATAAGGAAGGACTGGGATAGTCCTGCGAGCGGTAGGCTCGGGTTATAAGGAAGGGCTGGGATAGTTCTGCGAGCGTCAGGCTCGGGTTATAGGAAGGACTGGGATAGTCCTGCGAGCGGTAGGCTCGGGTTATAGGAAGGACTGGGATAGTCCTGCGAGCGGTAGGCTCGGGTTATAAGGAAGGACTGGGATAGTTTAGCGAGCGGTAGGCTCGTAGTCCAAATATAAGACTAGTGTAGTCTAGCGAGCGGTAGGTTCATAGTTTAAATACAAGACTAGTGTAGTCTAGCGAGCGGTAGGCTCGTAGTTTGGATATAAGACTGGAATAGTCTGGCGAGCGGTAGGCTCTACTTTATAAATGTTGATATAGAATTGCGAGCTGGAGGCTCGGTAGTAAATGGCTAATACTTGTTGCTTGTGTATAAGATGTGGTGGGTCTTCGGTTCTGTCTTAGTCATCACACCGACAGCAGTTCGTTGACTCGGCAGTGCTAGTGGTTGTATTGGGGCCAGGTTGTTTTACTGCGCGTCCGACGGGACGAATTCCCTAAACCCTGCCTGGCCAGTTCAGTTTAGTACGCAGGAGCTCATGAGTACCGGGTACCGGTATCACAGCGTACGTTTGGGCCTAGGTCTGGTAGTGTGACTTACCCACCTAGGTGAGGAGACGCCCGCTCCTCTGCCACCGTTTGACCACGATGGGAGGTGCCCGAGAGGTTAGCTACCTCCGAAAAGTGGGAACTAAAGGTCTGTACGTACAGAGTCGTGTGTGTGAGTTGCATGTGTATGAAATAATAATACAAACATTGCATCATTGCATTGCATATCATAGCATAGCATTTCTGCATAAACAGAGACCTCATCGTATAAATCAGTGTGGGCTCTTTTATACGACGAGTTTATTGCTTGCCAGATCCCTTAGCTTAGGTGCTATTGTGTGAGCATATAAGTTAAGGTTACTTTCGTAGCTGCTCCTTAATTATACCGCTCTTTTACTTATACTGCTCTGTTACTTATACTGCTTCTTACTTTTGCTCATATACATACTCCTGCTTGGGTAGATATGCTTTCGTTACTTGTTTAGTACCTTTATACTTGCTAGTCTCGCCACTGCCACCTGCTTCTTTGGATTACCCCTTGATGTCCTCCGCTTCCTCCTCCCGCACGGTGCCTAGGAGTCGCGGGTGGAGGCGGTGAGGAATATGCTGAGTCTTTTAGACTGACGGTCAGTGGACCCTATTATTACAGGAGAACCAGGAAGAGCAGGTCAACCCCCAGAGGGTGGTGCCTGAGACGGTGAACAGGCCTGGAGTCGGACTCTCAGCTGCCGCCGGGAGAGCCCCGGTAAGCAAGACCCCTCATATTCCTACGCTACACATCTACCCAGGTCAGAAGCCGGAGTTATATGCCATCGAAGGAGTCGAGCCTTGTGGATGCATAGATTGTTATATCTTCGCCAGGAGAGAGGCGAAGAAAGCGTCCGAGGACCGGGCTTAGGCCATGTTGTACTATTATTTTAATTTCCGCACTCTGATGTACTCTTACTTTATATGAATATCTCTTGTTGGACATGTTTCCCTATTTGAAGTGATTATTGTGGACTTGTATTATCAATTCACGCTTCCTTTTAAGATTTTGGTTGGCCTGGATATAGTTGAATAGCCGGTAGGATTGGCGTGTTGTGGTGGGGACCATGTTTGAGAGGGTACCACCACAAGACGGCAGAACTGGGCGGTAAGACCCGGACTTCAAAAAAAAAGGGGGTGGGGTCTTACAAGCAGGATGTGGGGAGACAAAGAAACCTTAATTACAAAAGTCGGACACCATATTACTAAGGTAGTAATAAACAGCAATATTAGGGACAGTTCGGACACTCTTGAGAGCACACCGCCTCCTGCTGGTAATACAGATCCCCTCCCCAAGCCCGCTGCGAGTACTCCTTCCTCTTCCACCGTACCAGCAACAGTTGACTTAACGGAGATCATTGATAATATGGTAAGCGCAATAGAAGAACGAGAATACATGAAGTGTTACCAGCGATTCAGTCATCTCCTTATTAATGAAAAATGTGATGATCTCCTGCGGAATCAAGCTAGACTCATGGAGGATGCTGGTTTGGATACAGTGAAGACGGTCTACAAATACAAATCGAGATTTGATCAGCAAGGTTATTTGCTCTATACAGATGGAGAACAGATTGATATTAGTGAAGCCCACGGCATGGATGACGAGATGCCCGATGCTTAGCTCTTCTTAATTATTGCTTTAATCAGACAATGGTGGATTATTATTTTGTTATTTTGAAGACTCTTATGCTACTTCTCATGCTGCTGTGATGTTGTTTATTTTAGGTGGAGTTTATGCTACTCTGATGATGCTACTCTTCTGTAGCTATTATTATCTTGTTTTAAATTCTGCTTCTCTTATTTGCTGATATGCTGATATGACTTTCCTGCTAATTTTATTTGATGATATGCTGCTATCATTTTTAAAATATAACAAATTTAATAACTTGGCTTTATGAGATAATATGATGTTCTTATGTTTTTAACCTTAAGTGGAATTTCTGATATTTCTATGCTTTAATTGCCAAGAATTAATTTAGACTGTCCCAATCATAAGAATAGCTTATATGGTTAATTGATTCCTGTGAATGTCTGATAAGTGTTTTGCTTTTCTTTGCAAGAGCTTTATCTTCATTTGTACTGTTTTACCTATATCGACAATTGATTTGGACTGTTCTGCTTATATCTGCATAAACCTTATCTTCATTTTATGCCAAGTAATTGATTTATGAAGTGTGATATAAGAATATCCTGCTCTCTAATGTTAGCATTATCACACTTCTTGCTTTACTATTTTTGTGTTCCACCAAATGCAGTTCTTATTGTGCTATAAAAGATTACCTTACCAAATACTGCCACACATGCAATGGAGCATCCTTCCGGACTAGAGTTACAGGGGAGTGTCCTCTTTTCAATTAATATTTTCTTTGGATTTTAATTTTATTTATTTATTTCACTATGTTCTCAATGAGATCTCTGCTAGGGTCTAGCAGTTAATTAAGTGTGGGGGTGACGTCAGTTATCCTCCATTTATTTTCACTTATAAAACTTCTATTCAGGGCACCTTTCGATAATTTCTTCATTTTTGTTACCAACAGACGACTTACTAAAGCTATTTCGTCTTAAACTAATTGGCAGATTAATTAATCTAGTGGTTTCAAGTAATGAATTTAAAGTTAGTAAGATGCGGTTATAGCTCTCTTAAGTATTGCAATTATGCACTAGATTCTTTAAAGAATTTGCTCTCGACAAAATAATTTATTAACCGGTTAACATAATTGTGGAAGGATGAGCAAGAACTAAGTCAATGTTGTAAGCTAAAACATAGAGTGTGTAGTTAATTGATAACAATGAGTAGGGTCACCTTTGGATCAGATCACACCACAAAACTATTTTTGATTATCCATCAGTCTTTGAGCTTGAACTTATCATTTTGATACCATTTGTCCAAGCACAATTTTCCAATAATTTCACTAGTTACTTCTTAGTTAACTTTCCGACTTTGGGGGTTTAATAAAAAATGTGTGTGAGGCATAGTGATATGTGGCCTAAGTGTGTGTACACCTACTTAGAATGATCCCAACTATGATCATAAAGTAAAAGAAAACTTATAAAAAAATATATATATATAAAAAGAAATGAGAAAAATGTATAATGACATAGTGATATGTGGCCTAAGTGTGTGTACACCTACTTGGAATGAACCCTACTATGTTCCTAAAAATTGATTAAGAAATAAACCTCAAAGTATGGAGAGTCATTAAGAATGTTAACTAGGGAAATTCCGCTCTCTATCAAAATTCATTCATAAAATCTTCACCAAGCCAAAGTCATTCATATTGTAAGCCCTTATGATTTCTTATCAAATTGAACTACTAAACTCTTGTGGAGGTATAAAACAAAGACTCGGCAATTTCTTACCCTTTCCAATTATGAGCATGTTTAATGAGTTAAATTGTTTGAGAGTGAACAATTTTAAGGAAGCACACACACAACATAGAAATATTGAGGGAGCTGCACTTGTTATCTAACTAACGGAATTGTGAAAGGTTGAAACATCTTTTAAGAGATCTGCATTAGTTAATTTGAAATTCTTAAGTAAGCCTAAAGCTGGTGTACGTAAAGAAGATGATTCTTGCCCTGTTTCAATAGAAGTTTTCATATCTATTTGTTAGAATTTATTTAATTCTTGCTAGGGACTAGCAAGGACTTAAGTGTGGGGGTGTGGTAACTTCTCATAAAGAAGTTATTAACTCCTTTAATTTAGTGAATATTGAGAAATTATATGAAAGATAACGATTAATTGACTAATAAACTTCATATCTGTAATTGTGGACAGTTTATCGACGAACATGCAGTATATTTGTGCAGGAGTGCGAGAAATCCATGAAAGAACGGACAACTTTAGGCAGGAATTATAATGATGGGAAGATTCCAACAGTTTGGTCATAACCTGGTCGTAACATAGCGGTTTAAATTAATTATGCTGAACCAAAAGTACAGTTTTCTCGAAATACTCAAAATGGGCCTGCAGTTCCTTGTTGAAAGGACGCCTCTTTTCAGTCTTTTGGACTGTAGCGTGGAAATATTAAAGGAGGCGTTGGCTGATTCAAAAAAAAAAGGAGGGAGATACGGGTGATTTTTAGAGAGAGAAAAAGTGAAGAAGGTTTGGAGAAGAAGAAAGAGACGACACATTGAGCGGATTTGGTAACGGAAAGGACGAATTCCTGCGCTAATATTTAGACTCCAAACAATGTCTTGTAAGATCTTTCCAATTTGGTTTTTCATTTCAAGAATCATGAACTAATTCTTCGTATCTTGTATGTCGTGAGTACTAATTTTTGTTGTGATGTTTAATTTATAATTTTTCCGTATAACTTCTTGGTTTGCTATCTTTATCAATGTTATGATTTATTGCAAAAGATTTGAATCATGTTTATCTTCAACATTTCGTGGTGAGATTCGAGAGAGGAATCACGATTGATTTAAGATAAATACTTAATATTATGCGGCGAGATTCGAGAGATGAGTCGCATGAATATATAATTTAAATCTTTACTTTTATACTACGCCGCGAGATTCGAGAGAGGAGCGGTGTGTTTACATCATAACTTTGATATAATAAAGGAGAGAGGAAGAGATTCCATCACCTTATTAGCAAGAGCGATTTGAGCAATTTAATTTACCTAGCATTTTTCTAAGTTAGAGATAACTAGCAAAATCTAGGTTATGGGAATTCATAGATCGAGAGATTATGATTCCTAGTTTTTAATCGAGCAAGATAGTAAAACAAATATAATGCATCAGTATATTTAGCAAATATCACAAAAGATCTAGGAAAGCGATATACAAGATTCCTTTCTCTAAAAGTTGATAAAAATTAACTTAAGTACTTTTAGTATTTTAAAAATTAGTTTTAAATATTCTGCAATTTAGTTTCGTCCAACCAATCGAATTATTTAACCTGGATTTAAGGAAAAGAGTAAACTAATATTCATAAGCGTTAGAGTGTTCACTTCTCCGAGGGAACGATCTTAACTCACTATTATATTACTTGAGCCAGCACGTATACTTGCGTATATACACTAAAGGCGTATCATACGTAGATACACATATTGTTTAGAAGGACTTGGATTAGAAGTCCTGGTGTACGTAGATACACAGATTGTTTAGAAGGACTTGGATTAGAAGTCCTGATGTACGTAGATACATGGATTATGTAGAAGGACTTGGATTAGAAGTCCTGGTGTACGTAGATACACGGATTGTCTAGAAGGACTTGGATTAGAAGTCCTGGTGTACGTAGATACACAGATTGTTTAGAAGGACTTAGATTAGAAGTCATGGTGTACGTAGATACACAGATTGTTTAGAAGGACTTGGATTAGAAGTCCCGGTGTACGTAGATACACGGATTGTGTAGAAGGACTTGGATTAGAAGTCCTGGTGTACGTAGATACACGGATTGTCTAGAAGGACTTAGATTAGAAGTCCTAGTGTACGTAGATACATGGATTGTTTAGAAGGACTTGGATTAGAAGTCCTGGTGTACGTAGATACACGGATTGTTTAGAAGGACTTGGATTAGAAGTCCTGGTGTACGTAGATACACGGATTGTATAGAAGGACTTGGATTAGAAGTCCTGGTGTATGTTGATACACGGATACAAATGGACCCCGCTGGGGAGGATTACTTGTGGAGGGTCTACGGGCTTGCTAGTCGTGACACCGACAGAAGCCGACAGTAGACTCTAGACCGGTTGGGTTGGACTCTTGGTGCTCACCTACCCAAGTCCCCTTCTGTGTCCTTGGAGTCTCCGTTGTGTGTTCTTAGCGTCGAGCAGTACGCAGGGTCTCCGATGTGTGTTCTTAGCGTCAAGCCGTACAGAGGCCTAGGACTGGTAGTGTTCATACCCTCCTAGTAGTGGAGGAGCTCGTTCCACTGTCTCCGTCTGGCCACGATGGGAGATGCCTGAGCGGTTAGCTACCACTCAAAAAGCGAGAACTAAAGGTCTATGTCGACATAACAACTTTGCATGGGTGAGTCATCATATCATAATCATTGCATTGCATTCATCCATCATAATCATTGCATTGCACCACATTGGATCCTCATCATATAAACTTGTATGGGCACCTTTATATGATGAGTTACCTTCATGTTCAGATCCTTAACTTATAAACTTGTATGAGCATCCTTATAAGTTAAGTTCAATTCGGTTTATTGATACTCTGCTTACTTCTTTTTGTTACCAGTACTTGCTTGTATTTGTACCTGTTAGTTAGAGTTATTGTAAGTACTTGGGTACTTATACAACCGACATGTATATACAACCATTCCTGTCACCTGTTTTGTATATTATTGCTTATATTGCAGCTTTCCTTCCTTTCCTTCCGCCTGGTGCCTTGGAGTCGCCGGGGGAGCGGATGTGAAGCCACTTAGTCTTTATGACTAACGGTTGTTACGTCCCTCTTTTTAGGAGCGCACCTTGGAGCAGCAGCGCACGGTGCTGGAGGAGGCCAGACAGGTCAGGTGTGCAGGGTTGGTGACTATGGTACCTTGGTTGCCGTTAGTGGCAGAGGCGAGCGAGTGTTTTGAGATGTAGCCCTTGGGGCATTTAGTTTGATACTTTGATACTTTTGCAGGAGCTCTCGGAGCTCTTGTCTTTGTACTTATTTGGACTCTTACTTATGTGAATATCTTTTTATGGCTTCTTGCTTTTACTTTATTGATGGGTTGGCGCTGTTCAGTTGGTTTGGCCGGCAGGATAGGCGTCTTGTGGGGGGAGGCTAGCTCGTGTGTTGGCGCTCCCGCAAGGCGGCTGTCCTGGGCATAAGACTCCCCTCGGCCGTGTCTTGTGTTCCGGGAGGGGGGTCTTACACTATAAACACTACGCATTTCATTGATTACAGCTTATGATATTACATGATCTTTTATCTGCTTATTCCTGAATCTCCGGCAAGTCTTGAATCTGAACCTGTATCTGAACCTGGATCTGTCTGAATCATGAATCCTTCAGTTCATTTATGTGCTTAGCAATCATTGAAAGGTAGTGTTAAATTGATGTGACGCCTTGAAGCGAGTTCCCGCTTACCTTGTAACGGGAACCAATAATGTCATAGCAAGCCCAATTACTTGATAAGCCTTGCATTTAGACTCATATTAGAATCTCGTGCATCAGAAAGAAACACTTGCACCTTTCAATGATTACAACTAATGACATTACATGACTGAATCTTTGTTGTGCTTCGGAATAGCCTAATAATTCTGATTATTTCTACTCGTCTTGCTTACTGTCTGCCTTGCTAGCTTTGCTTCTGATAAAACTGGTACTTATACATTGCTGTTTCTCTTGCTAGTTTGTAATTTATCTTGCTTATGTTATCAATGTTCTGAGGCTTTTCCTTCTTGTTTTGGATTTGCCTTAGTGTTTGCGCATGCGCCGCCTGCTCGCTGAGGCCGATCTGCGTCAAGCTTCAGGTTTTGTGTTTATGTTTCATTTCTTTTACAGTCGGATATTCTTTTTAAGTAATAATTATAATCAGTCATTTTCTCTTGTTTCATGGACAACTGTTAGGCTAAATATTATTATATGTACTAGAATTAGACATGTTTGCATGTTCACTCATTTGAGATGATCACTGCATAAAAATCTGTTTTAAAACTTGTATCTTGAGTTTTATTCAAAAATGAATGTGCACCTGTTTCAAACTAGCATATTTTAAAGCTTCCGCAATAAATCAACCTGTTTTAACCAAAAGTAACTATTTTAAAACTATTTATTAGTATCTCTGCTTGCGCCTTAGCAGACATGGTTTTCCTTCCGCCCATGCCTGTGGCATCACGGCCCGCCCGAAACGCTCTCTGACTGTTGTCGAGACGGGTCGTGACACGAACGCTTGTGAATGAAATTAGATTGCCCAAAACCAATTCTTTCATACAAAACCTACCAAACGAACGGAGCTTAATGGTTATTGGTAGATATTTTTTGCGTGTAGGATCAAAAAATTATAAGTGCAAAATAAATTATTACGTGCAAACCAAAATAAATTCATTCAAAATCCTGACACTCTTAAGTCATTACGGGGTATATCAACTTCCTCTCTTCTCCTGCATCGCTATTCTTGAAAGATATCTTGTACCAATATGCTGGCAACATATACACCTAAAGATATTACACATTTCATCAATTCAAAAATAAGTAACTATGAATAATGTAACATCCCCAAACTTCTAGACCCCTAAGTTAGTTTTGTCATGACTAGGTCATGACAAAACCATAGGAAGAACCCAAGACCTTGTGAGCTTAGGAAAGAAGAAGAAAACCACCTTGGTCTGCAAATAACAATTTCCAGTTACCAAGCTTAGGGTTGGACTTTAGGGCCTCAACTTGACCATTTGACCCCACCATAGTATCCCTAACCCTTTAGGGGTCCCCTTACGGCACCAAGGGCCCATTGGGGTCAACCAAAGAGGCCAATTTGACCAAAGTCAACCAAAACCCCAAATTGGTCAAAGTAGCCTAATTAGGTGTTGACGCCAAGAAAATCCTGGCCTCAAGATTCGGACCGATGCAACCGGAGGCTACTCGCCCAGCAGTCCAACGAGATGACTTGGCTGACGACTACGACGGAGCTAGAAGAGCAACGAACAAGACCCCAGGCGCTGCGACAGGGAGGTCCCACCACGTACCCAGAAGCTCCGAAGAGACTTCCCCTCCAAGACCAAAAATGGTCGAGCATGGTACAAGGAAGGCACCGACTTGGCTAGTACCGGGAGTAGCGTCCAAGTGTGACAGATTCCAGAATGCAAGAGCAGGGTTTCGAAAGCTCAAGTCCAGGTGCCAATCCAAGTACCCCTGGGGTCCTATTTATAGGAAAACCAAGGGGTAGGGGGGTTTTTATAGCCCAGCCCCTGCCCGGCGACTAGCGACATTGAGGTGATCTCCCCGGGAAAATGGGCGAGTATCACCTATGGTCGCCCACCTTTTGGCGAGTATCCGGGCTACTCGCACGAGTGCACCCATACTCGCTTAGGCTGTCTTCTGCTCCTATGCTTGACTGCCGTATTGACTTTTTGACTTTGACCTCTGTCTACGTGGCCTTGGGTGAGTCCTACCCTCAGAGAATGAGGGTTGTACACAATCCCCGCTTTTTGCGAGTAACGTAGTTGCTTGGAAAGAATCATCCAACCCTGGTTCGACGAGCTGTCTTTCTGGTATTGGTTGATAGTCGGCATCCCGCTGGTTTGACGCTCTGGCCCTATATATAGAGGGGGAGGGGTCTCTGATGGCAAGGCTTTTTTGATCTCGCTTTCAAGATGTCGCGTAGTATTGCCGAGGAAGCTGCCGCTGATTTGGCCGAGCTTGCAAGTCTGCTGCCACCTTTGCGGAAGCCTGCTCGCGACGCCGAGCTCGAGGACTTTCTCGCTTCTAAGAAGAGGAAGCGTCTTGAGAGGAAGAAGGAGAAGAAGAACAAGAAGAAGAAGAATGCGGACGCCTCCGAGAATGTCACTGATTCTCAGGTCGACACTACCCAGCAGGTACTCGCCGACTTGGGTCTCGGTCAGTCGGGTGGCTCGCCTGTTCCTGATCCTCCTTTGTCGAATGTAGCTCCGGAGGCGAGTACTGTGGGAATCTCGGCTGAAGATCAAACTGAAGTTCTTCCTGCGCAAAATGAGAGCTGCCTACTCGCCACTTTTTAAGTTTTAGTCGCCCGTCTGTCTGACGTTTTCTATGCTATCTCGCAGATTCGCCGCTCGTCGATGCTCGGGAGGAGCCTTTGAGCGCCATTCCTCTGCGATCATCGCCAATGATCTCGCACAGGATTGGGGGAGGAACTCGCCGGGGCGGATCGGTGCGGATCCTTCATAGCTCCGCGGTGGATAAGAGGCCGATGAGCGAGCAGATGGCTCCTTCAGCGAGTAATCCTCCTCCGTCGCCACCGCCTTTGCAGCAACCAGAGGTGGCGAGTACCCCGCAACTGCCCGCGGACCAACTTCCTCCACCTCCTCCGTTCCCTCCTCCTGCTGATATGCAGGATGATCGCCGCCTTCTGTCTTCCTCGGCTCCCACCACTCATCCGGCTGAATCCTCGCGCCGAGGCGGGGTGGCGGGGTCTTCTGGCTTCTTCGCTCCCAGAGGGGGAGGGCGACCAGTGGATGGTCGCGGTCGGGGTGATGCGCCTTCTAGCAGGGAGCACATCGGCGGATCGCACTCGAACCGACGAGATGGTGCTCATCGCAGTCTATCCCCGCACGGGGAAGGAGCTCTCCTCGCCGACCATCTCGGAGTCCTCGCCGCGACTTGCGGAATGATGCTCATCGGCCTGGTAAATGGAGTCGATGTCTTTCCGAATATCTTCAAAGAAGGGTCTTCCCGCTACTCGTCACTAAGGCTTCGTCTTTATGTCTTCTGCAGCTCGCGCTCACACTCCTATCGGGGCTCTGATTGACGGGGTCAGGCTTCCCTCCCGCGAGTATCAGGAGAGGGCTACTCGCGCCATCCTGGACTTGGAGGCGAAGTTGGAACGTCTGGCGATCAGCGAGTCCCATCGGCGTCTGACCGCGGTGGAAGCGCGAGTGGAGCTCTTGGCGGCTGCCGACTCTCAGCGTCGTTTGACCGAGCTGGAGGTGCGAGCATCATGGCTGGAGGAGTTCGATACTCGTCTGGCTAGTGTAGAATCTCGCCTTCAGGCTGTCGGCGATCTAGAGCGCCGGGTTGGCAGGATGGAGCGTCGCCAGCAGTTGCATCATGACGAGATGGTGGGGATGCGTGCGAGCACGGGCTCCGTTGGTCGCCTGGCGAGGATGGAGGAGCAGCTGCGACAAGGCGAGGATGCGATGTC
This sequence comes from Dactylorhiza incarnata, assembly GCA_033032865.1. Taxonomy (NCBI): domain Eukaryota; kingdom Viridiplantae; phylum Streptophyta; class Magnoliopsida; order Asparagales; family Orchidaceae; genus Dactylorhiza; species Dactylorhiza incarnata. The sequence continues at coordinate 3,548,607 of JAWHQI010000279.1, read as the reverse complement.
CGTGGCCTTCGAGCATTTCAAGCGAGCTCGCAGTATGGGCTGGGTTGGGCGACAACCGCAGCTTCCTGACGCTCAGCCGAACCCCTAGGATCCTGCCCCTCTTTCTTTTTATAGTCGCTTGTAGCCTTTTGGCAAATGCTTGTAATTCTGAAATAGTTGGCTTCTTTAAGTAATTTGCTATTTGGCGAGTATGGATATCGCCCTTGTTGCCTTTCTTGTTTTCTACGATGTCTTGATGTTCTTTTTCGTTTTCTTTCCTGCGAGTAGTTGTTGAATGTTGTGTTGGTGTGGCGAGTACCCTAGTAATTTGATGCAGGTACTCGCTCGTTCGACACCGGTGATTTGACGTGCACCCTGGATTTTGGCGACTTTCCTCGATACTCGCCACCCCCGACTCGTGCTCGCGGTGGCGTACGCAGAAAGCCAAGCTTCGTCGAGTACTATAAATAGGGGGTGGGTACGTATTTATTACACTTTTGGCGATCAGGGGAGTTCTCTGCAAAATATTTATCGTCGGGGTATGTCGCCAGGCTTCCTCGCGAGGATGAACGCCTGAACTCCTTCTCAGCGACCGAGCTGGTCTTCCCCATCCGCCATTTTGAAGTCGGCCTGCGACTACCCTTGTGGTCGGAGGTTTGCCAGATCCTCCGCTACCACGGGATAGTCCCGGCGCAAATCAACCCCAACGGAGTGGCGATGATCGTGGGGTTCCTCTGCTACCTGCGCGATCAGGGGATCGCCTTTGATCTCTCCATCTTCCGGCGAGTATTCCACTTCGGCGCCACTAGCGAAGGCATCGTCTTCTTGTGCAGTCATGTCTGCACGATGGTCGGCACGACGAACAAGAACCATCGCTGGACAGAGCGAATAGTCGTCATCAAGGGCGACTTTGGCGTCGTGTCGACTTCATCCTTCCAGCCGGCAGAGAGTGCCTTCGCTGCCCCTTATCTGGAGGAGAGTCGGGAGAAGCTACTCGACAGCTTTCGAGGTCGCCGTCTAGATGTCGTCCTCTGGAGGAAGCGAGTAGATGAGCTCGCCGAGGTGTTCCCTGATGAAGGTAGTCGTCTAAGCGAGTACTTGGTCATGCTCGCCGCTTGTCTTCAGTTGGCGCCTAACGCTCTTTTCTTTTTTTGGTGCAGCTGTTCGCTCCTTACCGAGCGAGCTTCTTCCCTTGGTGCCAAAGGCGGGGGCTCCTACTTTGGTTGATTTGTTGCCCGGCGGCGATGATCAGGAGGTCGCTGGCGACGATGCTGGGCCCTCGAAGAAGAGGAAGGTCAAGGGGAAGTCCGCCGAGACTGTGAGAAAGAAGGAGGTCGCCAAGAGGGACCTGAAAGCGAGGGCACATCCTTCGGAGGCTGGCGAGCCCAGCGGCCATCCGCTCTTCGGCGAAGGTGTGGGCAGCGAGGATGCCTATGGTCGCCTTCTGGTGTCCTGGGCTGAGCGAGCCCATGAAGTGATGTTAAGCACCAACCTCCCCGCCTGGTCGGAGGATTGGGAGGATGTGGGCGAGGCGTTCGACGTGACGTTCGCCCTTTATGGTCGCGCGGACGCCGAATCCTTGCAAGACGTCTCGGCCGAGTATCTCGCCCATCAGAGCTCGCGAGCCAACCTGCGAGCTGCCGAGCTTGGGCATGCGACGGCGAGGAAACTGCTTGAATATGAGCAGGTGATCAAGGTGCAGAGCAAGAAGCTCATCACCTTGGGGCTGGAGGCCGCCAAGTGGAAAGACCATGAGGTACTCGCTTATCGCCTTTCTGGTTTCTGAGATAGTGGCCTTTTGTGCCGATGGATGTTTGTTAACCGCTGTTTTCATCTGTACAGGAAGCCGAGCTGGAAATGGCGAAGAAAGTGTCCCAGCTGGAGAAGGAGTTGGAGGATACGCGGTAAACCTTGGAGGCCACCCAAGTGCGAATCGCCGAGTTGGAAACTCGGCCTGCCGAGCAACAGCCTTCGTCGGCGGGTCCCTCCAGGGTTGGCAAGCAGATCCGGATAGTCGGCGACGATATGGCGCATATTCGTCGGAAGATCGCGCGAGCAACCGGGAAGGTGGTCCTAAGCAGTCTGAAGGTCGATGGCCTTTTGAAGCCGGAGGCAATGAACCTGACTTTCATGGACATCATCCCGGCACTACTCGCCGAAGAGTCCAATTCCCCCATGCGAGATCTTCCATCCTCATCCACCGATTCCGAAGATGACGATTCTGAGGACGAGGGTGATGATGGCGAAGATGTCGATCCTGACGGCGAGGATGGTGGCGATGATGCATAGTCGCCTGTCTTCTTTTTGCAAATTTGTACAATCATTTTTGTATATGTACTTATGAAAGTAAATGAATATAATTATTTTGCTCGCCTTTTGTAGTCGCCTTTTGCTTTTCTTCTTTTCGTGATCATGCTGAGTAAGCTCTTAGGCTCGAGACGAGGTTGAGTGCTTGCTAGGCGACTAAGCATAGGCGAGATAGGATGCTGCGGACGACGATCGTACCTTACTCGCTGGGTAGATGCTCGTCCATACATGCTCGCGCCCTCATACTCGCATCTTACTACTCGCACCTGCATATGAAGAAGGATCCTTGAGATATGCTTTTCTAGAACCTCTTTTTATACCTTCAGGTTGATGCTGTTGAAGAGGCCGACACAGTAGGGAATGACTGTCGGGGAGGTTCCGATGGAACACCTTCCAAGGGATCACAACATCCCGAGGTCTCCATCCTACTTGGGGGCTGAATGTTTCCATCCTTCGGTCGGTCGAATCGGTCCTACCCTTTCCCAAGTTGGAATGTCAGCTTCCAGACTCTCCCCTGGTAATCTCTTCAGTCGGACGAGAAATGCGGTCGGAGGGTAACTTGACCAACATGCAAGGGGGGAGCTGATCTCGACCGTCAGTGCAGAGGCTTGGTATTAGGAGAACGCACTACCGAGGCACCGTCCCATCATCCGTTCTGAGTTTTTACGAGGGTGTAGTCGGAGGCTCGTATTTCAACTTGCGGCGGTGAATGTTGATGCAGGACGACGTCAAGCAGGGAATGGCAGTCGGGGAGGTCCAAGGGGACACACCATCCCGAGGCCTCCATCCTACTTGGATGCTGGACGCCCGCGATGGATGACGTCAAGTAGGGACTGACAGTCGGGGAGGTTGCAAAGGAACGCACCATCCCGAGGCCTCCATCCTACCTGGATGCTGAATGCCGACCGAACCTGTTTCCTGTTGCTCAAGAATTAAACGGGAGTTAAGCACACTTAAGCACATTAACTCACACAATTGGAGGAAATAATCGGAAATGCATCGCTTTGTTATGGGCTTTTAGCCCTTGAGTGTGCACGACACCTTTATTCAAGGGTCCCCTGAGCTAGTTAAATCGATCATCTCTTCGCCGAATCGGGAGGTCGGCGTCCAGACTTTTCTTCTGGTAATCTCTTCAGTCTGACGATAAATGCGATCGGTGGGTAACTCGACCAACATGCAAGGGGGGAGATGATCTCGACCGTCAGTGCAGAGGCTTGGTATTAGGAGAACGCACACCCGAGGCACTGTCCCATCATCCGTTCTGAGTTTTTACGAGGGTTAAGTCGGAGGCTCGTTTCCCAACCTAGCGTGGAGATCGACTATACTGGCCTTCTTCCTTAAAAGACTTTTCTGAGATAGGAAGGACTGCCTCATCCCATATTTCAGGGAGACGTAAATTTTTTATTTACAAATGAATTTATAAAAGAAGGGGGCATGTACATTCCCCTTAGGGATAAAACCTTTTCAGGTCATCGCCGCTCCAGGTGTTCCCTAGCAGCTCATCTTCCTGGTTCTGCAAGCGGTATCCTCCGGTCAGGAGAGCTTCTTGGATGATGAAGGGTCCTTCCTAGTTCGGGTTAAGCTTCCCGACGGCAGCTGACCTTCCTGCTGCGTCCACTTTCTTCAGGACCAGGTAACCTGCTTGGAAGTGCTTGAGGCGGACATTCTTGTCAAAATGTCTTGCCATTCGGCGCTTGATCTCTTCTTGCCTAGTTGAGGCCAGGTCGCGGAGCTCTTTGATGTAGTCGAGGGACAACTTCTGGGCTTCCTCATTTTCCAATCGACATTCTTCGTTTTCGTCTTCCGCGGCTACCACCCTTGGGCTTCTGACTTCAAACTCTACTGGAATGAGAGCTTCCGACCCGTGAGAGAGCTTGAACGGTGTTTCCCCGGTGGCTGAGCTAGGAGTGGTCCTCAGAGCCCAAAGGACCGAGGGGAGCTGGTCCGCCCAATTACCTCTTAGGTTCTCCACCTTCTTCTTCAGCAGGTTGATGATCAGCTTGTTGGCGGCCTCCACTTGGCCATTGCTCCTAGGGTGGTGTACGGAGGCGAATCGAAGATCAGTTCCCAGTTGTCTGCAAAAGTCCTCCAATTCCAAGCTAGAAAATTAGGGACCGTTGTCGGTGACTGTTGAAACCAGCAACTGGTCTCTTGAGTTCGGACCCACTAGGGGTGTAGCCGATGCTTATTTCTCCCTCACTAGACTCTCTTGACGGTGGATGCTGGAAACGGAATAGACCCAAGGCTGAAGCGAGGAGGTCCCGCCACACACCCGGAACATCTTAGAGAGCTTCCCCTCCCAAACCAAAGCTCAACCGAGCACCTTGGAGGGCACTGGCTGCCAACCAAAACTAGCCTAGAGGAGAGGATTCTCTAAAATCGGATCTCCTCCAAGGTGCCCTTAAGGGTCTATTTATAGATTTTCCTAGGTTGGTCTGCAAATAACATGAATCCGCCTTTTAATTTTACTAACAGCACCCCAAATTGGTCTGCTAACAGCCTAACTCCGCTGTTTCGAAGGACTATTTGCAGCCCACCAGGGGTATTATGGTCATTTTCCCCTCACAGCCCTTTGGGCGAGTGGTCCGTGAGGGCACCATTCGCTGGGCATCCGCCTGGCTGGGTGAATGCCCACGCTTCTGGGCGAGTGGTCCGTGAGGGCACCACTCGCCTAGCGCCTTCTGTCCTACGGCCTACCCCCACCAACACGGGGGCATTTTTACCTTCCTTGGCCTGGGCGAGTGACCCGGCGAATGATCTGGACGACCCAGGTTTCGCCAGTTTGCTGGGGGGGTCCACTCGGCGAATACGGGTTGTACACAATCCCCGCTCTTTACGAGCGGTTCCTACGGTCGTAAAGAACAGTCCAACCATGTATTCGGTGAGTGCTTGCTGACTGGATCCATAAGATTCCGTGGGTCCCACCGTCATTCTATATATATACCCTCATGTCAGGTTTCTCTGGACCACTCCCTCATCTCGGCTCGGAGTTTCTCCACTTCCTAATGTCTTTCCACAAACCTTCTGCGAAACCCCTCTCGCGAGAGATGATCGACCGCCTAGCTGCGGCCCAAGCTGCAACTGCCCCCAGGGCATCCAAATTTGCTCCCTGGCTGATGTCTAAACGGGATCCGAGCGCCCCCTATGTCTCGCGTCGAGCCAAGGCGATTCGGCTGAATCGTCAGAGAGGCGAGACTGCCTCGGAGTCTCCAGTGGATACTCCACCGGCGAACACGCTGGCGGATGCCCTTCCGGACCCCGCAGTGCTGGTATGAGGATTCTTCCTGTCTCCATTTAGTTCCTGTCCCTTACCCCGCGTTTATTCTGACCATTCGCAGGGGGCTTTGGTACCTGAGGACGACCATGGGGCCGTTTTGAGCAGTGTGGTGGTGCCACCTCCCGCAGACGAGGTACCTCCTCCCGATCTGGATCTTGCTCCTCCGCCTCCTCCTGGGGAGACTGTACCCCAATCCCGTGAGTTGTGAACCTTCTCGCTTTTTCGTTTTATGTTGTCGGCTACTAATCATTACCTTTTCGCAGCCCTCAACCCTGACGTCCCGCTGCGGGACTCCATTCCTCCCAGTCCCCCTGCTCAGGTGAACCCCTCTGTCACCGCGAATGAACGGAGGGTCTCCCCTGAGCGAGAGCTGGATCAGCATCTCCGTGCTGATGACCGTGCGGATGCTTCGGCTCCTTCTTCACAGCCTTATCGTCCAGGAAAGGGAAAGGTCTTACCTCCCGCCTGGCTGTTTGGGATGCACCCCCATTCGTCTCGTCCTTCGGGTCACCTGGACCCCACCCCAGGTTAGTTCACTCACCCGCCTCTATCGTACTCGCATATTTTATCACCACTAACCTAGTTGTGATTCCGCAGGCTATCGAGAAGCCTCCCCATTCGACTCCTACTACGAGGGGGGAGAGGGAATGCTCTCGCCTCTCCCTTCCCCTGGGGATCTCGCTGACTTCCTGGGTGATTACTCGGATCACGCGACCCTGAAGGATCGGATCTCGGAGGTCCTGGGGAAGCTCATCCATATCCAGCGAAACGTAGCCGGCCAAGTGGACGACGTGCGGCTGAGAGTCGCGCGTGAGTTGAAGGACCTTCGACGAAGTCACTCGCATCTCCTCGCGGAGGTGGAGCGGCTAGGGGGTGAGGGAGGGGAGTTGTCTCCCGGAACACACGCCGCGCGAGCCCGGGACCAACTCCAACTGGCTTCTCGTGAGATCACCAATATACTCGCTTATTACCGCCCGCGAATGCCCATGGAAGCTGGGTCGCGAAAGCGAGGTCGGTGGATCTGGGAGGAGATCTGACCTACCCAACGTCCACCCCTCTTGTTGTTTTCTTTTCTTACTTTATGCTGCGAATGTTGAACGTTATTTTTGTCTGTAATAATTTCTCTATGCTTTGCGAATGCTTCTTTATTCGTTTTTCGTATCTCATAGCTTTGCTTGGGTATTGCCGAGTGATAACTTATAGCCGGATGCTCTTCCAACCTCGTTGCGTAGCCGCGGAATGAATAGACATAGGGCATTTGCCATTAATGGACGAGAGGGACCGGCTCGGGCTTCGAGGTGTCGGGAAGGCGCGATGGCTATCCGCACACCTGTGGCCTCGAAAGTCCAAACGCCGTTTAGTCCCTCTATAAATAGGTCTTTCAACCACCGTATTAAATACCTAACCATCCGCTCTCTTTCCTTGCGCTAGCACTCGCGCTTCTTCCTTATCTGTTGCTCCCCTTTCCCTCTTCACTCGCAAAAATGGGTGGCGATGCGGAAGGCAGGGCCAAGTGCGCCAGCGCATTCGCCAACCACGTCTTCGATTCCTGCGACCTTTCCGAGGAGGCCTACTTGACTGCCGTCGCCGACTACGTCCCGTCAGGTTTCGAGGCGCGAAAGCCCAGGTCGGATGAGCGCCTGAATTCCATCTCGCCTTGTGCTCTCGCGATCCCGCTAGAGCATTTCGAGGTGGGGTTTCGCCTCCCGATCTGGCCGGAAATCCGCCAGACCTTCAGGTACTACGGGGTCGTGCCTGGCCAGCTCAACCCCAACTCCATCGCTATGTTGGTTGGGTATGCGAGCTACCTGCGAGAGGAGGGAATCGAGTTCTCGCTGCCCGTCTTCCGCAAGCTCTATACCTTCTGCTGCACCCATGGTATCTCGTTCTTCTCGGGACTGAGCCCCCTAAAGCACTACGGGCTCCCGAACAAGAACCATGACTGGGTTCGCCGCTTTATTTTCGTAAGCGGGAACCTGGGGAACACTCTTCTCGCGCCGGTGCAGGAGGAGGAGTCAACCTTCCGCCCCCCGACCCTAGGGGGCACGAGGCCAAACTTCACCAATACATCCTGGAGCATGGGATGGATCTCGTCCATCTCCGGCGAAACGTCAACTCGCTTCCACCCATTCCGCAGGGCGAGGGTAAGTGTTCGAGACTTCATTCGCTTTCGCTTCATGATTTTTACATCATTCGCTAGAACCATTGGCTATATTATGCAAGTGTGCGCCACTTCCCCCTTCATCCGCCGCGTCCCTCCGGATCTACCCTCTCTCTCGCACAGGCCGCCGCGGATGCCTGTCGGGAGGAACCTTCTTCCTCCAAGCCTGGCGGAAAGAAGCGCAAGCCAGCGGTGCTGACCTCTTCCTCTTCCAAGAAGCCCCAAAACCCCCCCTCCGCCAAGGGGAAGGGGGTCCTGGACGAGACCCTTGGGGCGGATGCTCTGATCCAAGCCCCGGGGACGAGTGCGCCAGGAGAGACCACCCCTCGCGCGGGACTGTCGTTGCCGCCGCCCCCACTTCCCAGGGACCATCGCAACTTCCCCAGCGGCGAGAAGTACAGGGACCCCTCGGGGGCTCCCCTGGTCAAGTGGGACAGGAATGCTAACCGGGTCTCGCTCTCCACCCTCCATCCGTCGTGGATAGAGAGCGATCTCGCCAGCGGTGAGGCTTACGCCATCGCGTATGCCCTCTATGGCCGAGAAGACACCGAAGTCTATGATGCCGAGACGACCCAGGTTCTCGCTCATGAGAGTGTCAGGGCCATGCTGCGGGCGCTCGAGCTCGCGCACATGTCTTCGCGCCGGAGCATCAAACTGGCGCGGGACTTGGCGGCGGTTGAGGAGTCCCGGTCCGTTGCTTCTACTGAGGCGATGGAGCTTAGGACTAAGCTGGCGGCTGCGGAGACTCTTCTCGCTAACCGCCCTGTCGCAGAGGTATGTTTTCTCCTTTCCCGCGAGTGACTTGTTGCCGATTGACAAACTTTATTCTTACTACCTTTGTTATTATTTTCAGGATACCACGGTTGCCGAGATGCTCCGCGCTCGGGTGGCCGGCCTTGAGGATGAAATCCGTCTGGCCAAAGCCGAAGTCCAGCGATTGCGAGAGGCTGGTGCGTCAGCGCTCGACCCGGGGAGCGGGGGCCATTTTTATCCCCATCACGAGTTGGAGCAGCTGATGCAAGAGAACGCGCAGAATGCCATCAAGCATGCGCTGCAGGTGCTGCGACGAGCGGGATACCTGAAGGCGGAGGCCGAACGCCTTTCCGCTCGCCAAGTCGTCCCCGAGCTTTACATTCCAATCCCCTTTCCGGAGGACGACCACGTCGAGCCGCGAGAAGACGCCCTCATCCCAGACTCTGGCGAGAGCGACGGATCTTCAAGCGAGAAATCTGTTGATCCTTGAGAAGGGCCTCTTGTATTTTCTCTTTTTGCATTTATCCTTTTGACTGTAATCTTGAACGGGCGAGTGCCTTTAAAAGATGTATATATTGACTACAATTTGTGTTATTCTAAGCTTTCCTCTCATTCGCCGCTATATCTCGCTAGGCTCGCTAGGACGTTAACTGCGGTTACTTTGGCCACACAGCGAATGCCCGAGGATGACTTTGACATGCTTCCCCTCTTCGACTTCCCGCTTCCTGTTCCACTCGAAACCCCTTACCATTCGCTCGGGTCGGGGTTTCGCCTAGGTAGTTAGGAAGAAAGATGAGGCACACCTTGCTGGCCACACCTCGTTAGGCTCATTAGGACGTTGATTCTTCTTATTCGCCGCCACACCTCGTTAGGCTCATTAGGACGTTAGGTCGTGATGCGACTGTCTTGGCCACCCCGCGAATGCTCGAAGATGACTTAGGTCGGTCGTTCCCCTTCGATCTCTCGCTACCAAGTGAACCTTACCATTCGCGCATCACGGGGTTTCGCTTAGGTAGTCATGAGAGTGGGGTGTGATCCTCTCTCCGGCGCGCGGTCTATGCGAATGCTCTTGAGATCATCTCTTGAGAACTTAGAACCTGCCACCGGGTGAGCCTTCGGACCTGCCAGCTATATGGGAGCCTGTACAGCGGGTCTGCTCGGGGCCAACCTCTGGAACATAGAACCTGCCACCGAGTGAGCCTTCGGACCTGCCAGCTAGATGAGAGCCTGGACAGCGGGTCTGCTCGGGGCCAACCTCTGGAACATAGAACCTGCCACCGAGTGAGCCTTCGGACCTACCAGCTAGATGAGAGCCTGGACAGCGGGTCTGCTCGGGGCCAACCTCTGGAACATAGAACTTGCCACCGAGTGAGCCTTCGGACCTGCCAGCTAGGTGAGAGCCTGGACAGCGGGTCTGCTCGGGGCCAACCTCTGGAACATAGAACCTGCCACCGAGTGAGCCTTCGGACCTGCCAGCTAGATGAGAGCCTGGACAGCGGGTCTGCTCGGGGCCAACCTCCGGAACATAGAACCTGCCACCGAGTGAGCCTTCGGACCTGCCAGCTAGATGAGAGCCTGGACAGCGGGTCTGCTCGGGGCCAACCTCTGGAACATAGAACCTGCCACCGAGTGAGCCTTCGGACCTGCCAGCTAGATGAGAGCCTGGACAGCGGGTCTGCTCGGGGCCAACCTCCGGAACATAGAACCTGCCACCGAGTGAGCCTTCGGACCTGCCAGCTAGATGAGAGTCTGGACAACGGGTCTGCTCGGGGCCAACCTCTGGAACATAGAACCTGCCACCGAGTGAGCCTTCAGATCTGCCAGCTAGATGAGAGCCTGGACAGCGGGTCTGCTCGGGGCCAACCTCTGGAACATAGAACCTGCCACCGAGTGAGCCTTCGAACCTGCCAGCTAGATGAGAGCCTGGACAGCGGGTCTGCTCGGGGCCAACCTCCGGAACATAGAACCTGCCACCGAGTGAGCCTTCGGACCTGCCAGCTAGATGAGAGCCTGGACAGCGGGTCTGCTCGGGGCCAACCTCTGGAACTTCCAGGGTCTCTCCTGCGAGCTGTAGCATCATTTTCATACACATAGTTTAAACAAAATGTTTTCATTCAAAAAACCATCATTACTACATGGTACTAAGGATAAAAACGTTTAAGGTCGTCGCCACTCCATGTGTGGCTGAGGGGTTGGCCCTCCACATTCTGAAGGCGATACCCCCCGGACTTTAGTGCCTCTTCCACGACATAGGGGTCTTCCCAGTTGGGGTTAAGTTTTCCCACCGCGGCGGACCTCCCAGCCGCGTCGACCTTCTTGAGTACCAAATCTCCCTTCTCGAACTGCTTGATCCTGACATGCCTGTCGAAATACTTGGCCATCCGCCGCTTGACCTCTTCTTGATGGATGGCTGCTCGATCCCGAGCTTCTTCGATGAGGTCGAGGGAGAGCCGCAACTCCTCCTCGTTCTCGGCTCTCCAATCTTCCTCACCATTTGTGGCGACCTTTACCCGTGGTGTCTTAACCTCGAACTCTATGGGGATGACGGCCTCGCAGCCGTGAGAGAGCTTGAAAGGGGTCTCTCCCGTGGCGGTGTTGGGGGTGGTTCTTAAAGCCCAAAGGACCGAGGGGAGCTGCTCCACCCAATTGCCCTTGAGATTTTCCACCTTCTTCTTGAGCAAGTTCACGATGACCTTGTTCGCCGCCTCCACCTGCCCGTTGCTCCTGGGATGGTGAACGGACGCAAACCTAAAGTCTATCCCCAACTGGCCACAGAAGCCGATGAATTCCTCGCTTGCGAACTGCGGTCCATTATCTGTGACTATGGCCTGCGGAAGCCCGTGTCGACAAATGATCTCCCCCCATACGAAGTTGCGGATTACCTGGGAGGTGACCTTAGCCAACGCCTTGACCTCCAACCACTTTGTGAAGTAGTTAATCATGACTAGGAGAAATCTCCTCTGTCCACTAGCCTGGGGGAAGGGTCCTACCAGGTCCATTCCCCATATGGCGAATGGCCAGGGCGCCGTGATACTCTTTAGCCTCTGAGCTGGCATGAGCTGAAGCGGGGCGAACATTTGGCACTTCTGGCATCTCTTGGCGAAGGCTGCCACGTCTTTACTTAGGGTTGGCCAGAAGTACCCCTGCCTTATTATCCTTGCTTCCAGCATCCTGCTCCCCGAGTGGCTGCCGCACTCGCCGGAGTGAACTTCTTCCAAGATCCTTGGGACCTCTTCCTCCGAGATGCATCGGGCCAGGAGGCCCGAGAGGGTCTTCCGATACAAGTCCCCTTCGTGGAGCACGTAGTAGGCGGACTTATATCGGAAGCGCCTCTGGTCCGAGACCTCCTCTGGAAACTTTCCTGTTGCAAGGAAGGAGACGAAGGGATCCTTCCAGGAGGGCCGCTGTTCTACTTCCATGAGCTCTCCTTCTTCGATCGAAGGACGGAATAGGTCCGTCAGGGTCCCCCCGGCTCGTGGACCAGATTTTGCCAACCGATCTGCCGGGGTGCTCTCCTCTCGAGGGACATGCCGGATGGAGAAAGTTTTGAACGTCCCCACGAGACCTTTGACTTTTGCTGAGTACCTCATGAGCGCAGGTTCCCTTGTTTCGAACTCTCCCCATATCTGAGAAGCTATTATCATGGAGTCAGTGAGGACCTCCATGTCATGGACCCCAAGCTCCCGGGCCAACCGCAAGCCGGCGATTACAGCCTCATACTCCGCCTGGTTGTTGGTGATTGGGAAGTGTATCACTAGTGTCTGCTCTATCTTTACTCCGTGTGGACTCTCCAGCACCACCCCTCCTCCGAGAGAATTCTTGCCCGAAGCCCCATCCACTAGCAGCTTCCACGGAACGTGACGAGGGGCTCCGTCTTCTTTCATCTCGGCCACGAAATCTGTCATGAAATCAGCCACCACCTGCGCCTTCATAGATAATCGAGGGACAAAGGTAATATTGAATTCACTTAGCTCTATTGACCATTTTGCGAGCCTTCCTGAGTGTTCCACTCCTTCGAAGATTTGGCGGAGAGGATGATCCGTCACTACTTGGATCGAATGGGCCTGGAAGTATGGCCTAAGCTTCCTTGCTGCGATGACCAGAGCAAAGGCCAACTTCTCTAAAATTGGGTACCTGAGCTCCGCTTCCCTCAGGACCCTGCTTACGTAGTAGACTGGCAGCTGCTTCTTGCCTTCCTCCCGAACCAGGACGGAGCTTACGGCCTCCGCCCCGACCCCGAGATATAGATGTAGATCCTCCCCCTCTTTGGGACTTTGTAGTAGCGGAGCCTTGGTGAGTTGGCTCTTCAAGGCCTGAAAGGCCTCCTCGCATTCTCTTGTCCACTCAAATTTCTGGTTGCCTCGTAGCGCTTTGAAGAAGGGGGAGCATCTTTCCCCGGCCCGAGAGAGAAACCTGTTCAGCCCGGCGAGTCTTCCGGTCAAGCGTTGAACTTCCTTGGCGTTCCGTGGTGACCCCAGCTCCATTATAGCCCTAACCTTGTCCGGGTTAGGTTCTACCCCCCAGGGGGTGAGAAGGTGCCCCAGGAACTTCCCTTTGCTGGCCCCGAACACACACTTCAGGGGGTTCAGGCGCATCTTGTACTTGCATAGGGTGGCGAAGGTCTCCTCGAGGTCCCGGATGTGAGAGCTCACACACTTGCTCTTTATCATAAGGTCATCCACGTAGACCTCCAGGTTCCTTCCCCTTTGCTTCTTAAATACCGGATCCATCATCTTCTGGTAGGTTGCTCCTGCATTTTTCAGCCCGAAGGGCATCATCTTATAGCAGTAGCATCCCTCCCTGGTGATGAACGAGACATTTCTGACGTCCGGGGGGTGCATTCTTATTTGGTGATAACCTGAAAAAGCATCCAAAAAACTCATCACAGAAAAACCGACGGCTGAGTCAACCAGCGAGTCGATCCGAGGCAAGGGATAACAATCCTTAGGGCAGGCCTTATTTAACAATGAAAAGTCCACACACATACGCCAGCGGCCATCGACCTTTTTTACCATTACGACATTGGAGACCCAGCCTGGATACTGGATCTCCGTTACAAAACCTGCTTCGAGGAGTTTCGCCACCTCCTCGCGGATCGGTCCTTCGAGCTTGTCAGCTATAGTCCTTCTCTTCTGTCGGATGGGGCGGGCTTCTGGATCGAGGTTGAGACGATGGCAAGCCACGTCCGCCTCAATGCTTGGCATGTCCGCTGCGCTCCATGCGAAGATGTCCACGTTCTTCTGGATGCACTCCAGCATCCTTCTCTGGTCCTCCGGGCCGAGGCCCCCGCTGATCCGCACCTTCTCCACCCTTCCTGCCTGGGTGGTAACCTCTATCTCAACTATCTCTTCTGCCGCCTCGAGCCGGGCTGGCTCTTCCCAATGGCCCTTTATTTCTCGCCCCTCCTCCCGGGCCTTTTCCTCTGCAGCTCCTTCCGCTTCCACCGGCTCGACCTCTTTCTCTTCCCGAGCGACCTCCAACAACTCGACCTCCTGCTCCTCATGAGCGACCTCCAACAACTCGACCTCCTGCTCCTCACGAGCGACCTCCATCAACTCGACCTCCTGCTCCTCACGAGCGACCTCCATCAACTCGACCTCCTGCTCCTCTCGAGTGACCTCCATCAACTCGACCTCCTGCTCCTCACGAGCGACCTCCATCAACTCGACCTCCTGCTCCTCACGAGCGACCTCCATCAACTCGACCTCCTGCTCCTCTCGAGCGACCTCCATCAACTCGACCTCCATCAACTCGACCTCCTGCTCCTCACGAGCGACCTCCATCAACTTGACCTCCTGCTCCTCACGAGCGACCTCCATCAACTCGACCTCCTGCTCCTCTCGAGCGACCTCCATATTCTCCTCTCGGGCATCGCCCTCTCCCCCTACTTCTCTCTTCTCCACTTCTTCTCCTGGCCCCTCCGGCCTCGCCATCTCTTCATCCATCTTCTCGGTATCCGCCATCCATGAAATGGTGTTGACGGCAGTCACATAGCACTGCCTCGCCACCTTAGCATCTCCTCGGACGCGGATCTGGACTCCTCCACTATGGAGTTTTAAGCACTGATGGTACGATGAGAGCACGCACCGGAAGGCGCTGATGAGGGGTCGTCCGAAGATGGCGTTATAGCTGCTCGGAGCGTCCACAATGACGAACCGGCAGTTCCTTGGGACTCCTCCTAGCGTCACCTGGAGACCTACGCCTCCCTCGACCTCCTTCCGCTCTCCCGAGAAACCAAACAGTGGTTCGTCGGAGGCCTGCACCCTCTTCTTCTCTACCTCCATCGCGTCGAAAGCTTTTTTGAAGATCACATTCACCGAGCTCCCGTTGTCCACCAGGATCCGAGAGACCGTGAAGTTTTCTATCGCCGTCTGGATCACCAGGGCGTCGCAGAATGGGTCCTCGTAATCTGGCATATCTTCTGAGGAGAAGGTGAGCTTCTCAGAGGGGGGTGGGGTCTGGGAAGTCGACGCGACGTCCCTTCGGAACATGGCCTGGAAGCTTCTCTTGCGAGAGGCCTCTATCCCAACCCCACCGTGAATCACCCCGATTCCCCCCTGGTTCATGTATCTGCCCTATCCTCACACCGGTCCTCTTCTGCCTCTGGGAGCACTTCCTCAATTCTGGCCTGCTGCCGCCGTGGCTGTCCTCTTTCCCTCATCTCCAAGAACTTCGGGCAGGTGGCGATCGTGTGACCTTCTTCCTGATGAAAGTCACAGTAAGGCAACGCCACCCTGTCCTCTCTTCCCGCTCTTCCTCTTCCTCCTCTTGCTCCTCTACCTCTTCTCCCTCGGCCTACCGCCATGGCTTGCTCCCTCGGGGGGTGAGGGGGTCTGGGACCCTGCCTCCACCCCTGATTCACTCCTCCTGCCTCCCTTCCTTGGTACCTTTCATCCTGACCTCGCGCCGGTCCTTCCTGGTTCCTCCAGCCCAACCTGTTGTTGGGCTCTTGGTTCCTCCAAACCCGAGGTGGTCTTTCGAACCCCTGGCCCCTGGGCTCATCTCGCCTTCTTCCCTCTGGCTGCCTCGCCTCGGGCTCGCTCATCCTCGCCAACCTTTTGTAGAATTCGGGGTTGGCTGCCTCCCCTTCAATCTCCTCCGCGGCTCTCTCCATCAACTCCTCGAAGGATACAGGAGGTCTTCTCTTCAGGTCCATCTTGAAGAACCCCTCTCGCAGCCCTACGATGAATGCCATCTGGAGGGCGAATCCCGGCACTTCCTGCACTAGGTGTATCTCCTCCTGGAACCTGTCCACGTACTTGGCCAGGGATTCCCCCTCCCTCTGCCTGATCTTGAAGAGAGCCTCCGCATCCTTCTTCCTTTTTTTTGACATCGAGAAACGCAGTCGGAAGCTTCGGCGCAGATCATCGAACGCGTAGATGGAACCTGTGGGAAGTTGGTGGAACCAGTCCCTTGCTTTCTCCTTCAGGGTGGTCGCGAAGAGCCGGCATTGAAAAGAATCCGACATGGGAAGAATTGATGTCATGTCCTCGAACCACTGCAGGTGCACAACTGGATCCTCCTTGCCGGTGTAGTAAGACATCTCCGGCCCACGAAACCCTTCTGGCACTGGGGCTGAGAGGATCATCTCGCAAAAGGGGCTCCCTTCCCCTGCTCGGCGAGTGGTCCTCTCGTGCGGGACCAACTCACACACCTCAGCACTCGCCGGACTGCTGAACAGCTGCCGTCCGGGGAGATCTCGCGCGCTTCCTTCTGCCGGCACCTCCTTCCCCGGCCGCTGCCCCGGTGCGTTCTCGCCAATCTGCAGAGGCGGGACCACTGGGACCGCCGGGGTCTCGCACTCGCTCCTTGCTGCGAGAACTATCTGCAGAACCTCTCGCTTGAACTTCTCAAACATCTCCAGCCACTCCCCTGCCGCGGGTGGCTGCGAGTGACCTGAGTCAGAACCATTTCCTCCATCTCCCGTCATCGAAACTAGCTTGGGATTTTCTTTCACCGGCTACGGTCCACGCTCACCGCACCAAAAATGTTGAAACCAGCAACTAGTCTCTTGAGTTCGGACCCACTGGGGGTGTAGCCGATGCTTATTTCTCCCTCACTAGACTCTCTTGACGGTGGATGCTGGAAACGGAATAGACCCAAGGCTGAAGCGAGGAGGTCCCGCCACACACCCGGAAGATCTTAGAGAGCTTCCCCTCCCAAACCAAAGCTCAACCGAGCACCTTGGAGGGCACTGGCTGCCAACCAAAAGTAGCATAGAGGAGAGGATTCTCTAAAATCGGATCTCCTCCAAGGTGCCCTTAAGGGTCTATTTATAGATTTTCCTAGGTTGGTCTGCAAATAATATGAATCCGCCTTTTAATTTTACTAACAGCACCCCAAATTGGTCTGCTAACAGTCTAACTCCGCTGTTCCGAAGGGCTATTTGCAGCCCACCAGGGTTATTATGGTCATTTTCCCCTCACAGCCCTTTGGGCGAGTGGTCCGTGAGGGCACCATTCGCTGGGCATCCGCCTGGCTGGGCGAATGCCCACGCTTCTGGGTGAGTGGTCCGTGAGGGCACCACTCGCCTAGCGCCTTCTCTCCTACGGCCTACCCCCACCAACACGGGGGCATTTTTACCTTCCTTGGCCTGGGCGAGTGACCCGACGAATGATCTGGATGACCCAGGTTTCGCCAGTTGGCTGGGGGGGTCCACTCGGCGAATACGGGTTGTACACAATCCCCGCTCTTTACGAGCGGTTCCTACGGTCGTAAAGAATAGTCCAACGCGAATGATCTGGACGACCCAGGTTTCGCCAGTTGGCTGGGGGGGGTCCACTCGGCGAATACGGGTTGTACAGTGACGATGGCGAGAGGGATTCCAAATCTGCAGACGATCTCTCCCCAGATGAAGTTCTTCACGACATGAGAGGTGGTCTTGGCCAAATCTTTGGCCTCGATCCACTTGGAGAAGTAGTCGATCATGACGAGAACGAACTTCCTCTGGCCACTTGCTTGAGGGAAAGGGCCGATCAAGTCCATCCCCCAAATGGCAAACGGCCATGGGGCGGTGATTGATCGGAGCTGCTGGGCTGGCTGCAACTGAAGAGGGGCGAAGAGCTGGCATTTCTGACACTTCTTCGAGAAGGTCTCGGCATCCTTCCGGATAGTAGGCCAGAATTAACCTTGCCTTAGGATCCTTTGTTCCAAAGTGCGAGTCTCAGAATGGCTTCCGCACTCTCCCGAGTGGATCTCCTCCAACACTCGAGGTTCTTCGTCTTCAGAGACACATCTGCCAGGGGGCCTGAGATGGTTTTGCGGTACAGCTCTCCGTTTTGTAGTAAATAGTACGCCGCCTTGTACCGAAATCTTCTTTGATCTCCTTCGCCCGCCGGGAGCTGGCCGCTGACCAGGAAGGCCACAAAGGGATCCATCCATGAAGGGCGTTGCTCGATCTCCATCATCTTTCCCTCTTCAATGGATGGACGGAAGAGTTCGGTAATAGTTCCTCTAGCCCTCGGCCCATATTTGGCTAAGCGATCTGCTGCCGAGTTCTCCTCTCTCGGCACATGCTCGACGAAGAAGGACTAGAAGCATCCAATCAGCCCTTTCACCTTTACTAGGTACTTCTGCAGGATGGTGTCGCGCACCTCGAACTCGCCTCGAATCTGTGACGCGACCACCATCGAATCCGTGAAAGCCAGAACATCACGGTACCCAACTCCTTGGCAAGGCGCAAACCTGCCACTATGGCCTCGTACTCTGCTTGGTTGTTCGTGACGGGGAAGAGGATCTCGACGGCTTGCTCGATCCTTGTTCCCTGTGGGCTGACGAGCACGATGCCCACCCCCACAGAACTTTTGCCTGAAGCTCCGTCCACAAACATCTTCCATGGGATCGGATTGAGAGCTTCTTCTCCTGGCTCCGATTCCACTGAGAAGTCAGCCAGGAAGTCTGCCACTGCCTGGGCCTTGATCGCTACCCTGGGTGAGAAGGAAATGTCGAACTCGCTGAGTTCTACCGACCATTTCGCTAATCTCCCAGAATGTTCCACTCCCTCTAGGACATTTCAGAGAGGATGATCAGTCACAACCCGAATGGAGTGAGCTTGAAAGTAAGGCCGGAGCTTCCGCGCCGACACCACCAGGGCGAAAGCAAGCTTCTCCAGGATCGGATATTTCAACTCCGCCTTCTTCAACACCCGACTGACATAGTAGATGGGTAGCTGCTTCCTTCCTTCCTCTCGGACCAATACGGAACTCACTGCTTCTGCTCCTACTCCCAGGTAGATGAGCAGGTCTTCGCCTTCCTTTGGGCTCTAAAGGAGAGGTGTCTGAGTCAACTGCTCCTTCAATCTTTCGAACACCGTCTCACATCCTTCGGACCACTCAAAGCTTTCGGTTTTGCGGAGTGTCTTGAAGAATGGAGCGCACTTCTCTCCGGCCTTTGAGAGGAAGCGGCTAAGACCTGCCAGCCTTCCTGTCAACCTTTGGACCTCCTTCATCTTCTTCGGGGACGGCATCTCCAGGATCGCCCTAACCTTGTCGGGGTTAGACTCTACTCCCTCAGGGGTAAGGAGATGCCCCAGGAACTTTCCTCTTCCAGCTCCGAAGACGCACTTCGCTGGATTGAGTCGCATCTTGAATTTCCTCAGCGTCGTGAAGGTCTCCACCAGATCGGCCACGTGTTCCTGGATGCTCTTGCTTTTGATTAAGAGGTCGTCCATGTACACTTCCAGATTCCTCCCCTTTTGCCCTTTGAAGATGTGGTCCATCATCCGCTGGTAGGTGGCTCCCGCATTCTTCAAACCGAAGGGCATCATCTTGTAGCCGTAGCAGCCATCATCGGTGATGAAGGAGACATTGCGACAATCGGGGGGATGCATCCGGATCTGGTGATATCCTGAAAACGCATCAAGGAAACTCATCACAGAAAAATCGACGGCTGAATCAACCAGCGCGTCAATTCGAGGCAGGGGATAACAATCCTTCGGGCAACTTTTATTCAATAAAGAGAAGTCCACACACATTCTCCAGCTGCCTACAGCCTTCTTAACCATTACAACATTGGAGCCCCAGCCTGGGTACTGGATCTCCGACACAAAACATGCATCCAGCAACTTCTTCACCTCTTCATGGATAGGTCCGGCCAACACGGTGGCGGTGGACCTCTTCTTCTGGCGGACGGGCTTCACCGCGGGGTCGAGGTTGAGGTGGTGGCAGGCAACCTCTGGGTCGATCCCGGGCATCTCAGCAGCACTACAGGCGAAGACATCAACGTTATCTTGCAGGCACGTGGCCATCTCCACCTTCTCGGTGACCTTCAGCGATCCGCCGATCTTCAGCAGCCCCGATACTCCCGCTGCGGAGAGTACCTCGATCTCCTCCACCTCCTCGGACGCCTCCAGCCGGGTCGCGCCTCCAGTTTCCCTCTCGAACTCCTCCGCGTCAGCCATCCAATTGATGGTGCTAACCGAGCTGAGGTAGCACTCGCGGGCGGCTCTTGGATCGCTCCTGATCCTCACCTGGACGTCCCCTTGGCAATATTTGAGTGGTGGTAGGAGGATGGGACGGCCTTGAAGGTGTTAAGAAGCGGCCTCCCGAAGATGGCTTTGTAGCAGCTCGGGGCGTCCACGATGACGAAACGGCACTGGAGAGGGGTGCCCCCGAGTGTTACGAGGAGATCTACTCCTCCCTCCACCTCTTGCTTCTCTCCGGAGAAGCCGAAGAGGGGACCATCCGGCTTTCGGACCCTTCCTGCGCCGACTCCCAGCCAGTCAAACGTCTTCTTGAAGACGACGTTTACAGAACTACCGTTATCGATCAGGATTCGATCAACGGTAAAGTCTTCTACGATGGCTTGGATTACGAGGGCGTCATGAAAGGGGTTCTCATTCCCTAGCATGTCTTCTTCGGAGAAGGTGATCTCCTCCAACGGGGCCGGTGCCTGCGAGGTCGAAGCGACGCTCCTTCGATAGATTTGATAGAGACTTCCCTTGCGGGAAGCTCCTACCCCCGCACCCCCGTGGATCACCCCTATTCCTCTACCTCCTGGGGCCACTTCTCCTCGACCTCCGTGGTCGACTCGGTCCTCGTTCCTTCTTCGGCCGGCATCCTGAACCGCCGACTGCTCGACCGGAGCTTCTATTCTCCGCTGCTCTCCTCCTGCCTCTCCTGCTGCCAGCCTTCTTCTGGCTTCCCAAAAGTCCGGGCAGGCCATCGTGCAATGCCCTTCCACCTGGTGGAGTTCACAGTAGAGAGGAACCTCCTCTACCTGTGGCCTCCTCTGCTTCTTATTCTTCCGGCCCTGGCGGTTGCCGCGCCTGGCAACCGCCATTGCTTCCTCCCTTCTTCTCTCCTGGCGCCCCTCTGGCCTGTCGTAACGCCTTCTCTCCGGGGATCTCCTTCCCCGCTCCTGACGTTGGGGTCCCCTGGCCGGCTTCCACGGTGGCCGGTAAGCGGGGACTTGGTAGCGTCTTTCTTCCTCCCGACGCTCTGGGGCCACGATGAGCCTCCTCTCCTCGTTCCTTCTCGGCTCCTCCCTCCTGGGTTCTCTTTCTCTCCTCTCCTCTCTGCCTCTTCCTTCTGGCTTCCGCTTCTCCGCCCTCCTGGGCTCTTCTTTCTTCCTCTTTTCGGGGGGACTCTCCTCCTCCTCCTCTTCCTCGTCTTCCTTGGTCACTTGGGTGAGCCTGGCTAGGAAGTCGCGGTTGGAAGCTTCACCCTGGACGAACTGGTTGGCCCTTTCGATGAGGTTGGCGTAGGAGTAGGGAGGATTCCTACCGATCTCCAACTTAATGAGGCCCTCGCGGAGGCCGAAGGTTAGGGCCAACCGCAGGGTGCGACCATCCACCTCTTGGATGTGTAGCACCTCTTCCTGGAAGCGATCGACGTAGTCCCCCAGCGTTTCTTTTGGCCCCTGGGTCAGATGGAAAAGGGTCGTAGCCTCCTTCTTCAACTTCTTTGCCGTGGCGAACCGCATGTTCAGCCCCCGGCAAAGGTCTTCAAAGCAGTAGATGGAGCATTCCGGCAACTGGTGAAACCAGTCCCTTGCCTTCCCTCAGAGGGAAATCGCGAACAGCCTACACTTGAAGGTGTCGGACATGGTCCGAAGGGAAGCGACAACCTCGAACCACTGGATATGACGGATAGGGTCCTCTCTCCCCGAGTAGTAATTCATCGATGGATCTCTGAACCCCTTCGGCACTGGCGCTGCGAGGATCTCCTCGCAGAACGGACTCCTCCCCCCTATCTGGCGACGATCATCATCTGGCCGAGTATCTCCCCCATACTCGCTCACCTGGCGAGTATGATAGAATCTCGCCTGCTCATCCTCCTCGCGGAACCGGGTTCCGCCAGGTCCTTGAGACGCTTGCAGACCAAACTGCGACTTCTTCGGTCGCTCGAACTCCTCGGCGTGCGCCTTCCCTACTCGCTGAGTGCGAACACCTTCCTCGGACGGGCCCGGGCGATGAGGCGAGGTCGTCGTTCCTTCCGTGCGAGGTAGAAGAGCCGCTCGCATGGTGACTTCCATCCTTTGCGCGAATTCTTCGAAGACAGCCAACGATACGAACTCGCCGCCTCGAGCCGAGTTTCCCGCCACCTCCTCATGGTCGCTAGCTGCTACCATCTCACTTTTCTACCAGACTTTCTTCCTCTGGTCGCGATCCACGCTCACCGCACCAAAGTGCTGACGCCAAGAAAATCCTGGCCTCAAGATTCGGACCGATGCAGCCGGAGGCTACTCGCCCAGCAGTCCAACGAGATGACCTGGCTGGCGACTACTACGGAGCTAGAAGAGCAACGAACAAGACCCCAGGCGCTGCGGCAGGGAGGTCCCACCACGTACCCAGAAGCTCTGAAGAGACTTCCCCTCCAAGACCAAAAATGGCCGAGCATGGTACAAGGAAGGCACCGACTTGGCTAGTACCGGGAGTAGCGGCCAAGTGTGACAGATTCCAGAATGCAAGAGCAGGGTTTCGAAAGCTCAAGTCCAGGTGCCAATCCAAGTACCCCTGGGGTCCTATTTATAGGAAAACCAAGTGGTAGGGGGTTTTTATAGCCCAGCCCCTGCCCGGTGACTAGCGACATTGAGGCGATCTCCCCGGGCAAATGGGCGAGTATCACCTATGGTCCACCTTTTGGTGAGTATCCGGGATACTCACACGTGTGCACCCCTACTCGCCTAGGCTGTCTTCTGCTCCTATGCTTGACTGTCGTATTGACTCTTTGACTTTGACCTCTGTCTACGTGGCCTTGGGTGAGTCCTACCCTCGGAGAATGAGGGTTGTACATTAGGGTCAAATAACCTCCACCATGCCAAATTGACCACACATCTAGGTCTAAAATACCATAAGAGACCTAGTAGACCTAAAAGCCCCATCATGGGACCCCCAGGGGTGCAAATTGACCAAAATGCCCTTTTTAGGTCAAAATGGCAATTTTTCTCCAAGTGCCCTAATTGACCACCACCATATTAAATTGACCTTACCCATAGTGTTATCATATCATAGGGGACCCAGTGGACCAAGAAGCCCCATGACTGGGTCAACCCTAGGGCTCAATTTGACCAAAGTCAATTTAGCATGTTTTGGTCAAATCAGCTTGTATTGGGTCAACTAAGGCTCATATGACCAAATTGACCCCACCAGTAGTTTCTAAACCTAATTTGGAATCCATTGGACCCAAAAGCCCCATCCTAGGGTCACCCAATTGGTCAATTTGACCAAAAGTCAAACTTACCCAATTTAGGTCAAATCTCTTAAACCTAGCCCAATCCCTTTGGGCTAACTCAATTGGGTGGTCAACCAGCCTAGTAGACTAGCATTAAACACAAGGGGGAGTGAAAAATGGCCATGGTGAGTAGGAGAGAGAAAATGGGGGTTTTCCCCAATTTTGGGAAGAGAAAAGAGGCCATTCATGGCCATTAAGGTGTTTCACCCCTTGGCCTCCCTCATTAACACTCTCATTCATCTCCTCTGGCGATTTAGAGGAGTTTCCAGCAGTTTCCAAGAGTAATTAAGGCAGGGGGGATGTATAGGGTCGGCCTTGGGGAGGAAGATGAGGAGGCCATTAATGGTACAAGGGATTAAAGCCATCACCACCTTCAATCGACCCCCCTATCACCTTCAGAAGTCGGAGAGGAGAGAAACCCCCAAGAATTCAGAGGTGATCATGCTCTGTAGGCTTGAATCGGCATGGCACCACAACCACCCCGAGCTCCCATGGTGTACACGAGGACAACAAGGCGGCAAGCCCCACAGCAGGTCCATTTCCCTTCCCTAACCTCTGAGGAATAGATTCCAATCGTCGGCGGCTCGAATCGTGGCCAATCGGCCGTGAAACGAGCCAGCCAAGCCTCTCGTCGATCGGGTTGGGCTTCTCCTTCCAGAACACGAATCCGGCCACCTCCGGCCGATCAAACACCGCTCATCGCCGGCCACCACCTCAACGGAGGTGGTGGTGGCGTTGGTCGGTCGGGGCGGCGCTCAGGTGGCCGGGAAATCATCGATCAAAGCGGCCCAGGCGCGACAAATCCTAGCCGCTGGTTTATCTTGGACGAAAGCCAGGCGTTGTTGGATTGCGCAAAGATTCGTGCGCCCCTTAGTGTTATTTCCTGATTTTTGTGATCAAACTTGCAGTGGTTATTTAATTCTTAAAAAAATACTTAGAGGCTTCTAGGGAAAATTTGTCCAACATCAAAGTTAGAGCCCCTGATGTCTAGTTTAATACAAAATTGAGTTCACTCGATTTGGAGCCTTGGTCAGGGCACAACACTCATTTTGGTGAGGTCTATCCATAGGGCTAACCAGAGTTTGTTTTGGATGCTCACATCAATCTAGAATTCCAAATGACATAAAATTTGGGGTGTAGGTTATTCTTATATATATGAAGGACATATCCAAAAATCAGAATTTTTGGAGAATCTTTTTCTATAGTTTTTGGAAAAATTTAATAATCCATGTATGATTCAATTAGGTGTCTTAAACACCTCAAAACCATTCCAAACTTGGATGTGTGGTCTTAGAGAGCATACTAGGTCTCTGGTTAAAATCTCATCATTTTTGGAGTTGATTTGGTAGGGTAATTTTCAAAGTCAATCCTAGGCTCCCTAGGTTAGGGAAAAACTTTGGGTGAGTGCCCCCACTCTTCCACAAAGCCAGTTGGCTTCATATTTGGGGTGCACATCACCCTCACCCTTGCCAACCCTTGGTCCAAATTTGGTGGCCATTGGAGGTGGTCTACCCTAGTAATTTGCAAAGGGGCTAATTGCTATTTGCACCCCAATTAGGCACCCAAAAGAACCCCACTCCTCACCAAATGTTGGTAGGACCTTGGGTGGTCATTCACTGACCTCTGGCCAATATTTTGAGTAAATTGGACTTGGACAAGGTAGGGAATTTTCCTTGGACATTTGTTTGCTTAAGGGTTAATTTAGGGTAAAAGTGGACTTATGCTAATTTTAGAGAGTGGATGGGTTTCCTCCCACTGATTGAAGGAGTGGCTTTGGTCACTGACTTGGGGTGTATGGGACACCCCAAAGAGCCATTTTTGGAAGAGCTGGGCTTAGTGTGCCCTAAAACCCTAGTGGTTAACCCTAGGGTGCCCTTTAGGGCTTTGTGAAGGACATAGGAGTGTTTGTCCTTGAAGAAGTGTGTAATGGTCTCATCTGAGTTCTATGAGTGTTATAACACCCTCACAAGAAGTTTGGGTGAATTTTGGGAAGTATGGACCTTAATCCTAGGTTAAACCCTAAAGGGGTGCAGTTAGAGACCAATGAAGGAAGAGGGGTCAAACCTTAATGGGTTGAGATGGTCATGGTGACCAGAGAATACTACTGTGAGAAATTGGTGGGGTTTGGAGTTGTCAACCCTAGGTAATAAATACTTGGGTAGATTTGTAAATATTTAGGTTCTTGGGATTTAGGAAGAAATAATACTTATTCATTAACCATCTTCTGTCACCAATTTAGTTTTGATGCTATTAATCTCTGGAGATTCTACTAGAACCATTGGAAAACTTTTGGAGGTCCAAATTATAATTATTCATATTGTTGGCAATTTTTGGGATGAACAATTTTAGGGTGTTAGTTTTCAGTAATATCATGAAACTTTGGTGGAAGTCATTTCATACCATTATGAACCCACAGTAATTTTCTCATAATTTTTGGATTGATATTTTTGGTACTCCTAGTTCAATTTGGAATTAATTGCAAATATGCCCTTTGTGGAAATTACAAATGTAACCTCTATGGAACATGGTCAAATTTGGTGGGGCTGAATATTTTAGTATGAATCATCTCTGTATAAATTTTCTTAAGGTTTGGAGTCCATATGGGGATACCTTCTTTGGAAATAATTGAAATTTAATGGGTTTTGGAATATTTAAAAATAGTAAACCTTGCTAGAATTTCCTAAAAAATTCATATTTACTGATTACTTGGAACCCTTGATTAATGTAAAAATTGTGGTAGGCATTGGAAGTCAGAAAAGTACACTTGTTGTTCAAACCTTAGGAAGTTGTAACTTTGGAAAAATTTGTTTTAAATATTAATAATATTGGGAAAAATATGATTCTCTGGAACTTGCTTTAAAATGTCATGTTAGACCTCCAATAAATAGCTTGGGTCAGTTGGATGAATATTTGGAGTACCTTTAGTTGTAAGCTTCATGTAGTCAGTTTGGTATGCGTATAGTAAAACTGCGAAACTTAGGAATTTAGCGGCTTACTAGGTGGAGATGGGGTGCAGGTGGTGTACATGGGTTGATTAGATAGTTATGAGTCCACCCAAGGAAGTGTAGGTGAGGAAAGTGTACCTGGTGGGGGTAAGAGTAAGGTTGTCTTGAGGATCGACGAAAGATTGTCTTTCCCCCTAGTATGTCTTAAGCACTTAGGTCTAACTCAAGTGAAGCGATAGAAGAGAATTCTTAAGGGTAGATACCAATAATAGTAAGTGTCTTGAGAAGGGGAGTCTTGGGGTGTCACCCCATTATAACTCCTAACACCGTAGTGAGCCCCTCACAGGGTAACCCTCGGGAAATCCAAGACTAACCCTGGAGCATAGAAGTAAGACGTTGTGCAGGGTTAACTAATAACACGCTCACCCTCATCCCGTGGTTATGGGAGTCTAGTCGGTTTGATCCGGTGAGCTTGTGATTCTGAGGTGTTTGTTGGTGACGGGCGGGCTAGCCCGGGGAGCTTGTGGCTTGGAGTTAGTTGGTAAACATGTTGCTTGTGCATAAGGTGGTGGGTCCTTTGTGTTGGCGATCGTTGCACCGACGTTGACACTCGGGCTCGGCAAGTGTGGTATTTACACTTAGCCATAAAAGTCTGGCGGTCCAGCCAGTAAGAGTACGCAGATGCTCCGCGGGTTTGCGTTGAGGCGTACGATAGGTCTAGGTTAGGTAGTGCATATACCAACCTAGAGGTGGGCGAGGCCCAACCCACCGCTTCCGTTTGCCACTACGGGAGTATCCTGGGAGGCTTGCACGCTCCAAAAAGGGGGAACTAAAGGTATATGCGCCTAGAGTCGTAATGAGTGAGTTGCACTGTATGAACATAGCATAACAGCATACCTTGCGTGTCATAGCATAAACATTGCATTCAACCTACCCCTAACATATAAGTCGGTTATGGGACTTCTTATACGGTAGGCCTTGCTAAACGACCCCTTGGTCTATAGGTTTGTGTGGGCATTCCTATAAATCAATGGTTACTTTCATTTTATGTACCTGCTTTACTTATTGTACTCTACTTACTCTTTACCTGCTCTTACTATGCTCTATTAACTGCTTCGATTATGTTTATATACATGTGTAGCGTAGAAACATTTTCTGTACCACTGTCACCTGCTCTTTGTTTTACCCCTTGATTGTCCTCCGCTTCCTCCTCCCCATACGGTGCCTAGGAGCCTTTGGGGGAGGGGTGGGGAATTGGCTGAGTCATGTTTGACTGACGGTCGGTGGACCTTATCATTTTAGGAGACCGCGACGACGGGGCAGCACCAGAGGCCGGTGTAGATGGAGGCGGGGCAGTCTAGCACAGGAGCACCGATGACAGGATCCGTGAGTGTTAGTTTTAGTTGATTGCTTCCGCGAGTGATCTTTGTAGTGAGGCTATTATGTATCGGGCATGAGCCCTTGTTATCTCTTTTGTTTCAGTTATGTATGTGGACATCTCTTGATGGTTTATTTATATGTGATGTGGACTTGGCTTATTTAGTCGTTTACCCTTACTTTTCTTTGTGATCGAATTGGCCGACAGGATCGGCGTTTGTAGTGACGACCTTCTCGAGCGAGGGTGTCACCGCAAAACGGCGGTTCTGAGCCTAAGACCCGGTGGTTTTTGCAAAAAAAAAGGGTCTTACAAATAAAGCATAAGATCATTGTCTGATTGCCCATCTTTCACAAAGCAACGGAATTAAAATCACAAAAATAATATATTATGAATCTTCTGATTTAGACCAAGCATAACTTGAGTCTTCTTGATCAACTCCAAAATTTCATAAATTACGTCTACTATGGATCCTTCATAATCAAATAAAAGTATCAATAACATTAGATACAGATTAGGATTAAAAGGAGAGACATCGGCCCAATGGCATGCATCGGGAGACAAAGTTGTGTTGTTCGGCGAGCTAGGGACATCACTGCATTAAATATGTTTTGCTAACTCATACATTTAAAGTTTGTCTCAAAACTAGTGAACCATTTTTTTTTCTTTTAAAACTCATTACTGCTTACCATTCTTGCATTCCACATAGACCTTCAACAACAAATGCGAGGTAAGAAACACTTAAGACTTGCAAAAACTACCTTCCCGATCAGATTCATTTTAAGAAATTCAGGAGTTTTATTCGAAACGCCCATCTGAAAATTCTTGACAACTTGACCATCAACCCCACTATATTCTGCAGCAATGAGGATCTTTAATGCATTTTTGTTTGGTAAAACAAAGTGAAGAACCTGTGAATAAAACAGCATTACTACTGACTGGATATATTGCATGTGCATAGTTTTGTGTTAATCACAATTATCATATCATTTCTATAGGCAAAGCCTATATCACCTTAAGCACTACCTAATTCCCCAAAAAATTGAGATATATTGCATGTGCAGACCCGACTCACTGCATATTTTAAGGGTTACTGTCGACTGGTTCCAAGCTAGGCTCGAAAGGATCGAGTTTATTTTATTCACATAATCCATATTAATAAGTATATTTGTTCTATAGCATTTTATGCATTTCTAGAGTTATCAACAATCGCAGAGCTCCTAGGAAGTTGAATTTCCTAAACAATAAAATAGATTCAGCAACAATGGTGTAGACAATAGAATTGATGAAAATATATGGATTCATAATCCAGAAGCAATTTAACACTGACATGCTACAATGTAAGTTGTGCGGTTAGCGTTGTAGTTTCAGTTCAGAAATGTAACCTGCATTTCTTTCTTCTGAACCAGCATCAGATTGTCAATTAGCTAGAATCCTGCTCATACATGTTGAGTATCTTGAAAACAAACAATTAAACGTAACAATAGTGTAATATTGTCAACTAAAAATGCATAAATATAACATACTAGTCTTAACTTGAGATATAAGCATACACAAAAGTAACAAAATGTAAAACCAGATATAAGCAAATTTTGCTGTAAACGCTTCTAAAAGCATAAAATGAGCAAATGAACTCGGAACTAATATCAGATCATTTCAATGAATGCATATCGACGATACTGGCGTAACAAGCCCATCCGAGACAAATTCTGGATTCCCTAAAAAAATCTAGGCACAGTTGAGTGAAACCCTAAAGAGCAATATTATTAGCACCCCGAAAGTCACTAATAGCCGCCATGTGATAATAGCACCCGATTAAATTATATTTTCACACCAAGCGGCTATTAGCACACCATCGAAAAAACAAGAAAATGATTTTTTTTCAAATGTTTCCAACAACACACTTGATAATCTAAACCATAGCAATGCAAGAGAGTTCATAATATATGTAATATTGCAATTAGATGAAAACAAAACATGAGACCACCCAAAATTTTATCAAATCTCTTTGCTTTAGCAACCTACAAGCACCACAAACTAATATTAGTATCTTCAAATATTATAAATAAATTGAAATATTGATTGAATCGTACCTTAATATTTCTTTGTTTTTTGTTACCTACATACTATAGTAGTTAGAAACTTCAAAACATATCATTTTACCTAGTATGACATAAAACTGATTAGAAAATGATTAAAAAAAATAAAGTAATAGTAAATTAAGTTTTGAGACATTGGATTACCTAATGTCATTGTTCCAACAAATTGACAACCTCCAAATTTGTATTTTTGGATCCGGAAGCTCTAACAGGTGAGATATTTGACAAGTCCCATATTTCCGCCACCGTACTATGATATCTTGTCCAGACAACAAATATAAGGGGAAGCGGACACTCCTCACGCATAAGTAAGAAGATGAAATGATTACCGTTAACATATCCGATGAATACCACTTTGAAGTCTTTCGGGCGTGTGAAACTTCTCATTATAACTAGTCCGCATTACTGTGCAGTTGGAGGGATCTCTCTTCTTCAATGTTGCTAAAAAATTTCTAGCTTTTACACCTGTTGCATACATTTCTTCTACAATATTTTGCTCATTTTCAGATAATCTACCAGCATAGGAGTGTGCCTCTAAATGAAAAAACTCATGATTGTGCACTCAATTTCTAAGTTTTACTCTCCATTCTTTTGAACATGCTTTCTTTTACCCCTGAAGTGAAAATAAACAACCATATCTCTTTGTACCAGTTTTTTGCAAATTTCTCTTGACCCAACCATTTCTTTGACTATCACGTGGAAATCCAGACCTATCACAACCAAGAAAGACCATATGCCTCGCTCTTTCTGTAATTTTATCTGCTCTTTGGATTGTAATTAAAAATCGCAATTCTTTGCCAATATTATGGACTCATTGAATTAACTCATCTTTATTCGAGAATAAGATATCATTAGGAAAATGTGTGAACACATCAACTTGGATAGTGTCTGGTTGCTCACCTATTGCGAGCAACTTAGGCATTTCAACATTCATTGCACCCTACACAAACCACATACCATTTTCTAAAAAAACATATACCACCCAAATGAACATCCATGTTACCTCAATCAAAAAACCACCTTAAAACCCTGTTAAAAAGAGGATAGAGAGACGTAAATATACCAACTTGAAGCGAACTTGGACTGTGAATGCTTACTTGAAACCCTCTCTGACTATGCAAGAACAAAATCTGCAAAGAGAATTAGAGTTGTTCTCAAATTTTTGGTTTCAAAAATCTGAAAATGTAGGGTTTCGAATTTGTACCTTGCCTAGTCAAACAGCCGGAAAATGCCGACGATGTGGATGAGAGGCGGGAGCAATCGATAGCCCACCTAGAGGACCCCTTAATAGGATTTTTTGAATCAGTTGGCCTTGGAACGTGACTGCAATAGAGCAGGACATTTCGGTTTTCAGTACAAAATATATAAGAAGTGTGGTAAGCCATGGTTCTTGGCTGGTTGAAGACTTTTCAGCGGACAGGAAGGGTTTTCGGGAAGGGTTTTGCTTACCTAAAATCGCGTCTGGAATACCAGAGGGCTTCTTCTATTCGCGTGTCGAAGAAGATGGAGGTCACCGACCTTCTCACCGCGAGCATCCGACGGAAAAAGCTCAGGAAAGGAACGCCAGGCGGGTGATTCCTGCGGACGGGAAGGGTTTTCGGCAGAGAAGACGAGTAGACCTAGCGAAAATAAAATCGATGGAGAGGGGTGCGACTATACGGTGGCTTGAACAAACCAGGCTCAAATTAAACCATTTATTTTGTATATTTTGGGGTGCATCTAGCACTTTGTGCTATTAGCCACGCTCACCCTAAAGAACCCATTTTCGGTACGTATACGTATCTAATTGGGGAGGTGCGCGAGCAAATCCAACCGTAGGATCTCGCGATCAACGGTCAAGATGAAATATATCTGAAATACTCCTCCAAAACATCTAAAATACTCCCGCAATACATTCCGAATATTAATATGTCTGCTCGCATACCTACCCAATAATTTTCGCACCCTAAATGGGTCTCCTAATATCTGAATCTAATAAATTAGTATAAATATCAGTTATCTTTAGGTTAGAGATCATACCTCCCAGCCCGTTCCACGCTTCCTCAAAGCAACCTGACGGCGGAAACGAGCCTCAGCCTCAAACGAGCTCTCCCTTGCTCCGGCGGCCTCTCCTCTCCAAGAAGAAGCCGTGAACCCACTATCTCTTCCTATCTTTCTGACGATGAAGTTCCTCCGGCGAGCTTCTCCCTCCGGCGTCTCCTCCAGAACCAGCCGGCGCCGCTTCGCTCTCTCGTTTTCGGCGAGATCTCCAGCAAAACGCCACCTCTTCTCCATTCCGACGAGATCAAGGAATCGTGTTATAGAAAATTTTGACTATACTTCTTCTAAAGCGCATCATAGTTTCATCTTACAAATGCTCCATCTGAGCTTTGCTAATCGGTAAGAATTTGCGCGATTTGTTTTCTTTTGACCTTCGATTGTTTCTGCTCCTTCTGTAGATCCTCTTGTGATATGATTTGCTCTCCGTGTGACTCGTTTCATATACAATTTTTGTCAGTTTAAACATCTGGGATTCTGACTTTTTACTATCCCCGTACCACCCCATAATTAAATAGTTTGATCTTGACTTCCAGCCGTTGCATATACAACAGCTACCGTTCCCGATCCCCTCATTTGAGTGATTTTTAGTGAAAAGCAATTCCTTTACAGACAGTTTTGAAATGGCAATGCCATTGTGCGATTTAGCAAGGAGAAGCATGACATGTTTAATGTCCACTCATTCAAATATTCTGATAAGTGAGTAATAAAGTTTCTCTAGTACAATCAATTTCCTTGGAATGATAGATTTAACAAACAAAAAGACAATCTCCATTCGGCTCGGATGGAAGGATTTTGGAACAAACCATCTAATGTTTCACAAAGGCCTTGTTTGGGAGAGTTGTGGGAGCGCTGTGCATGTTGTGATGGCTCATGGTGGTTACAAAAAACTTTCTAATATTTGGGTAAGTGAGCATACAAATTACAAACGGTATTACTTTAGCACTAAACACCCTCTAATTAAGAGGTTTTCAAAATATTTAATTTTGATACTTTGCACTTTTGAAGACTTTAATATTCACAGTTTGCACCTTCATAATTGAATATTTAGGGTGCAAAATGCTAATATTAAAATATTTGATGATGCAAAATACTAAAATTAAATATTTACTGTTCAATGTACAAAACCTCCTAATTGGAGGGTACTTAATGCCCCCAAAATAATATTTTCTTAAAATGATATTTTTGGATATAACATAATTATAATCAAATAGTTGTGGTATAAAACATTAGCATCTGTGAACTCTCAGACTCCAGAAAGTGGAATTTGGGTCAAAAAATTTCAAATTCAGGTGAATTGTCACCACCTCATTTACTATCTCAGTTCGCATAGCTGTCTCAAACAAAGCCTATGTTAGAACCATTGCAAGCCTAAACATTAGGGTTTATGCTGTTTTGGATGATTGAGGCCCAGTTGTTTGGGAGTTCTTATCCGTTGTGTTTATGCATAAACATTAGGGTATGAATAGCCTCCATTTTGAACCATCGATCCCCTAAAATACTATTTTATGTTTCTTTTCAACCGCATAGACGGAGTTCCATTCAAGAACACTGTTTAACTTCATCTTCAACCGCTCCATCTCTAACCGTAACCACCCACCCAAATAGACCCTGAATCATGCATTTGGCTGCATCACAATTGTTGCTTATTATTCTGTTAGACGGTGCCGAACTTAGGGTTAATGATTTTGTAGCTCTTTCTCGGGCTCTTCGCCTCCGGCTGGCGCGGTAAAGGTTCCCATTATCCTGGCATAATTTAGGTTGGTGTCAAATTGGTAATGCAGCGTGATTATCTCATTTCCCTTCCTTAGTTCTCTCTAAGTTAGGAATTAGGATTAAAGATTTGGTTGCTCACTCTCTCTCTCTCTCTCTTGCTGCCCTCTTTAGCAGCCGCGGCAAGGCTTTTCACATTATCCTGATACAGTATAGTTTTGTGTAACTTCCATGGTGTCTATTAACTACTTTGCTAAAGGTATGGAAGCATGATACTATTGACTTTTATAATATTTTTTAGCGAAGTAGCCCCAAAAGGAGTATATGATCGTATAATGTCGATTATGTAAATTCCCTTTACTTCTCAGGTAAGTTTGCTGTGATGAGCTGCTAACATGTAAGAAGGCTTAATCTCATATGACTAGCCTTCAATGAAAAATCATTGTTACGCTTGGCTTCTGAGCTTTTTATTCTTCATTTTCTTTCATTTATTCTTATTTTTTACGATGATGCTTGCTATTCATCACTAGAGTTGTTCGCAAACGAAATAGTTCGTGAATAATTCGGGAATCGATTTGCTTAAGATTTGTATTTTTCAAATTCAAATTCGGATTCAAAATCGGATTCGAGTGTTATTAGAATCTGAATCCGAATAATATTATCCTTATAGGCAAAATTCGTGAATAGTTCACAAATAATAGCAATATATATATGTATATATATTATTTAAAGGTGATCCTACCCGTTCGATCAAAGAATATTTGGTCCATCATTTAAAGCGAATTCGAATACGAATTCAAATAATCAAACTAATCTGAATCTATGCATTCTATGACAAATTTGGATTCGATTGAAAAGTTATTCGATTCGATTTGGTTCATGAACCCTATTCATCACTTTACTTCATTTATTTTTGTTCTTATTTTTATTCTTATTTTTGTCTTTCATATAATCTAAAGTTCAAAAAATTATTTTGGCACTCTTTCAAAAATTATGTCAATGTTGATGCTGGGACACTGCTAACTAGGAACTTTTGAGATAGCTGAAATACTGCTGCCGGCGAATATTTTGCACCAAGGAAAGACTGATCACAACGACTATTGCCTGAATTTCTCTATACTTCTCTGATACATTGCTGTGATGAGCTGCTAACATGTGAGGAAGATCAGTTCTTCAATGAAATATTATCTCTTATGCGCTTGGCTTCAGAGTTTTGTTAACTGACTTCTTTCTCACATCATGGTTTATTTATTTAGCTACTTTCCTATGAGAATTGATGTAGATCTTGTGTTACTTGACCATGGATTATTGATTTTACCTTTCCTTGTTGCAGTAACTAATTCAATTTAAGCTGGGTAAAGAAATAAAAAAGATCTAGAAATTTTTATTTATTTTATTCATTAATCTTTCTAACCGAATTTACATGTGAATCTTGCTATTTGTTTGTTTAACATCCTAAGCGCCTTTCGTTTGTTTACTCATCAATATTATTATAAATAAGAGAATCTTCATATTTAGTTGTAACACCATCAAACTCCTTGTAGTTGTTCAATTGTTTATCATTATTATGATTTAAAAATTGATTTTCCCTCTCTTTCAAATAAGAGGTGACTATGCGTTTAATCACGGTTCCTTATATCGACAGGGTGCAAATATCTCAATTTCACACTTTTTGATACTCTTTAAGGGATAGAGATCCTCTCCATTTGGGACCCTCCATTTGGTAATGATGAGATTACTTAACCCGTCGGATTAAAAATTAAACGCGCCCCGTGAAATGAATAGTACCCATTTGGCTCAAATGAAAAGGATCTTAATTCCTCTGTCAGACCTATTACAAGTAAAGGTGCCACTGGTCTTGAATTATGCGATTACTTAAGTGTAAAAGCTGCCTAAAATTTCACCATCATACACCATGCATGCTGACGTCAGCATACTTTGAAAACTTTAAATACATCAATAACATTAATTATGCAAATTTTCATTCTACTTCTCATGTAAATTTGCTGTGATGAGAGCTGTTAACATGTAAGAAGGCCTGTTCTTATGATCAGTCTTCAATGAAAAATTATTGTTACGCTTGGCTTCTGAGCTTTGTTATTTGAATCATTCATCATATTTCTTTCATTTATTGCTAAATTTCTATGAAATTATTATGGGCCTAGCTTGTAACATCGTCGGAGGTGGCGTTGGAGGCGGAGATACAAGGGAAGTCGAGCTCAATCTTCGGAGAATGCTACTGGAGAGAAAGAAGCGGAGCTTTGCTTAACCCGAACCCGGGAAATATGAGAAGATGAGAGAACTAGAGAGAGATAGCAACTTAGAGAGAGAAACTTGGTCAATTCATTTCATATCATACAATGACCCAGGGGGTGGGGGTTCTATTTATAGACTTACAAGAGATAAACATTAAATGAAAGATAACTCGATTCTTACTACTCAAACTCCAATACTTAAAGACACGTAATAATATGACCGCTAATGGATAACCGAAGGCGTGGGACCCATAAGAGAAACATAGTAAATAAACATATAAATAATATGAATAAGAATATCTTGCTATTTAACAACTGGTTTGCGAATTTCCCTTCCACTTTTAAGATAACTTTGCTGTGATGAGTTGTTAACATGTAAGAAGGCCTCTTTCTTAAGACCAGCCTTCTATGAAAAATCATTGGTACGCTTGGCTTCTGAGCTCTGTTATCTGAATCTTTAATAATCCTATTTCTTTCATTTATTCATTTTATATCAATTAAACTTAGTAAATAAACATATAAATAATATAAATTTTCCCCTCACTTCAGATAATACTGCCGTGATGAGCTGTTAACAGGTAAGGAAGACCTACTCTTAAGCAGATCTTCAATGCAAAATCATTGTTACGCTTGACTTCTGAGCTTTATTATCTGAATTCTATGGTACATTATATTTCTATAGGGTTTTAGGGTTTAGGGTTTAAGATTTTAACTTTTACGATTTATATCAATGAAATTAGTAAATAAACATATAAATAATATATATTTCCCCTTCAGATAATACTGCTGTGATGAGCTGTTAACATGTAAGGAAGACCTTCTCTTAAGCAGATCTTCAATGCAAAATCATTGTTACGCTTGGCTTCTGAGCTTATTTATCTAACTTCTATGGTACATTATATTTCTATAGGGTTTTAGGGTTTAGGGTTTAAGATTTTAAGTTTTACGATTTATATCAATGAAATTAGTAAATAAACATATAAATAATATAGATTTCCCCTTCAGATAGTACTGCCCTAT
This sequence comes from Dactylorhiza incarnata, assembly GCA_033032865.1. NCBI lineage: Eukaryota > Viridiplantae > Streptophyta > Magnoliopsida > Asparagales > Orchidaceae > Dactylorhiza > Dactylorhiza incarnata. Next base: position 3,512,014 of record JAWHQI010000279.1, on the reverse strand, counting down.
AGGGTTTTAGGGTTTAGGGTTTAAGATTTTAAATTTTACGATTTATATCAATGAAATTAGTAAATAAACATATAAATAATATAGATTTCCCCTTCAGATAATATTGCTCTGATGAGCTGTTCACATGTAAGGATGACCTGTTCTTAAGTTGATCTTCAATGCAAAATCATTGTTACGCTTGGCTTCTGAGCTTTATTATCTGACTTCTATGGTACTTTATACTTATATTTCTTAGAATTTGTGCTAAACATTGAGGTAGATATCATGATTTATTGAATGTACTTTTATTGTTGTTGCAATACACAATGTAAATGATTTGGTAAAGAAGTAAAATGAATTTTGAAATGTGTATTTATAATTTTCCATTGATGTTGCTATAATTTGGTAATCTGTATCATTTAGCCCTTTTCATTTTTTTATTTACTTGCAAAAATGCAGGTAAGGTTTGCCTACATTTCACCCTTGGGGCGGGACCCTTCCCAGGACCCTCGCTGCGCGGGGATGCTTTGTGCACCGGGCTACCCTTTTAAGGCTCCTATGGATCTTGTGTTGATGGTCCACCATATTGAGGCCTCATTCAGGAACCTGAATCTCCACTCTGGTGAATGGAGCAAGGCTGAGTTCTTTAGGAACCTTTACGGCAACTGGTTCAAGATCCAAAATTGGATTTACTAACAAAGTTAGTTTGCCGCCACCTTGATAAAATCTACGATCGCTGCAGAAGCATTGCCCGCTTATTAAATTTTTGTAGCTTAAGTGAGGATGATGGTAGTGTTTCGCCAGATGGAATTGAGATGGAAGATTAGTAGGCTGTCGTAGATGCTGAACTAGCTTGATGGTTTGTGCAAGGGTAATTGTTATGGAGAATATGTGAAGGATGATTTGCATGTACCTGCCTCCTCTTTGTTGAGTTCAGAATTCCGTGGAACAAGCTGATTTGATTAGAGAGAGGCTGATTTGTTGAGTTCAGAATTCCGTGGAGCAAGCTGATTTGTTGAGTTCAGAATTCTGTGGAACAAGCTGATATGATTAGACAGGCTATGGTGGGGACGGTGATTGCGGTGAAAGAAGTTACATTCCGAGTGCCATCGTTGTAAGGCTAGCCTGGCTTGATGCTGAACTAGCAGGATGAAGTGAAAAAATGCTTGTCAGAAATAAGTTTTCATTTCTTTGAAAAGCATTGAACTCTCCTCCATTGCAATTTTTTTTTTTTGAGTTTTCTGTATTTTCATTCATTCTTCTCATATTTTCACATCTCCATTTTTCTTCTATTGCTTTTTCTCATTGCTTTTTGGGCAGAATTTTATTCCCACCACCACTGCATCTTAAAAGTTGTCATTTGATTTTCTGGTGGTTAGAAAAGTGTCATATGCCTTGTCTATGAATGGACTCAAAAGTTGGTGTACTTAATGCATCTTAAATCATTGGCAGTATAGTATATTTCTGCCAGCATGAATTTTCTTGCATGATTATGCAAATGAGGCTGTATATATTTGCAAACAATCTACACCGTTAAAAGCACTGATCATACGGTTGTATTTGCTCCCGCACGGTCCGTTACCCATACCTAAATATCTCTCCTTTGCATCATGTATGGTGGTTATCTGGTTCTGGTTGGACGACTTTTTTGTTTGATTTGAGCTTCAGTTTTTATGCGATATGATGTGTTCACATCTTATTGGACGTAGGAGGTGCATCATGCCTATTTACCACACTTAGATTTGGAAACCTGCAATCCAATCCAGCTGCTGCTCATGAACAAAGCATTTTTTTTAGACCTTTTAGTTTGTTATTTTATATACAGGTATGGGACTATTCTTAGGTTATTTTTAAAATTACAAGTCTTCACTCAGAATTTGAATTTACATTTCTATCCTCATAATGTGACCCATCTAGGGAGTATTTTTGTCCATGACTACTGTGAAATGTAAATTCATACCGGAGATTTTTGTTTGAAAAATATATTAGTGTAACTTTATGGAACATTTAAGTATATAGTGGTCATTATGTGGATCTCCTAACTAATTTTGCATAAATATATGAATTTAATCTATATTTTAAGATGACCAAAACCTGCTTCAACTAAACCCTGCCTTCAAGGAGCAGTTTTATGTTAAAAAATTGCAAATAGTGTTTCGATAAGTGTGATTTATGTTAAAAAATTTGTCACAAGTTTCAAACACAGGTATATCATCACAGTGTTTACAACATAAGTTCACACTGTTACCCCATAAACACCACAACTGTCTCCAAATAGGGCCTTAAAAGATAAGTTTTCAAGTGTAATGATATAAGCTCAACGCTTATAAATACATCAAGACTGTCATTAATTCAACAACTAATTCGATGCAACTTACACTTGTGTATAGTCAATTGTTAGCAAATTTCCAGACACACATACATATGCATACATGCAGCAGGAAAGAAAAATAACAAGCAATTTTAGACACACATACAGATGCACACATGCAGCACGAAAGATAAATAACAAGCAATTTTAGATGCCGAAAGCAGTTTTTATCGAAACTCCATTTCCATCTAGCAATTTTCGAGGCCGAAAGCACAGCAAAACAAAACATAAACACCCATAATGATGGGATAAATCAAGAGTCCAATGTCAATCCACAAAACAATGGTGGTATTTTTTTGTAAGTGTTCAGAGTTCATCAAAATCCCGCCTTCTCCATTGATGCCATCAATTCGCGTTAATCATAAATCATCACTTCTCCGCAATTCCCACAAGAATTTGTTATGTAGAATTAAAATTTAAAAAGAAGCCGCCGCATCCTCAACTCCGTTATACAGCCACATTTGACTGCCCGTGCCTCTCCATCACCCTTCTGGTAGCAAGGGCCGCCGCCTCGCTAGCCCGCAACGTTCCGGTAGCCATGATCGCCGCAAACTCTCTCGTTATTTCTTCTTGAATCCTGCTCCGAGCATTCCCAAGGGGATCCGACGGTTTCTTCTCCTGCGCCGTAGACTTCCCAGCGTCGGTTCGTTCCGTCCTCTTCTCTGAATTTGGAGCGGCAACAGCAGCCCTCGCCGCGCCAAACTGCTGCGCATTCTGAGCAGAGGGAACGAACTGAGGAGCTCGGGGGACGGCACCCGATCTCATCGTAGTTTCGAGCTGCTGGATCATGGGCACTGCGGGGAAAAACGCGGGCAATGAGAACAAAAGAAATAGTAGAATAGTGCATCAACATGTGGCAGAAGCAGAGGGCAGATTTGACGTACAAATCAGGGGAGCCATGGGGCTATTCATGACTTCGTTGGGGAGCTGGAGGATATAGTCGGGAATGGGGGTTCCTACCAGAAACTGAGCAACCTCATTGCTGAAGTTATTGCAGTTGTGGCTCATGAGCCTGTAGCTTTCCGCAGTATACCGCGGACTGATTTCGAGTAAATAATCCTCAAAAACCTCCTTCGGCACGTGGGTCACGCCTAGCTCGACAACTCGGATGGGAACTCCGTACGGAGTTCGTCCGACGGGAACGTGCTGGACGCCAGCTCCAAAGTAGTACTCGTTGCCATAAACAACAATACCGGTGTGCCTGCCAACATTCATGAATATACAGATCTCTTCAGAAGGATACGCAAGAAATGCAAGCAATGGAACAAAGGGACTATCGCTTATATATGCTGTTGCTATTTTTTCTACCATTTATATAATACCGAAAATTACACAACAAATGCAAATGAATTATCACTACCTAGCTGTCGATGCAATGCACCTAAATATATGGAAATGCAAATTTCAGACACACAATTAATTAAATAACCAAAAAAAAAATTTGCACAAAAAATAGTTATAATTATAGACAAGCTAACCAGCAGTGATTGCATGTACATGAAAGTACTAAAATTAAAAATGCAGGACGAATAGGCATATCCGTGCCATACGAGGAAAATGAAAACTAGAAATGAAATTGAGCAAGCAAACATGTCAGAGTCGTGTAATATGTTAGTTTAGGAACGACATGTAAGCTCGGATGCAAAGTAGCACATTTGCGGTAGGGTCTGTTACGGGTCCGTCACCAGTTATCTTAGCATATTATTATTATTATAATGTATCGTTTTTATTATGTTCAGTGTTACGGGTCCGTCGGCAGTTATCTTAGTATATTATTATTATTATAATATATCGTTTTTATTATGTTCAGTCTTTATAATGTATTGTCTTATTATGTTTATGGTTAACTACACCATGCCATTGGGATGTCTTGTATAACCCAATAACCCATAAAGTCATGTAAGTGGAGATTATGAAATGAAATATCAAGTTCCTTCTCTCTAAAATTCCTCTCTCTCTCTCTAAGCTCTTCTCTCCTTCCTCCACCCTCTAGGGTTTCATCTTCTCTCTTCTCCTCCTCCTCCATTCTCAGGGTTTGCCCGTGTATCTCCGCCTCCAACGATCTCACTCTCCAAGTCCATAACACCTCGCCGCCGCCTCCGGCCAACTCGCCGCCCCCTCCGGCCCTCTCGCCGCATCCTCCGGCCCTCTCGTCGTCTCCTCCAGTCATCTCGCCACCGCCTATACTGGCCTCCGGTCATCTTGGTATCAGAGCTTCTCGGTACTCTTCCGCCGTCGCACATCAACGCCGCCCCTTTGTAAGCCCGTTTTAACTCGTCGCCGCTGCTTCGACACTGCTCTGCTTCCAGCTGGCCCCAGCGCGTCCCTGCTTCCGTCGATTTTCACAAGCCAGAGCCGCCACAAAGCCTCCAGCGGGATCACCTCCATTCCCCGAAGAACGCTCCTCATGTGCTAGCCGACGGCTTCCGCTCGTTCCTCGCCGTCCAAGAACAACGCCGACCCCGCTCTCACTTCAGAGCCGACCTCCTTGCGCAGCACCTCGCTTCACTCGCCGCTGCTTCCCTCCTGCACGACACCCGGGCCGCATGCTTCTTTGGCATTTCCCATTCACTCGAGCCCCGCTCCTCTGCGCCAGCATCCCATCGAAGCAACCCTACCGTCCTTTTTAATTACCCGCCGTAACATCTCCAGTCCCATCACCCGTCCCACACCTACCTTCCTTTTTTTTTAATTTTATTTTAATTCTATTTTAATTCTGAAGTCCAGCTTCCCATCTCCTTTTTATTTTTTTCTTCCCTTATTTCCTGGAGCCCACTGCCCCCTCTCTTAATAATTAACTAATTATTTGATTAGTTAATCAATTAACCCACTTTTCTACATGTCGCTTAGCGTTGCCGACCGTATTGAGCTCCTCGCCACCCTCACCAAGCTGGACCGTCGTATTGCTCATCGGGAGGCTCGACTCGGCCACATCGATGCTCAGCTCGACCTCACGCTCGACGCCCTCCGCATGTCTCGCGACTCGTTGGTGATTTTTCTGTCACCACAACCACCGGAGCTGGACTCGTCGCCTTCCCCTCCAATGATGGTGCCACCACCGTCCTCCGTTGTTCATGACGCGTAGCCGCCACCACCGTCGTCGCCGGCCATCTCGCCGCCGCCTCCGGCCATCTCGCCGCCGCCTACGGCCATCTCGCCGCCGCCTACGGCCACATCTCGCCGCTCCCTCCGGCCATCTCGCCGCCCCCTCCAGCCCTCTCGCCGCATCCTCCAGCCCTCTCGCCGTCTCCTCCGGTCATCTCGCCACCGCCTATACTGGCCCTTGCTCCGCCTGCCGCTGCTCTGTCAGGCCTTGCGCCGCCGACACCGCCAAATCTGTTCCCGCTACCGGCAATTGTTCCTCTCACCTCCTTGCCGCTGCTGCTCACCGCCACCCTACCGACCCCACTGAAGCCATTACTTCCGCTGCCGGTCATTCCGACATCGCCGCCGCCGCCGCCACTACGCGATATCAAACATTGTTCTGGCGGGAGATCAAGATGCCAGATGCTCCGACCAGCTACATGGAGTTCGAGCTTGAGGTCAAGCTCGATGTCAAGGACGGATGGAGTGTTACAGGTCCCGTCGCTAGTTATCTTAGTATATTATTATTATTATAATGTATCATTTTTATTATGTTCAATGTTACGGGTCCGTTGCCAATTATCTTAGTATATTATTATTATAATGTATCGTTTTTATTATGTATTGTCTTATTATGTTTAGGGTTAATTACACCCATGCCATTGGGATGTCTTATATAACCCATGAAGTCATGTAAGTGGAGATTATGAAATGAAATATCAAGTTCCTTCTCTCTAAAATTCCTCTCTCTCTCTAAGCTCTTCTCTCCTTCCTCCACCCTCTAGGGTTTCATCTTCTCTCTTCTCCTCCTCCATTCTCAGGGTTTGCCCGTGTATCTCCACCTCCAACGATGGCACTCTCCAAGTCCATAACAGGGTCCATGGAGATTTGATGAATTTTTGTGGCTCCGGGAGGTGGAGCGTGGTCAAGCTCGATTAGGGACCGGAGAGGAAGATTGGTTGGTGGCGGCGGAACGGGAAGTTTACGGGTCGCGGTGGGTGTCAGGAGGTAGGTGGCCTTGCGGGGGGGGGGGGGGGGCATGTGACTGCTCGATGGGCCTGGCGGGGTCGGTTGAGAGAGGTCAAGATGTTTGTTGGTGAGTGGCTGGGTGGAGGACTGCAGAAGGTGGCTGCGAGTATTGACGGGACTGGGAGGATGCAGCAGTTGGAGTAGGCTGAGGGTGGCTCGCCGGAGAGTGGGAAGTGTTAAGAGTCTGTGACCTAGAAACCAATCAAACCTTGAATAAAGCTCTTGCAATGCCATTCAAAGATTGATTCGGTCTCGAAGAAAGATGCATTACTCTGAAGATCCTATGGTTTCATATTCTAGTAGTTCTGTTGAAGAAATCTAAAGTATATATTAACAAATAGTATAGTCTTAGATTATATTCCTGTTTGCACAATTTAGTTAGTACGAAAACTACATTTGTGACATTGCTCTAACTGCAATTTTTTTGTTCCAGGGCTGCAACCTCCTGCCACGTGTGAGTTTATGTGCCTTAATAATAAGTATAAATATTAACGTCGCCTAAACAAAGATGAATGTCAACTTCGTCGCAATTAGACATTGAAAGCTGACGTATATACCTCAACAAAGTCCTAACACCTATTGGCCATCAAAGCATCCAAGGGAGGGCAGACTGCCCCCTGCTGTATCTTTGTGAATGGTTTCCGGGTCTATTAAGAAACATTGACTCGGGAGCTGGTAAATAAAATACAATCTGTCTTCGATATGAGATTTCGAAGAAAGGAGACCTATGTTTTCTTTATCAAAGGTCATGACGAAAGTAGTATAAAAATGAGAAATCGGCTAAGGCTCCGTTTGGGGGGACTTATTTTTACCGGTCAAGCGGTTACGACCGCATGAATTGGACCCTAATTAGGGTCCGGTTCATGCGGTCGTAACCGCTTGACCGGTGAAAATAAGTCCCCCCAAACGGTGCCTAAATCAAATGCTTCTAAAGAAGCAGTCGACTTTACTATGGCAATTATGGACCGGCCAAGTAGGCGAAGATGCCTGCTCTTATCTACTTTATCAGCTCTGTGAAAGAATGGGGAAGGAGTGAAGCCTGTGATCTAGTTAATTTGGTTTTCATTTCAGTTACCGGGATTAAGGTTTTGGGTCGAGGGTCATTAGAGTAAAGCTGTGTGGCAGCTAAGGGAGTGAGTATTGAGTGAGCCCCCTGTTCGAAACTTTCCGTTGCTACAGTTTCTTTGGGTAGGCTTCGTTGCCCTAACATGGTTCTCTTTTCTGACTTTAACAGCTTCAAGCCTTCCATAAGTCTATATGGCTCTGTCAGACTCTACCTAAACAAAGAGGAATCTACAGCCAACAAGATTTTTTACTTCCATCAGAAAAAAATCAGATCAATATTTTTTTTAAACAGAAAAAGGCTTTTCGAGGAAGCCTCTAGTAAGTTTTGCGCTGTCGAGAACATAATCATGGACACATTAACAAACCATAGCACAATGCTGTTAAATCCATGACTTAATTGAGTCGTTGATACAAGATACATGATGTCACTGGAAAATGTTATATGATCACAGTGGTCATGAATTAAAGAATACACACGATTTTATATGATCACAGTGACTTTATTCTGGAAAAATTGCCTTTGTGACTTCCTCCTCTGAGATCCCTCAGAGTGGACACCAATTTTTACAAGTAAACCGATTTTAAATAAGTCTCTCTTGTCTGTTCAAATTCAGGACAAATAGATTATCATAAGGTTGAGAATAGATTTCTGAGAGTGATTTTCTCACGTGATCACAAATCGAACATGAGCAAGAATAGATATTTAGGCAAGCTCAAGAACATGTGATCTTTTAAAAGACTACATAAAAATAACCCAACGATCTAAAGTGCTGAGAAAGAGGAGAAATATTACCCAGGAAAAGCATTGGCTCACAGCAAGGAGAGGTAAACAGCAAGGCGATCGCCAGAGGACTAAGACGCAACCGACAGAAATTTGCAACGTTAAGCTACTGCATTAGGTGCTGATGTTGACAGTGGCCCAGAAAAAGGAATCAATTGATGGAAAGTGTCGTTAGCTGAGGAAGGCCACCAAAGGGCTTGTTGCAAGGCGAGACCCACGTTCGTTATTCGCGTAGGAAAGCTTGACCAAATCGAAGATCCGACTCCATTGCTTTTGGTTATTTTTTAGAGAGATCGGGCACTTGACATCAACGGCCGATCATAACCATTGATGGCGGGGTGCCCTAATGTTGTTTAGTTATAAAGAAGATGCAAGGGGGGCTGCCGAATATTACTACAGATTTTGGAGATTACTAGCTCGAAATCCAGTGGTTGCCCGACACTATCTCCCAAAGGTGCCCGACACTATTTTGGGGCGAGTGGACCACCTGGTCCACTCCCCCTCCATGCCCTTGGGCGAGTGGGCCCCGTGGTCCACTCGCCTTCTCTTTTATCTCCCCTATAAATACACCCCCCTTCTACTTCTAGGTCCTCACCTTCATTTCTCCCCTTGCCTTACCTTCCTCCTGGAGCCAGTTCTACCTCTTCCTATCACTCCTGCTAGATGGCACCCAACCGCCCACCTGTCACGAGGAACGACCGGGAGCAAAGCGCGGCCAACTTCTCAGGGTGCTCTTTCCCTGTGGGAAAGGTATCTAAGGAAGACCTCTTGGCCTTCAGGAGTTCCCACCTCCCTGAGGGGTGGTCATGCAGACGCCCGTCGGCGGGCGAGACCATCAACTCCTTTTATGATGACTGGCTTGCATTCCCCCTCCCTCACTTTGAGGCCGGGCTACGGCTGCCTTTGTGGCCTGAGGTGAAGGAGTTCCTGGACTACTTCGGCGTAGCCCCTGCTCAAGTCAACACGAATGCGATCTCGATGTTGACGGCCTACGCGTGCTACCTGCGGGAGAAGAGGGTGGTGTTCGACCTGAGCGTGTTCCGTAAGGTCTTTATCTTCCGAGCAACCACCGATGGGGTTTGCTTCCTGACCGGCACACACGTGAAGGTGTGTGAGACCTCCAACAAGATCCACCACTGGAACGATTCATTTGTGTTTATTAAGGGCGACCTGGGCGGCATCCCCTTCTCCCCCACACAGAGACTTGAGAAGGTCTGCAAAGCCCCCTCGCTACGCGGGGAGGCTGCTGAGTTGCACCGCTTCCTTGCGGGTGCGAGCTTTGAGGTCGAGCACCTCCGGAGGAATATTAATCGGCTCACTTACGTGGAGCCGGGGACAGCTACTGGGACCTCACTAACTCGCCTCTTTTTTGGTTCACTTCTACCTATGGCTGCTTACTCCATCCTAACTTGTGCAGGTGAGCGGTCCCTTCCTCGATACCTCCCCTTTGCGGGGGGAAGTTCTTCCTTCGCCCGTGGGCTCGTCGAGGAGGCTGCAGCTGCCTCTGCCTCGGCTCCGGAGGTGTCCGGGTCGAGGCAAAGGAAGGACAAGGAACAAGTGGCAGAAGGGGGGGGGGGGGGGGGGGGGGGGTGCCCTCCTCCCCCCCGAAGGGACCGAGGATGCGGCGGGGAAAGGTCATCTGCGGAAGGGACTCCAGGGCGCCAACTGGGGAGAGGGGGGAACCGAGTGACCCCAACGCGTTGGCCAACCACCCCAACTTTGAGATGGGGAGGAAGGCCACGGACCCTCTTGGCGAGCCCATCATCCATTGGGATGAAACGATGAATCGGGTCTCCCTCACCTCCCAGCAGCCTTCGTGGGTTGAGGGGGATGTCATCGATGACGCGGCATATAGCTTTACCTACGGCATCTACGGTCGGCAGGACGCTGCATCCTACAAGGGGATGTCTATGTGCGACCTTGCGTACGCGAGTTCCCAGGCCCAGCTTCGCGCGACCGAGCTCTCCCACATGGCCGCCCGCCGAGGTCTCAGTCTCTCGAACAGGTGGATGCGGGCAGACACGTCGAAGGGACGCAGAAGAGAAGGCCGTCGACCTCACGGCTCGCTTGGCCACCGCTGAGAAACTCCTGGAGGAATCATCCGGAGGCTTGGTTCGTGCCTATCTTGATAATTTTTCCTTTTCTCTTCTCAATTCCTTGTTATTCATAGGTTTTAATTCATTTGCTTTGTTGACCTGCAGGGACCCGGTGCCGCCGACTCGCTCAGGAGACGATGCGAGGAGTCGGACCGGGAGGTGCATGACCTGAGGGCTCAGCTTGCTGAAGCCCATAGGCAGCTAAAGGAGAGGGGAGGAGAAGGAAGTGTACCTTCGAGGGCGGCGATGCCGGCCCCACCCCGACCTGCCGAAGTCGAGCGCGCTCGGGGGAAGATCATGGCGTCAACGGCCCGAGCCATGGTGAGTCGCCTTCATGATGTGGATGCCCTCCGAGATAATTGGAGGGGGGTCTCCGCCAGCGACATCCTGCCTGAGTTCTTTCCTTCACCTGGGCGATCCGACTCGCCCCCTAGCAGCGGCGACTACTCTCCCTGGTCGTGAGGATGACCAGTGACTTCTCCTTTTCTCCTGCTCTTCATAGGAGCTATGTACTTTTTTGTGTTTGCTTTTCCTTTTAACCCTGCATGTACTAGTAAGGGTGAAGCAATAACTCATGCAATATATGTTATCAATGAATCAATTATCATTGTAATGAATTTCTTAGCTTACTCTCCCCCTTTACTGCTTGAGGATTTGATACCCTACTTGAGCCGACCACCGAGTGGTTAATTGACCCGATGAGCCTCCCATCTGCCGACGTGACTGAGCCTGGAGAGTGGTTTCTTTAGTCAGGGATCTTAACGATTGGAGGCGGAAGTACCCGCCTGCATCCTGGGTGCTTACCTTCACCTGGAGGCAGGGGAACTCAACGCCTTCCCAACCTGACTGGAGGTGGAAGTACCCATCCGCATCCTAGGTGCTTAGCTCACCTGGAGGCAGAGGAACTCAACGCCTTCCCAGTCCGACTGGAGGTGGAAGTACCACGTCCTAGGTGCTTAGCTCACCGGGAGGCAGAGGAACTCAACGCCTTCCCAGTCCCCTTACCGATTGGAGGCGGAAGTACCCATCCGCGTCCTAGGTGTTTACCTTCACCTGGAGGCAGAGGAACTCAACGCCTTCCCAATCTGACTGGAGGCGGAAGTACCCATCCACGTCCTAGGTGTTTACCTCACCTGGAGGCAGAGGAACTCAACGCCTTCTCAGTTCCCTTACCGATTGGAGGCGGAAGTACCCATCCGCGTCCTAGGTGTTTACCTTCGCCTAGAGGCAGAGGAACTCAACGCCTTCCCAATCTGACTGGAGGTGGAAGTACCCATCCACGTCCTAGGTGTTTACCTCACCTGGAGGCAGAGGAACTTAACGCCTTCCTAGTCCCCTTACCGATTGGAGGCGGAAGTACCCATCCGCGTCCTAGGTGTTTACCTTCACCTGGAGGCAGGAACTCAACGCCTTCCCAATCTGACTGGAGGCGGAAGTACACATCCACGTCCTAGGTGCTTAGCTCACTGGGAGGCAGAGGAACTCAACGCCTTCCTAGTCCCCTTACCGATTGGAGGCGGAAGTACCCATCCGCGTCCTAGGTGTTTACCTTCACCTGGAGGCAGAGGAACTCAACGCCTTCCCAATCTGACTGGAGGCGGAAGTACCCATCCACGTCCTAGGTGTTTACCTCACCTGGAGGCAGAGGAACTCAACGCCTTCCCAGTTCCCTTACCGATTGGAGGCGGAAGTACCCATCCGCGTCCTAGGTGTTTACATTCGCCTAGAGGCAGAGGAACTCAACGCCTTCCCAATCTGTCTGGAGGTGGAAGTACCCATCCACGTCCTAGGTGTTTACCTCACCTGGAGGCAGAGGAACTCAACGCCTTCCCAGTCCCCTTACCGATTGGAGGCGGAGGTACCCATCCGCGTCCTAGGTGTTTACCTTCACCTGGAGGCAGAAGAACTCAACGCCTTCCCAATCTGACTGGAGGCAGAAGTACCCATCCACGTCCTAGGTGTTTACCTCACCTGGAGGCAGAGGAACTCAACGCCTTCCCAGTCCCCTTACCGATTGGAGGCGGAAGTACCCATCCGCGTCCTAGGTGTTTACCTTCACCTGGAGGCAGAGGAACTCAACGCCTTCCCAATCTGACTGGAGGCGGAAGTACCCATCCACGTCCTAGGTGTTTACCTCACCTGGAGGCAGAGGAACTCAACGCCTTCCCAGTTCCCTTACCGATTGGAGGCGGAAGTACCCATCCGCGTCCTAGGTGTTTACCTTCACCTGGAGGCAGAGGAACTCGACGCCTTCCCAACCCAATTACCGAGCAGCGAGTCGACCCGACGAGCCCCCCATCTACCGGCATGACTTAGCCCGACGGAGGGTCTCCAGCCAGGGATCTTGAACCTGGATATTTTTTTCAGAACCCATTTCCCATTCATAGCTTTATCTATTACAACTTACCTACGCTGCGCCCCTCTGGGCATCTCGTTACACCTCGCCCCTATCTGGGCACTTTGTTACACCTCGCCCTTCCCCGGGCACCTCATTACATCTCGCCTATCCCGGGCTCACTCGGTCGCATGCTCTTTGGCCATCTCCGCCATCGCTTCCTCCACATCTTCAGCTTCTCGCATCCATCCGATCGTGTTGACCGCCGTAACATAACACTGGCGCGCCTCCCGGGGATCTCCCTTGACTCTCACCTGGACCTATCCGGAGTTGTATTTTAGGCACTGATGGTAGGAGGACGGCACGCACTTGTACGCGCTGATGAGGGGACGCCCGAAGATGGCGTTGTAACTGCTCGGCGCATCCACGATGACGAACCGATAGTTCTTTGAAGTTCCCCCCAGGGTGACGAGGAGTTCGACTCCTCCCTCCACCTCCTTCCTCTCTCCGGAGAATCCGAAAAGCGGCCCGTCCGACGCCAGCACTCGCCTTGCTTCAACCTTCATCCCTTCAAAGGCCTTCTTGAAGACCACGTTCACCGAGCTCCCGTTGTCGACTAGGATCCGGGAGACGGTGAAGTTCTCGATCGCCGCCTTGATGACCAGCGCGTCGCAGAAGGGGTCCTCATGGGCCGGCAGGTCTTGGGTTGAGAAGGTGATCTTCTCGCTCGAAGGTGGGGATCGGGAGGTTGAAGCGATGCTCCGACTGTATATGGCGTGGAGGCTCCCCTTCCGGGTGGCCTCTTTGCCCGCTCCCCCGTGGATGACCCTGATCCCTCCCAGGGCCCCTACATCGACCCTCTCTTCACATGGATCGTCCTCCTCCTTGTTCTTCCTCTTCTCCCTTGCCCGCGGTCCTTCCAGGCACAACTGCTTCCCCCCTGCTGGGGCTCTTCCTCCTTCTCTCATCTCGAGGAATTCTGGGCAAGCCGCGGTCGCGTGACCTTCCTGCTGGTGGAAGTCACAATACAGCAGCAAGAAATAGAAGAAATTTCAATAATAAAGAAATGAAAGAAAAAAATAAAAGAATCACGCCAGCTCGCCCCCCCCCCCCCCCTTCTCCCAACGCTCCCTCTTCTTCCCTCCTCTCATCCGACCGATGGCCATGGCTTGCAGGGGCTGGACTTGCAGCGGCCCCGGGTTCTGTTGCCACCCTGCCGGGTGGAACCGCCCGTGCCTCCCCTGATAACCTCCTTCTCCCTGGAAGTGGCCCCTTCCTTGGCCCTGAGGGGGACCAACCTGTGACCTCCAAGCTGGTCGGGCGGCTGTCGGTTGCGACCTCCAGCCTTGCTCCTGCCCAACGGGGGGTCCCTGTTGTCCCTGACTCCTCATTTCCTCCTTCTTTCTTCGTCCACGCTCTCTCCTCTCCTCCTCCGCTACCTCGGCTAACCTAGCCACGAACTCCTGATTGGTAGCCTCACACTCGATCTCCCGATCAGCGTGCTTCATCAGCTCTTCGAAAGACAAGGGAGGGTCCCGAGTCAGACTCATCCTGAACAGCCCCTGCTGCAGCCCAAGGGTGAAGGCTAGCTGCAGGGTGTGCCCGGGCACCTCGACAATGAGGACCTCCCCTTGGAACCTATCCATGTAGTCGGCCAGCGTCTCCCCTAGCTTCTGCCTGACTGCAAACAGGGCCTCTACCCTTTTCCTCCTCTTCTTCGAGGTAGAGAACCTTAGCAAGAAACTTCGCCGCAAATCTTTGAAACGGTAGATGGTCCCTACCGGGAGCTGGTGGAACCAATCTCTCGCCTTTCCCTGGAATGTGACGACGAAGAGCCTACACTTGAACGCATTCGACATCTGCCTGATCGAGGACATGTCCTCGAACCACTGAAGATGCTGGAGAGGATCGCTATCCCCCTCGTAGTAGGACATGGCAGGCTCGCGAAACCCATCCGGAACGGGGGCTGGCATGACCAGCTCGCAGAAAGGGCTTCTCCATTCTTCTTGGTTGGGGGGAGGCATTCCCATCACCTCCCCGCCTGGGCAGCTGGTCCGGGGCGAGTTGTTGAAGAGCATTCGCGCCTGGAGGCTCAAACCCTCCTCCGAGGCTGGCTCCTTCCCTTGCTGACTGCTTCTTCCTACTTCCATTAGGGGCAGTAAGGGGATACTAGGTGCAGGTGGTGTTGAGCACTCGCCGCGAGCGGAGGGTGCGGCCTGCATGAACTCCAGGATCCTCTTGCTGAATTCGTCGAAGTCGCTCTTCTTCACATACTCGCAAGGCGGAGGCGGGTCTCCCAACTCGTCGCTTCCAGTCATGAGACTTGGCTCAGGGTTTTCCGAACTAGTCGCGTCCACGCTCACCGCACCAGAATGTTGAAACCAGTAACCCGGTTTCAGCGTTCGAAAGGGGGTTGCGACTAACCCTTACTTGACCTAAGCCTAGACCCTTGACCGGTTACTAGGAACTAGGAGACTTGACCTTGATGACAACCGGAGTCTAGAGACAGACCCCTTAAGCTTCAGCGTGGAGGTCCCACCGCACACCCGGAAGCCCACTCGGAACTTCCCCTCACAAGCCAATGCTGAGCCTGGGCATCTTGGAGGGCACTAAGAACCACCTCACTGTCAGCTGAAGGATGACAAGGGAGGGGGGGTGCTCGCTCACAAGACACACGCAAGGGGGGGGGGGGGGGGGGTAGTGACCAACCCTTCCCAAGGTGCCCATGGGGGTCTATTTATAGATTTCCCAAAATTGTGCTGCGGATAACCGAAATTTCTCTATCCGCAGCTCGATCATGACCCTGAATGATCAACGCAGGGGGGGGGGGGGGGGGGGGCGAGTGGGGCTCGAGGCGCCCACTCCCCCCACCCCCCTCACGGGAGGTCCTACCTTCCTCCCCAAGGATGTCGGGCGAGTGGGAGGGTCCCTCCCACTCGCCCAAAGTGGGCGGCGAGTGGGAGAACCTCTCCCACTCGCCCCCAAGGGGGGCCGACGAGTGGGAGTGCCTCTCCCACTCGCCCGGCGAGTGGGAGGGCCCCTCCCACTCACCCGGGTGAGTGGGAGAGCTACTCCCACTCCCCCCACAAAGGGCCGGCGAGTGGGAGGGCCCCTCCTACTCGTCCAAAGGTGGTTGGCGAGTGGTAGGTTCCTCCCACTCGCCCAAAGGTGGTTGGCGAGCGGATGCTCCCCCCGCTTCTCCCGCTGCCTCTTTTTGCCTTGATCGGTTTCGATCGTTTCCGCGCGGTCGTTTGGCTTGTTTCGGTCACCTTCACTGTCTCGGCCTCATCCGGGTCGGGTCACACCGACTCGGGAAATATGAGGGTTGTACACTAGCATTCCTTATTAGTTCTTTGGAAAACTTCATCCGTCCAAGCTTTCATGTGCTTTGATTGCACATACCTTATGGACAGTCTACTTTTCTTATGTGTTTTAGAATTCCTATATGTTTTATTTCGTGTATTTTTGTTTGTGTATGTGTGTGTGTGTGTGTGTTTGTGTGTGTGTGTGTGTGTGTTTGTGTATGTTTGTGTATGTTTGTTTATGTTTGTTTGTTTGTTTGTGTATGTATATGTGTATGTGTGTATATTTGTTTGTGTGTGTTTGTATTTTTGTATGTGTTTGTATTTTTGTATGTATATGTATGTGTGTATGTGAGTATGTGCATGTGTGTACTTGTGTTTTTGAGCATGTGTGTGTAGGTGTCTAATTGTGTATTTGTGTGTGTGTGTATTTTTGTTTGTGTATGTGTATTTTTGTTTGTGTATGTATGTGCATGGCCAATGCTCTGGATGCTAAATGAAGGAAGCATGGTTATGTGCACATAAATCAAAATGGATTCTTGGGTCTGCCCTCTCTGATGTCTTTGGCTTTGATTTGAGGGCATGATTCCGCAGCAAACGTGACGGTATAGGGGGCCAGTATTTCAGTGGTAATCTGTGAGCAGCCACTTTGTGCATTTATTGTCAAAGGTTCGGTCTTTCTCCTCTACGAGAAGCCACTTTGTGCATAGGGCCAAAGGTTAGGTCTGTTTCCAAGCTTCCCCCGCCCATACCCCCAATGATTGGGGACTATATGGGTTCTGTTGTTGTTGTTGTTGTTGTATGTATGTGTATGTGTATTTTTGTTTGTGAATGTGTGTGTAGGTGTCTAATTGTGTACTTGTGTGTGTATTTTTGTTTGTGTATGTATGTGTATGTGTATTTTTGTTTGTGAATGTGTGTGGGTGTGTATGTGTGTGTGTGTTTATGTGTGTATGTGTGTTTGTGTATGTGTGTGTCTGTGTGTGTATGTGTTTAATGGTTTTTTATCCTGATATTTTAATTATGTCAATATTTTAAATTTAAAATTTCAATTCCATCCATTGAATTTTGGCATACAACCGAACAACGGAATTACTAATTCCAATTCCTGTGATAGAATTCCTGCATTCAGCCGAACAACAGAATTGGAATTATCTTCAATTTCAATTCCTGCGGGAATTAGAATTGGGTCAATTCCAATTCCTGCATCCCTTAGAGCTTGGAATGAAGCAAGCAAAATTTGGGATCTCATCTTCAAGTCTTTAGATTCTCTCTCTATCCTCTATCTTCTTCTCCTCTCTCTCTTTCTTTAGGGTCTAACCTCTTTTTCTCCTTCCCTTCTCAACATCCCTTGCAAGATTTATCCACTTTGGCTAGCCACGAAGCTTAGATAGTAACATGCATAGGGTTTGGAGGAAAGAAGTTGGGGCTAGAAGGAGAGGGAGCAAAGGAGAGGTGATGCAATTTTTTTGCACAACAACATATCGTCCTATTCATGAGTTTATTCAACAAGAAAATAGAGGATGTATGATTGTTTGTAAAGTTAAAATCATTAGATCAAGATACTAACGCTAAATGTGCCATTCATATTTTTCTTAATTTAAGAATTCTCCAACCCTATTAAAATCCACAACCAATAATAAAATCATCGTCATCATGAATAATCATGTCCTATATATTTAGGGTTGGCTTTCCAAATCCACATTTTCCATTTCCCTCATTGAATGCTTCCAGATGTATTAGACCTAATATTCAATTATTTTGTACAATGTTTATCGAAATTACGTTCGGTGTACCCTTCCATGTCCTTCAACATAGTTCCAACTACTCATATAATTTATGCATTGTCTACCCTTTGCTACACATGTCCAAACTACATAAATCTATTATTATTTAATATGAAATAAATGCAACTCCCATGATTTTTCTTAGTATATCATTCATATCTTAGACGTGCATCCCTCTTTACATTCTCAATTTGTCACACTCAACTTAAATCGTTTTTTTTTGCAACACTTCGATTCATACATCTAGAACATTTTTTATTTTATA
Organism: Dactylorhiza incarnata; assembly: GCA_033032865.1. Taxonomy (NCBI): domain Eukaryota; kingdom Viridiplantae; phylum Streptophyta; class Magnoliopsida; order Asparagales; family Orchidaceae; genus Dactylorhiza; species Dactylorhiza incarnata. The sequence continues at coordinate 3,493,920 of JAWHQI010000279.1, read as the reverse complement.
AAATCTTCATTTAAGCTCTATGATATACTCTTATCACATAAAATTCCCAAAACGCTTTCTCATTTTAACCAATGAGCCTCAAATATAGAGATTACATCCTCTTCTATATCAACATCCTTCTGTATACTAAATGATCTAGAATACTTAAACCTATTTGAGACCTATGCATAAATTGAGCTTGTGATTAAATTGATTGATAATTGCTAATATGAAATCGAGATGGTGTTTTGCAAGCTTCCTAATAGCTGTCGATGGGAATGCGTACTTATTTCAAATTCATGTTAATTTAATAATACAAAAACTAGGAACAATACTCGAGATTTCATAGTGCACGGTTCTATTCTAAAACTTCTCTATTCCTTATTCGTGTTGGATATTAACATGAAAAATCCACCCTTTATCAAACACCCCATAATTAACCTTGAAAATTGTAAAATCTATTCAATAAACACACAAAAGTAATAGTTTGACACATGAATTCAAAATAAATACTAAATTCTTCATATATGTAACTGAGTAGAAAGGAGACCACGAAATAAGACAATACATGTGTCTAAGCCGTAGAAATGTAAAAATAGCGCTCCAACTAAAAAATTTTGAGCAGTAGATTATAGAAGAATAGTGGCAACCATTTTCACAAGAACAATAGAATGTTCTCAAGGTTCACCATGTTCTTAAGGTTTTCTAAAAGTAATAGTTTGATAAGCCTGAGTTGGTCTTGATCTAGCATTAATAAATATCTAATATTTTGCAAATGAAATCAATGCAAAAGTTTATAGTCTTTTAAAAAAACTAGTTTTCTATTGAAGACGGCACATTAGAACTTTTCAAATCAAATGGACTCTAAAAAAGAACAAAATTTCATGGTAACTTAGTAGGAAATTTTTTAACATCTTACAATATCTACAAGGAACATATGAAAAAAAACCATCTAAATACCACTTATACAATACATATTTTGCGTTAAACTTTAGATAGTAAATAATTATTGAATAGAATGATCTAAATTGGACTATAATCTAGTTACGATTACGTTTTACCATCTTACAATATCGATAAGGAACCTATGTAAAAAACACCATCTAAATACCACTTATACAGCAATATCTTGAGTTAAACTTTAGATAGTAAATAATTATTGAATAGAGTGATCTAAATTAGACTAAAATCTAGTTACAATAATTAGACAAAGGTTCAGAGATAATTATTCACTCATTGATTATGATTCCATCAAAAGAAAACAAAAACAACTATGCTCACATAGGCAAAACGGCAAATATCACGGATACAGGGTCTAAAAAAAATAATATAAGCTTTCAACTGCTCACCATATGGCTTCAATAGACTTGCCCAGAAAGGCAACTGAGAGCTGGCGAGCAAGACCCTGGCTCAAGTCGTAAACATTTAGCGTAACCTTCTGACCCTCCTGCTTATTAAGCACGAAATATCCAGTAGGTAAAAATCATATAGAACAAAGAACATCTGTAGAAGGGGGGAAATGTTAACAGATAGATAAGGAATCAACACAATACCTCCTCCATATATTCCGTCGAATCCTCTACAAGTTCTGATCCAAGAAAACCTAGAAAACCAGACATTTCTATTAAATCTAGCGAGACTTGTCGAAAATCATGACAAATACTAAAAAAATAGGACAATCGGGTAGATCACTGCCTTTGAATGACGTTTTAAACATGTACATTTGCAAGCAGAGCTACAAATTTCCGAAATAATGCAACGGGCTGAAACTCGAAGATTATAAAAAGGAAAAAACGGGGAAAAGTTCTGACGATAAGATCAAACGAATCTAAATCAAGCTGAAGAACATAAAATCCAAAGAATAATCGAATCGAATCGAGAGATTGTATAAGAGAAATCTGGAATTACCAAGAGAAGACGGGAGAAATGCAAGCGTAGGGCGAGGTGATCCCGAGAGGAGGCGGGCGACGAGAAAATTGAGAAAGCGAAGAGGAGAACGGACTCTTGAACCTGTTTGAAGCACGCCACCATGCTGAGGACGCCGAATTTAAACGCACAGAAGAAAGTATGCGGGTATCATCATATACCGTACGTTTGATTCAAGGTGACACGTGGACGGCATCTGCTGCAGTCGTGCGTGAGGATATATAGGTGTAGCCTTCTATGTTCCCCCCGGTGAGTTATGTAACACGTGGCGCAATTTATGGGTTGCGGAATCTTCTGGAAGAGCCTCCAAGTCTCCAACTGCGTTGGTTAATGCGCGTGAGCAGTTGAACGCGATGAATTAGTTGACACTCCCGAACCTTCGGATGCAGCTGTCAATAAAATCTTATTTTTGATTCTGCTTTCAGTCTGCGTTTATTCTTGTAAGATTATGAGTCAGTTTGGGTGAGCTGTTGCTGATGGAAAGCTGCTGATGAGCTGTTGCTGATGAGAAAAATATTGTTTCTGGAAAATAGAGTTTCGTTAAAAATCTGTTTGTGTGAAATGGAGCTTGCAGAGCTTTTGATAAGCTGTTTTGTAAAAACTGTGGCAAAAATGAAGTTTTTTAAGGTTAATTTTTCTAATTAATGCATGTATCATGTTGTCTCTACGAGTCTACTCCGCCTCCCGTACGCAACACATTCAACATAAACACACACACACACACACATTCAACATGGAAACAGTACTCACATTCAACATAAACACACACATTCAACATAATCAGAATGTGTAAATGGGTAAAACAGTACACACACACACTACAAAAAAAACACAAACTCATACAGCAGGACATCGGGTGGAGGATATGTAGTAATATCGAAACTGAAATCATTTGGGAATAGAAATATAGCAGGAGGAGATCGGTAGAGGAGATATACCTGATCGGCGGCGGAAATAGGTGTCAAAAATCAACACCGACGACGGAAGTCGCTCTGGAGATCTGCTGCTGAAACGTCGCCGACGGAGGATGAAGTGCGTTTTGGGCTCTGCTTGGCTCAGCTGCAACGATTGGAGAAGCAGTGGTAGAAAACAGTGGTGGAATAATCAGTTGTTTTGCAGAGTGGTGACAGAATCTGTGAAACTGTTTGGAAGAACAACGTTTGCAGTGCTGTTTCAAACAAGAACATGGTATGATTCATCTTGAACAAAAAAAGTTAATAAAACTATTTTTTCTTCTTCCACCCAGATTAGGGTATGATTCATCTTGAACAAGAGAAGTTAATATAGGCATAATTAAATCAAACGACGTAATACAAAAAAAACTAGAAATTAATCTATTGTACGATGAGTTCGGTGACTTTACAATCCGAACAAAGAGATGCTACTATTCTGGATTTCCTGATTCGGTTCTTCGATCAAGCTCGATTTGCTGAGTGGTTCGTGGAAAAAATCGAGAGAAGAGACAAAGGGAGTTCCGACTTTGAAGAGCGCAGAAGCCAGCTAAATCCAAGAAGCTACTTCCCAGCTCCAGGTTTTGAAGATTTCTCGCCGGAATTTTTAGTGACGGAAAACCAGGGCCGGAGATGATGGCTGATCCTCTATAATGGCTGATCCCTCGTACTGCTTGGCCGGAAATGATGGGGAAGAGCTGTCGTGGGCGGTCGACGACTCCTCCGACAAGAATAGAAGGCTGGAGAAGGAGGGTCGAGGACTCCCGACAACGAATTTGGAGGAGGACGGTGGCGAACAGGATGAACCCGATGGCGAGAACGAATACAGCGTGTGTGATTCTGGAGTCGTGAAAAATTTTCACGACTCCAAAATCGTTATTTCCCGCGATTTGGCAGCGGTGGCTTCTCCCATTGTAGGGCTTCATTTCGCTGTTTGGCGCGGCGTTTTTAAAACCAGCAGCACGCTGCTCTAAAAACGCGGCGCCAAACAGAGCCGGCGGGTAGATGTTCGCTAGATGGATCTTTGTCGGCGGCCTACATATGGCGTGAGGGATAGAGGTCGGAGGGAGAAGATGGCCGGCTGGTCGGCGGGTTGCTGGATGGAGTTTTGGCCATGGAGATTGTAGAGAGAGAGGGAGAGAGAGGTTGATGGATGCGTCCATGGCTGCTTGAGGAGGAAGGAGCTCGGAGCCGCCGGAGGAGAAGAGATGGACAAGAGGGAGGAGGAGGAGGAGGTGGAGCTCGGAGTCGCCGGAGGAGAAGGGGAAGGTGCTCGGACCGAATAGTGCTAATCGCGATCCGCGAGTCATGAAAAAAGATCACGACTGAAAATCATGATTTTTTCGCGATTTTGGAGCATCAACGACTCGAGTCGTCGTCCCCAAATTTCCGTTTGGCGTGGCGCTTCAAAAACGGCGGCACCCCACTCCCAAAATGCCGCGCTAAACAGAGCCTATATTATGCTCTATTTGTTTCCAATTTTTTTTCATTTTTGGTGGGAGAAAAGTCACAATTGAAAATACATGTTTAGTAAATCTTCACTCTTTATTTTCAATACTCCAAAACATCATTTTTTGGCCTTCAATGTCATCACATCCCCCTCCCTTCATTCCCACCGCTCTCATTCTCAACTCTCCAAAACGTCACTGTCGAAACAAACAGAGCCTTAATTCTGAGCAATATTTTGATGGTCTTTGGGATTAATCATTTTCTTTGTACTAATCAAAGGGCCCCACACTCGTGTTTTGCGCTCAATTTTGATCTTTCGAAAGCTTATGATCGGGTTGAGTGGAGCTAAGGGAATGCATGAGACATTCATCACTCTTATTATGCGTTGCGTTTCTGCGTGTTTCCGCATTCTTTCATTGTTGAGTGAAGCTAAGGGACCTTGTTACTAGTCGCGGACTTAGGCAAGGTGATTCGCTCTTCCCATATTGGATTTTGGCGTGCTCGAAATTTCTTAACATTTTTTTGGCGTGCGCCGAGCAGACGGGGTCAATTAGGGGAGCGGCGGTTTGCTCTTTGGCGCCGCGAATCTCTCACTTGCTCTTGCGAACGACACACCTTTTTTTGCTCAAACTAAGAGGTGGACGTCCCTGGACATTTCGTAGATCTTGCACTCTTTCTCCCCAACGTCGGGCCTTGTGATTAACCGCCAAAAGTTAAAGGTGGTCGTTTAGGGTTTAGACTTCCATTAACAAAGCTTCCTATTTACTGTTTTAGATCCACATGTTATGCTGTTTGCTGAGCATATAAATATAGTTGCTTAACATTTATAAAGACATGCTTATCTAACCTACAAGATAACACATGCAAGAAAGCACCAACATTCAAACCATGAGGTGATGAGAGTTGTCTGACGACTCTTTATCAAGGAGGTTGGGTGTTCGATCCCCAGCCTCAGCAACACGCTGCGCCCTGTGGTGAGGCCAGAGATGGGTTGAGGTGTACGGGTTGCATCCCTGATAAATGCGCTCGGGTGGACTCCCGGGTGGGCCCCCTGGTGGGACTCCAGGGTGGCAGACATATGAGAAACAAATTAGATGCATGACAGACCGGCTACACAGAGGTGTAGCCCTTGATGACGGCTACAAGATAGAACCAAGAATCGTTGGAAACGAAGGTCGAAGACGATGGTAGTGAGAGAAAGCTTCTTCTTTACACTTGCCTGGACAGAATTAGATGTATTTTAGAAATACTTGGCAGGTATATGAGAAAAAAACTACTGCAGATCAGAAATACTTTAGATGTAAGCCCATGTACCAAATTAGATGCATGATCCCAAATTAGATGTAAACACATGTGAAATTTTCCAGTTACAGAGAAAATCACCAGAAACTTGCAGGAAATCCTTTGAATCAAGATTGAAAGTTACTACAACCACACAGACAATCAACCAGACATACACCGAGACCTACAGAGTTGTATGATTTTGATTATAATCGAACAAGAACGTAAACAGGAAATCTGAAAATACAAAACTAATAAAACCTCCACCAAGTACCACCACGACAGACCGTCTACACAACGGTGTAGCCCTTGACGACGGTTACAAGATAGAACTAAGAATCGCTGGAAACGGAGGTCAGAGACGAGGTCATTTTTAAAGAGATGGTAGTGAGAGAAAGCTGTTAAAATCATTTATTTTAACATGTTAATTAATTAATTATGAAATTATAATGTTAAAATAATTAAGTAATTAATTAATTCCGAAATTATTTTAATTAATATGATCAATAACTTCCCATGATGGGGATAACTTCTCATTTAAGTTATGGTCAATAACTTCTCACTATACGGATAGCTTTTCAATTAAAATGAATGACCAATAATTATCTATTGTGGGAATAACTACCCACTTAAGTGAAAACTACCCATTCGTGGTAACTACCCATTGTGTGGATGTGATTGATGACAACACATTTATAAATACATATGGAGGGGTACTCGGTCCCTAAGTTCAATCACTCATTCATCGTACACCATCTAGAGGGAGTGATCGAGGGCTTAGAAGATCGTTACTCGCGTCGGATCCCTACTCGGAGAAAGCATCAATGGCCGGAGGTTTGATCCTATTCTTCCGTCTTAAGTTTCATTCTGCATACTACGCGTTTTATGTCGTCGTCCGCGTAGATTTTTGTCTAACAAAAGCTTCTTCTTTACACTTGCCTGGACAGAAAAACTTGTGGCTGGTATCTTCTTCACAGGAGGAGAGAAGATTGATCAGCAGCGAAGGAGGGGAAAAACTTGCGTCGACATGGAGAGGACTTGAAGCCTGGACGTCGACAAAACAAGTGGAAGCAGAACGCAAACAACAATTATGTACATCCAAATCCACTTTAATTTTCAACAACACCAACCCACGATTTCCCCCAAACATCAAAAATTTGACAAACGAGAATATAATTTTGCAGCTTCTCGTTGAAACGTGAAATATTTCCTTCCTGATCTCCTTAAAGAAGGAGTACTCGTCTTATCCAGCAGAAACGGGCCACAAATCAAATGATAAAATAAATCAAGTCACCTTCGAAGTTTTTAATAATGACATCGGAATGTAAGATTTGCTATAGAAGCAATGTTGCAGAAAAAGAAGATTTGTTGCAATGTACCTCCATAGGAACCAACAAGAAAAACACGTGACATATTTGCAAAAAGAGAGATTTTAGGCGCAATAGACAGGAATGCGGTCACTGGGGTGGGTGAACCCGCATAGATATCAGGTGCACACATATATGGAGACTTAGGGGGGCAACTCGGATCGGTTCGGTTCGGTTCCACCCAAAACCAAGAACCGATCCATGTATGTTCGGTTCCAAACTTTTAGAACCGGAACCGACCCACGGTCCTAAAGTATAGAACCAGATCCGAACCGTTTGCTTTGGTTCGGTTCTCGGTTCTACCTATGTCTCAAAAGAATTAAAAAAATGTCTCTTTCGACTCATGATTATTTGTAATACAACTACCAATGTATCAAAATAATTGTATCATGATTCTCTATAATATTGAAATCATACAACTACATGAGTACAATACCTATTCTCTTTAGCCATACGACTATATCCTCAATTATTTTCTCATATCAAGTGATATGACTATAATAGTTGTTTCAAAATATATATTTTTAGCATTGATATTCGGTTCTCGGGTCTGTTCTGGGTACCCGACCATTGGAACCAGGAACCGAACCAAATTGTCGGTTCTGGTATTATGAGAACTGGACCCGAACTGAGCCTATTTGGAACCGATCCAAATCATTCGGTTCGGTTTGATTCCGGTCCGGTTCTCGGTTCTTCGGTTATTTTTGCACACCCCTATATGGAGTCAAAGGAGAGATGGAGTCCGAGGGAGAGGGGGGTTTTCTTCGGGGCTCGAGAGATTGAAGAGAGAGGGCCCCACAAGTTTTGAATTCGCCGCTGGGGATTTCACATAAAAGGGAACGAGGAATTCTCAACGAAAAAAGTGCGTTCATGTTTTTAAATCCTTGGTCATTACCCTAATTTCTATTAAGCTTTATATTCGTAGGACAAAATTTTTTATGAAAACAATGAATGCCTGATGTATTGTTGCATTGGGGAACATAAAAATCCTTTACACGACCGCTAATACGTGTGTGTACATAAATTTAGAATAAAAAAGAGAATTGTTATAGGGAGTCTTGTTTTAGCTTTTGACAACCACAAATTTTTTAAAGACCTCTTTTTATTCCCTAAATCTATTATTTCGTAAAGGCAGCCTAACCTCTCCCACCTCCTCTGACGAATTGTTTGCAGCTCGAGCCCATCACCCCTGCTTCGCCTGCTCGCCCCGATCCTCTCCCATCTCCTCCGACAAACTTACCTCATTTCCCGCCCATGGAGCTTCAAAGCCACGTGTTGTCTCCGCTACATCTCCATGGCTAAGCTCAGCAAGAGAAACTTCCAAAACTAAGACAAGGGAAAACAAAATTATATGTCATTTTCGATCATCTCATGTCAGGAAGAGAAACTTACACTTCTCCTTCGTTTAGGTTTAGGGTGCAAACGAATCGATCTTAACAAAATTTTCAAGCTCGAGCTAATCATTTCGAGCTCGAGCTCGACGAGCTCACTTCGCCTAGCTTGAGCTCGAGCTCCAGCCCTACTTATCGAGCTCGAGCTGGTCACGAGTTTTTTAGCTCATGGGCCTTATTTTCTCTATAATTTTATTTTTTTTAAGAATGAAGAAATAAAAATCTCTCGAGCTCATGAACAACAATATGTGAGCTCGAGCTCGAGTCAGGTTTTTTTCGAGCCGGCTCAACTCAACTTGCACCGTTAGCTTAGGTTCAAAAAGAACGATAATAATTCTACAAAATTTCTAGCTGCATTATGAGCCCGAAAAACAGAAGCTTCCACTTCTCCAAGAAAATCAATATCTCCACACAGATCTCCATTGCAACCCTCCTCCATAACTGAAAAAGCAAAAATCCACTATCACCCCTCAAACCGATATTAGCTCTTGCAAGAATCTCCCCCTATTTAATTTCCGTTCCCCCTTTCCCTTCGCCTTCTTCCCTATATCTCCTATCCAGCTTCCATACCTATAAATGCTAGGTATTTTATTTAATTTGTCAACGTGTCGGAACCGACTCATTATGGCTTAACGGGTTTCGTGTCAACCTAGGGCTAGGCTCTATGCTGAAGATACTATTTAACCTCATTTCAAACTTGATGGACATAGTAGAATATATTGAGCACAAACCCTACCATATACATTCTCAAGATAGAAATTTTCCCGTCTAGGATTTCCGCTCATCCTGTCGCTCCCGTCGAGCTGCTCTCATTTTTCTGCTCTCCTTTGTTGTCGCCGGAAAGAGGATTGCGCCGCTCAAGATCGGGCGCCGCTCAAGATCGGGCGCCGCTCAAGATCGGGCGCCGCTCAAGATTGGGACTGTAGCTCTCGGTCTTATCTCTCTCGTGCAACGCCGATCGAGAAGTTGCAAGTTCGGAAGAGAAGGCCCGTCATGATCGCAAGGAAGAGAAATCTTTTGCCGTTCTCTGGTTTTGAGGAAGAGAAATCCTTCACCGTTCTCTGGTATTCGCATGTAATTGATCGAAAAGAGGGAGGTAAATCCTTCATCGTTCTTTGGGTGTCTTCCGTCTCTCTTCCCCGATCTGTTCGTCTCCAAGTCTGTCGGTTCGCAGTTGCCTTGAATCGAGAAAGGATATATCATATTGTGGCTCTTACCAATCTACAAAGGAGGACGTCGCCGCTGATCCGTCGTCAGCCACTTTTGGGTTCTCGCGTGCTTCCGTCGTCGGATCTAGCCGGTAGTTCCTCTATCGAAGAGGGAAGAACACCAGTCCTGTGTTGTTATTGCCCTCAGGGATCGAGATAGGAAACAAGGAAAGAGCACCATTTCCTGTTTTTGGACTTGGATCTCTCCATTCCAGGTTATGATCTACAACATCAAAGAGATCGTTTGAGATCGATGTTGTAGAAATCAACAGGGAGAGGATCTCGTTTTTTGAAGTTGAAGGTTTCCTGTAGCAGTGCAGCCGTGGGCTCTCAAATTTGTTGGGATTTCTCTACGCCGCTGGATCAAAGGAGCTCCAGTCTACAATTCCGTTTTTGTAAGGAGGATTTCTTTTGGGTGCATATTAATTTTGCTGTGGATCGGAGAACATCAAACTATCTCAGATTTTTGGATTAAAATTGCATCAGAAGGAATCTCTTTGCCGTTTTGAAGCAAACAATATTGGATTGGATCCGAAGTGTCTTGATCGTCCACGCACGAATCAGGTGACATTTTACTGGTTTTATTTTTTCTGTGAGAAAAACATGTCGAAACGATGCACCTACGACATCGTTAAGCTGCAGTCTTTTGACACCGCAGATTTTCATATTTCGAAAATCCATGCCCAATTATGCATGAAAGAGCGCGAAATCTTTTACACCGTCCTCAGCAATTTTGCTACGACGCGTGAGGACGTAAACGAGTACTATTGGAGCAAGGACGAGGACTTTTGCAGGGATTATCTCCTGAATTCCCTGAACCCTCGCCTCGCCATGACCTGCAGTGCTTACAAGATCGCAAAAGAAGTTTGTGATCGCCTTAACGTGCACTTTCAGAAGGAAGAGGGACCATCAAAGACCCTCATCTGAGAGAAATTTTTTAATTTCAAATTTAATTCAAACTCGTCAGTTACCTCCCAACTTATTGATCTGGAAAACATGCATCTCAAGCTGGAAGTCGAACAATCTGATATGTCTGATAATCTGTTTGTGAGTCTGGTTCTGAGCAAACTGCCTCTTGGGTGCAATACCTTCAAAACTGAGATGCACAGACTTAAAGAGAGGATCACATTGGATGAACTCAAAAGGTTCATTCACATCGAAGATCAGAACGTTGCTGGCAAAAGCCTGGAGCAAGCTGGTCAACCCTCACAGGTTGTCAACTTCGTTTTTCGACTCAGCAAGCCTCATTGAAAGCCCGCAACACCCAAAAATGAAGCCTCTGCACAACTACCGGCCAAAAAGTCTTCTCTCAAAAGGAAGATATGCAAGTGTCATAACAGGGGCAAGTGGGGTTACTGGGCCGCTGAATGTAAAGTCCGAAGAAAAAAAAGGAGGAAGCCCCACTGAATGCGACCAACATGCTGGTCGACATCTCCGATACAAAGTCTTTTGTGGCTATGATTGGGAGTAGTCACTGTAGCGCATCCTCAGAGTGGTGGCTGGACAACGGATCAACTTGTCATGTGACAAATGATAAAGGTCTGTTTATTGATGTTACTGAGGTCAGTGACAAGGTGGAAAACTGCAATGAAGGAGAGATCGAGGTTACGCATGCTGGGACAACACATCTGATCCTCTCTTCAAGTAAAACTTTAACTTTACAACATGTTATAGTAGTTCCTAGGTTAATTAAAAACTTAATTTTTATGAGTTTGTTAGATAAAGCTGGAATGTATTTCACAACTTCTACTGGTAGAATAATCCTTACAGTTAATTCTCACTACTTTGGTTGTGCGTGTTTGATCAACTGAATGTATAGACATACCCTTAATAATGTTAGCATAAACCAAGTTAGTTCAACTCTATTAGATCATAAGTTGTTACATAACAGACTAGGACATGTGAACTACAGAAAAATATGAGATCTAGTTAAGAGTCAAAACATCCCCTTAGATCTTTCTATTCGATTGATAAGTGTTATGTGTGTGCATAAATCAAGATCACTAGAAAACCGTTTAAATCAGTTTCTAGACGCACACAACTTCTTAAATTGATACATTCCGACATCTGTGATTTTAGGAGTCATGTCACTAGAGGGGGTAGAAAGTATCTCATTACTTTCATCGACGATTATTCCAGATATTGTCATGTATACCTATTAAATTCGAAAGATGAAGCATTCGAGACTTTTAGGATCTTCAAATCTCGGGTAGAAAATCAGTTAAACCTGAAGATTAAGAGATTTAGAAGTGATCGATGAGGAGAGTATACTGCAACAAGGTTTCAGGGCTTTTGTGCATCTGCGGGTGTACAACCCGTATTCGCCGAGTGGGTCCCTCAAGACCACTGGCGAGATCCCGATCATTCAGACCATTCGCCCAGGCTGAGACATGTGGAAAGACCCCCGGGCAAATAGGGGCAAGCCGTGGGCAGGAAGGAGAAATCGGCGAGTGGCACCCTTACGGACCACTCGCCCAGAGGTGTGGGCATTCGCCCAGTCCATTCGCCCAGTCAAGCGAGATTTCGGCGAGTGGTTCCCTCATGGACCACTCGTCCCCAAAGGCTTTTAGGAGGAAATGACCGTGATGCCCCTTATGGGCTGCAAATAGCCCTTCAGAACAGCGGAGTTAGGCTATTAGCAGACCAATTTGGGGTGCGGTTAGTAAAATTAAAAGGCGAATTCATGTTATTTGCAGACCAGCCTAGAAAAATCTATAAATATACCCTTAAGGGCACCTTTGAGGAGATCCGATTTTTTGAGAGTCCTCTCCTCTAGGCTAGTCTTGGTTGGCTGCTAATGCCCTCCAAGGTGCCCGGCTGAGCTTTGGTTTGGGAGGGGAAGCTCTCTAAGATCTTCCGGGTGTGTGGCGGGACCTCCTCGCTGCAGCCTTGGGTCTATTCCAATTTCCTCATCCACTAGTCAGAGAGTTTAGTGAGGGAGAAGTAAGCGTCGGCTACACCCCCAGTGGGTCCGAACTCAGGAGACCGGTTGCCGGTTTCAACATTTTTGGTGCGGTGAGCGTGGACCGTAGCCGGTGAAGGAAAATCTCAAGCTAGGTTGGATGACAGGAGATGGGGGAAATGGTTCTGACTCGGGCCACTCGCAGCCACCAGCGACAGGGGAGTGGCTGGAGATGTTCGAAAAGTTCAAGCGAGAAGTCATGCAGACGGTTCTCGCAGGGAGAAGCGAGTGCGAGACGCCGGCAGTCCCCGTGGTTCCGCCCCAACAGATCGGCGAGAACGCTCCGGGGCAGCGACCTGGGAAGGAAGTGCCAGCAGAAGGAAGTGCGCGAGATATCCCCGGGCGGCAGCTGTTCAGCAGCCCGCCGAGTGCGGAGGTCTGCGAGTTGGCTCCGCGCGAGAGGACCACTCGCCGAGCAGGGGAAGGGAGCCCTTTTTGCGAGATGATCCTCTCGGCCCCAGTGCTGGAGGGGTTCCGAGGGCCGGAGATGTCCAATTATACCAGCAAGGATGACCCAGTCGTACACCTGCAATGGTTTGAGGACATGGTTTCAATTCTGCCCATGTCGGATGTCTTTCAGTGCCGACTCTTCACGACCACTCTGAAGGAGAAAGCTAGGGACTGGTTCCACCAGCTCCCCGTAGGTTCCATCTATGCGTTCGACGATCTGCATCGGAGCTTCCGACTGCGCTTCTCGACGTCGAAAAAGAGAAAGAAGAATGCGGATGCTCTCTTCAAGATCAAGCAAAGTGAGGGGGAATCACTGGCGCACTATGTGGACAGGTTCCAAGAGGAGATACACCTAGTGCAGGAGGTGTCGGGGTTCGCCCTCAAGATGGCATTCATCGTGGGGTTGCGAGATGGGTTCTTCAAGATGGACCTGAAGAGAAGGGCTCATCTCTCCTTTAAGGAGTTGATGGAGCGGGCAGCGGAGGAGATAGAAGGGGAGGCGGCCAACCCAGAATTCTACAAGAGGTTTGCGAAGATGAGCGAGCCTGAGGTGAGGCAGCAAGAAGGAAGAAGGCGAGAAGAACCCAGGGGTCAGGGGTTCGAAAGACCGCCTCGGAATTGGAGGTATCAAGAGCCCAACAACAGGTTGGGCTGGAGGCACTAGGAAGGACTAGCGAGAGGTCAGGAAGGGGGGTACCAAGGAAGAGAGGCGGGGGGAATCAATCCGGGGTGGAGGCAATGCCCCAGACCCCCTCACCCCCCAAGGGAGCAAGCTATGGCAGTAGGCCGAGGAAGAGGAGGTAGAGGAGCCAGAGGAGGAAGGGGAAGAGCAGGAAGAGGGGGCAGGGTGGCGTTGCCCTTTTGTGACTTTCATCAAGAAGAAGGTCACGCGACGGCCACCTGCACAGAATTCTTGGAGATGAGGGAAAGGGGTCAGCCACGGCTGCAGCCAATGAGGATCGAAGAGGTCTTCCCGGAGGGGGGGGGGGGGGGGAAGACCGGTGCGAAGACAGGGCGGATGTAGGAGCCAGGGGGAATTGGGGTGATTCATGGTGGGGTTGGGATAGAGGCCTCTCGCAAGAGGAGCTTCCAGGCGATGTTCCGGAGAGACGTCACGTCAACTTCCCAGACCCCACCCCCCACAGAGAAGCTCACCTTCTCCTCGGAAGATATGCCCGATTATGAGGACTCGTTCTGCGACGCCCTGGTGATCCAGACGGCGATAGAAAACTTCACGGTCTCCCGGATCCTGGTGGACAATGGGAGCTCAGTGAATGTTATCTTCAAGAAGGCTTTCGATGCGATGGAGGTGGACAAGAAGAGGGTGCAGGCCTCTGATGGGCCGCTGTTCGGTTTCTCAGGAGAAAGGAAGGAGGTTGAGGGAGGTGCCGGCCTCCAGGTGACGTTAGGAGGGGTCCCAAGGAACTGCCGGTTCGTCATCGTTGACGCTCCGAGCAGCTACAACGCCATATTCGGACGCCCCCTCATCAGTGCCTTCCGATGTGTACCCTCATCATACCACCAGTGCTTGAAGTTCCATAGTGGAGGAGTCCAGATCCAAATCCGGGGAGATGCAAAGGTGGCAAGGCAGTGCTACGTGACTGCCGTCAACACCATCTCTTGGATGACGGAGGCTGAGAAGATGGATGAAGAGATGAAGAGGCCGGAGGGGCCAGGGGAAGGAGTGGAGAAGAGGGGAGAAGAGGAAGAGGGCAGTGCCCGAGGAAAGGAGATGGAGGTAGCTCAGGAGGAGCAGGTCGAACCAATGGAAGAAGGAAGGTGCGGCAGAGGAGGTGGCCCGGGTAGAAGGGCGAGAAGCGAAGGGCAGATGGGAAGAGCCGGCCCGGCTTGAGGCGGCGGAGGAAGTGGTAGAGATGGAGGTCATCACCCAGGAAGGAAGGGTGGAGAAGGTGCGTGTCAGCGGGGGCCTCGGCCCGGAGGACAGGGTAAGGATGCTGGAGTGCATCCAGAAGAACGTTGACATCTTCGCATAGAGCGCAACAGACATGCCAGGCATCGAGGCGGACGTGGCGTGCCATCGTCTCAACCTTGAGCCAGGAGCCCGCCCCATCCGACAGAAGAGGAGGACCTTCGCCGGCAAGCTCGAAGAACCAATCCGCGAGGAGGTGGCCAAGCTCCTCGAAGCAGGTTTTGTATCGGAGATCCAGTATCCAGGCTGGGTCTCCAATGTCGTCATGGTAAAAAAGGGCGATGGTCGCTGGCGTATGTGTATTGAATTTTCTTTGTTAAACAAAGCCTGCCCTAAGGATTGTTATCCCCTGCCTCGGATCGACGCGCTGGTTGACTCAGCCGTCGGTTTTTCTGTGATGAGTTTTTTGGATGCTTTTTCAGGTTATCACCAGATCAGGATGCACCCACCGGATATCAAAGATGTCTCGTTCATCACCCGAGAGGGGTGCTACTGCTATAAGATGATGCCCTTTGGGCTGAAAAATGCAGGAGCAACCTACTAGAAAATGATGGATCGGGTTTTTAAGGAGCAAAGAGGAAGGAACTTGGAGGTTTACGTAGATGACCTCATGGTGAAGAGCAAGAGCGTGAGCATTCATCTCCAAGACCTCGAGGAAACCTTCGCCACCCTGCGCAAGTACAAGATGCGCCTGAACCCCCTGAAGTGTGTGTTCGGGGCCAGCAAGGGGAAGTTCCTGGGACACCTTCTCACCCCTTCGGGGGTAGAACCTAACCCGGACAAGGCCAAAGCCATCATGGAGTTGGGATCGCCTCGGAATGCCAAGGAGGTTCAGCGCTTGACGGGAAGGCTCGCGGGGTTGAGCAGGTTTCTCTCCCGGGCCGGGGAGAAATGCTCCCCCTTCTTCAAAACGTTACGAGGAAACCAGAAATTCGAGTGGACAAAGGAATGCGAGGAGGCCTTCCAGGCCTTGAAGAGCCAGCTCACCCAGGCTCCGCTGCTCCAGGGTCCCAAGGAGGGGGAGGACCTAGCCTTGTACCTCGGAGTCGGGACTGAAGCCGTAAGCTCCGTCCTGGTCTGGGAAGAAGGCAAGAAGCAGCTGCCCATCTACTACTTAAGTAGGGTCTTGAGGGAGGCGGAACTCAGGTACCCAATTTTAGAGAAGCTGGCCTTCGCTCTGGTCGTCGCGGCAAGAAAGCTCATGTCATACTTCCAGGCCCATTCAATTCAAGTGGTGACTGATCGCCCCCTTTGCCAGATCTTCGAAGGAGTAGAGCACTCGGGGAGGCTCGCGAAGTGGTCGATAGAGTTTAGTGAGTTTAATATCACCTTCGTCCCTCGACTATCCATGAAGGCACAGGTAGTGGCAGATTATGTGGTCGAGATGGAGGATGATCAAGCCCCTCGTCATGTTCCATGGAAGCTGCTGGTTGACGGGGCCTCAGGCAAAAATTCTCTCGGAGGAGGGGTGGTGCTGGAGAGCCCCCACGAGTTGAAGATCGAGCAGACGCTCGTAATACATTTCCCAATCACCAACAACCAGGCGGAGTATGAGGCGGTGATCGTCGGCCTGCGTCTGGCTCAGGAACTGGGAGTCCATGACGTGGAGGTCCTCACCGACTCGATGATAATAGCCTCTCAGATCAAGGGAGAGTTCGAGACGAGGGAACCTACACTCATAAGATACTTAGCCAAAGTGAGAAGCCTCATTGGAGCATTCAAGACTTTATCCATCAGGCACATCCCTCGGGAGGAGAGCACCCCAGCGGATCGCTTGGCCAAGGCCGGTCCTCGAGCTGGAGGGACCCTGACAGACCTGTTCCGTCCTTCGATCGAGGAGGGGAAACTCATGGAAGTAGAGCAGCGGCCCTCTTGGAAGGATCCCTTCGTTACCTTCCTTGCAACAGGGAAATTTCCGGAGGAGGTTCCGGACCAGAGGCGCTTCCGGTACAAGTCCGCCTACAACGTGCTCCATGAGGGGGATTTGTATCGAAAGACCCTCTCGGGCCTCCTGGCCCGATGCATCTCAGAGGAGGAAGTCCCGAGGGTCTTGGAAGAAGTTCACTCTGGCGAGTGTGGCAGCCACTCGGGGAGCAGGATGTTGGAGGCAAGGATAATGAGGCAGGGGTACTTTTGGCCGACCTTGAGTAAAGATGCGGCGGCCTTCGCTAAGAAATGCCAGATGTTCGCCCCGCTTCATCTCTTGCCTGCTCAGAGGCTAAGGAGTATCACGGCGCCCTGGCCATTCGCCATATGGGGGATGGTATGGTGGGACCCTTCCCCCAGGCCAGTGGGCAGAGGAGATTCCTCTTGGTCATGATCGACTACTTCTCGAAGTGGTTGGAAGTCAAGGCGCTGGCCAAGGTCACCTCGCAGGTGGTCCGCAACTTCATATGGGGTGAGATCATCTGTCGACATGGGCTTCCGCAGGCCATCGTCACAGATAATGGCCCGTAATTTGCCAGCGAGGAGTTCATCAGTTTCTGTGGCCAGTTGGGGATAGACCTCAGGTTTGCATCCATCCACCATCCCAGGAGCAACGGGCAGGTAGAGGCGGCAAACAAGATTATCGTGAACTTGCTCAAGAAGTAGGTGGAAAATCTTAAGGGCAATTGGGTGGAACAGCTCCCCTCGGTCCTGTGGGCTTTAAGGACTACCTCCAACACCGCCACGGGAGAGACCCCTTTTAAGATCTCTCACGGCTGCGAGGTCGTCATCCCCATAGAGTTCGAAGTCATGACGCCACGGGTAAAGGCTGCCACGAATGGAGAGGAAGATTGGAGAGCTGGGAACGAAGAGGAGTTGCGACTCTCCCTCGACCTCATCGAAGAAGCCCGGGATCTGGCAGCCATTCGCCAAGAAGAGGTCAAGCGGCGGATGGCCAAGTACTTCGACAAGCACATCAGGGTCAAGCAATTCGAAAAGGGGGACCTAGTACTCAAGAAGGTCGACGCGGCCGGAAGGTCTGCCGCAGTGGGAAAGCTTAATCCAAACTGGGAAGGTCCCTATGTCGTGGAAGAGGCGCTAAAGTCTGGGGGATACCGCCTTCAGAATGTGGAGGGCCAACCCCTCAGTCACACATGGAGTGGTGACGATCTCAAACGCTTATATCCCTAAAAACTATGTAATGTTAATGCTTTTGAAATGAGAATATTCTGTTTAACCTGTATGTGTGAAAGTAATGCTACAGCTTGTGGGGAAATCTCGAAGGTTCCAGAAAATGGCCCCGAGCAGACCCGCTGTCCAGGCTCTCATCTAGCTGGCAGGTCCGAAGGCTCACTCGGTGGCAGGTTCTAAGCTTTTGGGAAGATGGCCCCGAGCAGACCCGCTGTCCAGGCTCTCATCTAGCTGGCAGGTCCGAAGGCTCACTCGGTGGCAGGTTCTAAGTTTCTGGGAAGATGGCTCGAGCAGACCCGCTGTCCAGGCTCTCATCTAGTTGGCAGGTCCGAAGGCTCACTCGGTGGCAGGTTCTAAGTTTTTGGGAAGATGGCCCCGAGCAGACCCGCTGTCCAGGCTCTCATCTAGCTGGCAGGTCTGAAGGCTCACTCGGTGGCAGGTTCTAAGTTTTTGGGAAGATGGCCCCGAGCAGACCCGCTGTCCAGGCTCTCATCTAGCTGGCAGGTCCGAAGGCTCACTCGGTGGCAGGTTCTAAGTTTCTGGGAAGATGGCCCCGAGCAGACCCGCTGTCCAGGCTCTCATCTAGCTGGCAGGTCCGAAGGCTCACTCGGTGGCAGGTTCTAAGTTTCTGGGAAGATGGCCCGGAGCAGACCCGCTGTCCAGGCTCTCATCTAGCTGGTAGGTCCGAAGGCTCACTCGGTGGCAGGTTCTAAGTTTTTGGGAAGATGGCCCCGAGCAGACCCGCTGTCCAGGCTCTCATCTAGCTGGCAGGTCTGAAGGCTCACTCGGTAGCAGGTTCTAAGTTTCTGGGAAGATGGCCCCGAGCAGACCCGCTGTCCAGGCTCACATCTAGCTGGCAGGTCCGAAGGCTCACTCGGTGGCAGGTTCTAAGTTTTTGGGAAGATGGCCCCGAGCAGACCCGCTGTCCAGGCTCTCATCTAGCTGGCAGGTCCGAAGGCTCACTCGGTGGCAGGTTCTAAGTTTTTGGGAAGATGACCCCGAGCAGACCCGCTGTCCAGTCTCTCATCTAGCTGGCAGGTCCGAAGGCTCACTCGGTGGCAGGTCCTAAGTTTTTGGGAAGATGGCCCCGAGCAGACCCACTGTCCAGGCTCTCATCTAGCTGGCAGGCCCGAAGGCTCACTCGGTGGCAGGTTCTAAGTTTCTCGGAAGATGGCCCCGAGCAGACCCGCTGTCCAGGCTCTCATCTAGCTGGTAGGTCCGAAGGCTCACTCGGTGGCAGGTTCTAAGTTTTTGGGAAGATGGCCCCGAGCAGACCCGCTGTCCAGGCTCTCATATAGCTGGCAGGTCCGAAGGCTCACTCAGTGGCAGGTTCTAAGTTTTTGGGAAGATGGCCCCGAGCAGACCCGCTGTCCAGGCTCTCATCTAGCTGGCAGGTCCGAAGGCTCACTCGGTGGCAGGTTCTAAGTTTCTGAGAAGATGGCCCCGAGCAGACCCGCTGTCCAGGCTCTCATCTAGCTGGCAGGTCCAAAGGCTCACTCGGTGGCAGGTTCTAAGTTTCTGGGAAGATGGCCCCGAGCAGACCCGCTGTCCAGGCTCTCATCTAGCTGGCAGGTCCGAAGGCTCACTCGGTGGCAGGTTCTAAGTTTTTGGGAAGATGGCCCCGAGCAGACCCGCTGTCCAGGCTCTCATCTAGCTGGGAGGTCCGAAGGCTCACTCGGTGGCAGGTTCTAAGTTGTTGGGAAGATGGCCTCGAGCAGACCCGCTGTCCAGGCTTTCATCTAGCTGGCAGGTCCGAAGGCTCACTCGATGGCTGGTCCTAGATTCACAAAGGTCGACCTCGGGAGCACTCGTGAGGACTGCACACCAGTGAGGTAGTCTCTCCTCTCTCCCTTATAACCTATCCATGCGAGACCCCTGACCTAGGCGAATGGTCAGAGGTGGCGAGTGGAGCGAATAGCGGAATATCGGAAAGAGCAGGGCATCCTAGGTCACCTTCGAGCGTCCGACGAGTGGCCAAGACAATTACACTACGACCCAACGTCCTAATAAGCCTAGCGAGATACAATAGTAAATGAAGAAAAAATCAAGATAGCGCAAAAATTTGTAATCGATATATATGTCAAGGGGACTCGCCCCAGTTCATGATTACATCCAAAATGAAAGATAAAAAGAAAGCAAAAAACCACAAGGGCCCCTCTCACGGGTCGGCAAGCTTCCCGCCGGAAGATCCGTCGCTCTCGCCCGAATCCAGGAGGAGGGCGTCTTCTCGCGGCTCGTCGTCCTCATCCTCCGGGAAGGGGATCGGGATATAGAGCTCGGGGATGACTTGTCGGGCATAGAGGCATTCGGCCTCCTCCTTCAGGTACCCAGCCTGCCGCAGCGCGTGCTTCACGGTGCTTTGAGCGTTCTCCTGCATCAGCTGCTCTAGCTCATAGTGAGGGTAAAAGTGCCCCTACTCCCTGAGGCGAGTGCCAAAGCATTGGCTTCTCGCGACTGTTGGGCCTCGGCTTTAGCCAGCCGGACTTCCTCCTCAAGGTTGACCACCCGCGCGCGAAGCATCTCGGCGATCGTAGTGTCCTGAAAAAACAAAGGTGGTGAGAAGAAAGTGCGGCAATTAGCAACGGTCATTTGCGGGGGGGGGGGGGGGGGGGGGGGGAGGATATACCTCTCTGACGGGGCGGCTGGCGAGAAGGGCTTCCGCAGCTTCCAACTTCACCTTGAGTTCATGCACCTCGGCAGAAACAAGAGCCCTGGTCTCCTCAACCTCCGCCAGACTCTGCGCCGGATTAATGCTCCGGCGCGAAGACATATGCGCAAGCTCAAGGGCCCGCAGCAGGGCTCGAGCGGTCTCGTGGGTGAGAACTTGCGTCTTCTCGGCATCGAAGACCTCGGCATCTTCACAACCGTAGAGGGCATACGCAATGGCGTAAGCCTCACCACTGGCGAGGTCGCTCTCTATCCATGATGGATGGAGGGTGGAGAGCGAGACCCTATTCGAGTTCCTGTCCCACTTCACCAAGGGAGCCCCTGAGGGGTCCACATACTTCTCGCCCTAGGGGAAGTTCCGGTGGTCCCTGGGCAATGGCGGCGGCGGCAACAACGGCCCCGCATGGAGAACATTCCCGTCCGACGCACCCGTTCCCGGGGTCTGGGCCGGAACTTTCTCCCCTGGGGGCTCATCCAAAACCCCCTTCCCTTTGACGGAAGGAGGACATCTCAACTTCTTGGAGGAAGAGGAAGGAGGCATCCCCGATTTTTCGTTTCCGGCTGCTAGACTTGGAGGAGGAGGGTTCCCCCCGACAGGCATCCGCAGCGGCTTGTGCAAAAGATAAAGAAACTCCAGAGGGACGCGGCGGGTGAAGAGGGAGGTCTCGCACGCCTATTTGTGAACACGAAAGGCTCAGCGAATGGTATGAAATCAACAAAACCAAGCGAATAGAGAAGGTTTAGAAAACTCACCCTCACCCTGCGGAATGGGCGGGAGCGAGTTGACGTTTCGCCGGAGGTAGACGAGGTCCATCCCGTGCTACAGGATGTACTGGTGCAGTTTGGCCTCGTGCCCCCCTAGAGTCGGGGGCCGGAAGGTTGATTCCTCCTCCTGCACTAGGGCGAGAAGGGTGTTTCCGAGGCTCCCGCTGACGAAGATGAAGTGGAGAACACAGTCATGGTTCTTGTTCAGGAGACCCTGGTGTTTGAGTGGACTCTGACCCGATAAGAAGGAGATGCCGTGTGAACAGCGGAAGGTGTACAGCTTACAGAAGACGGGTAGCGAAAACTCTATCCCCTCTTCTCGCAGGAAGCACGCGTACCCGACCAGCATAGCGATGGAGTTGGGGTTGAGCTGGGCGGGCACGACCCCGTAATACCGAAAGGTCTGGCGGAGTTCCGGCCAGATGGGGAGACGAAACCCCACCTCGAAGTGCTCCAACGGGATCGCGAGAGCACATGGCAAGATGGAGTTTAGGCGATCCTCCGGCCCGGGCTTTCGCGCTTCAAATCCCGGCGGGACGTAGTCCGCGATGACGGTTAAATAAGCTTCATCGGAGAGGTCGCAGGAATCGAAGACATGGTTGACAAATGCGCTGGCACACTTCGCCCTGCCTTCGGTCTCGCCACCCATTTCGCGAATGCTGAGAAGGCAGGAGTTGAGAAGAAGAGAGAAGCGCGAGTGATGGCGCAAGGAGAGAGAGAGAGAGCGAATGGCAGAGTAATTAATACGGTAGCTGGACCGGCCCATTTATAGAAAAACTAGGAAACGCTTGGGCTTTCGAGGCAACGGGTGTGCTGATAGCAATCGCGCCTCCCCGGCGCCTCGAAACCCGGGCCGGTCCTTCTCGCCCATTAATGACGAACGCCCTACGCCTATCCGCTCGACGGCTATGCGAAAGGTTTAGAAAAACATTCGGCAGTAAAAATCATCTGGCGTACTCAAGCAAGCTGCGAGAAATATAAGTAAAGAAACAAAAGCATTCGCAAAGTACAGAGCATAGATTATTACAGATATAAATAAGTCCAATGTCCCCAGCACCATAAACGAAAAAAATAATAAAGGGAGCGAATGACGACTGAGCTAGTGCTCCTCCCAGTACCACCGACCCTGCCCTCGCGGCCCAGCCTCCGGGGGCATTCACGGACGATAGTACGCGAGCATGGTGGTGATATCATGAGAGTCCAGCTGGAGCTGGTCCCGGGCTCGCGCATCATGCCTCCCGGGAGACAGCTCGCCCCCTTCGCCTCCCAGACGTTCCACCGCTGCAAGGAGGCGCGAATAGTCCTTCCGAAGGGCCTTCAGCTCACGCGTGACTTCGATCCGCACACCATCCACCTGGCCGACGATGTCCCGCTGCATACAAATAAGCTTCCTCAAGACCTCCGTCATTCGCTCCTTCAGGGTCGCGTGGTCCGAGGGGTCGCCGAGGAAGTCAGATAGGTCCCCAGGAGAAGGGAGAGGCGAGGGCATCCCATCTTCCCCCTCATGGTAGGACCCAAAGGGAGAGGCTTCCCGATAGCCTGCGAGATCACAGGCTGGTCAGTCGCGTTGAACAAAACGAATGCGCTACATGCGGTTGAGGTCACTAACCTCGTATGGGTTCCCCATGACCTGGAGGACGTGACAAATGGGGGTGCGCTTTAAACAATCCAGCAGCAGGAGTAAGGACTTTTCCTTTCCCGGGGCGGAAGGGCTGTAAAGAAGGAACTGAAGCATTCGCGTGATCATCTGCATGGTCTTGCTGACCGGGTTCCCTTTCAGGGGAGACCCTCTGCTCATTCGCAGGCACGGAGGGGTTCTATTGAACAGGGGAACCCGGAGGAACGGTGTCCCGCGGCGGAAGGTCGGGGTTGAGAGCTATAAAAAACAGCGGTCAGTAACGCGCAGTGTGCAGGGCGAGAATTCATAACTCACCAGATTGCCGCAGGGTCTCGCCCGAAGGGGGTGGAGGAGCAAGATGCAGATCTGGAGGAGGCCTCGCATCCGCGAGAGGCGGCACCACGACACTATTCAAGGCGGCCCTGTGGCCACCCTAAGGTGCCGAAGTCCCCCGCGAGTGGTCAGAACGGTCGCGAGATAAGAGGGATAGGAACTATAAGAAAGGCAGGAGGAGTCCTCATACCTGCGTTCCGGGGTCCGGAGGAGTGTTCGCCGGAGACTTCGAGGCGGTCTCGCCTCCCTGACGATTCATCTGAATCGCCTTGGCTCGACGCGAGACGTAAGGGGCGCTCGGGTCCCGCTTGGACGTAAGCTAGGGAGCAAACCTGGCAGCCTTGGGGGCGGTTGTACTTTGGGCCGCAGCCAGGCGTTCAATCATTTCCTGCGAGAGGGGTCTCGAGGAAGGCTTGAGGGAAGACATTGGAACTAGCGAAAGGTCAAGGGAGAGAAGGAGCTCCGAGCCGGGGAATGAAAGCGTTCCAGGAAAATCCGACACTGAGAAGTATATATAGGGTGACGGTGGGACCCACAGAATCTTACGGGCCCAGTCAGCAAGCACTCACCGAATACCGGGTTGGACTGTTCTTTCCGAGCGTAGGAGCCGCTCGCAAAGAGCGGGGATTGTGTACAACTCGTATTCGCCGAGTGGGTCCCTCAAGACCACTGGCGAGATCCCGGTCAGTCAGACCATTCGCCCAGGCTGAGACAGGTGGAAAGACCCCCGGGCAAATAGGGGCGAGCCGTGGGCAGGAAGGAGAAATCGGCGAGTGGCACCCTTACAGACCACTCGCCCAGAGGTGTGGGCATTCGCCCAGTCCATTCGCCCAGTCAAGCGAGATTTCGGCGAGTGGTTCCCTCATGGACCACTCGCCCCCAAGGGCTTTTAGGAGGAAATGACTGTGATGCCCCTTATGGGCTGCAAATAGCCCTTCAGAACAGCGGAGTTATGCTATTAGCAGACCAATTTGGGGTGCGGTTAGTAAAATTAAAAGGCGGATTCTTGTTATTTGCAGACCAGCCTAGAAAAATCTATAAATAGACCCTTAAGGGCACCTTGGAGGAGATCCGATTTTTTGAGAGTCCTCTCCTCTAGGCTAGTCTTGGTTGGCTGCTAATGCCCTCCAAGGTGCCCGGTTGAGCTTTGGTTTTGGGAGGGGAAGCTTTCTAAGATCTTCCGGGTGTGTGGCGGGACCTCCTCGCTGCAGCCTTGGGTCTATTCCAATTTCCTCATCCACCAGTCAGAGAGTTTAGTGAGGGAGAAGTAAGCGTCGACTACACCCCCTAGTGGGTCCGAACTCAGGAGACCGGTTGCCGGTTTCAACAGCGGGTATAATTCTAGAAACCACTACTCCTTAGTCCTTACTCACCCCAGTCTAACGGTATTGTTGAGCGAAAGAATATAACATTAACAGAGATGCTGAATTATATTCTTCTCACAGCTAGCATGCATAATTTCTTTTGAGGAGAAGCAGCCCTAACTGCAAATCACATTCTGAATAAATTGTCTCATGCTAAGCTCACTTCCACTTCATATGAGTTGTGACATGGCCATCCTTATAGATTTTGTAACGGCCCGAAGTCCGCCACAATTTAAATCTTTCTTTCTTCTGAGCAGGTTTTACACAACTAAATAATGCAGTTAAGCGGATCACAGAAGTGGTACCAGAAAAATACATAAAAACACTTTTATTCATTTTGTCCGCTCTAGGGCGCTCAACAATGCAACAGGCTTCCACGCCTCCTAGATTGAACATTTCAGTATCAATTTCCGTAGGAGATCTACACCTCCTCCCACTAGATGTAGGAGTTTGAAACTTTACCCCCTCCCCCCCCCCCCCCATTAGGTCGACCCTTCGTGTTTCGATGCGTCGACACACTCTCTATTTCTTATTCATTTCATTTCATATTCAGTTCATAAAATATAGGAAATAATAATATTAATTTCCCCTCAAAGATTCTATCACTTACTAATTCATATTTAACCTTTTAGCGATTTCATAATTTCAGCGATTCCAAATCTTCGAATTTTCTTAAATAAATGCAATTCATATTCCATGTCCATGCAAAGAAATAACTCAAATAAAGTAAGTCTACATGTTCCTAATTCAAAATATTCAAATGTATACGAAATCAAAGCAGTAAGGACTCACCGCAGCTTTTCTTTTTCCTTTGTCCTTCGTAGGATTATCGTCACATCTATCGTCGGACGTCATCCTCTACAGTATCAAGTAAATTATTTACTTTATGGTTGCATCGTTAAATTGTTACGAACAAACTCCCTAAGACGACCACAACTACGACCTCTAGGAGTTGCCTAGGGAAGGACAATCTTGGTGACTCGAAAGGAACGCATAAAAATCAGAATTTAAGCTCTACGAAACTCAGAATTCAGTCACGATACTCTTCAAAAATCATTCACTTTAGTGGCCAATTAGAATCAAGAAAAGCATCCCACAATAGCTAATAAAGGCAGCCCAAATAACAGTCTAACAGTGAGTTAAAACACCATTAGAACACAACCACTACAAGCTAACAAGAGGGCACTTCAGTGCTGCTAATGACAACACCAAGGACTGCCAACAACAGCTCCAAGAGCTGCCACTATCAGTCCCAAACCTATCCAAAATAGTCACCAATATAGCAAATTAGAGCCTTTAATGACAGGAGCAATTAATAGGAACAACAACCCTCATAACAGCAGCAGTGAAGAACAATCGGCCAGCATAAACAGCAGCCAGCAAAGGCAGAAATCAAAGGAACAACAGCAGGGAACAACCAACAATTCTCCCCATCATGGCACATCCAAACCACAATAAAATCAACTCACAATTTCAGGAATTAAACAAGGAAAAAGAGAGGGGGAGTTACTTATAAAGCTTAAATCAGAACAAGCCCCTTATTAGGAACCCTAACTAGCCACAAAATCAATCCCCCATAACCTTAACAACAATTAAAGAGAAGGAAAAGAAGGGGAAGAGGAAGTAAAAGAGCTTACAGAGCAAGGTCAAAGCCCAATAATCGGTCAAGCACAAGCACACGACTAGCCCAGCTAGTAAGGATGCAAGAAGGAAGTAGCAGCAACCCTCTTTCAGCACCAACGACCAAGAAAGAGAGGAAATCGTGGCCAAGGAAGGAGGAGAGCAGCCTACCCTAGAACTTCCTAGCCCAACAAGCTCCAAGAGGCGAGAGGAATATCGGGAGAAAGGGCCAGCGAAAATAAGATATTAGCCGCATATTCCACCGCCTTTCCTAAATAGAAGTTTAAGCTTATGTTGGAACACGGTCTTCCGCATCTCCTAGGTTTGAGAATAACAAATCCTATGTGTATTTGATCTTGTGTGTTCAAGTGTGCAGGTTAGCATAGTCCACATGACTCAAGGAGTACTCATGATGTCTGCCCCCAAAATTGAGGCCACAATTCGAAGAGGCTCACTAGCGCCGGCGGTAGCGATAGCGCCCGGCGCTAGCGTTGATCTGCGCGATTCCGGCATTATTTTTAGAAGGAGCTAGCGCCCGGCGTTAGCTACTAGCGCTGGCGGTAGCATGGCGCACAAGAGGCATGGAGCAATATGTTGCCGCGGATTGAAGATCCTGCCGCGCAAAACGTTTCCTAATCCGGGCTAGCGCCGGCGGTAGCGCTTGGGCTATAAAAGGACCCCCTCTCCTCTTGTTTTCGTACACCTATTGCATACACCTCAGAGAGAGAGTACTAGAATTCCAGA
Source organism: Dactylorhiza incarnata (assembly GCA_033032865.1). NCBI lineage: Eukaryota > Viridiplantae > Streptophyta > Magnoliopsida > Asparagales > Orchidaceae > Dactylorhiza > Dactylorhiza incarnata. The sequence continues at coordinate 3,466,799 of JAWHQI010000279.1, read as the reverse complement.
GGCTTGTCTTAGCCGAAATTTGAGGTCCCAGCGAAGCTCTGCTAATTTCTGAAGGAGAATTCCATCACGCCGAATCCAGACGAAGTCCGCTTCAACAAACGCTGATTCTACAGCGGATCTTCGTCTCCTACTTCAGAAGTTCATCTTAAGGGAGGTTTTGTTATTTTATTTCTCTTTTATCATTGTAAACGGTAGTGAAATCGCCTCGTGTTGGCGACTAGGTCTGGGGTAGACTTAAGGCTGAAATTCGCCTCGTGTTGGCGACTAGATCTAGGCTAGTTCTAGGGGGTGCTCGAGGCCACATCCGGGGAAGGATTGGCTAGAGCGGCTTGAGGCCAAATCCGGGGAGGATAAGGCTAGGGCCACCGGTTCGTGGGGAAGCGAGTCGGGATTGAAAACAAAAAGAGCTTTTTTATTATTCGCCTCCGATCTCTAGTGTCATCGAGATCAAGTTTTGTAAAACATATTTATCATTAATAAGCTTGTCTCCTTTTTGTTTTACTTCACTTATTTCATGTCTTTAATCTTGCAATAATTCAAAGTTTTTAAATATAATCTAAAGTTTTTTTAAAACCCTTATTCACCCCCCCCCCCCTCTAAGGGCGCCGACCGATCCAACAAGTGGTATTAGAGGGGTTTTGTTCCAATTGGCTTAACAACCGGGAACAATGGCGTCTCATGATCTCGCTTTTCCTGAGGGTCAAGGGGTTAGTCGACCACCTCTCTTTACTGGGTCAGATTTTAACTACTGGAAAAATCGAATGATGTGTTTTCTTATGACCATGGATGTAGAAGTATGGAACATGGTAGAAGTACGGTACTCTCCGCCTACAACTGTAGTAGGAGAGGCGACATTAGCAAAACTTAAAGATAAATGGGATGACAACGATAAACTAAGGTGTAAAAATAATGCTAAAGCAATGAACGCTTTATATTGCGCTTTAAATAGGACTAAGTTTAATAGAATTTCTGCATGCACAACTGCTTATGATATTTGGAATCAATTGGAAGTTACTCACGAAGGTACATCGCAGGTGAAAGATGCCAAGCTGTTTCAACTAGAATCTGAATACGAAAAATTCAGGATGGACACGGAAGAGGACATCAACTCAATGTACACTCGCTTCACAAAGATTGTCAACGCATCAAAGGCGCTTGGAAAGACCTACTCCGACGGGGACTTGGTGAGGAAAATTCTTCGTTCCTTACCTCCAAGGTTCAATCCGAAGGTGACAGTCATCTCGGAGTCGCACAACTTAAGAACGCTCCAGATCGAGAATCTCATTGGGAATCTCAAAACCCATGAGGTAGAACTACAAATTCAACATGACGAATACAACAAGGAGCCGAAGAAAAAGGCGTTGGCGCTGACATCAAAGAAGGAGTGCATCGAAGAGGACGATGATGATGAAGAAGGACTCCTGGTGAAGAATTTCAAGAAGTTCATCAGAAATCCAGAGAGAAGGAACACATTCCGAAAATTCTTCCAAAAAGATACTCGACGAAAGGGATCCTCCTCTTCATCGAAGAAAGAAAAAGGAAGCGATGACGAAGAAGAAAGGCCGCCTACAGAATGCTATCACTGCAGAAAAACCGGGCACATTCGGAGCCAGTGCCCAAAATACCAAAAGGAACGGAAAGAACAAAAGAAAGCAAAAGAAAAGAAGAAAGTGCTGAAGGCCGCTACTTGGGATGACTCTTCCTCTGAAGAGTCAAACGGTTCTGAGTCAAGTAGCGAGGAGGAAGCAAACTTGTGCTTAATGGCCAAAAGCGATGATGACGACACCAGTGTTCTTAGCGACACTGAGGTATCTCCTCCTACCTTTGAAGAACTTTATGATAAATTTGTTTTATTAAATCATGAAAATGAATCTATTATAAAAGAAAATCGTAAGCTCACAAAAAAATTAGTCTCTCTTGAAAAAAGAAAAGTTTCATGTCAAGAATGTGAGCACTCTTTATTTATGATAAAAGAACTTGAAGTTTCTCTCTCTAATGCCCTTTCACAAAACAAAATCATTGCAAAAGAAAAAGGGGACTTAGAGAGAAAATTGAAAACTTCTATATTACAAATTGAAAAGAACAAAAAAGGATTTGAAAACAAATGTGTTATGATTGTTCAAGAAAATACATCTCTTAAAAAACAAAATCAAAATCTCAATTTAGCCATAACCAAATTCGGGATTGGTCAAAAATCCCTGGATATGCTTCTGGGTAATCAATGCTTTGGGTCTGGAATAATCGGACTCGGATATAAAAGTGAACACTACCACCCGACGCTAGCTACTAACGCCGGCGATAGCTCTAAAGTTAAAAATTCTTCTAGTTTTTCTTATGTACAAACATCATCCAGCAAGGGCAACATAGAAACTCAGAAAAGGGTCTCAACCCCCTTTATTTCGTGTGATAATTGTCTTAAATTTGGACACACGTCTGGCTCTTGCAGGAATATAATAAATCAACGATCATTAAAACAAATCTGGGTACCTAAGAAATCCACTTACTCTATGGGTGGTACCTCTTGGGTATCTGGGTCTTTACTCTCATCCTCTTTCTAGATTTGCAGGAAGGCTAAGGAAACAGAAGACGTGTGGTATTTGGACTCAGGCTGCTCCAAACACATGACGGGCAATAAAGCAAAATTCCTTAGCCTAGAAAAGAAGAAAGGAGGAATAGTAACGTTTGGCGATAACGGTAAAGGAAGGATCATGGGAGTTGGTACAGTGGGTAACGCATCTTTTCTTATATCAAATGCGCTTTATGTGAAAGGATTAAAACATAACCTAATATCTATAAGTCAACTGTGTGATAAAGGTTTAGATGTACTTTTTGAATCTTCCACTAACCTTTGCAAAATTGTTAATCCTAAAACAAAAGATGTGTTATTAACTGCACCTAGAATTCATAATGTCTACATAGTTTCATTTCATGATCTTTCTAAATCTTCTATAAAATGTTTTATAACGAAAAATGATGAATTAGAATTATGGCATAGACGCTTAGGCCACGCTAGTACAAAGCTCATCTTAAAACTAGCAAAAAGAGAATTGATTAGAGGATTGCCTAAGTTAAATGGAAATTTATCTTCATTATGCTCTCCATGCCAAAAAGGCAAATTTACTAAGTCATCTTTTAAAAGCAAAAACGAAATATCTACATCAAAACCTCTGCAATTAATTCATATGGATCTTTTTGGTCTCGTTAACACTGCGAGTCTTGGTGGTAGATTATACACTTATGTTCTCATAGATGACTATTCTAGATATTGTTGGACTTTATTTCTCTCCTCCAAATCTGATGCGTTTTGCGAATTTTCAAAATTATGTACTCGCATTCAAAATGAATTAGATTTAAAAATAAAATGCATTCGCTCAGATCATGGAGGTGAATTTGAAAATGAAAATTTTAAATCTTTTTGTGACATGTTAGGTATTAAGCATGAGTTCTCTGCTCCACGCACACCTCAACAAAACGGTGTTGTAGAACGGAAAAATAGGACAATACAAGAACTTGCACGCACAATGCTAACTGAATATAAATTACCTAAGTATTTTTGGGCAGAAACTGTAAGCACCGCATGCTATGTAATGAATAGAGTTATGCTTCGCTCATCATTAACTCTCACACCATATGAACTCTACTATCAAAAGAAACCTAACGTATCGTATTTTAGAGTATTTGGATGTAAATGCTTCATTCTAAATACAAAAGATTCTTTAGGAAAATTTGACGAAAAATGCGATGAAGGAATATTTCTTGGTTATTCTTCAACTAGTAAAGCATATAGAATATTTAATAAAAGATCAAGCAAGGTTGAAGAGTCAATTAATGTCAGATTTGATGAGTTTGTTCCATGTGCAGAAAAGCTCCCTACAGATACCGATGATGAACCTTTGCCATCCTTGGAGCACGACGAAGAAGAACCGTCCAAAGAAGAGGAGGAGAAGTCAAAAGAAGATGAATATGTACCTCCAAGCATTCTAAACTTCTCCAAAAATCATCCAAAGCAACTAGTCATTGGGGAACCTTCTACTGGGGTAAGAACTCGGTCCTCTCTTCATGAAACACTTTCAAATATTTGCTTTGTGTCTGAAATTGAACCTAAAAATGTTTCCACCGCTTTAAATGACGAATTTTGGTTTTTGGCAATGAATGAAGAGTTGGGACAATTTGAAAGAAATAAAATTTGGAATTTAGTAGAAAGGCCATCTAATCATCCAATTATTGGCGTAAAATGGATTTTTAAAAATAAGCTAGATGGTGAATCTAGGATTGTAAGAAATAAAGCACGCTTAGTTGCTCAAAGCTATTCACAAATCGAGGGGATAGATTTTGAAGAAACTTTTGCACCCGTAGCTCGCTTAGAATCTATACGAATATTTTTGGCATTTGCGAGTTTTAAAAGAATAAAATTATTTCAAATGGATGTTAAAAGTGCTTTTTTAAACGGGTTCATTAAAGAAGAAGTTTATGTAGAACAACCCCCCGGCTTCATAAATGAAAGATTTCCAAATCATGTTTACAAATTAGAAAAAGCGCTTTATGGTTTAAAACAAGCGCCCCGTGCCTGGTATGATCGTCTTACATCATTTTTGTTAGAGCATGGTTATGTTATGGGAAGTGCAGACAACACACTCTTCATTAAGCATAAAAATAACGAATTAATTATTCTACAAATATATGTTGATGACATCATTTTTGGAGCCACTAATGAAGAGTTGTGTAATGAAGTAGTCTTAATAATGAAAAATGAATTTGAAATGAGTCTTGTAGGAGAACTATCATACTTTCTTGGTTTTCAAATTTCACAAAGAACTGGTGGTATTTTTCTGTGTCAATCAAAATATGTTCACGATATGCTTAAACGATTTGAATTTGAAAATCTTAAACAAGCTTCTACTCCTATGAGTGCTTCTTTAAAACTAGGAAAAGATGAATCTGGAATTTCTATTGATCAAACGCTATATAGAGGAATGATAGGTTCTCTTCTTTATTTAAGTGCATCTAGACCAGATATAATGTTTGCCGTATATTTATGTGCTCGCTTTCAAGCCGATCCAAAAGAATCTCATTTAAAAGCGGTAAAACGTATTTTTCGTTATCTAATAGGGTCATCTAAACTAGGATTATGGTACCCACATAATGACTCTTTCACACTCCACGGATATTCCGATTCGGACTACGCCGGGTGCTCACTAGATAGAAAAAGTACTAGCGGTACGTGTCACTTTTTAGGACCCTCTTTAGTTGCGTGGTCTAGTAGAAAACAATCTTCGGTTGCACTCTCCACCACGGAGGCCGAATATATTGCACTTGGCAGTTGTTGTGCATAAGCGTTATGGATGAGCCAAACACTAGAGGACTTTGGATTTCATCTCAAAAACATAGATCTTAAATGTGACAACAAAAGTGCAATAGACCTCACATATAATCTCGTACACCATTCTAGATCCAAACACATCGACGTTCGTCATCATTTCATTAGGGATCATATTAAGAAAGAGAATGTAAAAGTAAGTTTCATTGGGACGGACTCTCAACTTGCTGACATATTTACTAAACCCCTTCCCGATGCAAGATTTCGATTATTACGACTTGAATTAGGTGTCCTAGATCTTTCAAATTAAAACATGCTTACTAATGCAATTTTCTTCATTTTTAACCATCAAAAACATTTCAAAAAATTCTGCAAATTCAGCATGAAACTACTAATGGGACACCTAATCAAATTCAAGTATCAAAATTTTCAAAACCCTAAAAAATCACTTACTGTTTCCCGCGCTAGCGCTAGCGCCGGCGCTAGCGTCGAGGTTCGAATTTCTGTGTTTTTAAAATTTTAAAAAATTCCTAAAAATATTTTGATCTATATGTCCTATTTAGCTTTTGCACATCTGTTTTTCTTTTCTTTTTGAAAAATCAAATACAAAAATAGAAAACCAAATTACAAAAAACAATGTTTTTCATTTTGTTTTTGTGTGTCATTTTTTTCTGCAAAAATCAAATGCAAAACTACAAAAACAAAACAAATTACAAAAAATATGTTCTTCCTTTGTTTGCTTTTGTTGTTTCCTTTGTTTAAAGTTCATCTCTTTACAAAAAGCAAAAATTATAAAAGCAAAAATTACAAAAACTGCTTTTATTTGCTAAAATCAAATACAAAAATATAAAACTTTAAAACTATCAAAAAAAAACTCTATGATTTTTTCTTGTAAAATCAAGCATGATTTAATCTACTATTTAGAAATTCTACAATGTTACAATTTTTTTCTCTTCAAACTACTTTGGACATTATCTTTCTTCATGCTTTGATATATCTATTCAAATGTGCATCAATTATAGTTTAAAAGTTGTGTAGGATCAAGCTTAGCATGCCTCTAAGTATGAGAAATGTTTTATGTTTGATAATGATATTTATTCACTCACCCTTTTTTGGCATTGTCTACATATGCATTTAATCTAAGAATGCTTGTGTATGTTTTGTATTAGTACAAATAAATTAAAATTGCACAAGTATCTTACCTACACTCCTTCTTTTGCACTCTTAAAAATTAAGAAAAGTGGTTATATTTTTTCTCATAAAATCTATTGATTTGCAAAACAAGTGTATTCGGAGAACTTTGTACAAAACAAAATTATAAAATAAATGACAGATAACTCCACCAAGCACTACTTGAACCTCCTGATAAGTCTTAATGAGCATTGTGAGGTTGAGCACCTTGGAAAGAATAATAAAGTGTCTTGTGCAAATCAACTCTTTCTTTCAAAAATAAGAAAAAACCACTTTCTCTTAAAGTACACCGGATCACAAGTCTCAAAATTCAAAATAAAATATGTGATCCCCCAAGTACTACTTTGCACCCTGATAAGTCTTGATAAGCATTGTGTGTGCAAAGCACCTTGGTAGTTGTACATTTTTTTGTGCATTAAAGTGTGTGGAAGTAATCTTATTTGTGTTTTATTGTGCTTCTTACTTTACATATTACTTGTATTTTTGATTAAAACATTTGTTTACTCTCCTCAAATTTACACTTATGTGCACATCATTATCTTCCATAACACTTCTTCTCATGAGTATTGTATCCTAATGCTAATTCTATATTACTTTTTATTTATGAAATGCACTAGATAACCTAGCATGTGTTCTACAATGTTTTTGTATGTTTTTTTAAAGTAACATTGTGGTCATCTCTTTTTGATAAACATTACTTCATGCTTGGTTATTCTAAAATTTAAAACTGCAAAATGATTTCCAAAAACATCATTTTTTTGTGATCTTTACCTCATATTTTTTGGATTATCATTACTATTTGCTATAAGTCTTCCGCATCTTAACCATATAAGTGTTTTTTACCTTGCGCTTTCATGCTTACTTCATATCTTGTATTATTTGCATCATCACTTATTCTTAAAAATTCCTATCTTTCATTAAGTGATAGATTTCCTTGGAACACTTTTTATTGGTTACTTCAAACATAAAAATCTTTTATGCTAAAAACTCTAAAATTTTGTAATAACTCTGATCTATTTCAATGAAAAACAATTCTAAACCTCCTTATCATTTACTTAAAAAGCTCGATTATGCCTTCTCTTTTATTTACACATTTTTAGTGCTTTGTTTCCCTACCCACTTTTGCTAATAACAAAGGGGGAGAATTAACATGATAAAATGCAAAAGGGGGAGAACTAACAATGATAAATGTAACCCGCTATCATAAACCCAACATGACAAATTCAGTTGATAGCATACATATTAAGGGAGCATTCACATAGGGGGAGCATATATTTAGGGGGAGCAATTCTAAATGCTAAAATCAATAATCATCCTAAAGTCATCACTCTCACACACACACAAGTATAGTCTCATCATGCTTATTTATTAATGCTTTGATTTATCATTAATGGATTTGTTATTATCAAAAGGGGGAGTTTGTTGGAACACGATCTTCCGCATCTCCTAGGTTTGAGAATAACAAATCCTATGTGTATTTGATCTTGTGTGTTCAAGTGTGCAGGTTAGCATAGTCCACATGACTCAAGGAGTACTCATGATGTCTGCCCCCAAAATTGAGGCCACAATTCGAAGAGGCTCACTAGCGTCGGCGGTAGCGATAGCGCCCGGCGCTAGCATTGATCTGCGCGATTCCGGCATCATTTTTAGAAGGAGCTAGCGCCCGATGTTAGCTACTAGCGCTGGCGGTAGCATGGCGCACAAGAGGCATGGAGCAATATGTTGCCGCGGATTGAAGATCCTGCCGCGCAAAACGTTTCCTAATCCGGGCTAGCGCCGACGGTAGCGCTAGCGCCGACGGTAGCGCTAGCGCCGGCGGTAGCGCTTGGGCTATAAAAGGACCCCCTCTCCTCTTGTTTTCGTACACCTATTGCATACACCTCAGAGAGAGAGTACTAGAATTCCAGAGGCTTGTCTTAGCCGAAATTTGAGGTCCCAGCGAAGCTCTGCTAATTTCTGAAGGAGAATTCCATCACGCCGAATCCAGACGAAGTCCGCTTCAACAAACGCTGATTCTACAGCGGATCTTCGTCTCCTACTTCAGAAGTTCATCTTAAGGGAGGTTTTGTTATTTTTTTCTCTTTTATCATTGTAAACGGTAGTGAAATCGCCTCGTGTTGGCGACTAGGTCTGGGGTAGACTTAGGGCTGAAATTCGCCTCGTGTTGGCGACTAGATCTAAGCTAGTTCTAGGGGGTGCTCGAGGCCATATCCGGGGAAGGATTGGCTAGAGCGGCTTGAGGCCAAATCCGGGGAGGATAAGGCTAAGGCCACCGGTTCGTGGGGAAGCGAGTCGGGATAGAAAACAAAAAGAGCTTTTTTATTATTCGCCTCCGATCTCTAGCGTCATCGAGATCAAGTTTTGTAAAACATATTTATCATTAATAAAGCTTGTCTCCTTTTTGTTTTACTTCACTTATTTCATGTCTTTAATCTTGCAATAATTCAAAGTTTTTAAATATAATCTAAAGTTTTTTGAAAACCCTTATTCACCCCCCTCTAAGGGCGCCGACCGATCCAACAGCTTAAACTTAATTAGCAATCGGCGAGCCCAAAAACAATAGGAGGAACTCAAATGAACCCCAAACTATGCCAACCAGATAACCCAAATCAGTCAACTAGCTAGGAATTAAACCCAATCAGCCCTATAGCCCATGGACCCAACTCACTCAACCATCATCAACATGATTGAAAACAAATAAAAAATGAAATGAAATGAACGTCGCAAAATCTTCGAATAAGCTCGAACTTCAAAATTAAACGTGTGACGTCGAATCGACACTGGATCTCTTTCTTTTTCATCATAGGGGAATATTATTTCTTATATTTCAAAATATAATACAACATTTATACACGATCGAGTTCGGGTCTTATAAATTTGACACTCTAAAGACTTGAGGTTGTATTGCTTATGTTATAATACAAGACCTTAAGAGACCTAAGGTGTAACATCCCGGAAACTACTAGACCCCTAGGATCACTTTTGTCATGACCATGGTCTAGGTTAGCCAAAAATCACCTTATAGGCCTAGGAAATATGGTAAATGACCCATGGTGTGCCAATAGCCACAATAGAGGCACCTGTCTAGGGTTTGCATGATAGAGCCCTAGGTGCAAAGTTGGCCCCATAAGCACCTCCCCAAACACTTAAAGGATTTCCTTGGGTCACTAAGGATCCATTGAGGTCAATCCCGTTGGTCAAACTGACCAAAGTCAACTCTAGCTTGAAATGAGTCAACCATCCATATGAAGGGTCAATTTGGACTCAAATTATCAAATTGATCAAACTCAAACTCTCCAAACCACTAAGGGAGGTCATTAGGTCATTATTGACTCATTGGGTTCAACAAAATTCATGATTTTGATCAAAGTCAAGTTTGGGTCAAACTAGCCCAAATTAGCTTATATAGGTTCAATTGACCCAATATGGGCCCCGCCATGGACCAATCCATCATTGATGGTGCCCATGGACCCATGACCATCATGTGGGGCCAGCCCACATATAGTTTAACCAAGTCAACTCAAAAGTCAACACTTGGTTAAATAGGCCTAAATTGGGCTCAAGAGAAATCAAACCCAATTCACATGGGCTAAAGCCCTCAAATTGAGCCAAATTTGAAGCTCACTAGCCTATTTACCTTCTCTGCCCTCAAATTTCTAAAAATTTGGAGCATGCAAGGCCAAAATTGGGATTTCTCACAATTTGGGAATGGGACAAAATGGTTTTGCATGCATGAATCTCCACATGGCCAAATTAGCCACTCCCAAGGTCTCCTCTCACCTCCCTCCATAATTCCCCTCTAAATGCATGCTGAAATTAGGCCAGGTGCTGACCAAATTCGAACCCCCCATGTGTAAGACCCCATTTTTTGCTACAAAACTGGTTCTTATGCCCAGAGCCGCTGCTTTGCGGTGACACCAACACTCGGGAAGGTCGCCACTACAAAACGCCGATCCTGCCGGCCATAACGATCACAGAAGAAGAAAAATACAATTGAACCAAAAATAAGTTCAAGCCCGCATCACATAATATATAAATCACAATAAGAGATGTCCACAGATAATAACTGAAATAAAGAGGTAGCAATAAAAAGGGCTCATGCCCAGTACATCAAGTCCTCACTACAAGGTCACTCGCGGAAGAAAATCTACTGACAAACACACACAGATCCTGAAACTGGTGCTCTTGTGCTAGAATGACCCGCCTCCATCTGCACCGGCCTCTGGTGGTGCTGCGTCTCCTCGATCCCCTAAAATGATATGGTCCACCGACCGTTAGTCAAAAAGACTAAGCCTCGTTTCCCCTCACCCATTCCTCAGTGGCTCCTAGGCACGGTGCGGGAGGGATGAAGCGGAGGACAACAAGGGGTATATATCAAGCAGATGACATGCCCTAGCTACAGGAATATCTACCACTGCACGGGTGTATATATATAATTGAAGCAGTAAATAAAGCAAGGTGAAGAATAATATAATAACGGAGTAAAGTAAAGTAAGTAAGAAAAGTAACCTTTGATTTATAGGAATGCCCATATAGACCTATAGACAAGGGGTCGTTTAGCAAGGCCAATCAAATAAAAAGTCTCATACCAATTTATACGATAAGAGTATGGGTTGAAATGCAATGTTTATGCTATGACATGCAGAGTTATGCTGATTAATGTTATGATCACATAAGTGCAACACACACACCCGACTCTGTGCGCACAGATCTTTAGTTCCCCCTTTTTGGAACTAGCAAAAGTCCCAGGATACCCCCGTAGTGGCAAACAGAAGCGGTGGGTTAGGTCTCACCCACTTCTAGGTTGGTATTCACACTACCTAACCTAGACCTATCGTACGCCTCAACGCGAAGAACACAACGGCGGAGCGCCTGCATACTCTTGTTGGCTGGCCCACCAGTCTTTCCTTGGCCAAGTGTAAAACCACACTTGCCGAGTCAGCGTATGGACGTCGCTGTGAACGACCGTCCAATACCGAAGACCCACCACCTTTATGCACATGCAATTATTATTACCATATATCACCGAGCCATAAGCTCCATAGGCTAACTTGCCCGTCACCATAACCTTCTGAGTCACCGACTCGCCGGACTAACCCGTTCGTACCTACAACCATTGAGCCTACTACTCGTAAGACCAAACCAACTAACCACCCGTAGCAACGCGGTGTGGGTGAGTGTATTATTGAGTTAATTTTGCATAACAAATTATTCCTACGGTTTTGGGTTAACCATGGACTTCCCGAGGACTACCCTGTGAGGGGCTCGCAGCGGTACTAGAAGCTATGATGGGTTGAACCCCAAAGCTCCCTTTCCAAGACATTTATTCTTATTAGTGTCTACCCTTGACCCGACCACTATTAATGTTACACTTACTAACGCTAAGTGTGTTTTACTTCACTTCAAGGAAATGATGATCTTTCGTCGATCCCAAGCATACTCTTGCCTCCTAATCAACCAGTCATCTCACTCATACCCTCTTTTGGTGACCCCTTCCAAACTCAATTCGTCTGGGTGCACCAAATTCTGTAACTTCCCATGTAAGATCTACATGCTTGTCTTAGTTCAGTGTTTTCACTATACGCATACCACTTGAACTACATGATGGATAAAAAGAGTAGGACTCCAAATACTCATCCAAATGATCCAAGAAATTCATAAGATTCCAAAAAGGTTAAGATCTCCAAATAAGATGTTGATTAATTTATCAAAATCAAGGATTAACAAAAGAAATACCAAAAATACAAATCCAAAAATTACAAAAAAATTAACTGATATCCGAGGTGATCGAAAAAGTTTACTGCTTGAGTTTCATAATTTTCCAGATTCATTTGTCCATATGAATCCTTTATTTAAATAAATAAATCAAAGGGCAATTTGTGAAGAGAACCATATAAAAACTCCTCCAAAAATTATACTAAAATTTACATATCATATTCTTGCCCTAAAAAGTTCTATGACCAAATTTCACGATTTTCCAGTGAATATAAAATCCTTAATTAATTCATTTTATAAATAGGGCAAACAATGGACTTGTGAATGAAGCACTATATAGATCAATCTAAAATTTACAATAAAATTATCAAAGAACAAGATCACCAACACAAGCTTACTGCCAAAATTTCATGAACGTCCATGGTTATGTAAACATGTAAATTCCCCTAAATTATCTAGGGCATAATACCACCCTTTGAACCTCTCTACCAAGTTTCGAGTCAATCCGATGACATATGACCCTATATCCTTCAATCGGTTCAATATACAACCCTACGGTTTAGGGTTCTAGGGTACATCCACCCCAAACCATCCAAAACCACTTGTGGGGAGTGTTTTATATGATGTTAAATCAGTGGCCAAGGTTTCACAACATTTTGATGAGGGTTTGACCCCTCAAATCCATCAAATGCACATTTGTCCTAATATCCCATAGTTTGACCAAATTTAGGTTACTTAATTACCCAATCAAATCAATCTCAAATGAGATGAAATTTTTACCAGAGTCATAACATGACCCTAAGGACCACCCACCAAAATTTGGTAGGGTTTGGAGGTTTCTAGACCCTAAAATTAATTCATATATGGTTTATTAAATTTCTACAAAAATTATAGAAAAAGTTCCTCCAAAAATTCTCATTTTTGGCTATGTTGAGGGTGAGGGTAAATCTAGACTATGATCCAAATTTCAAAGCATTTGGATGAGTAGTTTAGCGGGGGGACCCATCTTAATTTCTGGTCAACCTTATGACACCTTACACCAAACTGGGTGCTGCAGTCAAACTAGAGGACCAAATTGGCCCAAATTAATTTTAAATTAAACTAGATACAAAGATCTACAACTTTTGTCTCTGACCACTTTTCCTAAAACAACTTCTAAGGGGTTCAATTTTTATTTTCAAAAAAGTGCATTTCTAGGAGAAATTATGACGTTAAATAATCATAAAATTATAAAATCTGTCTAAATGGAGGGCATCAGTTCATCTTCTCCAATCAGCCAACGGTCATGATTGGCCCATCCTATACCAACTCGGGAGGTGATTTCCCGACCACCTAGACCCTCTCCCGGGCGACCAATGCCACCACCACCTCCGTTGAGGTGGCGGCCGACGATGGACGGTGGTTTGCCGGCCGGAGGCGGCCGGAATCGGGGATTTAAGCAAGAAAAGTAAAGCTTGAACCCAAGCTTTTGACCATGCCGATCCACGGACAATTGACCCCAAACCTTGCGGCCAACATGATAAGATCTATCCACTAAGAGAGAGGAGGAGGGGAGGACCTGAGTGGTGGCTTGTAGCCGTGTCGATCGTCGGTCCGTCATTGTTGGTCGTGAGCTCTTGGGTGTCATGTCGATATGTGTTTAGGTGGTCGATTTCTTCTGGAAAGTGGGGAAAACTCCTTTCCTTCACCTCCTGAGGCCTTTTAAAGAGCCAATTCAAGGAGGGGAAGAGGCAAAACTTGGGATTTCACCATTAACACGTGAAAATTTCGGTCATCCCTAAAACCATCAAATTCATCCACCATGAAGGTTGGAAAACCTCTTAATCTTCTCCTAATTGATAGGGGGGACGAATCTCCATCAATTGGGAAGGCCTTTGGACTCCCTTGGCCCTAATTTACTCCACCAAAATTGATCATGCCCGCATCTCGTCAGTTCAGCTACCGCCGGCGCTAGTGCTAGTGCCAGCGCTAGCATCTCGATGACGTAACATTCGTCGGTTCGGCCACTACTGCCAGTACTACCGCCAGCGCTACTGCCAGCGCTCGCGCTAGCGTCTCGACGGTATGGAGCTCGACTCAGCAGTCCGTCGAGACAACCGCTAGCGCCAACACTAGTGTCTCGACGACATATGGCTCTTCTCAGCGGTTTGGAGCTCGTCTCAGCCGTTCGTCTAGACAACCGCTACCATCAGCGCCAACACCTAGCGCTAGCTCTGAACTCTCAGTACTTCTCTTTCTACAATTGGACAATTGGGGTGTTACAAAGGGACCCCTTAATGGATTAGGCATGTTATGGTGGAGTCATGGGTCATGGTGACGCCCTAAAGCCAACCCTAGATTGGATAATTGGAATTTGGAATGCACTATTTGCAGACTAATGTGGTCTTCACCTATTTGCCAAGGTCTTATGATCTCTTCGCGCATCCTAGGATTTTGTCATGACTTAGTCGTGACAAAACTAAACTAGGGGTCTAGTTGTTTGGGGGATGTCACACCATGTGGCCAAACCCCCCTTAATGACATCTCCTTAAAAACCTCCTCTCAGCCCCAATTAGACCTCCTATCACCTTTAGAACTCTGAAAGGAGAAGAAACCCCACACTCAATTTGGAGTTTCGGCCACTGCAGGCTCTAACGCCATGGTTGGAGGAGGAAAAGCAATTTCGGCCACTAGGAGAGCTACAAGGTCCCAAGGGCCAAACCAGGCATGGAATCCCTCTCCTCTCCCTTGGTTCTAGGCTTCTATGTTCCTAGAATTAGGTGTTGCTGTAGATCTTAGGATTTGCCATTTTTGAAAACTCAAGCTTTAGGCTAAAAAATGGAAACGACGGGAGAGCAATCCCGACTACCCCCGACCACATGGTCGCCGACAATCTCTTGCTGCCACCCAGGCGATGCTTTTACATTGAGGGATTGGCCGGAGAGGGTGTGTGGTGGCCGGAATCAATGGCTGAAGTTGCTACAGGAATTTCGGATTTTAGGCATCGGATGGGGGAGAAGATGAATAGTGTTTTTTATATATTATATAATATTAATATATATACCATTTCTGCCTTTTTATTTAAGTCCCGTTCTTAAATTATTTTGGGCCCCTTAGGTCCAGAATCAAAAGAATTGTCAAACATGAAAGTTATAGGCATTGGTCTTAACTTTAATTTGCCACTAATTTCATATCAATTGGAGCACAGTAGCTCACTGTGCACTCATTTTAGTGTAGGGTGTCCTTTTTGGACCCTAGACACTATTTTTGAGTGCCCCCATCATTTGGCTCATCCAAATAAGGTGAAATTTTTGGCATGCATGAGTCATGAACAAACACACACCCTGCCCAAATATGAGAATTTTTGGGGAAAAAATCCCAAGTTTTTGTAGAAATTAAATAATGCATGCATGGTGTGATTAGGTGTTCTAATGAACTCCTATGCCCCCCCCCAAATTTTGGTGGGAGCTTCCTTAGGTCATCATAAATCTCTAGTAAAAATTTCAGACCATCTGGTCTAGAGCATGCATGGGAATTCCATATGCATGTCTTGGGGTGCATATAATAAAAATGGCCTAGGTCACCATGTGGGGTCTAGGCTATATTTCAGCCTCCCCACCTCACATGCACATGAAATTTCATGCATGAATGTGGAATGACATTATGATCCATTTTTTGGGGTATGGAATTATTTGGGAATATTTTCCCTTAATTTTGATTATTTAATAAAATAGTCACCTATGTGTATGTACACAAGGTTGGTGACTTGCATGCATGAGAAAATTACCATTCTCTGGCATTAGGTCTTCTAGGTCAAAATACACACTAGGATAATTTATTGGAGTATTAGGAATTTTTTTTCTACGCAAAAACCCTAGCCTTCCAATTTTACCCTTTTTGTATTTTGATGAAAATAAATAGGAAACCTTGTTAGAAAATTATGATTTTCTGTTTATAAGATTTGTAGGTGTAAATATGTATCTGTGAATTTTCTCTGAATTTTTGAATTAATTGTTATAGTAGATCCTTCTCAATGTGAATTATCCACCATTTGAGTATTTTATTATTTCTGGAATATTTTATGATGAAAAAGTTTTGAATCTCTGGATTTATACTTGAATTATGTTATCATACCTCTGAGAATTTTTAAGAATTTAATTACTGGTCTTTGATAATTTCAACCATATTAGTGTGATTTATGCCAATTTTTGGAAAATTATTTTGAATGGCTAAATTATCCTGGAAAATTGTTAATTTCTGTTTTTATATTTATTAGTAATTTTTGAGCCCTGATAAATTTTCTGGATCTATTGGATAAGGTGATCATAGGGCTCCTATGGAAATGTACATTAGGCCCTTATTTTATATAAATGTTTTTAATTGCGAATTAATTTTGGAAAAATGTGAACTTCTGGATTTATCCTTAAATTGGCATGTGGAACCTCTGGTTAGATGCTTAGGTCAATTGAAATTCAGCAAACCACACCTTATGTTCACCATTGGAAATTCATTCCTTAATATACAATGTTAACTAAGTAGGCCCCTAATGGATACATGAACCAAATTCAGAAAAGGACACCTTGGGACTTATAGGATATCAGCAAGTCTGCATTAGACCATTTTGATATAAGGGAGTTTAGGTGTCACTTGTGAGCCTTAGGAATTCTACTTGGTTTAGTAGTGGTTTGCGGATAACCAAAGGGTGAAGGAAGAAATTTGACCCCACTATGGGCCCCACACTCAAACCCACCAACACCAAGCCCTTATGGATGTATAACAAGCCCTAGTATGATAGGCCACCTTAGGGATAACACTTATGGGTGAAGTCGGGGAATGACTAAGGTAAGACCTAGTTTAAGGGTGATGAAGTAATAGGAGTGTGTGAGTCCAAGTGAAGTGAAGGAATCAAGTGAGTGTGAAGTACCTGGGTGATGAAGGGTACATGAGGTTAGTGTGTGATGATGAGTGAGTTAGCACTCGATCACAAGCTATATAGGTGTTGTGGTTCAAAAGAACTCCCCTACTCTTAAGTACTAAATGTAATACCCATATAGCTTTTTATAGTGACTAGAAAGGAAAAAGGGGATTAGGTAGAAAGGGGTAGATACCAATAAGATTAAGTGCCTTGGGAAGAAGGAAGTTTGGGATGTCAGCCCATCACACTTCCTAGTACCGATGTGAGCCCCTCACAGAGTAGTCCTTGGGAAGCCCGAGGTTAACCATAAATTGATAGGTATAATAAGTTTTAGACAAGATCAACCTAAAGGTTAGAAAAGGTGCTCTCTCAGTCCGATTTAAAGGGTGATGATGACAGGAAATGAAGGACAGTTTCGATCCTGCGAGTTGAAGGCTCAGGTAATTAATAAAGGATGAGAGTCCTCACGAGTTGCGGCTCAAGACACAGAGTAGAACATTCATGTTAGTGATAATAACCTCGGACGAAAGAGGTTCATAGCAACTTGTGCATAAGGATTAGGATGTGGTGGGTCCTCGGTACGTGCATAATCGACACACTGACAGCAGTATGATGACTCGATAGTGTTAGAGGTTTATGGGGTCAGTTTTTACTGCGGTGCGGGAGGATTTATCCCTAATGACCCTACCTGGCCAAAAAAAGGTCTGGATTGTTTTGTTCCAGCAAGAGTACGTTGGAGCTCCTGAGTATCGTGTTTAGGTACCTTGCATACAAGGGCCTAGGTTTGGTTGTGTGCATACCCACCCAGGTGAGGAGAGGCTCGATCCTCAGCCACCGTCTGTCACGGCGGGGGTGCCCGGATGGTTAGCTACCTCCAAATACTGGGAACTAAAGAACTGTAAGTACAGACTGAGATTAGTTAATATTTTAGTTTAGAATTTAGCATATAACATTGCATTGCATTGCATTTACACATACATTAGGTATACCTCTCCCTATCATATAAATTAGTATGAGCTTCTTTATACGATAGGTTAGTTTAACTTAGAGTAGTTAGCTTTACTATTATCCTGTGTAGATTTACATTTACTTATCATTATATACTTGTTAGTCTTATGGTAGCCCTTAGGTCAGGTAGAATGGTAGTTATAGTAGGGTTGCAGCTTAGATACACCATACATTTCCCTTAGCCACAGAATCCCTTAGCCACGGAATCAATAGTTTGTAGGGCCCTACTATAGGCTTCACACTTATGTATTTTAGATGGATACCCTGTCACCTGCTTGATACTACTTCATTGATGTCCGTTCCTTTTCACTCCTCCCGCCCGGCCCTTAGGAGTCACCGGGGGAGCGGTGGGGTTTCCGGCTGAGTCTTTTTGACTGACGATCGGTTGTGACCTTACTTCCAGGAGCAGCCAGAGAGAGAGATGGAACCCCAGGTCGGGGAGGAGCAGCAGCAGGAGATCCAGGAGCCCCTTAGGCTCAACCGGGACGAGGTCATTCGGTTGTGGAGGACAATGATACCGGCCCCGGGATCAGTACCAGTGAGAGCAGCAACGGGCATGTCTGCCGCAGGAGGAAGAGAACTGGTAAGGAAGCGACGCATTCCTACCGCTTATCTCATCCCAAGTCAGAGAATTTGCTCATGTCACCTCTTCAGAGATCCCTACAGCGGTGATACCGAGTGTTTCTGCACCACTGCCCCTCCTCTCGATGACTTTAGTCGTGCTTTTCTTTACTAGCTTTCGCGTCCCTTTTACTTTACTTGTTGCGCCGCTGCAGACTTTTATCATGTTGTACTACTTTAATTTCAGACTCATGATGTGGACTATATTTATTTATGATCATTTATATGGATGATCACTTTTGGATATGTGATGTGAATTGTGTATTATATGCTGTTTTTATTATTCTTTTATATATTCTGTGAAATATGTGGTTGGCCTATGAATGATTATAAGCCGGCAGAATCGGCGTAGTGTGATGGCGATCGTCCTGTATGACGGTGTCACCGCAATGCGGCGGTTCTGGGCGGTAAAACCCGGGAAAGAATGCAAAAAAAGGGTCTTACATAAGGTGAGACCTAGAACAACAACTTGTGTATATCTAGGTAGTGCAGAAGATAGTGCAGTAGATAGGTTTCTAGATCTGTTCACTAATGCGGTGATATAGTCTAGAGATGTCATTTTCTTTGAAAATAAGTTTATCAGAGATCATGGTTTATCCGTCTCCGGGTCTACTGAGATGATTTCCGAATCTCCTATAGCACCTGAATCTGGCCCCACTGGCACAGCTTCCAACATGTAGAGGATAGTCTTATCCTAGTTAGAGCATCTACAAGAGATAGAGTCTCTAAGAACTTGGGTGAAAATTTTGTCACTTATCACTTAGAGGATGATCCATCTCCTACCAGGAAGCAATGTGATCTAGAGATTCGTTGATGTGGGCAGAAGCTATAGATAATGAAATGGACTCGCTACTACGAAATAACACCTGACATCACCTCCCTAAAAGAGTCAAAGTCCTTGGATGCAAGTGGATGTTGAAGAAAAAATTGCACAGTGATGAGTCTATAGCTAGATATAAAGCACATTTAGTCGCTAAAGGTTATAAGCAACATGAAGAAATTGATTACTTTGACGTCTATTCACCTGTGTGTCACATATCCAATATTATGATTCTTCTCGCTTTGATCTCTATCGAGAACTTTATAGTTCATCAGATGGATGTGAAAATAACTTTTTTGAATGGAGAGTTTGATGAAGAGATATACATGGCACAACTTGAAGGGTATGTCTATCCAGATCTAAAAGATAAAGTTTGCAAATTAGACAAATCCATCTATGGGTTTAAGCAAGCGCATAAGATGTGACACATGAAATTTAACCAAGTGGTAAAGACCTTTGACTTTAAGTCCAGTTTTTTTTTGACAAATGTCTTTATCACTGCTCTATGTCAAATAAAACAGTCATCATATGTCTATATGTGGATGACATGTTGATTCAGATCTTGTTTTAGTAAAGGATATTAAATCCACACTCGCAAAAGAATTTGGCATGAACGACCTTGGTCTTGTCGATACCCTTTTAGGTATGAAAGTTAGAGTTGATAAGGGAAGGGTTACTCTTAGTTAGACTCATTATATTGAGCAACTTCTTTCAACCTGGGCATACAAAAATTGTAGGCCTGTAGAGACATCTTTCGATCATAATGTTAAATTGAGTCCAAATGTTGGGACTAACATTGATCAAGTGAAATATTCCAAAATAATTTGTAGTCTCATGTACGCCACAAGCTGTACACGACCATATATTGCCTTCTCTGTTAGCATGTTGAGTCGCTTTACCAGTAGTCCA
Source organism: Dactylorhiza incarnata (assembly GCA_033032865.1). Taxonomy (NCBI): domain Eukaryota; kingdom Viridiplantae; phylum Streptophyta; class Magnoliopsida; order Asparagales; family Orchidaceae; genus Dactylorhiza; species Dactylorhiza incarnata. The sequence continues at coordinate 3,446,324 of JAWHQI010000279.1, read as the reverse complement.
AGCAAAGATCATTGGGATGCTCTCAATAGGCTGATGAGATACTTGTTAGGTACTAAAAAAATCAAGCTCTGTGCTACACTGATTACCCTCCTACTGTGAATGGATATTTTGATGCCTCGTGGTGTTCAGAAGTTGGCAACAACAAGTCTACCAGTGGATACATATTCACTCTGGGTGGAGTTGTCATCACTTGGAAATCCAAAAGACAGACTTGTATAACATTGTTTTCTATGGAAGCCGAGTTGTTTGCATTGGTTTCAGGTGGTGAAGAGGCAGACTGAATCAGGAATCTGATACTAGATATTCTCTTGTCTACGTTACAAGTCAACTCATTGAGTTTGTATTGCGATAACCAAGCAGCAACTCAAGTCGTTAAGAATGCTCTCTATAATACTAAGAGGAGACATGTACGACTGAGACACGCTCTGCTAAATTATCTGAAAGAACAAGAAATTATCTCTTTGGTTGATGTGTGATCGAAAGATAATCTAACTAATCCATTGACGAAAGGAAGGCCCAAAGATCTATTAATCAAAACAATGGGGAAAATGAGACTAAATGCGATTTAGATCACCTTAGTCTAAATAGATGTTTTGATTTTTCCTGATTTCCTTTGTCAAAGCAAGCATGATGTGCTTCGTTGATGTTTTGGTTGTTGAGTACGAATCTAGTAAGTTATTTCATTCTAAATATGATGTTAATAACTTTACTTGGATTCATCTTTTCTTACCTTAGAGGAGAGTCTTATTCCAAATTTGATAACACAATCTGACTCGGTTTGACTCTTCTTTAGTTAATGGGTTTCATTCCAAATTTGATGATCTCTACTTAACTTTAGAAGAACAGTAACTCTGACATTCCATATTAGAACATAGATATAGCCACGGTGTTCAAAAGTCCATAAATCGTTTCGTTGGAAATCGATATTAGATTATGAGGGTGAACCTATAATACTCTAAGTAGGTCTCCTTCTAATTGGTTATTAAGTACTACATTTTTTTTGTAGAACAAGATACACGTATATTTTCGGAGGATGAATTCATTTCTTATGAAATTCTTTATTGAAAATTACAATAGTTGATGTTGATGGAGGAGGAGCACTGCAAGATGGGATCCTGAATATGATGATTTGCTGGACATCGGAGGCTGGTGACAACTAGAGTGTTCTTTGTTTCTTTTCTATTTTATCTATGTTTAGAGCATTTGTTTAACTATTCTTTTGATACATTTGCTATTTAGATTTTTGCTCTTTTGTTGATTCTAGCCACTATGTATGCTGGACTTTTGCTATGATCGTACTTTAATATGTTCACGTATCGGAACCGACTCGTTATGGCTTAACGGGTTTCGTGTCAACCTAGGGCTAGGTTCTATGATGGAGATACAATTTAATCTTATTCCAAACTTGATGGACACAGTAAAATATCTTGAGCACAAACCCTAGCCTCTACAATAAACTCGAGCAACATCTCCTTCAACATGAACAACGCCGATATCGATCAAACCAATGGAGTCGGCCTCACTGAACGACTTGCTATTCAAAATCCTCGTCCGCAGAAGTGCATATACCACTCCAAATGCGTCTCAAGATCACGACGCCGGCTCATCGCGAACTAACCACTGCTCATGGAAGTCCAGGATCAGGAAAATCAGTGTCTTTTTTTAGTCTTTTTTTTGGCTGCCAATAATAATTATGGGCTGCCATTAGCTATATTAGGGCTGCCTATAACATTTCTGTAAAAAAAACATGTACTATCACATCAATTAATATAGTTGCAGTCATCTGGTCAAGACTCTCATCAATTATTTATTTAATTTCGAAAAATATCCTTCACACGTGCGAAGTACAACCCAGTACCAGCCTTTTATCTCTCTCTCTCTCTCTTATACATTCACACTTTTCCACCTCAGTATTAACCGCGCGCGCACAAATCCTCTTCTTCGGCAATCCATTTCCTCTCCCCCTCCCGTGGGCGTCTTTGTCCTCTTGCTTCTCCCCCTCACCTTTATCGCACCTCCTCCGGCTCCCCTCCGCCACATTCTGTTCATCTCTATGAGATCCTCCTGAAGAGGACGCCATGGGAAAGTACATGAGGCGGGCCAAGACCACAGCAGATTTTCCAGCCATGGATGTCTCCCCTCAATCTTCTTTCGGTGTCCGCACCCGGGCCAAAACCCTAGCTCTCCAGCGGCTCCAGAATCCATCGGCGTCGCCGGTCGACTGTTTCTCCTTCCTCCAGCTCAGGAGCCGCCGCCTTGAGAAGTTGCCTCCGTCGGCGACGAAGCCCAAGGACGCCTGCAAGGAGACCGTCAGATCCAGCCCTAATCTCGACCCTAAGCTCAAGGGGAGCCCTGGCGCCGAGTCAGTTCGCCAAAGCAGAGCGATCGAGCTATCTCTTAGCTCCGGCGCCGTCAATTTCGGCTCGCTGGTATCGGTATTGCCGAGAAGCGCCGGCCTTGAGAGTACCGGGGCCGCCATGCCCCCACCGTCAGAGAATGACGCAGAGGTTGAGGCTGAGGTCTCTTGTGGGGAAAATATGTTCGAGGTTGAAGAGCTGAACAGGTAATCCTCTGCTCTCCCCCAAATTGTGCTGTAATAAGCTAAACAAAATGATTTTCAATTGTTGTGCCCAAGTCTATTATATGGTACTTCCTGCCATGCATTTTTTAAATTTTATTTTAAGGAAACCCGATCTTCTATCAGTCGCCTTCTCTCCTCATCTCTTTGGGATTTCTGTGCTTATTTTGTTTCAATTAGACATTACCATCGCAATGAATCGCATGGTTATTTCCGATTTATAAACAGCTATTTCACGTAGGAATTTGTGAAATTTTCATCCCCTAGACACAGTTCCACATTTTAATTTTGTTTAATTATACTTTGCATCTCAAGAACGAGACCTTGTAGATCTCACTAACACACTTGTCTAATCTGCCTTTTTTCCCTGCGTCCATTATTGTGATTCTCTGTTGTCTCAGCAATCATCTAAAGTGTTCAGGATGCAATGAGCATTCATTTCTTGCTGAAGAAATCACAATTTTCGATTGTGTAGCTATAAATTTAAGCCCTTCATGAACCATTCTTAGCTCTGATATAAACTGTACAATATGTTTTCTTCTTATCTAGCAGTCTGTTTATGCTTTATTCAAAAAGGTTGCTCAGTTCCTCTCTTTTTTCCATGACTTTGGTGGCATTTAATTCATGCAGGAACTGTGCTTTACTATTTGAGTATTAACCTAACCTCCTATCTTCTTCTTTTTTTAGCTTTATTTTCCAAAACAAGTTTGCCCATCTCTCTTATCCTGCCGCCCTGACACTACATGATCACATTTAACCATCCCCATGGCAGCTTCATGATCTCCTCCCAAATATCTACTATTAGTTATCTTGATATGTTGGCTATAAATCATATTATAGGTTGAAACGGTTGTTGTATGTTTATTCTATGAATGCCATAAGATTCAAAAAGTTATATTAGTGCTCTGTTTGGCACGGGGATGGATGTCGTGAATGTCCGACCACGCCTAAAGAACTCCGTCTACTTTTATGTTCAAAATTATTTTTTTTCCTTGGTGGCGCCGTGGCGGTCATAACCGTTGCCACGCCAAACAGACCCTAAGTTTGCTTGTGGAAAGTTTTGGACTGCAGTTTGGAACTACTATGTCAGCCACTCCAAGTGGATTGGGGAAAGTTGCATCTTCAAAACTCTATTTTAAATAAAGCCCTCCAAAAAGCAATTTTTTCCGCTTTACCAAAATCTTTTAATTACCCAAACAAGGTGCACCTGCTTTTAGTAGCTTTCAATGCCACAAAAAAGGACAAAAACTCAATCAAGCAATCTTATGACATGCATGACTTTTTTGTAAAAAAAACTTTTTGAAAGCCACTCTTTTTGAAGCTGATTCATACTTTAACTTGAGATGTAGCAAGGAACAAAGTAGTTCCTCTTTACAAGTCGCTTCACTTTTCCCGGCTTGGCACATTAGGATGCCCTCTGACCGTCACCGCAAGTTACACACATTTCCTGCCAGTGCTCCATGTTCGAGCTGTGGGTGTTGGTAACCGGGGCGCATTTTGCACCATCTACTGCTATCAATGTTACCTTATTATGCTTAGGTTTTCCGTGTTTTAACAAATTTGTATTCACTTTAGCGGTTCACATACGATCTTGAAAACAAATGATTTCACTCTTAAAACTCATAACTTTAAGTAGGATTATGATACTGTCGGACTTTGACTTGCTTTCATTTGGTTTTTAGAAATTTATTACTCATCTTATCAATGGTTTGATCGATTGCTTGTGCAACTTTGTCTGCTTCAAATTATGATAATGGAAAACTCTATCATTCAGATGCAACTTGATTTATACAGGTATATTGTTTACACTTCTGCTGCAGGAAAATGAGGGAAACAACACCTAGCAATCTAATTAGGGGTTCAGAGGACATAGAGACTCCTGGTTCTTCAACCAGACCTCCTGCCAATAGGCGGAGCAGGAGTTCAGTTTACAGGAACATCCCAACCACTAGTGAGATGGAAGAGTTCTTCGCCGGAGCGGAGCAATCACAGATGAAATTGTTTACAGAGAAGTATAGCTCATATACCCCTTAATTAACTCATGAAAAAACAATCTTTTTCTTGTTTTTGTTTTTCACATTCATAGAAGGGGAAAGGAAACCCAGTCCAGCTCCTAGTCTGCGAACTTTTCGTGATATAATTACGCTTCTCACTCATGTTTTCGACTGACAGGTACAATTATGATCCCGTGAATGATCGTCCGCTCCCTGGTCGGTATGAATGGGCCAAGTTAGAGTAGCATGCACTGGGATCCTCTAGGCGCAGAATGTGAATTGGTGTGTTCTTAACCCTCTGTGAGTAGTGCTGACTGTAATGTTACTAGGCTGAAGATTTAGAGCAAGAAATGAAAAAAAAAACACAGGGATTCCAAATGAACTTTGTTCTAACAGATAATTTAGGATTTCTATCAGTTTTTGTCAATGTTAGACCCCATGCACTCTGTGTCTTGTCTATAATGTTTCCGATGGAACAAAAAGGGCTCTGTAGTAATAAACAGTCCATTGCAACCCTTTTTCTTTGCTCCTCACAGAATCTCTCTTGATTTTGCCAGTGATTTTGTGAGCATGGAGTCTCTCTTTCGTTATGTTCTTGCTGTGAAAGTGCCACCACTTTTAACTAAAACTCCGCCATTTTTCGCTCGCCGGGTTCGAAATCAGGCAGAAAAGCTTTGTTCTGCTGCAGGTGGATGCGAATAGCGGTTATGTAAGAGGAGAGGTAGACCCATGCTTAGGTGTTGGATAGATCATATATTCTGGGTTGAGCCGTGATCAGAATCCTTACAAATTGCACTCGAAATGATTAGGGTCATCCGTCGCCTTTTCGCATCAACCCTAATATGTTGTTCTTGTTATCTGTGGTTACTCCCTGATTCTCTAATTTGTGTGCTTCTATCTTTGATTGCTCTTGTTTTAGCGTGTTTTGCACCTGCGCTGGGTTTAATATCTTGGGCAATGCTTGCTGGTAGCGAAATTAAAATGAGGATTCGCTGACACAGGGCCCATTTGGCACGGTGGCGGCGGTGATGAATGTGGCAATTACGAACCGTTTTCCGTCCGTTTGGCGCGACATTTTTGCTCCGGTGAGTTTGGAGCAAAACACCGTCATCATGAAATATGTGTTTGACATAACAACGATTATGACCGCCACCAAAGAAAAAAAAAACTAATTTTGAACATAAAAATGAATGAAGTTTCTTAGGTGAGGTCAGACGTTCAAGAAAGACGGTTTGTAACCTTGGAGTTCATGACCGTCACCATCATGCCAAACATGTTGGAGATGTGGAGTCTCATCGTACTGGCGATTCATCAACTGTTATTTATGTAATTTCTTTATTACGGTTGTCATAGACTTCAAGTATAAATGAGCTTCTTTGCATCTCGCTTCTGTAACTAAAAGAAAGATAGTGAAATTCCTAGTATGGCCGTGGACGTAAACATGGTTGCCGAACCACGTAAATCTATGTTTCTCTGGTAATTTTTCATTTTTTTCCTTTGTTGCTTTCAATCTTCGTTCCCAAGAAAACGGACCCTCTATTTCCGTCGGTCTCGAAATCTAAGAATTTTAAACTAGCCTGTCAGTTAAGTGGTCCCTTACTGATCCCTTTTCTTTTAGTGCGCTTAAATACTAGAAACAGGAAATTGATCAGAATGTGAGATTATTGTGTCCGCCGTATGGACCACCCCGGTATGATGTTCATATCAATTGAGATTCACTTCTACTCTGTGGGACTGTAAACGAGGCATTTATCGTGGTGGAGATTGTCGGGAAACACGGACGATTATGGGTTTGTTTGGCGTGGCGTTAACGGATTCATTATGTTCCCTCCCACGCTCATATACATCTTGCACATTCGCTCTTGTTTGGCGTGGCGTTTTTGCTCTGATGAGTTTGGGCAAAACGCCATCATCATAAAATGTATGTTTGGCATGACAGTGGTTATGATCGCCGCCAGGAAGAAAAAAAAAACTAGTTTTGAACATAAAAGTGGACGAAGTTCCTTAGGTGAGGTCGGGCGTTCACAAACGACGGTTCATAACCAGCGCGTTCATGACCTTCACAGCCATGCCAAAGGGAGTCTTAGTTAGACGCATCTTGCTCTCAAGTATGTTTTGTAGATTTTGGCGGGAGATCATAGATTTTAAGCTATGACTGTCGATATTGATGCTAAATACTTACTAGAATCATATAGAATTTAGTATCCTTTCTTCTTTGGAGGCCAGACCTCTCTAACCGCCGGGCATCTATGGGGTACTCGAGAGAGATACGCAGACGCATCTATCTTATGATCTTTGTGCTTATAGCCGCACTTACATGAACCTTAATTAAATAAATCGTACTTGTTGTGATTACTTTCCTTATATTGGGTCAACAACTTTTGTTGAGATATTGTTGGTGTGATTGTCATTATCTTGTACGATAAGATATATTATATGTTGAGTGTCATAGAAGTCAAGTAAGGAATCTTATCTTGTACGATAAGCAAGGTTTTAAATGTCGGATATCGGGGACATGTCGGATTGAGTTTTTAGATGTCGGATGTCGGAGACATTTTAAAATGTCGGATTCCTGAAAAAATATTTATATTGTAACTTGTAACATAATATCTTAGCTTTATTAGTAGTTGTATACTTGTATATATTTTCTAAATACTCAAATCTATCTTCAAATATTATTATCTTTCTAATCATTCATCTATTTTCATCTGTATATCTTAATATATTAATTTTGTTTTGTTTTTTTGCAGGGATTTTATGTTCATTTTCAGATATTATGTTAACACTTTAAATTGATCAATCAAAGAATGAGTGAAACTAAGGAGGATGCCTTGGTGGAAGAGCAATGAATGGAAGAAAATGAAACCATTCATAAGTGTTGCCACTCAACAAGGACCTATTCAACATTGAAATATTAAACCTTGTAACACTGTGAACGCACTAATAAAATTATAGATACTAGGAGTGGTGATGTAGAAAGTAAGAAAGTTCATAGCAGATAAAACTATCAAGTAAATAGCATAAAGTACCATGTATTCACCTTAATATTATAGTCATCCCGCTCTGCGATTTCCTGCAAAAGCTGTTGATTCTGAGTTTGCATATCCTCGTATGCTTGCCCAATACTCTGCAAGCAATGGAAGCTAGATAATAAGTAATGTACACAAATACACAATAATTAGAATTTGAAACAGAATTCTGATTGTGGTCAAAAATAGGAAAGTAACCTCAATCTCAAAAAATTATGCTTCACCCTCTTCATTTTTAGATTTCAACATCTCTGTTGACTTCAGTATGTGCCTGGATATGGCTAGGCATATAAAAAAATTCTCTATACACAAACTACTCTTGGCGAGAAAACAAAAGCTAGCTAAAAAAACACATAAATATCATTTTCATTGGCAAGGGTTTCATTTTCTTAAATTGTGACTTGTGAGTAATGTCATGGTAAAAATTAAAAAACTAAAAATCCCAAAATAAGCAATTATAAGTTTATAACACATTCAGTCACTTGTTCGTTCTTCTCGTTCTCTTTTTCCTATAAATAAAAAGAAAGAAAAGTATGAGTTGATGCAAACTACTTTGTAATTACAGTAAAAACACATGAAATAAATTACTAATGATATTTGAACTTCGAAGAATAAATGTATTCCTAACCACCACAAATCATCAATCTTTACAGCTGCAAAGTAGAAGCATTTAGAAAATTTCATTAGAATTGACACCAGCTCAAAACAATCACGTATTTGCTACAAAGAAGTATGAAACGAAAGCTAGAATAAGGTCCGATAATTTTTTCAGTGTTTAAGTAGGAGCCATGAACGGAACTTAAACCCTAAACCGTGAGCGGGTAAAGAACTTAAACCCTAAACCAAAAAGCCTACCGTGAGCATCACTCGCCGTGAGAAAACTGCGGCCAGAGAAGCCCACGATCGGTGCGAGTCGGCGGGGCGTGAGGGAGGATCGTCGGCGCGAGTCAGTGGGGCGTGAGGGAGGATCGCCTGGAGGAAGCGTAAGAGCCCGTGAAGAGCCGTGAAGTAGAAACTGCGCCCAGTCGAGCCCGTAAAAAAATGCTTGGCCGGTTCGATGCGGTGTATAAAAACCCTAAACGGCGGTGGACAGCGGTGAATTTTAAATTAATTCAATTTATGCGACATTTCAAAATGTCGCGCTATAATGATTATTGCGTGCCGGACGTAATGTCGGGTTTTATACAAAAAGTCGGCCGACATTTTCGAAAACGCCATAACCTATATATTTTAATTATGCAAGTCATTTTCTAATCAAACAGGACATGTCGGCCGACATTTAAAACCTTGACGATAAGACAGTTATTCTGGCGTGTCGTAGAAGTCAAGAAAAGAATAACTTCCGGCGGAAGAAAAGAATCTTATCACTGATGATAAGTTAGCATGTGATGTAAGTTGTCCTATTGAGGACTACTATAAATATGGGACAGTTGTAATGGTTTGGGACATCTCAGTCTTGGCCAATATTTCTAAGTAATAAAGTTTGAGTGTTCTGCTTGTGTTCTAATATCTTCTTGTGTTCTTGTGTTCTTATTCTCATGTTCTTCCGCAATCTTGTATCCCTCCTGTGTGATTGTACCTCTCTCTGTGAGTTGCAATCTTGTGTGTAACACCCGAACCCACAATATGGGCTCTCTTAGGAACTCTTTACCCATAAGGCCATCAGGGATCCCAATATCATAATCATCATCCCTCTCCTCGTTTCGGCTTTCGCACCCACTAGATACACCATTATATATTCGTATCTCGGTGGTTTCAATTTCACCCGAGCTCTTCACCCACACTAGATTTCATAATTTTTTCACTAGACACCTCCTCACCAGTCTCCTGTCCTCAATTACAATGAAAGAATGAGAAACGCAGCTTTACAATACAAGAAACGCAGCTTTACAATAAATTTGAGCCATATGAGATAATAGATTTAGAGATAGAATTAGCAAGTTGAAGGGAAAATATACTTCATGCTTTATTACAATATAAAACTATTATGATCATTGATGAAAAGAAATGAGAGAAACATTATTGACTTTAAAGCTTAAAGTTTTATGGTTATCTCCGCTTTTTAAAAACACCTTTACATATGGCGAGATCGGGACGGCTCTGTTTCTTGGTTCGTCCTAAAAAAATTCTTTTAATGAGGAACAAGCAGAAAGTTGACATGTTTCCTTTACTAATCCGTTCTCCTTCATCATTATTTAATCTTCATCAAACCTCACTAAAAATTCCGTTAAACTTCTTTTATCATTTGACCGCCGTTGATTGTCGCATCATTTTTTACCTCCGCATCGCCTACTTCAGCTTATCGCGCCATATCAACATCTTGAGTTTGAGTATTCATCCTCCATCATGCAAGGTTTAAATTTTCCCTCTACTTTCAAGTTCACTCCCCTTAGAAAATGCACGATACTTCGATCTCACCCTTTAGCATTCCAAAGTTTACAAGGGTCAGGTCGTTTGAAAGACATTGATTTTTAAGAATTGGATTTCAATTCAATGCAATATATGTAGGATTTGATATTAGTTTTAATTTCAATATTGTTGTTCGCCAAGTGATGATTTTCTATCATAGGAATTGACATTAGTTACTTTTGTTTGTTCGGATTGAAAATATTAGCTTTCAAGAATTGAAAGAAAAGAAAATCATAAGAACAAAAGGAAAAAATAAAACAATGTTTCAATGTGAATGGAAAGGGAAGACCCGAGGGAAAATATGTATCCAGGCGAAAAATGCGCACCCGGGCAAAAAATGGTGTCAAATCGTAAAACACAAACAAAGACAAAAAAAAGTGCGTTCGGGCAAAAACACTCGCCCGGGCAAAAATGCACGTCGGACAAAAGCGCGCGCCACGCAATAGTGCATGCCATACAAAAATGCGAGCCCAACGAAAAACACCCTCCCGGGCAAAAAAATGTGCCCGAGAGAAAAAAGTGTGCATTGTCTCTCATATTACTATATATATATTCCCAACTATCGACCCTTCTTCCTCCACGAAGTATGATAAACCTTATTTTCATTAAAGTGATGAAAATAACATTTCAAATCATTACCAACATTTATTGAAAAAGAGGTAAATTAATTATAGGAGAATTTTATTTTAATCAAACCAATCTAACACAATACTTCAAAACTAAAGGCGATTGTTATCCGCACTACAGTTTTGGCTATCCGCACTCTTTTTGTATGAGTTATTACACGTCTTTTAGAAATATGTCTTGTGCATGCATTTTTAAGAAAAGTGTTCAACACTAAAGTTGTAGATCTCGTCGAGACCTACAACTTTCGTGTTGAACACTTTTCCTAAAAATGCATGTACAAAGCGTATTTTCAAAATTTCGCTATAGTTACGCACATGTTTCAATCAGGGAGGCAATACGTCTTGTGCGTGCATTTTTAGGAAAAGTGTTCAACACTAAAGTTGTATATCTCATCATTGTAGATCTCGATGAGATCTACAACTTTAGTGTTGATCACTTTTCCTAAAAATGCACGCACAAAACATATTTCCAAAAGGCGCGTAATAACTCATACAAAAAGAGTGCGGATAGCCAAAACTATAGTGCGGATAACAAACGCCAAACTAAAAGGCATTGATATGTTCAGAATATTTACTATTATTAAAATTTAATCCCAGATCAAATCTACCAATATAACATTCTGCCCCAAAAATGCTTTTGAAAGATCCATATTGAACAAATCAACAAAGAAAGTCTGACCCATCCAATGAGACAAATTAGCACGTTTCAAAATGAGGCGCCGCCCATTCGGGTCAAAATGTGATCGGGTCGAATGCCAATTGGCGCATTCACTACCTCCACATTCCGCAACCCCCCAAAAAAAACTGCCGCGGAGGAACGAAGCAATCCCAACAACTGCGCCAAACTAGACCTAATAGGTTCACTTGCACAAGCAAGCTTCCAACCAAACCCTAATCCAAAAATCCATCTCATCAGGAAAAGATAAAATAAAATAAAAAAACAAATTAAATACTACAAATTAAATATTCCATCTCTTCAGGAAGAATCAAAGGATGCAGCCATTCTTCCTACATGTTGCAATTCACAACAAGCTACAAGATTTATAAAACTATCTTCACCTCGGGAGGAAGGAGGCCAATCCCGAAGAGAGGTCAGATCAAGTTCAGGATCGCGGCCACAGCAGTCCATTCGATTGCGCCGAGATCAACTTCGCCTTCGCCGACCTCCGAAAAATACCGTCCATTGAATCGGCGAAAAAAGAAAAGTTGCTTCCTAAAACATAATGTGCTTTCCTAGTTTGACCTGGAGTGATGGTGCTTGTACTCCATGTGTTTAAGTTGGCTGGCTGGGAGTTCGTCGTCGCCGGAGGAGGAGGAGGTAGTGGCAGCAGAGGACTCAAGGTCAGAGGGGCCATCTGTTGGCTTGGTGCCGGCAGCGATTATGTTCTTGAACCAGGAGGCACCTTTAAACCCGGAGATGCTGCTGCTCGAGTTTTCTGCGGATTCTGTGGCGGCGCCTGATGGGTTTGAAGTCACGCCGACTAAGAATCTGTAGGCGGCTTTGCTGACGCTCACTATTTCGGTCTTCGCTTGTCGTAGCTGCGAATTTTATGGTGAAGATTCAGTAAGAGGAAAAATATTGTTTTTTTTAAATGTTGTCTAAGCTAAAAATTAATGATATCTGGCTGTATTATGTGGAAGTAATGGAGTACTTTTCTGGTCATTTTTGAATTTCAGAACAAGATTAGGAGATCTTAAGAGATAAAATTTGGGACAGTAATCTGGAAATCAGTAAGAAACTCTGGTGACTCTCAGAGAATTCAAAGAAACTGGAAAATATAACTAAAGCGTTGCAATACATTAGCAAAGAAAATTTAATAACAACGATGCTGCAGCTTTAATTAACAGTCAGGCAAGTGTTACAGATGGCTAGATCCTGGCTCATCCATGATACATTAGTAACAATACTCCCTTCTTGAGAAGCAGACATGTTCTCCGGGTCGAACGGATTGTGCTTCCGGTCCTCTTCGTCCACCCAGTATGCTTCATCCTTGGAATTCCCATGCCACTGAATGAGGTGTTATCGAGCATGTTGTTCTCCTCGAGTGATGGTGCGTCTCTCTCAGATCTTCTCTGGCTCGAAAATTTAATCTATGGAGAAGTGTCGTTTACATTAGGCCGTCGTTGATGACCCTCTAAAATTGGGATACATGAAACATCAGAGGCCGAGCAAGGCGATACGCCACAGACTCAATGCAGTCAAGGACGGTTAAAGGTCCAAAGTAAAGTGCACAGATCTTTGGGTGAACTTGTTTGGTTGTTGACTGTTGGTATTGAGGCCTAAGCTTGACGAGCACGGCGTCCCCTAAAGAAAAAAAAACACAACACAGTGGAGTTTATTAGCCTGGATGTACATGTGCTAATGGGCCGATTGTAAGTTGAACTTAAGTTGGCATAGGATCTCGTCCCTGCCAGCCAAGCGAGTGACAACGTCCATACTGCCCTCTCCGGGTATGTGGTGAGGAATAGTTGAGATTGGTAGACTGTATACTATCTAAAATGGTGAAGTACCAAATGCGGAATGGTGGGAATGTTGTAGGAGTATCCGGCCCATTGAGTCCATGTGGCCCATTGTCGGGGCTGATCTACGGCAAAACAATGAAGGTAAGTCTCGATGCAGCGGTTGAGCGCCACCATCTACCCGTCAGCTTAGGATTGTAAGTTGTGCTTATCCATAGCTTCTTCCATTAACACAAGAAGAGCTCCTGTCTGATGGAGCAAATGATGGAGTTCTCGATCATGGTCGATGACAATGGAGCGAGGAAACTCATGCAAGCAGAAAATCACCGTAAATAACAGGACTGCTAGAACTGTCAGCGATGGGATAATGCAATGGTAACAATAGCATTTTGTTATGAACCGGGCTCCGGGGCTGTGGGACTCTGGGCCCCGAGTTACCCCCGCTCCCGCCCCCGAAGTCTAGTCCCGGCCATAACAGGGCCGCGGCCCCCACACCCCAACCCGTCTCCTCAACCAGTTTAATTGAGGCGGGTTGTTGAGGCGGGGATTCGATCCCCCGCCCCCTTGATGAGAACCTTTCAACACAGGCCTCATCACCAACTGAGCCGCGTGTGTTGAAAGGTTCTCATCAAGGGGGCGGGGGATCGAATCCCCGCCTCAACAACCCGCCTCAATTAAACTGGTTGAGGAGACGGGTTGGGGTGTGGGGCCGCGGCCCTGTTATGGCCAGGACTAGACTTCGGGGGCGGGAGCGGGGATAACTCGGGGCCCAGAGTCCCGGAGCCCCGGAGCCCGGTCCATAACACATTTGTACATGTGGTAAACCATGACCAAGAGACAGTCATATTCGTTGGAGCGCAGTAGACGAGTAATAAAATGCATGGGGATGCCCTTCCATATGGCTTATGGGACTGTAGTTGTTGAAGTAATCTGAATGGCTCCATGGTCTCGTACTTCGCTAGCTGACAGATAAATCTGTTAGTCAAATACTGCTAAACGGACTTCATTGCATGGCGTCCGTGGAAGCTAAACGACTATACGTGAGAAATGCATATGTGCACCCTCCCGTGGCAGTGGAGTGGAACTCATGGATCAAACCAGGAATCCAACTGGAGGTAACAACCACCAATAAACGGTGGCAGTAATAGAAGCAAGGTCCGATCAGGTAGAAAGGAGGATGAGCGGTCAGATCCTGACAAAGATCTAATATGATGGTGGACTGATGTCTATCACAACGCGCCTCCAATGAAATCACCTCCACATCTAACCACTATGTGAGAAAAGGTGTACCTTCGTCAAATTTCCATGGTAAGAAATCAACTGCAGCATTGTTCGCACCCATCTTGTACTCAATGAAAAAGTTATATCCAATAGTTACACAATCCACAGTTGTTGAGCCAAAGCACTGATCTTCTACGTCAGCAAGAACTTTAAGCTATAGTTGTTCAGCAATGGCCTTTCAGCTTGGCCAATAGCTAGTAGTTGCATATCACAACGCGCCTCCAATGAAATCACCTCCACATCTAACCACTATGTGAGAAAAGGCGTACCTTCGTCAAATTTCCATGGTAAGAAATCAACTGCAGCATTGTTCGCACCCATCTTGTACTCAATGAAAAAGTTATATCCAATAGTTACACAATCCACAGTTGTTGAGCCAAAGCACTGATCTTCTACGTCAGCAAGAACTTTAAGCTATAGTTGTTCAGCCATGGCCTTTCAGCTTGGCCAATAGCTAGTAGTTGCATATGAAGCAAAGATAATACCCCATGAGATTGAGGAATTCACAAACCACTCGGATCATCGTTGGGTGGGCCAATCCATCATGGCCTAGACCTCCATTGTGGCCGAGACATGTATCCATGCGACACTGTTTGCTGAGATCAAGTGGTCCAAGTACTCCAAGATGGGTTTCCCAGAGGAACACTTATATGGATAGTCCTTCAAGTAGTGGTTGGCCATGATGCCCAAAAATGTCTGAAGGTGACCATGGTGTAGTTGCTGTTTCCGAGAAGAAATACTTGCGATAAACACTATGAACTTGGATCCAATCACGAGGTATGTTCGTGCCTAACCTCAGGATTGTAGGGTTTTTTTGCACCAAAAGCACAACACTTTGTTTCTCAATCTTGGAATTGATGGTGGGATAGTGGAGTAGTGGATGGTAATCCTGAAATTGGTCGATTGGTGGTAGTGGAAGTTTGTTGGAGTGGTGCGCAAGGAGAGAGGTTGAGATTTGGAGAGGTTTGTATGGATAGTGTGAGGATTGGTGGTGGAATGACCGGTGAGGTTATGATGACAATTGTGGTGAAGTCGTCCTCCACGAACCACACTTATTGCATGGCAAGTGACAGTGGGGTGGGATTGTTGAAGTGGAGGCAAGCTCTAATATGTGGCTTGGTTTTGTGCATGAAATGGCAAAAGTAGTAGGCGGTACAAAGGTCGGGCACATGACTAGTGATCTCCACAACATCGTAGGAGTTGAAGAAATCGATTTTTTGTGGGATGCAAAGACTTTTTGAAGGCATTGTCGGCTTGACAAATGTCGTACGCGTGATAAATTCGTCTTTCAAAGACGACCAAGTTAAGATCGGCATCGCATGACAGAGCCATCGCATCTATTGAAGAGTTGAACCCTCCATGCAAAACATAGTGAGAGGCAAGTTGTGCTTGAGTAGTGTCTTGACACTCGAAAAATTACTCAATCCAAGCAATCCATCTGAAGGGGTTAGTGCTCTCAAAAATTAGAATGTCCACCAACGTGGACACGTGGTAGAAGGTCGATGGTGGCCAGGGGAGGCATTGTGGCCGAAGGTGGCCTAGAAGTACTTGCGACGCTATTACGGTGGTGGACATAGAGGGGCAAGAGGGCAGAGGGGCGGAACACCCATTTTGCGACAATTGAATCATGTCGTTGACAGAGGAATCGAGAATAGAGAAGCGTGATGAAAGGGTGCCATCCTCGTTAGCAATGTCATCTATGTGCTCGTCCATCGCCCACATCAAGGGTATTTGGAGCTATTCGATGAGTAGTGGGTAATTGGACATCATGAGTTGCAATTCCCAGTGGTCAATGCGTCGGAGCAAGCCATGAAATCAACGACGATCAGTCAAGCTGTTATGTAGCATTGTTTCCCAACGGCTTTAGAAAAAGGTGGAAGGAGCAAGTTGGGCCATTATTAGCTATTGGATGATAGAAAGTCAAGGGTTGTGGGATTCTGATAGACTATTGAACGAAGAACGAGACATGCTTGCAATAAACGGAAAGACGGATACAATCCGGCGCGGACGCCGGCCAAGATCTAGGAGGCTGGTTCCTCCTAAGACTCCTCTCTCAAATGAGAGCCAAAACCCTAAGATCTCAAAGATGATACAAACACTCTCATACCTCCTCCTTATATAGGGAGGAGGGGGCTCACATGACAATAAACAATTAAAACAATACTTAATTAATATTAATTAATTAATACGAATTAATTAATTAATACCAATTAATTACATTAATTAATTAAGGTGGTTTCCATATGCGCTCCTCCTGCAGTCTGATGTGCGTTGGCGGAAGCAGTATCGTAACAATAGGCCGCTCTTGAAAATTGACCTTGTCCTCAAGGTCAAGACAAAAAATTGTCGGGGTCCTTCAAATTGTCGGCAGCGATTATAATTGAAAGGAACGACGGACGATTGTTTTTGTCATCGAAAGAGGGGGTGAGGTGAGGTGCGGAGATAAAAATCTGAGAGTTTAAGAGGGAAAATTGGTGGCAGCTAGTGTGGGTTTCCAGGAAGAAAGAGGAGAGTTGATGTGGGATCACTGGGATGTGATGGGGCAAGGGCAAAAGGACAAAAGAGGAAGAGACCAAACAATAAGTGGGAGGGGGCTGCTTTATGGGGGGCTCGAGAACAGGACGAGATTTGCTGGCGTGCAAAAGGGGATAAGAAATGGGAGGGGGCTGCTTTATGCGGTGCGCTGGGAGATCTGCGGCAGGGTTGCGGGCGGACGACAATCGTGGAAAGAAGCGGTGCGCCGGAAGATTTGCGGAATGGTTGCGGGTTGACGACGACAGAAGGCGCTCGATAGAGATGTCGTCTGCCTGTGCAGGAAGCGGCCCGGGCTGGAGTTGGAAGACGACGGCAGAAGAGGGATCGGCGCCAGAAACTGTGCTGGAGGTGCGGGCTTCAGCTTCCACAGCTGGAATCGGCGCTGAAGGAGCGGCTGGTATGGTCGGGCGGCGGTCGACGCTGAGATCTGCTGCTGGAGACAGCGGCGGTTGACGCTGTATCTGCTGTTGGGGTGCGTTGTTGGAGACATCACGGCGTATCGGCTGCTGGAGACGGCACGTCGTATCTGCTGCTGGAGACGGCGGCTTGTATCTGTTGTTGGTGTGTGCTGCTGCTGGGGAAGGTTGGTCGGCACGGCGTTGGAACAAGGTCTGCAAGGATGCAGACAGTGAAGCGGGGAGGTTGTCGTGGATGTCGCAGCGGCGTTCGATGGAGGCGAGATGGCGGCCGATGGGGTTGAGGCGGCTGTCCATTGTGGCATGAGCCCCGGCGGCTTCGAAGGAGCGGACGGGGGCGGCAGGTCGGACCATTGATAGACTATTGAACGAAGAACGAGACATGCTTGCAATAAACGGAAAGACGGATACAATCCGGCGCGGACGCCGGCCAAGATCTAGGAGGCTGGTTCCTCCTAAGACCCCTCTCTCAAATGAGAGCCAAAACCTTAAGATCTCAAAGATGATACTAACACTCTCATACCTCCTCCTTATATAGGGAGGAGGCTCACATGACAATAAACAATTAAAACAATATTTAATTAATATTAATTAATTAATATGAATTAATTAATTAATACCAATTAATTACATTAATTAATTAAGGTGGTTTCCATATGCGCTCCTCCTGCGGTCCGATGTGCGTTGGCGGAAGCAGTATCGTAACAGATTCCAAGGAAGGAAGCGCACAATTGCATTCAATAAGGAATGAAATACATCGAACCTTGTTCATTCAGTTGCACTCGACCAAAATCCACAAAAGATAGATAGTTCAAAAGATGTTAAACCCTAAAACACCTTCCATTACATAGTGGGGTACAACATTCAATTGGGAAATAAAATATTAAAATGGGAATTAAAATAACTACTATGACTTTTTTCTCATGATTTGATACGAGTAAATACAGAGCTCAACCCAAATAAACATGAAATATGAGTCGCATTGCAGCATTTCTAACAAGGTTCCATAAGGTTATAGAGACATTGACGGGCGTGGAAGGCACAATAACACTCTAGATTGATGTGGAGAACTCTAGGGGATGAAGTGACCATGATGTGTTCGGAGAGACCTAGAGTATTGTAGAACATTCAAATAATGTGCATTATTCATGTTATATATATATATATGAGGAAGTGTGTGTTAGATGTATTATATTGTATAGTCTGGTGGTCGACTATCTTGGGCTCACCTCTGGGTGTTGGGATCACCCTTCCGTGTATATATATGTAGACCCATTGTTGAGTAATATGATTTAATCGATTCATTCTCCTATCATGGTATCAAAGCGATCAAAGCTAGGTTTTCCGCTCTAAGTTTCCGATCCCCGCTTCCGCCTATTCCTTCCGCTGCCGATCGATCCCCGCTTCCGCCTATTCCAGGATCGATCGTCTCCTCCAGGATCGTCTCCTCCAGGATCGATCGTCTCCTCCAGCATCGTCTCCTCCAGCATCGTCTCCTCCAGGATCGTCGATCTCCTCCAGGATCGCTGCTTCCGCCTGTTGCTCCCGCCTGCCGATCGATCGTCTTCTTCTCCTTGCCAGATCGTCGGTCGCCTCTCTGCCTCTCTGCCGATCGATCGCCTGTTGCTTCCGCCTGCCAGATCGTCGATCGTCTCTCTGGATGCTTTCTTCCTTCGTGAGCAGTATGGTCGGGGAACTCTTACTCCTTCCTTTGTTCCTTCTGAGCAGCAGCTTGCAGACTTGATGACTAAGCCGCAAACTCGGTCCCAACATGCTTATCTATTATCCAAACTCTCGGTGTATGAACCCCCGTGAGTTTGAGGGGGGGTGTTAGATGTATTATATTGTATAGTCTGGTGGTCGACTATCTTGGGCTCACCTCTGGGTGTTGGGATCACCCTTCCGTGTATATATATGTAGACTCATTGTTGAGTAATATGATTTAATCGATTCATTCTCCTATCAGTGCGAAGAATGTTCTAAGAGATCATGAGCGTGGAAGGTTTGAGTGCCTTCCTTTCTTTGGAGGAAAAAAAATGTTAGATGCCTATAAAAGAGGATGACCCTTATAATTTGTAATCACCCAAATGTTGGAGCAATCTAAGAATTTTCCCTCTTCCATTTCTCTCCCACCCTGTATATTGCGATGTGTAAGTTTATCGCGCACGCGCAGGGGGGGGGGGGAATCCATTGACTTATAAGTGGGAAACCTAAGGCCTCATAGGGTTAAGTGCAAGGAATCTCTGGTCTCGTACTCTCGTCACACATGCATGAAGCAGTGTGTGGGAACTGGGACCAAGCTGGGCACCTGCTATATGAAGAGTTTTCCACACAGAATGGAGATTGAGAATACACTTCAAAGCTACTTTGAAAAATCTTCCAGAAAGCACTTTCTAAACGTAGGTTGGCAAATGCCCAAAATAAATACATTCAATCCATTACGGAGACAGTTAAAAGGGATAAAAAAAGAGTAGATTTTTCCCTTGTTTTTGGGCATGATAATGAAGCTCCGCAATAGTTTTTAATAAACAAACAGAAATCCATTTGCTTTTCATATAGCCTATGCACCATTTGTGCAATAAAATAGCTCCAGCAACTTGTACTCACCGTAGCTTCTTAAACCTGTTTCTCAGCCAATTATAGCGAAGATAACTAAAACAAACAAACTCTTAAGTCTATGTTTAAAGGTAAACAATAAAATCAATGGATTATTGATATCTATTTGCCTATATTTGATATAAATGAAAGGTTATGGGTAGACCAGCTTCTTAGCAATAAACATAAGGTTATATTCTTTGGAGTGCATACAAAAATCTATTGAATGCAATAAAATAATTTAAGAAAATTAAAAATATTTTGAAGAGGAGATATGTTGAATGCACTAAATGACAATGATAAAGAGTTTCGCACCCGTGTAGCTGTATTCTCTGCAGCTTCAAGTGCCGCATCTCCTGCATTGGCAAACCGGTTCACCCAAGCTGAAAATCAGGATTGAGTATCAGGGTTAGGAATTAGCAGCAGTAATTTGTAAAGTTGTGATAGTAACTAGTTATCTTGGTAAGATTTACTAGATCATATTATTGATGATTTATGCATTGCCCTTTCATGCCTAGTTGGTAAAAGAACAAAAGAAATCTCAATCATTCTAGTTCAATATTTCTGGTAAAAATTCACAGTTTTTGGAGCCACGGGAGTGTGTAGAAATTTGAGTGAATGCAAATGCATTTTACTTAGAAATTCATATTGGTTGATTGGTTCCAATGTAATTAACAGACTGTAGAACTCATAAAAAGTGATACAAAATGTTGTGATCTTGTCACACACACAACTAGAGGAAACCCCTATAATTACAATGGGCCCTTTAAGGGATAAACAAAGTTTTAAAAAAAAAATTAATTGTAGGATTTATACACAGATATGAACAAAATAATTCAACAGCCCCCTCAAGTTGGAAGTGGGAGTCTCATGAAATTCTAGCTTGGCACAGAGAATAGATATCATAGAGATCAAATATATCTAAGAGGTTATGTAGAACATAAGGTCCAACAGGCTTGGTGAGAAAATCGGTGGTTGATCAATAGACGCAACAAAGGGCAGACCAAGGGACCCATCTCGAACCTTTTTGCGAACAAAATAGATGTCCACTTCAATATGCTTAGTCCTCTTGTGGATAACTGAATCGTTTATGAACTGCAGTCTAATTGTCTCAAAAAAGTGGCATAGGTAAAATATAAGACCGAGTTCAGTAATAAAGGGTTTAAGCCACACAATCTTACATGCTCCCAAAGCAGGAGCAAGATACTCAACTTCAATATTGGAACGTGTAACTACAAATTGTTTCTTGTTCCACTAAGAAACCAAGTTACAACCAACAAATACACAATATCCAAATGTTGAGCATCCGTTAGAAAGAGATCCAACGCAATTAGCATCAACAATTCATAAATCTTTAAATGGTCATGATTTCTATATATAAGACCCTTTTTTCTGGATGAGTCTTAATATATTTAAAGATCTTGTGAAAACTCGCCATGTGAGAAGAGTAATACGGCAATTGCACTCATCAATCAAGTAAAATAAGGATGGGTAAAGATAACATCTCAAGGGATTAAATTAAACAAGTACGAAAATATGCATTAATTCTAATTGTATTTTTACAATTGATTCGGAGATGACAAAAATTGCAAGAAATTAAACTAAGCAAACTACTGCTAACGACTAAATATAATAAGCAAACATGTGAACATGGCTAAGGCATTTGTTCTCACCAATACATTGTTGTAGAATATAGATTGATTATGCTTTACGTCAAAAAATTTATTCATGTGACGGCGGAGTTTCCCTCACTATTCAATAACCTATACCTATTCAATATCATTTGATTTGATCTTTAAATAGATAAAAGGGTGTTACATAATCAATATTTATATTTAAATAATGAAAATTCAAGAGCATATCATATATCACATATCTTCGGGTTTTTTAAAAATCATGAATCACGTATTCATATTGTACCATATCTTGTATGAGTTATCACTTAAAATCGAAAATCGTGAACCAGTACCACAAAGAACCGAACCGAACGCGAAATATTTGGTTCCTGTTTGAATTTTGGAACCGTGAACAACAATGGTCCAGGTGTGGTTCCTTCATTTTATTATCCAGACCGGAACTGCAACAATCAACATACAAGTCTCGAGCGGTTTCAGAATTTATAGACCCGATCCGGACCAGACCGAAGCAGAACCAAACCGCAACCCGCTATTATTATTATTTTATTATAATATACTTTTCTTATATAATATTATATAATAATATTATTATAATAGATTATTACTGTTGGGTCCACGTCAACATGTTGTGGGACCCACAACTATTAATTAAGATTAATAGTTTTCCCAAAAATTGTCCATTCCACCCATTCCAAATCAATAGCAGCGGCTCTATTTATTCTCTTTTCTGGAGAACCGCTAAAATGGGATAAATGCAGCGGTTTCTTTCGGAACTGCCCCTTGGTCGGTTATCAAGAGGTGGTGTCCTTTGGTACAGGTGAGAGAGAAAATTGATTTGATAAGTGGTGAAAACTGCTGTCTTTAGTGGAGAAAATAATTGATGTTTTTAGAAGCGGAAAAACTGCTGCATTTAGTGAGTAGAAAAGGGCTGCATTCAGGGGTGAAGAAGGAACCACTGCTGTTGCAACGAAGTCTGACATGCCGAGTGAAACGGTTCGTTGTTTTCAGCGAAGGAAGAGGAGTGAGGAAGACCAAGGAGGCTTGGGTATTCTCCTCCTAATTTCTCTCACTTGTAATCTCTTGTCCAAAGAGTCCTTTGGCAAGAACGAATTTATTGGTGTGCCTCTTGGCTCTTGTACTTGTGATTTGCTCCGCGGAGGGAGTTGTGTTGTAGCCTCTAATCCTTGATTAGAGAAGAACTTGGTGATCTCATTATTGGATAGTGGAAGGTTAAGTGGCTTACGAGTTCCGTGGTTTTTTACTCTTAGTCGGGGGAGAGTTTTCCACGCTAAAAACTTGCGTTTACACTTTCTTATTTATTTTTTCCATTGTGCATTCGAGGAGGGAATATCATATTCCACATTAATTTTCCCTACAATTATTATTATAGTTAGCCGATTTTTAATAATTTTCAACAAAACCTTAGGTTTTCTGTCTTTCAATCAAAAGTCTCAAGCTAATTTTTTCCAAAAAAAAAAAGACTTTCAATTTCCTGCCTTTCAATTAGAAGTCCCACTCCAAGCTGTCAGACACAGAGCTAAACCCATCACTCCATCAGGCCATCATCACGCAGAGAGGTGCAACCCGCGTGCATTTTTTTTCTCTCCAAAGCAGAGTCGTGCGAGTCCCAATGCCCTAATTCCTTCCTCGATTCCTTCCTCGACGGGGATTTCAACGAGAAGCCCTTTACCCTATTTTCGCTACAACTTCTTTGACGACGTTGTCCCACTGTCCAGCACCTTATCTCCGCTTCAACTTCTTCGGCACGAGCAGTCCGACATACCCTATGACACAACCGCTTCCACAGTTCTTCCATACTTCCATCTTTCGCACCCTTTCTCAAGCTCGCTAACAAGTTGACGACGAAGAGTCGAATATGAGCAGGAGAGCGGTCTGCGCGTGCCTAGTGCGGTGGTCAGATGACTCAGGTAGTGACTTAAATCCTAATAGCGGCGTAAATTTAATTTAGGTTTTGATTTTCATTTAGGCATTCAGATAGTTTTTGATATCTTAATGTCTGAATGAGTTGTTAAATCACTATTAGTTTTTTCCTTCATGCATGTACGTTTCAATTTTCATTCATGCATTCACCGATACGGGTACACAACATCCTGCAACCATGCTTCTTCGCCTTGCATCTTCGGGATTTTCATTTGGGGTGAGCTATTTTCTTTTTTTAATTTCTCAAATTAGACCAAAGTTTTAATACTTTTTATACCTTAACATTTGTTTATATCAATTTGAAAGTAAATTGAAACCAGGCATTCACAGATACAGACAAACTATTTTCTACTTTTTAATTTCTCAAATTATATCAAAGTTTTAACACTTTCCTATACCTTAACATTGCTCATTCGCCATCATATCAGGTATTCTTCTTGCCAGCAATTTTTTATTGAATGATTTATTACTGCTCCTATTTAAAGTTTGATTGACATTTAAAGTGTATTTTATTAGTTTTCTTTTACAAATATCGCAACTTCAGTTTTATTAGTATTTACATTTATATGTGGCTCTCAGTTTACTCATTTTACAACGTTCTTGTTCTTAAAGGTTTTACTGATTTGAACCGGAATCGAACCAGAACCGCATAGAACCGGACCGAACCGCTAGTCGATAATTTGGTTTCGGTTCTTGCTAAACCAGAACCGTAGGCACGACGGTTCCAAAAATTTTGTTGGAACCGGAACCGGACAAATCAAATAAGGTTTTGGTTCTAATTTAAAGAATCGTTACCTTAACAGTTCGGTTCACGGTTTATTAGAATCGGAACCAAACCGGAACCGTGTCAACTCTAATGGGGATCATAGTTCACAGGTGGACTGGCGTATCAGAGTCCGTTCGAGTTTACACGCGTCGGAAGAGGGTTTAGGATCGTCGTATGGACGATCCAAGCCCGTGGTCGCATACAAAGCGTCGACGGGGATATTTTCAAAGTATTTGATTTATTTTTTGAATATTATTTATGCATATTTTTTGTGTATCGTGACAGCCAATCATAGTCGTCTGTTATGTATTTCTAGCCTATAAATATGTTCATAGAGTTCATTTGAGGGCATTGCAAAATTTTGAAACTGTCAGATTTTTGTAATTATCCACAGTGCTGATTATGTTGGACATTAGGTGTTGAAGCCTAATCTATAACCACATTTTCATTTAGTCGACCCCTACACTCATTGTTTCTACATAGCCAATCGATACTGCCTATAATTGCTAGGAACCGCTAGTTGCAGTCCATACATCTTAACAACCGCTCAAAATTACTGGGAAATTGCCGGATTTCGTTCCTCTATCAGCCCTCGCTGGATGAGAACGAAGACCACTGGGTTGAAGCCGAGGCTTGCCAAGGACCAGGTCTCCTTCCTGGACGAGAACGATGATTCTTCTATTGATTTCAAGGCTCGCCGACAATTGTCGCCCCGCCCAGGACGAGAATGACGCTTTTGCTAATTTAAAAGCTCGTCGAGAGCTGTCGATCCTTCCCTAGACGAGAACAAAAAGTACATGTATCCAGCCTCACCCGTGCTCGACTGTGCAGGATCACCTTCCAGTGCCGACACCCAGTTTCTCTCTAGCCTGTCGAGCTAGAGTACTGCTCAGTCCCGGTTTCTGGCAACTCCATCGACGAGACAGCGATAGATTGTTGTTGTAGGCCGTCAATCCCCTCCTTCCGGTTCTCCCCATCTCCAACAATCATGGCTTTCATTGTTTTCCATTTGGGAACTACTAGAACAACAACCCGTCGCCTCCTACAACCCCCTCAAGGAGAAATCCAACTCCCCGCTTCTCTTACTTCCCCGTGAAGTCCAAATCAGTGTCGGAGATTAACTTCGGCGGCAAAAATATTTCAATGATATCGTCCAGAGCCAGATTCAGCCTCTTCACACTTTCTAGTGGTCTTGATTACTTGCGTAAGTTCAAATTTTGGAAATTCTCTTGCTTATATTGAATACTTGGTTGGAAAGTATATCATTGGGAATCCTAGTTCGTATTAATTTACCTAATCATCATGATATTTGAAAGGCATATTCGCCGAGCATTTGTGAAAGCACTCTTTCATTCATTTAGCATTTGCTAATTTACCTTATTTGTTGATTTCAATTGTGGGTATTTGTAATTTCCTCTAGTAATTTCAGTACTCAATGTTAATTTTACTTGTCGGATTCTTGCATGAGCTCTGCATCATTCTAGGTCTCCCCATCGTCACTACATGTGCACACATTCATTAGAATTTCATTAGTGCATACTCACACCACAATCTTCACTTTATCCTACGCCAGTATCTCATCTTTGTTCTCATGCAATCTAGGTGCACACAACACTTCCATTCTATTCAAAGTCATGGAGCAAGAGCATTCCATGTAAGAGTTATGCGCATTGAGCACTACATCGCCCAGATATCAACCCCACCACCACCACCACCACTCCCCATGTCGCATTATCGAGATCCAACAATAATCGACATGAAAACCCACTGCAAGTTTCCTCGTTGGTACTCAATCTTCCACTGCATCTACTCATACCTCCTTCTAAATCAAACTCACAATTCCAATGCTTATCAAATCAAGAGTACCTCGACCTCCATCGTCATGGACTATTTCCACTGCAAACAATTATATTTCAATACACACAAATGTCAAAAATTAAGAATTACACGTGCTTCTTAGTGTCGAAGATAGAGATTTTGAGGGACTTGAGTATTGTGATAGTCATACATTGACTTGTCCTTGAGGACGATGTCAATTTCAAGATGGGGGTATTGATAGGTACATGCAGAAGAACAGATAACTCAAGGGATGTCAGTTATCACTACCAGGCTCAGGACATAAGAGCCTTCATTTAATTTTGAATCTTGTATTTTTTTTTCATTAAGAGTCTTTATTTCTCTTTGTGAGTCTAGTCAATACATAGAGGACTTGTATTGTCAGATTCTCTAGGCTAAGTTTACTCTTAAGAAATAAAAAATCAAGTACTTGTGTTTAGGAGAGAGGGTTGCCTCTGGAGTTTGTTCCAATGGATGGGAGCATACTATTTATATTTTCTTTATTATCATGCACTATTTCACATAGCCTTCTGAAGCTCTTTTTTGGACAACAAAAGATGCAGTAAAAAAATTACAGATGAAAGCTGCCATTGTTAGTGGAAGGGGCATGTAGAAGAACAAAGTTGGAAATCACTCTTTGGAATATTCAACCAATAATTATGTTCTCTAACGTAATACAAGAAGAATAAGTTCTTAAATAGGACAAGGGAGAAAGGAAGAAAAGAGAATAGACAATGTGGGACTAAAGAAGCCTAAGGGGAAAGGACCAAAAGGGCCTTTATACATGGGCTTTTTATACATGGGTTTTTATAAGTTCTAACACTCCCCCGCAAGCTGGAACATACAAGTCGTAGGCACCAAGCTTGAAAAGGCACTTCTGGTACAGAGAGCGAGGTAGAGCTTTTGTAAGAACATCAGAGACTTGATCAGCAGCAGGAACATGACGAAGACAAACTTTCTGAAGTAGAACCTTTTCCCGGACAAAGTGACAGTCAACCTCGATATGTTCGGTGCGTTCGTGAAACACAGGATTTTCAGCAATATGTATAGCAGCTTGACTATCACAAAAGAGTATTGTCGAAGTCGGAAGCTGGACTCCTAAATCAGTGAGGAGACTCTCAAGTCAGGTGAGTTCAGAGACGGCAGCGGTCATGGAACGATACTCAGCTTCAGCGGAGGAGCGAGCAACCACCGTTTGCTTCTTGCTTCGCCAGGTAAATAGATTTCCACCAAAGTATGTGCAGTAACTGCTGGTTGAGCGATGATCATCGAGAGACCCAGTATAATCAACATCACAGTATGCTACAAAGGATAGAGAGGTGGAAGGCTTGTATACCAGGCCTTGTCCAGGAGCATTCTTTAAGTATCTAAGAATTTGCTTGACGGCCTGAAGGTGGGAAGTCCGGGGAGCATGCATGAAGCGGCTGACCACACCAACCGCAAAGGAGATATATGTACGTGTGACAGTCAGATAGATAAGGTTGCCCACGAGGCGTCGATAATAATCTGGATTAGGAAGGAGCATATTTGAGTCTGATCCGTGAGAATTCAGTTGATGGTTTGTATCCATGGGTGTGTCCACAGGTTTACACCCAGAGCAGCATCATGGAGGAGATCAAGACAATATTTTCGCTGAGAGAGAACCAAACCATCTGGTCGTCGAGCGATCTCAATCCTTAGGAAGTATCGTAGCCGACCTAGGTCCTTGGTGTGAAATTGAGAGGCAATATGCTTCTTGATGTGAACAATGCCAGCAAGGTCATCTCCCGTGACAAGAATGTCATCAACATAGACCAAGAGAATTAACAGTTCCGGAGGGACGTCGACGGGTAAACAATGAGAAATTTGTTGAGCTTTGGGTAAATCCACACTCACGAACCACTCGACTAAATTTCTCAAACCATGCTCGGGGAGACTGTTTGAGGCCGTATAAGGATTTCTTCAGGTAACACACTAGGGACTCCCCCGTGGTTGCATAACCAGGAGGTTGTTACATATAGACCATTTCCAGCAGATCACCATTGAGGAAGGCATTCTTGATGTCAAGCTGGTGTAGCGGCCAATGTCGATGGACCACAAGAGATATGAGCAGGCGAACAGTGTTGAGCTTGGCAACCGGAGAGAAGGTTTCCTCATAATCAATACCATGTTATTGAGTGAATCCACGAGCGACAAGACGAGCCTTAAGGCGATCAACCCGCCCATCGGGATGATATTTGACAGTGAAGATCCACTTGCAGCTAACCAGGGACTGGTCAGGAGGAGGGGGAACAAGGTCCCATGTGTTGTTCTCCCAGAGTGCCGTCATTTCTTCATCCATAGCGGTTCGTCACCCGAGATGTTGAAGAGCTTCCTGCACATAAAAGGGAAGGGAAATAGAGGACAAAGAAGTCGCAAACCTCTGCAAATCAGGAGATAGCCGGTGTAAGGAGACATAGTTGGAAAGAGGATGCACGGTGGAAGGTGTGGGTGGATCAGCAGGCAGCAGAGCATTCCTGGTCGGCAGGGGCTGTTGCGAGGCACTATTTTGAGGGGAGCGACGAGAATAGACACGGAGAGGAGGTGTTGGGAGAAGAGGTGGTAACGGGGATGTGGTAGGAACAACAGGACGTGGGAGATCGCGAGGGGAAGACAGTGTCATGGGGGCGGTGTCATGAAAAGACTGTTGTTCAAGGAACATAACGTTTGCAGACGTAATCAGTTTTCGGGTAGAGGGAGAATAACAAGCGTAGCCTTTTTGAGTCCGGGAGTACCCAACAAACATGGAGCGAGTTGCACGTGGGGCTAATTTGTCAACAGGAGGTCCAAGATGATGGATGAAGCAGACGCAGCCAAAGACCCGTGGAGTTAAGGGAAATGGTTTGCGCTCAGGGAATAAGAGAGAGAAGTGGTGGAAAAGTTGAGGACCGAGGAGGACATGCGGTTGATAAGGTAGCATGCAGTGGAGAGCAAAATTCCAGTAGTAAGTAGAGATCGAGCCACTTCGAGAAGGTGGTGATTCTTTCGCTCAGCGACGCCATTTTGTTGCGGCGTATAAGAACATGAGGTTTGGTGAATAGTCCCCAAGGACCTGCAGAACTGTTGGAAGTCATGACTAGTGTATTCACGGGCATTGTCAGTGCGAAATATTTTAATGTTAAGAAAAAATTGGGTGGTGGTTTCAGCAGCAAAAGAATTAAAAATAGACAGGAGTTCAGAGCGATCATGCATCATATATAACCATGTCATGCGGGAGTAATCATCAATAAAAGTAACGAAGTAACGATAACCAAAAAGACTTGGAGTTATGTAAGGTCCTCAAATATCAGAATGCACTAAATCAAATGGGGCAATACTTCGAGTACAACTAGGAGGAAAAACAGAGCTATGTTGTTTTCCATAAATACAAGATTCACAATCGAAAGAAGAGAAATGATAGTCCAACAGAGCCTTCTGAAGGATTGGAAGAGGAGCATGACCAAGGCGACGGTGCCAGTCAACAGAACTAATGGAAGATAGCGCAGGAGCAGGTGGATCCAAGATATAGAGCCCGTTAGACAGCCGTCTGCTACCAATGATATTCCGAGTCTACCGATCCTGCATAAGAAAAGTAGAGGAAGAAAAAGTAATACGACAATCATTATCATTGGTGAGACGACTGACAGAAAGCAGATTAAAGTGAGAGTCTGGAACATGAAGAACAGATTTCAACGGGATAGTTAGAGTAATCATCATATCGCCACAACCAGTAATAAGAGTAGTGTCATCATTGGCCACGGTAATAAACTTTGGACATGGAGAGTCCAAATACAGAGCCGGCTTCTGAGGAGTGATGTGGTTGGTTGCACCGAAATCCAAAATCTAGGAGGGTCTATAGGTGATGAAGTATCTAGTTGCCTACCGAAATCACCTAGAGGGGGGTGAATAGGTGATAACTGCGTCTTTTGCAGAATAAAAACTTAATAAAAAAATAACACAGAAAGCAAATCACAATCACAGACGACACAAGGAATTTTATAGTGGTTCCCCGATCTTGGGTACTCCACTTTCCCGCATCGCCAATCTAGCACCACAGCTAGCCTTGACTACTTCACAATATCTCGGATCAAGAATGATCCTACAATCTCGGAGTCACCACTCCTACAACTCGGAGACAAATTCTCCTATAAACTCGAAGACAACGCTCCTACAAACTCGGAGATAACCCTCCTACAACTCGGAGATAAATCTCCTACAAACAATAGAGATTGTATATAACAAAAAAACAACAAAATGAGTTCAGATCTGAAATACTGTAATCTTTTGTCTTCTTGATATTTGGAGAACTTTGGCTTGAAGAAGATGAGGAGAAGAAGAAATCTCAGATCTGACCTTCTAGGATTCGACAAGATCCAATAACCTTCAGTAGATGATATGAGCAATGATCTGTCGAATCTTTTCTTCCAAAGGATCGGCTGAAAGAGAGAGAGAGAACGATCTTCAACGATGACGGAGGCGGCGGCTCTTTCTCGATTTCCGATCAAATAGAGAGTTAGGTTTTTCGATAATCAATAATCAATCATAGAATAAGAGTCGAAAGGAGCCTTATATAGTAGACAATGATAACGGCTAAGAGTCCTTGAATTAAGGTAAAATTAACCTTAAAACAAAACACACGTGTCGTCGACTCCGTCAGAGAATAATAACAGAACCGTCAGAACACAGATTTCAAAGCAGGACAAGAAGAGAAATTCTTTCTCGAGATAACAAAGATTTCTCGAGAAATGAAATAATTTCTCGAGAGAAGGCTGCACCATATCGAGAAACGGCTTGGAAAACCTTTTTGAAAGACTTGAAAAAAACTTCTTGAGAACAATAGGACTTCTCGAGAAATAACTTTGACTTCTCGAGAAAACACCTGACTTCTCGAGAAATAGCTTAGAAAACGCTTCACTGAACAAATGAGAAGATTTCTCGAGAACAAAGACGACTTCTCGAGAAATAGATTTGATTTCTCGAGAGACTAAGAGACTTGTCGAGAAAAACACTAGAAACACTAGAATTGAAGTCAGACAAGGATTTCTCGAGAAATGAAAAAGACTTCTCTAGAAATAGACTTGATTTCTCGAAAGATGACTTTGATTACTCGAAAAATATACATAGAAAATTTTAAACCTTATTCCTTCTTTCTTTCTCTTGGACAAAAGCAACTCTTCCAACTCCCAAGCTTCAAGGGTCTTGAAAATGAAGTGTATCCCAATAGAGAGATCACACATGAGTCAACACCATGTTCCACACAATGAGGGATTACATTGCATGAGATTGTGTTTAATGACCCATTGTGATCTAACATTGGTCTACACTTGGCAATTATAACCTGCAAGAACATAGCTAAAAGACAACATCAAATACACTAGCAATTCACCTTGGTTCAAGGGTGACTTCCTACAAATCTAGGCTATTGTGGATACAATACCCAACAGGTGAAACAGGAGATACCTGTATGGGAGACAGAAGAACCAGAGGAAGATGGCAGGGACGTCAGACCACGCAGCTGCTGCAGTTCTCCCCTTAAGGCATCAATGTCAGGGTGAGAAGGGGCAATCTCACGAGTAGTGGAGGCATGGGGTAGGGAGGAACCATGCTGTGGTGGAAACCCAAGTTTCCTATAACATACTGCTTCAGTATGACCCTCCCGGCCACAAAAGGTGCAAAGATGGGTGTTCGGACCTTTAGGGCGATGACGGTTATCACGACCACTCCCTTGTGTATTAGAGCGGCCACCCCGAGAGGGAACAGGTGGGGGGTTGTGATCTGAACCGTGATGAAGGAGCACAGGAGACGGGGTCGGAAGGGCAGTAGGTGGCGTCACCTTAAGCAACATGGAGCAAACATCAGAGAGAGAGGGTATAGTAGGAGAGGAGAGGATATTTTCTCGAACACTGTGGAGATGAGGAGGAACGTGAGCCATCATTAAGGAAATACCAACAACTTCCTTCTAAGCCCGCTGAGTTGCAAAGTCCGGAGTAGAGAGCTGATGTTGTATCCAGGCCTCCACAAGAGTCTTGGACTGGGCAACATAAGAGGTGAGATCCCCATCGAGCCCGGGGTCAAGCTGTTGTAGAGCAAGAAAAATGTCAAACAAGTGTTGGAGACTATCTTTTCCAGAGTATAGGGAATGAAGCTCATCCCACATAGCTTTGGCAGTGTCATGATACATAGTCATCCGGTACGGTTCACCCTCCATGGAATTCAGAAGCCAAGATTGGACGCGGGCATCATCGCGAAGCCAATTCTCGGTAGGGTCAGTAGAAGGGTTGCAGGTAAGATGGTGAAGGAGACCTTTAGTCTGAAGGACCCGGCGAACGGAATGAACCCATTCCACAAAGTTCTTCTTCCCGACAAGGGAGATGATAGTAATCCTGAGTTCATCCCGGGGATCAGAAACGGAGGCGGTAGCAAGAGCCGGAAGAGTGGAAGAAGTGGGGGCAGCAGCAGTTCCCATTGCTGAGTGGGAGCTGGCTAGAGGGAGCTGGCGAGTGGGAACTGGCGAAAGGGAGAGTTGGCGAGTGGGAGTTGGCGAGCGGGAGAGGCGAGTGGGAGAGTTGACGAGTGGGAGAGTTGACGAGTGGGAGAGGCGAGTGGGAGCTGGCGAGTGGGAGAGTTGGCGAGTGGGAGCTGGTGAGCGGGCGAGTGGCGAGTGGGAGAGCTGGCAAGTGGCGAGTGGGAGTGGCGAGTGGCGAGTGGGAGAGCTGGCGAGTCGGAGCTGGCTAGTGGGAGAGGCGAGTGGGAGAGCTGGCGAGTGGGAGAGGCGAGTGGGAGAGCTGGCGAGTGGGAGAGGCGAGTGGGAGAGGCGAGTGGGAGCTGGCGAGTGGGAGTGGAGAGCCGGGAGAAAAGCATCAACCGGAAATAACAGGACCGGAACCTAGCTTTGATACCATGTAGAAGAACAGAGTTGGAAACCACTCTTTGGAATATTCAACCAATAATTATGTTCTCTAACGTAATACAAGAAGAATAGGTCCTTAAATAGGACAAGGGAGAAAGGAAGAAAAGAGAATAGGCAATGTGGGACTAAATGAGCCTAAGGAGGAAAGGGCCAAAAGGGCCTTTATACATGAGTTTTTTATACATGGGCTTTTATATGTTCTAACAGGGCCAAAAACAAAATTATTCTTTAGGTAGTCCTCCTAGATGAAGGGGAAAATGTGTACTTCCCAAAAACTAGAAGCTATTTAAGATAAGTAAAATAAAGTTCTTTATTGCACCTCACATATCATCATGCATTGCTCGATTTAGCAATTGAATTAATTTTGAAAAAAAGTAAAACAATTGAGAAAATAAAGCTCGTGAAAAAAACATCAAAATCATCAATGAGAAACATACGATATCATACAACGAAATTACTGTTAAAGTAAAAGGCGATTATCAGTATGCACTTCAACACAGTAAATAATTTAAATTATACTGAGAGTTTCATATCACCTGGAAGCTTCAAAACGCCGAGTCTTTCTGAAAAAACATCACAAAAGTGGTTGCAATTTCTTGATAGAAGATCATAAGAGCTTCCAACCCATTCTCTTTTTAGTTCCTTAAGGATTTGATTTACAATGTAATTTGTGAAGTCCGTCTCACCCAGAATAATGGACTCGCGATAGGTGTACATTGGATTTTGAGTTGGTGGGCAGTTGAAAACTCCACTACCATTTTCACAATAACCAAAAGACCATTCTTCATCTCCATAAACCTGTCAGTTTAGATGTTAGCGGAAAAGAAAGATCACTAACTAAAAAAAACAAATCTCATATTCACCTTCTCAACCCAGTTATGTTTGTCACCGCAACAACTTTATCGAGGAAAAAATAGCATATTTCAATCAACCTAGATAATAATTTAGACCATAAGTCCATAACTTCAATATGTGACTGAATTTCTACTATAATTCAGAATATTAATAGTGGAATCACTTGCCAGGAAAGGGCGGTGAATTGACGATTGATTTATCATGAAAAATATAGGTAAACTCAAAATGCTATGGTTGTGGGATCAAGGAAGATATGAATGTGAAAACAACAATCGATCAGACTATTAAGTATTCCAATTTCCTAGTACCTTCAGATTCTACTTGGATTTAAGACCATCTAAAAGCAGTGCTCCAAAATATCAAGGTGATGAACAGAGAGATCAGATAAAAGGGGCACACTGAAGTTAAACTTAATTAAAGACTTTTAAATACCAACTTGCCAACCTTCATTTTACCAGAATGGTTGATTTGTAATGTAATTAAAGACATTTTTAAAACATCTACATAAATACACCATTATATCTAGAGTGCCTGTTTTCCAACAATATTGCAAGTTCTAAATAGAATAAAACATAGAAAAAAATGAGAAGGCAGATGTGCGACCAATTATAAAAGAAGTACATTTACCATACCACAACTATTGTAAGAAGAATGTAGAGACAAATTAGCTAAATTAATAGCCTAGTTTTTTTTTATATTGGTTTATATGCGTTCTCGAGTCATCTTGATCAAGTTTATGTATCCTATTATAGTATTCATTAGATGGTCAATTAAATTATATCCATTCTCTTCCTTACTCAGGCTCATGATTTCTATGTAGTAACTTCTATTCAAATATATCTATTGTGAATGAAGAACCATGACAATACCAGGAAACAGAGATGGCATTGATGATTATATACAATTCATATTAATGATAGAAGTGCAGAGGAATAAAGACTAAAAAGTATATTATTTATCTCATCAAATGGGCTATATATAAGAAGAGAGAGCCTCACCTATACAATTAAGAGACTATTACCATGAACCCTTATTTAATGATCACCTAAGTAATGTTGGAGTTAAGTTGGTGGAAACAAGCTAAGTAGAGGAAAATGCGAAATACGCTCTCGCCCAGCCGACACTTCTATTCAAAATTGATAATGCTTAGTGCTATTAAAATATTTCTTAAATAGAATTACCCACCCCTGATTACATTAATTATTTACTTAACAAGACAGACCATTGAGGGCATTTATTCCCGCGCCGATGGATTATTCCTCTTCCCATGGCAGTTGCTTTTGCCCCAAACAAGACTTTCCACATTCCTCCACCACATTTAAGTCTCTCTTAGGGTCCGTTTGACGTGGTGTTTTTGCTCTGGTGAGTTTGGACAAAAACGTCAATATCATAAAATGTGTGTTTGGCATAACCACGGTTATGACCACTACCAAGAAAAGAATCTAATTTGAACATAAAAGTGGATGAAGTTCCTTAGGTGAGGTCGGGCGTTCACGAAAAATGGTTCATAACCACCGCGTTCACGACCGCCACCGCCGTGTCAAACGGACCCTTATTGTTATTCCCCGGATCCAAATTATTCTTGTTCATATATGACGGCATCGGGGGGTTGCCACTTGGCCTTCTCTTACTTTGTTGGGCCCGATAATATGCACGTAAATTTTATTCTATGAGGTCAAACTATTTTTGACAATGAATTATGAAGACTACTGAATTGGAGGTAACTTTATTCTTTGATATATGATAAGACCCTCGCTATTTACCCCTTCTATCCACATCATGAATGCTTACATAAATTTAAACACTTCAACACATTTACTTACATGAAAATCATCTAACAAGGCAAGGAATACATATTTTATTTTCATTAATAATTGTTCACTACTTCAACAGCTTCAAGCTTTGCCAGTCTTTAAT
The DNA here is from genome assembly GCA_033032865.1 of Dactylorhiza incarnata. Classification (NCBI taxonomy): domain Eukaryota; kingdom Viridiplantae; phylum Streptophyta; class Magnoliopsida; order Asparagales; family Orchidaceae; genus Dactylorhiza; species Dactylorhiza incarnata. The sequence continues at coordinate 3,410,542 of JAWHQI010000279.1, read as the reverse complement.
TTCTATGACCCCCTGTGTTTTATTTTATCTACCTTTTGGCGGTGTCCTCGTAATATGAGGTTACTAAGGTCAATTGATTAATGCTTTGAAAGTGTCTAAGAATCAATATGGCTTTTATTCAGTTTTCTCTTCAGTAAACTTAAGCAGTGGATTCATCATTTACGGGAAAAAATAACTATGCTTTAATCTAAATCACCAGTCGTCAAAAATGAAGTAGTTTTTCAAAGCAAGCCCACATTTTGTGCCCCAGGAGAGAGTGAAAAATCACTAATTAGCCAAAGTGCATTTCTAAATGTATTTAATGCAAAGTGCTCAATAAAAGCAATCCAAGCAGATCAAACCAGTAGTGCAATCTACAAACAACTATAAAATAAGTGAGATTTTTTTTCTGATTCCGTGCAGACATGCAATTGAGAGCGAAACGAACAATAATTTATCTAAAATACCATACCGATCATAGGAATGGAAAATATATTTCGGCATTGATGTTGGAAATCCAACGTTGAAGAAATCAGAGAAAGGGGCGAAGTAAGAAACCTGAATGGCGCTGTGGAAGATGCCGCCGATGCCGATGCGATCCTTGAAGATCCTGTTGATCTGAAGAATGGTATTGTTCGTTTTCTCCGAATCGCTATTGGTCACGTCGTAAACGTGCAGTATCACCTTCTTCATCCCCTTTCTTTCTCCCTCCCGGCTTTTCTCGCTTCTGAAATGGTGAAAAAACTCGCCAGGACTTTCTCAGATTAATAAAGTGATAGGTTACTTTTAAGTTCAACAAACAATACATATGGTGAGGATACAAGGATATATATAATATATATATATATATATTCATACCATGTGCTAGGAGAATATTTTATATTTAATAATGTCATTATTATTATCTATTACTAATATTAATTTAAATTAACATTTATACCGTATAATAAGTTGAAAATACTCGAATCCAAATTTCTTTTATTGATTTCAATTTTATAATTTAAAAAATGTGCTTAATTTGTATATATAATTTATTTAAAATATTGTTGCGGGTCGCTCGATGCTCTGGTAGACCAGTCGAATTGAACCACCTTAGCTTGTGAGAGAACCGAGCGCGCAAACAGTCAATGAAAGAACTTAGTAAGTGATAAGAAGATTTTTAACGTGGAAAACCTGGAAATTGTGAAAAACCACGCGGCCGGAGTTGTGCCGGCCAAATTCCACTATCCAATGGTGCGTTACAATTGGAAACTAAGAAATCGAACGCGACAGGTCGCGGCTCGTTACAACGGTAGGAGAGAAAGAGAGAGCCCCGAGGGTGACATGTCACCTCTCGGAGAACTAAGTGCTCTTCTGGGAACGAAAGTGAGATTACCGAGCCGTCTTTTTTGGACCTGGAGTATTCTCGAATTTGCATAGGAAGATTGTCTTCCGGAGTGGAGGAAATCTTCAAGGACTCGAAGGGGATCTTCGAAGCCTCGAAGAAGATCTTCGAAGGCCGAATGAGATCTTCAAGAGACGAAGGAGAACTCAGAGGAAATCTTCAACAGAGCTCTCTCAAGCTTCGAAGGCAAGGTATCTTGAAATGAAAGTCCTGGGCAGGGGTAGCCCGGTAATTTCGTCATTGTAATCGTCGTAACCACCTGACGTGCGAATCACGTTTGTCGATTTGGAGTACACGGATCACCATTTTACGTAAATGACCGTCTCGCTCTCGGGGCAGGTTGGGCGGTTCGGGCAGCTTCGTCGATGACGATGAAGGCAACAAACAAGACCTGCAATCTGAGAAATTAACAAAAGTTAATTGTCGCGCGTGTCAGGAACGTGAATGTGTTCTAAGCGCGCAATGAACGTGAGAGCGTTCTGGGCGTGCAACGAATAGGAGAGCGTTCTGAGCGCGCAACGAACGCGAGAGCGTTCTGGGCGAACAACGAACACGAGAGCATTCTGAGCGAACAGAGAACCAAGGGAACAAACGAGCGTCGTCGGAGAACAGACGTTATGAAAATGAGGACGCACCCTCCGAAGGTCGTGTTATTCGGGAAATGGAATCCACGCCCCCGAAGGGGATCGGACTCCGACCGCACCCACCGAGGATGCGGTTTCAGCTGTATCCCCTGCAAGCCGAGGGGGCGGGGGCGGCGACAATCGGCGGGGGCGGCGTGTTGGTTTGGTTCGGATCCGGTTTGATTCGGATCCAGATTTGTATTTAATCATTTCCCTGGATATATGCAGAGATGGCTAAATCAAGGAGGAAATAATAATATTCATTTCCTTTATTTTTGGTTGGCTTTAGTTGTCAATTATGAGGGAGAGAGATTAAATTGGTTTCATATTATTAGGATTTCCTATTTATAGAATTACTTATTTTGAGGATTTTGGAACCAAATTGGATTCTCACCACCGTGAATTATTTAAGTGGCCACCCGTGAATAGCTTTTAGTGGGGAGAACCGCCTATAACTTCCTGTTCACGTGAAGAAAGGGAGAAGCCACCGTGTAGAGAGAAGACCGCGCTCGGGTTGAAGGGCCGCCGCCGCCGGTGGTGGTTGCCGGTGGTGTGACCCCGTGCGGTGGCATCGGCGTTGGTGGTGCCGATCTCGCTATATTTCTTCCTCCCATGCGGAATCCTCGGCGTATCCCCCGGATTTGGAGATTATAGTCGCTGGCCTTGGAGGAGAGGGTGTTTTCCGGTCTTGGAGGAGATGATGTGGAGCGGACGTGGCGGCGAAGGCTTGAGGTGGTGCAGTGGCCTTGACGGAGTTTCTCTCCGGCGGTGCGGGTGTGGCGGCGAAGGCATGCGGGAGTGCAGTGGCCTTGATGGTGTTTCTCTCCGGTGGTGCGGCGTGGCGTCGATGGCGTGCGCGGGTGCAGTCGGCATCGACGGTGCTTCTCCGCAGGTGGCCGGTGGTTTGGTCGTCATCCGACGACGAAGGTTCTCGGTGAACCTTGTGCGTCCGCTGTGCTAGCGGATTGCAGTCTAGATTATTATCTCTCTCGCGGGTCGAGCGAGTCCGGCTCTCCGCGGTGTATTCTATAACGGTCGTCGGTACATTTCTTCGTGAATATGATTGCAGTTGTAGTATTCACGTATGCAATGTTTTTGTTCAGATTTCAGTTCTTGTATACCCTATTTTATTTGGTTGTGCCTGGGGGATTGTTTCCGCGTCATATCCCAACACGGCGACAATCTGCTGGGGCGGCGACAATCGACGGGGGCGACGACAATCAGCGGGGGCGACGACAATCAGCACGGACGGTAAAAATCGGCGGGGGCAACGACAATTTTATGATGATAATAAAATTTCTTTTGTTCTAAGCCCATATAGTTCTGTTCTATTTTAAGTTTGTGCATTTACTGTAGATATTGGCTCCCTCTCCTCGTAATTAAAAAGAGTTAATTTTTAGTGAGACTCTCCATGAATGATTCCCAAGAATATATTTTCAAATTGGCGTTCAGGCCTCTCATTATAGATGGTGTGGGTCATTGTTTATTCTATTAATAAATGAGTGACACTACATGTGTTTATCACACCTATTCTCAGCAAAAAATTTAGAATAAAATAATTTGTGGGGTGCATTAATGCAACTTTAATTGGTAATAAATCTTAGTACCTACATCCTTTATTATATGTATTTTCAAATGAAAATTTTGTATATACGTAATACATTGAGCTATTCACAGCAACTCGAACTAGTCGCACGGCGTGAGCATCCCGAGAGTAACTCGACCTAGCGGGGTTGCACCCACTATAGCATGAATCCTATTTGCGGAGCCAAAACTATGACTACAAATTTCTGACACTCATCCAGCTTCAATGTCATTCTACGTGAAAGAGGTATATCGTTTGAACATTAAAATACTATAATATTTGTGAGGAGTGCTCTCTTCCTTCCCGAGAACTTTCCAGTCTTGCATCTATGAGAGCGTCCCAGTCGCACGGCGTGAGCATCCGAGAGCTTCTCTTGAAAAAAATAAAGCTTGCTCAAGCAGCAGTTGTAACATATATACGTCGGCGTAATCCAAGAACGATTTAAGCAGAAAGCCTGGAGGGTGGCTTAGGGTGAGAGACGAAAGGGTGAGGAGCAAGAAGATAACTTTCATTAATCTGCTTACAAAAACTTAATTACATTCTCAGTATATTTATAGGCATTAACAGCCTTATTACAATAAATCATAAATTATAGCCGTTACTTCCACGTGGCGGAATGATGGACACTTCATTAATTCTTTGTCTTGATCTGTGGCTGCCTGCTTTGGTAAATCGCCTCCGTTGATTAATTTGATCATGCGGCAGTGGTTGCTTTGAAAAGGTTGTCGACCTGTTGTCCTTTCCTCTTTAACTGGACCGTTGATTGATTTGCTGGACCATTGATTTGATTGCTGGCTGGTGTCTTAATGTGGCTCTTTGTTTTATTTTGCTGCTCCGCGTACTTTTGCTACAGCAGTCCGGCGATATTTGGCCCATCCTCGAGCAATATCATCATTTTGAACTTGGGGGGAAGAGAGACGGTGATGAGTTTCTGCGTTGTGAAGTTTGGTGGAGTTTAGGATGGACGTGAACCTCTTCATGAAGGCCCCACGATCGCAGTAACCAGTATGTGGGGGAGAAAACCTGTGTGATCCGTTTTGCCAGCCCATATCATTGCAGAATTCGCCTGTTTGGTTCCCGGTGCCGCTGATCTGGATCCAGACACCGGCGGCGGGATCTGTTGTTGGCTCATTTGCTCCGGCAGAAGCTCTGTGGAGGAGGAGATTTGGCGTGAGCGAAGCTCTGTCGAGGAGGAGATTTGGCGTGGGCGAAGCTCTGCCGAGGAGCAAGCCCCGAGCTTTATGTAAAAGTGGCGTGATAGAGATCCATATGGCGGGGCGGCAATCGAGGAGCAGCTGGCGTTGCGTGTAGGAGTGGGTTTTGGGGAAACAAAAACTCAACGGTCTCCCCAGCATACAGCTCGCAAGGACGACCGTCGGCACCCCCAGCATCCAGCTCGCAAGGACGACCTGAAAGTCAATTGGTGATGAGGAGTGAAAGAACTTAATAGTTAAGCGTGCTCGGGCTGGAGTAGTCACGGGATGGGTGACCTCCTGGGAAGTCCCTGCGCTGCCGCTTAACTGAATCATTCCTCATGAAAAGGGGGACTGCGGTCTCCAACAACCCACTGTGCCCTGTGGTGGGACAGAGAGGGGTTTGTAGGGAATGAAGGTCGTAGATGACGACGTCTCCCACCGATCAATAGAGCCTACAAACCTGAGAAAGAACAAAACCAACAAAACAAAACAACACAAGAAAACACAGAGATATACGTGGAAAACCTTCACCACTTGAAGGTCAAAAACCACGGGGCACGGCACAACAAAAATCCACTATAATAAATAAGGATTATAGGAAAAATATTTAGGTTTGCCCAAACCTAGAACGCCCACCGGATTTGACAAACAAATCCACTCCTCTCCACCACAAAGCTAAACACGCAACTTCTCTACAATAGGATAAAACCCTACTCTCTTTTCAAGCATAGCAAGCGAAAATGAGAAAGAGAACACCTTGAACCGTAGATGAAGAGACCTTTGAAACGGTAGAGAAATCTCCAAGCAAAACTGAAGAAATCACTTCCTCCTTCCGGCAACACAGCAGCGGCGACACCACTCTCCAAATGACGGCGGCGACAACCCTAAACTTCCAGCGACAGGGGGCGGCGACAGCCCTAACCTCCAGCGACAACTCTGTCCAAGATGGCGGCAGCGACAGCCCCCCCTTCCAAGGCGGCGCAGCACCCTCTCCTCCAACACACCCAGCGGCGACTGCCCTCCAAAACACCTCCAGCCGGCGTTTCCAGAACGAGGGAGAGAGAGAGGTGCGGCAGTTCTCCAATGAATGAACGAAGAGGAAGAAAGAGGGGCGGAAGTTCTGAATCGGGAGAGTGAATAGGATTAGCCCTAACCACTCCAAGAAACCGGCTAATAAAACTGTTCACGTCAAGCCATTAAACCAGTCCGGTTCAGCTTAAACCGGACCCAGAAAACTGCCCAGATTTTGCCCAAAGAAAAGTACAGCAGTAACAGAGTTGCAACCTGTATTTTGAGGGGTTGCAACCTATTTTGCTGAAACACAAAATTCACAAAAAATGCCAGCTTTAGGGGCTGAACCCCAACAAACTCCTCTTTCAGACCATAAAGGGGAGTTCTCTACCTTGACTCCTTCAAGTGGACATCATGCCGATCAACCGCCGGCAAAGATCATGCTTTTCCCTTGGGACGACCTTCGTCATCATATCCGAAGGGTTTTCATCTGTGTGGATCTTCTCCACCACCAACAGCTTCTCCTCAACTGCATCCTGAATCCAGTGATACTTCACGTCAATGTGCTTCGTCCTGGAGTGAAAGGCGGGATTCTTGGCCAAGAATATAGCACTCTGACTGTCACAAAATACTGTGTACACGTCCTGTCAAGACCAAGCTCAAGCATGAACTTCTTCATCCAAATAAGCTCCTTTGACTCCTCAGTCAACGCAATATACCCAGCCTCCATTGTCGACAATGCCACGCACTTCTGAAGCCTTGACTGCCATGAGACTGCTCCCCCTCCAAAAGTGACCACGAATCCAGAAGTGGATCTCCTCGTGTCAACATCTCCTGACATGTCCGAGTCCGAGTACCCGATAAGTTCTGGTGGACCTCCACCAAACTTTAAGCAAAGGTCTGAGGTACCTCGGAGATAGCGGAATATCCATTTCACAGCACTCCAGTGATCTTTCCCTGGGTTTGCCAAGTAACGGCTCACAGACCCCACATCATGAGCTATGTCTGGCCTAGTGCAGACCATAACATACATCAGGCTCCCCACTGCAGATGCATAAGGAATATGACTCATCTCTTCCACCTCCTTCTCAGATGAAGGACTTTGAGAACTAGAAAGTCTGAAGTGCCCGGCTAAGGGAGTAGCAACGGGTTTTACCTTGTCCATCATGAACCTCTTCAGCACTTTCTCCACATACTCAGACTGAGATAGCCATAATTGATAGACACTCCTGTCCCTGGGGATTTTCATTCCAAGAATCTTCCTTGCCGGTCCCAAATCCTTCATTTCAAAGGACTCACCGAGCTCTTTCTTCAACTCAGCTATGCTTGCCTTGTCATCCCCAACAATCAGCATATCATCTACGTACAACAGCAGAATGGTGAAAGCATTCTCAGTCCTCTTCACATATACGCAGTGATCAGCCCTGGTCCGTTGAAATTTGCTCTTCATCATGAAAGCATCAAATTTCCTATACCACTGTCTGGGTGCCTGTTTCAACCCATAAAGGCTCTTCTTGAGCCGGCAGACCAGATGATGCTTCCCCTTAGCCACGAAGCCTTCGGGCTGCTCCATGTATAGCTCTTCCTCCAAATCACCATGCAGAAATGTCATCTTGACGTCCATCTGCTCGATTTCAAGATCCATGGAGGCAGCCATACCCAACACCAGTCTGATAGAGGACATTTTCACCACTGGGGAAAATATCTCATCGAAATCGATACCTTGTTTCTGACTGAAACCTTTCACTACAAGTCTCGCCTTGTACCTCGGCTGAGAGAGATTTTCATCCAACTTCAGCTTGAAGACCCACTTGTTCTTCAAAGCTCTCTTCCCTTTAGGCAATGTGACTAAATCATACGTCTCGTTCTTCTGAAGGGAGTACAACTCCTCTTCCATAGCAGCTGTCCAAGCCTCACGATCTTCAGCACTCTGAGCCTCCTCATAGGACTCAGGCTCTCCACTATCTGTAAGCAAAATATACTCATGAGGAGAATACCTGATATTGGGCCTTCTGACTCTCTCAGATCTGACAGGAGGAACCTCCACCACAGGTGGCACATCAACTGGCAGAGCTCCCCCTACATCCGGAATCATCTCCTCGTCAGGAATAAGCTCACCAACTTCCTCCTCAGCATGCCCATCATCAGCAGCAGTCTCTACTGGCCCATCATCAACACAGGGTCTCTCCTCCGCAGGTGGAAACTGTGGAACCTGTGAATCCGCAGCATTCTGCTCACCAACCACTTGATCTTCAACAAAGATGACATCTCTGCTTCTGATCATTTTCTTGTTCATGGGATCCCAGAGTCTATATCCAAACTCCTCATGGGGAAATCCCAACAAGATGCACTCCCGAGACTTCTCATCAAGCTTCGATCTCTCTTCCTTGGGGACATGAACGTGAACACTGCACCCAAACACCCGCACATGTTCGTACGACACTTCCTTCCGGACCAAACACGCTCTATCCTAACATACTACCAAAGATTAAAAATAACGTATGCAAAAGTAATATAGTTAAACTAAACTCTATCCTAACATAATACCAAAGATTAAAAATACTACATGAGTCTACACAACACTCAAAGAAACATACTAAAGAAATGATAGAAAATAATTTTTGATGGTGATTTTCAAATAGATACTAAATATTTTTTGGATTTTGAATTTTTTTATTTTTTGGGTTTTTTAGTTTTCTAGTTTTTTTTTGGATTTTTTTTATAAAGCTAAAAAAAAAATAGTACTATTAAGAGACTTAATAACTACACTAAAATTTTTTTTGTTTTTTTTTTGAAAGAAAAGAAAAAAGAAAGAACTCAACCCTCCCCCATGCTTAGATCTTTCATTGCCCTCAATGAAAAAGAAAAGAAAAAAGAAAAAAAAAAAACGAGAAAGAGAAGGAGAAGAGGAGGAAGAAGACGAGAATGCAGTAAAGTAAAAATAAAAAGAACAGGACTTCCCCGGGTTATTGAGGCTGAAAAGCGGATGTCGCTCCCCCATGCTTGCGCTTTAATTTACTTTATCATCAGCAGGCTTGGCTCGATCATTCTTGAAATCAGCAACGTTGGAGCGGCGATCACGAACTTGCGCTTGCTTGGCCACCGGGAGGACGAGCAAAAATAAACGCAGAAAAAGGAGACTTTGGGCAAACTCCCAAGAATGTTCATTATTACAGCAATAGGAATTATTCAAATAAAAAAAACTTGGTGATTAAGATTGACTATCAACCCGAAGAGGCAAGTGTACCTATCGAATTGTAGTACCAATGTCGTATTTAAAACACGGGGCTGTCAAGTATTACTACTCACGCTTCCAACTATTATCCTACCGTACGATTGTTTGATGATTTTTAGATTTTTAAATTAAATTACGAGATTACTTAACGGAAATTCAGAAGAGGAAACTAGCGTTCGATCAAAGAATCACCATGAAAAGAGACGAGAGAGAAATAAAATTTAGTTCTACGATTGCAAAATCATTCTTGACCGTGACAGTTCCGAAAATGAGAGATATTCTCGCTAGAGCACTAAATCTCCTAACTTAAAGACGGTTTAATCGGAATCTCTTCGCAAATCAAACAGGTCTAAAGTCACATTAATGAAGTGAACCGCACTATTGGATTTGACTCCAATCCGGAGGATTTACGTCATCCTATCTCTAGAGGTGTGTGCAACTCCTTCCTTCTTTGAGCGATCTTTCAAATCAACGAATCTCTCGATTACTATGAAATGAGATCAAGGGCCTACTACCGTATACCGGAAATACGGAGTCGACGCAAAATATTTCAAAGAAGGATCGAGAATAATTTAAACAAAAGTAAAACTAAGACATAAAAATTATTCTCATCTCAATTCATGGATCATCGTGATCGAACGTTAAAGAAAATTAGCTACGCATAATGGAAGTTGAGAGAAGGATGGAAGGAAAAACTTGCATTTTCATTAATAGATAAAGAAAGAGTACAACAACAAGATTAAAATGATAATATATACTATTCTCTAAAAAGAAATACAAGCATGGAAATAAAAACTAGACAATGAAAATAACTAACTCTCTCTTGCTCTCTTGCTTGCTCTCTTCCAAAAGTTCTTCTCAAGCATGAAGGGGGGCTCCTTTTATAGATGGAGGGGAAGATTCTAGAAATAAGAAGGGAAGAGGGGAGAGCAAGGGTTGGCCGGCCATGCATGGGAGAGGGGAGATGTATGTATTGAATGGGGAGAGAGAGAAGAAGAAAGAGAGGGGGCCACCTACAATGTATTCTTTTATTAAGAGAGAAAGAGAGAAGGGGAATGTATGGGTATTAAATGGAGAGAATAGAAAATAAATAAAATAAAAGAGAGTGAGAAAGGGAGGGTTCGGCCATATGAAATGGGTGAGAGAGAATGAGATTCATTTAAAATAAAGAAGAGAGAGGAGAGAGGGGAGGTTCGGCTAAGAGAAAAAATGGAAACATGCATGCAAAGGTGGTGGGTTTGCATGGGGGGGCTGCTCACGATTTTGACTTGTGGACAGCTAGGGGGGCTCGGTTTTGCATGGGCTGCACCAAATAAAGGGGGGGTTGGTCGGGTTTGAGCTAGGAGAGGGCTGCTCGGGCTTGACCAAGTAGAGGGCTGCATGTATACAGCTAGGGGGCTGCTCCAAATGGAGGTAAGGAGGGGTCGGGTTGCACCAATTGAAGGCTTGGGCTGCTTGGGTAATGCAAGGGCAGCACCATGTCTACTTTTTAACATGATTTGACAAGTCTCGAGCTGAATTTATGCATCACTTGGTGGCCGGGCTGCATCACTTTAACTCCAAAATATTGTTACGACGACGCTTTGACAGCGGGCACTAATGATCCCCCCCAGGCCTGTCAAAATAAAACAAAAATATAAATTAGTTATGCGCGTTATAAAATTAAACAAAAAAAATACGTTACGCGCATGAAATTAACGTAAACATAAGAGAATATTCTACTAATTTAATCTATAATATAATGAATAAAAACTAATTATCAAGGACATCACTCTTCTGCTTCACAGAATATGCCCAGACTTTCCTGGAATGATCGTCAATAAACGTGACGAAGTAAGCGGCTCCGCCCACAGACTTGGGCTCAATAGGACCACACACATCAGTGTGTATCAAATATAGTAACTCCGTCTTCCTCTTTGGTTCAGAATCAACAAAGGAAACACGTTTCTGCTTACCGGCCAAGCAGTGCACACACGTGTTGGGAATCCCTCCTGATAGCTCCGGAAGAACCTTGTTCTTCACCAAGATCTTCAAGCTCTTCTCACTGATATGCCCAAGCCTGTGATGCCATAACTCCATAGAGTTGCCCTCAGCAGCATTCACAATTGGGCCACAGATCTTGGCATTAGTGCGATACAGGCCACAACACTTCCTTCCTCTGGCTACCACCAAAGAGTCCTTCAGCAACCTCCAGGTACCTCCACCTTCAATGCTTGTGAAACCACCGTCATCAAGTCTACTAACGGAAATCAGATTCATTCTCAAGTCAGGAATATGCCTATCGCCCTTGAGAACAATCTTCTCAAACTCAGTCTCCAAGTGGACATCACCACTGCCAATAATCAACGATTCACCGGAATTTGCCATCCGGATTACACCAAGGTCTCCCGCAGAGTAGGTGTAGAAGTAATCCCTGTGAGGAGTGCAATGATAAGATGCACCTCCGTCCACGATCCAGTCTATGTCAACGCATTCCTGGCAAGACGACTCACTGCACTGCAAGCATAATGGCTCAGCCTCCACAATCGAAGTCGTCGCATCACCACTGGATTCTCCTACCTCCTTGGTCTTTCCCTTCAGGTCTCTTTACATTTGGAAACAATCCTTCTTGAAATGACCCTTCTTCTTACAATAGTAGCACTCGATGTCCTTCTTGGACTTGCCCCTAGACTTGCTCCTGGAAGTGCCTCTGTTCTTCACATCCTTCTTCACAGACCTGCCTCTTCCTTCCGTGAGGAAAACACCCGAATTGGAAGATCCAGAATCCTTCCTTCTTAACTCTTCGTTCAGGAGACAACTAGACACCATCTCCATGGTAACCACGCCATCAGGTGCTGAGTTGCTCAACGACACTACTAGAGTCTCCCAACTCTCTGGTAAGGAGCTAAGGACCATCAGAGCTTGGAGTTCATCTCCCAAGGTAATCTTCATGGACTCCAACTGATTGATAATACTTTGGGCAAGGTTCAGGTGCTCAGTCATCTGCGAACCTTCCCGGTACTTCAAATTAACAAGCTTCCTAATCAGAAATGCCTTGTTACCTGCAGTCTTCCGCTCATACAAGGCTTCAAGCTTTTTCCATAAGGCTTGAGCCGAGGACTCCGTGGAAACATGATGAAAACAGAGTCATCAAGCCACTGCCTAATGAAGCCTACTGCCTTCCGATCCATCTTCTTCCACTCTTCATCATCCTTAACTGAAGTCGGTCTCCCTGTCAGCGGAGCATGAAGATCTTTACAATATAAAAGATCATCCATCCGAGGCTTCCAGATGCTCCAATTCTTGTCATTCATACTGACCATCCTTGTGTTCTGTTCCATTGCTTTCTCAAACAAAAATTGCTCTAACACGATCCACAAGTCGATTTATTTCAAGGGATTAACAAGAGAGGATAGGGAGCGGACCAATGGTCGTCACCTACCGCACCGAGTTAGAAACCGAGAAATAAAAACGACAATCCAAAGAACCTGGCTCTGATACCACTTGTAGGGAATGAAGGTCGTAGATGACGACGTCTCCCACCGATCAATAGAGCCTACAAACCTGGGAAAGAACAAAACCAACAAAACAAAACAACACAAGAAAACACAGAGATATACGTGGAAAACCTTCACCACTTGAAGGTCAAAAACCACGGGGCACGGCACAACAAAAATCCACTATAATAAATAAGGATTACAGGAAAAATATCTAGGTTTGCCCAAACCTAGAACGCCCACCGGATTTGACAAACAAATCCACTCCTCTCCACCACAAAGTTAAACACACAACTTCTCTACAATAGGATAAAACCCTACTCTCTTTTCAAGCACAATAGCAAGCAAAAACTAGAAAGAGAGCACCTTGAACCGTAGACGAAGAGGCCTTTGAAACGGTAGAGAAATCTCCAAGCAAAACTGAAGAAATCACTTCCTCCTTCCGGCAACACAGCAGCGGCGACACCACTCTCCAAATGACGGCGGCGACAGCCCTAACTTTCCAGCGACAGGGGGCGGCGACAGCCCTAACCTCCAGCGACAACTCTGTCCAAGATGGAGGCAGCGACAGCCCCCCCTTCCAAGGCGGCGCAGCACCCTCTCCTCCAACACACCCAGCGGCGACTGCCCTCCAAAACACCTCCAGCCGGCGTTTCCAGAACGAGGGAGAGAGAGAGGTGCGGCAGTTCTCCAAAGAATGAACGAAGAGGAAGAAAGAGGGGCGGAAGTTCTGAATCGGGAGAGTGAATAGGATTAGCCCTAACCACTCCAAGAAACCGGCTAATAAAACTGTTCACGCCAAGCCATTAAACCAGTCCGGTTCAGCTTGAACCGGACCCAGACAACTGCCCAGATTTTGCCCAAAGAAAAGTACAGCAGTAACATAGTTGCAACCTGTATTTTGAGGGGTTGCAACCTATTTTGCTGAAACACAAAATTCACAAAAAAACACCACCTTTAGGGGCTGAACCCCAACAAACTCCCCCTTCAGACCATAAAGGGGAGTTCTCCACCTTGACTCCTTCAAGTGGACATCATGTCGATCAACCGCCGGCAAAGATCATGCTTTTCCCTTGGGACGACCTTCGTCATCATATCCGAAGGGTTTTCATAACAGGGTTGGGGTGCATGGGCTGCAGCCCATTTGGTTAGGCTGAACCCTTTCGAGCTGGATGTTGGGGGTGCCGGAGGTCATCCTTGCGAGCTGTATGCTGAGGAGATCGTTACAGTGGAAAAACTAAGCCTGAAAAGTAATGAAAAGATTTTGAAATGGAAAAGCAAATGACGAAAAAGTAGAGAAATTTTATAATAAATGTTCTCTTTGGTGCAACATTTGAATTCTTCAAATTATCCCTGTTAATTTTTATAAACCTTTTTCTCCAGCTGGGAGAGAGAGAGCTGAGAGAGAGGGGGATCAGTTAACTCTTTCAGGTGGGAGAGAGAGTATGAAGAGAGAGGAGTCATTAATTTTAATATAAATCATCATTTTATTAATATAACTAACTCTTTCACAGGGGAGAGAGAGAGCAGAGAGAGGGGGCTATACAAGATGAATCCAATTTTATTTCTATTAATTATAATTTTATAATGATTAGAAGTAAGTTTAAAATGTACACTTATTTCAATTTCTATTAAATTATACATTCGATGAAATAAAAAAAAAATCTGAGATACTGAATGATGAGTATATTTGTCACTATTAGTGCATGATGAAGTCACGACCAAAACTACTTGTAAAATAAAAGGCAGCCTCGTGCACGAAGCTTCTCCGTGCAGCGAGAGTCAAAGGAAGAGTCCCACCCCAAGGATGAAATGAAGGCAAATCTTACCATGCATTTTTGCAAGAGGCTGCTTTCAGGACATGAACCCGTGAACTTAAAGTCACACGGTAACACCTCAACCGGTGCGCCTTGACTACCCTTTTTGATGTGCGCACCCTATGCTGCTCAATGTCACGACCTCCAGACCGCGTCCGCGCGACCTCTAGACCGCGTTCGCGTCGCCTGCAGAACGCGTCCCCGCGGCCTCCAGACCACGTCCGCGCGGCCTCGAGACTGCGGCCTCCGCGCGGCCTCGAGACCGCAACATCCGCGCAGCCTCGAGACTACGGCCTCCGCGAGGCCTCGAGACCGCCTCTGCGCGGCCTCCGCGCGGCCTCCAGACCGCCTCCGCGCGGCCTCCGTGCCCGCCTCCAGTCCGGCCTCCGCGCGGCCTCCGCGCGAAGGGCGCGCAGAGGACGCACACTCTTGAGACTCCCTACTCTACCTACATATAAGGAATGACAGTCGGGGGTCCCGCATGACACACTCTCGAGGCATCCATCCTACTTCATGGTGAGATGCTAAGAGAACATGCTTATAGGGAATGACAGTCAGGGGTCCCGCAAGACACAGTCTCGAGGTATCCATCCTACTTCATGGTGAGAAGCTGAGAGAACCTGCATGGGGTCCCACAGGACACACTCTCGAGGCCTCCATCCTACTTCATGGTGAGAAGCTGAGAGAACCTGCATATATGGAATGGAAGTCGGGGGTCCCACAAGACACACTCTCAAGGACTCCATACTACTTTATGGTGAGATGCTGAGAGAACCTGCATATATGGAATGATAGTCAAGGTTCCCGCAAGACACGCTTACGAGGCCTACATCCTACTTCATGGTGAGATGTTGAGAGAACATGCATATAGGGAATGGCGGTCGAGGGTCCCACATGACACTCTTGAGGTCTCCATCCTACTTTATGGTGAGATGCTGAGAGAACCTACATATAGGGAATGACACTTAGGGGGTCCCATAGGACACACTCTCGTGGCCTTCATCCTACTTCATGATTCTCTCTCTTCTTGGAAGGTCTTTGCTCTGTCACTCAACAATCAAAGGGTGTTAACCGCACCAACTCTTATGATTGGAAGAAACGACAGTATATTTCGTATAAGGGATAATTTTTGCAACGAGATTTTAGTTCTTCGAGGATGATGACACCTTTATAAAGGGTACTTTGTCAATTAAACCGGTCATCTCTTCGTCGAGTTGGGAGGTTGACACCTAAAAGCTCTCGCGATGGGGGGGGGGGGACCTCGGCCAACGTGCGACAAAGAGTGAGCTGATCTCGACCGTCAATGCAGAGACTTGGTTTTAAGAGAATGCATTAAGAAACCTGACTCACCGTCCTATCATTCGTTATGGGTTTTATGAGTCAAGTCGGATGCTCGTTTCCCAACCCGATCGTGGTGATCGATCTCACTTGCTCTGCTTGTTGGGGTATTTTTCGGAAAAAGACTCGGACATTCCCATGTTTCGGGGGGGGGGGGGGGGTGAGGAAATCATTTATATGAATAAATATGTACAAGATGAGTATACCCTTTCCCGCTAGGGATAGAACATTTTCAGGGCATCACCGCTCCAAGTATTTCCAAGCAGTTCTCCGTCGTGATTTTGCATGCAATATACTCCAGTTGCTAATGACTCGTGGATGATGAACGACCCCTCCCAGTTCAGGCTTAGCTTCCCGATGGCGGCCGATCTTCCTTCTGCATCCACTTTTTTCAGGGCGAGATCCCCTGCCTAGAATTGTTTGATGTGAACGTGGTTGTCGAAGTGCTTGGTCATTCTCCTCTTGATCTCTTCATGCTGAGCTGATGTGAGGTCTCAAAGCTCTTCCATGTAGTCGAGGGAAAGCCTATAGTCTGCTTCTTTTTCCAAGCGCCACGCCTCATCTCCTTCCTCTGGCTCAACCACTCTTGGACTTCTGACCTCAAACTCCATCGGGATGAGAGTTTTAAACCCGTGGGATAATTTGAAAGGAGTCTCCCCCGTGGCTAAGTTAGGAGTGGGTCTCAGAACTCATAGGACCAAAGGGAGCTCCTCCGCCCAGTCCCCCTTTAGGTTCTTGACTTTTTTACTTCAATAGGTTGATGAATAGCTTGTTCGTGGCCTCCACTTGCCCATACCTCAGAGGATGGTGAGGCAAACCGAAGATTTGTCCCTAGCTTCCTGTAGAAATCTTCTAGCTCCAAGATTGCAAACTTTGGACCATTATCGGTGACGATGATGAGGGGAATTCCGAACCTACAAGCGATCTCCTCCCCAAATGAAGTTCTTCTAGACTTGAGATGTGGTCTTGGATAGAGCTTTAACCTCGATCCACTTGGAGAAGTAGTCGATCATGACGAGAACAAACTTTCTTTGTCTACTAGCTTGGGGGAAGGGACCTATCAAATCTATTCCCAAATGGCGAACGACCAAGGGGTTGTGATCAAACAAAGCTGTTGGACTGGCTGCAACTGAAGATGAGCGAAGAGCTTGCACTTCTGGCATTTCTTTGAGAAGGATTCAGCATCCTTTCATATGGTTGGTCAGAAGTAACCTTGCCTCGGGATTCCTTGCTCCATGGTGTGAGTCCCATAATGACTTCCACACTCTCCAGAGTGAATCTCTTCCAGAACTCGAGGCACTTCGATCTCTGACACGCATATGACCAAGGGGCTCGATGTGGACTTGAGATGTGGTCTTGCCTGAACTTTCTTTGATCTCCACCCTCAACTAGGAGCTGGCCGGTAGCTAGGAATGCTACGAATGGATCCATCTAAGAAGCTCGTTGCTCGATCTCCATCATCCCCCCTTCTTCGATGGATGGTCGAAACAATTCAGTGGTCGTTTCTCCGGCCCTCGGTCCACATTTGGCCAAATGATCCGTCGCCGAGTTCTATTCCCTTGGGACATGCTCGACGACGAATGATTGAAACCCTCTAATCAACCCATTTAGGCTTCGTTTGGCGCGGTGGTGGCGGTCGTAAACGCATGAGTTAAACCGTTATTTGTTATCAATCACCTAAACAACTTCATCCATTTGAACATAAAAGTGGATGAAGTTCCTAAGGTGGGGGTTAACGAATGACAGTTAAACTCTCATGTTCATGACTGCCACCACCGTGCCAAACAGAGCTTTACTTTCACCAAACATCTTTGCAGGATGACGTCGCGTACTTTAAACTCTCCTCAGATCTGCGATGCGACTACCATCGAGTCTGTGAAGGCTCTGATTTCTTGGATCCCCAATTCCTTCGCAAGACGCAAGCCTACCACTATGACCTCGTACTCTGCTTGATTGTTTGTGACAGGAATGAGAATCTCGATTGTTTGCTCGATCCTTATTCCATGTGGGCTGACAAGCACGATGCCCACTCCCACAGAGCTTTTCCCAAAGCTCCGTTCACAAACATTTTCTAGGAAAACAAGCTTGATGAGCCTTCGCCTTCATCCGCCTCTACGGAGAAGTCAGCTAGGAAGTCTGTCACTGTCTGCGTCTTGCTCGACACCCTTGGCGAGAAACAAATGTCGAACTCACTTAGTTCTACCGACTATTTCAATAGCCTTCCCGAGTGCACCACCCCCATCCAAGATACTTCAGAGAGGATGATCAGTCATGACTTTGAAGGAGTGAGCTTGAAAATAAGGTTGA
The DNA here is from genome assembly GCA_033032865.1 of Dactylorhiza incarnata. Taxonomy (NCBI): domain Eukaryota; kingdom Viridiplantae; phylum Streptophyta; class Magnoliopsida; order Asparagales; family Orchidaceae; genus Dactylorhiza; species Dactylorhiza incarnata. The sequence continues at coordinate 3,392,591 of JAWHQI010000279.1, read as the reverse complement.
AGCTTCCGCGCCGATACAACCAAGGTGAGAGCTGGCTTTTCCAGGATGGGATACCGCATCTCTACTTTCCTGAGCACCCGACTCACATAGTAGATGGATAGTTGCCCCTTCCCTTCCTCTCTGACAAGCACTGAACTCATTGCCTCCGCTCCCACTCCTAGGTAGAGGAGTATGTCTTCACGTTCCTTCAGGCCTTGAGGTAGAGATGTCTGGGTTAGCTACTGCTTGAGCTTTTCGAAGGTCCTCTCACACTCCTCGGTCCACTAGAATTGTTGGCTGCTTCAAAGAGTTTTAAAGAAATGAGAGCACTTATCTCCGGCCTTTGACAAGAAGCGACTAAGGTCTGCCAACCTTCCTGTCAACCTCTGGACTTATTTGGTGCTCTTTGGCAACGCCATCTCCAAGATGGATTTAGCCCTGTCAGGGTTAGGCTCCATTCCTTTCGGGGTAAGAAGATGCTCCAAGAATTTTCCTTTCCCTACCCCGAACACGCACTTCTCCGGATTGAGCCTCATTTTGAACTTTCGAAGTGTTGCAAAGGTCTCCACCAGATCAATGGCATGCTCCTGGACGCTCTTGCTCTCAACCAAGAGATCATCTACGCACACCTCCAGATTTTTCCATTTTTGCTCATTGAAGACTTGATCCATCATCCGTTGGTAAGTAACCCCTGTGTTCTTCAGCCCGAAGGGCATCATCTTATAACTGTAGCAGTCATCGTTGGTGATGAAGGAGACATTGCGATGATCGGGGGATGCATACAGATCTGATGGTATCTTGAAAAGGCATCAACGAAGCTCAGCACAAAAAAACTAACAGAGGAATAAACCAGTGCATTGATTCGAGTCAAGGGATAACAATCATTCGGGCAAGCTTTATTCAATAAGGAAAAGTCGATACACATTCTCCAGACCCTCCAGTTTTCTTCACCATTATAATATTCGAAACCCATACTAGATATTGGATCTCTGACACAAAGTCTGCCTCAAGCAGCTTCCTCATTTCTTCTCTAATAGGCTTAGCCAACGCAGTGGCGCTTTCCCTCTTCTTCTGTCGGATGAGCTTGGCCTCAGGCTCCAGATTGAGGTGGTGGTAGGCAACCACCACATCGATTCCTAACATCTCCGCAGGGCTCCAAGCGAAGATGTCCACATTCTTCTACAGGCATATCATCATCTCTATCTTTTCGCTGATCTTCAGAGATCCTACGATCTTTGGCTACCCGGGCTCCCCGCCCTCTGAGAACACTACCACCTCTTCCGCGACCTCCAGTCTAGCAATTCCTTCTAGCACCTTCTCCTCTGCATCATCCATCCAGATAATGGTGCTTACTGCGCTGAGATAACATTCCCGAGCGGCTCTTGGATCGCTCCTGATTCTCACATGGATGTCTCCTTGGCAGTACTTCAAGCATTGATGGTATAAGGATGAGACAACCTTGAAGAAGTTGATGAGCGGTCTCCCAAAGATCACATTGTAACAACCCGGTTCATCAACGATGACGAAGCAACACTTGATCAAGGTGCACCGAGTGTTACCAACAAGTCTGCCACTCCCTCCACCTCTTTTTTCTCTCTCGAGAAGCCAAAGAGGGGACCATCTGAAGCTACTACTCTTCCTGCCTCTACTCCAAACCCATCAAATGTCATTTTGAAGAAGATGTTTAACGAGCTCCCGTTGTCCACAAGAATTCGGTCGACGGTGTAGTCTTCTATAACTACCTGGATCACGAGAGCATCATGAAAGGGATTCTCATTCCCCAACATGTCATCCTCTTAGAAGGTGATCTCCTCCAACGGGGGTGGTACTTGAGAGGTCGAGGCGACACTCTTGCGGTAGATCTGATGGAGACTTCCCTTGCGGGAAGCTCCTAGACCGGCTCCCCCGTTGATCACTCCTCCTACTCCTTGGACAACTCCTCCACAACCTCCTTGGTCGACTCAGTATCCCCCTTCCTAACGCCTTTCTTTTCGATTATCATTCCTCCTCTCTGGGGAGAACCTTCTTCCTTGTCTCTGGTGCTTGGGTCTTCCTTCCGACCTCCACGGTAGCCGATGAACTAAAACTTGGTACCTCCTTTCCTCTTCCCAGCGCTCTAGAGACACAAAGGGCCTCCTTACTTCCTGCCTTTTCGACTCCTCCTGCCTGGGATCCTTTCTCCTTCTAGTCTCCTCTCGCCTTCCTTCTCCTTGCTTCTTCCCTTCCCGCTTCCGAGACTCCTTCCCGCACACCAGAACTTTCTCCTCTTCCTCCCCTCCTTCCCTAGTCAGCCTCATGAGCTTTGCCGAGAAGCCACAGTTCGATGACTCCCCCTGGACAAACTTATTGACTCTCTCGATAAGCTCTTCATAGGATACAAGGGGATTCCTGCTGATCTCCAACTAGAAGAGGCCTTCTCTCAGGCTGAACGTCAGGGCTAGATGTAAGGTGAAGTCATCCACCACCTAGCCGGATTTCTAGAACCTCTTCCTGGAAGTGGTCGATATAATTTCCCAACTTCTCATGCATTCCTTGCACCTGAGAGAAGAGGGTTGTTGTATAAGATCCCCCCCCCCCCCCCCCCCAACATTGAACCCGGGTTGGGAGAGGAGGGTCTTACTGCCCAAGATGGCCACCCAGTGCTTCCCGAGTAGCAACGTCCTACCCTCGCGAGTACTGGATGATCGCCTTGTCAGACAAGGAAATCAATACATCACATCAGATCACAGTGCATAATCAATCATAAGGAGAGCCAACCAGACAAACATATAAATATAAGAAAAAGACCATAGCAAGTTGTTTACACGAGTGGCCCTGTGGGCTAAAGGTAATTACTGCAACCATGCATTCCTTACATAGTCCTATACTCTATGACACATATCTCGGAAGTCGGGAGGTGAGGTCGGTGTATCTGCTCGGGTGGCCTCTAAAGTCAGTACATTGTCACGCGGTGTTGGGGCTTCGCGCTATCCCATCTCGTGTGAATGGTTATATAAACAACTGCTAGCCACAGAGCTAAGTGGAAACATATCTCCTCCCCGGATCCATATCCTGGGGACGAGCTTAAATACTCAAACAATAAGTAAATAGCTGAATCAAAGAGGGTTAACAATATATAAATAATTGGAAGCAATAATAATATCCACAATTATTTAAAAGAAAAGCTCAACTAGTAGCCGTAATATCAACTGGTACCCACATTTTGCAAACACGACGTAGGTGTTCAAAACCTGCTTACATACCTTGTGTCAACACAGTTTGGATCGCTTCTCTTACAGCAGGGTAGCGAACCCCGCGAGCCTCGCCGATGTGATCGTCGGTGACAGTGGCCAATCCTGTCACTTCTGGGTGTGGTCGTACCGCACCACCTAGGCCCTACTGTACAACACAGTGTACTCCTTGGATGTGAGCGACATCCGGCGATTTCTGAATTTTAGGCCGACTAGTGGAGGCAATCCAATGAGTATAACACAGTGGTCACCCGCGACACACATATCCCTGTCGCCATGAGTCGTCAACCCTCCCGCACCCGTACGAACGATCTGCGTGCGTGACCGACCCGCCACTTTTAACCGCAAAATCTGTATGAATAGTTTAAATTAAATAGCAAAGGTACATCTCGGGTCTGCTACGACCTTCTTAAATCGACAGGTTGCTCAACTTTTAGTCGTGGGGCGCAACGGGCGTGAGAGCACATTATTTGAGGCTAACTCGGGAGGAAATACTCGACTCTTGTTTATCACCAACTAACGCTTTACTAGGAAATCAACCGCTTGTCAAAGCAAGACCAGACTAGAAATGCAGAAATAGTACATTGCAGTAATTGAACGCGGTAAGGAAAAGCGCTGCCACACAAGCTGCAAAAATGACGTGCGGAATTGTAAAAGTACTGAACTGAACGAACTGAAATAAAGTGCTGGAATAATCTGAACCAGTATGAGACTGGAGTGGTACTAAAAAGAAAACTGAACGGAAAGAACTGAAACTGAAATACTGAAAGGAACTGGACCAGTACGAGTCTGAAGTAAAAGAAAGTGAAATAAAATAAAAAGGTTAGTAGGCCTTCACTCCATATTTAGGAGGTTTCAGTTCCATCTTCGTTCATAGGAGCTTCCTTTAAATTCTGCCCTTTGTTAAGGTTCGACCATAGGTTTAATTGCGCCTTTTAATCATGGCTTAAGCAAACTTGGGAACATTATTATGAGTTCCTTAATTTCTTCCAAAAGGAGTCAACTTCCAAAATCCGAGAATTATTCTAAACGCAGCTCGATGATTCGTACAAACTCCACATTGCTTCGAGCTTGTGATTTTGCTTTTATAAATCGGGCCATCATTTATTTGTAAAATAATTCATCGATCATATTGCGATCGCGTGCTTCGATTCATTCTCCCAACTATTGCAAGATCAAAATTTTAAAGCGCGACCTTTTATTCCGAAAACTCAAGAACTATAAAATTTTCATCCAAATGACCCCAAATTTTGATAGTACATCCAAGTGGTGCTGCTATGAGTCTAGAAAATTTTCCAACTTTTTAGGGTATTTATTTTGGCCAAACAAATCTTATTTAGGCTTTTAAAAATACCTAATTAATTTATAAAATCCCAAAAATTTTGTGGAGCTAGCCCTCATACTGGGAACAACTTTCATGTTCAAATATTTTTGCCTAGGGGTCTAGATTTTCCTTAGAAAAATCCTTAAATTTCTGTGAATGTTGGACTGCGGATAGAGGATTCTGAAAGCTGGAGGGGGACCTGGACACGCATTGTTTTTTCTGCTCCCACTGTGGATCTGGGGTCGATCCGCAGTGGGGGCGCGAATGCTGAGGCGGAGAGCGGGGATTAAGATTCCCTAGGCCGTCCGATCTCATCTTGGAGATCGGACGACAACTGCTGCTCCCCGACGGTGCAGAAGGTGGCAGCCTCTGCCACCGCCGTCCAGTAGCCGCTCGTCGCCGGTGCCGCCCCCGGTCGACTCACAAGGGGGCCGACGAACCATTTGGCGGTGGTCCGGCTGCCTGCCGCCTCAGGCCACCACCAGATTTCTTCAACCCAAGGATGGGCGGTGCGACCTACGCATTTCCCGTTGGTGTCGCACTACCCTGTCCCTATGGTGGCCACTCCACTGCCCCCGACCGGCTCGCCGAGGGTTGGACCTCTCCCGGCGGCCTGGCAGTTGCCGCCAGAAATTAAAACAGAGCCCGTCAGAATGACGGTCTCCACGGGTGCTGTCGGAGACGCCTTCTCCGGTGGCACCACCGTCTGCCTCTGCGTGGGGGGGGGGGGGGGGGGGGGGGGGGGGGGTACCTCGTACGTCCATGACCCGAGCCTGGAGCTTGGCTCGGGTGGTGGCGGCGGCGCTCTGGCGGTCGGGGAAGGCATGCACGACGTCGGGAGGGTGTGGAAGGGGGAGGGGGAGAGGTTCCACATGTCGCGGGAGGCCTCAGAAGGTGTTAAGCTGGTTCGCCATGGTAGGTGGAGGAGGTGGTGAGAGGGTGTGGCGGGAGGTTTTCCGGCGAGAGGAGACTCTGGCAGGGGGTGTCGGCTGGGTGGTGTATGTCCGTGAAGAGGTGGGCTTCTTTTATAAGCAGGGAGTAGGGACTCCCTTTCTCCTCCCCGGTGTGGGACTAAGGGCGAGGGAGGCTAGGGGAGGATTTTATTTCTCCTCCTCCAACTGTCCTGGACAGCTGACCTCTCCCTTGGGATGGTGGCCCACCTCCCCGATGGTATAAGGGGAAAAGGAATTACCCCTTAGTTGGGTGCGGTCTTGGGAAAATAGTGGGGAAGAAGTTTTGATGGGCCTTTACCAAGGCCCATTAATTTTGGTCTCTTGGTGGTGGCATAGCCCCAAGGAAATGAGGGGGTGGGCCTTGAGTGATTGGGTGATGGGGAGGTGAAGCCCATCTTGAATCATTCTAAAAAATTGAGTCCTTAGGGGGGTTTGACCAAAGTCAACCCTAGGGTGGTCCCTCATGTTGGTCAAAGTCAAAGTGGGTCCAAGTCACCGGGAATGGGTCAATGCTGGGGTAAGGTGGTAGAATTGGTGTGCGTACGTTTTTCGGTGCACAATAAAGTTCAGTTTGACCATAGTTTGACCACCTTTTATCGAAATTGACCGGGACGAACTCCATTGACTTTGTATCGATCATATGAATCCAAGGCCACTGACCGGGGTCAAATCAGAGTTTAACTGCTCAACATTTGAAAATTGTGTGTCACGTCCCGCTATGAGACTCAAAATGCCCATATTCGTCATATGACTTCAGATTTTGATGTAACGAGTCCCAACACACTTGTATTGGCTGTACGAATCCATAGGAATTGACAGAACTTGAATCAGAGTTCTCTAGCTCAATATTCGATTTTCTCGTAATTGTGACGTTCTACGAGGAACGGTCATATTCGCCATATGATCTTGGATTGAAACGAAGCAAGTTCCATTGCAATTATATTGACTATACGAAGCTATAAGAATTGACAGAATTCAAATCAGAGTTCTCTAACATAATATTCAATTTTCTCATAATCGTGATGTTCTATGAGGACAGTCATATTCTCCATATGACCTATGATTGAAACGAAATAAGTTCCATTGCCCTCATATTGACTATACGAAGCTATATGAACTGACAGAACTCAAATCAGAGTTCTCTAGCCCAATATTCATTTTTTCGTAATCGCGATGTTCTACAAGGAACGGTCATATTCGACATATGACCTCGAGTTGAAACGAAACTAGTCCCACTACACTCGTATCAGCTATACGAGTCTATAGGAACTGACAAAACTCTAATCGGAGTTTAATAGCCTAATATCCTAAAATCGGGTTATTTCATATCTTCTAAGTTCTAGGGTGGGAGATTGAGTTACTTTTATTGGGTCTACTAGGGTCTAGTGACCCAATAAAAGTCGGGATGTTACACGTTGCCTCCTTTTTCCTCTTCTTTTTTGCGGTGAATCGCATCGCCACCCCTCGACGTAGGCCCTCAAAACAATAGATGGAGCTTCCTTGTAGCTGGTGAAACCAATCTCTGGTCTTCCCCCGAAAAGTGATGGCAAAGAGTCTGCACTTGAACGCATCCGACATGTTCCGGATGGAAACAATGTCTTCAAAACTAGAGGTGATGGATGAGATCGTCCCTTCCAGAGTAATAGCTCAACACGGGTTCCGTGAACCCCTACGGCACTGGGGCAGAAAGAACCTCATCGTAGAATGTGCTCCTCCCTAGATGGCGATGATCTTCGAGTTGGCGAGAAGCTCTGCCATACTCGTCACCCACGTGAGTATCCTGGAATCTCGCCGGGTTCTCCACATCTCGGAATCGGATTTCCTGAGAGCTCGTTGGGTAGAACTGCGACTGCACTAGTCGCTCCCGCTCTTCCATCAATGCCTCTGATGGAGTCACGCGACAAGGCGAGGTCTTCGCGACCTTTGCGCGAGGAAGCAACGTTGCTCGCAAGGTTCCCTCTATCCTCCGCGCGAAATCGTCAAAATCTGCCCTTGTCATGTACTTGCCTCCACCTGCCGAGTTGTCGACTATCCCTTCTTGCTCGCGTCCTTCTACCATCTCGCTTTCTCGCTAGATTTTCCTCCTCTAGCTGCGATCCACGCTCACCGCACCAAAGTGTTGAAGCCTTAAAAATCCTGACTTCAATTATTCGGATTTATGCAGCCTAAGGTTACTGATCCGACGATTAAACTCCAAAGTTTGAGGGGCAAGGGTAATGAAACTAAAAGAACCCAGAAAGGACCACATGTGCTACGACGGGGAGGTCCCACAATGTATCTGAAAGTTTAGAAAAAACATCCCCTCCACAACCAAAATGACCGAGCAGGGCACGAGGAAGTCACCAACTTGGCGTGTATCTAAATGTCCACGATCTAAATCTTCAAATAACGGGCTCCAAAAGCTCAGCCAAATGGTGCAATTTCTGGTATCCCTGGTGTACAACCCTCATTCTCCGAGGTAGGCCCATTCAAAGCCACGTAGGCTGAAGTCAAAGGTCAAAGGGTCAACACAGAGACCAGCAGTCCAAGACGCAAGACAAAGTCAGCCAGCAGGAGCAGTAGAAGACCTGGGCGAGTATTGGCTCGGCATGTGCGAGCAGCACCCAATACTCGCCAGGTGGGCGACTAAGGCTCAGATGCTCGCCGAGTATCCCATAGTTGCCAGGCAGGATGGGGGCTATAAAAGGCCCCCCTCCCCTTTGGTTTTCCTATAAATAGGACCCCAAGGGTACTTGGATTGGCACCTGGACTTGAGCTTTTGGACCCCGATTCCCGAATTCTCGAGCCCGTCACCCTTGCTTTCAGCCAAGCCAGCGCCTTCCCTGTACCAAGCTCGACCACTTTGGTTTCGGAGGGGAAGACTCTCTCGAGCTTCTGGGTACGTGGTGGGACCTCCCTGCTGCAGCACCTAGGGTCCTGTTAGTTGCTCTTCTAGCTTCCTCATAGTTGCCCGCCAAGCCATCTCTTCGAGCCGCTTGGCGAGTAGTCTCCGGCTGCATCGGTCCGAATCTTGAGGTCAGGATTTTCCTGGCGTCAACACTTTGGTGCGGTGAGCGTGGATAGTAGCCAGAGAAAGAAAGCTTAGTGGGAAGAAAAGATGGTTGTAGTAGGCGACCATGAGGAAGTTGTCGGCAACTCGGCCAGTGGTGACGAGTTTGTGACGGTAGCCGTCTTCGAGGAATTCGCGCGGCGGATGGAAGAGTCCTTGCGAGTAGCTCTTCAACCTCGCACGGAAGGAACGACGACCTCGCCTCATCGCCCGATTCTGGCCGAAGAAGGTGCTCACCCTCGGCGAGCAGGGAAGGAGCATGGAGAGGAGCTGGAGCGACCAAGGAGGTCGCAGTTCTACCCGCAAGCCTCGCGGGGAGCTGGCAGAATCCGATTCCGCAAGGAGGAGGAGCAGGCAAGGTACTTCGGTACTCGCCAGGTTAGCGGGTATGGGGGCAATACTCGCCAAGAAGAGGGTCGTCGCCAGTTTGGTGGGAGGAGCCCATTCTGGGAGGAGATCGTTGTCGCACCAGTGCCGGAGGGGTTCAGGGATCCCGCGATGAATTACTACTCGGGGAGAGACGACCCTATCCGACACCCCCATTGGTTTGGGGATGCAGTCCCCATCCGGACCATGTCAGACGTCTACGAGGATGCCTCGAATCGAGGCTTCCTGGCCAAGTCCACCCAGCTGACCAGAGAGAAGGAAGAGGAAGAAGAGATGATCCTCGTAAGAAGAAAGGAGGAGCCCCAAATATTGGAGAGGAGGAGGCCGGAAGAGCGTAGGCCGACAAAGCGCAGAGGAGAGGAGCCAGGGAGACAGGAAGTGGGAAGACCCTTTGAAACTCCGGAACGGCTAAAGGAGGGAAGAAAATACCAGGTGCCGGAGGGGGGGAATCGTGGTGGGCAAGAAGGTCGTCAGGAGGAAGGATGCACGGAGTAGATGGTTGTAGCCCGTCATGGGAACAGACGTAATCGGAGGAATAGCCGGAGGAGGAATATGGATCGGGTCAACCAAGAATGTCAAGGAAGGATCAAGGCCGGGGAGGTAGGAGTGAGTTATGGAGAAGCGGGGCTCGGATCTTTCCGCAAAACGAATTTCCACCAGGCCCACCGCCAGAATGCTGCTCCAACCTCTCAAGCGCCACCCCCGCTAGAGGAGATCACTTTATCGGGGGAGGGCATGTTAGGGAATGAGAATCTCTTCCGCGATGCCCGTGTGATTCAAGCGATCGTCGAAGACTCCACCGTCAACCGAATCCTGGTGTGCAACTGGGGTTCAGTCCGTGTCATCTTTACGTCGTTCTCACGAACACGTTTGACAACCTGAAGGTCGAGGCGAGCAGGATGATGATCTTGGACGGTCCCTTTTTTTTTATTTCTTAGGTAAGCAAAAGGTGGATGCGGCAGGAAGATCAGCCGCCGTCGGGAAGCTTAATCCAAGACGGGAAGAACCCTTCATCGTGAAGGGGAGCTGTTGGAAAACACCTGGAACGGCGACAACCTGAAAAGGTTTGGCTCATAAACGGGAGTATGTACACATCCCACCCCTGTAAATTTATTGTCCATAAATAAAACCATCACCTCCCCGAAACATGGGAAATGGTGAGTCTTTTGTCTCTTTCAGCTATGAGTTTTCAAGTAAAAGAAGAGAAGCAAGCAAAGCCGATCTCCGCGTTAGGTTGGAAAACTGGCCTCCGACTTGATTCGCGTAAAAACCCAGAACGGGTGATGGGACAATGCCTCTGTTATACGTCCCCTTAAGTCCAAGCCTCTGCAATGACGGCCGAGATCAGCTCCCCCCTTGCACGTTGGCCGCGGTTCCCACCGACTGCATTTCTCATCCGACTGGTGAGATTATCAGGAAGAAGTCTGGACGCCGACCTCCCAATCCGACGAAGGAATAATCGACTTCGACAAAGGTGGTGCTCGCCCTTATCTGCTTCGTCAAAGATGTGTTTTCAAGTAAAATAAGAGAAGCAGGCAAGGCCGATCTCCGCGTTAGGTTGGGAAACTGGCCTCCGACTTGATTCTCGTAAAAACCCAGAACGGGTGATGGGACAATGACTCGGTTATACGTCCCCTTAAGTCCAAGCCTCTGCAATGACGACCGAGATCAGCCCCCCCCCCCCCCCCTGCACATTGGCCGCGGTTCCCACCGACTGCATTTCTCATCCGACTGGTGAGATTATCAGGAAAACGTCTGGACGCCGACCTCCCAATTCAACGAAGAGATGATCGACTTAACTGGTCAGGGGACAGTGCCTCGGTTGTTCGTTTCTAATTATTTCCTTCAAATCGTGTGAGTTAATGTGCTTAAGTGTGCTTAACTCCCCGTTTAATTACTGAGCAACAGAAAACAGGTTGGATCGGCATTCAGCATCCAAGTAGGACGGAGACCTTGGGATATTGTGTTCCCCTGGAAGGTGCTCCATTGGAACCTCCCCGACAGTCATTCCTTACCGTGTCGATCTCTTCAACAGCATTAACAAGAGCAGTAGGACGGAGACCTTGGGATGGTGTGTTCCCCTGGAAGGTGCTCCATTAAAACCTCCCCGACAGTCATTCCCTACCGTGTCGATCTCTTCAACAGCATTAACAAGAGCAGCAGGACGGAGAACTTGGGATGGTGTATTCCCCTGGAAGGTGCTCCATTGGAACCTCCCCGACAGTCATTCCCTACCGTGTCGATCTCTTCAACAGCATTAACAAGAACAGTAGGACGGAGACCTTGGGATGGTGTGTTCCCCTGGAAGGTGCTCTATTGGAACCTCCCCGACAGTCATTCTCTACCTTGTCGATCTCTTCAAACAGCATCAACAAGACCAGTAGGATGGGGAACTTAGGATGGTGTGTTCCCTTGGAAGGTGCGAGTATGCAGGTGCGGGTATAAAGGTGCGAGTATATATGGCAGAGCATCCAACAAGCGAGCAAGGTATGATCGTCGTCCGCAGTATCCTATCTCGCCTATGCTTAGTCGCCTAGCGAGCACTCAACCTCGCATCGATCCTTAGAGCCTACTCAACATAACTACAAAAGAAGAAATGCAAGAAGCGACTACAAAAGGCGAGCAAAAAATTGTATTCATTACTTTCATAAGTACATATACAAAAATTGTTGTGCAGCTTTGCAAAAGGGGGCCAGGCGACTATGCACCATCATCTCCACCATCCTCGCCATCAGCGTCGACATCTTCGCCATCATCACCCTCGTCCTTAGAATCGTCATCTTCGGAATCGGTGGATGAGGATGGAAGATCTCGCATAGGGGAGTTGGACTCTTCGGCGAGTAGTGCCGGGATGATGTCCATGACAGTCAGGTTCATTGCCTCCGGCTTCAAGAGGCCATCGGCCTTCGGACTGCTTAGAACCACCTTCCCGGTTGCTCGCGCGATCTCCCGACGAATATGCGCCATATCGTCGCCAAGTATCTGAATCTGCTTGCCAACCCTGGAGGGGCCCGCCGACGAAGGCTGTTGCTCGGCAGGCCGAGTTTCCAGCTCGGCGATGCGAACTTGGGCGGCCTCCAAGGTTTGCCGAGTATCCTCCAGCTCCTTCTCCAGCTGGGACACCTTCTTCGCCATCTCCACCTCGGCGGCCTATACAGGTAAAAAAGCAGCGGTTTAGCAAACATCGATCGGCACAAAAGGCGACTATCTCAGAGATCAGAAAGGCGACGTGCGAGTACCTCATGATCTTTCCACTTGGCGGCCTCCAGCCCCATGGTGATGAGCTTATTGCTCTGCACCTTGATAATCTGCTCGTATTCAAGCAGTTTCCTCGCCGTCGCGTGACCGAGCTCAGCAGCTCGCAGGTAAGCTCGCGAGCTCTGATGGGCGAGATACTCGGCCGAAATGTCTTGCAGGGATTCGGCGTCCGCCCGACCATAGAGGGCGAACATGACGTCGAACGCCTCGCCCGCATCCTCCCAATCCTCCGACCAAGCGGGGAGGTTGGTGCTCAAAGTCACTTCGTGGGCTCGCTCAGCCCAGGACACCAAGGGGCGACCGTAGGCATCCTCACCTCGAACGCCTTCGTCGAAGAGCGGATGATCGCTGGGCTCGCCAGCCTCCGAAAGGTTCGCCTTCGCCTTCAGGTCCCTCTTGGCGACCTCTTTCTTCCTCGCAGTCTCGACGGACTTCGCCTTGACCTTCCTCTTCTTCGAGGGCCCAACATCATCGTCGGCGACCTCCTGCTCATCGCTACCTGACGACAAATCGACCGGAGCAGAAGCCCCCGCCTTTGGCGCCAAGGGAAGAAGCTCGCTCGGTAAGGAGCGAGTAGCTGCATCAAGACATAAAGAGAATAGCTTTAGACGCCGACTGAAGACGAAGTGGCGAGTATAGACAAAATACTCGCTCAGAAGACTACCTTCGCCCGGGAAGACTTCGGCGAGCTCATCTACTCACCTCCTCCAGAGGACGACATCCAGACTGCGACCCCGGAAGCTGTCGAGTAGCTTCTCCCGGCCCTCCTCCATATAAGGGGCAACGAAGACACTCTCTGCCGGCTGGAAGGATGAGGTCGGCACGACGCCAAAGTCGCCCTTGATGACAACTAATCGCTCGGTCCAGCAATGGTTCTTGTTCGTCGTACCGACCAGCGTGCAGACATGACTACACAAAAAGACGACACCCTCGCCAGTAGCGCCGAAATGGAATACTCGCCAGAAGACGGAGAGATCAAAGACGATCTTCTGTTCTCGCAAGAAGCAGAGAAAGCCCATGATCATCGCCACTCCATTTGGGTTGATTTGAGCAGGGACTATCCCGTGATAACGGAGTATCTGGCAGACCTCCGACCACAAGGGTAGTCGCAGGCCGACTTCGAAGTGGCGGATGGGGAATATCAGCTCGGTCGCCGAGAAGGAGTTCAAGCGTTCATCCTCGCGAGGAAGCCTGACGACATACCCTGGACACAAGTACCTAGCAGAGAACTCTTTCAGATCGCTCGACCGAGTAATCGACTTCTTGAAGGAAGTCGCCTCGAAGTTCTTCGCATGGCTCGTACGACGAATAGCTGTCTCGTCAGCCATTCAGGAAGAGGGAAAACGAAGAAGCGAGTATCAAAGAGGCGAGGAGAGGAACAATTAGCAGATACTCGTTGGAAAGAAAGGAAAGGTCGCCAAAAGCGTAATAAATACGTACCCACCCCCCTATTTATAGTACTCGATGAAACTTGGCTTACCGCGTACGCCGCCGCGAGCACGAGTCAGGGGTGGCGAGTATCGAGGAAAGTCGCCAAAACCAAAGGTACACGTCAAATCACCAGCGCCGAACGAGCGAGTACCTGCATCAGATCACTAGGATGCTCGCCAAATCAACGCAACATTCAACAAATACTCGCAGAAACAAAAAACAAAAAGTAAATCCAGACATCACAGCAAACAGGAAAGGTAGCAAGGGCGATATTCATACTCGCCAATTAACAAGTTACTTGAAGAAATCAAATTATTCAGAATTACAGACATTCGCCAGATCGCGACTAAGCGACTACAAAGAGAAAAAATGCAAGATCCTAGGGGTTCGCCTGAGCATCAGGAAGTTGTGGTTGTCGCCCAACCCAGCCCATGCTGCGAGCTCGCTTAAAATGCTCGAAGGTCACGGACATCGCATCTTCGCCTTGTCGTAGATGCTCCTCCATCCTCGCCAGGCGACCAACGGAGCCCGTGCTTGCGCGCATCCCCACCAGCTCGTCATGATGCAACTGCTGGCGATGCTCCATCCTACCAACCCGGCGCTCCAGATCGCCGACAGGCTGAAGGCAAGATTCTGCCCCCACCAGCCGAGCATCGAACTCTTCAAGTCGGGATACTCGCACCTCCAGCTCGGTCAGGCGACACTGAGAGTCAGCGACCGCCAAGAGCTCCACTCGCGCTTCCACCGCAATCAGACACCGATGAGACTCGTTGATCGCCAGACGCTCCAACTTCGCCTCCAAGTCCAGGATGGCGCGAGTAGCCCTCTCCTGGTACTCGCGGAAGGGAAGCCCGACCCCGTCAATCAGAGCCTCGATAGGGGTGTGAGCGCGAGCTGCAGAAGAAGACATAAAAGCAAAGCCTTAGTGGCGAGTAGCGACAAGACCCTTCTTTGAAAATATTCGGCAAAACAGCGACTCCATTTACCAGGCCGATGAGCATCATTCCGCGAGTCGCGACAAGGACTCTGAGATGGTCGACGAGGAGAGCCCCTTCCCCGATGCGGGGACAGACTGCGATGGGCGCCATCTCGCCGGTTAGAGTGCGATCCGCCGATGTGCTCCCTGCTGGAATGCACATCACCCCGACCGCGACCATTTACTGGTCGCCCTCCCCCTCTGGGAGCGAAGAAGCCAGAAGACCCCGCCACCCCGCCTCGGCGCGAGGACTCAGCCGGATGGGTGGTGGGAGCCGAGGAAGACAGAAGGCGACGATCATCTTGCATATCAGCAGGAGGAGGGAACGGAGGAGGTGGCGGAAGCTTCTCAACGGGCAGCTGCGAGCTGCTCGCCAGCTCCGAAGGATTGGAAGACGGTGGCAAAAGAGGCGCACTGCTCGTCAAAGGATCCCTATGCTCGCTCGATGACCTCTTCTCCAGAAGCGAGCTATGAAGAATCCGAACCACGCCGCCACGGTGAGAACCCTCCCCAGTCCTGGGCGAGATCATATGTGATAATCGCAGAGGAATAACGGCCAAAGACTCCTCCTGAACATCGGTGAGCGGCAGACCTGCAAGATAGTATCAAGAGCATCAGAAACACGCCAGTAAAAGCAGGCAACTCAAACCAGACTAACGGCGAGTAAGTAGCTCTCACTTTGTAAAGAAGGGAGTTCAGTTTGAACTTGGGCCGAGATTCCAGCCGTACTCGCTTCCGGGGGAACATTCGACTCAGGAGGATTAGGAGCAGGCGAGCCGCCCAAGTGGCCGACACCCAAGTCGGCGAGTACCTGCTGGGTAGTGCCGACCTGAGAATTAGCGACATTCTCAGGTGCGTCGGCCTTCTTCTTCTTCTTCTTGTTCTTCTTTTCCTTCTTCTTTTCGAGCCTCTTCCTCTTCCTAGAGGCGAGGAAGTCCTCAAGCTCGGCGTCACGAGCGGGCTTCCGCAACGGTGGCAACAAACTAGTGAGCTCGGCCAAATCAGCGGCAGCTTCCTCGGCAATACTACGCGACATCTTGAGCGAGATCAGAAAATTCGTACCCTCAGAGACCCCTCCCCCTCTATATATAGAGCCAGAGGGCGACAAAAGCGAGATGCCGACTATAGACCAAATACTCGCCAGAAAGACAGCTCATCGAATAAGGGTTGGATGATTCTTTCCGAGCAACTACGTTACTCGCAAAGAGCAGGGATTGTGTACAACCCTCATTCTCCGAGGTAGGCCCATTCAAAGCCACGTAGGCTGAAGTCAAAGGTCAAAGGGTCAACACAGAGACCATCAATCCAAGACGCAAGACAAAGTCAGCCAGTAGGAGCAGTAGAAGACCTGGGCGAGTATTGGCTCGACATGTGCGAGCATCACCCAATACTCGCCAGGTGGGCGACTATGGCTCAGATGCTCGCCGAGTATCCCATAGTCGCCAGGCAGGATGAGGGCTATAAAAGGCCCCCCTCCCCTTTGGTTTTCCTATAAATAGGACCCCAGGGGTACTTGGATTGGCACCTGGACTTGAGCTTTTGGACCCCGATTGCCGAATTCTCGATCCCGTCACCCTTGCTTTCAGCCAAGCCGGTGCCTTCCCTGTACCAAGCTCGACCATTTTGGTTTCGGAGGGGAAGACTCTCTCGAGCTTCTGGGTACGTAGTGGGACCTCCCTGCCGCAGCACCTAGAGTCCTGTTAGTTGCTCTTCTAGCTTCCTCATAGTTGCCCGCCAAGCCATCTCTTCGAGCCGCTTGGCAAGTAGTCTCTGGCTGCATCGGTCCGAATCTTGAGGTCAGGATTTTTCTGGCGTCAACACCTGGAGTCCTATTTATAGGCAAATCCAAAGGGGGGAGGTGGTCTTATTTATAGTCCATCCCTACTTGGCTACTACAAGACATTGGGAGGATCTCGCACGACCTCGACAAGTAACTCCCATGGTCGCACGCCTGACAAGTATGGGGGATGCTCGCACATACTCGCCCAGGCCTTCTCTTTGACTTTGACTTTTGCTTTGACCTTTGACTCCTGCCTACGTGACTTGAATGAGTCCACCCTCGACGAATATGTGTTATACAATTAGTATAATGAATTTAGAAGATGATTAGAGTACAACACAACAAACGATGCAACATATTGTCTTTATTGCTATATTTTTCCTCAAAGAGGATGTGATCCTACTTTTGTTAGTCATGAGTTTAAATACTGGAAGGATAAAATGATACTTGAAAAACACGTTAGATATCACAAGACTGTGCATAATGTTTCAAAAAATATGTGTGAGGTTTTGATGAATCAAAAACAAAGGATTGAGATTGCATTTACATAATTTTATCCATATGAGATTTCACTCCAATAGAACTGCAGCTACTTGAGGGTCAGCTTGATACGCATATTTGTGACATGCACATTATCTCAATTGACACATTATCTCAAGTTTGAGGAATGAATGGTCTTCTTTAGATGTTAGTGGAAACAAAAAGGACTAATATTTCCGGTTAGTTTTGAGATTGTTGAAATTGACATGTCTGCTGCCAGTTGCGACAACTAGCGTTGAAAGAATGTTCTCTGCATTGAAGATATTAAAGAGTCTTTTGCGAAATTGAATGAGTGCTAATTGGATGAATGATTGTTTAATCTATTATATTGAAAAGGATGTTGCTGATACAATTACAAATGATAAAATTATCTCATGCTTCAAGAATGTGTACAAAAAAAATGATTTGTTGATCAGGTAAGTTTCTTTATGTTGTTTTTTGCTGTACAATATCATTTAATGATTGAGAATTTGATTATTTATGTTCTCATTCGCAAAATAAGTGTTAATATATAAAATTTGGAATATTTTTTGCTAATGCTTTCTAAGTTTAAAATTATTGTGCATGGGCTTCGCAAAATTTATAGTTTCGCCACTGCGCGCCGCCGCTCGTCGCTCTCCTAGGTTGCAACCACCGCGCTCGCCTCTCGCCACCGGGCTGGCCTCCCACCGTCGCGCTCGCCGCTCCCCGTCGCCCAGCTCCATGCCAACGGGTGCTCCCGTCGCTCAACTTCATGCCATCGCACGCTCCCGTCGCTCACCTCCACGCCAACGTGGGCCCTCGTCGCTCATTTCCACGCCACCACACGCTCTTGTCGCTCATCTCTACGCCACAACATACTCCCACCGCCACCGCCGTCGACCCTGACTGAACTGCCTGACGGCAAGCTCGTCATATTCACAAAGGTAGTGATCTGTGTGCCCCAGATCGAGAATTCCTATTTGCCCGCTCAGTAGTTGTGGTAGCGCAATTACCGAGAGGCCCCCTATCAAAAGCTATAAAAGGGTCCTGAGCGCTCATCTGAAGACACCATACCATCAACGCCAAAGAGAGCTCCTGAGTCTTCTCTCGAAGATTTCCCAGGGTTCTCTTTCGGTGTTGAAGATTCATTCGGAGATATCTTTCGGTGTATGAAGACTTTTTCGGCTTTCGAAGATCCCCTTCGGTGTTCGAAGACTTCCTTGAAGACAGTTCGAAAATCTCCTCCATTCCTTGAAGGTTCCCTCGAAGACAGCTCGAAGATCTTCTTCGGCTTCGTGCTTCGAGTCCAGTGCTTTCGTTGCTGCATTCATCATTCTAGACTGCTCCATAGCGCGCTTTTCTGCACTCCGCTCCAAGCAACTCCCGGGATCCAAAAAATTTATTGTAACGAGCGGTGATCTGTCACCCTCGAGAAACAACATCTTGTAACACTCTGATAGATAGTGAATTTGGTCGGCAAATATCCGGCCCGGTGGTTTTTTTCCTCTTCCAGTTTACGTCTTGCCTCGACATGTTGGTTCATTCTGTAACTGTTTGCACGCTCGGCTCACTCTAGAGCTGGCCTGAGAGCGTCGAGCGACCCGCAACAATAAAAAATAATGTTAACCGAAATATGCAACAAGATCGGAGGTCGCGGACTATGATCTATGGTGCCTTATACCCACCAGCATTTTTTCCCAGTTGTAGCTCACCCGCTCACCCGCTCACCCGCTCACCCGCTCACCCGCTCACCCGCTCACCCGCTCACCCGCTCACCCGCTCAACGGGCGGAGCTCGCTTGTTAATTAATTATTTCTAAACCTAATCCTGCTTTTGTCCGCTCCTCCTCCCCTTCCCCGCCACCCTACTCTCACACGCCCTCTCTCTCTCTCTCTCTCTCTCTCTCTCTCTCTCTCTCTCTCTCTCTCTCTCTCTCTCTCTCTCTCTTCGAGAAGAGGATCCCGAGTCTCCGGTGGCCGTCACCCTATTTAAGGTGGCATATGGCAGTCGCGGTGGAGGAGGCTCAGCTAAATCAGCTGGAGATTCAGGTAGACAACGGTGGTGGTGGGGCGTGGGAATACCTCTGCCTCGTGCGCAAGCTTAAGGCCAGAAGATCAGAGAAGGTCCTCAAGCACGGACTATTCATCCTCAACAACCCGAGGGCTCGATCCAAGCTCGGTGAAGAAGGTTAGTGCTATAGAGGACAATAGATTTTAATAAATTGGTGATCATTCTATGCTGTATTGAGATGCCGGGACAATTTCCTGTCAAAATTGTGCATCCTGCGGCAATAATTGCGGTTTTTGGGGCAAATTTGTTCTGGAGTTCCTCCTGAAGTTTGTTAAGCCTCTGTTTGGAAATAAGATCATAAATCCTGATCGATTATATCCCGAGGGTGTTAAATCCTGAAATTTAGCTAAAATCTTATAAACAATGCTAGGATGCGGTAGTAAGCTGAGAAATCACCAGAAACGGGCAACATGAGGATAAATGCAGCAGTAATTACTATGAATAAAATGGGTAACATTCCAAGCATCTTATATTAGGCACGGTTATTAAGTTGTCTAACATATTCCAGCATAACTTAATCTATATTTGAATAAGACATGCGATTACTGGTGGCAATCAGAAGTACATTTGGAAAATTCCAACTACATGGAAAATTATTAAACCCGATAGCCTGCTAGGTCCTGTAAGAATAAACATTAGAAAGTAAAAATTGATGCTCCAAGTCAATGGTTAAATGCATTTATTGGACATTCCTTGCATAGGATTGATGTTATGAAGGAAAAAGTATTAAGCCCTTGTGATTTCTCACACACTGGGATAAAGAACATAGCGTGTCATCTCCCATGAAAAAATGGTGACAAATCTGTGAGATCTGTGAGGTTACGGGAAGAATGTCTGATGGAAAAAACCGTAGTTAGCTCGCATATTCTCTTTACACTAAGTCGACCAAGCCATGATAATTATTGAGTTTGGATATCTAAGCAAATCATACATCCCATCAAACCCAAGCTAGCTTGGTCAATTTAAGCATTTACCTAGTTGGATAGACTGACCAAGGAAAAACCTAATGCACAATAGTATGTGCAGTTGGGTTAGCCGAATAAGGAAAAAAATGATCCACAATGGCAAAGGGCCACTCGACCCAGGGAATAGACGCAAGAGCAGACTGCGGCCTAAAAAACTCGATAAGAGCTTAGAGTGGACAACTGCAATTATTCTTTGGCCCATTGTTGGTTGGAAATGGCCAACAATGACTACTATGACATTGATTTTGAGGAAAGCTTCTGCTAAACATGACTCGACATAAAGGACATATAAGCAAGCTTGACGCCGTGCAACTAGTCCTTGGACAAATCATAGTAAAAACACATCATTTGAAAAATATGATGACAAACCAATATCATCTTTTGAAGAATAATGACCGTGATTCAAGAGATCTCTCTACATGTAATTCCACCGTATAAATATCTTATAGTAATTCTTCATTCGTTTAGCCCACTGGCTAAGGCTCTATAAATTAGGAGTCCTAGTGTTAAGGCTAGGGCAGATCAAATATTTGCCTACAAGTTGGTCGATCGACCTCTCTGGGAGAACCATTTTTATCTCATTTTATGGTTACTCTTTGGTCTCCTTTCCTCATATGTCTAGGCAAAGTTCGATTAGATTCCACTGAAAAACCATGATTCAACACTAGTGTGATTGAATTTACTCGTGGTGTAGCATAAAAATGAAAAAAAGGATTGAGCGAGGAAAGATATGAGAGAGGCGATGAGGACTCTAGAAATTTCAACATAGAGTGGTCTAAGAGAGGGGCTCCCAAGTCACGATGATGAAGGGGGTAACATCGAAGAGAAGACGACACCTAAAAGGACTAAAAGGGATTTAACACACCTATAAGATTTACTTGCCCTAGCAAAACATTTGGCAAGATTTAAGTTTAATATTGATTATCTCACTTAAAACCTGGTAACAACCATCCATTCAATGTTCGTCTATATGATTGGTAGATTGCATTGATCCTTCCTATTACGTTAAACTCACACTTTACTTTATATATATATTTTTGTTCCTTTTTGTCAAGTTTACAATAGTTTTCCGCTCCATATAATTGTGAAAGCCAATGACCTAGTGGATGCAATTCTAGATGTATGCTATGTGCTTCACATATAGCCGTTTGTTATTATCTTTGCGCCTTGTTATCCTTTAAGTTTTTATGATTATAAGACTTACTTTTGTATGTATTAATTAAATAGTTGTTCGATCATTAATATGAGTTGTTGGTTGGTAGGAGTTGAGACATTTGTTATATCATGTATGGCTATTTAAAGGCACCGAGACGATGAATGAACTCTCTTTGCACCATCTTATAAGATTGTGGTAGCTCTGTCCTCCTGAACACACCCCGCTTAGGCAGTTGCGGTTCAGGCTCGGTAGCATCTCCTCCATCACTATCTACACCTTTGACTATCTCTTCAACAAGCTATCGACCTATTACATGTAGACCCATAACAACTTGATATCAGAGCCCCTTCCTTACATTATGCTACCCACCAAACCCCAGTCCAACCCTTTCCTTCCCTTGCTGAAACGAACTAGAGAAAGAAGACCATTTCTAAGATTGATTCTAGCGACTGTTAGGTTCATATTTTGATCAGATCTTCTTCATATTCCAACCGAATCACCTCCATCCTCCACCCAGGATCGTCTCCATCCCCAGAAGCCTCCATCCTCCAACTAGAACGCAATGTGCAATTTTTGATCTATGCTTCCATCCAAATCACAGTGTTTCCTTTGACGATCTCACACAATGCAATTATAAAGTCTTCGAACGCGACAAAGCACGCGTATTCCATCTTCTTCCCTCATAAATCCCGGAGGAGTCATTGATCCTGACATAGTCGTCGATCCCGATAGAGCACTCGTCTTCCATTTTCTCCCTTCGTCGATCCAGAAGGAGTCGTCGAGTCTGGCAGAGCACACCTCACTTCATCCACATTTCTCCACATGAACCAACATCGCCTTTCAGATATCGAGCCATGTGCACACATTTTCTCTCGCCTGTTTCTTGCAACAAGCAGCACGCCATTACCCACCTTCCTCACACAAGATCTCCTGTTTGAGCAGCCTTGAGTAGCACACTTTTTTCTTTTCTTGAGCCCAACACCGCCACTTCGATATAATTTATTTACTCAATTGATTAATTAATTATGAAAAAGTGTGCAAAATTATTTATTTTTAAAATTTTAATGATGAAAATGTTAATTAATTATATTTAAAATTTTAAAAAGTGTGTCGTCTTATTATTTTCTGTCATCACAGGGAATCACCAGAGTTCACGTGGAACCCGAATTACCTCGACAACATCCGCTTCTGAGGTGTCAAGCCGTCTCGTAAGCTGATCCTCGTACGTGCTCCAACCACCTCACTTCCTACAAATATCAACATGGAATCCATTAATCAAATGAGCCAGCTTATGGAAATGATGCGAACTTTCATGATGACTCGAGCTGTCGCTGAAGTGCAATATCGAGAAGCTGAATCATGACACCAGATAGACATCACAACACTGTTCACAAGGATCGATAGTCTCACACCTTCCATCCAAATCCTCACCGTCCCAACAAATGAACACGCCAATAGCAACCAGGGGCCTCGTCCACCCTTTATACGCGTTGATCCCCCGACCTATGTATGACATGAAGCTAATATCGTTCTCCACTATACCAAGTTTGAATTCCCTACCTATAATAAGAAGATATATCCATTGGGATGACTAACTAGGTGTGAACAATTTTTCGGGCATCAACAAACACCAATTGCAGAGTGAGTCAGTCTGGTGTCCTTCCACCTTCTGGATTTGACCAAAATTTGGTTTGCTCGTTTGCAAATTAAAGAAATGAGGTTGATTTGGGAAGAATTTAAAGGGTTCTGCAACATATGCCTCCCCCACCTGCGAAAACAATCTTCTTGGTGCACTAATCTCATTGTGATAAACAAGATATGTAGACGCTTATTTGAAATAATTTCAAATTCTCCTAGCTCATTTTACGTCAGCCCAACTAGAGCAACATGTCACAATTTTACGACAGGGCTTCACGAATGACTGTGACTAGAGGTCGAGTATGAAAATCTACCAAATTTAATTATTACAATGAGTTTGGTCAAGATGTGTGAACATTGACTACATATGGATCGAGACAACTATATAACCACATGCGCAATCTTGGGGAATTAGGCTGGTAGATCTTGAGCGTGTCCAACCCCCAAAATTCGAACATGCCTGATTTGACACGCATGATTTTTGACAAGTTTATTTTTTTCTTTGGAATTCCATATGCATTAATACAAGAATATATTATGTCCCCCGTACAGTCCACGATCAATAAAAATGTCATATTTGCTCCCAGGCCCCACTTGCAAAAGGTTGAATTTCCCCCAAAAAACTCTTGAACATGAAAGTTGTATTTGACCTCCACTATTTCCCAAATTGCATTTTTTCATAAATGTTGGAGCCCATTTGATCCCATAGTTTGAATTTAGTGTGAACCTAGGGTGGTACTAGATAACTTATGCGATCTTGAAAATTTGAGTTTCTCAGAGGCCATCTTTGTGTAAGCTCCTCCCGAAAAAGCACACAGAAAAAAGAGATCTTAGGCTCAGAATCAACGACTTACAAAAAAAAACTATTTCCTTCGTTGGTCCCCTTCATAAGACACTCGTTCTGTCAAGCGATCATCATCACACACAATTCACATAATAAAGAAAGCGGAAGCAAAATCAAAGTTAAAACGGAAGATAAAAAAGGAGGTCACGAATGATGTCTATTCCATGCAGGAATGACTGACACCGAAAAATGAGTTATGTTGTAATTGCGATGAGGACTATACTCGAGGCCATCATTGCAAACTACTTTTCTGATTAGAATTGGAGGAACCTGGTTAAGATGAAATTGGGTAAAGATGACACAAGAATTCCATCTCCCTTTAAACTTGAGGACACACACATTTTTGGATGGTGGAGTGATATTATGATCTTCCCGGATAGTTATTATTATGTGACTTAACAGCTACTTCTCCTTTAGGTCTTTATGATTATAAGTTTTTTTTTTTTACTTTTTAATGTATTAATCAAATAATCATTAGGAGTTGTTAGCTGTTAGAAGTTGAATCATTTTTTGTATCATTTATGTCTATTTAAAGGCAGAGAGATGTTGAATGAAGGAAGCAAGATTGAGTCTATCCTTGTCCCCGATTATAAGATTGTGGTAACTCTCTTTTCCCCAACCCACTTAGGCAATCGTGGTTCCGGCTCCGTAGTATCTCCACTACTTTCATGTCCACCTCCAGCAACCTCTCTGGCAAGCTACCGGCGTGTTATGAGTAGGCCCATAACAATGCATTTGTCAATTAGAGATTGATTAAAAGATCGAAATTTAAAATGCGAAATCTACTTACAGAACAAATCAACATGAGCAATTGTTAAACTGTAACTAGTAAATTGAACTTGCGTTAGTTGTTAGAAGTGAAAAAAATGCAAACTCTAATAGAATAATAATTGTAAAGATAATCAGATCCTCAAATTCAATTGATAACAAATCCTACCTAGAAATTAAGTAGAGACAATATCAATCAAGATTGAGTTTCACAAATGTTGAAATTCTAAAACAGTAATTAATCCAAAAGCCTAAGGAAAATCTGAGAATTCCTCAACTCAAATGCACTAAATCAATACCAAGGCGTTGATGGGGATCAGTCGCAGGATCGATATTGGGCTTCGAGCCACCACTCGGCGTGGTTCGCATTTGTGTACTCACGCATGGGGTGTTGATCGGATCGCCGATGAGTGATTCTGATGCGCCGTTTTTACTTTTTATGCATTTTTTTATTTTGGATGTTATTTAGCGTGATTTGGACATCGGGCGTAGCGACCAATCATAGGGCCGTTATTAAAGACGCAAGGCGCACCAAGGCGCAAAGGGGTCTTGGAGCTTAGGCGCAAGGCTCAAGGCGCAGGCGTGCGCCTGACGAAGACAAGGCGCAACCACATTCATTTTAAAAAATAAGCATCAAACATCAGTTCATCTTCTTGATCAGATTTTTCATCTATTCTACTCATTAATCATTCATTACTATCATTTATAACTCTTAAAAAATAGAATTAATATGGTCGTTTACATCATATCTAAGTCTTAACACTCGATTATGTTTCACAAACACTAAATCATGCAAAAAGTATTGAGTTCTTACATTATTTCTTTCTTTTTATTGAGAAAAAAAATGTTTGCAACAGAAACCGCTCTCAAACACGCCTTTTATTCTCCAAAGGCGCAGAAAAGGCGCACGAAGGCGCAGACCTCTGAGCCTGTTGAGCCTGGAGCCTTAGGCGCGCCTGAGGCGCGCTTTTAACAACTAAATTCATAGCCGCTCACACCGGGTGCCCCTTGCCCTAGCCCCTCTTTCGCTTTAAATAAGGGTGAGGGCTGTCTAGTTTGAGGCATTGTTAACCTTGTGAGAGATTCCAGAGCCGACAATCACATCGTGGTGCGACTTCGCGACATCCCGATTACTTTCCTAGTTTTCCTGTTTTTAAGTTCTCACGTGAAAATCCTACCCACGATTTTCATCTTTTCCCCCCATGTCGTCCGCAATTGTTCGTTCCTTCCACGCGCGACTTCGGTTCCAGACGGCGATATCGATCCTCCTGGGCGCTGCTCTCGCCGCCTTCATCCCATCCCTCCACCCTCCAGCTACTACCTCCCGCCGACGTCTAGCTACTGTGCTGACGCCCTACCTTGGCCACAGCCCGATCTCCGCCTAGTCACGTCGCAAGTTTCTTCTCTCCCAGTCGCAGCCCTAGCGCCGCCATCTCCTACTAGTTCCCACAATCGGCTATTCCTCCACCCAAGCCGCAAGTTCCAAACGTCAAAGCCACGTCCGATTTGCTACAACCGCCCACCGACACTACCCGCCACTGAATCTCCATATTTGCGAGTATCTAGTTTTGTGTCTTTATTTTTTCTCATTGGATATTGGATTAGTATCACATATGTGTTGGAAGTGTTGATTTGTTAACACACATGTTCCATTTCTTGTCTTCCTATAATGATCCGTGCGTGAAAATCGTAGTTGAAGGCACCCCGTGTGAAAGAAAATTTGTCTTGATTGCTTAATTGAAAATTGTTAGGAATGTTGTGTTTGATTGCTTAGCCTATTTAATTTTACTACTTAATTTGATTACGGATCAATTCAACCAGCACACACATCCTATAAATTATGGTTGTTTGAGTCCATCCTGCACCATTCACATAAGCTTGCATTAGTGTCGACACACCTCTCATAGCCTACCCTACGTTAGATTTGGTCTCAGCGATTGAGCTTGATATACTTTGTAACACCCCAAGAAGTCGTAGTTCAGCGAGTTAGGCGGAGAGGTGGTGCTGCGCTCGGAATAGGCTGGAAATGTCATAGCAGCTCTTCGCGCACGACCATTGTTCCTCTTCGCGCACGACCAGTGATCGTGCGCCAGTGATCGTGCGTTAATTCGCAAGAAAACAGAGTGCTGTTGCGGTAAGCGCGCACGATCAGTGGAGGTGCTTCGCGCACGACCACTGACCGTGCGCCGATGCTCGTGCGCTCTGTTTATTCTGCTCCGCGAATTTGAGCGGAGAAGGAGATTATTGGGGTGCGAATAAGGGGGGGTTGGTGTGCGGATAACAGGGGGGGGGGGGGCTAGGGTTTTAATAAAACACCTAATACCTCCCCTCTCCCTCTCATTCCCGATCTCTCTCTCTCTCGATCCCTCTTTCTCGTTCTTTTGGAGCAGCTGCAAGATCGATCTCCCGATCTCCTCTCTCGCCGTCGGCCCGGAGCAGGGAAGCGAAATCCCCGAGCCCCTTCTCCCTCTCTCTCGTCGTCGCTTGGAGCAGGGAAGTCCGACCCTCTTCTTCCCTTCCCGTCGCCGCCTAGGGCAAGGAGGACTCAGATCCCCCTTCCTCTCCTTTTCTCCCATCGACAAGGAGGAGTCGAGCCCCTCTCCTCCTCTCTTTGTTCCGGCCGCCGTCGGTTAGGAGAAGGTCGACCCTTGGGTTAGGTGTAGCCGTGGTGCTTGAGCTCGGCCGACGAAGTGCGAGGAAGAACTCACGTGCTCCATGGTTCAGAAGTGACATTTAAGGGTAACGATTCTCTTTACCCTCATTTGGACATGTTCTAGTCCGTTCCGTGCATCGTTGAGGCCCCTACCCAAAAGGGTGAGGTCGTGGCCTCCGACGGGTCGATTTGTGTTATCCCCGTCAAATCTTGCATTCATGTAGAGTCCATGCGTGAAATGGACGTAGGCGCGCTGTGTGAAGCCCATCCGAGACGGTTCGTCCGGATTGGTGATGCTTTTTGGTATTGTGCGTGCCGGGGGAAAACTCCGTGTTGATATCCTGTTCGTAGGACTAGAGAGTGCTACTGCATGCGCATCAACGCCTGGGGGTGTGCCCCGGGAAGCACCCGAAGTTAGAAGCGGAAAAAGAGTTCTGTTTACTGTCGCTGGCGATATTGAATATCGCCAGGCGACAGCTCTCAGACTTGATTGTGGTGATGTTGTTGTGCCCACCTGTTGAGAGGACCTGAGGCCTTTGTGCCCGACCCGTGAGGGTGTCCTGGTGGATGACTTAGCGGCCCGTAGGGCCGGCTAATTGAGAATACCTGGGCTGAGGGAACGCCATACCCGCTCTTCGTGTTGTACAACGAGAGCTGTGAACAACGGGCATTTGGCGAACCTGAAACCGCACCATTGCATCACCTGACTAGTAAGGCTCGTACAGCACGTCGGGAGGCAATGGGAAAGAGTCTTCGGACTACGGTATGTTCACAATTAAAGTACGGGGGTGCCCTGGTATTCGGGCCACCGACTTTAGCCTCGAAGGGCAAAGCCATCAAGAGTGGATGGTGGTGGAAGACGGAGTACACCAAAGGGTGCCTGAGAGCACGGGACGTGGGGGCCATTCCCACGTTTGTGATTGTTGCATATGTATGAACTGCTGTGGGCTTTGCTAGTCGCACTCTTATATATATATATGCTGTGGAGACTGTTTTGCAGGGATGGTTAGAACTGCCACCCCCTCGAAGGGGTGGGGTCGGTATAATTTGGTCAGCTTTAGCTGACCGTTGCCCTGTTTTACCACTGTTTTTGGTGGGCTTGTTGTACAGGTGCTGGACCGAGCGGGAACATAGCGGGCTCTTAGCGACCTGAAGCCCTTGTGCTGCTGCGGCCCTTGAAGGCCTTTTGATGTTCTTTTACTTTTCATGTATGGCCGGCCTGCGCGCCGATGTTGGTAAACTGTAAGGCCGTCGTGCCTCTTTTGTTGTGTAAAACCTTTTATTCCTATTATTAGAAGTGGACATACCCGGGTACGGGTTTTGGGGTTTATCTTGTCTCTCTCTTTTGCTTCCGCATAGAATGCTCTGAGTTAGGTTCATTGTTTAGTGTCTTTTGGTATTTCAATTAAGTGACGTTCCCGTTTGTTTGGTAGTATATGGCGTGGGGCCCCGGCCGGACCTTCTGTCATATGCTTCTTAACGGATGGGGGTGTTACAAATTGGCATCAGAGCCTAAGGTTTCCGTATCCTTCTAAGGAATTCGTGGACGAATTCTTTTAAGGGGTGGTGAGCACGTGCGTGCGCTACCGTCGAGACGTAAAATAAACCCAAAAATGTCCACTTAGGAATAAAATGTAACAACAAACCAACAATTATTGCATGATTTTGGAACCTGAGTGTTCCTTTTGTTGTTAGTTGCGACTATGCTGTCGCCTAACTGTGTGTTGCACTTGTGTAGGGCACTCGAAGTGCAGCGGGACCGTCGCGTTCCCGTGACTTGGCAGAGAGTAGCGGGTCTGCTGAGGCTCCTACACCTCCGTCTGCTGAGATGGTTCGGCTAGTTACAGAAGCCGTTCTAGCTGCGTTGAATGGCCAGCCTGGAAGGCAAGGTCAACCGCTGGTGCAGGAATTGGCCCCAGAGCCACTAAGAGCGGAGCAGGTCCCCGTGAGGCGTGCTGCTGACCAGCAACTGAAGCACTTCCTGGGATTTCGACCTCCTCCGTTTACCGGGGTTGAATCCCCAGCTGAGGCCGAGGCTTGGCTGTCGCATGTGGAGCGAATTCTGACAGCGACACAGTCGGATGAAGCGCAGAAAGTGACCTTCACTACTTTCTTGTTGGAAAAGGAAGCCAGGCGGTAGTGGGATGAGGTTGAGAGGCGCCAGTTTGCGGGAAAGCGACTGGTTGATGTGCCGATGGAAGAGTTCTCGGGAATCTTTCTGGCAAGGTATGTGCCTCCGTCGCAGCAGATCGCGATGGAGAACCAGTTCTTGGCTTTGACGCAGGGTGATAGACTGGTTGACGACTACCTGTACGAGTTCACCCGCCTCGGGCGTTACGCTGGGACTTCTTTCGATGACGAGGGGAGAAGGGTGAACAGGTTCTACGGTGGCTTGCGTAGTGAGTTGCGGTACCTTCTGACAGGGCCGTTGACGCAGGGTTTCACGACCCTCGTTGGTTCAGCCCGAGCGCTTGAGCAGGACATGCTCAGGGAGAAGGGCAAGGTGGCTGTGGCTGAGACAGTGCCGGAGAGCAAGGCGCCGAGTGCGGTGAAGTTGCGGAAGTTGAATCGCTGGAAGAAGGCTCGATTATCTGGGCCAGCTCCCTTTGCTTCGGGCGCGTCGTCTGGACGTGGCCCTCTTACTTGTTTTACTTGTGGCAAGCCTGACCATTTCTCTCGAGATTGCCGCAGTGGACTTCCAAGGTCAGAGAAGAAGACTGGGCCATCTTATTCTGAGAAGGGGAAGGCGGCTGAGTCCACTGCCTCCCGTATGGCTCCCCCGCAGCCCAGAGTCTTCAATCTTGGTCAGCAGGAGGCTATCAAAGCCAAGGACGTCGTGACAGGTATAATTTAAGATACAGTCCTTACTGTTTTATATACCTGTTTTAGTATTTATGCTAACCTTGTTTAGCGGCGTAGGCTTTGTAAATGTTTTAGGCGTTCCGGCAATAGCGCTTTTCGATACTGGAGCTTCGCACTCCTTCTTATCGTCGGACTTTGTCCAACGTATTGGTGCGCCGTCGATTGCTTCTGCAGATGGACTGGAGGTCCTACTGCCGAATGGATATTCGATGCGTGTGGAGAGGAGTTGCCGCGTGAAGGTTCTAGTTGGAAGTCAGGAGTATGACCTGAAAGCATCGTTACTCCCCCTGGTTGAGTTCGATGTAATCTTTGACATGGACTGGCTGTCGGAACAGCGTGCGTGCATCGATTGCACCACCAAGGAGGTGAGGTTTGGGCAGTGTGCCGATCGTGAGACGGTCTTTGCGGGCATGCGTGGATCGATCAAGATGCTGATGTCTGCTCTCCAGGTGTCCAAGGCAGTGCGTCAGGGAGCAGAGTCATTCTTTGCTCTAGTGGAGGCTGCAACGCCAAGGCCCAACCTAGTGGATGTTCCGGTAGTTTCAGAGTTCCCCGATGTGTTCCCGAGCGATCTCCCCGGTGCTCCACCGCAGCGGGAGATAGATTTCACGATTGAGTTGGTGCCGAGCTCTAAGCCTGTGGCCCGCTCGCCGTATCGTATGGCTCCGAAGGAGTTGTCGGAGTTGAAGTTGCAGTTGCAGGAGCTGCTTGAGCAGGGCTGCGTGCGTCCGAGTTCCTCACCTTGGAGTGCACCAGTCCTCTTTGTCAAAAAGAAGGACGGTAGCCTGCGGCTTTGCATCGATTATCGTGAGCTGAACAAGCTGACCGAGAAGAACAAGTACCCTCTTCCGAGGATAGACGACTTGTTCGACCAGCTCGTTGGTTCGACAGTATACTCGAAGCTGGACTTGAGGTCCGACTATTATCAGGTGCGGATCAGGGAGTGCGACATCCCGAAGACTGCTTTCAGTACAAGGTACGGGCAGTATGAGTTCACCGTAATGCCGTTTGGGCTGTCTAATGCGCCTTCGGTGTTTATGGACTTGATGCACCGGACTTTCCGAGAGTACCTCGACCGGTTCGTGGTCGTCTTCCTTGACGACATACTGGTCTACTCTCAGTCCGAGGAGGAGCACGGTGAGCACCTGCGAGTAGTCTTGGAGGTTCTGAGGAGGAACCAGCTGTATGCCAAGTTCTCGAAGTGCGAGTTCTGGCTACCTTCCGTGGCGTTCTTAGGCCATGTGGTTAGTGGAGCGGGTGTGGCGGTAGATCCGGTGAAGGTTGCGGCCATCAGGGAGTGGCCTGTTCTTTCTACTGTAGCGGAGGTCCGTAGCTTTCTCGGGCTGGCCGGCTATTACAGGCGCTTCGTGGAGAACTTCTCACGGATCGCGCTGCCTCTTACGACGCTGACACGGAAGATGCAGGAGTTTATTTGGACGCCCGCGTGTGCGCAGGCTTTCGAGGAGTTGAAGCGACGGCTTACCACGACGCCGATCTTATGTTTGCCTTGCGGCACAGAGGGCTACGAGATCTACACCGACGCTTCTGGGAGCGGCCTTGGCTGTGTTCTGCAGCAGCATGACAAGGTTATAGCGTATGGCTCTCGCCAGCTGAAGGTGCACGAGCGGAACTATCCGGTCCACGACTTGGAGTTGGCGGCCGTGATATTTGCCCTGAAGCTCTGGCGGCATTATGTGTATGGCCTGAAGATCGACATCTTCACGGACCATAAGAGCCTGAAGTACCTTCTGACGCAGAAAGGGCTGAATATGCGGCAGCAGAGGTGGATGGAGTTCCTTGGGGACTACACCTTCGAGATCCACTACACTCCCGGGAAGGGAAATGTTGTCGCAGATGCACTCAGTCGTAGGGCTCCAGCGCAGGCCAACTGGATTCAGATGCATGATGAGCACCTGATACGTGACCTGGAGGCCTTGGGTATTTCTTGCGTAGAGAAGAGGAGCAGTGCCGGTGCTTGTTTGAGTTGGACTGAGGTACAGTACGACCTCGCAGATAGAGTCCGCCAGGCTTTAGAACTCGATCCGAGTTTAAAGCGCTACGCGGAGGAGGCTGGTGGTGGGCCGGATGCCCAGTTTCAGGTGCGTGACGGGTTGCTGTGGAGAGGCAACCGTTTGTGCGTCCCCAAGGTGGGTGAGCTGCGCGATGAGTTGATGTACGAGGCGCATCGTACCAGGTATTCAGTTCATCCGGGGAGCACGAAGATGTACAAGGACATGAAGGTCCTTTTCTGGTGGCCGGGTATGAAGAGGGACATCGCTCACTACGTGGCCAAGTGCCACACTTGTGCGCTAGTGAAGGCGGAATGTCAGAAGCCCGGTGGCTTTTTGAAGTCATTACCAGTTCCAGAGTGGAAATTCGATGATGTTTCCATGGATTTCGTGCATGGGCTGCCGAGATCGCAGAGCGGGAACGATGCCATCTGGGTAGTCGTAGACCGGCTGACGAAGGTGGCGCACTTTATCCCCAACCGGAGGGATGACTCGGTGGAAAAGTTGGCGAAGCTGTATGTTGATACGATAGTACGACTGCACGGTGTGCCCCGTAGCATCGTCAGCGATCGAGATGGACGCTTTACTTCGAGCGACTGGGGGCTAGTCAACCGTCTATTGGGTACGAAGCTGCAGTTTAGCACGGCCTTTCATCCGCAGACAGATGGCCAAACTGAGCGTACCAACAGGACGATGGAGGACATGCTCCGGATGTGCGTCCTGGATTTCGGCAAGGGGTGGGAAGATCACCTCTTTCTTGTCGAGTTCGCGTACAACAACAGCTACCAGGCGAGTATTCAGATGGCGCCTTTCGAGGCCCTCTATGGCAGGAAGTGCCGCACTCCCTTAGCTTGGGCGGAAACGGGCGAGGCGAAGCTCTTCAAGAGGAAAGACGTCGAAGAGGCGACTTCGACGGTACGTATGATCCGGGAGAGGCTTTTAGTTGCGCAAGATAGGCAGGCGAAGTACTATAATGCGAAGCACCGCGACGTCCAGTTCGCCGTTGGCGATTGAGTTTACTTGAAGATCAGGCCGTTCAAGGGTGTATCCAGGTTTCGACGCTTGAAAAAGCTGAGTCCGAGATACCTTGGACCGTTTGAGATCATCGAGCGCGTCAGCGAGGCGGCTTATAGGCTTGCACTATCGGCGGAACTGAGCGGGCTACACGATGTTTTCCACATCTCCGTGTTGCGGAAGGCGGTGCAAGAGCCTACGCATGTGGTCGCGGCGGATCCGGTGCCCGTAGATAGTGGGCTTAAGACGGCGGTCAGGCCCGTTAGCATCGAGGATGCTGAGGTGCGTCAGTTGCGGAACAGGGCGATCCGTATGGTAAAGGTCCGTTGGGACAACTGCGGTCGCGAGGAACTCTCATGGGAGCGTGAGCAGACCATGATTGAGGAGTTCCCCGAGCTGTTTCAGTGACGTTTATCTCTCTTTTTCCCCTTTATGTAAAGACCTTTTTGGATATATATATCTATATGTCCGTTTTTGCAAATTTCGGGACGAAATTCTTTTAAGGGGGGTGAAGTTGTAACACCCCAAGAAGTCGTAGTTCAGCGAGTTAGGCGGAGAGGTGGTGCTGCGCTCGGAATAGGCTGGAAATGTCATAGCAGCTCTTCGCGCACGACCATTGTTCCTCTTCGCGCACGACCAGTGATCGTGCGCCAGCGATCGTGCGTTAATTCGCAAGAAAACAGAGTGCTGTTGCGGTAAGCGCGCACGATCAGTGGAGGTGCTTCGCGCACGACCATTGACCGTGCGCCGATGCTCGTGCGCCCTGTTTATTCTGCTCCGCGAATTTGAGCGGAGAAGGAGATTATTGGGGTGCGAATAAGGGGGGGTTGGTGTGCGGATAGCAGGGGGTGGGGGGCTAGGGTTTTAATAAAACCCCTAATACCTCCCCTCTCCCTCTCATTCCCGATCTCTCTCTCTCTCGATCCCTCTTTCTCGTTCTTTTGGAGCAGCTGCAAGATCGATCTCCCGATCTCCTCTCTCGCCGTCGGCCCGGAGCAGGGAAGCGAAATCCCCGAGCCCCTTCTCCCTCTCTCTCGTCGTCGCTTGGAGCAGGGAAGTCCGACCCTCTTCTTCCCTTCCTGTCGCCGCCTAGGGCAAGGAGGACTCAGATCCCCCTTCCTCTCCTTTTCTCCCATCGACAAGGAGGAGTCGAGCCCCTCTCCTCCTCTCTTTGTTCCGGCCGCCGTCGGTTAGGAGAAGGTCGACCCTTGGGTTGGGTGTAGCCGTGGTGCTTGAGCTCGGCCGGCGAAGTGCGAGGAAGAACTCACGTGCTCCATGGTTCAGAAGCGACGTCTAAGGGTAACGATTCTCTTTACCCTCATTTGGACATGTTCTAGTCCGTTCCGTGCATCGTTGAGGCCCCTACCCAAAAGGGTGAGGTCGTGGCCTCCGACGGGTCGATTTGTGTTATCCCCGTCAAATCTTGCATTCATGTAGAGTCCATGCGTGAAATGGACGTAGGCGCGCTGTGTGAAGCCCATCCGAGACGGTTCGTCCGGATTGGTGATGCTTTTTGGTATTGTGCGTGCCGGGGGAAAACTCCGTGTTGATATCCTGTTTCGTAGGACTAGAGAGTGCTACTGCATGCGCAGCAACGCCTGGGGGTGTGCCCCGGGAAGCACCCGAAGTTAGAAGCGGAAAAGGAGTTCTGTTTACTGTCGCTGGCGATATTGAATATCGCCAGGCGACAACTCCCAGACTTGGTTCTGGTGATGTTGTTGTGCCCACCTGTTGAGAGGACCTGAGGCCTTTGTGCCCGACCCGTGAGGGTGTCCTGGTGGATGACTTAGCGGCCCGTAGGGCTGGCTAATTGAGAATACCTGGGCTGAGGGAACGCCATACCCGCTCTTCGTGTTGTACAACGAGAGCTGTGAACAACGGGCATTTGGCGAACCTGAAACCGCACCATTGCAGCACCTGACTAGTAAGGCTCGTACAGCACGTCCGGAGGCAATGGGAAAGAGTCTTCGGACTACGGTATGTTCACAATTAAAGTACGGGGGTGCCCTGGTATTCGGGCCACCGACTTTAGCCTCGAAGGGCAAAGCCATCAAGAGTGGATGGTGGTGGAAGGCGGAGTACACCAAAGGGTGCCTGAGAGCACCGGACGTGGGGGCCATTCCCACGTTTGTGATTGTTGCATATGTATGAACTGCTGTGGGCTTTGCTTGTCGCATTCTTATATATATATATATATATATATATATATATATATGCTGCGGAGACTGTTTTGCAGGGATGGTTAGAACTGCCACCCCCTCGAAGGGGTGGGGTCGGTATAATTTGGTCAGCTTTAGCTGACCGTTGCCCTGTTTTGCCACTGTTTTTGGTGGGCTTGTTGTACAGGTGCTGGACCGAACGGGAACATAGCGGGCTCTTAGCGACCTGAAGCCCTTGTGTTGCTGCGGCCCTTGAAGGCCTTTTGATGTTCTTTTACTTTTCATGTATGGCCGGCCTGCGCGCCGATGTTGGTAAACTGTAAGGCCGTCGTGCCTCTTTTGTTGTGTAAAACCTTTTATTCCTATTATTAGAAGTGGACATACCCGGGTACGGGTTTTGGGGTTTATCTTGTCTCTCTCTTTTGCTTCCGCATAGAATGCTCTGAGTTAGGTTCATTGTTTAGTGTCTTTTGGTATTTCAATTAAGTGACGTTCCCGTTTGTTTGGTAGTATATGGCGTGGGGCCCCGGCCGGACCTTCTGTCATATGCTTCTTAACGGATGAGGGTGTTACATACTTGCCCCCCGAGCTTCGACATTCGTACTATCATCTCTATTCATCAGAGATGAATGCTTTTCAGTTGGTGGGGAGTTGATGGGGATCAACCGCAAGATCGACATTGGGCTTCAGGCCACCACCAGGTGGAGCCCGCATTTGTGTACTTGCGCAGGAGGCATTGATCAGATCGCCGATCCTAGACCACGAGCGTGTATGGAGCGCTGTTTTTACATTTTATGTATTTTGTTTTAAATTTTGGACGTTATTTAATGTGATTTGGACATCTGACGTAACGGCCAATCATAACTGTTCATGCCGGGTGCCATAACCCTCCTTTCGCTATAAATAAGGGTGAGGGCTGCCAGTTTGAGACATTGTTAGCCTCGTGAGAGATTCCAGAGCTAGCAATCACATCGTGATGCGACGCCGCGAGGTCCCTTGGTGCGACGTCGTGATTATTTTCCTAGTATTCCTGTTTGTAAGTTCTCCCGTGAAAACCGTACCCACGATTTTCATCTCCCCCCCCACGTCGTCCGCAATTGTTCACTCCTTCCACGTGCGACTTCGGTTCCAGCCAGCGACATCGATCCTCCCAAGTGCTTCTTTCGCCGCCCTCGTCTCAACCCTCCACTCTCCAGTGGCTACCTCTTGCCTGCGTCTAGCTACTGTGCCGACACCCTACCTTGGCCGCATCCCGATCTCCGCCCAGTCACGCTTTAGGTTTCTCCTCGCCTAGCTGCTGCTTTAGTGCCACCATCTCCTAACCAGTTCTCACAACCAACTAATCCTCCACCCAAGCCGCACGGTCCAGCCGTCAAAGCCACGTCTGATTTGCTACAACCGCCCACCGACACCACCCGCCGCCGGATCTTCGTACTTGTGAGTATCTAGTTTTGTGTCTTTAATTTTTCTATTGGATATTGGATTAGTATCGCATATGTGTTGGAAGTGTTGATTTGTTAGCGCATGTGTTTCATTTCTTGTCTTCCTATAATGATTCCTGCGTGAAAATTGTAGTTGAAGGCACTGCGTGTGAAAGAAAATTTGTTTTGATTGCTTAACTGAAAATTGTTGCGAATGTTGTGTTTGATTACCTAGTCTATTTAATTTTACTACTTAATTTGATTCGGATCAATTCAACCAGCACACACATCTGACTTCGAGTCCATCCTGCACCATTCACATATGCTTGCATTAGAGCCGGCACAACATTCACAACCTACCTTGCGTCAGGCACACAACTCAAACTGTAGAAGGAAACCAACCAAAATAATAGATGAATCAACCGAAGTAGCAGCTAAGAACATGTAACAAAGACAAAGGATACAACTTGTAGGGATAAGAACTGTGAAAGGAAGAAGATGGAAAAAACCCTTAAATTAAGTATAATATGGATGAAGAGGGAAGAAGGCCCGCAGTTCAACGGATTCCCTAGCTTCTTATGATCTGAATGTACTGTTTATTAGCTTCCTGATACTTCTATATGTAATAGGAAGCCTACACCTAACCAACCAAACTCCTTATGCAGGAAAAGAAACAACAGCTAAGGAGACTCATCAAAATTAAAACCACCAACCGAAACTAAAGTTAGGAATCGGTCAAATAAATATTTAATAAGACTGAATTAAATTATAGATATACAAATTTAGGTTTCATTTGGTTCGGCGGTGGTGGATGCAGCCGGTGGGTCCAAACGGAGCATTGGAACTGGAGGGGGGGAGGCGGGGCTGGAAACGCTCCATTTAGGCGCCTTTTCCTCTGTCCGGCGGGTGCAAACGGAGCAAACGCCGTCGGCGCCCGTTTGTTTACCCGCTGTCCGGCGGCGTTTGCTCCAAACGGAGGAGGCAAAACGCCCAACCAAACAAAGCCTTAGAATTACCGAACATGAATTTCAATTGGCATCCACACCCTCAATTAAGGACCTGAGCCGCCATCCAGAAGTGAGAAAACCGCTGGGACCAAGCCAAGTTACCCTAGAAAAATGAAACATTGCCCCCATAGGGAATGAAAACCCAACAATAGGAAGATCTAATCTCACAGGAGTGAGAAAACCGCTGGAACCTGAGCCGCCATCCAGAAGTGAGAAAACCGCTGGGACCAAGCCAAGTTACCCTAGAAAAATGAAACATTGCCCCCATAGGGAATGAAAACCCAACAATAGGAAGATCAAATCTCACAGGAGTAATCAAGCTTATAATTTAAACTAAATATTGACATTATCTTAGACAAGTCACAACATCGGGTATACATCATTCCATCTCCATCATAAAAACAACCATAAAAACACCAAAATCTCCCGACATAAAATAAAGACAACTATAATAAAAATAAAATAGAAATATCATGATGTCTGGCTACGTCAAACATGATCTTTATTAAGCAGCATAT
The DNA here is from genome assembly GCA_033032865.1 of Dactylorhiza incarnata. Classification (NCBI taxonomy): domain Eukaryota; kingdom Viridiplantae; phylum Streptophyta; class Magnoliopsida; order Asparagales; family Orchidaceae; genus Dactylorhiza; species Dactylorhiza incarnata. The sequence goes on along the minus strand of JAWHQI010000279.1, from coordinate 3,354,639 downwards.
CATTATCATGTTAACATAAATTCACTCTTTTTCCTTTTTATGGGCATTTTGTACTTGTCATTGCAAACTATTTATTTTTGCAGTCACTGAATTAGTCTTTGCTCAATTTAATTTTTCTGTCATCTGCAATTGAAGTTGTGTAGTTGATTTATTTATCATAAATTCACAATATCCTTTTTTTTCTTACTTAAGAGTTATTTTTGTGCTCACACAGAATGGACCCTTTATGAACAAGTGGCTTTTGCTGCTATGGATTGCAGTAGAAATGATATCGCAAAGGTTAGGCCTTCATCTCCATCCTTCATTTCAATTTTGTCATAATAGTCTGTATGAAAAACTTTTGTTGAGTCTGCTTTCTAAGATTGGTTTTCCTTTGTGCTTACACAGATACACCGCCCACATTTCTTTTGATAGATGTTGGACAAGCTGTACACTACGAAGAATGAGTGTGAATGATAATAATGGAGAAATGGCGGAAATAATCTATTGATGTTATGATGATGCAAACATATTTAGGTGCATGCAGAGGGTAGAAGTTCTACCAATAAGAGATAAAATTTATAGGAAGTTTTGAAATAAAGAAATGAACAACCCTCACTTACATGACTTGATGTGCAAAAAGACATGTATATTGGAATAAATTTCATGGAGCTCTCATTAAGAATGAACGGAGAAATAGATTGGTAAAGCTAACCCAAAATAGTTGGGGCCATTCTCATTAGATGTTACTAATTTCAAATGTATTTTTATATTAATCATACTCTTTTGATGAGTCAAACCCGTAAAATGAGATGGAATGTCTCATGTATTTAGAAAGAGAATCTAAACTCTAAGATAGATCAAGTTGAAGCCCTTTCAGGGAATTGGAGAAGTTTGTTAGGATTTTATCTATAGTTTGTCATAAGCAGGTTGCTATAATTGTCACCATCGGTTTGATTAGTACGAGTTTTTTTTTACTATTATTCAAGTAGGTTTATTGTTACGGCCTCTCGTGATGGATAGTGCTACCGGCTGAGAAAGTGAATGGTCAAAGGAAGGATAAGTGAACTTCTTTCCTCTATTTCCTCTATGCCCCCAAATGGTGAAAAATGAGAGGTTCCTCGTAGATGAGGAATGGTGGTGGAGTGGAGGTTTGATCAACATGAGCATGCCCTATGGAAGGGGTCTCAACCGTTGCGGATTGTGTCGCAGGGCATGAGTCGGAGGCCGGTCAACTGTATTGGGAGAGTTAGAGAAAGAGAGAATTAGGGTTTCCCAAAAGATCATTCTATTCATCATCTCCTAAATATATATAGGAGGTGGCCAAATGACAAAATTATCCATGTGTCATACATCAAATACAATAAAGATACAATAATAAAAATACAGGATGTGAAATATAAAATGGGAATACCACACTTGGGCGAAGCGAAGCCCGATAGCTAACCAGGGTTCGACTTTGCCCACAAACGCAATTATCCGCGCCCTTCCCTATCGGAAGCCCAATAGAGAACCGAAGTCCTTGTTCAAGCAAAGCCTCAATCCTTCAGCTCTGAACCCTTCTCTCGGCTTGTGTAGGCGTGCCCTCGTAGAATATTCGTAACATCACCGACGTCTTCCAAAAAGAGCTTGTCCTCGAGCTTTGACCAATCATAATCAATGCATAACGTGTCCCATGTATCCCATGTGGCTTCTTCTGGTGGTTAGTGTTCCTATTGGACCAAGATTCCCTTCACCCCTGGTATTATGCAACTACATAGTAATCGACTTGGATGACATTGTATTTGTCATGCTGTGGTAGTTGGGGGATCTCCGTTGGCCGTACTTTGTGAAATGGATTCAAGATCGAGATGTGGAAGACATCATTAATATGAGCAGTCATCGGTAGGCGTAGCTGATAGATCACTTATCTGATGCGTTATTTAACATGGTAAGGCTCGTAAAATTTAGGAGGAAGTTTGTTGGTACGCTTTTGGGAGATGAATGTTTGCCGGTGGGGACACAAACGTAACCATACCCAGTCGTCCACCTAATAATACATGCTACGATGTAGCCCATCATAGTGTTATTTCATGCGGTTTTGTGCTAAGATTAGGTGCTCGCGAGCCATGTCTAGGATATATCCCATTGTAGAAAGCCTTGGTGCACTCGTTCAACACGGACATCATCGAAGGTATATGGTAGAGACGTGGACAATCCCTACCAAGGATCAATATGAATGGCGACGATATGGTTGGACGTGTTATAACAATACTCTGCCCAGGGTGATCACCCTACCCATTCCTTGGGTCTATTCACGGTAAAACAACGCAAATGCATTTGTAGAACATGGTTGACAACCTCTGTTAGTCCATTAGACTGTGGATGATATGCAGATGACATGACCAATGTTGTTCCATTCCGTTGAAATAGCTCCCGCCAAAAAACGATTAGTAAAAATTTTGTCGCGATCCGACACAATGAATTTGGGAAAGCCATGAAGGCGGAAAATTTGATCTAAGGAAACTTGTGCCACCACCGGACCGGTGCAGGGTTGGAACATCGGTATGAAAAGTGCTGCCTTGGATGATTTGCCCACAATATTCATGATGACATATTTTCGCTTGGATTTGGGGAGCCCTTCGATGAAATTCATGAAGATATCAACCATACCTATTTCGGAATTGGTAGGGATTGGAGCAGACAAGACGCTAATGGTCGGCCTTGTTCTATTGCCAAGTAGGGCATCTGGTAGTAAAAAGTTGAATATCCAACAGGCATGGCCTTCCAATGAACGCCTCTCCAATTCGTTGTGTCGTTTTCTGGATACCCTCATGCTTGGAACCGTGGATTCCTTTTATCACTTCCTGCATAAGGGGGATGCGAGAAGGAGAGATTTATGCCATTTGTAAAGCATGGGTTTGTCATGCACTGCCTTCTGCCTACGGTTCTTTGTGTTCCTTGTCTTAGATATTGATTCCCACGGCCATGAGTGTATCGAATCATTTTATCTTCGCTCGTATGTCATAAAAAAGGGCCACTACGGGAAAGAGAGTGCGGACACTATGATCTTATATCTCCTGGAGAGAGCGTCAACCTCATGGTTTAATGTTCCTTCCTTGTACTCCACATAAAAGTCATATCTCAATAGTTTGTTGACCCAATGTTGTTGTGGTGGGGCGACCACTTTTGCTATAATAAATACTTTAAGATGAAATGGCTGGTATGAATCTTAAATTGTTGACCCCAAAAGTAAGGGTGTCAGTGTTGTATGGCCTTTGCTAAACCTATGAGTTCCTGTTCGTAGACTGGTAATTTGTGGTGATAGAGGGCAGGTTGGTGGCTGAAAAAAAACTATAGGTTGCCCTTTCTGATACATCACCACTCCAATTCCTGATCCGGAGGCATAACAGTCAATTTGGACTACTTGTGCAAAATACAAAGTAGATAACTCACAAAATCCAACATCAATCAAAATACCATACTCATAGACATCAAGACCAAACATTAGACATCATCGCAGATCACAGAAAGGGAAGAATAAAAAAAGAAAAAAAAGTTCATACTCGCAAACATGAACTATCAAAATCAAATAATAGTGTTTGCAAGTTACCTAATGCTATTACAGGGCAGATGGAAGAAAAAATAAAGAAAAGCGGCCTAAGGCATCTGGAGATTCCCGTGCCTATCAGAGGCTTGAGCATGTCGCACAACCCATCCCAGATCGTGCGCGCAGCGGAAATGCTCGTTCGCCTTAGCCAAGTGCTCCTCTCCTTGCCGAATGTGATCGTCTATCCTCGTAAGTATGCCGACGGAGCCCAAACTCGTCCTCATCCCACAGAGTTCGTCATGCTGAAGTTCCTGCCGGTGTTCCAGCATCGCGACGCGACGTTCTAGGTCGTTGATCGCATAGAACCTAGACTCTGCGCCGACCAGCCGATACTCGAACTCCTCCGTCTTCGCAACTCGTATCTCCAGCGCGGCAATCTTGCGGTTTGGATCGCAGATCGCCAGCTGGTTGAGTTTGGTCTCCATGTCAAGATAGGCCGATGCGACTTTCTCTTGATACTCGCGCAACGGAAGACCGATGACGTCAATCAGCGCGCCTTCCGGAGTAGAAGGACGACCTATCAGAGAACTCGTCCAATTAGCGAGAATCCAGACAAAGAAAGGGCGATTATTTCCAGAAGGGAGAAAGTACCAGAGCGCGGAGTCCGAGGCCTTGCATCGTGCCGAGGAGGAGTGCGCTCTCGGCGAGGAGAGTCGCGACGAGGAGAGGGGTTGTGCTGTAAAGAACCTCGCCGACCTATTGACGAACCCCTGCGATGACCCCTATCTGATAGAGTGGGTTGCTGCTGCGAGGTTCCAGGTCGCCGAGAATAGTCGTCTGCAGGAGGATCCGCGTGAGCCTTCTCGCGAGAATCAGATCCTTGTGCACCCCAGCGGGAAGGAGGGCTGAATAGATGAGACCTTCCGTTCCTCCCGCCATGCGGGAACGGCGGGGGAGGAACGTTTGACGTAGCCGCCGAGGAGGAGAGGAAGTCGGCAGGCAGAGGAGGCGGCGGCGGTAAGTTGCTCACCGATGGCTTAGGTGCGTTGCTGCCCAAAGGGATTTGCGGGTTACCAACGGAAGGGGCGGGTTCCTCGTCTGCCCTCAACGGTGAAGAACTCGCCCCAGGGTGGATTCTCCCGCTGTTCAGGTTAATTCGCACCGAGCGACCGCTCCTAGAGCTCGACGCGTCCACGGAGGAGACCGACGGGACAGAGCGCAAGGGGTAGACCTCCGGAGGAGTGCCGCTCGGCGAAGGTAGCAAGCTCGCCTCGCTTAGAGTCTCTGTGGTATGAGGCACTGCGAGGAGAAGACATCGTAAGGGCGAGTATAGCTAAGTTAAACAAACCAAGAGCAAAGACGTATTCCCAACCTCGCGAGGCGAGATCAGGTAGAACCTGAGCCAGGGGCGCGTTCAGATTCTCGGCAGGATCATCCTGCTGCGTGGTGGGGCGAGAAGTCTCAGGAGCGAGTTGTTCGGCATCCTCGCCTAGGCCCATCTGGTTCAGCAGCTCTCGAACTGTAGGAACGAAGGAATCATCGGCGGGCTGCGGAGCATTGTCGGCAGGAGCGGGCATTTCACCCCCCTACTTTGTGATTTTCTTCTTTTTTCTCTGGTCTCCAGTGTCGTCATCTTGGCGATGACGCTTTGTCGAGCCCAAGTTCAGTAACTTATTCAAAGCGAGCTTGTTAGCCGCGATTTCTTCGGTCAGACCCCCCTCCTATTTATAGATGACGGGGGCCGGTCCTTGAGACAGTGCCGAGTAAGCCAGTTACTCGCCAAAGCACCTCTCCGAATAAGGGTTGGATGATTCTTTCTGAGCTTTATAAATAACTCGCAAAGATTGGAGATTGTGTACAACCCATATTCGTCGAGAGTGGGCTCATTCGTGCCACAGACAAAAGTCAGAGATCAAGACAAGATCAACAGGAGCATTTGAAGGCCATGTGTGAGTATCGTAGTTACTTGCTAGGTATGCGATATCGGCGACATCTCGCCCCTAGGCGAGATCCTTCCATGGTCGCCATAGTCTCCATAGTTGCCAGGTCAGCATAGGCAACCTCGTAGGGTCTGGGTATTCTCGCCTACATACCCCCTGAATTTGGTACCAGGAATGACAACTCTTTTTTTGACCTCTTTTGGGAGACAGTCAGTGCTCTCTTGAAATCTTGACCCCCACCTCCCCCTTTTTGCGAGATACTCGACAAGTGGTGCATTTCTCGTACCTTGTTCAACCATTCTTGGTTGTGGAGGGGAAATTTCTCCCAAACTTCCGTGTACGTGGTGGGATCTCCCTGCTGCAGCACCTGGGGTCTGTTTGTAGCTCTTTCTCTCTTCTTTGCTCTAGCCTTCAGATATGAGTAGCCGGACCGCGGGGTCAGTAGCCTCAGGCAGCCTTTTTGTCCGAACATTTGAAGCTAGGATTTTCTTGGCTTCAACAATACCCATCCACCATTAGAGAAAATCTCTAAATCCACAAAAAGTCTCCTTGGAGGGTAATGGTCGGTCATCGTCTTTCAAACAAAGTGAACGCCTCTTCGAATTTGTCATTTCTATAGAGAGCGTCGAGTAAAGAGTTATAACTCATTGCACTGAATCGAAACTGAGATTCCTCCTCCCCACTCACAAAATTATACAATTCCAATGCCTCCTTCATCCCTTTTTAAATATTCTGAATAGTTTGCTAATAATAAAAATGTTTGTGAATACCCGTTTGCAAAATAGCTGATTTGCTAATAGTCAAGATTTGCTAATAGCTAAAAGTGGGTTGCTTTTAATATTGCCCTTAATCAATTAGGGCTTCCCAGAAGATCCTTCTATTTCACCTCTTATATATTTGTAGAGTGGCCAAATGACAAAATTACTCATGAGTCATACATCACATAAAATAATAAAAATACAAAATGCGAAAGATAAAATAGGAATGCCGCACATGGGCAAATTGGGAGCCCTTTAGCCAACCGGGGTTCCGGTTCACCCAAAGACAATTTTCTGCACCTTTCCAAATTGGAATCCCGATGGGAACCGGAGTCCCGAATCAGCCAGACTCAATCCTTCAGCTCTGAATCCTTTTCTCGGCGTGTGTAGGCATGCCCCCATAGAGTATCCGCAGCATTCACTTGTCCTGAATTTGAATGGTAGATGCTTTTTTTATGTTGAATGACTTGGATTTTGTATTTCATTTCGAAGTCTTGTTAGATTGAGTTTTTTTACTCTAGTTGTGATATCTAGCATTCATGATCCGTTGTTATTATTTTGCAGGATTGTATTGGAGCGTTGTTTAAGAAATTTCCAGGAAGCATTAGGGTTGGTGAGTTATTTATTATGACAAAATTTTACATTCTTATTATCTGCTTCTATGCCTTTATTAGCTAATAAATAAATATTGATTTCCTTTCACTGTCTCAACAAATTACTATTTTAGCTTTTACTATCAAGAATAATCATGCCCATGAATTAGCAATTTTCATCTCACAGGTGGTTAATGTATAGAAGTGCATGAATAACAAGTGTTATTAATTCATTTTAACAATAAAGCTTCAATAACTTCTCAATGTTTGGTTTGCCGCATTTCTGTATTGTACAATTCTTTGTTAACAAAGAGTCATACCTTAGTTCCTCCTAGATTTGTATTGGATACTTGAAGAGTATGGATACGCCTTATAGTTAACAGGAAATGAGTGAAGATGATGCCAAGGACATGATAAATAGAAGTGACGTCAATCAACTCCTATTCCATCTCTTTCAAAATGTTGTTTAGCTCAAGAAAGTTCAGTATAAATCCAAGGGCTGAGCTTGTTCATAAAATTGTTGAATCAGGCGCATTTTTTGAGTCCTTTATGGGCTATTATTTATTTTGGCCGAATTTATTTTAATTTTAAATTTTAAATTAGTTTGAATGCAAATAAGGACAAAATTTGTTTATCTTATTTATATTTTTTCATTCTTTAGTTTTCTTTAGTTTGTATAATATAGCTATATTTCTCCAACTGATACATGACCTGTAATTAAAATCAGTTGTTGATTAATAAAAATTAGTTTGTTTTTCAGGACCTATCCTTTTATGGATATTGATAATTCAGATTGTGATGCTAGATGATTCACATCTTGGCTGAGGGTTCAACAATAACTCATTATTTCATGTGTTAGAAAGGCCCATATGAGAGGCCCATTTATTTTGGCCCAATAGTGTATTCCTCCTTCTCTTTTAGTCCCACATTGTGTATAGGATTTTTCTCCTCTCTCTCTCTCCTATAAATATGTATTCTCTCCTTGTATTTAATACATGAAATATACAAGCTTAAGCTTTTTCTACATGGTATCAAATAACTCGATTATTCCATGGTAACAGATTCCACCGCTCATCCTATGGCGAACTATGTCTCCCTACATCGTCTCTCTCCCCCTCTTAAAACTCTTGCTACTTCATTATCCTCCGTTTCTATTCCTAACTCTGTGCAGGAGGCTCTGCAACATCCTGGCTGGCATGCCGCTATGGAGGAGGAAATGACCGCTCTCTGGGCCAACCAGACATGGACTCTGGTACCCCACCCTCCGGGTCAGAAACCGGTTGGGTGCAAATGGGTCTATGTCATCAAACATGCTCCTGATGGAACGATTGACAGGCTAAAAGCTCGATTGGTCGCTCGTGGCTACACCCAACAACAAGGCATTGACTATGAAGAGACTTTTTCTCCCGTGACCAAACTCAACACGGTTCGTGTGCTTATCTCTGTAGCTGTACACCGTCAATGACCCTTACTTCAACTGGATGTGAAAAACGCCTTTCTGAACGACGATCTCAACGAAACTGTTTACATGGAACAACCTCCCGGGTTTGAGACCACAGGGGAGTCTATGGTCTGTCATCTTGTAAAATCTTTGTATGGTCTCAAACAGTCGCCTCGGAATTGGTTTGACAAGTTCAGCAAGGCTCTTCAAGAAATTGGCTTTACTCGGAGCTCGGCAGACTTCTCGCTGTTCACTCGCCATCGGTCCACGGGAACTGTTCTTCTGCTGGTTTACACGGACGACATCATAATCACTGGAGATGACTCAAAAGGAATACAGACGGTCAAACAACATCTTAGCTCTGTATTTTAAACAAAAGATCTGGGCTACCTTCACTACTTCCTAGGTCTGGAGATTGCCAGACGACCGGATGGACTTGTCCTTTCTCAGCGCAAATACTGCCTCGATCTTCTTCAGGATGCGGGCTACTCCGACTGCAAACCAATTAACACTCCAATGGATGTAAATCACAAGATCTGTGCTCAGTCCTCTGACTCCGATCTCCTGTTACAAAATCCGGAATACTATCGCCGCCTGGTTGCAAAATTAATCTACCTAACGGTAACAAGACCAGACATCTCCTTCGCTGTTGGTATTGTCAGTTGGTATATGCATGCCCCTCGGGGCTCTCATCTTCAGGCTGTTGAACGAATCCTCCGATACCTCAAAACAGCCCCTGGTCAAGGACTAGTTTACAAAACCTCATCATCAACTCCAACACTAGTGCCATACTCTGATGCTGATTATGCTGGGTCCATAGATGATCGTCGATCAACCGGTGGTTTTTGCACGTACTTCGGAGGACACTTGATCACCTGGCAAAGCAAGAAACAAGCGGTAGTTGCGCGTTCCTCAGCTGAAGCAGAATACCGGGCAATGACATCTGTTGTTTCAGAACTCACATGGCTGGAAAGCCTCCTTACAGATCTTGGTATAAGGCTTCCCTCACCTGCTCTCCTCTTCTGTGATAGTCAAGCTGCTATACATATTGCTAAAAACCCGGTCTTCCATGAAAGAACAAAGCATATTGAGGTAGACTGTCATTTCATCCGGGAGAAAGTTCAAATGAAGAGGCTCGAACTGAAGCATGTTCCTGGTACTGAACAGGTTGCGGATGTCCTCACAAAGGCCCCGTCCAATACTCTCTTCCATCAGTGCCTATCCAAGCTCGGCGCCTATGATTTGTACGCTCCAGCTTGCGGGGGAGTGTTAGAAAGGCCCATATGAGAGGCCCATTTATTTTGGCCCAATAGTGTATTCCTCCTCTTTTAGTCCCACATTGTGTATATGATTTTTCTCCTCTCTCTCTCCTATAAATATGTATTCTCTCCTTGTATTTAATACATGAAATATACAAGCTTAAGCTTTTTCTACACCATGCATGTATATTTCTTTTAATTTTCTATATATGCCAAACTTTTTTCTCAAATTCGCTCCATCAATTTGGTGTTGACCAGGGTTTCCTACAACTATGCTCTTTATTTCATTATAATTTTCTTCTTCCCAACTATAAGCTTTTCTCTTTCCTATTGTCTTGTATAGTAAATCCGATCTCTACCATTAATCCTACGTCGTACTTGTCAGTTGATCACCTCTCTGGTTGATCACCTCTTAGCATTAGCGGCCCTCTTGTAAACCTACATGTTGTTTAACATAACCCAATGTCCTAGATTGCTTCTTCCCCAATGTCCTAGATTGTTTAACTTAACCTGTAGCATACTTCTTCCCTATATGCCCTAGATTGCTCCGACATTGCTTCCTCATACCCCAATGTCCTCATTTACTATTTCACTAAACAGTGAGCCACCAAACTCTTGTTCTCTATGCGATCACAAACCGCTTTGTTTCTTACCCAACTGACAATTTAATCCTGTTGTAACACCCCATCTATAGACGTTATATAACATGAGTCTGGCTAGACCCCATACCATATAACACCTACAAACGAAATGTTATAAAAAGGTAAATGGTACCGTCCCAATCTACAAGATGCTATACAATAAAAATGCGTAAAATGTTAAACTAAAGAGATAGTTCATGTATTAATAAACTGAAAGTATTACATCATTGTCTCAGAAGGCACGATGGCTAGTACAAAATAAAACATAAAACAGTAGAGTCCAGGACATGCAAGCCTGATATAACCGAAACATCAAATACTAAGCAGGGAAACAATAGTAAAGCACTTCATGATTAATTTGGCTATCTTCGAGTGTCTTCACTCAGCTATGCGCAACAAGCTCTGCAGCAGAAAAACAAATAAGAGGAAAACATGGCTCACCTGAAGGCTTATCAATAACGGTGTAACGACTCCCCTCTTCCCTGGCATCCTAGAGGATCCTGAGGAACTCCATCACCTTGCAGATCAACATGTCGCAAATAGAATAATAATGATAATATGTAAACAAGTAAACACAACCTACATGCAAAGTCTCGCAATTATCATACATGTTCTCTACGATTGACACGCTCAAAGGGGATTACTATGAACTTATGAACTAGAGTATGAATATCCTATTCTTGTAACTATAATCCTAGTAAAGGATTATCATGTCCTAAGCTACACCATCATAGACAAGCATTTGCCATTAGGCCAACCATCATTTATATGTCCACTATAGTAGCACCCAAACATTACGGTATGCAAACCCCCCAAACCACAATATGAGCATTCACGCCTGCTTCGACTATGGATATACAGACCTATCCCAGTCGATGGATATACAAACCTATCTCGACCGATGGATATACAGACTTATCCCGACCGATGGATATACGAACTTATCCCGACCGATGGATATACAGACCTATCTCGGTCGATGGATATACAATCCGTTGCCTTCTTGGCTTAGTGTATCTTCCACAGGGAGCTGTTTCACCGGTCCCACATGACAATGCAACACGTTCATGTGTTGGGGACAATCCCGCCGTTCCATGACCAATCACATTCACAATCGCAAGCATGCCCTTAAACAAGTTATGCTAAACTTCCTAGCCATCACAAGGCAAAGAGATGATCATGCCCATTCATAAGGGTACAATGCATCATGCACAGGTAATAGCTCCGCCGATTCCATGGAAATCTAGCCTACCACGCATTCCAGGTGGGGTACAACCAAACTCATAAGGTCTTACAAGACCATCATCCTCAAGTATGAACGCTCACGTCTGTTCCAACATATCAAGGGTAGTACCACTTGGGAAGTGGGTAACCCGATCAACTCAAACCAAATACATCGCTAAAGGTCTTGGCATAATCCTTAACCTATTAAGCGCATCACATGGCTAAGCACTACAACTAAGATCTAACCCTCAAACACCGCGGCTTCTCATCCAACCACTCGTCAAACAAATGAGTACAAGCTCAAAGGCTCACCAAGCTCACCCAAGCATTAAGGTAGCCACAAAACTAGGCTATGGTATCATCATAATTCCACATCCACAATTGTTTTGATAATAACATTCCATTACGGAGAATCAATCTCAAATCGGAGTTAATCCTCACAATTATGAATCATATCCGCTAGTCATAATATTCGTATTCCTTTACGGGAAAAGTTCCACAACTACATCCCAAGTCATCATCATGCGACTTAACCTCACGCAGCTCACTATATTAATATTAGAATATTACCCAACTACCCAAGAGAGAATAATAGTTCTCATCATAATATCCTACTATTCAAAATGCTATAATCATAATGACCAAATCACTCTACCAATCACGAGGGATTAATCATTCTCATCAACTCAACAATCTACCTACGACACGCTGATCAACCATTATGCAAAGGATCACAGATCTTGTATGAACGTCTATCTATGCTACTAACGATTCACACTCAATAACGAGGTGCATATCAAATCGGCTATCACAATCAAACCTTAAATCTTCCGACTGATTTTAAAGGTTAAGAATCTAGTTCCGATCCCGTTCCCCAAGTAAACAACGATGAATAGACAAATAATTATCCGTTAGCGCATGTAAGCCTCTTCTAGATGAACGTCACAAACAAATATCTTAAGATCCGCTAAATAGGCTTCCTCAGCTTCACCACAATGCCTAAACTCGGAACCGAACATTGAGTACATACAACTACCATGTCAAGGCAATTCCATGCCCTGTGGTTTCCACCACTCCACTAATTAGTTGAGTAGAGAAAACCAATGCAAAAAAATACATAGGAAAACATACAATGATTCCTAAAAGTCTGGAGAAAAGGTAACGTTTCCCTTGCGTACGGCCATGGAACAACTCCACGAAAGGCTTCACAACAATCAAAGGAAGAAGCTCCACGCTCTCTCAGTTCTGGATCTCCGATCGGGCATCTCATTCTCCGACGACACCAGTTCTCCTTCTCTGAAGGCTCTCTCACTCTCTCTTCTCTCCAAACCCAAGGAATAAGAGAAGAAAAAGATGCAAAATGATGTTTAACCTCTTTTTTCATGACATAATACCCTCAGGAACTGATCCAAGCTGTCCAAAATGTAACTGCCCTGAGCTGGGATTAAAACTAAGCGTTTCTCGCAAATTGTGCCCTTGTACATGGGTTGGAACATGAACGTGTACACTATAGGTGTCAAAAGTACGCTCCATGAAAATTATCGGACAGGGCCCTGCCCCCAGGCGTGTACATGAACACGAGTTCGTACATGGGCGGTCTAGAAGCCGTGTAGAGCTCTACAAAAAGTTTGGATTGTACTAAGAGTTGTACACAACCATGTACACGGGCGTGTCCCTGGCTGTGTACACCTACATGGGCAGCCACACAACCGTGTAGAGCTCTGGAAAGTGGAAACGTGTTTGAGGATACAGTTCTATGTACACATCCTGGTACACCGTACATGGTTGTGTACCAACCCGTGTAGAATGATAAAACCCCCGAAATGGGTCTCTGACCACTCCATGACAAGCTGCACGCACACTAACATCTAGACCAATCATTAAACATACACCATAATTCACATATAGGAAACAGGGTGTTACACCCGCTCTTGCACTCTCTGCTTTTGTTGATCTCGCCCATTTGCAACCTTCACGATTTCTCATGATGTTTTATCCCCTCAGTATCATATAACCATCTACCCTTACTTCCTCATCCTCACATGCTAGTCGAGGTCTTAACGCCTGTGATTATTCTCTGTCAGAATAACTGTCAAAAATTTTTGGTGCACTTGCTTAACATGCACATATAGCCTTGCTGGCATTTAAAGGTCTAACCGCCATCTTCCAAGTCACAACATCTGTAGAATGTTTTGCCTCGAAGCCAATTATATGCTCAATTAACACAAAAAACCATTAAACTAAGCAGCAAATAAATTCTAATATAAAAAAAGCAATTGAACAACTTCATAAAAAAGATAATATCGTTCTAATTTCTACATAAATAAATATAAAGTCAGTCTCAACGCCAAGCCGATGATTAGCCTGGAGCTTCAGCTAAGACTGAGTAGAGATGGGACCTTGTACCTAGATCTCTGGTAGCACGAGATCTTATGGAGCTATGCGCTTCTATTGAGAACTCAAATCGAGGTGGAGTTCGTACTCAATATTGAGGCTTGATAACTTGTGACTACACTCTCAGAGCAGGATTCCAGAAAGATTTGATTGTTCGAATATAATTTGATTGTTCAAATCGATTGCACACAATCTTTCCCGAAGCCATCATTCGGTTAAGGATCTTGTGCGAGTTCCCAAATCGTGATGTGAGTGAGTCCGACATGGGATTTTACCATACCTTTTGACTTCACTCTACTCTAGTAGTCAAGTCTATATAATAGTCTTTTTTGCTGCTCTTGCTGAAATCATTACTCTTCATTCTCCCGTGCTCTAGCAATTTTACTCCCTAGACAACTACCATGCAGTTAGGTAGGGAAGACATAGTTACAGTAATAACGAAATGAATGACAGAAAGATTCCAATTTCTATCTTCTTACCTTCGCTACCACTCACATTTCTTTCCATAAATGTATTTGGTATGAGACGGTACAATACTCTACGAGAGGAATGCAATGGGATGGATGGTAGAGGGCTCCCTACGCCCAAAAGGGAAACAATAAAATAAAACAATAAAATAGATATGATATAAAGCCTCGAAGCTTAAAGACTCGAACTAAAATTTAACAAAATAGAGAGCTAATGTCTACTAATTAAAAGTTAAAACAACACTCAACAAGAGTAATTAAGAGCTCTTGGACTGCACTTCTGGAAGAATACCAGCTGTTTAGGGCTCGAAAAAAATGAGAAGAGAAGTAAACGGGTAGTGAGACTCAGATCGCAGATTAGGCTAAAGACTCAGACTGCAGTTCTGGAAAAAAACGAGAAGAGAAAGAGTCGCGAGATATGGTTTAGTAAGAGGCGTGTGTTACGAGCCTACTTTGGATTTCGTCGGAGGTGGCGGTGGAGGCGGAGATACAAGAGGAGCCGAGCTCAAATCACGGAGAATGCGAGGGGAGAGGAAGAAGGGGAGCCACACTTAACCGTAACCCTAGAACTTGAGGAAGATGAGAGAACTAGAGAGATGACTAGAAATTTGGTTGCTTTCATTTGTAATTTCCTACATGATCCATAGTCTATTTATAGACTTACAAAGTTGCGTGGAAGTAAATACCCAAAATAAAACAAACACGAAACGCTAAAACATTACGGACTCGTACATTGACTCGATTAATAAAAGTGACCTAACATGAATACATGATGACACTAATACATGACGTAGATAACTGGTCGTGTGGGACCATAACATCCCACCCGCCCTTCAGATCGAGCTTGTCCTCAAGCTCGAGCGAGGCTTGCATGAATTGATCACCTGGCTCTTTGGTTTCTTTCCAGAACAGCTCCCGATAGCGCGTTACTGTTGCGGTGGCTGCAACGAGTGGAGGGACGACATCATGCTCACAAAAGGCACGAGAGACTGTAAGAATCTGACGTGGCCGAGGCGTGTGCAGAAGAAAAACCGCCAGACAGAAGCTCAGGAGTCGGGGCGAGTGTGCCCGGTAAATGCAGACGGACAAGGGAGACGGGGGCCCTAGATGAAGGTGAGTTGTGGCGATCAAAAGCGGTGGCGCCGACATGGGGACGGTCGTCGAAAGGAATGGATTGAGAGGGACCTTCAGAACATGTGACTGGAGCGGAGGCTCCAGAGTGGAACCGCGAGGGCGGATGGCGGCGCACTATGAGATGACTTCACCCCGGGGATCGATGGCGACGAGGCCGGTTGTGTGAACTGCGAGGAGGGAACAACCAGAGGCGATGGTGGAGCGACCATAACTGCGGTTGTCATAGGAGTTACTTCAAGCTCAAGTGGTATGGATGGTTGCGGCAGTGGGATTAGTGGTGACACCGGTGGAATCGGACCTCCGAAGCATCGGTCGATGTTGGCGGTGCTGTCGACGCTAGTGCGTCATCATATAATGCCGACATCTCTAAGAAGTTCTGAAGCATCGAACGGATGGTGAGTTTCTCGACGTGGTTCATCATCATGCCAAGCAATTACTAAATTAATTACTTGAGTTAACAAGTAATCAAACCCTCTTCAATGGTCGCAGGAGGTACGTGTGGGCTGTCTGAAGGTGGGAGAAGTGGTGGCAGCGGGCTGGAAATCCGGATGCTGCTAACTGGGCACTCGGCGGGGCGTGGACGCAGTAGAGCAGCGACGTGGGAGGGCTGAGAGGCTCATTAGAGGTAGTTGAGAGCGGTTCGGCGGGCTGGAGAAGGTGAAACTGCACTTGGAGTCGAGCTGGGAAGAATCAAGCTGAAGTTGAGCGGAAGTGCTGAAGTTGAGCCGATCGATCGAGCGGTTGCGTCAGCAGTTCCGTCTCTATCGGGCCGGAAATGAGAAGCCGAGGTGTGCGGGAGTCGGCGAGTGACATGCGAGGTGCGCGCGGGTTCGACGGAGTGTCAATCGGACGGAAACGAGCAGTTGAGGTGGAAGGCAGTCGAATCGTGCTGCGGACAGAGGAGGAAAGATGCTCGCGGTTCGACGAAGTCGCAGACTGGAGCGTTGAATGGAAGGATGTGGCTGACGACGGTCGCTGAGCTCTGGATGCGGACTCGCGGAGGCGGAAAGGATGTCGAGAGCCAACATAATCCAAGTTGATGACAACGGCTAGGTTGATGACCACGACTTCGACGAAAGAGGAGGATCGAAAGCACTCTGATATCATGATGTTAAGAGCCTACTTCGGGGCTTCGTCGGAGGTGGCGGTGGAGGCGGAGATACAAGAGGAGCCGAACTCAACTCGTGGAGAATGCGAGGGGAGAGGATGAAGGGGAGCCGTGCTCAACCCTAACTCTAGAAGTTGAGGAAGATGAGAGAACTAGAGAGAGGACTAGAAATTTGGTTGCTTTCATTCGTAATTTCCTACAAGACCCGTATAGTCTATTTTATAGACTTACAAAGTGACGTGGGTGTAAATACCCAAAAATAAAATGAACACGAAACGATAAAACATTACGGACTCATACATTGACTCGATTAATAAAAGGCACATAACATGAATACATGATGACACTAATACACGATGGAGATAACTAGTCTTGTGGGACCATAACCGCGTGTTTTTACTTCCGAAACGAGCGGATTTTGGTAGCAGTAGCAGCATCAGCCAATTTATTGAGTTTAGAGCAACTTTAGGTTAGAAATTTTATGCATTTAATATTCATTCTAAAACCACTTCATTACAACTCTTGACCTATTGATTTTATGCAACTTTAGGTTTTATGCATTTACTACTCTTCTCACTTGAACCATAAATTGTGGATAAAATTGACCACTGGAGAGTTAGGCTATACAACAATTTCACACATGAAACCCTTAATTTAGTTGTACTCTCTTGAGAATTTTTGTCAAGCTGAATAGTGGAAGGAAAAAGTTTACTAGGTTAAAAACATTACACCATACAAGTGACCTAACACAATATATAAGGCAGACAAACAACTCACATAAGACATGTGACATATCACGTGCGACATGAAAATATCGCATATATTCAACTCTCCCCCTCAAGTTGGGAGTATATGTCTATCATTCCCAACTTGAGTGTATTATCAGTAAAGTTGTCATAGCTTAACCCTTTGGTGAAGATGTTGGCAAGTTGATCTTGAGAGTTCACAAAAGGTGTATCGATATTGCCCTTGTCGATGTGATCTTTAATGAAATGCCCATCCACTTCAACATGTTTGGTCTGATCATGTTGAATTGGATTGTAAGCAATATTAATGGCTGCTTTGTTGTCGCAATAAAGAAAAATAGACTTGTCCTCGAAGAGACCCAAATCCTGAAGAATGGATTTCAACCACAATCCCTTACATACACCTTGTGTCATATCCCTATATTTCGCATTAACACTAAATCGTGCTACAACATTCTGTTTCTCGCTCCTCTAAGTTACAAGATTTCCACCTGCAAAGGAACAATATCAGTAGTGGATTTCCGGTCATCTTGGTTACCTGCCCTGTTAGCATCCGTAAAAATTTAATTTCCAAGGGTTGGTTTGCAGAAAGCAGAATCTCTAGTCATGGAGAATTCTTGAGGTATCTCAAGACCCGGTAAGCTGCCTTCTGATGGCGGATCCTGGGAGCATGCATGAATCTATTCAGAATGACAACAACATACGTAATGTCAGGACATGTATGAGATAAGTATATGAGTCTACCAACCAATCTTTGGTAGCTCGATGAGTCAACTTTATCTCCTTTTGTGTCTTCATCAATTTTGTAATTGACCTCAATGGGGGTATCCACGGGAGCACATCCAAGCATACTAGTTTCCTCCACAAGGTCAAGTACATACTTTCTCTAGGATATGAAGATACCCCGGCTAGACCTTGCCACTTCAATCCCCAAGAAATATTTCAGTTTTTCCAAATCTTTACCTTCAAATTCTCTGCTCAATTGCCCTTTCAGGTGCGTGATTTCCTCCAAATCATTTTCTGTAATGATGATGTCATCCACATATACAATGAGCATTGAAACTTTAGTTCCTCTCGTTTTAACAAAAAAGGTATTATCAACATGCCCTTGAATACAACCTAGTTGTAACATGATTTTATGAAACCGTCCAAACTAAGCTCTGGGGATTGATTCAGTCCATATAAGGATTTCTTTAGATGACAAACCTTGCCATTAGACCCTTGTTTGGAAGCACCAGGAGGAGGCGTGATGCATCCTTCATCACATTCGATGACGCGTGACACCGTCATGCGTCAGCTACCTTTTATTTTTTGTATTTTCTTTCTCGCGCCATTTTGAGTTTTCGGCTCACCGGTTTGACCTCCCGGTGAGACCATGAATAAATGGTCCAGTAATTTCGAATAACGAGGACGGAAAAGGCAAACCCTAAATACTTAACGACGCATAGCTTTAAGAAAGGAATAACGTAGTTTTAGGTTCTATATGCAATAAAGGGAAAAAACTAAGACGGAATAAAATAATTTTGGTTTTTATTTTGGATAAGCTTTAGGAAAGAAATTGAGAAGGAAATATGGAAATATTCTAGGGGATTCTACTTAAAAGGGCTCGCAGCTTTGAAGAAAGGGTGCTGGGAAAATGACAGGGAACGAAACAACAATTTCGTTTCCCTGTATTACCGAAAAAGACAACTTGCGTCGACCGATTCTAGAGTGCTGCTTCCGACGGGGACTCTACCGTTCTTGCCGACTCCATCCAGGAACGAAGGATCTCAAGCATTCGACTCCTATATCTGCAAACGACATCATCTTCCTCGATTGAAGCTCCGACACTGATCTCCACTCGACACCGTTCAGTCTTGACAGGATTTCAGAGTGCTGCTTCCGACAGGGACTCTATCGTTCTCGCCGACTCGACCCAGGAACGAAGGATCTCAAGCGTTCGACTCCTGTGACTGCAAACGACATCGTCTTCCTCGACTGAAGCTCCGACATCGATCTTCACTCGACACCGTTCAATCTCGACAGGTCCCCTGCTTCCATCAAGTCGTCGTCGATCTCAAATTCTTATTCCGGCGAACTGATCTACAACGCCTACCATTGACGACGATTACCGCTTCGACTTCAGCATTCTCTCTGCTTGCTTTGACGACGGAGCCGTTCACACCCATGTGCAGCTAAACCTGAAAGGGAACTCTGTACTTGCCATAGTCTTGCGAATGCCTTGGTGTAAACTCCGCCCCACTCTGCTCATCTCTATTAGCTTAAACTTTGCGATTTAATTAATTATCAAAGGGCTTGCCACATATGTTCGCGTTCTTCTTAAATCTTAATTATCGTGATTAGTGATAAACTACTTGATGCGTAGCAAACAAGAGGATGAGTTTTGGGCCCATTCGGGGCTGATTTGGCGACTTACCATATATGACGTGCACGGATCGAGGATCGGACTCCACAGATGTGTCCGGATTCGCGTTGAGAATCGATTTGATATATTATTTTACTATGTTTGCATTTATTTTGATGTATTTGGGTAGCCTCACCTCTGATCAATCATAGCCGTTGATGGGGGATGCCCTAACCCTCCTTTTATTATAAATAGATGGTTTGTGGGCTGATTGGAGGCATTGCAGATTTTGGAGAAGCTTATTCCCGGAATTCCGCAATCCCGCCACGGTGCCGACTCCGTGGAACCCTAGGTGACGACTCCTAGGCTTGTATCTCCCTCCCCAAGATACCCCCTAACCTTAGGCTCCTTCTTCCCCCTCCCACGCCCCTCTCTCAGCCTCCCCAGCCCCAAAAATAAGCCACCGTTTGCTGTCCGAATCCTAGATTTTCATATTCCATTTTACTATTCAAAAATGAAATAAACTATTCATAACCTATAGTGTTCCCCTCCTATTCCACCGCCTGCCTCCAAGCCCTCCCTCCAGCAAGCCGCCGCCTGAGCCCCCCCTCCTGTGCCGCCAACCATTCCCCACGTGGAACCACCATCCGATGCCCCTCCTCATCCCGGGTCAATCCAGATCCCGGAATTTCATCACCTGATCCGTCATTCTCTCCACCCGTACTCCACCCCATAGCCCGGATCCGCTACCATACATCGAATCCATTCATCCCTCGCCCGGATCTATCCATACGTGGCTGGATCTATCCTTTTCCGGCCGATCCCGCCTCCCACTGCTGAGGACAGCCACCTTCGCTATCTTCCGCCACCGGTTCCACCTCGGATCGCCGTGCACGCATCTCCGGCTTCATATTCTTCAGTGCCTTGGTCAGCCCACTACTTGATGAGTTCTCGTTGTATTGGATTATTATTTTCAGCATATTTATATTGGATTGGTTCTTGTACTTGTTTGAATATCTTGCATGGTGGTTGTTTGTCAGATTATTATTGTGATTTGCAGGGTTTATTCGCCGCGCGCTCGTGCTTTGGCCCTCCACGCGGAGGAAAAACAAAGTTTGTTTTGCCCTAATAAATTATTCTGTCTTGCATGTGAATTTATTTTGCGTGAGATGTTTTAAATTTATTATCTAATTTGGATCCACGCCGTTGGATTTGCATAACATGTTGGGTTAGGTCACGAATTTTCCGCCGCCTATAGATTCGTCCTGCGTCAATTGGTATCAGAGGAAGGTTACGCGCTCTTTTTGATACGCAATCGTAGAGTCTATAGGTTTTCATTATGTCAAGGTGTCACAATTATTCCTCGCCTCACTTTGGAGGTCTCGAGTCCACTTGCACCCGCCCTCATAGGTCCCCTTCAGGGAGACCCGCACGACACTACGATGATTATTCGCTAACGCAGTACACCACTTTCAGAGATCGTGTTGACCCACCAGCACGACCCTACTATGCTAGAGACGATCAATATGATGATTATCGTCGTCCTTATCCATACACGCGAGCGGATCGTGTTGATCCTTCGACACAACTCAGTTACCTTAGGGATGATTATTATGAGGATCGTCGTTCCAAGAGAGATCTTGAGAGTCAGTTTCGTACTGCTGCCCCTTCCTTTGACGGCTCATCGAGTCCCGAGTCTTTTAGTTATTGATTCGTGGATATGGAGTATTATCTTGATCATTTTGAGATATTCGGTGAGCGTCGCGTCAAGTTTGCGAAACTTAGGCTTTTAGATCAGGCGAGGGCATATTGGGCTAGCGTTGAGAGGACCCGCGAGCGAGACCATCTTCGTCGCATCACTTGTTGGGTGGACATGAAACGTACATTGTGTCAGAGGTATTTGTCTTCGTCGTATCGGAGTCGCTTGCTCGACCAATTATTTTCCCTTTAGCAAGGATCCATGTCTGTCGCTGAGTACATGGATTGCTTCGATGAGTTAGTTGTGAGGAGTGATATCAGAGAGGACCCAACCATGACCACTTCCCGATTTCGGTCTGGGCTTCGATCTGACATTCGTACTAAGGTGATTTATCATAGCTCGAAGTCCCTCGAGCAGACATATCAGCTCGCCCTTCGTTATGAGCAGTCTTTGAGAACCGCAAGAGCTAGTCGATTGGATTCTCATTTTGACCTCTGCAGTACGAGCTCCTCCCACACCGAGGACACCACTCTGCCTACCATTGTTCCGTCAGACATGGCAGAAGTGATACCTGATACGGATTGCTCTCACCCCAGTGAGGTGCTTAGTCCAGCGATTGACCTATCTCTTGTGTCTGACCCGTCTCTTGTGGCCCCAGCTGAGAGCGAGCCTGAGCGACTTCTGTAGTGTTGTGTCCCTCACGCCTCTTCTTATGACATGTCCTGGGTTGATTAGCATCCCTATCCTAGACTCATGTCTTGACACCGCACCGACAGATCCATTCTTGAGTGTAGGTCTATGTCACTCTCCCCTTGTCATTGCTCGGAGTCACATCACGACCGAGAGCCCAGAGCCTGGTGTTGATCACGTAGTGGCTTTGTCACCCATTCACCGGGACACTACCCCTCACGATGGTACTCATCTGGAGGACCATGACCCTAGTGACGAGTACTATGACGATCCCCTTGTTGAGCCTCCTGATGAGCCACCACATCCTGGTGAGGATGCGATTCAGGTGAACCGCTTGTTTACGAGTTTCGAGTTAGTGATGTTTCTTCCAGTATCGTCCCTGACCTTGCCCAGAAGATGGATATTGTGTGGAGCATCAAGTATTTAGGGAATCAGCTGCTGACACATCACACCCTCGATGAGTTTTGGGACGCACCACTTGCTGACCCACCAGACGAGCTCTTTCTTTACGGGGACACGCACCACACTCGAGAGTCGCGTCTTTTAGTCGGTATACACGATTCTCATTCAGGTGGTCGTCGCATTCATGATGAATTTTCTTACACACCTTCCGGTGAGCCCCCTGATGCGTTACGCTCCCTGAGAGACATGTTGCACTTCATGAGCTCGCCCTTGAGTGTAGATGTTCACACGGTCACCTGAGTACTCGACACACACGAGATGGGTTTTTCTACACTCCCCCGAGAGAGCCTCCTGATAGGCCACCTCCTTTGGTAGATTTTCAAGTGGTTATTAGCCTTTCCCATATCGAGTATGTTGTGTCCGTTGTGTCTCATTTACATCATTTGCATGAGTCTGTTGAGTCGTTTCGTCATCATTTGCATGAGTCTGTTGTGTTGTCTGTTCATCGTTTGCATGTGTGTCATGAGTCGGTTCGATGAATAATCCATATTGGTAATAAATCTTGTAAATCACATGCGGATGTTCATTGGCAAGTGCAGTTACTTCATGAAGCCGAGCTGGTGAAGGTGAGAATCTGCGTTATGAGGCTCCGTGCGAGGCTTGCTAAAAGCTTGAGCGTTAGGCGAATAGATCCCTATATAATCATGAGACAGATCGAAGCAAACATCTACGATCTTGATATCCCTACAAGTATGGGTATCCACCTGGTATTTAGTGTTGAAGATATGACGCCGTACTACGAGCCTCGCGAGTATGTGGACCCAAGCAGTGGGGACTTCCAGTCGCTCACACCTCCACTCCCGTTGCCTTACCACCCTTATAGCACACACACGTCTGATGACCACCACTACTCACCCACTTCTGGCACCCAACCACCTGGGGACTCGTCTTCTTTGGTTCTACCTACGGCGCCGCCGATCGCATCAGGATCCACCACTCGTGAGTTGAACGTTGAGAGCTTCATGGAGACCAGATTCCGCCAGTGTATTCCTACTACAGACGTTGGTGACACCTGGATACTTGCAGCAGAGCGTGATCGATTCACCCCTGGACTTCGACTTCAGTATGACCGTCTCCATTTACCTGAGATGACAGCTTTTCAGTCGGGGAGAGTCGAGTGGCGAGGACACTCTTCCATCGACGACACTTGGGCGACCTCTGGTGGACCTCTTCGAGTTGTACCTGGCATTCATTGAGAGACCTCCGATCCCAATTCATCGGGAGATGAATTCTTTTAAGCCGGGGAGATTGATGCAGAGCAAACACGAGGACGAGTTTTGGGCCCATTCGGGGCTGATTTGGCGACTTACCATATATGGCGTGCCCGGATCGACGATCGGACTCCACCGATGTGTCCGGATTCGCGTTGCGAATCGATTTGATATATTATTTTACTATGTTTGCATTTATTTTGATGTATTTGGGTAGCCTCACCTCCGGCCAATCATAGCCGTTGATGGGGGATGCCCTAACCCTCCTTTTATTATAAATAGATGGTTTGTGGGCTGATTGGAGGCATTGCAGATTTTGGAGAAGCTTATTCCCGGAATTCCGCAATCTCGCCACGGTGCCGACTCCGTGGAACCCTAGGTGACGACTCCTAGGCTTGTATCTCCCTCCCCAAGGTACCCCCTAACCCTAGGCCCCTTCTTCCCCCTCCCACGCCCCTCTCTCAGCCTCCCCAACCCCAAAAATAAGCCACCGTTTGCTGTCCTGGAATCCTATATTTTCCTATTCCATTTTACTATTCAAAAATGAATTAAACTATTCATAACCTATAGTTTTCCCCTCCTATTCCACCGCCTGCCTCCAAGCCCTCCTTCCAGCAAGCCGCCGCCTGAGCCCCCCCTCCTATGCCGCCAGCCACCATCTGATTCCCCTCCTCATCCCGGGTCAATCCAGATCCGGGAATTTCATCCCCTGATCCGTCATTCCCTTCACCCGTACTCTACCCGATAGCCCGGATCCGCTACCAAACATCGGATCCATTCATCCCTCGCCCGGATCTATCCATACGTGGCTGGATCTATCCTTTTCCGGCCGATCCCGCCTCCCACCGCTGAGGACAACCACCTTCGCTATCTTCCGCCACCGGTTCCACCTCGGATCGCCGTGCACGCATCTCCGGCTTCATATTCTTCAGTGCCTTGGTCAGCCCACTACTTGGTGAGGCCTCGTTGTATTGGATTATTATTTTCAGCATATTTATATTGGATTGGATCTTGTACTTGTTTGAATATCTTGCATGATGGTTGTTTGTCAGATCATTATTGTGATTTGTAGTGTTTATTCGCCGCACGCTCGTGTTTTGGCCCTCCATGCGGAGGAAAACCAAAGCTTGTTTTGCCCTAATAAATTATTCTGTCTTGCATGTGAATTTATTTTGCGTGAGATGTTTTAAATTTATTATCTAATTTGGATTCACGCTGTCGGATTTGCATAGCATGTAGGGTTAGGTCACGAATTTTCCGCCGCCTATAGATTCGTCCTGCGTCACTACTCTTTGCGAAAAGATTGTGGATGGGGCAGCCCGGTGCACAAAGCATCCTCGCTCAGCGAGGGTCCGGGGAAGGGTCCTGTTATGGTCCCACTCGGAGGTCGCCGGAAGAGTAGCCGGAGGTGGAGATAACGGAGGCGGAGATACTACAGAGCCTTGACCGCGGCTGCCTAAGCGGGGCGTGCTCGAGAGAGAGCTTCCAATATCTCTTTAGGGTTTGGGAAATAGACTTTATTTCTTGCATATCGATACAAGACCCATTAGGTCCTTTAAATAGGACTTATAATCGACACCAAAAAGAAAATAACACTAAAGGAAATAACGACAAACTTGGACACACGACTAAAAATGACACGACACAAATCATGCGTCATATAAGGACGCCTCTCTTATGACATAATAAATGCATATATGAAAATAAATAATAATTATAATAAGACCCATAACATCTCTCCCGGCCTTCAAATTGAGCTTGTCCTCAAGCTCGAACTTTGCGTGGATGGCCGAGTCTTATGGCATCTTGATCTCCTGCCAGAACAATGCCCGATAGCGCGTAGCGGTGGTGGGGATGTTAGCGAGGTGTGACAGCGCCGTCTGAAAAATGGGCGTCGAAAGGAATGTCTTCGCCGGTGATGGTGGAGCGGTGCCCAGCAGCAACGACAAGACAACTGAAGGAGTGTCTATCGGCAGAAGGGACGGATCTGACGACGAGGTGGCCGGTGGTATCGGCGAAGCAGGGTCGACAAAGGAAGCTGTTGGATGGCGACCGCCGTGACTGACAAAGGCGGCCCAAGGTGGGGCGGCACCGCCACAGGATATAATGGCGGAGGGGCAATCATCGCGGAGAGTGGTGGTACATTGTCGGCGAGCGAAGAAGGCGACTACATGAGGAGAGGCAGTGGAAGCGACGGGGGAAACTTTGGCGAGTAGGCGGCTATCAAATCATCAAGCTTGTGGAGGAGTGTGGACATGTCGTTCCGACAACGAGCGTCGACGTCCCGACGACGTGTGTCGAAGTCTCGAAGGAGTGCGTCCCAAAAGGCCATCATTTCCTCTATCGAACGGAGGGCAGCAATCTCCGCGACACTAAGATTGCGGTTCATGATAATTAATTAATTAATCAAGAAATGATTAATTACCAAGAAATAATTGTCATAAATAATATATCCTTGCACGAGGCTTAAGACGGAAAGGCGGGCGTTTCTTTTCTTGTCAATCAACAGAGGACTGGGCTCGATGCTGCTAGAGATGGAAAGTTGTTGCAGGTTGGAAAGGGGCACGACTTCCAAAATAGGCAGGAAAGATTAATTGGCGGAAAAACGGCGCCGCAAAAGGAAGGTCTCGTCTAATGCTTGTGCGGTAGGAAGCCGCTGCAACCGTGTGCGATGAAGACGTTGCAACCGCGTGCGATGAAGACGCCCGATATTGCTGGGATGGATCGATCGTGGCTTTGTCGTTGATGATGCAGAGAGATGGCGACAGAAAGAATATGGCTCGATGTTGGGAGGGGTTGATCCGACGGAGGGCTGGATGCGCTTCCAAAATAGGCAGGAAAGATTAATTGGCGGAAAAACGGCGCCGCAGAAGGAAGGTCTCGTCTAATGCGTGTGCGATAGGAGCCGCTGCAACCGTGTGCGATGAAGACGTTGCAACCCGTGCGATGAAGACGCCCGAGATTGCTGGGATGGATCGATCGTGGCTTTGTCGTTGATGATGCAGAGAGATGGCGACAAAAAGAATATGGCTCAATGTTGGGAGGGGTTGATCCGACGGAGGGCTGGATGCGCTTCCTGCACAGGGACGGAAGGGGTTGATCCGACGGAAGGAGTCCGCTTGTCGAGGACCGTCGGGCGGTGGGTGACGTGTTTGGAGTCGGCGAGACGATGCACCGGGCGTGGAGAAAGACCCGGCGACGTGGAATCCCGCACTGATCGACGCTGGGAGGGGGTCAACGCTGGGAGGGGGTCGACGCAGGCTCGTGTCGGTGGCGTGCTGTTGCTGGAAGGAGACCTCGGCGTGTAGAAACAACGTCGGTTGGAGGAATGCGTCAGACGTCGACCTCGGTGCGGAAGAGATCGTCGTAATCTGGAACTGTGGGAACGGTTTCCTCTGATACCAAGTTGTTATGGTCCGACTCGGAGGTCGCCGGAAGAGTAGCCGGATGTTATGAACTATCTAGAGAAAGGGGAAGATCTAGAGGAAACTATAAGAAACTAGAGATTAGGGTTAGGGTTTTAGGGAGAAGAGAGGGAGAATACCTTGATAATAGTCTTGCATGCCCAACCAAGGAGGAGGGGTTGGGTATTTATGCCCACCCAACCCCTAGGGCCGGCCGGCCCCCATAGGGGCTGAACCGGTGCGGTTCAGCCCCGATGCTCCTTATATTAATACTGGCGGGCTGAACCGGATGGTTCAGCCCGGTCTTCCTCCGCCTTCTCCTTTGGTCGACGTGCACAGTAATCGGATAACCTGGTAACGACGCCGGGCGTAACACCAGAGGTGGAGATGACGGAGGCGGAGATACTACGGAGCCTTGACCGCGTATGACTAAGCGGGGCCCCGTCGGTGCTCCCGGCATCCCGTACGGCCGTGAGAACGTTGCGATCTGCTCCGGTGGCCTCCCTCCATGCTGAAACTCACCCCTGTGGGTCGAAACAGGGGCTGGAATCGGCCCATAGGCGTGCGGAACCCTGTCGGGTTCCGTCGGCCTGCTGTAGCCCGCGCGGCTTCCGCCGCTCTCCCAGGAGCCCAGCGACACTGTGCCTCCCCCCTGCCAGCCCTCGCCCCCCCCCCCCCCCCCCCCCCCCCCCCCCCCCGATCCTTCTCTGCTGGTTCCCGGTCGCCCGAGTCCCGTCGGTTTGGGACCCCGACGCTATCAACCGATCGACGCCCTGGACCGAAATTCCTGTCGGCTGTGTTGATATCTCCCCTTCCGATCCTTCTTGGATCTGCGTTTTCCCTTTTAGATTCTGAACGAGGAGGGCTTTGATCTCCTCTAGACGGTTGTCCAACCTTTCTTCGAGTTGATCCGTGGTCTTCTTCATCCGTTCCTCAACGGCGGCGACGACATCCGTCAACCTAACATAATTTTCCTCGATGGCGGTTAATCTTGCGAGTTCGGCTTCGGAGCGAGTGGAAACCATGGTTGGAGGGAAGATCCTCTGATACCAAATGTTATGAACTATCTAGAGAAAGGGGAAGATCTAGAGGAAACTATAAGAAACTAGAGATTAGGGTTAGGGTTTTAGGGAGAAGAGAGGGAGAATACCTTGATAATAGTCTTGCATGCCCAACCAAGGAGGAGGGGTTGGGTATTTATGCCCACCCAACCCCTAGGGCCGGCCGGCCCCCATAGGGGCTGAACCGGTGCGGTTCAGCCCCGATGCTCCTTATATTAATACTGGCGGGCTGAACCGGATGGTTCAGCCCGGTCTTCCTCCGCCTTCTCCTTTGGTCGACGTGCACAGTAATCGGATAACCTGGTAACGACGCCGGGCGTAACACCAGAGGTGGAGATGACGGAGGCGGAGATACTACGGAGCCTTGACCGCGTATGACTAAGCGGGGCGTGCTCGAGAGAGAGAGAGAGAGCTTCCAAGATCTCTTTAGGGTTTGGGAAATAGACTTTATTTCTTGCATACCGATACAAGACCCATTAAGTCCTTTAAATAGGACTTACAATCGACACTAAAAAGGAAATAACACTAAAGAAAATAACGACAAACTTGGACACACGACTAAAAAAGACACGACACAAATCATGCTTCATATAAGGACGCCTCTCTTATGACATAATAAATGCATATATGGAAATAAATCATAATAATAATAAGACCCATAACAGGTCCCACCACAAGGGTGAAAATGTAGGCAAACCTTACCCTGCATTCTTTGTGAAAAGCTCGTGGATGATTATAAAATTTCACTTCGGTCCGAACCATAAACACTCGAGAGTTCATTCTCAAATAAAGATTAACGACTTTTTTGAAGTTCGAACATCGAGAGTGATTTCTTGCACAAAATTTCAGATTGCCCCTCTCGACTTACATCAAAGCGTCGTGTAGACTTATTCTTCCAACTCACCATGCTGGAAGGCATTTTTAACATCTAGCTGTTGTAGGTCCCACCCAAGACATGCATCACATGAAATGAGCACCCGAATATAGTCTATCTTTGCAGCAGGAGCAAAAGTTTCTTGATAGTCAATTCCTTGAGTTTGAGTGTACCCTTGAGCCACTAATCGAGTAGCGCTCTATAATCCCCTCTTTATTCTGCTTAACTGGAAAAATCCAACGTGACCCAATTGTTCTTTTTCCAAGAGGCCATGTCTAATTTTTGCCCAAGGCATGCATTTCTTCATCCATAGCCTATTTCCATTCGGGTATCTTGATAGCTTCCTTCCAAGTCTTGGAAATCACAATAGAAGAAAGAGATGAGATAAAAGCTTTGTGAGCAGGAGAGAGGTGATGATATGAAATGTAATTGGCTATAGGATGTTTGGTACTACCAGTATTACCTTTGAGATGAGCAATGAGAATATGAAGGTCATTATCAAAATATGGAGCAGAAACAAACACTTGCAGAGGTTGAACATCCGGGTACTGTATGTGCTCAGCTTTATGGGACTTGCGAGAGTATGTATGCAAAAAAGGAGACATTGGTCGTGAAGAAGGAATGGGATGAGCTGGACTATTTTGAATTTCTATTTAACATTAGCACAACTTGATATTTGATAAATGGTCTCCATTGATCTAGTCCAGCTTTTCTGTGAGTTGAAAAAACATCAAAGATGAGAATAGGGGGAGGTAAATCTATAGATAAAATGTTACTGTTTAAATAATTCTGTGGATTAAGGTATAACCTTTTACTGCATTCTTCATCTATAGATAAAATGTGAACTGTTTAAATAATGCTGTGATAATAGGTATAGTGTTTCGCTGCATTCTTCATCATTTGATTGTGAAACACCAGGAAATGAAATATTTTAAAATTAAGGATATACAGAAAAAGGCTTATGAGTTGCAACAAGAATCTATATATTCGTCAGTATTATATTAGATCTGGTTTAAATCCCTAAATTGCCTCTGTGTTTGAGGGTTAAAAAAAACTCCATGCATCAACTCTCCTTGAAACACAGTATGTGCACCTGGGGTTCGCCTCTCCAAATTATCTCCTTCCCAATTCAATTTGTTTTTTTGTTGTTGTTTAGCTTTTCTTTTGTTGAACTTCCATCAGCACAATGATTAGATTTTTTTTTGTGTGAAAATGAATGCAGCTTCTCTTCTTTTGCATTAATGTCAACCTGAGATCCCATTTGGTTGCTTCTGGAAAGTGATAATTTAATTTTTGTTCGTTTTGTGTGTGAAAAAAGTCGTACAATTGAGAGTTTGTAGAGGTTGAAATGTAAGGTTGATTTATATATTTGGGCAGGTTTCTAATTTTAGAATTATAGGCCTCATTTAGTCCATCTATGATTTCAAAATTAACTTTCTAGATGAAATCACCAAGCAAGTGATTACTTTATTAGTGATGTAAGGATGTCATTCTGAAACTTTGTTCTTATGGTGTATGCTACATGTTTTCCTTTGTTTTATGGTTGATATTTTCAAAGTATTTAGTCCTTCTAAATTTTCAGGCCGGTTAGAAGGAATGCTTTATGAAGCAAAGGGCGCTTGGTCTGAAGCTGAAAAGGTTTATACACGGCTTTTGACAGAGAGTCCACTTGATCAGGTAAAAATCAATTTTGTATCTTTAAATAACTCTTTTGTACTGGATCAAATTTTAAATGATTTGATGTTAGGTTGTTTTATGTCCTATCCAAGCCATATTAATGTTCAGCTAGATGATTTTGACCCTGACACTTGTTATCTTTAAATGCATAGTAAGTACAAGGTACCTACAATCTATAGAAACACTTCCATAAAATTCTAAATATTAGCCTGGGATGATCTAGTAAGAAAGGATCTTGTCCCTTATTCCTTGAACTTTTTCCCATCACAGAGTGGTATATCAGAAAAATTCAGCATCAAGATGCTTATAGTGTATGATAGATATAGTGAATTATTCTCAAGTTGTTGAACAGGACTCTGTTTTGACATGGTAGAAGAGTGCACTTACTTTGACCGAGAAATATTATTTGATTAGTGACGACAGTCTCTTTGATCTCCAATATTATATAGACCAATTGTGTTAGTTTTTCTTTTAAAGCAAGATGAACCTTGATAGTATGTATAACATGAACAAGAAGGAATCCCCTGCCTTTTTACAAGAGAATGACCGTGATGTCTTTGATTGATTAGCTACCCAACGGGTGGTATAAACAAATTTTTTGTACTATGTTCGGTTGGATGACATTGACCTAAATTTAATCATTAATTGATAGTAGTCATATTCGTACGAAGAGAACATCATGGTGGACAATGACAGCTATGTCATGCCACGGGTTTCTAATTGTTGATCTGTTGGGTTGCGATACATATTTTTTCCTATATCACGCATGTTTGAGTGTTAATGTGTTAATTTAATGAGTTATAGATCCAATTGAATTCGGCATCCCACAAAATATATGATAATATCTTTGAGAGAAGTAATCATGGATCATGGGTAATACTGCACTCACCCCAAATATGCTATCTACTTCCTTTCATGAAAGTTTACTCTAGAAGAATGATATGGTCAAGAGAAATTGCTTTGCATAATAAACAAAAGATACATTTACAATAGAGTTACTTACATCATCCCGCACCGAGCACTTACAAAACAATTCTTAAGAAACGAGATACGTCTATAGGAGTGTACATAACATCATATGACCAATTTACCCTTCCCCTTTTGGACCCTTCGCGGACGTGCACAAATAGACTCACATGATAGGTGGTACATGTGCGTGTAGCGGGGTGCCCTCGTGGGTGTCAAGACCTATATGCATTTCAATAGCTCGTCCTGGAAAATTGGCCTTAAGAAAATCGTATCAGTGTGTCCTCTCGACGCATCCAAGTTGGCCCTTCCACCGAATCATGCACTCGGTAATAGGCCGATCCACCCAGATGATATCTCTAGTCCCCAAAATAGTATGTAGCTCAAACACTGTCTGCTCATCAGTGTTAAGGTGTGGCAGAAGAGAGGCTTCGACGATGCGACTCTCACTACCTAACAAAGCTATTAGACATGAAAAATTGAGTGGATATGGATGCTCCGGGGCAGATGCAAGCGATTGGCAACCTCACCTATGCGCTCCTAGATCTGAAAGATTTCGTAGAAGCAAAAACAAAGCTTTAGATGGAAACACGTGGTTCCAGTTTGGAGAAGAGCTGGATGTCATGTAACTCATCAAGGAGCTTCTATATCACGAAGATTAGATATCTGTCTGGAATGGTAACCTAGTTGAGCTTCAGGTAGTCGACATAGAAGAGCCAACTGCCAACTTTCTTGCAAGCAAAGAGGACTGAACTGGAGAAAGGGCTCGAGCTGGGCTAGATAGTGCCCCCACGAACATCTCGATGACTAAGTGTCCGGTCTCGCTCTTTTGGGCATGTACACTTGTGTAGACACAGAGACCGAAGTGATGTCAGCCTGAAGCTGTATGCGGTGGTCGGAGGGCCACAACGATGGAAGGCTGACGGGGTCACCGAAGACCGCGTGGTACTCCTGTAAAACGATCGCTAACACCGGGGACTCTGGAGAAAACCGGCGTGGTAGGAGGAGCACCACCGATTTGCTAATGGAGAGAGGCGAACTCTGGCTCAGCAGCGTGAGAATATAACGCATGTTGTCCGGCGAACGAGCTAGGGGCACGTCACCTTTGAGGTGGTGATCAGTGTTGTTAACCACAAAGGTCATCGTCAAGGCAGACCAATAAGTAGGGACCTTCCCTAGGTCTGCAACCAGGCGACACTGAGGAGTGAGGATAGTATCCAGGCCTCCTAAACCAAACGCGCAAATATCTGGTGTGAAGGCAAAGGTGCCCAATAACATAGACAATGACTTGAGGGGGCAGAATGACGACTGCCACCTTAACATACTAGAAGGCCAGTGTCGCCGGTGACCTCCACTAGAAGAAGGGATACAAGGTTGTTGGAGGTAAAGTTGTGGATGGTGCCACTATCCATCATGATGATGAGTAAGTGATCGCAAATAAAATCATAAAGTTTCATGGTCTGCAGAACGACAATACCCCCGTCGTGTGATGAGGAAGCTCCAAATAGATAAACTGGGTGGATGGCTCCCCAACGGAGTGTCGCCGGCGAGTGTCATAGTGTCGAAAACGGCTACATATGCTTACTACAGAGGCACAATCCTTTGCTTCGCAATTTCGTGTACTACTGTTTGGAGTGACACTGCATAAGGGTGTCTTGGGTGTCAGTTGAGGATGAGGACTCTGCAGTGGAGACCGTGGTGCAACGATGAACATCTAAGGTGGCGGAGCTCTGGTTGATCCCTTGGCCAGTTTGGTTAAAGTCGTCACAGGCTGTTGTTGATATGAAGATGAACTGTAACGGATGTAAGAAACCTCAGGAGTAGTCGTAATGTGCTTGCTGCATAGCAGAGGAGTGTGTGGGGTGGGGGTGGGGGGGGGGGGGCTTAAAGTGTGCAGACGGGCACATATGTGGGGTTGCATCCCATGCATGAAATACCCCAAATAGTTAGCCATGGACAAGCCAGACACATGATGCACCAGCTACACGAAATTGTTGACATAGGCTTCCACAATGCCTAATTGATGCAGCGCGCAGAGACGCTCAAAAGAATTGCCGGGTCGGCGTGTGTCATAACATAATATTAACTTTTCCTTGAGCATGACCAACGTATGAAAAGGCAACACATCCAGTGGAGGGCAGACCCATCCATGTAGATCATGGACAATGACACTTTGCTCACCTCGGGTATGAGTTGAAGCTTGAATGATTGTCCCGCTCAAGCAATCCATTCTAACGGATCTGTCCCGTCAAACAGAGGCACCTCCACCTGTCGGGGTGGCAAGTGTGGTTGAAATGGTTACAACGGAAAATAGACGTAGGGATCCACCGAACTCCCTAGGCCTATCAAATCTATGGCAACAGAGGCGGTTGCAGACGACGACTCCTTGATCATCTACAACTGGCTTCGACAGAGAATTTGTAGGATGTCTGTGAGGGAGGATTCTACCATCTCCATTTAGTATGATAGGGAGCCAATAAAACATTCCACCTCATCAATACGCCCGGTCATGGCGTATGTCAAGGGCACAATGCCAAGCGCCACTGCGGACACTCTGTAGCGGGCTAAGATTTTGGTAGACGAGAGGGCAATTGGTCGAATGGGTGGTGTACCTAGGCCGAGACGATAGATCTTGGACTCCTATTATGGTAGCTGGACTAACACAGAAGATTGGAACGCGTTGTCAATGATCGACTGAACGCGGGGGAGATTGAATGCGGGCACTGACAACTCCCATGCATAGTTCACCGTAATGTCCTTTGGCCTCACAAATGCGCCATCAGCGTTCATGAGTCTCATGAACAGAGTATTTGAACCTCATCTTGTTATTGTCTTTATAGATGATATTTTGGTGTACTCTGAGTCCCAGGAGGCACACTGCCTATCTGAAGTTGGTCTTGGAAAAGCCACAAGAGCATCAACTATTCGCAAAATTCAGCAAATGCAAATTTTGGCTCACAAAGGTCAACTTCTTGGGGGCATATCGGATTATCGTCAGTGGAGCAGGAGTGACGGACTGACGGCAGATCCCTCCAAGGTACAAGCAGTATCGAAATGTCCACCTTTAAAGGCGACACAGACATCTGGAGCTTCCTCATACTTGCGGGTTATTACCGTAAGTTCTTTGAAAGATTTTCGCGCATATCATTACTGCTCACTTCCTTGACGAAGAAGAACACTCTGTTCATATGGACGCCAAAGTGTAAGGCAACGTTCGTCGAGCTCAAGGACCAGTTGATGTCAGAACCAATCCTTATCATACCACCTAGGAAGGAGGGTTTCCCGATTTATATTGATGCTTCATTTCAGGGATTGGGCGTAGTCCTGATGTAGCATGACCACTTGGTGCCCTACACCGATGAGGCAAATCGTTAGTCCGGACGGCAAAGTAGTCGATTCGAACTATGGAAAAGGTTGAATCTAGGGTTTTCCGCGACCCAGTTGCAGGTGCGGGAAAACGACAGGTCGGTCCAAGTTGGTACAATCAAGAGAAATTGCACTGCATGATAAATGGAAGATACAATTACGACGAAGCTACTCAAGTCGTCCTGTGTTGAGCGCTTACAAAACAACTCTTAAGAAACAAGATACCTCCTACTTTCCATCCCCTTCTTTATGTAGGAGTATACATAATGTCCTAAGGCCAATTTACCCTTCCCCTTCTGGACCCTTCACGGACTTGCATGAATAGACTCGCATGATCGACGATACATGCACGTGTAGTGGGGTGCCCTCCTGGGTGCCGAGACTTGTTTGCGTATCAAAGAATCCAGGTCAATGAAAGGGATTTGAGGGAGCCAACGAAACACTTTTTGTGGCATGAATGATTTAACTGAGTGACAGTGTTTTAAATACAATAGTATGATACCGTGGTCTTTAGTAAACGTAATGGGTCAATTGCTTTGAGTTAATTAGGTCAAGGGGTAATTACGATTTTATATTCTTGCAATTGATGTTTTATTTTTAGGTTTGGTATTCTTGCAGTTTGTTCCTATTTGATTGGACTCTTTTGCAAATATGTCTTTGTGTGAGTTGTTTTTAAAGACACTTTTGTATTGGGGAGTAAGTAATATTTGAGCCCTCTAAACTCTAAAAAGATTTCAACAACTCTTTCTCCGCCACAGGAAGCTCTACCATAGAAGGCTAACAGAACAAGTCTCCATTATATGATCTCCAGTCTCCTTTTCTCCACAGAGCTCCTTCCCCGCTCTACCCAAGTTTTTACCGAGTTATGAACTATGCGGGCATAATTCCAGGAAATCATCCACCAAGTAATAAAATCATTCCTCTTTCCTTTTCTTGAACCATAACTCTTTCCCCTCTTTCTTTTATACCGCACAACAATCAACGTTTGGTTCTCCCCTCACACCAATCCTCTCTACTTGGCACCTCTCGCTTTCATTTCTCTTAGGGTATAACGTTGGTTTGACTCACCTCGAGCGAAATCTAAGGTTTATGACTGTTAAGGGCTCCCGCTTGAGACTAGGTGCGCGACTGAGAGAGGGTGAAGTTGTGAAGAGGATCCTCTCGGCCCTTCCTTGACGTAGATTTCCCAATGGTGAAGGGATGTGGGGACGGGTACTTCCGTTGAGGGGTCGAGCTAAACCCATATGAGACCAACCTAAGGAGGGTGGTCTACCGGCTAGGAGGCTGAGAAGGACAAGTTGAGTAGAAGAGTTTTAGAATTAGTTTTTTCATGCCCCTTCAATACCCCCTTGCTCACTTAAGCAGTGAGGGTAAGATTCCAAAATATTACAAATATGCCCCACCCAGGCTATAAAGATATGTGAGTAAAGATATGATTATGTGAAAATTATAAAAATGTTGTGCGAGAAATAAAGATACATCTGCCCACGGAGACACGTCGTCACCCCCTCCATGGACCAGTAACATCACCGCCCGCCACGGATCTGGCTTGTCCTCTAACATGAGTACCGGAAGGGTTCAGATCTCCTGCCGTCCTTGCATCTTCGTAGTCATCGAAAGGATCGTCAATCTCTAATCTCTAGCCAAAAGAGGCGTTTACACTTTAACCTCATTTCCCTTGGCTCATCTCGGTTAAAGCAGGGCCTTTTGGCGTGTTGTTATGCAAGTTTGGCTTGTGGCAGGCGTTTGAAGAGTGCGGTGCTACTGAAATCCTTGCTCTTGGGTGCGGTTGGAATGCCATTGGGGTGGTTAGAATAGGTGCCCTCCCAACTGTTGCCCTGTCCCCGCTATGGAGTCTGCCATTCTAATTATCCATGAGGAGGCGTTTCTCACAGACGTGTCTCAGGCTCATGGAGGTACTATGGTCTGACGGAGCTTCGAATTCTATGTCGAGGCGATGATGATTATGCAAGCTTGCTGTGAATATGAATACTTGATGTTCTAGCAATATTGAGGTAGCACGAGCCAGTAGATTTTGAAAGTTTTCCAAGTGGTCGTCGACGAACCATGTTTGTTTGAGGGATAAGAGGTCGCCCATCGGGTAGCTGCGGAGAGGTGGTCCAAAACACAGATTGCAATAGTCTTTTGAAAGTCGCCCAATTCAGATTGGGTTTCTCCAGCTCAAGCTAGATTGACCACAACTATGCTGAGCCCATAAGGTGGAATTCCCAGCACTATCCAATCCACCAATGGCATGTGCTGGTTTGCAAAGAATTGCTCATAGCGGGTGAGCCAAGCTAGGGGAATAGTGCGATACGATGTCTCTTGTGGACCATCTTCCCTGGGGTCGAAGTGCACATTGTAATGTGAACCGCCCTGACTGGAGCTCGTAGCTGGTTGTTAGTGTACCGGTTGTGGTGGAGGATGCATGAAATTGATGCGGGCCGCCATGACCTTGAATCCGACGACATTGACAGCTTGTATTGCTGAGCCGCCTGGGTGGCTTGGTTGGCTATCAACTTTTGGTTTGACTCCATTATTTGAGCGGGGGTAAGATTGCCCTCGTCCATGTCCGATTGGCTGCTAGACTGTCTCTGGTGCTTCCCAGAGGTTGTGGTAGAAGAGGTTGAGGACTGGGAAGTTCAATTTGGACGGTTGGTCATTAAGTCTACAGGGGAAGGCTCAGGGGAGTGCTGGATAGCCTGTCGGATGTAGGCACAGGTCGGCGGACCTGGTGGGAGGGTTCCTTTGGCTGTGTAGGGCATTCCTTTTTACATTCATGAAGAATTCTATAACCCTTTTGGCCTCCTCATTATGATTGATGATCCTGCAACTTGTTGTCTTGTCATTTGGCATCAACATATTCAGGATTTGTTGATCATTATCGTTTTCTTTGCTCTCTTCCTATTTCTGGTTGGTTCTCACTTTCAGTTCCTTTGCCAGTGCTTACAATTCTTTCTAACTTGGTGAAGTTATCATCATAGAAAGGAAAACTCATCAAACTCCCTGAAACATTTATGAATTATTAGGCTCATATCCTCTTTTGATGGAGGATTACTGATCTGTTGTATGAAAATTTTGTGATCCATTCTAGGTGATTCTTAAAAGAAAGGTTGCTATGGCAAAGGCGCAAGGAAATTCTGCTGCTGCTGCTGAATATCTGAATAAGTATCTGGAAACGTAAGGGAATTTATTGTTTTTGTTTATAACAGATCCTTCTAAAACTAATCATGGTAGAAAATCCATCCCTTTTATCTACTGATATAAATATTTACTCACAGTTGCCATCTTATTTCAGATTTATGGCAGATCATGATGCCTGGAGAGAACTTGCTGAGCTATATATTTCGATACAAATGTGAGGTTTATGACAATATATTAATTGTACATAAATAGGCAAGTGCATCTCTGACTTAAAATCTCTTTCAGGTATAAGCAAGCTGCATTTTGCTACGAGGAGCTCATTTTATGTCAACCAGCATGTCCTTTGTACCACTTAGCATATGCTGATGTATGCTTCTTCGAACTTATTTTTTTTATAACAATTACTTAAAATTCCTTTTCATCTCAAGGATTTATTATTGTTGTAGTTGAGACTCCAGTTTTTTTTTTCAATGATGCATAGTTCGCGGACTATTAATTCATTAATTTAGGATAAACAATGCATTAAAGTTACAATGTTTTGGTTTCTTGAAATTCTTCTTTCTTAAGTTTACTTAAATTAAAATCAAGTTCGAATAACAAAGTTCTGTTTTATTGGGTGAAAAACAGCAAATTGCTTTAGTATTTTAATTTATTCACCTAGCTGTGTTAACTTCCTTGTTTTTAAAACAATTGTGAAGTTTTTTTCTATGTGTAATTAGATGCTTCTCTTATTGCCTTTGATACTCAAAACAACCTACTACCCTTCTTTATAAAGTCATATTCTAGATCTTCATACTATTTTGGCACTTCTCTAAACGCTCTGCACTTTAATTCAATCATTTCTAGAACTATTTTACTTATTCGATGGATCAATTTCATATTATTAGATCCTAATTTTAGGGCTCATTTAGTCGCTTGAAATTAGAAAATGATTTCTATAACACTATTTGGTTGGATACACTAATATTGGATTCAAACTCAACAAACTCCGAATTCTCTGTTGCATGTTGATTTTAGTTTCACACATAAAATGGCATCCCGGTGCACAAAGCATCCTCGGGCAATGATAGTCCGGGGAAGGGTCCTACCTCAAGGGTGAAATGTAGGCAAACCTTACCCTGCATTTTAGTTTCACACATAAAATAAGTAAAAAAAAATCCCAATTTTCTAATGCATGCTCTCTATGACTATATGTAAGGCAACCAAATGAGCCCTGATAGAGGACAATCACTGGCTTAATGGTATGTGTGACTAACATTTATTTTCCCTCTAGTAGGTTTTGAAAATCCTCTCATGGTGGGAAAATGCACCAGTTTTTGGCCTCGTTTGGCAGGGCTGATCCGCCGCGGTCGGGCGGAAGGCACTGCCTGACCACAGTTCTGCACCGTTTGGCGGGGCAGCGATCGGACGGCGGGGATCAGCCTCGCCTTTATTTTGCGCG
The DNA here is from genome assembly GCA_033032865.1 of Dactylorhiza incarnata. Classification (NCBI taxonomy): domain Eukaryota; kingdom Viridiplantae; phylum Streptophyta; class Magnoliopsida; order Asparagales; family Orchidaceae; genus Dactylorhiza; species Dactylorhiza incarnata. The sequence continues at coordinate 3,315,087 of JAWHQI010000279.1, read as the reverse complement.
GATTTCCCGCGAATTTCATCCGCACCGCGGGAACCACAGTCGTGGTTGCGCGGTGCAGATGAAATCTGCGCTAAACGAGGCCTAAGTCTTACGAATGTAGCATCCATAAAGGCTATACACATTGTTATTGGTCAGTACAACACCTTAGCAGATGAACTAGCATATGTTATTGTGGAGTTTGTGAATTATTTTTGATATTTTTCTTATATGCTCTAATGTATTTCCTTGCATTTCCCCCCAATTCGTATATATTAAGGAGTGTAGCCTAAATTAAATTATCAATGTTCTGATTTCCAACATGGTATCAGAGCTACCCTAATCGCTTGTTCTGCTCTGCCCATTCTCGCGTTTCAGCTCCGCCGACCCGTCTGTCGCTCGCCAACGCCTCTTCTCTCGCTCGCCACTCACCAACGTCTCTTCTCTCGCCCGCCGTTCTCCAACGTCTCTCCTGCATATGTCGCCCGTTCGCTGCTTACGGGCGCCGACAGTATGCGGGCTTGAATCCCTTGTTTATGGCATCTGTTTCTTCTTATTCTGGGGAGGATGGTTCTTCCTCCTCACTCCTATATCTGATTCTCTTCTTCCGCTTGGTCCTATTGTCGGGATCTTCTTCAGTTTCTTCTCTTTCTATGGGAAAACCCTAGACACGCGCCACTTCTCTTAATTTCAGCAATCTTGTGATTTCTATTCTTGGATTGCTATGGATGGGAGTGTTGATTCTCCTAATACGTCCTCCGGTGGTCGTGTTGCGTCCACCCCGATGTCTGCTTTGGGATCCAACCGTCCAACCCATGACCACGGTACTCCTCAAATTACCACCATGAAACTGGTTGACACCAACTACCTCCCACGGGCTCGTTCAACCACGCCTGCCCTCAAAAGTCATCGTATGTTTTATATGTTAATGACACCACTAGGGCACCCACACTGGCATCTCCATATTGGTTGCAGTGGGAGTCTGAAAACTTCTTAGTGATGTCGTGGCTAATCAACTCCATTCAGGACTCTATCGCCCGCAATTATCTGTTCCTGGACACTGCAACCGATATTTGGAAGAGAGCTGAGGTTACATATTCCTATCGTGGGAATGCTGCTCAGATTTTTCAACTACGGAGGAGGATATTTCTTTTGAGACAGGGCGATCGTCCCCCTCCGCTTATTATTTGGAGTTTACTCACATTTATCAAGAATATGATCAATTCGATGCGCTCACTCTTGTTTCCTCTGAAGATGTACTTTTTCGGGCTCGAGAAGAACGCAACAAGATCTTTGAATTCTTTCATGGTCTGCATCGTGATTGTGATCTTATTAGCGTTCAGATTCTTGAGCCTACATCCTTGTGCAATAAGAATTTGATCGCCGATAGACATTACTCCCGAACTCAGACTTAGAGGACTCGGCCTTTGCTGCCAAGTTTAACTCTAGTGGTCGCCTTACTCGTGACACTAGCACCAAGTCCACTGAGAAGGATCATTTGGTGTGTGATTATTGTATGAAGGCCCGTCATACTAGGAACACATGCTTCAATCTTCATGACTTTCCTCCCCCAAGAGGTCCTGTCTCTCGTGGAGGTCGTGGCTATGGTCGTTCTCAAGGTGGACAACCTCCATCTCAGTTTGCACATATTTCAGATGCCACGGAGGATACTGCTCACCATGGTTGCCCTGATCCTCCTGGAGCTACCTCTTCCCTTTCTGCTGAAGAGATACAAGCTTTCCGTCTCCTGTGCATGGTCATCCGTCTGCGTCATCTAGTTCATCCTCATCCTCTTATGCACACCAGGGACTCCTAGGTGCACATTCTGCTACCACCCGCTTCTTTACCCAATGGATCATCGACTCCGGAGCCTCAAATCATATGACTGGCTCTGCTACAAGTTTTGTGTCCTACTTCCCTCTGTCTGGTAGAGCCTCTATGTGTTTGATCCCTCCAGCTCGGCTCCTCCTACGCAAGCTCTTCATGTGGCTCTATCTTCTGATTTGGATTCCCGGCATTGTCGCCTGGGACATCCTTTTATCTCTCTGCTATGAAACTTTTGTTTCCTGTTATGCTCAACTCTTTGTTTAATACCTTTACTTGTGATGTGTGTGAACTCAGTAAGCATAAACGTACTTCTCTTACTCATGTTTCACCATCTAGTGCTACTCCTTTTGTTATTATTCATATTGATGTTTGGGGCCCTTGCCCAATTACGTATATCTGTGGTTTTTACTAGTTTGTTACTTTCATAGATTGCTTTTCTCGTTGCACATGAGTTTACCTGATGAGAAAAAATGATGTGTTTCTCTTGTTTCAACGTTTTCATAAAATGATAGCTACTCAGTTCAATGCTACCATTAAAGTGTTGTGCGCAATGACAATGATCATGAGTACATTGACTCTCAATTTGAGCGCCACCTCATTGACCTAGGCATCATCCACCAAACCTCTTGTGTCTATACCAATGTTGTGGATATAGGCCGACATGTCCGACATGTCGGCTGACATAACGTTTTGGGAGGTAAAACGTTTCATAACCGTTTTATATTTTGGTTGTGACGTTTTGAAAAAAACGGACCGATATATCGGTTTGGACCGATATATCGGTCCAAATAATCGGTTATATACCGGTTTTTTAAGACAGCGCCGTTTTTTTTTTCTATTAAATCTCTCCCAACCCCCGCGGTTCATTACGCCGCTCCTGCCCTAGCTCTCCCTCGCGCTCTCTGCTGGTGCTCTCGCTCGCGCTCTTCAGTGGTGCTCTCCCTCGCCTCTCTCGCGCTAGCTGGTTGCTATCTCTCTCGCGCGCTATCAGTACTCTACCTCTCTGGTTGTTATCTCTCTCGCGCGCTCTCCGCTGGTGATCTCACTCGCTGGTTGTTATCTTCTCCTTGCTTGTTGGTGCTCTCACTCTGGTTGTTAGTCTCGGCACTCTATCTCGCTGGTGCTCTCACTCTGGTCGTTCTCTCCTCTCTCTGGTGCTTTCAATCTCACGGGCTCTCGACTTTATCTGCTGGTGCTCTCACTCTCTCGGCTGGTGCATTTTTCTCCCTACTTCCCCCTCTCATTCTCCCTCTCTCGGTACTCTAGCTCGCTGGTTGCCCTGCTGCCAGCTAGCCGGCCCTGCTGTCTTGCTCCCTGCTGCCTTATTGACCGGCGACCTTGCTGGTTGTGGGTTCTGTAGCACGGTGGCTGCTTGCTACTTGCTGCCCTCCTGAAGTCGAAATATTCAGACACATCTCGAGATCCATTGGCAGCTAAGAATGTAGATTCTGGGAAGGTACAAGAGTGGATGGTAAATGCTGATCCTGAGGACGATGAAAATGAAAATGACGATGATGAAGTCTTTCCTGGAGAGGGGTTGGCATGGGCACAGATTGGCGATATAGTCGACGCTGATCATGAAAGGAGGCCTCCAAGATTACCTACAAGCAAAGAAGTGGCAATTAGTTATCACAGAAGGGGAAAGATAAAAACATTGGAGGTGGACGAGGCAGATCTAGAGGGTTCATCAGATGAAGATCATATTCTATCTACTCTGCCGATTATAGATGAATCCGTAAGTGATGTAGGGGTACCGTAACGACGTGGACGTTACGCTAACGGAAACGTATTCATCACAAAAAGTAAAACAACATAGGAGGGCTCCGACCAAGAGCGAACAAAAGGGGGTCGGTTGGCTCCCAAATCCGATTAAAAATAAATATGCGGGACTCGATACAACGTCCTTAAGACCTACCTCTCCAACAAGCACACGACTCACCGTTAGCCGGACTCGATACAACGTCCTTAAGACCTACTTCTCCAACAAGCACACAACTCACCGCACCTACACAAACATCTATTCCATCAATCGATTCTTTACAAAACGCAGCGGCAATATTTTGGAGCGGTGGTGAACATTCAAGCGGCGATTAAGCTCTAGTTGAGATTAACTCCCTTGTTAGCGCTAAGTGCGCAAATCTTGGAGAGCAAACCAAGGCTAGGCCGAGTTTCGCTCCCGCACCGGATCTACCCGATCCGAACAACAAGAGATTCAATAACAACACTTAGATCTCAGATTTTTGCAAGCGAAGAAATTAAAGCCGCGGATAAAACGATTCGACAAAAAACCTCCACAAATTAAAGGGTAGCAAGAATCACTAGCAAAGAGAGGGGTTACCCAACCAAGAAGATGAACACACAAGATAATGGTGGGAGAATCTCTCTCTCCACGATTCCACCGGCGTCGCACCGAACAGAGAAGCACCCTTTCTTCCTTGGAGTCGCACCGCGGATGTCTCGCCGGAGTCGCACCGAAGAGGATGGAGGGAAGCGGCCTTGGAGTCACACCAAGAGAGGGGGGGGGGGGGGGGGGGCGGCAAGAAGGAGGCTCCTCCTTTGGCCGAAATTCTCAAAGAGAAGGGTTAGGGTTTTAATTTTCAACTCCTTCATTCCTTCATAAAGACTCCCTTAAATAGGAGTTTACACACAATAATAACCATCCATGATGGAGATGAAATCTCATCCATCCGCATGGTTAAATACACACCAAAATAAAATTAAAGGTTCAAAATTAAAATTACAACATTTTAATAAATATAAAATTATCATCATGAAATAATTTTATATTTATTAATATAAAATAAAAGTGCATGCATAAAAAGTTTTAATTCTTCATGGCGGTTTGGGCACGCCGCGGGCGGAGATTATAACGCGGATTTCCAACAGCATCATCATGGCGCCTCAGATCTTTGTGGCGCAGCGCCTCGGCAGTCGGGTCATCATCATCAAGGAGTGTCGGAGGTGACGCGCCATCAATCCTCCCCCACTCAAAATCAAGCATCTCCGATGCGTGGTCCGAAAGGTAGCGGCGGAGAAGATCAGCATCCAGTCGTTGAAGCTCCGTCGCGAGGACCCATGAGTCGTCTGAAGGAGGGCGATCACGCCAACGGATGAGGAAGCGGTAAGTAGCACCCTCCGAGGTAGTAAGAGGCTCCGCAGCAAGTATCATGTCCGGAGTGAGAAAAGTCTTCGGAAACCTGGGGAACATGTCAGCAGTAGGAATAAAAGTATGCGACTTACCATCCAGTGAAATACCTGTGGGAACCGATAGAGAGAGGTCATCCGTACTACCACTCCCCAACCCATTAGAAGATTTGGTGGAAGGAGAAGACGTCAAGGAACTCAGCTCATGTGGAGGCGATACGAACATCGTTAAATCCGAGACGTTAAAAATAGGGGAGATTCCCCATTCGGCAGGCAAATCCAAAACAAAAGCGTTGTCACCTATTTTCTTGATGATCCGAAAAGGGCCGGCGCGCTTAGGTGCTAACTTTTTAACGGTGCCAGAGGGCAAACGTTCGGGAACTAATCGTACTAAGACCAAATCGCCAACCTTGAAGTGTGACACTCTCCGATGTATATTGGCGTGTGCCTGATAGGAATCATACTGAGCAGTCAAGGTAGCTCGTATACGTGCATGAAGGTCGTGAATATGTTGGGCGAAGGATTGTGCGAATTGACTTGCCTTGTATGTTGGGGGCAAGGGAACCAAGTCAAGAGGCACAGGGGCCTTGTACCCGTGGACAATCTCATTCGGCGACAAACCGGTGGACCGATTTTTGGAGTTGTTGTAGGCTAACTGAGCGTGGGGAAGAAGAAGATCCCATGTGCCTTTATGATCACTCACGAGACATCTAAGAAGGTTCCCTAGGCTCCGGTTGACTACCTCAGTTTGCCCATCGCTTTGAGGATGATAGGCGGAGGAAAACAATAGTTTGGTACCCATTAGGATCCAAAGTGTCTTCCAGAAGTAGCTCGTATACTTAACATCCCTATCCGAGACAATTGTCTTCGGCACTCCTCGGTGACTAACAACTTCCTTAAAATATAGCTTTGCGATATGAGATGCGTCGTCGGTTCTAGTACACGGTATAAAATAGGCCATTTTAGAGAACCTATCCACAACTACGAAGATAGAATCGTGATGACGAAAAGTGGTGGGTAGGCCTAAGACAAAGTCCATGCTCACATCCTCCCAAGGTACGGATGGGATAGGCAATGGAGTATATAACCCGACGTTGGTTTTGGTGCCTTTGGAAACTTGGCAAGTACGGCAACTACTCACTACTCGTCCTACCATTGCCTTCAACTTTGGCCAATAAAACTTTTCCTCAACCAGGGTGATAGTCTTATCTCTACCGAAATGGCCACTCAACCCGCCACTATGCAGTTCCCAGATGATATGGAGACGTAGGGATGACTGCGGAATACATAACTTCCCATGCCTAAAGAGGTAACCATCCTTGATAACGAACGCAGTAATAGTGGTGGGGGAACTATCCTGGGCAGATAGGTAAGAATCCTGAAAATCCGGGCATGTAGCGTACTCATCTTTGATTCGCTCGAACCCGACAACGTTAACCTCCATAGTGGTGACTAAAAGGGCTAGGCGACTAAGAGCGTCCGCAACCCGATTGTCCGCTCCCTTAAGGTATTTGAGATTAAAAGTGTAACCCTGTAGGAAGGATACCCACTTGGCGTGACGCGGGCTGATTTTATGTTGGCCATTGATAAATCGTAATGCTTCGTGATCGGAGAGGATCACGAACTCCTTAGAGAGGAGATAATGTCGCCAGTGGTGCAAGCATCTAATGACCGCATAAAATTCCCTATCATAGTTGGAATAATTCAATTTAGCGCCTGCCAACTTTTTACTGCAGAAACTCACAGGGTGCCCTTCCTGGCTCAAGACACCTCCTATCCCCACGCCCGAAGCGTCACAAGTAAGCTCAAAGACTTTCGAGAAGTCAGGTAGACGTAAGACGGGTGCCTCAGTCATAAGCTCTTTGATGCGTTGGAAAGCGAAGGTGGCGGACTTCGTCTAAGTAAACTCACCTTTTTTCATGCAGTCACTAATGGGGGCCATGATGCTGCTAAAGTCCTTGATGAAAGTTTAATAGGTTATAAAATAGGTAGTACTGTGACATGTATAAAAAAATACCATTTAATTACATATATAATTAATTAAATATTAAAACCCGATATATAAAATATCCTTGATATATCCCCCGATATATAAAAAACCGACACGAAAACCCAAACCGACGTGTCCCCGACATCCGACATCTGCAAGCTTGGTCTATACCCCTGATAAGAATGCAGTCACCGAGCGCAAGAATCAACACTTTCTCGAGATTGCTCGGTATCTCTTGCTTAAGATACACCTTTCTAAATATTATTGAGGGGCGGTGGGGAGTGGGGTGATGTCCTTACGTCTGCGTATCTCATTAATCACATTCCTACCTGTATCCTTGGTCATAAAACTCCCCTTGACACTCCCGTTTCTCCTACTCAAATTCTTCCTCGTATTTTCGGGTGTGTGTGCTTTGTCCACATGCATCACACCTCCAAACTTGACCTCCGTGCCCTGCCGTGTGTCTTTATCAGATATTCTTTAACCCCAAAAGGGTATAAGTGTTTTCATCCAGTGACAAAAAAAACCTTTATTTCTATGGATGTCACGTTTCATGAATCCAATCCTTACTATATGAACTCACTTCGGGGGGGGGGGGGGGGCTGTTACCATGGAAGTGAGCTCTCCCTCTATTCCTCTGCCTATTGTCCCTTCATATCAGCCTCCTAGTCCACCTACTCCCATTGGTCAGGTGATTCTGCCTCCACCTCTGCCAACTCTACCTCCTCCTTTTCCTTTGCAGGTTTATACTTGGAGACGCAAGGGCACAAACACACAAGTTTCGCCCATAATATCAGATTCACCACCAAATCCACCTTCTGGTACTCAAGGTAATCGTGCGTTCACCCAACATCCTCTATATCATTTGCGACGTATGACTCTGTGTTTTTTGCATAGAGCATTTGTCACCTCTCTGTCTTCCATATTCATCCCCTCTTCTTGGCAGGAAGCTCTAGGGTACCAAAAGTGGAAGAAAGTTATGCTTGAGGGAATAATGGCTCTTGAAAATAATTGCAGGTAAGATCTGGTTGACGGTTGTTGGGTGTAAGTGGGTCTTCTCAGTGAAGCAAAACTCTCAAGGGCTTGTTGAACGATACAAAGCTAGATTGGTGGCCAGAGACTATACTCAGACTGTTGGGATTGACTATCAGGAAACCTTTGCTCCAGTAGCAAAGATGAATTTCATTAGGATTCTGCTCTCATGTGTAGCATGCAAAGGTTGGAATCTCAACCAGTTAGATGTAAAGAATGTCTTCCTCCATGAGGATCTAGAAGAGGAAGTATACATGTCCCTACCTCCGGGTCTTGCTGTTGAAGGATCTGAGGGAAAGGTCTGCAGGTTAAAGAAGGCTCTATATGACCTAAAACAATCTCCTATGACCTGGTTTGGAAGGTTCCATAGAGCCATGATGACATTTGGTACCTATTAGAGTAATGTCGATCACACCTTGTTTATAAAGCACAAGCAAGGAAAACTGGATGTTATTATTGTTTATGTGGACGACATTGTTATTACTGGGGATGACATGAAAGAGATCCAAAGTTTGAAGACAAGATTGACAAGCAAATTTGAGGTAAAAGATCTTGAGAATCTCAAGTACTTTCTAGGCATTGAAGTCGCCAAATCCAAGCACGAGTTCTTTATCTATCAGAGGAAGTACATCCTTGACATGTTCAAGACATCAGGGATGAGTGGGTGTAGACCTGCTGACACCCCGATTGAAGCCAACCATACATTAGGAAGAGATGATGGAGAAGTTGTTGCTGACATAACTGGTTTTCAACGGATGGTAAGGGTGCTTATCTATTTATCCCATATTCGCCCAAATATCCCTTATGTTGTTTGGGTTATCAGCCAATACATGCATTCTCCTAGGTTTCGCCACTTGGATAGCCCACCGGATCTTACGATATCTCAAATTCTCTCTAGGGCAAGGTATTTTATTCTCCCTAAGTAAAGAGTTGACCATTAAAGTTTTCACATATGTTGACTGGGCGGGATCTGTTGATAATCGAAGGTCCACTTTTAAATATTGCTCCCTGGTTGGAGGTAATCTGGTAACCTGGAGAAGCAAAACACATGTAGTTGCCAGATCTAGTGCTGAAAGAAAAATTCGGAGTTATGGCTTATGGGATCTGTGAAGGAATGTGGATTCGGTCCATTATGTACGAACTTGGCATTCAAATCAGGCATCCTATCAGGCTTTATTGCGACAACAGGCGGCTATCAGAATTGCACACAATCCAGTTCAACATGACCGCACTAAGCATGTGGAATTTGATAGAAACTTTATCAAGGAAAATATAGTAAGGGGAGTTGTGAGCACTCCATTTGCCCCCTCTGATCAACAACTGGCTGGTGTTTTTACTAAGGGATTGAGTCTGAGGGCCTTTGAAAAAATTATGGGTAAGTTGGGCATGACAAACATCTCAAACCCAACTTGAAGGGGATAATTGGAGTTTGTGAATTATTTTTGATATTTTTCTTATATGCTCTATTGGGGGACGCAGAGTGATCCCTTGCTCGAAATAATATTCATCACCAATATGATTGACCAGAAATTTACCCTCAGGGTTCCACCAAGTCAACACTTGCAGAGGAGTAAACAGGAACAGAGTTATTGCCTATGACAAGATCATGCCACAAAAGTTATTACTATCATTCTCTATTATTCCTCTTTGATATGCATGGAGATGCACATCAACAAGAATAATAAATTTCTAAGCAATTATGATAATATAGGAGAGATCGACCAGGAATTAGAACATACCTCTTCAAGCTATAGCAAGACATCTCATACCTCTTCAAGCTATAGGAAGACGTCTCACAAATTATGGCTAAAACAAAATCACGTGGAAGAACAATGAAGACAAATCTACACATTCTTAAAAACAGTAATGAGAAATGGCATCAAGCATCAGAATGTAGGATCGGTCTTTTGCAAATTCGGTCCATAAAAAAATGGGGAAGAAACTCACTCGAGCAACACATGTGCACGGAATAAACCTTGGGGAATAAACTTGAGGGAGATGGAAAGATGCTCGAAAGATTTTAGTTTCCTTGGAGGGGATTCGAGGAAGTATTAGAGACCAATACATTGAGATGAACTCTCGAGGTCGATAAATTGCCTCAGCATGCATAGATTTTCTTCTCTTCTATTTTGGAGCCAGATGGAAAGAGGTATCGAGTGCAAAATGGCCACTAACTAAACATTCGACAGTGGTGATTAAAACCAAAGATAATAGAGTAATAACTTGTGACATGAAGAGATAAATTGAGTTAAAGTGATCTTGAGGTAAATTGAGAAATTAAGGGGACCACAATAGTAAATTTCTAACAGTGTGAATTTGAGATTGTCTATTCAATACAATACGAGTTGTAATCATAAAATGGATGTTCAATTTTATTTTGAAATACAAGCATGCAATTTTATTCAAACATGTAAAATGGCAATCAAGTAAGGATTAACACCAAATATCCCCCACTATTTCAAAACTAACTTATAAGGTCCCTATGAGTCAATGGCTTATGAGTAATGGCGTCAAGCCTTGAATTGCTCGAATCAATTACATGTATTTCACATTTAGAATGAACGAACTTCAAATTAAACAAGTAATGATACACCAACGAAAACACACCAAAATCTCTTGTAAGCTGACTGCACTAATTGGGTCCTGTGTGACAATATATGTATTGACCTTTTAGGAGTTATCAACAACTCCACTGATGACGCCATATCCTTGCATTTAGTACATAAGTGAGTTAATGACATGCATATACAAATGCTCTCCCCTTTGCAGTCTCACGCTGCCAGTGCCACACGGTTGAAATTGGGTGCTTGGTCCAACCTCAGCCCAAAATGCTGACGAATTGACGATTAGCCATCAAACAGGCCACAAACAAACTCATTAAGGTTGTAACCATTCTCGTGTGTCTAATAGATGCTTACAACATGTTTTGTACCCCCATACAATTGCATATATATAATACGCAAAGTGCTATGGGTCAAAAAAAAACTTTTATAAGTACTTCACATAATTTTCCTCGCGAAACCATTGAATAAAAAATCTAGTGGATTTAATCTTTGAACTAATAAATATCTAAAGGTAGAAACTTAAATAAAGACAACTTTATCTCTTAGCAGATGCAAACTCATCCTTGTACCATCCAATAGCTTTTGAGGCAAACCATTAGTCTTCAGAAGCCCATGCATATACCTGTGTCTGAGTCGCATAGCTCTCATTCTCCCATTAAAGAGAATATTTGAAGCAATGACAGTGACGACCTGATTATTACAGCACAAGGAGATATCACACATAATTTTTGCAGAAGGGCAATCCAAGTAAAAGACGACGGATCCACTCCGCTTCAACTGCAACTAAGTAAAGAGAAAAAAAGTTCGACGTACATACTAGATAAAAATATGGCTCTGCTTAGATTTCCAGGAGATAAGCAACACAGCCTAAAGCAAAAAACATAACTGCTTATGGATTTTTAATTTTCTAGCTCTTCACACCAAACTAGCATAAAAAATGCCTTCAACCACTCCAGGATAACCGGTATAAAGCAAGGCCTAAGTGCGAGTTCATTTTAGATATCACATGCTCTAACAAATGGCTTTTTGGTAGGCCACACCTGGATTGCTAGTAAAACTGTGTAGCATACCCAGGGGAGGACCTACATGGGGCCGAGCGTGGGCGGCCGCCCACACTCGATTTAAAAAAAATTAAGAATATTACGTTAAAATTTTTTGTTCTTATAGACATATACATATTATATATAACTTCTATTCAAAAATAAACAGTAAGTTAGGCTTGACATAATGGTTTTTGACTTCATGTTAAGATCATTAAAATTTTGTGAGGTCTTGAGTTCAAATCCTCATAATACCAAAATTTTGATATTTTTGTTAAAATGCAATAATTAGACAATAAAAATCATTAAAAATGTAGATATATTTTATATAATTAAAGAAATATATTGCAAAAAAAATTATTAAATTTGTAGATTTTTTTTTATTTTTAGACATTCTATTTTTTTTTTGAAAAATATAGATATACATTCTATATATTTATACAAATTGTATAAAAAAAATTTAAATTATGAAAATAATATAAAAAAAGTTGACATTAATATACTATAAATATTTGTTTTATATTTGATAATTAAATTTTTTAATACCCATTGCATATGATATATCAGGACATGCACAAATCATAGCATACATGAGGCTACCAGTAATATGAGTATATTTAACCCGATTAACAAAATTGCCATTATCTTTTTGTAGCTTGTGGGAGGGATTGTAAGGTTTCACACTATTACCAGCTAGAGAAGAAGAGGGGGAGGAAGAGGTTGAGAGAAAGAAGCTAGGGTTAGAGATGAGAGGAAAAAGGGAGCAGCCTTCCAAGTTCAGATTAATGATCAAACGATAGCTAATACAATAGGAGTAGGTCCTTTATATAAAACCAGGACCCACCCAACACTCATAACATAAAACAAGACATATAAAATAAACCCATACAACACTCCTAGACCGGCCGGTCTAGACTGAACCGGGTGTTGTCCGCCCGGTTCTCTCCTCCGGGTTGCGTTCCTCCCTTCCCGCGCGCGCCCTCCTCGAGTATACTTGCCAACTCGGCTCCTCCGAATGCGCGTCGGTAACAATACCTCCGTCTGGAAAATTTGCCTTGTCCTCAAGGCAATAATCTGGAAACTGTCGGCGGAAGTCATCACGTAGCATCCAAGTAGCGGCGGTGATAGGCCGGTCGCGCCAAGCGACGCGGATCTTCTCTGGGGTGAGATCTCCGGAAGCATGGTGGTGGCGATCCACAATTTCGGCCGGGTACAAGGGTGTAGAGTCGGAGTGGGCAACATCGGCCGGTATGTGGTCGGTGACGGGGTGGTCGCCAATCACCCGACGGAGCTGAGAGACATGGAACACCGGGTGTATGCGGCTAGTATCCGGAAGGCGGTAGGCGACGACGCCGATGCGGCTGATAATCTCGAAGGGCCTGTAAAAACGAGGGGCCAGCTTGGGGCAAGTGCGGCGTGCGACTGTGAGCTGGCGGTAAGGGTGAAGCTTGATGAACACGCGCTCGCCCACCTGAAAAGAGAGGTCGCGGCGCTTCCGGTTGGCAAATGAAGTCATCTTGGCTTGAGCTCGCCGAAGGTGATGTTTCAAGCTATTCAGTATCACGTCCCTGTCATAGAGGTGGTCGGCCAAACTAGCCACGGGGCATTCACCTGGAAGGTGCCGGAGGATGGAGGGAGGAGGCCGGCCATACACGGTCTCAAAGGGGGATGTATTGGCGGCATGATGATAAGCTGTGTTGTAGGAGTACTCGGCCCAGCACAGCCATTTCGCCCATGAGCCGGGCCTCTCACCGATGAAACACCTCAAGTACGTCTCAAGACAACGAACGGTTCAACACCTGGGACTGCCCGTCCGACTGGGGGTGGTACGCGGTGCTCATCCGTAGGCGCGTGCCCTGGAGACGAAACAAGGAAGTCCAAAAACTGCTGTGGAAGAGCGGGTCCCGATCACTCACAATCGAGCGGGGAAACCCATGGAGACGCACGATCTCCGAGATGAAGCTGTCCGCTACAGTTGCGGTCGTATAAGGGTGTCAGAGAGGAACGAAGTGGGCGTACTTCGTCAAACGGTCGACGACCACCAAAATACAGTCAAACCCGTTGGAGCGCGGGAGTCGGGTGATGAAATCCATGGCGATGTCTTCCCAGACACGCTCGGGAATCGGCAGAGGCTGGAGTAGGCCGCTAGGAAACATGGTCTCGTATTTGGCCTTCTGACAAGGCAGGCAGGCCGCGACGTAGGCCTTCACCTGTCGGAGCATGTGCGGCCAGTAGAGAGAGGCGGCTAGCCGCCGATAGGTACGGAAAGCCCCGGCGTGGCCCCCGGAAGGTGTGGCGTGAAACTCCGCTAGAAGCAGCGACAGAACAAGGAGGCCACGATGGAAGAGCCGCCCGCCAATGAGGGAGTATGGTGGGCGGGCCGCCGGGTCGGCGAGTAAGGCAGTGCGGATGGCTATCAGGTGGGGGTCGGCATCTGCCTCCTGCTGGAGGGTGGAGGCATCCTCCCAAATGGGCCGCGAGATGGCGGCTAACTCCGGAGCGTGGGGATTGCGAGAGAGTGCGTCGGCCGCCCGGTTGGTCTTGCCCGACCGAAACTCGATTGTGAAATCGTATCCGAGGAGCTTGGCGACCCAAAGCTGCTGAGTCGGGGTGGCTATCTTCTGTTGAAGCAGGTATCGTAAGCTGTGGTGGTCGGTGCGGATCACGAATGACCGGCCGAGTAAATACGTCCGCCAGTGCTGAACTGCTAATACCAAGGCCATGAGCTCATTCTCATAGGCCGATCGGCTGCGCACAGCCGTAGAGAAAGCCCGGCTGAAATAGGCTATGGGTCGCCCGGCCTGCATCAGGACAGCGCCAACGCCGGAGCCAGGAGCATCACACTCCACGACGAAGGTTTGCTGGAAGTCGGGCATGGCCAAGACCGGCCCCTGAATGAGAGCGGACTGAAGCGCGGCAAACGCCGCCATGGCGGCCGGTGGCCACGAGAATGGTCCCTCCTCGGACGTCTTTAGCAGCTGGGTGAGGGGGCGGGCCAACCTGCCGTAGTCCCGGATGAAGCGTCGGTAGTAGCCGGTCAATCCGAGAATGGCTCGTACGTCTCGAATCGAAGACGGTGTCGGCCATCGCGTCACCGCTTCAATCTTGTCCTGATCCATAGCCACGCCTTGGGCTGAGATGGTGCCCCAAATAGCTGACCGTCGTCGCGCCGAAAATGCACTTCTTCCGGTTGGCTGTGAGGTGGTGTCGCCTGAGAGTAGTCCACGTGTCCCGCACGTGCCGGAGGTGTTCCTGCCAAGAAGTGCTAAACACAAGCATATCATCAAAGAAAACAAGCACGTGCTTACGGAGGACCGGACGAAAGATATCGTTCATTGTCGCCTGAAAGGTGGCCGGGGCGTTGGTGAGCCCAAACGACATCACTAGGAACTCAAAATGGCCGTCATGAGTCCGGAAAGCCGTCTTCGGCACGTCCTCCGGCCGAACCCGGATTTGGTGATAACCGGCTCGAAGATCGATCTTCGTGAAAAAGGCCGCACCGTGCAGCTCATCCAATAGCTCCTGAATGACCGGAATGGGGTATTTGTCGGGTACCGTTGCCTTGTTCAGCTCCCGGTAATCCACACAAAACCTCCAACTGCCATCCTTCTTGCGCACCAAAAGGACCGGACTGGAAAATGGGCTAGCACTTGGGCGGATCAGGCCACCCAACAACATTTCCCGCACAAGCTTTTCGATCTCATCCTTCTGCGTATGCCCATAGCGGTAGGGCCGAACGGACACCACAGCCGAACCCGGCTGTAGAACAATGGCATGGTCGGTCGGCCGTGGCGGTGGGAGGCCGGGTGGTGTATCAAAGATCTCTGGAAAATCGGTGAGCATGGCGTGCATATCGGCCGGAAGCGGTGCGACCGGCGGCGGGGGCATGGCCTGGAGCGTCCAAAGCCAGGCGGAGAAGTCGATGTCGGTGATGCGTGTCATCGCCCGGAAAGAGACCGGCGAGCGAAGGAGAGTAGAGTCGCCGACCAAGCGGCAAGGCTGGCCCTGGTGGAGGAATGACATGCTCATGGAGGCCCAATTGACGCGCACGTCGCCCAACGTCTGCAGCCACGCCACACCCAGAATGGCGTCGATGCCCCCAAGCTCAAACATGTAGAAATCAGCCGTGACTGTGCATGGACCCAAGGATAGAGTGACCCCCTCACACTGTCCTAAAGTGGGGCGGCGACGTCCATCTCCCAAGCAAACGGAGAAAGCGGGTGAGGGCTCGTAGGGAAGCGCCAAATCCTGCGCGAGCTGAGCCGACAAGAAGTTGTGGCTAGCACCGCTGTCGATCATAACGATCACGGGACGGTCATGTAACAATCCATCCAGCTTCATCGTGCGGGGGCCCGTCAAGCCGCCCACGGAATAAAAGGGTAGCTCCAGCACGTTGAGTGGCACTCCCTCGGAGTCCTGAGGCAATTGGTCCGGTAGAGCATCAGATTGAAGGCCATCCTCAGCCAAGGGGTCGTCGTCGCCATCGACGAAAAGAGCATGGAACTCCTTGACCGGGCACACGTGCTGCGGGGAGTAAGGTTGGCGGCAGCGGAAACATAAACCGCGGCGGCGCAGGTCGTTGTAGACATCGTTGGAGACGCGGTGCGGCCCGTCCGTGCGTGTCGGCCGGCCGTGTGGCAAGGTGGCTGGTCGGGGGCCATTGTCCCGCGGTTGTTGGTGGCGGACAGGGACGGGGCCGGTGTGCCGCGGGCCGATATCCGCCTCCACCGCACGGGCGAGGTCGAGAGCCTCCGAGACTGTGCGAGGATGATGGGTCCGAATGCGGGAGCGGATATTAGGCATAAGGCCTTGCAGGAAGAAACCCAGGTAATGGTCGGGCGGGAGGCCCGGGACTTGCGTGACGAGAGCCACAAACTCGTCGATATATGCATCCACTGTCGACGATTGGCGGACTGAGCAGAGCCGCTCGATAGCGGAGCCGGTGTAACGGGAATCGTAGCGAGTAATCATCTCGTGCTTGAACTCGTGCCACGGGATGAGAGGTTGGACCTGGCGGAGCCAGCGTGCCCAATGGAGGGCTGACCCGTCCAAACCGACCATGGCGGTGCCGACGCGGTCCGCCGGGGGCGTTCCATTGAGATCGAAATACTGTTCCGCACGAGCGATCCAACCCATGGGATCCGTCCCGGAAAAGGGGGGCACGTCCAGCGCGATTTGGGGGCGGAAAACTGCGGGCGGCGGAAATGTCGGGCCAAGCGGAAACTGGGCCGGCGCGCGGTAGACGGGCGCTAGTGGGGAGGGCGGCGTGCCGAGTACCGAGGCGGTGTCGGCCGGCGTTGTCGCCGCGGGCGGTAGTGGTGGCGAGCTTGGCGTTGGCTGCATAGACTCGAGGCGGGCGAGGATGGCATGCTGGGTCGCCGCGATCGCACCCGTCGAGGATTGGAGGCTCGCGAGGTGGCTGTCGTGGAGTGCGAGGCGGTCTACGGTGGCGACAGCGTCAGCTGCGGTGGAAGCGTCGGCGGCACTCAGGCGGGTGGTCACCGTCATAATGGAGTCCGACGCACAGCAGCAGCGGAAACGCGGACGGCGATGTCGAGGGCGGTAGCGCGGAAGGCTTGCGGATCGCGGAAGGATCGCGGAAGGATCGCGGAGTGTGGAAGGCTTGCGGATCGCTGTCGAGTTGCGGATCGCGGAAGGCTGCGGATCGCGGAAGGCTCGCGGAGCGCGGAAGGCGCACAGCAGCGGCTCGAGCGGATCTGGCGAGTGAGAGAGGACGCGCGGTGCTAGGATAGCAGAATGCGAGGCTCCGGCGGCTATAGCAGCGGGCGGAATGGCAGGTCGGACCAAATATTACCAGCTAGAGAAGAAGAGGGGGAGGAAGAGGTTGAGAGAAAGAAGCTAGGGTTAGAGATGAGAGGAAAAAGGGAGCAGCCCTTCCAAGTTCAGATTAATGATCAAACGATAGCTAATACAGTAGGAGTAGGTCCTTTATATAGAACCAGGACCCACCCAACACTCATAACATAAAACAAGACATATAAAATAAACCCATACAACACTCCTAGACCGGCCGGTCTAGACTGAACCGGGTGTTGTCCGCCCGATTCTCTCCTCCGGGTTGCGTTCCTCCCTTCCCGCGCGCGCCCTCCTCGAGTATACTTGCCAACTCGGCTCCTCCGAATGCGCGTCGGTAACACACACACACTTATTTGCATCTGACTACGCATACTTCTATGACATTTTGTCAATGTAATGAGATTGAGGGTCCATTTGGCGCGGTGTATTTGCTCCGTGAGTTCAAACAAAAACACCACCGTCATAAAATACGCGTTTGACATGACAATGGTTATGACCAGCACTAGAAAAAAAAACTAGTTTTGAACATAAAAGTTGATGAATTTCCTTAGGTGAGGTTAGGCGTTCACGAACGACGGTTCATAGCCACCGCGTTCACGGCCGCCACCACCGTGCCAAATGGACCGTAAGACACTGCAAACCATTCTTTAGTTTTAAGTACTTTAATGCCTAGAATGACATTCACTTCTCCTATATCTTTCATGTTGAACTGCGAGGTTCAGAAATTCTTAACGGAAATCTTTGTTAGGTCCCAAGATCAACACACACACACAGCCACGTATTCCTCCATTTGAGTCCAAATGGATAGTATCCATTTCACGGTTCAGATTAACTCGTGGCTTATCCGCCGGGTTCACTAATCCCATCCTTTTATATTTTTCCTTTAATCAAAAAATTATACACCTTTAGATAAAGTGAGAATCAATCCTCACCATGAAATGAACCTCCATTTGAGGTCCCAAATGGAGAGGATCCCGATCCGACAACCACTCCCTTTCCACGGAAAACTTAGTACACACACTTATATGAATTTCTGACAAGATAATCATATGAGCTCATAACATGGTGAAATTTCTCAAGCCACAATGTAGGAGCATGCTTAAGACCATACAAAGGGCTTCACCAACCTCTGATCACAAAACCGTCTGGTTGATCCATATATCTCTTTGTTTAGATCACCATGCAGAAAGTACTCTTCACATTCTTCTCTGCACTACCAAATAATGAATTGCAGCAAGAGTAAGAAGAACACAAATGATGGAGATCAGAGCTACTAGTGCAAAAGGGCCAAAAAAATGTTATGAAACCTAAATTTATAGGTGGGGAGGTTTTTGTAATTAATAATTTATATATATACTCATAATTACATGGCATGAATATACATATATATGTCCGTTTATGTATTTTATATTTCATAATATAACTTTAAAATTAATATTAGATAGACGGAGAGATAATAATAATGATGATTAAAAAAATTATTTTAATAGAGTTGACACAAATTAGCTCAACACTCGTCTGAAAGTCGGTCACTTTCAACTTGACTTAAAGTTTGCTCGTAGTCAAAGTGAAAATATTCAATTTCGAATTGTGTCTAGATTGCTCGAACTCGACTCGCTCTCACTTCTACTTCATCGGAATGTTATTATCTTATGTAAGTTTTACTAAAAGAAATGGTGCTGGAACATCTTGACTTTCAGGTCCTCTACACCATGGGAGGCTTGGAAAATCTCCAGGCGGCTAAGAAGTACTATTCTTCGACCATCAACCTGACAGGAGGCAAGAACACTAGAGCACTATATGGCATATGCTTGGTAAGCTAAATCCCCGTTCTCCGCTTTCTATTGTCTTCGTTCGCTATCATCAGACATCTCACGCAAAATCTCTCTTCCAGTGTAGTGTCGCCATCAACCAGCTGACGAAGGGGCGAAACAAAGACGAGAAAGACAGCCCCGACCTTCAGTCTCTTGCCGCCGAAGGTTTGCTCAAGGATTACAAGGAACGGGCCCCGAAGAAGCTCTCTCTTGTTACCACCACTCTGAGGAATATAAAGATGGTTTCTTAACTCCATTTTCTCTTTAAACTTCAAACCAATTTTTTCTTAAGACGCGTCCGATGAATTCGACGATATTTTTGTGTTTGATGCTTAGGTGGTGAGACTTAAGCCAGTTTTTTTACTTGTTCATGATTGTTTATTTCGAAGAAGTATATGAATAAGATGCATAGTTCTTGCATTGTCAATTAGAGTACTTCTCACTACACCTCTTTAGGGTTTCAGTATTTCATGAACTTCTTCATTTTGAAGTTCTTATGATAAACTTTGGGGTGTTATCTTAATATGCTTTCTTATAAACATGTGTATGAAATCCTTGCCTGGAGGTTAGATGTAAGCCTTCAGGTGGCTGTGTTTTGAATGAATTGAGATATTGAGGAAATAAGTGAGAAATTGTGAAGGTAAAACAATGTAGTTGAAGATATAACAGTGTTCTTGAATAGAGTTAGAATCAAACATAAAACAATATTTTGGGGGATTGGCGGTTCTAAATGTAGGCTATTGAAACATGCGAAAAGTAGTATTTCTGTTATCTGAAAACACAACGTAGAAAAAAAAAGTCCAAACAAACAGAGTCTTATGGTCTGTTTGGGTGGATGGTAGCGCTTGGAGATGAAGCGGTTGAGATGAAAATAAAACAATGTTTTTGAATGAATCTTCCCCGTGGTTGGAATCAAACATAAAATGACATTTTGGGGGAATCGGTGGTTCTAAATAAATGGTTATTCAAACGGACAAAAAATGACATCTGCAGCTGAGAAAAAAGCGCTCAAACAAAACGGAGCTTTTGGAGGATAAAGAAGAAAAGTGCTTGTATTATATTCGGGTCCATATGACTCCTATAGAGAGAAAAAAATCTTTCGAAGAAGAATTAGGGCCAACTAGGAGAATTCTTATGAATATGGCTCGATGTTAAGTGGAAGGTGGTTGCGGTGAAATCCCTTATTGTGGTGTGAGTTTAGAATTTGTTCACCAAATCCGTGAATTCCTCTTCAAATTTGTAACTTTCATTCAATTTGTAAGCATATAAACCTTTTGTAAATTCATGCATATAACTAACATAATTTGTAATCATAGTCCAAACTATTCTGGGATTAGTGTTGGATAAATCTAATCATTTATATCTATTACTATTAATAAAGCAAACATGTATTATACCATTAATTCATCACGGCCGTCCAACAAGTATCCAGACTTCGCTCTTTTTGGGAGGGATTACTATTCCATCTGGGTCATGGACCATCTGGGTGTTCTCCGCGGAGATCAAAAGTGATCTCCGCCGAGATCGCCAGAATGATATGCAGACCCGGTTCGAAAAACATCTCCTTTCTCTTAAAGGCCTTGATCAAGGTTGATGTTTTGAGGGGTCTCGGTGGATTTTGAGGCCTCGATCATCTTCGAGAGCTCAATGTTTCGGAGGGAGTCATCAGTCATTTCGTCGAGGAAGCCATCTATGTGAGAATCAATGTGGATCTCATAATAGTATTAAAACCATGTTTGAAATCTAAAATAAAATAGAAGTAAAATAATTTTTTTTATAAATTGACAAAATAAATTAAATTAGATAAAATAAATGGGACAAAAATAAAGTGTCATATGGAAGAAATCCAATATATCATGTGGAAATAAAAATAAAGGCACAATATACATATGAGTCTAATTACAAATGATGCTTTTAATTTTGAGCAATGTTATATGCATTCCTTTTTTTAAGAGAGTTGACACTAGCAGTCCAATTCTCGCTCCCCAAAAATTGCAAAAAATTCATTATATTCGCAGTCCAATTCTCGCTAATCGCACCCCACCGAATAACCTCCTCTTCTCCATCTCTCTCCTCTCGTTTCCTAAATCATAGCCGTAGTTCTTTTGGTCGCGCCGTCTTTTCCCCTCTTAGATTTACTTTCTTCAAAAAGAATTATCCAGCAAAAATCACCCAAAAGTAGTCACTTTTCTGGTTAGAGAAAGGTTTGCATGCCATTTAACTTGTTTTAGAGTTAATTCCTCTATGCATGTCATTTAACTTATTTTCCTGCTAGGTACTTAAATTATTTGAGTCTTTAAGATGTTTCTATAGGCTTCTAGTGCTTAATAAATCAGCAAAGTGTTTCGCTTATTTGAGATGGGAGTGGGGTGCAAATAAAATTTTGGACTACAAATAAAATTTATGAACTACGAATAGCAATGAATTGGGAATAGCCGGTTTCGGACTGCTAATATCAACTCTCTTTTTTTTTTTGAATAAGTGTTTTATACCGATTAACGACTACATATAACTAAACACGAACGACACATTGATGTAGCAACACCGTTATCCTTGGCACCCTTCTCCTCTAATTTACCTTCCTATACCGGCAGCATCCTTACCCGAAATTGGGAAGTCCTCCTCTCTTTTCTAGTCTGCTCCCGTCATTTTCCCTCCATTGTCGCTCCATTTTCCTCCTTTCTCTCCTCATCTCCAAAATCAACCTAGCTACCATATAATGGTTGCTGCCGCCGCCTCTATCTGCTTCCGCTGCTGCCACGACACAGCCAGCAGCCGCCGGCCAGCCATGTCATCTTCTGCCGCTGCCACCGTCGTCGGTCCCGCCCTATCCCATTTCCCCGAAAAGGTATCTCAGTCTTCGACCCCTCCCCGACCAAGGAGAATCTTTCTGGTGCGACATGGGGAGAGCGAGGGCAACCTCGATGAGACTGTCTACACGAGGGTTCCCGACCCAAGGATCGGGCTCACGCCCAAGGGATGGGACCAAGCCCTAGAGCGCGGCCGCCGCATCCGTGATATCGTCTCCGCCGAATGCATGGACGACTGGAAGGTCTACTTCTATGCCTCGCCCTACCGCCGCACCCTCGAGACTCTTCGCAGCATCGGCAGGGCTTTCGACCGCTCCCGCATTGCCGGCGTCAGGGAGGAACCTCGCCTTCGAGAGCAAGATTTCGGTATGGTGGTTCTCTGATCTGATTAATTGATTTGTTGTGCAATCTGCCAATGCATTGTTGGGGGCTTTTTGGCACTATGCATCTCACAAATAACCCAGTTTGCCATTTTGCACCCCAAAAGTTTAAATATGTCAGTTTGCACCCCCATTTGCATATATTTTCGCACTTTGCACCCTAGGATATTGTAGTGAGGGATATTTTTGTCCAGCTTCCTTATCAATAGACATGTATGCTTGATTCCTTCTCAGCGCCCCCAAATCCCGAAATCCTTTCCCCCCTTTCTCGAGCGAAAATCGGTCCAAATTACACCTGAATTTTAAGCCTCTGGTGCAAAGTGCCAAAATATATGCAAATGAGGTGTGCAAAGTGATGTAAACCAGAATTCTCGAGTCGAGTTTAAAGTAATAAATTTGAATTCTCTTTTACATATGTAGCGCAAGAGAGATGTTCTCGAGCAAACGGTAAGCGACATTTGATCTCGGGCTCGCATACGCGCGTAAAATTCGACATTTAAACCCTGAATAAATACGAAGTAACGTTCCACAATCAAACAATTAGGGGAAGAAATGTGCGGATATGAAAATTAACGACAAATAAGTTCAAAATTAATTAATGGCAAGCATGCTCTAAAATTTCAGATCAAATAAACATGTAGGCATCAAATTAGACTAAAATTTTGGAGTAAGATGTTAAAAGGTATACCACAAGGCCTCAAATGCAGCCAGCTCACTGAAATCGGATGGGGAAACCGACCTAAACAACAGCAAGGCTCGGGCTCCTACAGGACACTGGACGGGAGAACAGCCTCGAGTGAATGACTGTCCGGTGATGGCAGGAGAGGTTGCAGGTGGTGGAGCGATGGTGGAAGAGGGTCGGGCGGTGCTGAGCAGAGAGTTGGAGGAATCGATTGGCTGAATGATGTCGGAACAGACAAGACCGACTCCGAAGTCGTCGATCCGGAAGGCTCTGGTGGAGGAGAGGTCGCCGACGTCCACGGAGACAGGCGGCGGTGGAGGTGAGGAACGACGGACTGGTTCTTCGGGGCGCAGAAGGTTAGGGCTGGACGTATTGGGAAACAGGGAGGAGTTCTCCTGTTTTCCAATTTCTATCCAAGCTACCGATTTTTGGAGAGGGGAATAGGGTTTAATAAGATATCATTATGAGGATTTTTTAGGCAGGTTTCTTTTTTGACAGAGGAAAAGGAACGAAGAAAGGAATTTATTTTTTACTTTCCAAAGGCTCTTAATTTCCATCTTAAGTTTAATTCCCAAAGTGAAATTTGATTCTTAATTTATATGCTACCTAAAATAAAATATGCTTAATTTTGATAAATTATTTTAGAGTGCTTGCCTTAATTAACTTATTACCTAATTTGACGGATCTTTTTTATTTAAGATCTTATTGGATGATCACCCCAATAAGTCGTAACAAGTGTGCGAAATAAAATACGTGTGCGCCAATACATGCACTACAAATACTAAAATAAAATGCTCAGAAAAAACAGTAAAATTGCGTAAAATAAAATAAGACGCATGATGCGATGCAGGTTGCATCATTTCTCCCGGGGTTGAAAGAGCTCGACCCCGACGAGACTGTGATGTGACTTGCTACTAGAATATCCAAAGTCGATCTGGAACTACTCCGCTACTGTCATGCTGTAAGTTGTGGTAAATAGTGATGCAAAGGAAGGATTCTTCAGGGCAACTCATGACCCGTAAGTAAATTCTCTTTCCTGGAAAAAACAGAAAACCAATCTCCTTCGGAAAAATATAATTCTCGGTGATAAAATCAACCATTGAATTATATGTTTCCAAAGATGCTCGCAAACTGTTAGCCATAATTTTATGCATAATATTTAAATGATCAGTAAAAATCAGAGCATCAGAGAGAATGGTATCACAAAGTGGGGGAGAGTGGAGATCAAAGAAGCATGGTAGAAAGCAAGCAGAGTCGGCTCGTGGAATTGTTAAATTATATCACATCAAACGCTCTCCTGTCAGACTCATACGAGCATCTACTAGACCAAGATCAACTATCTGGAACTTATCACCCGATAGAATCTTATCAACGCTACAAAATTTAAAATTGATTACAAATCTATTATTTAAAATTTTCCAGAGAAAACCTTTAAAACGTGTATCCTTATTGGGAGTGAATTTTTTTGGAGTTCTCTCTATTTTTATAGCAATAATTTTGATAAAAATATTGATAATTTGACAATAGAGTTTATCAGGTACGTTTATGTTTAGAGGATAATGTAGTGATTTAAAATGACGATCTCCAAATATAAAATCAATATATTATGATGATTCTAACGTCAAGGGCAAGTGAACGTCATACATAGTATTTGTGGCATCAAGGGTTGGTGGTTGCAGTGGGCTAGGAGAATCATGACATAAATGGATAAAGTTTACGTCACCTAAGATGAGGGGCTCATCACTAGCCAACTCCTTCTCCGGGAGAAGTGAGATTGAAATTGTGTCATCCAAGGTGAGTGACACACCACTAGTAAGTTCTTCTTCATCGAGAAGGGGCTCGGGAAGGAACTTGGTGACTAAAGGTTGTGGTTCAGTGTGAACAAGTGAGGACACCGCTTCAGTCAGGATGGGGGAATGAAGAGGATGAAATTCCTCTTCTTGGAGCAGAGGCTCATGAAGGAACTCTTCGACTGAAGGGGGTGTTATAGTGGAAACTAGGGGGGCCAAGGTGCGCTTGGGGGAAACGACAAGTCTAAAGAGTTCCACTGATTAATACGTAGTTGGGACGTAGTCAGGGAAAACATATTGTTTGCGCATTGTCATCTCAAAGTTGTGTACATCGGTGCACAACCCATTCAGATTTTGTTTTAATTTGGCAGTGATTGTGT
This sequence comes from Dactylorhiza incarnata, assembly GCA_033032865.1. NCBI lineage: Eukaryota > Viridiplantae > Streptophyta > Magnoliopsida > Asparagales > Orchidaceae > Dactylorhiza > Dactylorhiza incarnata. The sequence goes on along the minus strand of JAWHQI010000279.1, from coordinate 3,289,841 downwards.
CGACTGACGTCGTCAGATCGCGCATTCGATTGGCTAGGTGACCTAAGGTGGCTCCTATTCGATCTAAGCGACTCTCCATATTTTTAAGTAAAAACTTAATGTTTTTTTTTAAAGGGAAATTTTAAAAAGGGGCTATGGGTGCGTGTGGGGGAGCCACACCATATTATTTGGAAATAAATTATAAATATTTTAAAATAGATTTTTTTTTTAAAAATAATAAATAAATTTTGAAATTCTGATCGCGTGACTCGCGATAGGAGCGAATCACAGACCCTCTGATACCAAACTGATGTAAACCAGAATTCTCGAGTCGAGTTTAAAGTAATAAATTTGAATTCTCTTTTAAATATGTAGCGTAAGAGAGATGTTCTCGAGCAAACGGTAAGCGACATTTGATCTCGGGCTCGCATACGCGCATAAAATTTGACATTTAAACGCTGAATAAATACGAAGTAACGTTCCACAATCAAACAATTAGGGGAAGAAATGTGCGGATATGAAAATTAACGACAAATAAGTTCAAAATTAATTAATGGCAAGCATGCTCTAAAATTTCAGATCAAATAAACATGTAGGCATCAAATTAGACTAAAATTTTGGAGTAGGATGTTAAAAGGTATACCACAAGGCCTCAAATGCAGCCAGCTCACTGAAATCAGAAGGGGAAACCGAACTAAACAGCAGCAAGGCTCGGGCTCCTACAGGACTCTGGACGGGAGAACAGCCTCGAGTGAATGACTGTCCGGTGATGGCAGGAGAGGTTGCAGGTGGTGGAGCGGTGGTGGAAGAGGGTCGGGCGGTGCTGAGCAGAGAGCTGGAGGAATCGATTGGCTGAATGATGTCGGAACAGACAAGACCGACTCCGAAGTCGTCGATCCGGAAGGCTCTGGTGGAGGAGAGGTCGCCGACGTCCACGGAGACAGGCGGCGGTGGAGGTGAGGAACGACGGACTGGTTCTTCGGGGCGCAGAAGGTTAGGGCTGGACGTATTGGGAAACAGGGAGGAGTTCTCCTGTTTTCCAATTTCTATCCAAGCTACCGATTTTTGGAGAGGGGAATAGGGTTTAATAAGATATCATTATGAGGATTTTTTAGGCAGGTTTCTTTTTTGACAGAGGAAAAGGAACGAAGAAAGGAATTTGTTTTTTACTTTCCAAAGGCTCTTAATTTCCATCTTAAGTTTAATTCCCAAAGTGAAATTTGATTCTTAATTTATATGCTACCTAAAATAAAATATGCTTAATTTTGATAAATTATTTTAGAGTGCTCGCCTTAATTAACTTATTACCTAATTTGACGGATCTTTTTATTTAAGATCTTATTGGACGATCACCCCAATAAGTCGTAACAAGTGCGCGAAATAAAATACGTGTGCGCCAATACATGCACTACAAATACTAAAATAAAATGCTCAGAAAAAACAGTAAAATTGCGTAAAATAAAATAAAACGCATGATGCGATGCAGGTTGCATCAATTGTCGTTCCTCTGTTAGCCCGGCGCCCTCGCTCCAGCCTTCGGTAACTCCGATCTATTCCTCCCGCCGGACGCAAGGTTCTTCAGTTCAGCGAGCGCTAGACGGGTGCCATTACACCGACGTTCACAACGACGCCCGGACGCTTCCTCGTCGACACTCAGCAACGCGTCCCGGTCTGTCGAGGACGGCCTCTCCCCTTTAGTTCACCGTCGACCTCGGCGTTCTATTCCGGTGATAAGAGGGATCTCTGCGGACCCATCCAAGCAGCCCACAGTTGCGAACCCGGACGACTGTACCATCCCCTACCAGCGACGTTGTAGACGGCCTGATTCGGCTGAATATTTTGAAGAAGACTCCCTGCTCTCAGCTACAGATCTATTGGACAGCGCAACTGCCTTTGAAGTGGATCCAGTTTTGTCGCCGTAGTTTTGCGTATGCTCAGGGTAACTCCGCCCTCTCTCTTGCTTCATTTATTGCGTAATTTTATGCAACACATCTAATTAATTTAAGCTTGTCTCGGACGTTCGCGCTATTTAAATTTGTCGTTTATCCATAAATTATTGCTTGTGTTTCTTTTGCTTGTGGATGCACGGATCCCGCTTTTGATTCAACTCATTATACGCTCGAGAGAATATCTTCGAATAACGATTAACGATCTTGCGGAAGTTATCGTTAATAGTAGTTTAACGCGCGAAAAGTTTGATATGGCCGCTCGGCCCCTCTTTCAAGAATAAAAAAATTCGCATAATTTATTAAAATCATAAATTTATTTTTATAACAAATAAAATATTTTCAATTAAAATAATTAATTTTTTTAAACCCTAGCCGGTTTACATCAGTTTGGTATCAGAGGGTCTCCTTCCGGGTAAGGCTACCTCCCTGTTTAAAGTAAATTATGCGAATAATTGTCTAGAGTCGACGCTTATTAAAGGTTTTATGTCTGTAAAACATTTTATTATTAAAACATTTTATTTAACGAAGAACCAGTCCGTCGTTCCTCACCTCCACCGCCGCCTGTCTCCGTGGACGTCGGCGACCTCTCCTCCACCAGAGCCTTCCGGATCGACGACTTCGGAGTCGGTCTTGTCTGTTCCGACATCATTCAGCCAATCGATTCCTCCAGCTCTCTGCTCAGCACCGCCCGACCCTCTTCCACCACCGCTCCACCACCTGCAACCTCTCCTGCCATCACCGGACAGTCATTCACTCGAGGCTGTTCTCCCATCCAGAGTCCTGTAGGAGCCCGAGCCTTGCTGCTGTTTAGTTCGGTTTCCCCTTCCGATTTCAGTGAGCTGGCTGCATTTGAGGCCTTGTGGTATACCTTTTAACATCTTACTCCAAAATTTTAGTCTAATTTGATGCCTACATGTTTATTTGATCTGAAATTTTAGAGCATGCTTGCCATTAATTAATTTTGAACTTATTACTTAATTTGACGGATCTTTTTATTTAAGATCTTATTGGACAATCACCCCAATAAGTCGTAACAAGTGCGCGAAATAAAATACGTGTGCGCCAATACATGCGCTACAAATACTAAAATAAAATGCTCAGAAAAAACAGTAAAATTGCGTAAAAAAAATAAGACGCATGATGCGATGCAGGTTGCATCACAAAGTGTCATATTTAAACTATCAGTGTGCAAAGTGTCAAACTGGATTATTAGGGGGTGCATAGTGCCAAAAAGTTATTGTTGGGATATCTTACAGATATTAAATGAATATGTGATGATTGTAATTAGTACTGTTTAAAAATCTATTTCCGTTTGGGATTTGTTTAATTTGCAAACTCGTACTTCTAAGGTTGATTGTGTAACAACCAAAATCTCAACACGAATTAAAATAAAATGAACACAATTAAATAAATCTCCATGACGAGAAAATAAGATAGTGCCGACCGGCTCAATCAAACCCCCATAAAACCTGAACCATATAACAATAAAACTGAGGCAGAAGTTCCACAACAGCAACCAGCCAACCCCTTGGCAAAAGGCAACACAATTTGCTTAGTAATCAAAAGACGAAAACTCTTTCCACTGCCTTTAATTTCTGAAATCATAATGGACGAAAAGTGATAATAGAATAAGAGAAGCTTATTAACAGAGAATCAAACCCAAAACAAGCAGAAACTCAGCACAACTCAGCTAAGACTGCAGCAACACCACAAGAGAGGAAGGCCGCAGCTCTAGACAAACTCTCATAGCCTGGACGAGGAGAAAGAAGGAAGGATATCAATGAGACAGAGAGAAAAAGCAAGAACCCTAACTTTTCCGCTGAGCAAACGACGAGACAAAGGCAGACAAAATGACGGGATAAGAGGTGCGGCTCCTGATATCTGTCGGCGAGAGCGGCGGGTTGCATGGAAGTCGATAGGTGCGGGTTTTGAGAGTGAAGAGGGGCTCGGTTTCATTTATTTCCTCTTGAACCAGTCCAATACCCACCACCTAAGCCTAATTTGATTTAATTTAGGTTCAATTACTTCCTTAAATCTCTTAATACATCCAATTTCTCCATTGGCATACCCATTTTACTATCAGCACACCAACTTCATAATTTTATTATTAACTCTTTAAATGACACTGGTTTTATTCTCTTCATGGAAATTTATTTAATTGTGTTCATTTTATTTTAATTCTTGTTGAGATTTGGGTCGTTACGAACTCTTCCCTTCTTGTAGAAATTTTCGTCTTCGAAAATATGGCACTATATCAGTTCTAATATGACTTCTCATGTATATTAACTTAGTTTGAACTATATTTGATATTCACTTTAATCGTTTTCTTTGACTCATTATTCTCTTTCTTTCCTATGTTCAAAATCTCTAGATTGTTGATTCAAATTTTTAGTCATCAATATATCATGTTACATCTTATTACAGTTCCTTACAACATCCTGGTTTTAAAATTCCAGACACATTAACCAATGATTGACCTAGTCTTTTCAAATCTTTATTCTTTATCGATATTAAGCTACCATTATCTTTTGTAACACCTCCTTCAAAACTACATATTGCATAAAAGATTTGTCCAAAATCTTACATATAGTATATGAGAGAAGGTGGAATTACAATCCCATATACAGAGTCTTAATCAGATTCAATTATTACCTTTCATTAAGTTTAGAATTCACTCTTTTTCCTTCATTTCTAAACACACTCATCAATAACTAATCAATTTTACATGTATCTGTATTCGTTGTTTCTAACCTAAATCTCAGTTTTCACATTAAGTTGCAATAACAAACTTCATGACTTAACATTCGCATCAGCTTATCACTTCGCAGACGATTTCACTTCTTACTTTTCTTGAGCTTCTCACCCCCTTCCACACAAATAGACTTGGACTGGTTCCTTATAACTAGACTTTAATCAGCTTCTATGTAAGATTCCCTCAAGTTCATATCATGTGTAATTATTATGTACTCACTGCAATTGAACTTCTTGCAAACCTAGATCTGATACCACTTTGTGAGGCCCAATTTCAGACCCCACAAGAAATCTGTATCTAAGCTTATTTTCAAGTCATTTGTATCATGATGTTCTAGAAGTAAGCATAGTGAGTACAAAATAAAACACATAATAAAAACTATTCTTGAAATTCTACTTATACATTAGCTCGGTCTTTCTTATTTTGCTTTTCTACTCTGGTCAACTTTGTTTTTCTTAGGAGTCTTCTGGAAACTCTCATCTTCCTAAAAAAATGTGAAACCAATTAGTTTAGTCATAAAAAATATGACTAAGCGAGTAACATACCTCTTTAACTGTTGTACATGCAACCAACAAATATCAGTATCAATATGCATAAGTTTTAAATTGCAGTATAGGAAAATGTGGTACCAATAATGATCAATAAAATAAATACATTGTTTTATTTTCCAGAATCGTGTATTCTTTAGCATTCAATTCTTTAGGTTCTTCAAGTTCTTTTCAGCGAATTCTCTATTCTTATGTTCTTTCAAGTTCGTTTCATCGAATCTTCTATTCTTATTCATTCATGTTCGTATTCTTTCATACTCATATTCACTCTTCGCTCATATCTCATATGACTTTTAATTGTCAAAATCTTCATTCACATTCAATCATTTGATTCAAATTTCTCATTTATCTTTTATTTTATTAAATCAGGAAATCATAAGAGTAATTGTAGTTTCATCCCTTCTTGGTCTTGAACGACCTCTTGACCTTCAACGGCCTCTGGCCTTCAACGCCCTCATATAAATTTCAAAAGCATTCTGCCATAGGGTATTCACACCCCCTACGGCTACTGGGTTAACCCTTTTCATTTCCTATGCATCGATGCATATTGTCTTTTATTCGCCTTATCTCTTTTCCTTCTTCTTAGGTTCTTATTTACGTACATATTTTCAATTTTCAATCTGAATTCTCGTGTGCAAGTACAAGTGTTCTTTATTTAAAAAAAAATTTCAGAATTATTTCATCGCTTGATTCTTGCTATTTCTGATTTAGCATCTTTTAGTGATTCCCATTTTCTTATGAGTAAATCTTTGATTCTGTAGAGAAACGCAAAAGCGTATATTCTATTTCTTATTTTGTATACAAAGGAGAATACATATATATAGGAGAGAGATGAGAGAGAGAAAACCTATACACAATGTGGGACTAAAGAGAAGAAGAGGAGGAGTACATGGGCCACCAAATGGGCCAAATACATGGGCTATTTCAACACTCCCCCGCAAGCTGGAGCGTACAAATCGTATGCGCCAAGCTTGGATAAGCATTGATAGAAGAGGGTACTGGACAGTGCCTTTGTGAGGACATCCGCAACTTGTTCAGTACCAGGAACATGCTTTAGCTCGATTTTCTTCATTTGTACTTTCTCCCGGATAAAGTGGCAGTCGACCTCGATATGCTTGGTTCTTTCGTGGAAGACTGGGTTCTTGGCAATATGTATAGCAGCCTGACTGTCGCAAAGAAGAAGAGCAGGAGCAGGAAGTTTTACCCCAAGATCTGTGAGAAGACTTTCAAGCCATGTAAGTTCAGAGACCACAGATGCCATTGCCCTATATTCTGCTTCAGCTGAGGAGCGCGCAACCACTGCTTGTTTCTTGCTGCGCCAGGTAATCAAATGTCCTCCAAAGTACGTACAGAAGCCACTGGTTGACCGACGATCATCCAGAGAGCCGGCATAGTCAGCATCAGAGTATGCCACCAGTGTTGGAGTTGAGGATGAGGTCTTGTATACTAAGCCTTGACCAGGAGCAGCTTTTAGATATCGGAGAATCCGTTCCACAGCCTGAAGATGAGAGGAACGAGGGGCGTGCATGTAACGGCTGACAATACCGACAGCAAAGGAGATATCTGGTCTTGTAACAGTCAGATAGATCAATTTCCCTACCAGACGGCGATAGTACTCCGGGTTCTGGAGCAATAGATCAGAGTCAGAGGACTGAGCACAAATCTTGTGATTTGCGTCCATTGGAGTGTTGATGGGTTTGCAGCCGGAGTAGCCTGCATTATGAAGAAGATCGAGGCAATACTTTCTCTGAGACAGAACAAGGCCATCTGGTCGTCTGGCTACCTCCAGGCCCAGGAAGTAATGAAGATTCCCCAGATCTTTTGTTTGGAACACGGAGCTGAGTTGTTGCTTGATCGCCTGAATTCCTTTTGAGTCGTTGCCTGTGATAATGATATCATCAACATAGACTAGAAGGAGAACAGTGCCTGTTGCCTGGTGGCGAGTAAACAGGGAGAAGTCCGCCGAGCTTCGAGTAAATCCTGCTTCACGAAGGACCTTGCTGAGCTTGTCGAACCATGCTCGAGGAGACTGTTTGAGACCATAGAGAGACCGCAAAAGGTGACAGACTTTCGGGGTTCTAGACTCCCCCGTGGTCTCAAACCCGGGCGGCTGCTGCATGTACACAGTTTCAGTGAGATCACCGTTGAGGAAGGCGTTCTTAATGTCCAGTTGATGTAATGTCCATTGGCGGTGTACAGCAACGGATAGAAGAACCCGAACTGTGTTCAGTTTGGCGACGGGAGAGAAGGTTTCGTCGTAGTCCAAACCTTGTTGCTGGGTGTAGCCGCGAGCCACCAGGCGAGCTTTTAAGCGGTCAATTGTCCCATCCGCAGCATGCTTGATGACAAAGACCCATTTGCAACCAACAGTTTTCTGGCCAGGGGGAAGATCCACCAGTTGCCAGGTCTGATTTGCCCATAACGCGGCCATTTCTTCTTCCATGGCGGCACGCCAGCCAGGATGTTGAAGAGCTTCCTGCACAGAGTTAGGAACTGCAACCGAGGATAAAGAAGTGGCCAGAGTATGAAGATGGGGTGAGAGGCGATGGAAGGACATATAATTTGCCAGAGGATGGGCAGTCGATTTTGTTACCTGATCAACAGAGCACGGGGCACCGGAGGTCGAGTCGGACTGCGGAGTCGGATCGGAACGAGGATGTTGACGAGTGTAGACTCGGATAATTGGTGGTTTAGAGATAATGGAGGTCGGAGTGGTAGTAAGATCAGGAGCCGGAGATGGAGGAGCGGAGACAGAAGTGTCGTTGACTGGGATGACCGGTCGCGGAGCGGGTGGTAGTGTAGGGGAGGAGCTAGGAGCAGAAAAGAACGGTTGATCCTCCCAAAAGGTAACATCGGCAGATATAGTTATTTTATGGGTGGTAGGGACGTAGCAGACGTAACCTTTCTGAGTGCGAGAGTAGCCGACGAAGATGAACTTGGTAGCACGAGGAGCCAGCTTATCCTGAGAGGGTCCTAAGATGTGGACATAGCAGGTGCACCCAAAGGTGCGAGGTGTGAGAGAGAAGGCTTTAGTAGAAGGGAAAAGAAGGCTGAATGGAGTTTTATTTTGGAGAACGGAGGAAGGGAGACGGTTGATCAGGAAGCATGCAGTGGAGACCGCGAAGTTCCAATATGTGTTGGGAACGTTCATGTGAAGCATAAGTGAGCGGGCAACCTCGAGAAGGTGACGGTTCTTGCGCTCGGCCACACCGTTTTGTTGAGGGGTGTAGGCGCAGGATGTTTGATGGATGATTCCGAAGTCTGAGCATAGAGTGGCGATATCGTGGCCTGTGTATTCGCGAGCATTGTCGGAGCGGAAGGTTTTGATGGTAGTGGAAAATTGTGTACGGGTCTCGAGGACAAACGCTCTAAAGACACGAGGGAGCTCAGAGCGATCATGAAGCAGGTATAACCACGTTAACCGAGAATAATCATCCACAAAAGTGAGAAAGTACCGATATCCAGTAGTAGTTTTATATGGCCCCCAAATATCGGAGTGCACTAAATCAAAAGGAGCCGAGCTCCGAGTACAATGTGCGGGAAAAGAAGAACGCGGCTGTTTGCCGAAAATACAAGTTTCACATTTAAACGGGGAAAGAGGTACATCAGGGAGAGCCTTCTGGAGGACGGGTAGAGGAGGATGCCCGAGGCGTCGGTGCCAGTCCATGGAGGAGACAGATGAGAGGATGGTGGGATAGTTGTCCAGGAGGTAGAGTCCGTTCCGCAATCGTCCTTTACCAATGGTAGTCCGTGTCTGTCGATCCTGTATCAAAAAGGACGAGGGGTTAAATGTGACAGAACAATCCAAGTCATTAGTAAGACGACCAATAGAAAGTAAATCGAAGGAGGAGCCCGGAACATGAAGAACCGAGCGAAGAGAAAGAGAGGAGGTGAGCGAGATGTCAGCAGAACCGGAGACGGGAACAGTATCCCCATTGGCCACAGTGATGCACTTTGGATGAGGAGTTTCCAAATATCGAGTTGGTTTTCGCGAGGTAATATGATGAGTCGCACCGGAGTCCATTATCCAACCTGGACTAGTGGAGAGACAGGCCATACCTTCATTGGAGACGGAGGCGACAGATGCAGAAGTAGGGCTGAGAAGGCCATGGAGTTGCTGAAGTTGGAGGCGGACTGCCTCAAGGTCCACCGGATTGCTGGAGGTGGATGGACCCTCCGAAGCAAGAGTTGCTGTAGGTCGAGGAGGATGTCCGTTTTTACGAAAGCATGTCGCTTCATAATGACCATCACGGCCGCAGAACGAGCATTTTGGTCTCCCCCGGCCCCCCCGACCTCTGCCCCGAGCACCAGACCGGCCTCCCCGGGTAGGTGGAGGAGAAGGAGAAACAGGAGCATGCTGGAGAAGGGCCGGTGAGGTAGGTGCCGTGATATCAAGAGGAGGTGTGACTCGGAGGAGCATGGAGCATACACTTGATAGAGATGGAGTGGTAGCGGATGCCAAGATCTGAGCCCGAAGGCCCAGGAGATGAGGTGGGACCCGGGCCATGAGCATAGCAATGCAGACTGCCTCCTTCTGAGCCCGCTGAATTGCAGAATCAGTTGTTGGTGGCTGATGTTGAATCCATGCTTCAGCCAGAGATTTGACCCGGGCAACAACAGATGTCATGTTAGACCCGGTGGTGTCCAGAGCCTGTAGGTCAGTGATGATATCGAACAGACGTTGGAGGCTATCTTTTTCGGAATACAGGGACTGGAGCTCGTTCCACATGGCTTTGGCCGTCTCAAGGTACATGGCCATTTCATAAGGTTCTCCATCCAGCGAGTTCAGGATCCATGTCTGTACGCGGCCATCGTCCCTCAGCCATTCCTCTGTGACTGGAGTTGGGGGATCTTGGGTTAGATGAGAGGCAAGGCCCTTGGCTTGAAGGACGCGGCGGACAGAGTGCATCCAGGGCATGAAGTTTTTCTTCCCAGAGAGGGAGATAGTAGTAATCCGCAGCTCATCACGGAGCTCACTCGGACGGGCGGTCTCAGTAGGCACAGTCGAGGAGTTCTCAGACGAGCCCATTAGCGCAGAGGCAGCGGACTGGCGGACAGAGGAGCAGGTCGTGCGAGAACCAGACCCTGGCGGGCGGTCTGAGGAGAGCAGGTCGCACGGTTTGCCGAGACCGCGGCGGCTTGAGAAGAGCTCGCTGAAGAAGCACTGGCGCTGGCGGTCAGAGGAGCAGGCCGCACGGAAGCTGAGTCTGCGGCGGCTTGGTGCTGGCGAGATGAGCTCGCAGGAGCGCGGGCACTGGTGATCTGCGAGAAGGGTTTACTGAGACCGCGGCGGCTTGGTGCTAGCGAGATGAGCTCACAGGAGAACTCGCGAAGAGGAGACCGCGGGAGAAGAGCTCGCAGAAGAGGAGATCGTGCGAGCTGGAAGCAGACCGCAAGTAACGAGGAGATCGCGAGAGGAGATCGCGCGAGCTGGAGCTGGAGCTAACGGGCTGCCGAAGAGGAGATCGCGAGAGCTGACCTGGAGACGGATGCTTGCAAACAAAGAGGCCGCACGAACAGTGACTTGAGGAGGTCGCACGAACAGCGACTTGAGGCAGACCGCTGGAGGGTTGCGGCTAGCGGAGGAGATCGGCAGAAGCTGACCGCTAGAAGCAGGCTGCGGGAGGCGGGTGCAGAACGCCGTGATCGGGAGTCAGGCCGCACGAGACTGCTAGAGGAGCTCGCAGCGAGTTGGAGACCGGGAGAAGAGCCCGCAAAAAGGGAGAGATCGCAAGGAGAGGGCGATCAATCATCCGGCGGCAGGTCTCGCGAGTAGGAGGGGCCCACGGGAAATGTTATAAAAGGGGGCGCGGGGAAGCAGCGTAGCAGCGAGAGCAGCGGAGCGAGAGAGAGAGGAGTTCGCGCGGTCAGAAAATAGGAGACCGCTCAATTCGGCGAGCTGCAATCCACGGGAGAATTGGTTTGGCTAAAAAAAATTTCCTTTGCTCTGATACCATGTAGAGAAACGCAAAAGCGTATATTCTATTTCTTATTTTGTATACAAAGGAGAATACATATATATAGGAGAGAGATGAGAGAGAGAAAACCTATACACAATGTGGGACTAAAGAGAAGAAGAGGAGGAGTACATGGGCCACCAAATGGGCCAAATACATGGGCTATTTCAACAGATTCGAATTATTTCAATTTCATGTCAATGCATAATCAATAAAATACTTTCTGTATGAAAAAGTTATACGAGTGTATTCTGAAAATAATTCAAAGCTATGCATAATTAAACAGATAAGTACTCACATTGTTTTTTTCTTCACTGTCATTTCTCGGCGCATCTTGGTGTTTATGTCATTCTCCATCGTATCAGCATCTATTTTTAGATAACTAAAGGTTTTCAAACTTAATTTATAAGAAGTTGGAAATCAAAATACAAACACGAAAAAATGCATTAACACTCGAACTCCCAAAACCATCACTAACTTTGATATGTACATCAGAACCCTCATGATTTCACTACATATCTAGATCTGAACAAAGGCAAAATCAGTCGAACATATATATCGACTAAAAAAATCCAAATCATATCCAATCCCTATCTCAAATTTTCATCTCTCTATTATTTGTTTAAATCTTTTTTTGATCACAACAAAGTTGCATACCAAAGTTCTTACCTAATATTTTTGTCTAAATTTGTAATGTCTGAATGATAATTTATCAATCTACTATCATAGGATCTAATGATCAACAACATTGTTTGGTTTATATTATTCGGACTTACCTGGATTACATATGCCAATTGATCCATTTCATTTAATTTTGTATTGTTTTAAGTGGTTCCTTGCCTGATAATGTGATGTTATATTCTCAATTTATCATCACTCTATTATTTGTTTTAAATATTTTTCTTGATTACAACAAAATTACATAATAAGAATCTTGCATAGTATTTTTGCCTAAATTTGTAATGTTTGAAAGGGAATTTATCAATCTCTTTCATAGGATCTAATGATGAGCAACATTATTTGGTTTATATTTTTCCGACATGTCTGAACCAATTCATCCATTTCATTTCATTTTGTATTATTTTAATGCGTTCATGTTATTTGTTTTAAATTTTTCCTTGATTACAACAGAACCGCATAATTACAATCTTACATAGTATTTTTGTTCTAAATTTGTAATGTATGAAGGGAATTTTCAGGACAGGGAGAGGATGAGAGTAGAGAAAGAAATTCGTCTACGCTATGGGCGCTTCTTTTATCGGTTTGACAATGGGGAATCAGCAGCTGATGTATATGATCGTATTACTGGTATGCAAAGCATAATATATAGTCTCTGTATTCTGCTATTGTTCATGACTGGCTGGTACTTTCTCCAAGTTTTTTAGCTTTATTTTTATTCAGTATTACTGCTGCAGGTTTTAGGGAGACACTTAAGTCTGATATTGATGTCGGTCGTTTCCAGCCACCTGGACAACAGAGTCCAAACATGAACCTTGTGATTGTTTCACATGGCCTGACGTTAAGAGTGTTTTTGATGAGATGGTATAAGTGGACAGTGGAGCAGTTTGAAGGTCTCAACAATTTTGACAATGGTGGAATGCTAGTCATGCAGACGGGTTATGGAGGCCGGTGCGCATCTTTTACTTCGTATTGCTTCAATTCTTTTTATGTATTCTACTACACTCGTTCACTTTCCTTTCTGAGTTTTGATTCCTTTTCATATGTTTAGCTGAATTTTCTTTCTGTTTGTTTCTATGTTAGCATGTATTTTCTTTTTGGTAATTGAAACGATTAATAGTGTATTATGTGCACGCCGGGGTAGTGGCCGGAGGTGGATGAGATACTATGGAGCCGGAACCGCGTCTGCCTAAGCGGTGCTTGCTCAAGAGAGAGCTTCCAAGATTTCTTTAGGATTTAGAGAAATAGACTTTCATTCATTGATTTCAGATCTCAAACATACATATGCCTTTATATAGGCTTACAAGAGGGCATGAATGTAATTATGACACCTAGGACTAAATGTGACATGACGCGACAATGCAACATAAAGGCATTATATAATAATGACACAACACGAGATAACATATGTTAGACTCAATATAAATAAAGATCCGACACTTAACAATACATAATACGACAAGATAAGAAATACATAATACGACTCGATCATAATGGGGCGCAACGCCCATAACATCTCCTCCGCCTTTCAAATTGAGCTTGTCCTCAAGCTCAAACGAGGCGCATTGCTTGATTGTTTGGCTCTTTGATTTCCCGACAGAACGAGTCTATACCCCATTATGAAGACTATACACTGCGGTTTTTTGATAAAACCGCAGTGTATAGTCCCACTTTGAACAATAGACAGCGGTTTTTAATATAAACCGCTGTCTATTCTGTTTTTTTTTTTTTACATTTTAAAGTTAAGTCCCAGACACCCAGGCGGCCAGTAGTCCAGTACAGAATATGAGTATATAACATGATACAAATCAGAGATATAACTCAACATTGGCATTGCAATTATAAGTTTTTAACATTATAACATGAAACATCATTAATTTTTAAAGTTTACCAACATCAAGAACATGAAACATCAATAAAGTGAACCAACATGAATAATAATATTAACAAAAAATTTTAATGTTTAAGCAATCATAAAATGTTCAAATAGAATCATCATCTAGTAAGTCATCATTGGCATTGCTTGTGCTCGGATGGTTTGAGGTACTTGTCATTTGCCCATAATTATCATCAATATCTTGATCGTCATTGGCAAATCCCAAATGATCTAAATCTTCATCCCCTTCAACTATTAGTTGAAGATTAGTTTCAGCTCCACTTCTTAAATTTCGAGCTCCAGTCCCAATAGCTCTTTCTACAGCTTCCCATGTGAGATCATCATTATCAAAAACTAGGCCATCATTTGGTTTGTTCATCATCCACTCATCACTCCAATCTAGCTCATCAAGCACTAAAGTGCTGTAATTCCTTCCCTTTTCACGTCTTTCTTGGAATTGTGCTTGTAGACGACGATTATATTGGATGTATATAAGATCATTGAGTCTTTGATGCTCCAATCTATTTCTTTTTTTCGTGTGAATCTGAATCAAGATAATTATTAACTTGTTAGTTGATATAAAAATATCAAATTTTATATTAAATATTTGTATACTTACAAACTCAAAAGTACTCCAGTTGCGCTCACAACCAGAAGAAGAACAACATAAGCCAAGTATGCGCAATGCTACCTTTGTAAGGTCAACATTCGCACCTTGTTCAATCTTGACAAAATAATGAAAATATTAAAATAAAGAAAATAATGAAAATAAATTAACATTTAAAATAAAGAGAAAACCACTTTTTAAAATAAAAAATACAAGAGAGAACTAATACCATCTTTTTTTCTAATCCAGAATAACTCATTCTGGAAGTAGTATGGAAAGTCTTTTGTGCTTTCGCTCTTTGTGTATTAATATTACTTGTCGCCTGCACAAATAAATATTTGTTAATTCTTAAATTGCTTATAAAGTTAATAAATGATATAAAATATTAAATTTAATAAGAACATAACCATATATTCTGGAGTGGTGCGATGGTCGACAAATACTCTCCAATCTTCAGGAGTAATAAAGTTATACTTCACAGGTACATTGTATCGATGCTCCAAACCAACATTCTTTACATAAGTGACAAAAAGTTTGGATTTCCAAGTCCTCCAACTTTCACCCATGTTTTTCATTAGATCATTGCGAAGACCATCGATATTATCAAAATAAAGCTGAAAATAATAGAAAATATTAATTAATAATTAACTAATGATAGTATGATACACAATTATGTAATAAGTAATAACTAATAAGTAATACTAATAACAAAGTTACGTACAGTTAATTCTTCCCATAGATGATCTTTAAGCTGTTTATCAACTTCCTTCCATTTAGCATATGTAATTGGCACATGAAATTTCACAAGAAAACCCATGAAACTCATCAATTTATTTGTGTTAGGCCCGGGAATAATGCCACCATCATCACTCACAGAAACAATAAGCTTCTTCCCTTCTAGCCTAAGCTTATTCAATTCAGACATTTTAGTGGTGCCTCTTGTTGATTTTGATGAAGATCCTTTATCGGCCATTATCCTGTAAATCTGTAATAGAAAAACCCTACAAAAAACCTAAACCATACGAAAACCCCAAACAAGATTCATAAAAAGAATTTGGGTAACTTTTGTTATAATTGTAAAATGCACTAAGCACATAAATGAAAGAAGGATCATAATTCATAAGTCATAACCAATAGGTAATAAGTTGTAAGCACTAAGCACTAAACACATGATTAAAAACTAACAACTCATAAGCACATGAATGAGACTATGAGAGAAGGATCAAAAATTCATAACTAATAAGTCATATACCTAAATGAGAGAAGGATCGGCGAAATAGCTGATTTGAATAGCTGATTTGAGGAAGATGGTCGGCGAAATCACCAAATCGAAGGGAGAAGGCAGAAGGTTTCGTCAATCGGCCGAGGGTTTTCGCTTAGGAGCGGCGGCTGTAAAAAGTAAAGGTAAAAAATGTAAGATTTCGGCTAGACGGGGGTAATAAAACAGGCATAGACTGCGGTTTTTGTATAAACCGCAGTCTATTCTAACCCTAACAGAGGAATAGACTGCGGTTTATATGAAAACCGCAGTCTATTCTAACCCTAACAGAGGAATAGACTGCGGTTATACGAAAACCGCAGTCTATTCCCCCTATAGACTGCGGTTTTCATTAAAACCGCAGTCTATTCTTAGTTTTATGAATAAAAAAAAAAGCGACAGTCGCCTTGGATCTAGTCTGGCGCCAGGACGCCTAGGCGTCGCCTAGGCGACGCCTAGGCGACACCATGACAAGATTGGGTATCGCGCAGTTGTAGCTCAAGGAGAAGGGATAAAGCAGTTTTTGGACGAGCAGGAGGCCTGTCGGCTTTTGCGACTGGAGCGGCACAATGCAGGAAGCCTGCGCATGGTGGAAGAAAGAGCCACGGTCGACCGAGGATCGAAGGAGGACGACACAACAAGCATCGTCGACTTCGACAGAGGACGTCGAGTGCAGAGATGTCGCGTCTTCTTCGACAGAGGACGTCGTCTTCTTTGATTGAGGACGTCGTCTACTTCGACTGAGGATGTCGATCGCAGAGGATGTCTTCTTCTTCGACAGAGGATGCCGATCGCAGAGGACGCCATCTTCTTCGACAGAGGATGCCTCGACTGGAACTTGACAGGGTCGTGATTCGCAGCAGAAGGAGGAAGGGGAGGAAGGATGGCTCTGATACCAATTTGTTATGTGCTCGCCGGAGTGGTGGCCAGAGGTGTAGGAGATATTATGGAGCCGGAACTGCGATTGACTAAGCGGGTCTTGCTCAAGAGAGAGCTTCCAAGATCTCTTTATGGTTTAGGGAAATAAACTTTCATTCATTGATTCCAGATCTCAAGCATACATATGCTTTTATATAGGCTTACAAGTGGGCAGGAATGTAATTATGACACCTCAGACTAAATGTGACATGACACGACATAATGACATAATATAATAATGACACAACACGAGATAACCTATTCTAGACTCGATATAAATAAAGACCCGACACTTAACAATACATAATACCAGAGATAAGAAATACATAATACGACTCGATCATAATGGGGCGCGACGCTCATAACTGCGACGCCCATAACATAGTGTCAATAGCTAGGGTTCAATACATTTAAGATTGAAGCATTTAATACTTCCACTGGTATTGTTACGGAAAAGTGATTTGTTAAGTTAATTCAGTTAAAAGAAACATAAAGGGTTTACACACTTATTTTCAATCCTTCCAATAAAGTTTCCATGAAAGCATCGATGATGATTAAAGTACGTTTTGTCGTCGAAGCCACTACAAGGGAAACAACTGGAGTAGCAATTAGCAACGGTAGGCTTTACTAGGAGGTGGGACACTATGAAACACTGATACTTCCCTGAGGGCTGCATACTCGCACCGGGTACGTTTCCGGTACCGGTACTTATGCGATACTCGACAAATACGCTTGAACTTGACAAATCGTTCTGCATATTGTGATAGAAATATGTTTTTCTAAAGTAAACAAAAGACTTCGCCGTGTCTCTGTACCCAGTACTCTATACTTACTGATGCTTCATAGGCGGGACATTATGGCCTCAAACATAGCCACCGTTTTCCTCTCCACTTGGAGTTGGTCAGCAATGACGAACTCCCATCGGCGCATTTGTGTAGCACACGTCTTTATTGCGCATGTTTTTGTTTTATTTTTTGCGCACGTTTGTATCGTATATTGATTTTGTATATGTTGATTTTGTATCGTGCATGTTTGTGCCGCGCACGTTTGTACGGCTTATTGACGTGAGTGCGTGACCGACCAATAAGACCATGAATATAAAGGTCCGTCAAATTAACTGTAGTGTTGATTTAGGCAAGCCAAGGAGTTGACATAAAAAAAGATATTATTATATTATTATCATTATTTAAAAAAAAGGTTAATTCTGAAATTATATTTAAATTTCATTTAATTTTCAAAATTATTTTATTGGGAATACCTAAAAATTGTCTCATTAAAGAATAGAGACAAGAGTTAGCTTGAAAATCAAGAGCCACAATAAACCACTTCTTTATTTTCATTAAACATATTCAATAATTCAATCCTATAGCTGTTATCAAATCTTTAAACCCCCCTCTATTAAAACCGGCCCACCCCCACCTTTCCACACCAGCTAGGGCAACATTGAGAACAGAGAAAACCTCTCTGTTCTCAATCTCCCAGCTGAAGCCCGTTCCAGATTCGACCGCTCCTCTTCCACCCCCTGGCGGCCTCGCCGACCAACGCTTCACCGGCCGACGGCCCCAAGAGCTCCGACGACCTCTCCTGTATCTTCCTCCAGCAGTTCCGACGATTCCCCCGGCGTTCCCTCCTTCCAGCTGACTGATACCATTGTGTCGGACCTCGTTTCCTCCACCAGAGAACCAATCTGATTCCGGCGGCCCCTTCTCCGCCTACCGCCGCCCTTACTGAAGACCTCCAGGCTGACGTTGACTGTCTCCGACCTCCTCAGTTCCTCCCAACCGACTCAGCCGCCTCCAGAACTTACCGCTGCCTCTGTCCAAGTTTTTATGTCGTTTCCCTGAGCCGAACCAGTGAATCCTCGCATTGTATGACTGCAGCCACACTCCAGCCCGTTCCCCCACAGGTTCCAGAAATTCTTCATACGCGTAAGCTTATGGTATACCTCTCTTCCCCTCCTCACTCGTGAATTGCTAGTATAATAACATGCTAAGTTGTAATTGATCTTTACGAGTCAGAGCTTGCTTGCCCGAGTTAATATTATTTCCTGTTTGTCATTAATTTCATCTCTATTGCCATTTTCCTCTCTTGAGGCGCTTACAAATGATAGTCCTCTTACGTGCGTGTACGAACTCTAGGCCGGTTATCTTGAAATTACTCGTGAAAGTTTACCTGTGCCACCTTATTTTAAAAGAGAACGCAAATTTACTTTTAAAATCAAATCCTTGATTTCGGAATGCATCAATAACTATAGTTGATCATGCTCATTTTTCGAAGATTCCAGCCTTCTTTGCCAGAGCCATGCTGGCCGCACCTCGAGGGATATTGATCTTACATTGTCTTTGAATCAGGTTAGATCCTACCAGGTAACAATCATTAAAAATACAACAGAGATAGGATTAAATCAGTCTAAATTTCTCCTCAATTGGTCGCAGGAATTGATCACAGTAAACTCGGCCAATCTGGTAAACAGCACATCCTGTAGTCATAGGATTCTATATGCTATTACATTCAAGTGTTATCTCTCTCCACTACTAATATGGTATCATCTATGGGAGAAAGTTCCGGAAAGAACCCGACGAAAAATGAATCAGGTTCTCCTATTCTACGAGGTTTATGCGTTTTTCGACTGGCTGGGCGATGTCACGGACCTATTCCTTGCATGAGTTGGTGCACCTGACACATGCAGATTCTTGGGCAAAATGATTAATATATAATAATATATTAATTTGTACAACCAATTGGTATTATTGATGCATAGACATTAATTTATGTAACCCTAAATCTTATTTTCAATATAATATTTCATTCATCACAACAAGTTCAACTAGACATGAAAATTGTAATGCATGCTCTGGGTTTATGGTAATAGGTACAGCCTCCTTGTTCATCACACTGCTGACGAGCTGCGGAAATTTGGTTTTACTGAAGCCATGATTGATGACCAGATCTGGTATTTCTCATCAGCTTTATTGGGGTTTTATGATGAATTTTATGCTAATTGCAAAATTTGTTAGGTTATTTTAATTGCGATTGCATTCTGTTTGGCGGGGCTTCTCCGACTTTAGTGTTTAGCAAAGGATGACCGCCAAACGCGGGATCCATTTAGGCGGCCGGACACGGAGCGGAATGCTGCTCCGTGAAACTCACCCGCCTATTTGGGCAAGTATCCGAATTGGACGGACCGCCGAAACCCCGCCAAATGGGCCCCGTAAAACTGCATGCATATACTGACCGCTCTTTATCTAAATTCTGCACCTGCTATACCCTTTTACCTGCATGTCTAGATTTTATTTTTGAATGTATTAACTGACTGTGAAGGCAGAGGAGAGCGAATCCAGGGGAACTGAATTATGATAGCTTGACCACGGGACCTTCTTTCTTCACCCATTTTGACTGACAGGTGTGCATATATTACATATCATTATTGTGATTAATTATTATAGACCGGCAACGGCCGGTAGCTTGTACAGTCGCTGTTTATATATCCAAAAAGAAGAAGAAAATGCTCATCTCCCCCTAAAACTCTTAATATCCAACTGATGCTGTACCAACGGTTTCAGATGATCCTGTGATCATATTTATTTATCATTCTTTTCGTCATATAATAGTAGGCCCCACTGGGTCTTTTCATGTATGTGGTAAAACAAATTTCTTGTAGAAGGTAAAATTTTAAAAAATCTAAATAATGCAAGTTGGTTTGTTTCTGGAATAAAATCATATAAATTCTTTTAGATACCCACGATATTTTGGTATTCTCTCAACTTATAACTAAAACACTATTGGGGTGGAAGGGCCGCGGCCCATGCGATCCGTTCTCGGGCGAGCCGATAGGGTCGCATCAAAATGCGGCCTGTTCACCTGTGGGGCAGGTTAGGGCCGCATAAAAAAAGTGCGACCCTATCGGCTCGCCCGAGAACGGATCGCACAGATCGCATGGACCGTGACCCGGCTCTCATCACCAACTGAGCTGCAGATGGATAAGCTGCGACACAAAAAAACTAATTCTCGGATAATTAATGAAGGATCAGCGGGAAATTTTCCGCCACGCTCCGCTGTGGGGATGACACGATGCATCCATGTCGCACGCACCATGTGGGCTCCCATTCAAATATATTCGCTGGAACCACCTCCATTCACTTGCTAGCGCATACAAATTTATGCTCAAAAACACCTTTGAGAACTAATCAGGGGCTTCCCTTCCCAAAGAGAATTGATTGCGATCAAATTATCGTTCAAAAATCTCAATTCTTAATCACTATTATTTTATTCATTAAAAAAAAAAATAGAATGTTTTTCTGAAAATGCTATAAGACATTTGAAAGTAATTTACTACCAAATCTGGTTGCACCGTTTACAAAATGTCATATTCTGATGGACAATTCACTCCAATTAATCATTAAAACTGATTGTGCAAGTACTAATTAATCGCTTAGATGGGGCCTACTCGCCCAAAATCTACAGTTCACAGCGATAACTTTAAAAAATAACAAAGAAAAGGAGTGAATGTATCTTATTTCTCTTATCACCAAAATATTGATATATGTGACACCAACATATAATAATTTTTTGGGGTAAAATGGAGTTGAAAACAGACTGGATCCGCAAAATGTATACGAGCGAGAAATCAAAACACCGCACAACCTCAAAAAAGTCGGCAAAACAAGACCGTAAACACCTAACATTGGAGGGCATGCATATTCATTTCTTAAATGATGAACAAGCATCCAATTGAAATCATACACATACACCAAAAGGTATAACACACTCCACTCCCAAGGCAAAACATTGCTGATCAAATGAAATCCAAATACAGTGACAACTTTGAATGGATGGATTCTCATCATGCAGTTTAACTTGTTCTTCGTGTCGCTGTTTTTTTTAAAGCTAAGCCTCGACGAGCACGGCTATTCAGAAGAAGGTGCCTTCGGGAGGCTGAGCGAGTTTCCGGTTATGCGGAGCGGCCATCTCCTTCTTCAGCTGCGTCAGCACATGCTCCATCGTGTACTCGCGCTGCCAGTTCGCCAGCATGGTGAACTTCTTCGGCTCTACCTGCATTTGTTCAACCAAACATGAGCTCAACGGATAGCTCTTAGCATATAGCAGCAAAGATTTGTCTAGATTCATGAAACACTTGAAAAGGAAAAATGAGAGATACAGGTGAGATGGAAAGAAAATAAACCATATCAACACATTTATCAACAACTGCCCAAGACAGTGATATTTTTTCGGAGTTTATGGGATCTAATATTGCAGTAACATCTTATGCCTCTTTTCTTAAAGTACCAAAATTTTCCCTCCGAGTTTGTCACGTTTAAGGTTGTAGATGTGGGATGTCGGTTTCATGTCAGTTTGAGTTTGAAATGTGTTGGATGTCGGATTGCAGAAAATGTGGGGTTCTAATAAATAAATTTATTCATATATATACACATTTTTTAAATGTGTCAGTAATGTATATTTATAAATTACACTAAACATAATTTATATGCACATAATGTATGTCATTAAATTATACAAGAAAGATGTGTGAACGACAATAAACGACATAAAGAGCATCAAATGAGAGCAGATGAGAAAGTCATCGAAGCAAGGCTCAGAGAGATCTGCGAAACGAAGCACCAAACAAAATATTACCGCTCAGTAGCTTAAAAGAAATGAAAAAAATATTTTAATACTCTACCGATATATCGGCCGCGTAATATTGACCGATATATCAGGTAAAATGATATATTGGGCGATATTTTCAAAAATGACATTTTCTTTTAAAATATTGATGTCATAATATTTTTTTCCCCAAAACCTTTATGTCGGCCAACATCTACAACACAGATCACATTTACGTAGCACCCTAATCCATGAGGATTTTTGGATGACAGATAATGTCATCAAAAAGCTTCAATAGGTTACCAAATTTACACTTTGATTTAAATTGAGTTATTTACAAAAAAGAGACCCACATTTATACCCCCTCTATTATATAAATTAACAATGACACTCCAAAGTCCAAACTAAGCAAACATAAAATCTCCCAATTAACATCATACATTATAAGTGCACCCCCCTCCCAGTGCTAAGAATATATCAATATATTGTCCATCAGATTTTTCTGTTGTATTCTTTAAAAAAAATCACTATTTTAAGAGGGGGGTAATATCGTCTTTACACATCTATCATTTGAGTTTGTTGGCATTTGTGAACTCAGAGATGAGGTTTTGATAATTTTCAAAGGTGGGGAGGAGGTTCTGAGAAGAACATCGTAATGAACCCCAAAAAGAACTAACAGTCCAGACCTCAATCTTAAATTCTTATGACAAAGGTTACTTGCATTTAAAAAAAAAAATCAAATGGAAAATTTTGAATCTGTTGAGCACGGGTTTTCTGCTCCGGTGAGTTTGGACAAAAACACCACCGTCATAGAATGTATGTTTGACATGATAACGGTTATGACCGCCACCAAGAAAAGAAAAGTAGTTTTGAACATAAAAGTGGATGAAGTTCCTTAGGTGAGGTCGGGCATTCACGAACAATGGTTCATAACTAGCTTTCACGGTTGCCGCCGCCTCGCCAAACGGAGTCTAAGACTTTTTGTCAAACTTCCTTTTTAATATTTGCAATAGCAGGACTTATAAAATGGGGATCATTATCAACGATTACACTTATATTATTTTTTGGAAATTCTAGGAATGTAACAATATATAGCTGCTACTTAATTGCATGTCCATGTCAATTGTTTGTATCCCCGGCTCATGTCCGTGATAAATAGCATATGGCGTAGTTATACATGGATTTCCAAGAACCCTAAAACATTTAAAAAAAACGGCGAACCAAACTTTAAGGGAAAAAATGAACAAAGCTACGGATTCAGAAGTACATAAAACGATTCAACGGTTAAGCTGCTTTTATTCCTACGAAAATAAAGAGGCGATAGGAGAGAGAATATATACCGCTCCTGTGTCATGGTTAACGCAACTCATGTTTACTCGAGAGTGGAATCGGACGGATGGTGGCTTGTCTGGATAGTCTTTGTCGCAAAACAACTTAAGTTGGTAAATCCTTCCTTCATGAACAGACTGCTAGAGCATGACAGCACAATGCATTAGAACAAATTATAATTCAGGATTCAGCAATACAGTTTTCATAATAATTAATAATAATAATAAAATACTCTACATTGTGAGGGCCAATTATAGTCCCTGTCCAGGAGCGCATGTAAATGTCATCTGCATCATCCATCCCATAGCTAACAGTCCCATCGCCTATACCCTTCTCTCCTCGCTCAAGCTCTTCAAGCAATCTGAAGTTCCGAGGAACTGTGCACGGACGCACAAGCATCAAAAATTAAATCATTGATATCAAAATCAAGTTCAGCAATCCCATCAGATTCTTAAGATGAAAATTTTAGCCGAGATGTCTGCTAGAGGTGCATTTTGGAGCCGCAAGTTTCCAAAAAGGACTTCAAGCCTAAAAAAAGACTTGATTTTTTATCTATCACTGTATCTTTTAATTTTACAACTTTCATTTTAGAATTTTATTAGTATGGGGGTCCTCTTTTTATGCAAAAAGACCAGGACTATTTAAGCTCAGGAGATGAAAGAAGAAATAAAGCTACCTAATCTAAATTCCTCTCTCAACTTCTCTTGCTAGGAACACCCAGGCCTAGGCAGATATTCTCCCTCTTCTTCCTCTCTCTTATTAAAATCTTCTTCCTCCCATCTCCTACATATAGTTCCCTCAGATTTCCTTCATAGAAAATCACAAGAAATCGCCAGGAAGAGGGGAAGAGCAATAACATTCTACCCGATCCTTCATCGTCCCATGACGCAATCCTACTTCCGAGCAAATATCAACATCTCATACCTACAAGCATCTTTCATTCAAATTAATTTCATTTCAACTCTTTTAATCTTTTAACAAATGCACTACAGCAGTCCTTCATTTGAGATTCAAGTGCATCCAAATAGATGCCTGTTTGTAGCATTGTATTATAAAATTTACACATATTACTAGTATTTCGCATTTCTCAATCCTTTCTGATTCATGTTAGTGTGAAACCCAGACCAAAGATAATCATTATATATCATAATCTGAAAAAAAGGTAATCAAGAAAGCCTAAAATTCAGATTAGTTAGCGTCATAATGGGATTAAGTTTGCAAGTTAACATATCATGATTGCACAGACAGTGTGGGTAAAATATATGTAGAGTAACATGGAAGGATGTAAATACATTAAAGACTAAGATACTATTCAGGTACATAAAGGAATAACTCATTACATGGGCTTCAGATGGACATGGCATACCTCTAAAATTCACGAACATCACATTATACAAACAAGACACATGTGTTCATACTGCGCAGAAAGAAAAAAATATGGTAGAAGGTGTCCAAATAAAACGAACAAGACACGTGCGTTCGTCTAAGGTGTCAGGCCAGGCCATTAAAGCAGCGGCAATTCACAGATACAAATGGCATTTACCAAGAAAGTAATTTATCAAAGAAAGAATAGACATTGACAGTTGATTCTTTGATTACAGTAGAGACCCTTAATCTTTAATTTGTTGAGAAGGTAGCACACGCCTAATATTAACATCAAAACAAATAAAGATTCATCTAGATATGTTTTAAAAATTCATAAAAAATTGTAGGTATCGAAATGAAGAAAGAAAAAATTGTACGAAGAAGACAAGATTACAATATTACATTCCAATACAAGAGACATTCTGTTATGGATCTGTTACGGATCCTCCATCAGTTATCTATTATTATATGTATTAAGTTGAGTCGAGTGTATTATTAGCGCCGTATGTGTCTAGTCGTAGTCGTCATTATATTTTAATATTTTAGAGTCTATTGTTGTATTTACATTTAAGCCATCCGGGGATCCTATATATAGACCCCTTGTCATATATGAAGGGATTATCAATAAAAAAATCTATTTTTCTAAACCCTAAAGAGATTTTGGAAGCTCTCTCTTGAGCACGCCCCGCTTAGGCAGCCAAAGTCAAGGTTGTTGGATCGTCAGGAGGCTCTGTAGTATCTCCTCCGTCATCATCTCCACCTTCTGCCACTCCTCTGTCAACTTTCGAGTTGGCCCATAACACATACCTTCATAGATCATACACTAGAGAATACAGAGTTAGAAAGACACTAAATATGAGATTTAAACAAATACATTTTAAAGGAGCCCGATAATATTGCGCTGCTACCAACTTGTGCCCAAGTAGCGGCTTTCAGGTTCTTCTTGTCATTCAGGAGAGTCTGTTGGGGGCATATATCTAACAATTTACCGTCTTTGAAAATATACCTTGTCCCCAAGGCCGAGTGAAGGGAAATAGTGTTGGAAGCAATATTTCAAAGTGGGTAGAAGCAAAAGGGTGGGACTAATACGCCTATATAGTAATCTAGACCATAATAAAGGTCTGACAAATTTGTATGAATCTTTAACAATGTCAGTGGGGTAAAGACTTTGAATGATGAAAAGGAGACATAATTGGGGCACGATGTTGGTGTTGGCAGGGCGTCGTGGAGGGCAAGTGAGCCAGAGACCAGTGTTGTGAATATCGGCAGACATAAAAGTTTTCATGGACAAAACAACACGATTTCGATCTTTTTTTGGCAAAATATCATTTTGGAATATAACAGCTAATATACCAGCTATCACCGAAATATCAGTCGATATATTCCGGCGATATATCGGCTTACTCCTTTTTTATTTAGCGCCTTTAGTTTAATAGACAACGAAACGAAACCATTTCTTTATGTATGTTTACTACTCTACTTATAGAGTTATACAATTATTACTTGTGTAATATAAAACGTTTATATTAGTTTGGTATTAGAAGTTAAATAAATGTCAAATTATTCATATATCAAAATATATAAATTAAAAAATGATTATATTAATATATAATTAGGTATATAGATAATTAAATATTGAAACTCGATATATGAAATATCTCCTGATATATTAAAACTGACATGAAAAACTCAAACCATTGTGTTCTCGACATCCGACATCTGCAACCTTGTTAGAGGTAAGGCGAACTATCGAAGTTACATTGAGATTCCCACCACCAGTCTAATATGCAAAATTATCTCTCATAGTTATGTAAAGCATCAATCATAACATTCTCATTTATACCATGATTGACTTGTCTATGAATGACTATTTTACTGACCACAACTCAATTCCACACAATATAAAATTGGATGAATTATAGTTTAATAAAATTCACTATAAAATGTCAATGATATTCTATTATTGCATAGTTCTTCTAAAGTACTGCAGATCACTCGATCATAACTTCAAAAATTATACAATCATTTGCATCCACGTTCTATTAATAATAACTCAAGATTTTAAACCAATCAGGTTCATGTATCATATCATAGTCAATAGAAAACATTTTTATGAATCATTATTTTCCAATTTTTCTTGTTAAGCATTATTTGAGGTGCTAAACCATTTTCTCAAAAAAAATCGAATAGCCTTGAACCTGCTATTTAGGTCCTGCTCATTTTCCCTCACAATCCTTAACACCAACAATATACACTAGTCTAATAGATGCATTTTATACCATTTGTTATACACATTCAAAACACCGAAGTATATACTTTAACTACCTTATCTTGAATAGACGCTACCATCATTCCTCTTAACATAATTATTTCTTAATTTACCATTCCTAACTTTGCCGGCATCTATCTTAACATTCTCATTTAAATCTCACCCAACTTGAATATCAATTACTTATTAACTACATAATACTCGAATTCATATAATAAAGCTCATATAATTGTATTTTATAAACTTTATCTTAAATTTTTAAAATTTCCTTTTACCTGCAACTCTTCCAGGCACAACCATGCCTTAGTTTTAGATGCTATACCATCACCATTTCCAACTTCTCTAAATAATAGGCTTATGATACTTAAAATACACACACACACACACACATATATAACATTGATTAATAATTCAATAGCCTGGTCATTAAATTTGTATAGCATATACTTAATCTTGTTGACTACTTTTCACATATTCCAATAAATACTTAACTAACTTAAACAATAGCATTTGTAAGAATATAAACCAAAGAAACTCACTTTGAATATCATTTTTAACCATCTGCATAACAAATAAAAACTGTATGGACTTATTAAGGCTTCGTTTGGCGCGGTGGTGGCGGTCGTGAACGCCGTGGTCATGAACCGTCGTTTGTGAACGCCCGAACTCACCTAAAAAATCCATGCATTTTATGCTCAAAATTAGTTTATTTTCTTTATAGCGGTCGTAACCTTTGTCTTGCCAAACATACATTCTATGATAATGGCGTTTTTGACCAAACTCACCGGAGCAAATAAGCTGCGCCAAACGTAGCCTAAGTTTTGATAGTTTTGATAAGAAGATTTGTCGTCACTCAGATGCATCTTATGATATACTAGATAGAGTTTAATGATCTGAGGATTAGATTGTGGGTAAATAAGATAGATCGTGGGCATTCAACGAACTGATAAAAAAATAGATCGTGGGATTCCATCAATATAAGGAGACCCTTAAGGAGTTATGATGTATCTTTTGAGTCTTAGTCTTTGGGTCTCCCATTGGAGAGGGGAGTGCTTTGGTGGACCCATCCTCCGGGTGCTTGGCGAGAGCTCGTCTCTCGATTGTATCTTTTATTTTATGCAATGCAATTTCAGTTCTGGATAGCGTGAGTCTATCAACCTTGTCATGTAAGAAAGCAATCAAGTTTTTTTTCTCTCTTTAAAATTCATCTCTCTCTCTAAGCCCGATGCCTTCCTCTAGGGTTTCCTCTCATCCTCTTCCCCAAGCTTCTTCTTCTTTCCTCTACCCCTATTCTAGGGCTTGCCCTTGTATCCCCTCCTCCAAAGATCGTCTGCCAAATGAGCACATAACATATTTGGTATCATAGCTTTTTCCTCTCTCCGCTGCGATTTACAACAGCCCGACGGAGTCCCAACCTGCTGCTTCCTCGACGCCCGTGGCCACGCTCGACGACGCCACACATCTTCCTCCTAGGCATCTTCTCTTCTGGAGCCGACATGCCTCGGTAGCGTCGATCCTTCCTCCTTAACAGCGCTTGTCGACCTCCGTTGATTCCAACTGTGTCGACTTCGGAACTCATCATCGCATTGCTAACAGTATCCGCCTGTGCCTTCGTCACCCTTTCCGTCCATGTCTGTCGCCTTCTTCAGGCGTCCCTGCTAACGCATCAACGGAAGCCCTCTCCTCGTCATCTGCCAATGAAACTGCTGCACTCTCGTCTCTGCCAGAGGCCACGATGCCCTCCCTTCCTGTCGTCTCCTTTGAGCAAGCTTCTCCATCGTCCGCATGTTTCTCCTCCGCGCAGCCATCGACCATCATCAATCGTTTGTAGCAACTGATTTCTCCCCGCATCTTCACCGTCGCCGTAGATTCCGCTTCTGCTAGGGACATCGAGGCTTTCTCGATATCGCTCAGAGCATCGAGCCCTGCGTACATGCTTGATCGAGCCCCGCGGGGACCACATTCCAGCTCACGCAAGCTCCGCCCTTTTTCCCTCGAGCCGCCCGCAATAATACGCCCTCGAGCCCACCAAACCGCAGAAGCTACTTACTTGATTCATTGAGCAATTGATTCTTGAATTAATTTCTTAATAGTTAAGCATGTTACACCGTAAGCTAAGCATCGTTGGGGACGCCGCCATCAATTCACTGCTCTTGATGTTCGACGCCAAGTTCGCACGTTTCACCGCAACTCTGGTCGAACACTTCAGGGACCTGCTTCCATCGGTGTTATCGTTGATTACACCGCTACAAGTTTTGCCATGTCGGGACCATCCAGTCCACCTACAAACGCCACTTCCACCTTCCCCGCCGCCGACTGGCCTCGTGCAATCACCGCCTCAGCTGGTCACGGACGTGTCGCCGCTCTCCACAGTGATTTTCACCCCACCATTACTTTTTGTGGTGCCTACCCCGCCATTTCCACCACTGACATCGTCGCCTCTCAGCCCAGTGGTGGTGCTGCCACAATTTGTACCTCCTTCGTCTGTCCCAGCGACCGTTATTCCGCAGCTTCCTCTGGCCACCTCACCGCCTATTCTGCCAGTCCCTGCTCTGTCGGCCCATCCGATCACCTCGCCACCTCTTCTCCGGACACCCTCGCCGCCGACCCCTCCGGATTCGTTCCCGCCACAACATGTTGCCCCGTCGGCACTGCCGCTCCTCACCGTCGGTGCAGTGAAGCGCTACCAGGAGCTCTTTTGGCGTGAAATCAAGGAGCCAGAGGATCAGTTCCTCTGAGACTGTTCGAGCTTGTGGACAAGCTCGATTTCAAGAACGGGTGGAATGTTATGGATCCCACACCGTTAATTATCTAGTATTATAGTCTTTTTATATTGAGTCGTATTGTATCGAGTCAAGTGTATTAGGTGTTTCAGTTCCATTGGGGCGTCGAGTCAAGTTATGTGTGTCGTAGTATTTTATGTGTTTTAATATTTCACATAGTTTCTTTGTATCGGGTATTTACGCCTGTATGTTTGGGGCCTTATATAAGGAGGTTTCGTCATGTAAGAAAGCAAGCAATGAACTATCAAGTTCTTTTATCTCTCTAAAATTTCTTTTTCTCTCTCTCTCTCTAAGCCCGCTGCCTTCCCCTAGGGTTTCCTCTCATGCTCTTCCCCAAGCTTCTTCTTCTTTCCTCCACCCCCATTCTAGGGCTTGCCCTTATATACCCGCCTTCATTGATCGTCAGCCAAATGAGCACATAACATTATCTAGCAATTACATTATTATGAGTCTTTATGTATCAAATCGAGTTGTATAAGTCGAATTGTATTGACTCGAGTCATATTGAGCCGAGTTGTATGAGTCAAATCTAATCGAATTACGAGTTATAGAGTCTTAGTGTTTTAATGTTCACGCATCTCTTTACACTGGGTATTTGCACACATGCCATCGGGATCTTATATAAGGGGACCCTTGAGTCATGTATGGGGTATACAAGAATTAAATCAAAATTTCTCTTCTCTAATACTTCTCCTTCTCTCTCAAGTCTCCTCTTCTCTTCCTTTAGTTCTTCTCCTCTTCATCCCCATTCTAGGGTTATCCCCCTTGTATCTCCGCCTCCTCCGCTGTCTCTGACGACGTCCCAAAATAGAGACATAACAAATTTGGTATCAGATTCATCCTTTCTCCATTTCTGGTGGTATCGCGAGCATATTCGCAAGAAACATCCCAGCCCCGTCATCTGCAACGGAAGTCGTACCGCGACACTCGTCTGCTTCTAGAGACGTGTAAGGGGGCGCTACCCGCATCCTTCCCTTAATCCCAGCACCCTTCCCGTGATCGACTCCGCCAGCGCACGCCAGCGGTAACAAGTTCACGCACAGGTAAAGGGGTCCATGTGCTTAGGCGTCTTCCAGTTCATCTGCTGATCACGCCTCATTCGACTCCAGCTCGCTGACGCATCTTTTGTGTCACAACCTTCCAGTGATCGACTCCTTCAGAGCGATCGATCCTCCATTTTCCCTTGCTGCAATCAACATAGATCCCTCTGTCTCTATCGTCTCGATCAACAGCGCACAACAACAACTTCAACCTCAATAGACAGCATGTTGCGCCTTCGACCTCCTTCCATCGTCGAGAACGAGCCCCACACCTTTCTATTAACAGTCGTTCCATTGTACCCTGCCTGCAACAGCACCGCAGAGCATTTATAAAGACCCGCGCTCTGTCGTTCTCGTGCCAACCATGTTCCTTGAGTCGCACACCGCATACTGCACGTCGCAAGTCTTTTTATAGGTCATGCTGGGCTCTCCAAACAGCAGCTTTATCGAGCCGCCCTGTAATTAATTGATTTAATGGGCTCTCCAAACAGTATCTTTCAACCCTGTTCCTTGAGCCGCACACCGCATACTGCACGTCGCAAGTCTTTTTATAGGTCATGTTGGGCTCTCCAAACAGCAGCTTTATCGAGCCGCCCTGTAATTAATTGATTTAATGGGCTCTCCAAACAGTATCTTTATCGAGCCGCCCTGTAATTAATTGTTTAATGTATTAATTCTTAATTGGATTAATTACTCAATCAATTAATTATGTTGGACATAAAGATAAGTGTCGCGGAAGAGGACTTTGTCCGTTTGATGCTAGGGAGATGTTGGCTGCCAAGTCGCGACTCAACGACCACATCAACCGATTGGTGTTGTCGGGATATTTCGAGGTTCCGCTTCCACCAACACAGTCGTCATCCTAGACTGAACATGTTGCCGCCCCTTCCATCCCAGCTTGGCCGGTCCCATCACCGACGATTGCTTCATCGAGGTCGCTGATTACACTGACACAACTTCTATCGCCCCGCCGTCGATTCCACTACAACAATCACCGCTCCCACCGCCGCTCTTCACAATTCTTATCGTTCCATTGTCACCTCTAGTGGTTTTCGCCTTGCAATTTCCACCAACAACATGGTTGCCTCCTAGCCCATCGGTGGTGTCGCCATCGTTAATTCTCGTAGTTGCCCTCCCACAAACTTTGCTCTGGCCACCTGCTCTGCCGGCCCATCAAGATCCATTCCTTCTGTCGACTGTTTCCCAATCGGTGTCGCTGCTTCTCACCTCTGCAGCTCGCATGCATCCCGGTATTTCTTCGCCCTCGTCCGTCCACCTCGCCTCACCTCCAGATATGTTTGAAAGTCTCTCAGCATGTACCACTGCCACACCCGCTCCGTACAGTCTCTTATACCATCTAAGAGCGCGCTGGCGACCCGCCGCTTGATGCAGCCTCCGCTACAGCGACGTGTTACAAGGAGTGGTACCGACGATCGCCACAGCTCATTTTCAACATGTTCCTTCGTCGCCCTCGACTGCCCACAACCATCGGGCCCCCTCGCCCCGCCTCCAGATATTACGCACGACAGTCTTCCCTTCGCAAGTACCTCAGCCCCGCCAGATCCTTGCCACCCTTTGTGACATCGGAGAGCATGTTGACGACCTGCATCTCGATGCAGCCACCACTACAATGACGCATTACCGGGAGCTATTCTGGCGAGAAATCAAAGAGCCCGATGATCAGTTCATCAAAGAACCGTTCTAGCTTGAGGGCAAGCTCGATTTGAATGACAGGTGGAATGTTATGGGTCACACGTCGTCAGTTATCTAGCAATTACATTGTTATGAGTCTTTAGGTATCAAGTCGAGTTGTATGAGTCATGTCGTATTAAGTCGAGTTGTATGAGTTGAATCGAGTCGAGTCGTAGTTATGGGTTATTAGAGTTTTAGGCTCTGTTCGTTTAGCAGAATTTGGGAGAAAGGAATTGGAATTGACCCAATTCCAATTCCCGAAGGAATTAGAATTGAAGTCAATTCCAATTCTGCTGCTCAGCTGAATGTAGGAATTCTGTCACAGGAATTCCGTTGTTCGGTTGCATGTTGGAATTCAGTCAACATTGCACTAGGAGAAAGAAATTAGAGTTGTCGATCTCATAATAAAACACCAAAACTAGAATTGCAAAATTACCCTCATAAAAAAATTTAAATACTATAAAATCAAATATAAACTACAAAAAACTGCAAGTTGACCAAACTTTTAGTACTAGAGATGATATGGAGAGATAAAATTGCAATATATCTCACTAACTCAACTTATGCTTAAACATGGCTACAAGTTTGGTATGTGCTTGGATTAAATAAAACGAAAGAAAGCTTCTACATAGTAAGCATATATGAGTTATGTCTTAGAAATTTCTTTGATTAGAAGACAAAAAAGCTTTCAAATTTTCGACAGAAGAAGAAGAAAAACAGTCATTTGGTCCTATATCTTCTATTAGAAATTTTCGGTACCCAAAGTACACTAGAGACTATGGTTTTGAAGAATAAAAAGATCATCAAATGGTATAAAACTGAGCAATTTTCAGAGTAAAAGAACTTTAAAAATCGACATTTGAATCTTCACAAGCTCACTAAACAGTCTGAAACAAAATTAAGCAATGTGAGCTTGTGTTGAAGCAGAAACAAAATCCAAGAAGAGTTCTATGAGGAAAATGTGAAAGAGATTGAAGAAATGGAAACCTACGGAAGGCGAAGAGGAGTAAAAGGACGCTGGCTAAATAAGAATCCGGACGGACACGGGCCTTGCTGTTGTAAAACAAGATGTGCCCGCTGCTGCGCTCAAACAGGGAGGGACGCGTGTCGCTGTTGCGCTCGAAGGAAGAGTCGGGAGAGAAGCTCCTTGCTGAGGAGTCGGAGGGAACCTCATTGCTACGCTTGATGAAGTAGTCGGGAGGGACGCAGGCTCCTATGAAAAATCACAATTCTTAGGTCGAGGTCAGAAATAGGGGGAGAAATTGTGCTACATTCAATTCCCTGCTTTAAATTCCAATTCCCATGGACTTTCTTGAATTTGGGAATTGAATTCCAATTCCCATGGAGTTTCTTGAATTTGAGAATTGAATTCCAATTCCCATGGAGTTTCTTCAAATTGGGAATTGAATTCCAATTCCCATGGAGTTTCATGAAATTGGGAATTGAATTCCAATTATATCCCTCCAATTCCTCCCAAACGAACGAGGTCACAGTGTTTTAATGTTCAGGCATCTCGTTATATTGGTATAGTCTCCTCTTCTCTTCCTATAATTCTTCTTCTCCTTTTCATCCCCATTCTAGGGTTAGCCCCACGTGTATCTTTGCCACCTCCGACAACATCCCGAAATAAGGACATAACTGTCTAGTTTATGAATCTTCATTTTTCATTTGTTTCTGTCAAGTATTGTCCATGACGTTAAACTTAAATTAAGTAAATTACTTTGAACAACTGTCATTCATGTTACTACGATTTCATCTCATCTGCTTAATCAATAATCATTCGACAGTGCCTTTTACATACTCGCTAAACCACCTTAGCCTATTTTCAGTTATCTTATGTCACTCTCTAACATAGTCATTCATTAATCCATCTTTTCTAAATTTGTATGAATGAAGATATAGCTAATGGATAAAGATAGACCATTCATCAAGTCATCATTAATCAATTTGCGGAGATAAGATGTCGAAAGAACCTTAAAATCATTATTCATCAGGCATGCACAACAACAACAACAACACTCAAGCCTTTATCCCACCATAGTGGGGTCATCAGGCATGCACAATATGAGAAAATTAACAAAGACAGATCACCCATCAAGTAATGAATAATAGTAGACCGATTAAACTAAACAACAATGTTTCACATAAAAGACCACATGTTGTCAAATACAAGGGTTCGAATTATGAACATGAATAAATGCCATATGTTGCAAAATGATGTACTATTGGATATATCTTTAAAAAATATCACGAGTTGCATGCTTGCATATAGACAATAAAGTTTATTGAAATGCTTCAACTAGCAATGCATTTGCATACAAAATTATAAACTATAACTGGCCAAAAAACATTGCATCTGAAATTATAATAAGATAATGTTTATTGAAATGCTCATAGTGGAACCGAAAGAGTCTGGGAGATGAGCTAAGAAAGAAGAATAAGTTCCCAGCTATACCGACAAATCACTCTTCGATGGTTTTGGGTCAACATAGAGGAGTTGAGAAACTGAAGCTTCAACATAGCGGGGAAGATATCAAGAGAATATCTGATGATTAGCAAAGCTTGATAAAGGAAGCTTCAACAATGTAGAGAAGGGTGACATTCGACAAAGGAAGATGCAACAACATAGGGATGAGGTCAAATTAGTCTTTGGAGAAGATATAGACTTTAGCAGAGCTCGGTAGAAGAAGGTTCAGTGCAGGAAACACTCGACCTGGAGAGCGCAGACAATCGAAGAATTGTTGAAGACAAAAGCTCGACTTAAGGCCGAGAAAGGAGAATCATCGAAGGAGCTGAGAGAGAAGAAATGTTGAAGGACTCGAGAGAGTAAAATCTTCGAAGTAAGAAGACGCGAACGCAGAAAGGCATATGCAAATGTAGTCATTTAAGTTAAGGATTAAATTTTTAATGCTTTAGCTTTAGAAAATAATAACAAAAAACTGTGCTATATCGGACTCAAAATATCACATGGTATATCACGTCAAGTAGCCCTGCGAGGGTGCGGTTCGGTGCGGTTTGGGGACAAACCGAAACCGCACCGCAGGGGTGCGGTTTTCGACCGGCCAAAACCGCACCGAAACCGTGCGGTGCGGTTTGGTTTCGGTGCGGTTTGGCGTCGGTTTGTGCGGTGCGGTTTCGGTTTTTTGACAGTTTTTCTGATACTTTAACAGCAGCGCGCGTCTCGGGTTTTTGATACTTATTTATGGTCATTTAACATCATATCATCAACCAAGTCACACAATCATTATTGTGGGCATTTAATCAAATGTCATATGAGCATCTTTCTAAAATGAGAAGTGGTTGTGAATGACAGAAATAACTAAAATAACTAAAATGACAGAAATAACTAAAATAGCTAAAATAACTAAAATGTCTAATACTTATTTATGGTCATTTAACATTATTGTGAATGACAGAAATAACTAAAATTAGTAAAATAGCAAGCTTATTACACAGGTTGCCTAAGGAGCCATCCTCGATTACCTTAGACCTCCTTAGTTCCAGACTTCCAGTAGATGATTCAAGTAAATGTCATAGTGACATAGTGTTCCAGACTTCCAGCTTCCAGAAGACCAAATAGAGCACTGAGACAGGGAAGAAGAGTTCCAGTAAACCAGGGTATGCAGCTCACACAGCATAATTTCGATATTCTACCCACACGAGAATATCGAGCAGGTGCTTTAACCTTTAAGCCTTTAATAGTTCCAACTTCCAACAAGGATATGGACCATATGGTATGTACATCATCGGGCATATCCTTGGCTATATCATCGAAGGAAGGTACTCGGTTGAGGTAAAGCCGTAAAGGTCTAAATTGATAGTTTGCAGAAATTTGAACTAAATCACTAAATCAGTGAATGACAGTCGACAGATTCACAGAAATTATAAATTTATAACCTAAAATCCTAAATCAGTGAGTCACAGAAATTATAACCTAGATCGCCGGCTTAGAGGGCTGGAGGTTGAAGCCGCTGGGGATTGTAGGAGTTGGAGACTTGGAGTGGTCGCACGCCGCTCGCGGTCAGAGAAAATGTGGCAGCGCCGCAGCGGAGGAAGATCGCCAGATCGAGGGAGGCAGGAGGCTAGGTTTCGGCGCAGCAGTGAAAGATCACCAGTCGGCACTCGGCAGTTGCCAGATCGTGGCAGCGCAGCAACGACTCAGCGAGCCCTAACTCTGCGTCTCGCCGTCTCTGCGCCGTCGGCCCGTCGGATCGTCGCCCTGGAGGCTGGAGCCTGGAAGTCTGCTGCGGTTTTAAGTTTTAATTAATGAGAATTGAGAAATGACTATTGAGTATATAAATTAGTCTGCCGACTGTGAGACCGAGAGTCCAACTTTCCGAGACCTGTTCGCCAATCGCCCTTCGCCGGTTCGGTTTTATTTTTTAATATCTTATTTTCGAGAGGGTTGCGGTGCGGTGCGATTCCGCCGGTTTCTAAAAATCCTAAATCAAGCCGAACCGAAATAGTGCGGTTTTCAAACCCCTAAAACCGAACCGCACCGCACCCGATCGGTTCGGTTTGAAATGGGGTGCGGTTTTGCGGTTTGGTGCGGTTTTCGGTTTTCCTGCACAGGGCTAACGTCAAGCCAATATATTTATAGATATTTAAAAAACAAGTTTCTTTAAAAAATGTGTTGTGGCTATTTTCTCCTAAACCCAACATTTCGGCCAAGTTGGTCAACATACACAACACGACATATATCTCGTTATCTCATTCTTTGGTACCAAGTCTATATATAAGCTATTTAAAATTGCTTTTTTTTACTTAGCACGCTAACCTCTTTTCAAGACTTCCAATTTCTTATAACCATTGTAAGCCTTATTAGTACTTCTCATTTTGTCATTATTTATAAGCGCGTTCTCTTACTCATTAGTACTTCTTATTACATTTTGTATGCCATCATTATACCTATACGTCTCTCTACCAGCATAGCCACCTTGTCTAGATTCTCATTAAACTTCTACAGTTACATACTTAATTGAATGTTCCATTTCATCCAACCTCAAATAATTAGTAATGTCGTCCCATTAAAGATCTTTACTGAAGTATGATATATTCTTGGACACGCCAATAACTTCTACAATAACCTTTCAGTGGCACTTGTGATATTATCACACTTCGGGCAATTAGAAATCTATGTTATTAAAGGCGCAAAACGCACTAAGGCGCAAAAGGGTCCTGAATCCTAGATGCAAGGAACATCACCAGAGAAAATTATTGACACCAATTGCATGGCCAATCATTTGCCATACATTTTTAAGTACACCTCAAGAAAATGATTAACAAATTTTGTTTGTTCGTCAGATTTTTGCCAAAATGAGCTCATGAATACAACATTTTTGTCACTGGCAATGGAAGAAGGTGTTCCATGTAGCTTGAAAACAATATCTAGAAACACATGTGCCACAAAGCAGGCAGAATATGGCTGTTGTAAGACCATGAAATGTGAATATTTGTTAATCCTATCCACTACCACAAAACAATTTGTTTCCCTTATGATTTAGGTGGTCCTTCAATAAAATTCATGGACACATGTTTGCCATACTCAAACAGGAATAGGTAGTGGATGTAGAAGACCCATAGCCTTCTCATGGTTTGGTTTGTGTTGTTGAGAACAAGACATTTCATAATATAACCATACGCATACTGTTTCATCTTCTTCCAGTAAATTTTTTGTTTAGTTCCCTTGTAAGTGGCCTGAATGCCCAAGTTTCCTCTCACGGTGTTACGATACAATTGTAAAATTAATTCTTTGACATTATCATCATCTCTCACAATCAGTTTCTCTTATTCTCTTAAGTACCTCGTTATCCTATTGATAATGAGGTTTGCAAGTAAAATCTGCCTCCTTGTTCTTTATAATTTGTTCTGCATATTGATATTGTGTCCAAGTGCCCTTGACCTGCCTAAGACGGTTTGAAGTGAAAGTCATTATGCCCCAAAGATCATCTTTTTGCTTGCATCAACAACAATCTCTGATTCTTTCTTAAAATGAATAGTATAGTCAAATCCCATTAACTTTACTATATATTTGTGTTTCCTTGGTGTTAAAATTTTCGTTTACAAGAGACTTTGGTGATCTGTGCTAATCACAAAGTGATTGCAAGTAAATAACAACTCCATTTTTGTACTTCTACCATTATGTCCATGAGTTCCTTTTCATAAACAAACAATCCAATATTTTTGGAACCCAACGATTTACTGAGGGGTAAAAGCTACCATATGGCCTTCCTACAACATCATGCCGCTATTGCAATATTGGAAGCATCTATTTCAACTACAAAAAACTTGTTGAAATCGGACAGAGCCAAAACAAGAGCTGTGCTACTGCTTGTTTCAGAAACTCAAAAGCCTTTGTAGTTGTATCAATTCACTGAAAATATACTTGATCTTTGTTGGATCTACATACCTTTACAAGAAATTGTGTCCTAAGTTATTAATTTGAATTGCCCCAAAATTACACATGCTCTTCTACTTTTAAGAAACAAAACATTTTGTCTGAATGTTTGAAATGTGCCTCGTAAAAGATGCAAATGTTCCTTCCAGCTTTTGCTAAAGACTGGAATGTCATCAAATATTTTTAACTCAGTTGAATGCTTCGTTGTAGTACCATATCCATTAATGAACTTTTGAAAATTTTAGAATATCCCCAAATCCTGGCAACTTCTTAATAGAACATGGAAGAGACCGGTCCAAAATACATTGATCTTTGTTGGCTCTACAAACACACCTTTACGAAAAATTAGGTGTCCTAAGTACTTAATTTGAATAGCCCAAAAATTACACATGCACTTCGAGAGAAACAAAACATTTTGTCTCAATGTTTGAAATGTGGTTTGTAAATGTTGTAAATGTTCCTTCCAGTTTTTGCTAAAGACTAGAATGTCATCAAATAAAACATGTAGGAATTTCCTTGAGTATGAGTAAAAAATGTTATTCATCAAGCTCTGAAAGTTGATTGAACATTGGTTAAGATAAACCACATAATCAAACATTCATAATGGGCGAGAGAGAAGAATCATTGAAGAAGCCATAGAGGAGAATTGTTGAAGGAGCCACGAGAGAAAAATCCTCAACAAAAGATGCCACGAAGACAGAGAGGCATACGCATGTGTTAGTCAATTAGCTTTAAAAAAATTAAATTGATATATGTATCCTTAAATATTTAGGTTAAGGTTTAAGTTTTTAACGTTTTAGCTTTAAAAAAATAATCAAAAAACTGTGATATATCAGGCTCAAAATATCGCTTGATATATGTATCCTTAAATATTTACAAAACAACACGTTTCTTTAAAATTGTGTTGTGGCTATTTCCTCCTACAACCGACATGTTGGCCATGTTGGTCAACATCCACAACACCGAATATATCTCATTTTCTCAATCTTTAGTACCAAGTCTATGTATAAACTGTTTAAAACTATAATTTTTTTGCTTTGCTCACTAACCTCTTTCCAAGATTTTCAATTTCTTATAACCATTATAAGCCTCATTAGTATTTATCCTTTCGCCACTATTTAAAAGCATGCTCTATTCCTTGATATTTTGCATGTCATCATTATACCTATAAGTATCTCTACCAACATAGCCAATCTTGTCAAGACTCTCAATAAACTTTTACAATAACATCCTTGATTGAACCTTTCATTTTATCCAACCTCAAATAATCAATAATATCACTCAATTAAAGATCCTTACTAAAGTATGATATTCTTAGACACGCCAACAACTTCTAGAATAACCCCATAGTGGAGATTAGAAATATAATCCCACCAAATTGTAACATATACTCAATGTTTTTAAATCTTAAGCCCTTCATCTTATATATATTTCTCCATTGTTCTAAATTTCCATTTATATCAACAAAGATCTCTTTATTAGAAATGTATCATCTACAAAAACAATATATATCAGGATATCTCACTTTACTAACACAAACAAAAGCAATACATGCATATATATGTATATATATGTATCATAGATGCATCACACTAAATGAAAGAACTTATGTATGTGATCTACTATGAAAGAATCTTTCAAAACTTATTATTTTTTGGATAAATACACCGTTAGGTTTCCTTCAGAATTTGGAGTTCACAGGTCTGAATCATAGAAAAAAATCCAATATAGACGTAAAGGTGCCCAAATTGATCCTCCTGCTAGGCACAAAATAGGTGGGATTCTCATGCACTGGGGATGTCATTTAGAAATATGAATCTGGCATAAATAAACACCACACGAACTAGTACGAATAATAAAAAAACATATGCACTATTTTGCAAGAATAGTGTCAACTGCATAACCTATAAAAGAAATTTCTTAGAAGATAATTTGCAAGGATGGCACCTAGCTAGCACACTCAAACATCGCATCAATCAAACTATCAAACATTCTTCGCATTCAACCACACGCCTGATATAAAGATTAGATGCATAAATTAAGATCATTACAATATTCAGTATACTTTTTCTAGGTCCAGAATCAAGAAGCCTAAATGGACATATACCATAACCTTAAAAATACTAGCATGATACTAATGTATTACTCAGCATTTGCAGCACAAAATAGAGAGAAACAATCATATAGCATGCCTTCAATCCTGTGAAATAGAAATCATTCCCTAAGAGCAAACCTTGCTTCCTCTAACAGGAATGGATCAGAGTGCCTTGAAGAGTTCTAGAGAATAACAAACAATATGTGAAAAAAAGTAACAAACAGAGCATTTTTTTAAGTTTTTGCATGTATTTATTATGCTTCTACATGCAGGTGTCTAAACAAATCAACAGGTATTTAACAGGTAATGGTAAATTTATAACTAATCCATCCATTAACTGCCCTAACAACTTCTATTAACCGCTCTAGCAGATTTTCCCACCTTATTATGCCCTTCTTGTATTCATTATTTGATCAATCAACCTCCACATACCTCACATCCAAGTTAATCAAAAATCTAGATACACTGCAAAAATGGATCCTAAAAAGGCTAATTACAACTTCAACCAGGTTTCCGTCCCGAGTTCCTTAAAGTAATCCCAAATATCA
Organism: Dactylorhiza incarnata; assembly: GCA_033032865.1. NCBI lineage: Eukaryota > Viridiplantae > Streptophyta > Magnoliopsida > Asparagales > Orchidaceae > Dactylorhiza > Dactylorhiza incarnata. The sequence continues at coordinate 3,248,197 of JAWHQI010000279.1, read as the reverse complement.
AAGGTCCAGCCATCTAGCACAGTTAATCAGATATCCACGAGTAAAACACGTGTATTTACCTAGATCATAACTATAGAGGGAGAAATCTAGTTTCCCGGCTGCAAAAAACACCAGATCACAATATTGCAGCCGATTGTCACGTAAACATCCCACTCTAAATCATTTATGGGGCGATAAGAGCTATCGGAAGAGACAAATTTCGGAGAATCCAAGAAGAACACTTTTCAAGCTCAGACATAAACCCTAATTGACAAAAGAAATGGTAAAAGGAAATAAGCGCCAGTTCTCACCTACAACGCTCGATCCGCCGGAGTTTCCGAGCGACATGGATGATCTATATTCTACACGACCAGTCGAGAAACTTAGCGAGCTCTGTTCGGACCAAAGTGGCGTGATCGATTCGGGAAGTCCAGCGAGGTAAGGGTGTCGGGGAGAGAGAAAGAGACAGAGAGAGTCGTAAAGTTTTGCTCGATATATTTCCTATTAGCCTTCTTGTAGGTTTTTAAACGATTTCGGTCAATAATGTGAGCGGCCCCTGGCTTGTAAAATCGTGTATAAGCTGTGATTATATATTCGAAAATATTTGGATATGTGAGTGGGTTCTCATCTATATATATATAATCGAGTGGCTATTAGTCAAAAACCTCACTCATCCACTAAGATAATGGGGGATGAGTGAGAAAGTGGACCAAACTCACCATTTCCACAGCTAACCACTCGTACAACCGCACGCGCAGTACATGCTGCAAGGCCCCACACCACCACACGGTACAACACCACGCGCGACCGTACCATGCGTATCCGCACGCGCTACCGCGCGCGCCGTAGCGCGCGAGCTGCCTTAGACTGCTCCCCTCATAAGGGGTGCTGCCAAACCGCACCCCTCTTGGGGTGCGGCCAAGGCGCGCCCCCCCTTGGGGTGCGGCCTAACCGCACGCCCCTCTTGGAGTGCTACCACGCCGCACCCCCCCCCCCCCCTTGGGGTGCGGCCTAACCGCACCCCTCATAGGGGGTGCGGCCAAACCGCACCTCTCTCCTGCAGGGGGCCCTACGGAACATCCGACCGAGGCCGCACCTACACGACAGGTGCGAACGAAACCCAATCCCCCCTTGGGGCGCGGCTTCTCGTTTCTCAGCTCCCCGCGCGCTCAGAACGCTTAACCGTTCAATGCGCGCTCAGAACGCCCCCTCGCGCGCTCAGAACGCTTCCAAGTTCGTCGCGCACTCAGACCGCTTCGTTGCGCGCTCGGAACGCTTCCAAGTTCGTCGCGCGCTCAGAACGCTTCGTTGCGCGCTCGGAACGATTCCAAGTTCGTCGCGCGCTCAGAACGCTTCGTTGCGCGCTCAGAACGCTTCCAAGTTCGTCGCGCGCTCAGAACGCTTCGTTGCGCGCTCGGAACGCTTTCAAGTTCGTCGTGCGCTCAGAACCCTTCCTCGCGCGCTCAGGACATTTCCACGCTCTGAACACGCGTGCAGTTAATATTTCCTAATTTCTCAGATTGCAGGACCCGTCGTCGCTTTTATCGCCTTCAACAAAGCTGCCCGAACTGCCCGAAGGGCGAGACGGTCATTTACAAATAATGGCAATTTGTGTGCTCCAAATCGACCAGCGTGATTCGCCCGTTAGGTGATTACGGTGGTTACAGCGACAAAATTACCGGGCTACCCCCGGCCAAAGCTATAAAAGGAGCAGGGAGCCTTCATTTCAAGAGACCCGGCCTTCTACGTCCGAGAGAGCTCTGAAAGTGGAGTTTTAGTTCTTATTATCTGTTGAAACTCTTGTTTAAGTTTGCTTTCAAAATAGGTGATATATATAAATATATATGATGTTGATGTAAGAGTAATAAACACAAACAGTGAGAGGGCATATAAATAAACAAAGCAAAACAGAAATAAAACAAACAGACAAGAAACAACCCAGATGACACAGAGAAATATAGTAGTTCCCCTCAATTGGGTACATCTACTCTTCTACCCACTGGTAGGAATCCACTAAGAGGTTGTTGATAAGGTGTCCTCACACCAAGGTGATTTTGATAAGGTGTCCACACACCAGGTGAGCTGTTGATAAAGTGCTCTAACCAAGATGCAGGTTTTTGCTAAGGTGCCCTGTCACCGGGAGTTAACTTTTGAAGGGAGTTATAACCCTGTACAAGAGGTAGAAAGGAATAAAAGGAAAAAACAGAAAGGTTTGTTGTTCTTCTCTGTATGAGAAGACTCTTGAATATCCTGATTTGAAGTTGAATGGATCTTGATGAAGATGTTGAAGAGCTCCCCATGTCTGATGTAAATTAATGACAGTTCTGGAGTCCTCTTCTCTTGATTATACAAACACGCATTTCTTCTTATGCAGTGATGATCATGAGCAAATGGTTGTGATTGGTGTCTCAGGATATATGTTATCTGCAAGAAGATGTTAGCAAAAAGAAGATATACAAAAATAGATCTGCTTCTTTTTGTATCTGTGTGTTCTCTATCTGTATTCCTATTTCTCTCTGTCTACATCTATCTATTTTCTGCTCTTCTCTTAATATATATAATTCGGAGAAGGCTTTTTATTTTTATTTTAATTCTTGCTGGGAATAAGGAAAGAGATAAAGTCTCTTTAATTTGTTTCCTTGGGAAGAGGAGTTTCCGTCTTTGACTCTTCTGCAAACGGCTATAAACTTTATTGCATGCAACGGCTATAGCAGAAAAGCATGTATATAATAATGTTAGTCCAGCTGTATAATAAGAATATTGCTGACAACATTTTTCGTCGAGCGCTGTTCTGAAGGAGATTTGTCGACCGCTGGCTGGCTTGAATTTGTCGAGCGCCGTTCAGAGAATGCCTGGCCGCTGAGATTATTCTGACTGAATTCGTGGAGCGTTGTTCTGGTAGAAATTTGTCGACCGCTGGTTGGCTTGAATTTGTCGAGCGTCGTTTGACATTCGTCGAACGCAGAGAGCTTATATCATTTTCTTATATTTTCTCTGATTCGATCGCATTATATTTAATTGATGTTTTCTTAGTTTTCTTACTTAAGGAAATTGATCTAAGTTATGATGTGTTTTAAGATGGAAACTTAAATCTTAAATATGAATCCTAACTTAAATCGAAAGCTAAGGTTCCAACAAGCTCCTCTGAAGATTTCCTTGGAATTCTCCTTTGGTGCTTGAAGATCTCCTTCGGCCCTCGAAGATCTCCTTCGAATCTTCGAAGATCTCCTTCGAGCTTTCGAAGGTAAAGGCGACTCAGTCTTCTCACTTTTGTTCTCACCCCCGTTCTCAGAAGAAAATACTTAGTTTTCCGAGAGATGTTCTGTCACCCTCGGAGTCCTCTATCTCTCTCCCTCCACCAGTGTAACGAGCAGTGGCCTGTCGCGCTCGAGTTCTCAATCTCCAATTGTAACTCCCCAGAAGATAGTGGAAGTTGGTCGGCACAGCTCCAACCGCGTGATTTTTCACCATTTTCCGGGTTTTCAATGTTAAAAGTCTTCGTGTCTTTTACTAACTCAATCATTGATTGTTTGCTTGCTCGGTTCGCTTCAGAGCTAAGGCGGTTCAATTCGACCGATCTACCAGAGCACCCGAGCAATCCGCAACAGTACGTATGCGCACCTCCCGGAGGTGCGCGAGCAGATCCGACCGTAGGATCGCGAGATCTAACGGCGCAGATTAATATTCTAACCGTATTGCGGGAAAATGATAGTAGTATTAGAGGAGTAATTCAGATGTATTGCATCTCGACCGTTGATTGCGAGATCCTACGGTTGGATCTGCTCGCGCACCTCCCAAATTAGGTGCACATACGTACCGAAAACGGATTCTTATATATTTCTTCATTTTGTCGTCTGCAATCTCGCTCTCGTGCGGAAAAATACATGAACCGAGGATTGCACGTTGAGGGTCTGGTTGTCACCGCATGTTGCAAAAGGGAGAAGTCGAGCGGCGGGGTACGATTGTGCTAGGCACGGGGGTTCTTCGTGCGAGACAGCTTGTATATATATACATGTAATATGAATTATTTAAGGGTGTGTTCGTTTCGCAGATTTTAGGAGGAAAGAATTGGAATTGGTACACCCAATTACAATATTTGTGTTCGTTTGATATTTTTGAAGGATGGAATTAGATGGATCGATTTTGAGAGGAAGGAATTGGCTTTCACCCAAAACTGGGCCTTTAGAAATTAGGTTGTCCACAAAACCGACCTAATTTGGTCGATTTTGCAACAGTAACTCCTTCACTATTTGCGATCCCCTACGAGCAAAGGAAGAAGACGACGGGCAGGAGCAAAGGAAAGATGAGATTTTCTTTGTTTGTGATCCCCTGCGACGGAGCAGATGAACGGGACAAACGTCAAGAGTTCGTGAGCCTCACCATGATGCTCCTTCACTTGACGATAGGAGCAAATGACAGGCTTTTCTCTGTTGTTCGCTGAGGAGCTTTTCAGGTCCATCGTGTATGGCTGAGCATATTATTCAAAATCGCTCGAATATTGAGTCGAATCTACAATTGATTTGACTCAATTTGACTTGAATCTGATTTTGAGTCGATTTTGAGTCAGCCATGAATCGCTCGAAATATGATTTGAATCAGCTCGAATTGATTAAAAATATTATGTATTTATTTATACATTATTATTTTAAAATTAAAAACACTAAATTTTAAACCTAAATAAAAATATTGAAGGCTTTTAAGTGTTTTATTTGCTAAATTTAGATGTTTCCAAATTTAATTTCGAGCCAACTATGAATAAAGAAGAAAATTGCTCAATTTCGAGCCAGCTTGATTCGATTTGGAGTCAGCTCGATTCAATTTCGAGCCAGCTTGATTCGATTTCGAGCCATCTCAATTCGATTTCAAGCCAGCTCGGAATCGAGCCATTTTGAGCCAGCTCGGAATCGAGCCAACTCGACTCGAAAATTTCGATTTCAAGCCGAGCCAAAATCACTCGAACTCGGCTCGATATCAACCTTACCATCGTGAGCCTCACCATGAAGCTCCTTCGCTTGACACCGAAGAAGCGATACAAATGAGTGGCGATCGATGGAGATTTGGAGACCGGGAGTTCCTTTGCTCAGCGAAGAAGATGAACATTAGTGAAAACGCGGATTTTTACCTCCAAAAATTTCATTTTTGAATTCTTTATCTCAAAACTTACCTCCAAAAGAAACAAAAAAAAAGGTTTTGGCCCATTTTCAAAACTACGAATTTTTGATTTTGACCAAAACCAATTCCCCACATCTAAAATCCGCGAAACTAACACACCCTAAGAGGATTGTTAAAGGCATCCACTTTTTGAAATTTGTTAAAACACACACAAAATTATTAAAGACACCAAAATTTGGTTAACAACAAACCAAAGCAAAAAAAATAGACAAAACATGAAGATCACCGGCAAACAAATCAACTGAATTAGAACTGAATTCAAAAGCGAAAGTGGGCTCATGACTTAATAGAAAGTTTTGTTGAATTATTGATATAGATTTTGGGGATGAAAGATTCTGAGTTTTACAATTTTGAATAAAATTTGCATTAGTTCAATGACTCCAATTGCAGAATCATTTTAAGAAATAGACTCGTGACAACTAGGAGAATAATTCTTAAAAGTTTCATCACATTTTAAGAAAAAAAATTTGGATTGGTTTACCTCCTATCTATCTTTAGAATTTATTTTTAGATAATATTTTTAAATTTTTAATTAATAAAAGGATATGCACATATCGAAAATATACTTGCAGATAACAGTCACTTTTTATTAAATACAAACTCGGCTTCCTCTTACATAAAGCTGATTTTGCATTTAAAAAAACAGTACATGACTCAGCCTTGTTGAGTCCTTGCGGTCACAGGGACGAAGGAGAGGAAGTTCGTTAACTCTATCTTAGAAGGAAACTGAAGATGAGAAGGTGGCCTTAAAGCCAGCTCTGGTGTCTCCGAGATTGGGTGTCGCGGTTTTGGAGAGGGGATACGTGAGAGTGCGGAAGAAGCTTGACGAAGAAAAGAAGAGCAACAGATGTGGAGGCCGACTAGATGGAGGAAGCAACGATGTGTATATCAATCCGCCTAAAGAAAAGGGGACAATAAGGCTCGAGAACTTTTGGCGTCAGTGCAGGGTTCCGATGTCGAGGTCGTGGACGGATGTGTCGATGTAACAATAGTGGGCCACGTGTCCAAATAATAGTTGTTAATGACATGTAATTGCCTAATTGGTGCTATAAATAGGAGTCATTACTTGTAATTGGGGATTATAAAAAGTTTAATAATAAAATTTGAGTCTTCTCTGTTCCCGTCCCCCTTCTTCTCTCTCAGCTCCGGCCAACTCTCGGCCTTTCGTCTTCTCTCCCAGCTCCGACCACCTCTCCTTGGCCATTCTTGTGCGTTATATTAGTATTACAGATCTACAATTGTTACAGTCGAGGTCGCTGCTAGGAAGAATCGCGAGGGTCGTCGGTGCCGCAGGAGAGGAGGAATCGTGAGAGGCGTCTTCGGTGTCGCAGGCAAGGAGGAACCGCGAGTGCCTTGGGTGTGCGATTTAGGTTTTGTTTGGACAAAAATGCCACCGTGATAGACGTATATTTGACATGACAACGGTTATGACCACCGCCGAGGAAAGAAGAATATTAGTTCTTAACCACCGCGTTTACGACTGTTGTCGCCGTGCCAAACAGAGCCTTAGAGTGCATGCGGTTAGTATTTTTAGGGGAGGAAGAAAAACTCTGAAGTAAGCACTCATGGCATGGGGAAGCTCGCTGAAGGAGAGGGCCTTAGCACACAATATCGAACCAGCGAATGATCGCAGCATCTTGCGAAGGTGCAGCGACCCCATCGCTCTAAAAGACTACAGGTCGCACACTCCGAAGTGGCGAACATTGGTGAAGACTCCTGGAAGATCAGCGTTCGACGCACATTAATTATTATAGGGTGCTGTTATTAGCAAACCCCTTTTGGCTGTTAGCAAACCATAATAAACCGGTTCAGTCATTTCTTGTGTATTTTTCTAACCCGGAATCTAGTTGCTAGCAAACCACTCTTAAAACCCGTATTCTGCCCTAGCCGCTCACTGTTTTCTCTCTCGCGATTCCGTGTTCCGCTTCCGCTCGCTGGTTTCTCCTCGCGATCCCATATTCTGCCCTCGTCGCCGGCGATTTCCCTCCACCAAATCTCGCCGCCATCGTTTCATTTGCAGTGCAGTGCTTCTTCTTCATTGCCGATACCTGCTCGCGAGCCAGCGCCGTCGCCGATACCTGCTCGGGATTCACTGTTCTTCTTCCTCGCCGGCTGCCATCAGTCCAGGTTCCTTTTTATGCTCGATTCTGAAACATGTATGATATTCTTGATCATTTTTTTACATGTAAACCATCCCTTTCTTGGTGTGGGGGAGTTCCGTTCATATCCATTTCTTAGATAGATCTTTCTATGTTTTTTTTCCTTCTCTCTGTTTTTTTTTTCATTCATATCCATTTCTTGCTTTGCTCTGAAAGAGATATATGTGAGTTGCTGCATCTTCTGCTCACATTAGGAAGAAAAAAAACTTTATTCCATTTGGTATTAACCTGAGTTTGTAATTTCTGCAGATTAACTGGAGTTTAGGAAGAATCTAAGAAACTGCATTTTGTGTGAATCCTCCATGGAGGTTGCTATCTATAATCCATCAACTGAAAGGTACCCTATGCAACATTTTATAGTGTAATGTTGAGATTGCGTCGATATGGTTTTATTGACTGCGATATTTTGTTCATTTCATTGTTGAGTAGTGGTTCGGATGTGAAAGTTGATGTTGGTAGTCATTTTGAAACAAAAATTCAGTTTCCATCTCGGGAGGTGTTGATTGATTGGGCTCGTAATATTGGCAAATCTTGTAGTTTTGCTGTCGATACAATCTTGTAGTTGACTTTATACTCAGACCTGGTTGGCCGTGTGTCGATACAAGCTTTGCAGTTGATTAAACTAGAAGAAGATAAGTACAAGAAATCAAAGTTAGTTGTTGGTGAGCAATGTCCGCATACAACTCGTTTAACACTTGGGTTACCATGTAGTCATGAATTGGCACCGTATATCTCACAAAATAAAGCATGTCCGATATGGTTACTACACAAACATTGGAAGCAATTATCTTTTCCCTTGGAAAGTGATGCAATACCACAAACACAAGAATCTATGAACATCGGAGACATAGATATAGCCATTGAGTTGGAAGGGATCATAACAAGGTATGCAAACACAAATGAGCATTAAAAAAAGGAGATTAGAAATAAATTGCGTGAAATAATGGATCCAACATCAACCCGAACGAAAGAGCCAATGTTGCCAACAAGATTAAAAGGAAGACCAAAAGGGAGCACAAAAAGATTCAAAAATGACTACAAATCTACAAAGCGCAATCCGTCACTTTTCGAGCACATCTTGAAAGAAGACATAACTACACAAAGAAAACTATCAAAGTCATCAAGGGAACAAAGTATGCGAAGCAATAGATTATATGATAGCGTTCGCCGACAACTACCGTCTTGTATTTCGGATCACTTGGTTGATGTGTTCAATGTCGCCGCGGATGACCATTGTGGATTTCGTGTGATTAGTGAATCGCTAGGCATGGGCGAAAATTGGCAACAAGTTAGAGCCGATTTAATGAATGAGTTGGGGCGAAGAAATATTTTGTATGATGCAATTTATGGAAGCACAAAAAGAAAAGAATTAATCAACAATCTAGATTGCAAAAGCTCACCAACACCATACGATAAGTGGATGTCCATACCGGATATGGGGTTAGTGATTTCAACTTGCTACAATATTGGCGTTGCTCATATTTCAAGAAATCAAAGTTTAACATTTTTACCATTGGATTCACCGCTTCCTATTGAGCCGAAAGTTATCTTCATCGGCTTAATTAATGGCAACCATTTCGTGGGATTATATATGAAAGAAGGGAGACCACTACCTCCACTCTACTCTCCATGGAGGCGATATCATACAAAATTGGCACTTTCATGAGAGAACATACTCAATTTAAAGGGATGAAATGTAAGATTGTTTACTAATTATTTTCAAATTTTCAATTTTATTCTTTAAAAAACATTGCTTACTAATATCAATCTTTTTTTGTTTGTAGGATATGGTCATACAAATTTTGGGACGCTTAAAGATATATTTTGTTGCATTTAAAGACTTTTTGATAAGCTAAAGAAAGATTTGGAGGGGATCATCAAATTTTGGGGCATCTAAAAATCTTTTGGAGCACTAAAGAAAGCTTTGGAACAATTTTTGTTTACATAAATTATATGTAATGCTAACAAACAATGTTTACTATAATGTTTATTTGAAAATGCTTTAATGCCACATATAATATGATTGATTTTTTTTTTAAATTTATCGGTGGTTTGCTAATAACAAAAAGGTTTACAAATAGCCATTTTCAAAAATGTCGGTTTGCTAGTAGTAATGATTTGCTACCAACCAAAGTAGGTTTGCTAATAACAACACCCTTATTATATTGGCGTTGCGGGTGCCTCCCAAGCAAGGGCGGATCCAAGGGGGGCCAATTGGGGCCCTGCCCCCCCCCCCCCCCCCCCAATTTTTTTTTAAACCTTTAATATTAAGGTTTTTATATAAAATTTGGAATTTTATGCCTTTGCCCCCCCCCCCCCCCCCCCCCCCAAGACTACAGGCAAACCAACTGAGAATCGTGAAAACTGAAAACTGCGGCAGTCGGCAGAGAAAACATCAAACGCATAACCCTAAGGGCCCGTTCGTTTGGACGGAATTGAAATTCGATATTGGAATTGAATATTGATGAATATTGTGGAATTAAATATTGATGACTAATTCCAATTCCAACGTTCGCATAATAAACAATATTGTTGAATATTGTGGAATTAATCAATATTTTTGTTCGTTTGCTAAATAAAATTCAATTTAAGAATTGAAAAATATTACTAAAAAACTAATATTTATCACATATATCATAAACAAATGTATGTCATGGCGACGATTTTTTCGCCAGGGGGCGATTTTTTCGCCAGGGGGCAATTTTTTCGCCCGAGAACGATTTTTTCGCCCTGCAGCGATTTTTTTCACCTGGGCGCCATTTTTTCGCCAACCGCAATTTTTTCGCCCGGGCGCGCATTTTTTGCCCGGGCTCATTTTTTCGCCCGGGCGCGATTTTGTGTCCCGGGCACGATTTTTTTGCCCGAGCGCAAATTTTTTTCCCGGGTGCGATTTTTCCACCCGCCCGGCCGAAAAAAGCTCGCATAGGCGATAAAAGCGCATCCCGGCAAAAAACGCTCCCCGGTGAAAAAATCGCGCCCGAAAAATAGACCCCGAGCAAAAAAATCTCGTAGGGCGAAAAAACTCGCCCGAGCAAAAAATCGGTCCCGGCCAAAAAATCTTGCCCAGGTGAAAAAATTGCGCCCGGGCGAAAAAATCGCGCCCGGTCGAAAAAATCTCCCCCGGGCGAAAAACGTGCGCCCGGGCGAAAAAACGCGCGCCCGGGCGAAAAATGCGCGCCCGGGCAAAAAATTGCGCGCCCGGGTGACAAAATATGCGCTCGGGCGAAAAATGTGCCCCTAGACGTAAAACGTGCACCTGGGCGAAAAACGCGCGCCAGGGCGAAAAACGCGAGCTTGGGCGGAAAATTTTCGTCCGGGCAAAATTTGGGCATCCGGGCGAAAAACGCGCGTTCGGGCGAAAAACTAGAGTCCGTGAGAAAAACTCGCGCCCGGGCGAAAAATTGTGCGCTCGGGCGAAAAATTGTGCGCTCGGGCAAAAAAATTGGCGCCCGGGCGCATAAACGCGCGCCCGGGCAAAAAACGCGATAAATCGAGCGTGCCAGACTCGCCCAATTCCGATATGTCTAGCTAGATTTTGTGCTTAGGCTAAAATTAATTCCATGATATTCAATTCAATTTTCAATTATTAAAGCTACCTAACAAGCGAACGACGTAATTGGAATTCGACGTCGAATTTCAATTCCAAGTCTTCAATTCCGTCCAAACGAACGGGGCCTAATGCATTTTCCCCTCTACTCTTTCTCGCTCTGACGCTCTCCTCGGCTTCTCCCGCCGGCCACCATCATTCTCCACTTCCCCGGTTTCCCCCTCACCAGCTCTCCTCTGTCCGTCATCGTCCCGTCGCTGCTCTATTTTGTTACGGACTTACGGGAAAGGATCAACTCCGACTGGCGACTCAATTCGACAATTCCGCCCTTGATCGCAAGTCCATAAGCTGATAAGGAAAGCTGCAATTTGCAAAGGTATACAATTTCATCTTTTATTCTTCTCCCAGCTCAGTTTCTGTAGATCTCCGTTGATCTGCCATATTTTTCTGAGTACTGCAGTGGCGTAGTCATTCTCCTAATCTCCTTGCTCATTCCCCCTCTGGCCCTCTCCAGCTCTCCTCCGGCGTCGCCGCTCTACATTGTGACGGGAAAGGATCGACTCGAAACAGCTTGATCGCAAGTCCATAAGCAAAGGCACGGGAGCAAATCAAATTGGTTCACTGCAACGACGTGGGGACACTAGATGGTCGTCTCATCTAAACTCTATTTGTAGTGTTATTAATATGTATAATGCGACTTGCTCTGTGTTACTTGATATTAGTGAAAATGGAGGGACATCTGCTCAACGGGGAGATGTTGAGGCAGCCTTTAGAAAGATTGGTGTTTTTGACTTTGTATTCATCTTACATTTAATGAAAAAAGTTTTGGGAATTAGTGATATTCTATGCAAAGCACTGCAATATCAATCTCAGGACATATTAAATGCTATCAATTTGGTATCAACGACGAAAGCTCTCTTTCAAAAATTTCGGGCATCTGGATGGGAAAAGCTTTTGCAAGATGTGAAATTATTTTGTGAGAAAAATAAAGTTGCAGTTCCAGACATGACTGCTCGATACAGTGATCGTCGATTTCGAAGTCCACGTGATATCATTACAGTGGAACATCACTTTCGGGTGGATATTTTCAATGCCACTGTAGATTATGGGTTACAGGAGCTGAACTCTAGATTCAATGAAAATTCTATGGAGCTACTTCGCCTTAGCATGACTTTAGATCCAAGTGATAATTATAAATCTTTCAATATTAATGATATATGTGCCCTTGCAAAGAATTTTTACTCTCAGGATTTCAGTGAACATGAGCTTTTTTATGTTGAATATTCAGTTGCAACATTATGAGTTTGATGTTCCTTCTCATAAGGATTTGAAGAATTTGCTTACAATTACCAAACTATGTGAGAAATTGATGGAGACAAAAAAGTCAAAGACATACTATCTTATCGACAGATTAATTCGACTTATTTTGATCCTTCCAGTCTCAACAGCAACTACAGAACGATCATTTTCAGCTATGAAGATTGTTAAAACAAGACTTCGCAACAAGATGGAGGATGAATTTCTAGCAAATTACATGATTTTATACATTGAGCGAGAAATAGCAGAGATGTTTGACAAAAATTTGATCATTGATGAATTCTATGATGTGAAAAATCGTCGTGCACAATTGAAATAACTTTTAACATTTATATGCTTGTTATGACTTGCATGTTCTCGATCTTGGTAGCCACACCGGACTAATGCAGACTTGCATGTTCTCGATCTGGTCTCGGTAACGCTAAGGACAACATGGAGCTAGTGCTCGGAGAGTTCCCCTCAAAAGATGACCTCGGCCATGCCACTGACACCCCCTCTGTTGGATTGCAGAGGGTTCAGCATTGATGAATTAACAAATCGACGCTCTCATATCATACACCTCGTCAGCAAAGATTTTTCTCTTCCATGAACACACCACAACAAAGTGACACATGTATCCATGATCACGTTTGAGGGCTCGTGTACAAAGATAAGCATTGAATGTACCTCTTATGTATTTGATGATAATGTAGTAGCCTATTCTTGTTTCCCCTCGTCATTGTGTTGTCTTGCGAACAAAAAACCAGATCGTGCGCAAGGTGACCACATTGCCCCAGGCGACATGTCTCTAAATCCATGTCTCTGCATTGACAGTCGAGATCAACTCCCTCATTGCACGTTGGTTGATTATCTCTGTCTGGTACGACGCCCCCTCGCGAGCCGTGATGACACGTCTCCAAAGCTTCTCTGGATGGATGCGTCCCCTACCTGCTTCCTGAAGAGAGTTCTCTGAGCGAGCGATGCCCCTAGATGCATGTCTCTAAATCCAATCCTCGACATTGTCGATCGAGAGCAGCTCTCCCCTTGCATGTTGGTTGACTACCCATAGGGTGCTCGTATCCCTTCAACGATCAACTGCTCGTCAGGGAACAGGAGGACAAACATTAAGAGAGCCTCGCCGAGGTGAGATCCGTTGAAACAACTCGCTCCAATATCCACCTCCTCCAGCTGAGTTCGCCCTGTGCATGAATAACCTAAGAATGTGTTAACTCTATATGGACTAGGACCAACGTCATGGAAAAAGATTATTGCATCGCCTCCTTAAACTCACTTCGCCAATGACGAAAGGTCCCCGAGAAAATGAATAATGTAACCCCAATGCATGAATCTCTACACGACCTCGTCTAAGAGCCTACCGAACTCACATCAAACTCACCTCTCTACACCTAAGAGCCTACCAAACTCGCAGAGAACTGACCTCTCACACGACTAAGAGTCCGGCGACCTCAGCAAAATACAGTAAGAAAATAAATTTATTCATAAATCAAAGTTTATAAAGTTTACAAAATTATCAGGTCACCGGGCGATCCAAAAAATAATATCTTCAGACGAACTCAAAAAGCAAAAAAACAAAATACAAGCCCCACGAGCTCAATCAATCGACTCGAACATTGCCCTTGTTGGGGACCTCATCACCGACCTCGCCCTTCAGCCTCGCTGCCTCCATCACCACCACCGCCGCCGCTAGCGCTCTAGCCCGAAGGCACCGCCGACGAACAAGATCATGACGACGAACCCTCTGTGAAGAGCTATGGGTAGAGGTCCTTCGCATGCAGCTCCAGCCAGTCTCAATCCGCATTGCGGTACACCACGATCTCCCCTGTCATCTTAATGGCTCTCCTCGGCCCACTGGTTCTCGGCAAGCTCTTTTCGTAGTCTTTCGAGCTCCTTCCATTGATTCTCAAGCTCGGCTTACTTCTTCAACAGCTCCGCATCCTTCTCTGCCACGGCAAGCTCCACCACCTGCGTGCACAAGAAGCTCAGTAGCTAATATGCAAGCAACCTTTTAAAGTCGTAAGATCGTCATTACCTTAGCTTTTGCGAGGGCGCAGCTTTCCTCTCGACGAGGAGCTCCCTGTTCCTCCCTTTGTAGTAGAGGAGAGATCGGCAAGCAGTGTGCGACAGTACGGTCGCGCGAAGAAGGGTCCGAGTTCTAAACACGACTTATTCAAGATTCACGGTGCTCAAAACCGTTGCGTCCTCCAAGCCATACGTGTGTCATACGCGAAGGCATCATTGTTCAGCTCGTCATCCTCTAGCCACGACGGGAGACTTGAACTCAGCGCGACCCGGTACTCTCCGCTCAGCCAAAACACCAAAGGTGCTCCGATGATGTTCTCCGACTCGCCTCCCCTGCCGTAGAGCGAGTGTGACTCCGACATCTCCTCATCGTGCTGGAATAACTGGATGGAAGAATGTGAGGACGCGCCATTCTAATCGGATATGGAGAACTGAAGGAGACCGAAGTCGGGGGCTAGGAGAACTGAAAGTGGCGGCTCAACCCTACTTAACTAGGATATGGGTCCAAAGTGTAATGATGGGAACTTCATTCCATCCCATCGTCCATAGCCGACTGATCCAATTCACTCAACGCAGGAACAAAACCTAACCGTTGACAGGAGAAAGCCAAAATCTAGTGGCCAAAAGTTGCCCGTCCAATTCTTGATCAAATTGAAATCATAATTCTCAGGTGAAAATGATGGTGGAAGCTCAACAATTTACGAACCCTAGAAAATAATAGCGATAAATCTAGCTAAGTGAAAACCACTCATTTCAATATGAACAACAAATATACAACAACGAGTAAGGAGGTTTGAGAAGGGGGGAAAAGGGAGACAGGCTCCCATAAGCTGCGCTACACAAAAAGATAAGAGAGAAATTCTTATGAAATTGTCACTTTACACACATTTTCCCCTTACAGAACTTCCAACAGCAAGTTCCACAAAAGACTCCGTATCCGCTCCACTACACAGGTACGCGCTTGCCTCGGTAACGGTCGAAAATCTGCAAGAACAAGATAATATGTTTATAAACAAGATATACTGATCCGAGCTCCACGTAAAATTACGCGAATAATGTTTCTACTGCATGTCAATATGTGAAAGCATGTCTAAGTGGGTGGCGGCCGACGCATTCCTCACCGATGTCACAAAAGGCTGCTGGAATATCCATCCAATAACTGGAAGTCTCTGCAAGAAAACTGCAATGGTAGGCCAAAATCCACTGCAAAGTAAACAATGATAGTGTTAAAGATTTGATAGATATGGGAAGAAAAGAAAAAATATATATATATTTAATCCTTAATTGGGAATTTCTTCGTGGCATCGTGCCTGGAACTACCACCGATTAATTTTACGTTTGTAACATAGTATCAGAACCAGCCATGCTGGGTCCATCTCCCTCGTTCTCTCATTCCGTCACGTGTTTCGTCAAGTGATGGGGTATTTGTTCTACGTGTTCTACAAGTGAGGGGGCATATTAGAATATTTAATCTCATATTGAGAATCTCATGTGTTCTAAGATGATATCATAACTAGTCATGGTGTGCATCCCTCTGCATCATTTTATCGTGTTTGTTGCATGTTATGTCCCGTGACAGGATATTTGTTCTCCGAGTTCCGTGAGAGAACGTGTTAGAATATTGAGACCCACATTGGGAATCTCATATTGCCTTGGGTACAGGAAGAACCGTTACAGAACTTTTTCATCCAGCGATTGAGGAAGGAGAGGTCATGGAGATCGATCATCGCTCATCATGGATGGACCCATTCATCCATTTCTTATCCACGAACAAAAGTTGGGAATCTCATATTGCCTTGGATACTTTATTAGACATTGAGCCCCTCCACATATCACAAATTCGCTTAAGGGTGGATGCTTGGATTCTAACGACTAGTAGCAATAACTTCTAGCAACCCTTCATTTAATTAAAATGATCTAATCACCTGAAGAGAACCATAAAACCATATGTCTCAAAAATCATGCCGAAGATGGGCCATCCTATTAGGACAAGGAAGAATCCAACGCCGAATGATGCCGTACCCTGGCAAAATAAAGTAAATCTTGAATAAGAAGAAAAGAAAAACGCATTAAGAGAAGATGACAGCGTAGTCATGATGACTGAACCTTGTAGTTTTTAGGCTTAGTGAAAAATTGCATGGTGGACTTCAATCCAATGGTCAGCATCACTCCTGATAGGAACAAGATCTGCCATTCATGAGGAAGTGAATAGGTTGAGAACAACTAATCCATTTTCATGGAAATTTGAGAAACATGAAATTACTTTTAATTAAAACATGAAATTACTTTTAATTAAAACATGAAATTACCATTAATTAAAACATATCACTCACATTCCCCATGGCTAAGAGTCCCTTATCGAAGAAGAAAATGACTCCCAGGAAAGAGAAAAAGATTCCAAACCCAGTCAGTCCAATACCGATCTCTGTTCCATGGTAGAATACATATTAGCACTAAAAATGGTCACAACAAATAATTTACAATCGATTGTAATGCAGCATGAAATTCTAACCTTCAAGTTTGAACCAACCAAAAAAATAAAATAGAACAAAGAATCAAAAGAAACTGTCCCACAAAGCCTAATAGATTCGACACCTAACAATTCTCTTTTTTCCTAATCTTAAATACATTGACAACAACTTGTATCCAAAAGATTTCCCAATCCCCTTGAGACAATTAGACATCTTTTTTCTACCTCATTTTTATTGTACTTCCTTTAGTGCAATGATTTCTAATTAGTACTCAATTGCTCTCTGCTCCGATGCATCTCAGGCACAAGCAAAAACTTGCTAATGCTTCATAGATCACTGACATTATAAAAGTTGGTGTGGGGTGATCAAAGAATTTTTAATAATAGTAGGTTTGCAACAAGGACTAACATAGGCTCCACATATTTTTTGTATTAATTATAGATATGTTTATAGAAGATCTCCAAAGCCGAGTTGATTTGAAATATGCTTTTTGCAAATGACAGCCTAATTAGTAAGACATATATTGAGTAAAGTCAAAAATAGATTGGGTATACCATTTAGTAGATAAAAAGATTTGAATTAGTAGAACAAAAGCAAAATTCATGGTACCCTATTTTAGTGGGGGTGATATTAGTATTTATCAATCTATCTTATTAGAAGACAAGGAGATACCTAGGTATGACAAGTTTAAGTATCTTGGATCCATTATTCAGGAGAATGAGAATATAAATGAGGATATAACCTCTAGAGTTAAGATTGCGTGGTTAAAATGAAGAAGTGCCTCCGAGTACTATGTGATAATAAGATGGCATGGAGACTTTTTGGTAAATATTATAAAATCATAATTAGACCAACTATGTTTTTGTATGAATGTGAGTATTACAAAGTTTAAAGGAAAAGTTATTGATATTCAAGTTAAGTGTAGAAGTCATGAAGATGTTAAGATGATTGTGACAAATTAGAAAAGATAGATTAAGGAATTAACATTAGTGGAGGAGTGAGAGTGACATCTGTGGAAGTTAAGATAATACAAAATAGATTTGGGTGGTTCGAACATATACAACAAATGTTAGAAAATACACAGGTAGAGTTGATGTCAAAGAATTGTGCAAGATAAGAGGTGGACCCAAAGTAATATGATTAAAATTTGTTCAAGATGATTTGCATAGTTCAGGCTTAACACATCGGGTAACACACAACAAAAAAGAATAGAAAAGGAGGATTCATAAAGTCAACCCCAAATATTTGAAATAAGTTACTTATTATTTGACGATGAATGTACTAAAAGACATAAGAAAAACAATCCTAATGTTGGGATTTACCTAAAGAAATGTTTTGAAGATGATGGATTGATATGACTATAATGATTGATGTTCTTTTTACAACAATGATTAATGCATAATAGCTTGAAGTTAGATTCCGTTTTATTACAATTTTTTTTGCTAGGGTTAGTGATGCATGAGGAATCTATAAGATGTTCTAAATGAAAATGAAAATACAGGCATACAAACCAATGAACAGGATAATCACTACCTAAACCCTAACACTAATGTGATGCAAATCACTCAACATGCAATCAACTAAGATATGCAATTACTTGAAGAACAAAATTTGCAACTCCCACATAATCGCATTTAATCACAAGTAATCTAAATTAAGCAAACAACTGATAATTTATAAATCAACTAAGATTGCACAAATTAAATGCATGACGAATAAATTTTGCACACTTAATATATACACTATCTTATAAGCAAAGATTGCTATTTGGGGTGCCAAAGTAGGCGTGTATGTGTTCGGGCAGCGGGTGTTTATCAACAGTACCTGGCGGAACAAGGGGTGTGCACAGAAAACCGAAACCGACCCGAACCGAATTTGGACCGAACCGATCGGTTTGGTTTCGGTTTAGGAGGCTGAAAACCGAGCCTATTCGGTTCGGTTTCGGTTTATAGGGTCGGTAAACCGAGAAAACCAAACCGATTATGAGTTTGGACTTGGAGTTTGTCCAGTTGAATTAAAACATGAAGTGAGCATTGAGTTTGAAGTTGAACCCGAAACAACGAGACTATACAATATCTCTTATCTTATCTTATCATAAGTTTGTAACAACTACCTGAGCGTGAACGAGTAAATTAAGTATGTTGTACTTATTGATTTTATTTTAAACTAATACTTGAACTTATTATTTTAATTGCACTAGTTGATCTAAATGTTATTGTGTTTTTTAAATTTCCCTTCAATGTTGATGAACTGCTTTCTAGATTTACTATTAGAAAAGCACTTTGGCAAACATTAAATATTCTTTTCGAATCATGAGAATGGTCAATATCAACATTTTGGGGGATAATATAATTTAGGTTTACCGAAAAACAAAACCGATGTTAAAAAAACGAACCGAACCAAACCGATCCATTTCAGTTCGGTTTCGATTTTGGGTATGTAAAAACCGAGACTATTCGGTTCAGTTTTGGTTTTACCTAAAACAGAACCGAACCACTTGCAGGCCTAGGCGGAACAGGGAAATCCCATCTTCAACGCGTGGGTGGCAGTCAAGGCAGGGCCGAAAACGGCCCGAACACCGGCTGCGGCAGAAGCCGGGGAGGCCAGACGATGACTAGCCATGGAGAGACATTCACAGGAAGCGGCGGTGGGGGCGATGAGAAATAGGTCAAGGAAGTAGATATGGTGGCTACGGTGGTCGGGCCAGCCAGAGAAGAGGATCTGGGTGCGTTCACTCCAGAAGAAGGTCATGTGTGTTACCGCTAGAATAAAACAAAAGTCGAGAGCCCATTCAACTCTTAGAGCGATGTTTTTCCAACTTCAGTTTTGCTCGCCGCCCCATCGGTTCCTCTCCCTGAAAATCCCTTTACCTCCCCTCAACAAAGCTCAAAAGCTTTTGTCGGTAACTCCATTCTACCTGTCTCTTCGTCTGCACACCTTTCGAGCCCAATTCCCTACCATTTCTGGCAGGTTGAGAGCTGAATTCAACCTAAAACCATAAAAAAAATTGAGCAGATCGAAGCAGACGCAGAGGAAGGTGACCTCGAAAAAGGAGACGACAAAGAATGTTTCAGTGGAGGAAGGAAAGTGGCAAGGAGGTTTACGAAGCGGCTGATGAAGAGTTTTCGCATGCCAGTGCTTATAGAGGCAGACGGGATGAGAATGATTACGATAAAGACCCTGAGCTTGTGAATATCCTCGGAAGCTGCTTCGATGACCCTAAGAAGGCACAATCTAAGGTCCTTCTTTCAACTCGCTCTTCTGTTAGTTCTGTAGTTTGTTTTTATTGAAGTGGTTTTGAAAAATTGTGTTTGCTAAAATGTTTTTGTAAAAAGAAAAGAAAAAAGAGTAAAAAGAAAAGAAAAGAAAAGAAAAATATTCTTGATTGTGGTGTTTGGCGAGTGGTGAGTAACCCCATATGTTAAAAGCTAAGTACGGGTCCACCGACAGTTATCCTATTATATTAGTAGTATGGTGTAGCGAGTTTTTATTATGTTGAGTCTTTATTATGATTGAGTCAAGTTAGAGTATTTTAGGTGTTTTAATGGGTCAAGTCTTATTATATTAGTATTTATGCATTTGAGTATTGTATGTGTTTGATGTAATTACGGGGTTGCCCCTGGGGGTTTTATATAATAGACCCGGTCTTGTATTTGGAGGGGAATGAATGAAGAATGAAATTTTTCCGTCTCTCTAATTTCTCTCTCTCTCTCTCTAAACTCTTCTCTCCTTCCTCTACCCTCTAGGGTTTCATCTTCTCTCTACCCCGCGCCCCCACCATTTCTAGGGTTAACACCCTTGTATCTCTGACTCCATCTCCCTCCCGCTGTCATTCGACGAATCACAAAAGAGGCACGTAACAAACTTGGTATCAGAGGATCTTTCCTCCCCTTTCCCCTGGCTGCACGTTCCCACGCCGCTGCACCTCTTACGCATTGCCGCTGATCCTCCTCGGCTTCTCACTTCCGTTGTCCTCTCAGTTTCATCGCACCCCCACTGCGTCTCCAGCAACTCACTAACCGCAGCGCCGAACCCCGCTCTCAACTTCAGAGCCGGCCCAGCGCTCCCTCCCTCTGCTTGCGCAACTCCAGCCGCCTCTTCCACTCACCGCTGCACCCCTCCTCGCCCCATCGACGACGCAGCCACTCGTACAACATTAGCAATCTCCGACCTCCTCGTCGACCCCACTGTACCCAACTCCAACTTCGTCAACAACGCCAACCTGCCTCTCCATCTTCCCTTGCCGTTGTATCCCCTCAAGCCCGACGAATCCCCTCCCTGCTCATCTTCATCGACGCGCGTCTCCCTCATATTCATCGACGCACGTTTCATCTTTGCCGACGAATCTCCTCCCTGCTCATCTTCATCTACTATCCGCACGTCCCCATCCCCGAAGCCGCTCCACCTCCCTGCTTCTCACGAGCGTTCCATCCGGCCAAACGACTCTGCTTCATGTCGCATATCGCTGGCTCCGCCTGCGCCTTTTCTGCGAGCCCTCAACGCGTACAACAACCCTCTACGCGCTCATCGAGCCCCGCCTGTCCAAGCCACGTGTGCCCCATCAATTCCTCGGGCAGCACACCTCCTATCTTCTTTCTTTATTTTATTTTTCCTTCTTAAAATCCCAATCCCCACCCCCCCTCTTTTTATTATTATTATTACTTTTACTTATTTATTTTTCTATTTCCCTACATCCTCACACTTTTCTCCTTACCCAGCAGCAATCCCCTCTCGCCACTTTTTCAGTCCTCGGGCAGCACACCTCCAGCTTTTCTTAAATCCTAATTTTCCCCCTTTCCGCACGCTCTCCAATTATCACCCTTTATTTTTATTTTATCCTTTTTCCCCTCACATTCTCTTAATTATTTATATATTAATTAGTTATTACCTCCTTTTCATCATGTCCCTTAGCGCCACCGACCGCATTGAGCTGCTCGACACCCTCGAAAGGCTGAATCGTCGCATTGCTCGGCGGGAAGCTCGGCTCGGCCACATGGATGATCAGTTTGACCTCCAGCTTGCGGCCCTCCGCATGTCCCGCGCCTCGATGATTATTTTTTTGTCTCCACTACCATCGTCGCCGGAGTCGTCGCCTTCCCCTCCAGTGGTGGTACCGCAGCCGCTCTCCGACGATACGCCACCACCGACTACTTCCACGACCACCATCCTGTAGCTATCGACCCCGACCAACCTGCTGCCAACACTCATAGTGGAGCCACCGCCACCACCGCCCTCCACAATGGTCATCATGTCGCCATATCCAACATCGCCGCCGCCTCGACCTCGGTCGACCCCTGCTCTGTCAGCCCCTCCGCTCTCTCTCATCCAGCCGTCTACGCTACCGACGTTCTCGTCGCTTCTCCTCCGGCCCCTATTCGGCCGACCATCTCACCGCCTCCAGCCACACGGCCATGGCTCCTCACCGCCGCTTCGCCAGATCCATTCCTGCAGTCGGCTCCTGCCCTCAAGCCACCGACCCTTGTGCCCCCAGCCGCCTTACTGATGTGGCCCGCCACCGTGCCGACCCAGTCCTTTCGCCGCCAATCTTTTCGTGGGCGCTGTCGCTGCTTACTACCACCACGGTCGCCGCGACACGATATCATGCGCTATTCTGGCGCGAGATCAAGATGCCAGAGGCTCCGACCCTCCACGTGGAGTTCGAGCTTGAGGGCAAGCTCTATGTCAAGGACGGATGGAGTGTTACGGGTCCACCATCAGTTATCCTATTATATTAGCCTTTGTTTGGCGGGGCGTTTTGAGAGGGGGACCGTCGTTGTTGAAGAAGTCGCGCCAAACAATTAAAATTACTGGCTGCGATTAGAATCACACCCACTATTTTGAGTGGGGGACCGCTATTTTTGAGTCTCGGGTTGGCACCCGCGACTCAAAAACTCTGCAGCGCTGCAGCCTTCCCAGCGCTGCAGTTTTGTGATTTTTTTTAATATTATGTTATATATAATATAATATGATATATAATATATTATGATATATATTATTATATATTATGATATATATTATTATATATTATGTTATATATAACGTATGTTATACATTATTATATAACGTATGTTATACATTATTATATAACGTATGTTATACATTATTATATAACGTATGTTATATATTATGATATATATTATGTTATATATACGCCGGAGATATATATTATGCAACGTAATAATTATAGGCAATTGTTAACCGCACCCCAGTTTTGGCTATCCGCAACCCTTTTATATGAAGTATTACGAGTTTTTTTGGAAATACGCCTTGTACAAGCATTTTTAGGAAAAGTGTTCAACACGAAAGTTGTAGATATCGTCGAGATCTACAACTTTTGTGTTGAACACTTTCGCTAAAAATGCACGCATAAGACGTATTGCCGCCCGAATTGAAACATGGGCGTAACTATAACGAATTTTTGGAAATACGCATTGTGCATGCATTTTTAGGAAAAATGTTCAACACGACAGTTGTAGCTCACGATGATATCTACAACTTTCGTGTTGAACATTTTTCCTAAAAATGCTTGTAGAAGGCGTATTTCCAAAAAAACTCGTAATACTTCATATAAAAGGGTTGCGGATAGCCAAAACTGGGGTGCGGTTAACAATTGCCTAATTATAAATTATTAATATAATTAATTAATAATATCAATAATGTATTATTAATATAATAAATTATGTATTATTAATAATATAACTTATTATTAATATAATGTATTATTAATAAATATAGTTTTATTTATATAATATTTATAAAATAAAATTGTTAAACAGCACTGCAAACGCCGTTCTTCCAAACAATTTTACAGATTTTGCTACCACTCTGCAAAACAGCTGATTATTCCACCACTGTTTCCCACCACTGCGTCTCTGGTCGCTGCAGCTGAGCCAAACAGAGCCTTAGTAGTATGTTGTAGCGAGTCTTTATTATGTTGAGTCTTTATTATGATTGAGTCAAGTTAGAGTATTTTAGGTGTTTTAGTGGGTCAAGTCTTATTATATTAGTATTTATGCATTTTAGTATTGTATGTGTTTGATGTAATTACGGGGTTGCCCCCAGGGATTCTATATAATAGATCCGGTCTTGTATTTGGAGGGAAATGAGAAGAATGAAATTTTCCCGTCTCTCCAATTTCTCTCTCTCTCTCTCTTTAAGCTCTTCTCTCCTTCCTCTACCCTCTAGGGTTTCATCTTCTCTCTACCCCCCCCCCCCCCCCCCAATTTCTAGGGTTAACACCCTTGTATCTCCGACTCCATCTCCCTCCCGCTGCCATTCGACGAATCACAAAAGAGGCACGTAACAAACTCAATCATGCAAGTATTTTCCGACGCACAATTGATTACAACAACAACAACACTCAAGCTTTTATGCCACTATAGTTCATGACGCACAATTGATTAAACAAATTAATTTTAAAACCTAGTGCAAGCGTCACAATTGATTACAAATATTGCAATGAAAGTAAGCAGACAACAACTACAAGTTAATTGAGAGTGCACATGAATTAAATGCGAGGCGAATAAAACTTTTGCACGTCAATAAAGATATGCAGCAATCAAATTAATCTACGCCAAGTATTATTAGCAATATGAGATCCCGAACAATGTGAGTAAATGAGTACTAGAAGTAAAAGCTCGCCAAGTAATTGATGTCGGTGGTGTTGGGAAGCTCCAATGGTGTCGGTGATTGTCCGGGCGATACTGCTGTGTGGGGGTTTTCGGAGAGGGGTTATGGTTGTTTGGTGGGCTTTTTAAAGGATGTAAATGGAGGGGGTGTGGGTTCAGTGACGGGGCTTTTGGTGGACGTTGAGAGGGTTGTTGGTAGGAGTGGTCGGCAGTGGAATTTTGGGGAAAGGAAGAGTGGCCGACAGTGGGGTGGAGAAAGCTTTATGGTTGCTGCTGTTGGAGAGGAAATGGAGGTTGTAGAAGGGGATAAAGAGGTGATGGTGGGTTGCTGGGGCTTGGGGAGGCGGCTGTATGCAGGGGAAGGGAGGAGGAGGCCGGTGCTGTGCTGGAAAGAGGCAGCGACGACTGGACTGCAGGGAAAAGGGGGGCGGCGACAGCAGGTAGGGCTGGAATGGGAGTCGGCGGCGACAGCAGGTAGGGCTGGAATGGGAGTCGGCGGCGGCAGCAGGGGGCGGCGGAAGGCTCGAATCTTGGTGTTAGAGATAGGAGAGGTGGCGAATGGGGGAGTCGGCACTCCCAGAGGAGGGATCCGGCTGCTTCGCACCGCGCAGGAGGCTTGGCGTCGCACCGAAGCCCACGATCGAGCGGTCTCTCTTTTCTGAAACTGTAAATCTTCGATGCCTCCTCATGTAGCTGCTAGTGAAATATAAGGGGGTAGAGAATTAAGTTAAAGTTATCTAATGGCTACGATCGTCCGACGGATAATTTAACCTAAATTTTAAAATACAAGTCAAAATAATAATAAAAATACATAAAAATATAAAAAATCGAGCCAGTCGCGATCACGGTCTTCGATCGTCTATCCGATAATCCAAGTCATTGATTTCCATCAGTAACTCAAAATGATGAAATGTCTTTGATTGAACCTGTACAAAACGAGAATTTTCATTGGAGAAGACTTAAATGGACATGTAGGGAAGAAAAATATGGATTATACAGATATTCATGGATGATTTGGGTATGGAGAAAGAAATGAAGAAGAAAGAACCATTCTAGACTTTGCCATAGCACATGAGCTAATTGTGACAAATAAGTTCTACATGAAGAGGGAAGAACACTTAATTACGTTCAAGAGCGGACAAAATAAGTCACAAATTGATTATTTTATGACTCGCAAAATGGATAAAAAGATTTGTAAGGATTGCAAATTCATACCAGGAGAAAGTTTGGCAACGCAACATAGACTAGTGGTGTTGGATGTGCAAATTAAATATAATAACTTTAAGAGAAGACAAAAGTGATGCCGAAAATTCGATGGTGGAACTTGAAGAAGGAAAAACAGGTTGCTTTCAAGGCAACGGTTTTAGAGCAACTAGTTGATAATCCTTATGTTGATCCTAATGTCACATGGGAAATTATGTCTTCTCATTTAAGAATAAGTGGAAAGAACGTACTTGGAGAGTCAAAAGGTCGTGCGCCCCCACAAAAAGAATCTTGGTAGTGGAAAAAGGAAGTGCAAGACAAAGTGAGGGCAAAGAGTGTCAGCTACAAAATATTATATGCTTGTAGGAAGGATGAAAACTTGACAAACTAGAAAGTTGTCAAAAAAGAACCTAAAATGCAGTAAGTAAAGCAAGAAGTCAAGCTTATGAAGAATTTTAAAATTGCTCGAGCTAGAAAGAGGAAGACAAAAGATTTAACCCAAGTTAAATGCATAAAAGATGAATCAGATACGGTTTTGACGGATGATGCGACTATTAAGGAGCGATGGAAAAGATACTTTTATCAACTATATAATGAAGGAAAAAACAATGAACTAAATTTGGAAGAGTTAAGTAAATCGGAGGAGTATAGAAACATAACTTTTTATCGTAAAATTCAAGCATCAGAGAGAGATGACGCTTTGAAGAAGATGAAAAATGGAATGACTGTTGGGCCAGACGATATACTCATTGAAGTATGGAAATGCTTAGGGAGAGAAGAAATTTTATGTCTTACAAGTTTCTTCAATAAAATACTGAAGACAAAGAAGATGTCAGACCAATTGAGAGAAAGTATTTTGGTACCTTTGTATAAGAACAAAGGAGATATACAAAATTGTGTCAATTACAGGGGAATTAAATTAATGAATCATACTATGAAACTATGGGAACGAGTGATAGAGAGAAGAGTTAAACGAGAGACTAGCATCTCAGAGAATCAATTTGGATTCATACCAGGGAGGTCAACCATGGAAGTTATACATCTCTTGAGGAGACTCATTGACAACTATCGGGAAAGAAAAAAAGTTTTGCATATGTTGTTTATCGATTTGGAGAAGGCTTATGATAGGGTTCCAAGAAACGTCTTGTGGAGAGTCTTACAAAAGAAAGGTGTAAATGTATCATACATTGATGTAATCAAAGATATGTATGCAAATTCAGTGACCAGGGTGAGGACTTCTGGAGGATTAACACAGGAATTCCCTATCGTTGTTAGCTTACATCAAGGGTCAGCTTTAAGCCCTTATCTCTTTACCCTTATCTTAGATGAGCTCACCGGACATATCCAACAAGCAATACCTTGGTGTTTATTATTTGCATATGATATTGTTTTGGTCGATGAGATGCGTGAGGGTGTAAACGCGAAACTTGAATCTTGGCGAGACACTTTAGAAAAGAAGGGTTTTAGGTTGAGCAGGACAAAGACGGAGTATATAGAGCTTAAATTTAGTATTGCAAGAAGGTCGGATAACTCCGTCATTAAATTGGGTGACCGAGATATTTCCCGCAGTGAGTGCTTTAAATATCTGGGATCGATAATTCAAAAAGATGGATGTGTAGATAAAGATGTGATACATAGAATCCAAGTAGGTTGGTTGAAGTGGAGAGGCGCGTCTGGGATCTTATGTGATCGTAAAGTACAATTAAAACTTAAAGGCAAGTTTTACCGTACTGCAATTAGGCCAACAATGCTCTACGGTTCTGAGTGTTGGGCAGTGAATGGTGTACATGAGCAAAAAATGGGAGTTGCAGAGATGAGAATACTTAGGTGGATGTGTGGTCACACGAGACTGGATAAAATTAGGAATGAATGTAACAGGGATAAGACAGGAGTGGCACCAATTGTAGAGAAGATGCGAGAAGCTCGATCAAGATGGTTCAAACATGTACATAGGAGACCATTAGAGGCACCTGTTAGGAGTTGTGAGAGTTTAGTCACTAGACATGTTAAACGGGGGAGAGGTAGACCAAAAAAGACTTGGAATGAAATTATAAGGATAGATATGATATACGTAGGCATTAGTGAGGCTATGATTAAAGATAGGGCGCGATGGCGACAAAGGATCCATATACCCGACCCCACTATGGTGGGATAAAGGCTTGAGTGTTGTTGTTGTTGTCTTAGATTGAACCTACTGCACAAATTTACTTCTAAATTCAAAGAGTAAATTAATAACCCTCATCTTTTTCATCATAGTCAATAATTCACCTAATCTTTAAAAATAGGTGTATAACCTGACACAGGGTGGGCTATGTGAGGTGGTTGTGTAACATCTGTATTTTAAATTTCAAAAATGATTTCATTGCAGGATCTAAATAAAATAATATTAATTGCGTATAATTTCGGCTCGATTCAAATTTTGAATGGATATAACGTGTTAATTTAGGAAGTTCTTTTGAGCAATGACAGAATCGGTAATTACGAGGAATTAATTAATTTTCCCCTCAATTTTAAACTAGTCATGCCTTCCCCCCCCCCCCCCCCCCCCCACACACACACACTTCGCGATTGTTATGGTAATAAAGAGCCATGTTTGTCGTATTTAAACTCTTCACGGCCCGAACGAGAAGAATTAGGTTTCCCTTCCCTCATTTCGTCCCAGGCGGTCGACAGCATCGATGACTCCACAAAGCATCGTCAAAATCAGACGCAAATCCCTCGATCTCCTCCGGAATTTCTATCCGACGTTTTCCCTGCTGCTCGTGAAGGTCGACGACCCCTTCTTGTTGTGTTCCAGCTCTCGTACAGCCCTTTCCAGCCATCAGTTTGGCCAAGTAAGCCCTGTCTTCTCAGTCCAGTGGTCCCCCACTTAGTTTTATGGCTTCTCCTTCCTTGGTAGTTTTCAGTCAAATTAGGGTTTTGTTTTTCCTTCTTCAGGAATTCTAGCAACCCCCTTGTGAGATCTGAGGTTTCCTTCTACCGCTGGACTCATCACTCATCAAATCGAGTTCCTTGCATGCTTGAGTTCACCTTAGCGAAGGGGTAAGTATTTTTCTTCCTCTTCTCTTACTCTTGCACGTTTTGGATGATATTATGGGGTTTCTCCCTTCACTTGCCCATCCTTTAACAACACAGGTTGTCTTATTCCTTCTTAGGAAATGTTGATTTTGAGCAATTCATAACCCTAGTGTAAGGGGATTATTAATCCCTCTACTTTCAGCAGGTTGTTTTTGTATAGGTTCGGAGAAACCCTAGCCGTGGAAGAGAGGGCGTGTGAAATAAATCGGCGAAGCCCAACTAACGTTATTTCAGTTTCGCCGTAGAATAATCGTGCTTGATTCGGGTAAGTGACAGTCCATTATTTCTGTGTTAGATATCCTTCTCTTCGTTGGTTTATTACTAATAAGTGTTCATCGTAACCTTAGGAGCGAGGAGGATACTCTTGTGGAACTCAGATTTTAATCCAGAGAATCATACCACCTAACGGCGTCTACGAGCGTCGCACCACTGAGGTAAGAAATTTGACTCATCTTGGCTAGACATATCACCTTATATAATTGCATTATCTAAGTTATTTAAGAATGCTCACGTAATTTAATTATTCAACTTCCAGTTGTGACGCAGGACGGTCCTATGTGATGGGAAAACACATGAATGAACTCCTACATGCAACCATACATATCCGACGAATTTAACTTGCAATAATAATTAGTTTTATAAATCAAAATAAATGTATGTCACTATAGTTAAAACTCTCAAATATGGAAACACGTGAAGTCGTATAAGTGCAAGAGTGCCAGAAAATCAAATACTATTTAAATAGGAAATTACAAAGACGAAACGACCGAAGCAAAACTTACAAACCACTATCTCTACAAGTAGAGAACAATCACGAGATCCAACGGTAAAGAAATCAACACACAAACCTTGATTACCACTACTATAAAGAGGGGAGGGCTGGAGGCGCTTCAAGAATCAAGAGGGCTATCCGGGGCAGATTTCAGCATTCAGGAGCTGACTGGGGCTGTCCAGAAACAGGGACAGCAATTAGGAAGGTGTTGGGAGATAGTTTTCAGCAATTAGCAACTGAGATTTGCTGTTCTGGAAATCTGGACAGCAGCCTGGAGGTTGGGGGTGGCTGTATGGGATGGGAGGAGGCTCGGTAGGAGTTGTGGGTTGCTGTAGGGTGGCTGGGCAGCACTCAGGCAGCAGTTCCGGGGGAGTTTTGGGCTGTTGGGTGATGGTAGATTGGGGATAACTTGGCGGTGGCTCCACGAGAGGGGAAGAGGCAGGGAGATGGGCTGGATTTAATTGGGAAAGGCTGGCTACAGTTGGGGGCAGCAATTGGGGATCCAGCCAGCGGAACTCCACATGAAAATGAGAGGGGATATTGAGGGGGGGTTCAGTTATGGGAGGAGGAAAGGCTGAGAGTGAATTTAGGAATTAACTCCCTAAAAGGTAGGAAAGTGGGGATGGAAGGGTAGTGGGAAGTTAGAATGTAGTTATGGTGGTTATGAGTGGTGGTGGAGGTGGCTAATGGTTGGAGGTGACCGAAGGTGGTTGCCGGTGGTAGTGGTGGTCGCCGGAGACATTTTCCGGTGATCACCAAAAACGTCAAATGATGGAAATAAGTGTGGAAGGTAAAGGGGAACCACCGTAGG
Organism: Dactylorhiza incarnata; assembly: GCA_033032865.1. Lineage (NCBI taxonomy): Eukaryota > Viridiplantae > Streptophyta > Magnoliopsida > Asparagales > Orchidaceae > Dactylorhiza > Dactylorhiza incarnata. Next base: position 3,218,041 of record JAWHQI010000279.1, on the reverse strand, counting down.
TGGCCGGTGACGAACTCCCGTGATCGCCGGAGATGTGTTTGTGGAGTATTGGGACTGTTTTTGGAGGGGAAAGTGAAGGAGATGGTGGTTCCACGGCAAGGGGGAAATGGAAAGATGGTTAACAGCCTCCAGGATAGGTGTGAGCTATGTAGCCCGTGGACGAAAACGGGATACGGGATACAATACGAAACGGATAGGGGAAACGTGATTTTTACAAAAATACGGATACGGGAAACGTTTTTAAAGTTTTTTTAATTATTTTAATATAAATATTAATTAATATAAAAAAATACAATTAACAAACTAAGGTACCATCTCAGTCACTAGGCGCACAATCATGTTGTTTAGGCACAATGGGAAAGATTATGCTAGGAGAAGGTATTGGATATCACAGGAAGAGAAAATATGAAGAATAGCTCATGCAATCTATTCCTTAGGTATCCAAAAACACAAACATTATTTATAGTGCCTAGAAGTACACACATTTTAGTTTGATTTATTTATTATTAATACAGATTATTCAAGAGTCAAGATTGGGTCTACAAGTACACATTGAGAACTAATATCATAATATGTAATGATGATCATCAAACTCTTCACATAAACAAGATCTTCTTTAGCATTAAATTAATAAAATGATTTTGTAAGGAGAAGAAATTATTTCTAAGAGTTAGCCACCATTTAATATGAGGCGTGACTGCGCGCCTGAAGCCGTGAATAAAATAGTGGGAAACGCGTATCCCGCAAGGGGGATACGCGTTCCCAATTAATTTTTTTATTTAATTTAAATATTGTGTTTCCTATGTTTCAGAAACGCGTTTCCGCGCGTTTCCGGGCGTTTCCCGTATCCGATACGCGTTCGAGCCGATACGCGAAACATTTTTAAGTATCCGTGCTTCGTAGGGTGTGAGGCCCTTTTGGCCGGCTGTTTGGTGATGCTGGCAGCAAACTGGAAGGGAGCAGTGAGCACGGAGGTGTTGAGGATGGGAGGTGAAGCTTTGGTGGGATGTTGATTGGGGGGAAGGAGATGGCTGCTGTTATGGAGGAGGATGGTTGTTGCTTGATGATGGAGTAGGAGGGGTGGTGGAGTGGCCGGCCAAGGAGGTATGGCAAAGGGGAGGGCCGGTCAATGGGAGATGGGAGGGAGGAGAAGACCCGAGCTTCGCACCCGGGGTTCGGCTTCGGCACCGAGATGACCAAAGAATGGGCTTCAATACTCCATTCTTCAATGCCTAAAATGAGAGCCCTCACCCTCTATTTATAGATTCCTAGGGGGCAACGGATGGCTATAATTGGTCGAACGTCCCGACTCAAAAATACATAAAATTACAGCTCGAAATAAAAAATGACAAGAACAAAAACTGCTACGATCGTCGATCCGCATAAAATGTATGGTTCTGATTCCCCATCAAGTTGCCCATTAATAATTAAATTAAATTTCAACCATTCACATAAGAACCCTAGCTACTCTAAATATTTAGATGAGTTATATATATATATATATAATTTAAAACTATATGCATCTATATTTGTTTGTATCTATACTATATTATAAAGACATACTTTGTGGTGTAATGGTGTAATCACGAATACTATCGGACAAATCTTAGCTCTTAAATTTATTTTCAAATCATATATTATTTTCTAAAATCAAAGAAATTAAATTATATTTATTTATATTAAATCATTTTAATTTTTTAATTGAAAACTAAATTTTAACAAAGATGTGGTGATGGGGATTGACGCTGGACTACGGGTCACCATTCGGCGGGGCCCGCATTCGTGTATTCGCGCAGGAGGCGTTGATCAGGTCGGCGATCCGAGACCGCGAGCGCGTCTTTTTACTATTTATATCTATTTTGTTTTTTTTATTTGGAACTGTATTTAGTGTTTTAGGACACCGGGCGTAACAACCAATCATAGTCGTTCACTTCGGGTGTCCAACCGCCCCCTCTCGTTATAAATAGGGGCGAAGGCTTTCATTTTCGGCATTGTTTGTTTGTGCGAGATTCCCGATCGGCAATCATTCTTGGTGTGAGACCGCAAGATCCCGGGGTGCGATGTCCCGGTTACTTTTTCTGAAAATTTCCTTTTTTCCATGTCCTGGTTTGTTTTCCCATGAACCCTCATGTTTTCTCACGACCCGATAGCCTAACTACAGACTTTTCCCCCTTGTTCATCGTCTCCCAACATGAAACCGCTCGGCTCCATCCCCGCCCTCTTCCATCCAGCCGCTCGACTGCCAACATTCCCATCTCCATTCACAAGCCACGCTCATCCTTCAATCGTTCCTGGCCGACGAGCAAGCCAAGACCCTAACCCCACGTCCACTTCCCAAAACCACCTGACTGCTCACCCGTTTAACCTTTTTGTTTGAGCTGCAGGATCTACCGACCTCTTCCCCTCTCCTTCTGCTAAGATCGACGACCAATCTTCTCCTCCATAGCCCTTTTTGTTACACGTTGTAACTACTACCTGTTCCAGTCACAAGCCACGAACCTTTCTCGTCCTCTGTCGCCAAACCATACCCGTTCTATGCCTTTTCTCCCACTCCACGCCACGTGAAAATTTCTCTGCAAAACCCATCTCCGAGGTCATCCTTCCGTGGAGCCACTACCGATCATTTCCCGGGAATCCCATTTCTAAAAGTTCTCCCTGTCATTTCTCTCGCGAATCCCACATCCAAGAATTCTCTCTGTCGTTCTCGTGAAGCCATCAACGTTCCTCCATTGGACCTTAATGCATGTGAGTATTAATGTAATGTGTTGTTTTAATTTTCTATGTTAAATATTAGAAGATATTACATGTTTGCTTGAGATGTTATTCATTAGTGGTTTCCTTTTGTCCTATAAAACTTAGTCATGGAAAATGTAGTAACAAGCATTTCGTGTGAAAGCGAGCATGATTTGTTTGTGCGCCGAAAAATTATCATTCACCTCGTGTTGATTTGCTAAAATTATAAAACTTTACTTGCTCGAATTTTATTTCCGGATTCAAGTTGAAGTCTTCACGCAGCATATAGGTTAGGTGTGCTTAAGTCCACTCCACGCATACACTTAGGGTTTACATTAGTGTCGGCACAGCCCCGCGCCGCCTACCTTGCATCAAATTTGGTATCAGAGCCCAGGTTAGGGCCACTTGCATGTTACATAGTGGTAGGCCTTATCGTCAGTCCATGTCCGACCCAAACCTTACCGACGAGAGAACCACCAACTCCAATTCCAAAATGACATCTACGGAATTTCAACGAGTGATGATAGATCGATTCGATCAATTGATTGCTCTATATGGCGATCTTCGCACCCGCATCGACGTCCTTGAGGATCAGCGAGAGCATACCACTTCCCAAAGTCGGGAAGGCTCGCCCACTTCACTTGATGTTCCCTCTAAGGAAGAACGAGTTGTCCTCCCACCACAAGACGTGTGTGCTTGGAATCAGCCACCACGAAAGCTCGCCCCACTACGAGAGTCTGCCCCATACCGGAGGCGGCCCCTCGATCACGTTCGAAACCGTCAGTCGGGACCTGCCCCAGATAGGCCTCTCCACCCTCAGGAGGTATATCCACCACGACACCCAGCCCCTCGTGATCGAGCCCAGGACCGTTATGACTACGGACGAGATGATTACTTTGATGAATATCCTGAGCCACGTCGAGCACCACGCGCAGAGGACGATATTACCCATCGCATATGCATTAATGTTCCCACCTTCGATGGTCAGCTTAACCCGAAGACCTTTAGCGATTGGCATCAGGAGATGGACCACTATTTCGAGTAGTATGATATGACCGACGAACACTGCGTTAGATTTGTGAAGATGAGGTTGGTTGGTCCAGCCAAGGTTTTCTGGATCAACCTAGAGAGGTCTCTACATCGGGATGGATACCGTCTTATTATTCGTTGGGAGGACATTAAGCGCCGATTGAAGGATAAATACCTTCCCGCCTCCTATCGGGATCAGTTGCTGGATCAGCTTTATGTGTTGCACCAGGGCACGCTATTTGAAGCAGAGTACATGTCTCGATTTGACGTGCTAGTTGTAAGGAGCGATCTACAAGAAGAGACTAGTGTCACTGCTTCCCGATTTCATTCTGGATTGAGATCAGAGTTACATGGGGAGCTTATTCCCCACTGGATGGAGATGGTAGTGCAAGTTTATCAGATGACCATTGAGTATGAGCAGTACCTGCGACTTGTTTGTGCCCGTCAGGCTTCTTCTAGATCAGACGGGCCCACATTTAGGAGGCCACCCCCGGACACTGCCACTACTGCAGGACCATCTCGTGCTCCCGTGGACACGAAGGGCGAGGTTGTCACCACCGGACCTCCTGTGGCCACCAGGTCGGGGAACGTTTAGTGTTATCGTTGCTCTGGCATAGGCCATATGGCAGCCCAGTGCCCCACCAGGAATTTGGTAGTTGAGAAAGCGAGCCCAGCACTGATGCTGAGGCGACCGCTATTGAGGTGATTGTTGCCACCGTCGAGGACGTTTGGGAGAGAGATGTTGAGCGCTCCCTAGAGTTAGGCGTTATACGACGTCTCCTTTACACCCCGCATACTGATGAGAATTGACGTCGTACGACGATCTTTTACACCTTTTCCAGCGCAGGCGGTCCTGCGGTCCCTGCAAGCTAGTCATTGATAGCGGGAGTTGCGTGAACATTGTGGCCCAGAGAGCCTTAAAGCGAATGCAGGTAACTCCTAAGCCTCATCTCCATCCTTATCGAGTTATCTGGGTCGATAAGACGGTTATACAGGTTACCCAGAGAGGTCTGGTTCTGCTCTCTCGCCTCATTTGAGGGTCGTGTCTGGTGCGACGTCATCCCCATGGATGTTGCCCGCGTTTTATTAGGGAGGCCTTAGCTCTTCGGCCATGATGCCACGTACTTCGGCCACTCAAACACATACGTATTCTACTACAAGGATCATAAGATTACATTGACACCAACCCGAAGGAGAAATCCAAGGGAAAGGCTACACCCTCCACTGACATGAATTCATCCAAGCCGCTGCACATGTTGCGCCGCAACGAGTGTACGAGAGGGAGCGATAATACCGACATATTTGACGTAGAGGTCGCCGCCATGGCTACTGAGGGCCCTACAGAGATTCGTGAGCCTAGCATCATGTATTTAGAGTTGGCCCTTTTTACACCAGAGATCACCCCTGATATTTCAGGAACTTATATTGGTACTCGTTGCATGCGCAACGAAACTCCTTATGCTTCTCTTGATGACTCCCCTGTTGAGACACCCGTTGAGTCATCATTCATATGGGATGTACCTATTATTGGTAAGGCAGTCGAGTTTGGCGGTGCCCTCGATGACTTATTCATTTTATGCATTATTATCCGCATTTGCGGAGACATTCAGTGTAATATATTGATGTCTTATTATTGATATCTTTGGTGTTCAGTTAAGTATTCATCGCACCCGTGATGAATTTTTGTATACCCCGTCTTACGAGCCTCCTGATCATGTACCCACCTTAGGAGTTTTTTATAATATCCAAAACCCCCGGTTTAACGAGTTGGTCGTGTCAGTTGTTCATCTTTTACATTTGTTGTTTGATCATTTACATTTAGTGCATGATTCATCTGTGTTGCATGATTCACATCTGTTGTATGTTTTGCATCATTTGCATGAACTGCATAAATTAATTCGGAGAAAAATTGCTAGCAGTAATGAATTATATAAAGCACAGGCAGGTGAACACAGGCGTGAACAACATTTTTGGGTAGACGAGCAGGTCATGATCCGACTTCGCATGGAGAGGCTCCCAAAAGGAGTCGCTAAAAAGCTACAACCAAAACGAATGAGTCTTTATAGGATTATAAAGAAATTGAAACAAATGCCTATGAGGTCAACCTCCCTACAGACATGGGTATTCATCCCGTATTTAATACAGCAAATTAAAATCTTACTTTGAGCCTCTCGAGCATAGGGATCGGTATCTTAAGCCACTTCCTACACCCTCACAGTTACAGCCAGACCCTTTACCTGACCACCTTGGACAAGCACCCGCGGACTTGCCCGCACCTCCCATGATTTCACTGGTTCTTCTGGATCCACCAGGACGAGAAATGAGAGCTGAGTGCATTGTTGATATTATGGCGCACGAGTGCACCACCACCACAGACGGTCCTTCTTGTCGTTACTTGGTGTACTGGAGCGGACGCCCCATCTCTGATGATACTTGGGTATCTGCGACAGAGTTTGATAGACTTGCCTTTGATCTGATCGGCAATCCGAGACCACGAGCGCGTCCGGAGCGTTGTTTGTCTATTTTATGTATTTGTTTTTTTATTTGGACTTGTATTTAGTGTTTTAGGACATCGGGCGTAACAGTCAATCATAGTCGTTCACACTGGGTGCCCAACCACCCCCTCTCGTTATAAATAGAGGTGGAGGCTTTCATTTTCGGCATTGTTTGTTTGTGAGATTACAGACCGACAATCATTCGTGGTGCGACACCGCGAGATCCCGGAGTGCGACGTCCTGATTACTTTTTCTGAAATATTCCTTTTTCCATGTCCTGATTTTTTTTCCGTTGAACCCTCATGTTTTCCCACGACCTTATAGCCTACCTGTAGACTTTCCCCCTGTTCATCTTCTCCCAACGTGAAACCGCTCGGCTCCATCCCCGTCCTCTTCCATCCAGCCGCTCGACTGCTAACATTCCCATCTCCATTCACAAGCCTCGCCCATCCTTCAATCGTTCCTGATCGACGAGCAAACCAAGACCATTTCTCATGTTCCAGTCGCAAGCCACAAACCTATCCCTCCCTCTGTCACCAAACCATACCCGTTTTGTTCCATTTCTCCCACTCCACACCACGTGAACCTTTCTCTGCAAAACCCATCTCCCAATTCATCCTTCTGCGGAGCCACTACCGATCATTTCCCGGGAATCCCATTTCTAGAAGTTCTCCCTATCATTTCTCTCGTGAATCCCGCATCCAGGAATTCTCTCTGCCATTCTCGTGAAGCCACCGTCGTTCCTCCATTGGATCTTAATGCCTTTTAATTTTCTATGTTAAATATTGGAAGATATTACATGTTTGCTTGGGATGTTATTCATTAGTGTAATTGTTTGTGTGTCCTTTTGTCCTATAAAACCTAGTCGTGGAAATTGTAGTAACAAGCATTTCGTGTAAAAGCGAGCGTGATTTGTTTGTGCGCCGGAAAATTATCATTCACCTCGTGTTAATTTGCTAAAATTATAAAACTTTACTTGCTCGAATTTTATTTTTGAATTCAAGTTGAAGTCTTCACGCATCATATAGGTTACGTGTGCTTAAGTCCACTCCACGCATACACTTAGTGTTTACATTAGTGTTGGCACAGCCCCGCACCGCCTACCCTGCGTCATGTGGTTTGACTATAGACTAAAATTGTTTCACCCAACTCATTAAATTATTATGGTAAACACTTGTGTAATAACTTTAATGTATGCATGTATATATTTAAAGTATATTAAAGGAAATTCTTTAAAAGAGTTCATGATCCTCATATAAGACCATCAATGAAAGAAAATTAACCGAACATGATCAGAGCAAGATATTACTACTGAATAATAAAATACATCCATGTAATGTAAGGAAATAGAAACTGAAATGTAAAGACTCGCCAAGCAATCCGCCGACGGTGGAGGAAGTGGTATGTTAGCTTAGGACGGTCGTAGGAGCGTTGCAAATGATCAAATGTATGGTTGGCTGAGAGCTATGAAGTGGCAGATTTCTAGGGTTTGCGAATTTCAGGGATTTTGATTTGGTGGAGGGATAAATTAGAAGGTGGAGTTGGTTGAATGGAGATTGGAAAAGAAGAGGGAGGGTATATGGGAGCTAGTCGGTGTTAGGAAAGGAGGTTGGAGGTTGTGGGGTTGGCTGCAAGGTTGTGGAGGGTGGAGGAGGCGGCATGGGAGTCTCTGGGACAAAAAAGAGGCAATTGTGGAGAGGTTCTACAAGAAGAAAGGGAGGGAGGGGATGTGGTAGGGAGGTCTGGAGAAGAGAAGGAGGAGGTGGTTGGGGTTGTGGAGGACTCATCGGAGTCAACTGAGGCGGTGGAGGCAGGTGGTGGGTTGGAGAAGGGGGAAGAGGCGGGATACTACGGTTGACAGTGGTGGAGACATCGTAGGAGGCAAGAGATGTAGTTGTCAGTGTCAGGGAGGACGGAGGAAGCGACTACAGGCTTGGAACTAAACGCCAAAGGTTGAACGGTGTTCCGACGAGGTCGTCAGAGGCCAGGGGTACGGTGGGAAGTGAAAGCGGCAAGCGGGTAGCCCCCTCGAGTCGGCACTAGGGGATTGGGCGTCGACACTCATAGCAACCGAGTGGTTCAGGAAGAAACTGCAACTCTTGATCCCCTCTTCCTAACATCTCACATCATATATAAGGGAGGATGAGGGTAAATGAACCTGACGACTCAAATCGTTCAATCCGACCATTTACCTTTCAAAATATAAGTCTGGAAATTACAAAAATAATAATATATATACATATATATAATATAAAAATAGCGACAAACATGATGGCAGTCTCCAATCATCAATCCAATGATCTAAAAGTCATTGATCCGGTAAATCGCTCAAATGTGACGCGATCAATCTCCATCAGAAAGAGGGGGAGATTTATAGCCCTCCTATCCCTACATGAGAGAGGGCGAGAGAGAGAGGGGGGAGAGACAGTGGGGATAGAGGAAAATGCTGCAATTTTTTGACTTCAAAAGAGGGAGAGAGAATGAGAACACACAAGAGAGATTGAAAACAACCATAAGCATAAGTTCAACTTTAAATATTTCAAACCATGATATCCTTAACTTAAAAAGATTACCTTCACAATATTCATCTTATATCTTAATATAATAAATGCAAAAAAACTTGATGTTGCCTGCTTATAATAAATTACATCATATCAAAACATATACAAGTAAAATAAATTACATGAAAAGTAGAGAAGACTTACTTTTTATGTCATTCATCTCAAAAGAAACCATTGTGTCACGTTGAAATCAAATTCGAATTTTAGAAGGGTAATGACCTGTCAAAGCAGTACATAAGCTATAATTAAAAACGAAACAAGATTTCTATAGGACAAGGACATAAAATTAATTATTTGTAATATATAATCCAGACGAAAGAGCGGCGTAGGACATAAAATATGAACTTAACGTCAGTAAAACGATAAAAGAAATGTGCTTGATAACCTCAAAGAAGTTATTTTAAATGAGAGTTTGGGAAGAGCCTCATTAGAAAATCATCTTCAAGGCTAAAGATAGATTGTAGACCACATGTTATCTTTATATATTTGATGTCTAATCGTATTTTTTTTGATCTCGTGTTCTCTTTATATGTTTGATGTCTAATCATATTTGTGTTTGGAACAATTTCTATTTGTTTTTTGTTGAAAAGCTTTAAATCAATATGGTAAACATATTGGTATTATGCTTTTGGGACAGCAGTATTAGCAATCTACAAAGCATATTTTTCACCTCTATATATTCTCTGCGCTCTCTACTTTCACATAACTAAGTGAAACGAGAAGAGTTTCAAAGCAGACACCCCATCAATCAGAAGGAAAACACTCCTCTTTTTTGCATTGTATCAAAATGGTGATTCCTATAATTATTCTTGCGATGGACCGAGTGCCTCAACAATGATTCACGTCGACTTTCTCAAGTTATTGAGCGAACAACAGTGGTATTCCTCCCACCTCGTTTGGGAAGGGATTTTTTTCTCTTCATGGTTTAGCTGCTATGATATCCTCGGTGTAAACTAAACTAGCTTTCCACTAATCTCTCCAAATCTTCCATCATTGCTCAACAATGTCCAACGTCATAGCCGAATCATTGTCCTCTTCACATCCCTCTTCAAAAACCATATCCCCCCGAATCTCTACCAAGAATCACACAATTCAAATTCCTATTATTCACCTTAACAGGGATAGTTTTTCGCGGTGGTCACAGTCTGTCTGTATGTACATTAAAAGACAGCAAATTGGGTATCGCGGGGGGTACAAGGAAGTTCGGCAAAGAGGATGGTGTATTCTTCACCTGGGATGCTATGAACTCGATGACTATGATCTAGCTAGTGAATTTTATGGTTGAAGATTGTAGAAAGAAATGAAAAGTGCAATATATTCTTCCTCAAAGGGGCATAATATAGCTAATACATCAAGACACATAAACTCCACTCACGGTGTGGGACTAAACCTTAGACACTCTAAAATACTCAAACACAATACCTTTAACAATCCCCCTCAAGCTGGAGGCGAAACCTTCAGCTTGAACAAACATAACATAAAACGGAAGGTAAAAGAAAGTTGGCAACGAGGGACAAGCCAGCAGCCACCGAGGCCCAACCGCGTGTCACCGGGGATACTTCAACCGGGCAAAAGCCACACGACGTTGGTCCACAAACCGACCATGATCACGCTGGATGCTCCCGGAGCTGAAACTAGGTCAACCAAGAATGCCAAACCATTCCTACCACAAAGACACAAAGACACAAACAATAAACGAAATCAACCTGGGGGCCATGTGTGACTAAGGAAGGAGTCGGGAAAAGAGGCATCCGAGTCGCCGTTATCACTAACACTCCCCTTCACGTGGAACACGTGCATGAAGGCATAGACTCGCATGGAGACACAGACGAAGATAATCAAAACAACACATAAAAGAACAACTATGGATAACGGTTGCCGGCAAGACCACGATCCGAGATGCAGCGAGCAAAGCACAAGCCAGCTGCGAGCAGAAGGCTCAAGCGGCTGCGAGCAGAGTGCTCAAGCAGCAGCGAGCAAGAAAAGGCTCAAGCAGCGGCGAGTGAGAAGGGAGGAAGAGAAGAGCTCGGCACCCAGAGAGCAGCAGCACGGGAAACCATCGTCCACAAACCGACTAGAAGACACTACCAACACAATAACGACGACATCAACACAACTTAACCAAAAAAGGACAGTATAGACAACAACTAAAAAAACAGCAACTTAACAAAACACGGAAACATGGCAGCCCAGCCGGAGAAGAAGAGCAACGGCAGAAGTGCAGGAGCAGCACGAAGAATAGCCGGAGAAAAAAAAAACCGCAGCGCCGGAGCATCAGCGGAGAGCCGCCAGCCGGAGACAGCGGCGCCGGAAGAGAGGAAGTAGACAGCAGCAGCACAGGGTTGCCGGAGAAGAGGAGTAGCTGCAGCAGCGCAGCAGCCGGAGCTGAAGAAGACACAGTAGCCGGAGAAAAAACACTGCAGCGGCAGAGAGCAGCAGCGGCAGAGGGCTGCTGGGCCGGAGAAGAAGCAGTAATCGGCGGAGAGCATCGCCGGAGAAGAAGTAGAAGGATCGGCCGTCGAAGTAGCAGCGGGAGAAGTTGTCGATGTCGCAGGCTGGAATCGTCGGCGGGGTCTTGCGCTCGTGAAATAGACGGGATCGGCGAAGGTGAAGAAGGCGGAATCTGGCGATGATGTCGCCGGCGGGAGGAGCTGCGCCGTGGAGATCTGGAGTCGGAGCAGGAGCCGCTCCTGTCGACGGAATCACCGATCGACTTCGTCGACAGGAGCGGGAGCGGACTGTGAGAGCCCTAGCAGTCGAGAGGAAACACGGTCCGGGTGGGGTTTTTGGTTATTACGGGAGAGAAGAGAGAAAAATTTTAATTAGGCTTTCAGATCTTAATGCTCTGATACCATGTAGAAAGAAATGAAAAGTGCAATATATTCTTCCTCAAAGGGGCATAATATAGCTAATACATCAAGACACATAAACTCCACTCACGGTGTGGGACTAAACCTTAGACACTCTAAAATACTCAAACACAATACCTTTAACAAAGATGTTAGGCTATTAGCACAAACTAATGTGTTATTCAGCTACCAAGAAGCTCTTGGACAACATCACACAGACAATACGGACCTTGAAAACCAATTTCAAATCTACAAAATGAAGTTAGGCTTTGCAAAAATTAGCAAAGGTGAGGATAATGACCCATGGAAAAACTTGGCAAGATCTTGATCTGTTCAACTAAGTGGAAATTTGTGGATGATTTTAAAAAGATGATAGATATTAATCGCCCATTAAAATTTCATATCGATCTTAAGGTTTACTTTGATGGAGTGTATGGGTGTATCCTTGGGGGAAATACTATTCCTCCGATCAACGATATGTTTGATGAAGTTCGAAGAGAGGAAAATCATAGATAACTGATGTTATCGAAGAAAATATGTGTTACCAATATATATGCTACCAATGGATATGTAGAGTACTAAGCTTAAGCTACTTCAGAAGCTTTGCTAATCATAAGAATATCCAAAATCACATGTGGTGTGATATCTATGGAAACTAGACACACTCATGAAATGTGTTGGAAGATTCACGGTAAACCACAAAGTAAAAAAGTAAGCAAGTCAGGGGAGTAGGGTAATTGTGTTCCTTGGTATCGGACTCCTCCCACTTCCAATGAGGTAAAGTTCAATCCATTCAGCAAGGTGCAAATGGATCATCTTTTTGAAATTTCTGAAGTCATATTCATCGCCTTGTACTCCTAATTCATGAAATTTTTTATGTTAATATTATGTGAGCTCAAGTTGTCTGTCAGTTTATTCATGTAGATTGAATATAGTATAAATCTTTACATCTTCTTCTATTCACATAAAAGGAGATGATGAAGCTAGAGGGCATCCCATGCATGAGTTCTCCACAAACAAGTGAAAAGTGCTTACAAGAGTTGTTGGATAGACATCAAAACAGTTTCACAATATGTTTAGCATGTCAAGATTTATTCTATTGATCTTTTGAGTGAACTAGAGAACAAATATAGTTTGCATGGAACCAACAAATCAACATGTATGGAGATACTTGCTATCACTATTGTGCAAAAACAAAACTGCTCTAAAGCTACATCTGAGATATTTCAAATTCTAGTGAGAATAAGTGGCGCAGGACGGTTCTATTGAGGCTAAGGGGTGGTACAATATTTTAAAAGTCAGAAACAAAGATTACAAATAAACATTCCTCAGGTAGAGAACTAAAACGAGATTCAGCACAAAGTAAATGACTTCCAACTAGAAAGCTTACTCAACTAGGTAGTAGAGGGTTTGGTGGGTTACCGGCAAACTTTAAGTGGCTGGATAGGTGGCAAAGGACTGAATGAGGGCCCCCGGAGAAGCTTGGTTTGCTGGAGCTAAACTGCTACAGAGCTGGACGACTGTGGACAGCAACTGGTTGGGTTCAAGGGGCTTTTTCAATAGGCCAGATGGCTGTAAAACAGTAAAATGGTTGTTGTATATACTTTCAGGCACCAATTTCCAGAACTGAATGAGTTTTCTGGAGAGTTGGAAGTGTGAAGCAAAGACTTCAAGTTGCTGGAATGGGTTTTAACAGCAAGGCCAGCGTTTGGGAGGGTTCTGGACAGCAGAGAACTGAGGAAATTAAGTCCTGGACAGCTGCAGTTACTTCCAGGGGCAGGCAGCAGGATTTCCAAACGGATGGGGGTTGAGAAGAATGGGAGCTGGGCGGCTGGAAGATTTTTTCCAGATGGTCTCCAACAGTTTGCCTCTCCTGCGTAATACTCTGGGTGGTGGGAGGGGGTTGGGAGGCTGTAAGGGGCGGCCGGCTGCTCGGAGAAAGAAAGGAAGGGGTCGGTTTAGGATGTGGAGTGGGGCTGGAGGTGGGGTGGTGTGGACGGCTGTTGGAATTGAGTGGGGCTCGGCTGGAGGAGTGGTTCCATGTGAGAATGTAGAGGGATTAGTGGGGAAGTGGAGAATGGAGGGTGTAGAGAGAATTTAGGAGTAGTGCTCCTAAATTTAAGGGAATGGGGATAATGAGATAGTGGGGGTAGTGGGGAGGTGGTATGGCAGTTAGGAAGGTGGTGGGAGGTGGTGGCTGGCCGGAGGGGATCGTCGGAGGTGGCGGTGGTGGTAGCCGGAGGTGGTTTCCAACGATCACCGGAAAACTGAAATTGAAGGGACTTTGAGGGGTTGTAGTGGAGACTTGATGGTGGAGGCCAGAGGAGGTTTCCGACGATCGCGGAGAACTGAAAGTGGATGGAAACGAGGGAGGTGTTTGTGGGTGGTTTTTAGGGGGTATGAGGAGTTTGAGAAGATGTCGGTTGGTGGTTTGTGGGGGGTGAATGGAGGTAGCCGCTGCTGGAGGAGGGTGGGGAAGGGAAAGTTGTAGGCTGGAGTAGTGGACAAGCGAGTTGGGCTCGAGTTGAGCTCATCAAAAAAAGCTGGCTCGAGCTCGAGTTGCTTTTTTTTAGCTCGAGCTCAACGAGTTCGTTGTAAATGGCTCGAACTCGTCAAGCTCGGCTCGAGCTCGAAAGCTAAAAAATTGGAATATTAAAAAAACAATATTTTAACATATTTAATAATATATCTATATTTGATTATATATATTAAAACATTAAAGATTTTTAATATCTATAAAAGGGCAGCCTGGTGCACAAAGCATCCCCGCGCAGCGAGGGTCCGGGGAAGGGTCCCACCACAAGGGTGAAATGTAGGCAAACCTTACCTGCATTTTTGCAAGAGGCTGCTTCCAGGACTCGAACCCGTGACCTCAAGGTCACACGGCAACACCTCAACCGGTGCACCAAGGCTCCCCTTCTAAAGATCTTTAATATCTATATTTTAATATATTTAATAATATATATTATATGTATATATAATATTATATATGCATACTATAAATAAAAATTATTATTTAAAAACAAAAAGCTCGCGAGCGGACGAGCGGGCTCATGGACAAGACTGATTAGGCTCGAGCTCGGCTCGCAATCAGGCTCGAGCTCGAGTTGAGTTTTTTTCGAGCCGGCTTGTCGAGCTCTCGAGACGGCTCAACTCAACTTGCACCCCTAGGTTGGTGGTTGAGGGGAAAGGAGAGGGCCGGTTGTTGGCAGTGGGAGGAGGGGTAGAAAGACCAGCTAATGACTTTTGGGGTGTGAAGGAGATGAGAGGGTGGTCGGCTAAGAGAAAAAATGGGGAAAACAAGATTGGACGACTGATTTGGGGAAGGGGAGCGGGGGTAATGTCCAAGCTTCGCACTTGGAGTTCCAGCTTCGATACCGGGTGATCAAAAGATGGCTTTTTGCTCTATCTATCAATACCCTCTAAATGAACATTCTATCCATATTTATAGATAAAGGGGTCATCATGGAGAGTCATAATTCTTCGAACATGACGACCCTCAAAATACATGAAAATAAAAATCAGAAAAATACAAAATAAAAATAAAAATTCATATAGATCGTCGATCCGCACAAAATGGACGGCTTCAATCGCCGTGTAGGTCTGTGTGTTGTGATCCCCGTCAATATGTCACAACATTTTAAAAATGGCGTCCATCAATTATTCATATGCAGACATTTGTGATAAGGAATCTGATTTCAAAGTTTAGAACTAAAGAAATTTTATGATTATGGATATATATGTATACTCTAATATATTTTCGCATTCCAATGTTGTCAAGTTCTTGACTTCGCTTCTCTAGTTCTCTTGATAAGATTTTGTCGGTGCTATTAAAGGAAGACATGTAGATGCGCATTCCTAAATAGAAACAAACTGCATATATAGGATATTGTGGTTCAGCCGCATAGAATGTGATGGTTGTATGTGACTTTAATATGCGCTTTCTTTTTCTATGAGCAGTTGGGAGGGCAGTGCAAATGATACAGAAATTTTCAACGGGGTCTGACAAAACAACACTTTGATTTTAATATGCCCCCACCAAGTAAGAGCAAAGTTACAACATATTAATGCAAACTTATGTACGTAATGCCTCCACATCATGTAACTTGTGAATGAAATATGCAAATTTTGAATTTCCACTTACAAATCTCATTATCACTATGAAAAGCCGTTTATAACCTAAATAGTTTTAGTTGGGGGTAAAAGAACCCCAGCCTGAAATCCCAATCGGGCCTATTCAGCTAAAATTCCGAGTACGCCCAATAAGGTATGACGCAGGCCCAAGCGAGACCTGTGGTGCCTTAACAAACATCTGTTTTGGCTTAAAGCCTGACCTAATTTCAGCACGGACCAAACCCATGCCTGTCTGGGCAACTAGGCCTGGATAATGCCCAATATTTGAGCATAACAGCACAGTGATCGGATATAAAAAGCTGGTATTATCCCAACTTTTGAGCCAAATTAATGCCCAAGACTAGAAATATTGGGCATTTAATGCGCAACTTTTCAAACTATTAAAAATAAAAAAATTTAAATGTATTTTTTATTGACAAAAAAAGGGCCTACCCCACACAGACCTGAGCACAGGGCCCGGGCAAGCTCCCGTATTTTCGGCAAATCTAGGCCTGGTCCTACTCAGAAAAAGTCTACTCTTGTAGGGTATCGGCCAAGCAGAACTTTTTTCCACTCCTAATTTTGAATTTACGAATCCTCCTAAAACATTCATTAACATTGAGCATAATTGAGGTTTTAACTATTAATTCAATTTTATGTAAATATTTTTGTTACGCAAAAAAAGTCTCTTTACCTTCCTAGTCATTAGACATTAACTATATCTACCTTGTTAAATTTTCAAAGTGCAATTTTGAAATTTTCAAAGTGCAATTTTGAAATTTCAGTCGTCTGCCACCATTTCCATCGACGATACCCTTACTCGACGATCGACGATCGCCTAGCCCCTTTCAATGATCAGCGGTTCTTGTTCCATATCGGCGATCAGCGATTCCACTATACTGATGTTGAAACCCTGCTCCCAGTTCATTGTTTGGCGACTCTCATGTGGTAGAAGTTTTATTCTTAGGTTTATATATAGGCTCGTTTTTTGTTTTGACATAGTTAGACCTAATCTCTTACCGAAGCAGTTGTAGCCGCACCGACTGTCCTCTCGTCTACAAATCGAAATCATTCTTCCCCTCGGGCGATTGAAGGCGGGAATCACTCCAGGTTTAAGTCGTATTTCTCTCCATGTGTGTATCTGGATGAATTTCTTTGATGTCAAGCATATTTCCCTTCTTGTAACATATATTTTTTGTGTTTGAGTTATTTCAAGTGTTAAACATACCTTGGGAGGGTATATCTCAAGGCTTGCTTAGTCCCTACAGGGTTCTTGCAATTCGTATTTTTCATTGTGTGAATGGTCTTTGGACATAGGTTGGTGGATCAGTTCCCGCGGCGGAAAACCTTACATGGTATCAAAGTCACAAAGGTTTTAGAGGTGCTATGTTCCTTCGGTTTGTCAAAGACTGGTTTGCTCAACAATGGAAGGCGGAGAAATTGCTTGTGGATTAGGGATCGAATTGCTCACAAAGACTACTTACAAGTGGTGGAAATCGTTTATGGAAAGTAATTTGTTGGGAGAAGGCCTATGAGATGTTGTAGGTGGCGATGCACAGGAAGAGGTGGCTGCAACCCAAAATAACGATCATGCAGTTAAGGCGTGGTAAGAAGTTAAATGTGAAGGCCGAGTTCACACTAAAATGAGCAATATCTCCAGAATTGTTTGATCACATCACTGGGTGCAAATTGTCTTAGGCAATTTGGGCATCCCTGGATGGGTTGTTCAACAAGAAAAAAGTATTGCTAGATTGCAGGTCCTAGAGAATGAACTGTCGAAGGCCAATTAGGGGATCTGTTGATTTCAGTTTTTTTTAAAGCTAAAGAACTTATGCGCGGAGATATCAATATCGGTGTTGGATCCAGATGAGACGATCTCGGAGGCTAAGTTAAAGTGACATATCATTCGAGGATTGCGGAAGAAGTAGATCCCTTTTATCACCACGGTACAGGGATGGAGCTAGAAAACTTGTTAGCTTTGTAGGAGAGTATTGCGAGACAGATGTCTGGATGCTCTATATCAGAAGGAGAGAGCGAGGCACTATTCTCAGGGAAGAAGAATTGGGACAGGAGGAAGAAAAAGAATGCTAGAAAGGGACCATCTACCTCATCACAGGGGGATGGAGTCAAATTTTCTCCTAGAAATGATGGAGGGCAAAAGGAACCCAAGTGTTTCAGGTGCAACAAGTCAAGTCATTTCAAGAGACACTGTAGAGTCAACTTAAGGCCAGGGCAAGTAGCAGAAAAATGAGAAGGATCCAAGAATGAGGATGAGTGAGGAAACTGTCTCTTTGTTGAGATGACGACGACGTCAGTGGATATCTTGGCCTCTATAATTTTTAAGATGATTGAATCGTTGAGTCCAGGTGCAGTTATCACCTCACCGGAGATGAGTCCCAGTTCTCTTCTCTTCAGGCTTATGAAGGGGACGATGTGATCATGACGGCAGACGACTCGGTGCATGCAATGGAGAAATATGGGATTGTTATTCTGGATAGTGAAGTGCGCTCAAGTTGAAAAGTGTATATCATGTGTCGGGAATAAAAAAGAACTTTTTCTCAGTGACCAACGTGGTGAATGCATGGTTTCACGTTATGGGTGCAAGTTGAGTCGGCTTGTAAGCTCGATGAGCCGACTCGAAAAAAGCTTGAATCAAGCTCGATTACGAGCCGAACTCGAACTCACATATTGTTGTTCATCAGCTCGTGAGTTTATTATTTGTGTTTTAAAATATATATATATATATATATATATATGAAGAAAATAAGGCATTAACTAAAAAGGTCATGGGCAACTCAAGCTCAATAAGTAGGCCTTGAGCTTGAGCTTGAGCCAAGCAAAATGAGCTCGTCGAGCTCGAGACGAGCAAAATGAGCTCGTTGAGCTCAAGCTCGAAATGGTTAACTCGAGCTCGAGCTTGGAAATTTTGCCAAGCTCGACTCGAACTCAACTCGTTTGCACTCTTATTCCACATTTTGTTTGGGCCAAAGGAAGTGAAATTTCTGAAGGACCGCTCTTTGGTGAAAGCTGATGTTACTTACACCGGGCGACGGATGAAGGACTTGTTCATGCTCTCGAGGAACTCGTATGTGAACAAGATGAAGACCAACGACAGTGCAACGATCTGGCATGAGAGATTGAGTCATATTGGAATGGATAAGTTGAAGGTTATGGTGGCAAAGGACCTGGTGAGAGGCCTGTCTAACCTATCTTCCTTTGGAAATTGGCACATATGTGAGGGGCGTCAATTTGGAAAGGCACGTTGTCTCTCATTTGACAAATCTCTCTCCAGGTGAAAGGCGTCGTTGGAGTACATCCACAAATACTTGATGGATTGTGTGCCACACCCACATACTCAAAGAACATGTACATGTTCTTGTTCGTAGATAACTTCTCACAATACGCATGGGTGTATTTCGTGAAGGAGAAGTCGGAGTTTTCGGGAAGTTCCAAGAATTCAAAGAGCAAGTTGAAGGGGTGTTAATTAAGAAGTTGATGATGGACAACAGAGGGGAGCTCATTTCCACCGAGTTCTCCACTTTCTACAGGAAGCATGGGATCAAGTGAGAGTTGTCTTGCGGTCATACTCTGCAGCATAACGGAGTGGTGGAGAGGAAGATCTGGTACTTGGCCAAAACTTACAAGCATTGGTTTCGTGAAGGAGAAGTCGAAATTTTCGGGAATCTCCAAGAATTCAAGGAGCAAGTTGAAGGGGTGCTAATTAAGAAGTTGATGATGGACAACAGAGGGGAGCTCATTTCCACCGAGTTCTCCACTTTCTACAAGAAGCATGGGATCAAGTGGGAGTTGTCTTGCGGTCACACTTTGCAGCATAACGGAGTGGTGGAGAGGAAGATTCGGTACTTGGCCAAAAATTACAAGTGTTGGTTGCATGTGGAGGGTGTACTCAAGGGCTTATGGGCAAAGGGCATGACATGTGCTACGTATGTGATCAACGGGTTACCGTTGGCTCCAACAACTCGAAGTCATCGCATGAGATGATATTTAGGGAGATGTCGCATGTGAAGCACCTACGGGTATTTAGAGCTACTTGTTTTGTACACGTTCCAGACGCTCTCATAACCAAGTTGGATGTGAAAGCACGAAAGTGCATATTCATTGAGTAGGATGAGCGGAACAAGAGTTGGAAGTGCATGGATCTTCAGATACATCGGTTCATCGTCTCTCATGATGTGGTGTTCGACGAGTTGACGTCATATCAGGGTACTTCTAGTATAGCTCTGGAGGAGAGTGAAGGAGCAGGAAGAGATGAGAAAGTCACTGATGACTCGTTGGTGGATCTATGTGTCTCCGGGTGCTCCGGCTTGTCAGGCTCCAGTTCAGTAACATTCGATCAAAGAAGTAGGGGGAGCGATGCTACAAGTTACACTAGAGGGGGAGCTGATGTTGAGGATATTGTTGGAGAAGTGGAGGGTGGTTTAGATTTGTGAAGGTCAAAAAGCAGTGTCCTTGGCGGCTCAGGAATACATCTAGTTGCGCAGGTTGGTAGAGGATATCCATGAAAAATATGGAAGGCTACTTTGCCCCGGGGGGCAATAAAAGTGCGTTGATTCTCGTCACGAATCCAGATTTTTACATGCGGACAAAGCACATTAAGATCGAGTATCACTTCTTTCGAGAAAAAGTATTTGATGGATCTCTTCTTGTGGAGTATGTGCAGAGTTAAGACAACGTTACGACATCTTCACTATGTCTCTTTCTAAGGGATCGTTTGATCATCTTCGCGGGCTGTTTGGACTCATATCTAGATTACACTTTAAGGGGAAGTGTTAAAATTTTAAAATACATTTTTGAAATCCCAACCATCTGCCGCCATTTCCATCGACGATCAATGTTTTCACATTCACTCGACGATTGACGATCGCTAGCACCTTTCGAAGATCGGTGGTTCTTGTTCCATATCGGCGATCGGCGATTCCATTGTACTGGCACTAAAGCCCCGCACTCAGTTCATTGTTCGAGGGCTCCGATGCGGTCGGCGTTTTATCCTTAGGTTAATATATATAGGCTCATTTTTTTGGCATAGTTAGACCTAATATCTTCCTAAAGCAGTTGTAGCCGCAAATGACTATCCTCTCCTCTACATATCAAAATCATTCTTCCCCTCCGGCGATTGAAGGCGGGAATCATACCTCTTCAAGGAGGTTTAGGTAGTATTTCTCTCCATGTGTGTATCTGTATCATTTTCTTTGATGTTAAACATGCCTCTCTTCTTGTAACAGATATTGTTTTTGTTTTTGTTTGAGTTATTTCAAGTGTTAAACATATCTTGGGAGGGTATATCTCAAGGCTTTCTTGGTTAAATCCCTACAGGGTTCTTTCAATTCACATTTTCATTGTGCTAATGGTCTTTGAACATTGGTTGGTGGATTAGTTCCTGACTTCCTGCAACCGAAAACTTTACATACATGTCTTACTATATCATCATCCACGGTGTGCAATGCACGCTTGTAACACTTCTATTGTCCAATGTCTCATCTTTAACTAGATACTACCCTCATTCCTCACCATCAATCTTAACATTGCCGGACATTAACGTAATAATCCCATATCCACCACACTGCAACTGACTACAACACTCATTATTGTCCAACACTACAAATTGAGTTACTTCATCTTACTGTTCTCTATTTGCGTTAAATCCGTTAATCTTTTGGGAAAACTGAGAATTGAGAACCAACTAAGGTGTGTAAACTACGATAGAAAATATAAAGTAAATGAAACTGAAAAAAAAAAAACATAAATGCATGCATATCAACAGGTAAATTAAGAAGATATTTCAACAACAAAAGATAGTCACGAAGCCTTATAAGAGCATTTTTCTCTTTGAATTTTTTTTATCATTATCTAGGTTAGGCAAGAGTAGAGCACCGTTACTTCCTTCTCTTGAATTCAGAAATCCTCTGACCATTCAGTGCTTAAACGTGCACCAGTAAGTACACAATAGGGAACACATTCGTCACATCCATACTAAACCCCTAGAGCTTGCAGCAGTTCAGATTAGGGTTTGGTATAACGAGAGAAAGAATGTGTGATCTCTTCTTTCTAGTCGGAACTAGGGTTTGAAGTTAAAAACAAGTCCATCTAACAGGAAAGAGATCATTCATTCAACGAAGAAAGTGCACAACATCAACAATAAATCTAAACCAAATAAGGAAAAAACTGAACACGAATCCAAGAACTACTGACCGAATAGTTGAGACGTAAGTCGGCTGATATCACAGTCCTCAACTGCAATCAGCAGATCCTATAGAATTCGGAGATCGAATCAAATCACGGAAGTCGAACAAAGATTGAGGTCGCTTGCGTAAGGGCAGCGGAGACGACGAGGCGACAAGATCGCTTGCAGATCAATGATAACAGGTGTTGAAGGAAAGAGGAACTTGACGACACGGCAGCAAGTTCTTTGAAATTATGACTCAGTTTGAGCTATTCGCGATGGAAAAGTTGTTAGATGAAAAAGGCTTCATTTGTCAGTTTAGTTTTTTCTAGGGAATTGTTAAAGGCAAATCAAAAATGGCTAGTCGCACACCATTTTTATGGCAAACCCAGTTTTTTGAAAATTACTTGGTGCAAACAAATTTGTTAACGACAAATCATTATTGTTAGCAGCAAACCAAATCTAAACAGAAGAGGGGAGAAGAAAACAGCAAATGGCGAGCAGGCGATCCGAATATTGCCGCTCCGGCCGCTGGGTTTCGCCGCCGTCACCAATGATTCTGCATCAACGGCAGCGAGTGGAGACGGAGCGCCGGGAAGCCGAGGAGGAGAGGGTTTCCGAAGCGGAAGAGTCGTCGGAGAGCGAGATTTGGAGGGCTTTTGTGAAGGCCGCATCCGCAATCCAGCTCGCCCACGCCTCAATGCTAGATCTGCCATTCTCCATGATGGTTTGGAAGCCGGGGACGAAGATCTGCGATGATGAATCGGACGATCTACTGCTCCGATCACAAAATCAACGCCGGAGACAGGGGGTGAGTCGACGGGAGACACGGCGGGATGGGCGACGGCGGGAGAGTCGACGGGAGAGGCGACGGGAGAGGCGACGGCGGGAGAGGCGGCGGGAGAGGCTTGCGACTTTCGGTAGGGGAGGGTTTGCGCGAGGTAAGGGAGGGTTTGCCTAAATAAAAACGAGTGAACAGTTTTCGGTTTAAAATTGAAGTGTGCTGGTGTGCGACTAGCCATTTTTGGTTTGCCTTTAACAATTCCCTTTTTCTATTCTAAAGAGTTTTATTCGAACAGCTAAAGCTATTTTTTAGTTGTTTTGGGCTCTGTTTAGGGGAAAGAGTTTTTGCTTGTACAACTCGTATTCGGCGAGTATACCAGTAGAGCTCGGCGAGTAGACCAGCACCTACCGGCGAGTAGATCCAAGGCGGTCTTACTCACCCAAGATAGGGAGAGTGAGCATGCTCCCTCCCTATCGCGATCTCATATCGACGTGATCTCTTCTCAAGGCAGGGGCGAGGCGAGCCAACCTGGTTCCAGGCGAACTCGCCGAGGAAATGGTCCTCGGCGAGTAGGACCTGACCTGGTCGTCTCAGTCGCAATCTCAAGGAGGGAGCGAGGCGAGTGCGGGTCAACCCGACTCCTCGATCCTCCCTCACTATCCGTAGGCCAATATGGGTTGCGGTTAGTACATGCGAAAGGGTGCGAGGAGTTGTTCGCAGACCATTTTGATCTGCATCTGGTAATTTGGTTAAGGCGGAGGAAGTTATCTGCAGACCTTTTTGGACCATTTTGCTCTTTAAAGAGTTTGCCTATAAATATGACCCATTATGTCTCAGATCAGCACAGAGCCACCCCCCTTGAGAGTCTGTGCTTTCTTCCTTGTGTTGTCTGAGACAGGCTCAGCTTCTGGTTTTTGGGAGGGGAAATCGAGTGAGATTTTCGGGTTAGTGGCGGGACCTCCTCGTTACAGCCAGTGAGTCATTCCTAAGGAGCTATCTACCAACCGGTGAGGGCCAGTTCTCGGCTCGAAATACTTAGATCTAGGGGTCCGACGAAGAGAGAAGTAACTCAAGCTACTCCCCAAGTCTCGAACAGGTTGGACCGGTATCCGGGTTCCAACATTTTTGGTGCGGTGAGCGTGGACTGTAGCAAGAGAAGAAAATCTCATCTGACGACCTCATGACTGAACATGACGAGCCAGAACCGGCCAGGGGAACTCGCTGCCTTTGAGCGAGTCCGTAACCAAGAGTGTCTTCGAGCAGGGCATGAAGGCGATGGAGGATACCATCAGGGGGCTACTCACACCTCGCGTCGAGGCATGAGCACCTTCCCATGTCGCCGCCGCCTCGCCCGTCGAGGCGGGACCGAGTCAGCGCCCCGACAAGGAGGTTCTCCTCGAAGATGATGACCAGCCCCTCTGCGCGCCAGTGCTCTTCGTGAGCCCGATGGAGACCCGCCAATAGGAGGGCGAATACGACCTCGTTCGTCCCCTTCGCCAGCTCGCCCCGCCTAGTCCGTTCTGCGAGTTGGTGCTGTCCGCCCCCATCCCTGTAGGGTTCACAGAGCCCGCCATGAGTTTCTACTCCGGAAAAGATGATTCGGTCAAGCACCTGCAGTGGTTCGAGGATATGGTCTCCATCAAGCCGATGACGGGCGCCTTCAAGTGTCGGTTGTTCGCCATAACCTTCCAAGAAAAAGCCCGAGACTGGTTCCACCAGTTGCCCGCGGGAAGCATCTACGGCTTCGAGGACCTGCGCATAAGTTATCTGCTTCGCTTTTCTACTTCCAAGAAGAGGAGGAAAGGTTCAGAAGACCTCTTTCTTATCAAAGACCCCAGGAGATGCTCGGGTCATACCTTGATCGCTTTCAGGAAGAGATCCTCCTAGTCCAGGAGGTCCCTGGGCACACCCAGATCTTGGCATTCAAGCTTGGAATGCAGCCAGGGTTTTTCAAGATGGAGATCACCCGCAATCCCCCCTATCGTTCGAAGAGCTGGTCGATCGGGCCGCGAGGCAGATCGAGGGGGAGGCAACCAGCCTGGAGTTCGTGGCCAAGTTAGCCAGATTGGAGGGAGGAAAGAAGGAAGGAGAGGGAAGCGGACGGCGTGAGACCAGGAAGAGGGATGAGCCGAGAAGGCCAGAAGAAGGAGGATCCCGGGAGAACAGGGACCAGCGGAATCAAGAGAGTAGGTTGCAGGCCCCGCCTCGCCGGCCGACCTGGAGACCTGCAGGAGGAGGCTACCAAGGGAGACCGGAAGGGAGATACTCCCCGGAGCGGCGAGACCGATGCCGCTCTCCCGAGCGGAGGCAGGGGTAGTGGAGGCAGAACCAAGCGCCGCCAAGGGAAGCGAACGTGATCAGGAGGGGACGAGGACGAGGAAGGAGAGCAAGGCCGTGGCAGCCTCGAGGTGAAGAGGAGCATCGGGCAATGCCCTACTGCGACTTCCACCAGGTGGAGGGCCATGCGACGGCCACGTACCCTGAGTTCTTGGAGTTGAAGAGAGGAGTTGGAGGAGCCCAGGAGGGGCATCACGAGCGGGAAGGAGGAATGTTGAGAATCGAGGGGGAGGAGTCCCCGCCCCAAGAAGGTGTGAGGATAGGGGAGACCTAAGAGCCCATGGAGGAATAGGTGTCATCCACAGAGGAGCAGGGTTGGAGGCAACCCGGAAGGGGAGCCTCAACGTCGTGTATCGGAAGGGTGTGGCCTCTGCCTCCTAGACTCCGCCACCGTCGGGTGAAATCACTTTCTCGGAGGAAGACATGTTGGGGAACAAAAACCCCTTTCATGATGCGGTGGTGATCAAAGACGCAGTGGAGAACTACACGGTCTCCCGCATCCTGGTGGACAACGGGAGTTCCGTCAATGTGGTATTCAAGAAGGCGTTTGACGCCATGAAGGTGGAAGATAAGAGAGTCACCGCGACTGAGGGACCGCTCTTCGGCTTCTCCGGAGAAAGGAAGGAGGTAGAGAGAGGAGTAGAGCTAGTTGTGATGCTTGGGGGTACTACCAGGTGCTGCAGGTTCGTCATCGTTGACGCCCCCAGCAGCTACAATGTCATCTTCGGATGGCCGCTCATCAGTGCCTACAAATGTGTGCCCTCATCCTATCATCAGTGCCTCAAGTATAATCAAGGAGGGTTGCAGATCAGGATCCGGAGCGACCCCAAAGTAGCAACAGTGCTATCTCAACGCAGTCAACATGATCAGTTGAAAGGAGGAGGCCGAGGTGGTAGACCAGGTGATGGAAGAGATGGCAAGGCTGGAGGCAGCCGAGGAAGTGGAGGAGAAGGATATCCTATCTGAAGGCGGGAAGCCGAGGATGGTAAAGATCAGTGGGGAGCTGGAAGAGGAAGACAAGGAGAAGATCATGTCCTGCATCCAGGGGAATGCAGACATCTTTGCGTGGAGCGCAGCCGATATGCCCGGCGTCGACGCGGACGTCGCCTGCCATCATCTCAACTTGGATAAAGGTATCCACCCCATCCAACAAAAGAAGAGGGCAACCGCCACCACCCTGGCCGAGCCCATCAGGGAGGAGGTCAGAAAGCTGCTGGAGGCAGGGTTTGTGTCGGAGATCCAGTACCCAGGCTGGGTCTCCAATGTTGTAATGGTGAAGAAGGTGGAGGGGAAGTGGCATGTGTGTATTGACTTTTCTATCCTCAATAAAGCTTGTCCCAAGGATTGCTACCCCTTGCCTAGAATCGTCGAGCTAGTAGACTCGTCCGTCGGATTCCATGTCTTGAGTTTTTTAGACTCCTTTTCTGGTTATCATCAAATCCGCATGCACCCGCCCGACATAAAAAAATGTTTCTTTCATCACCAACGATGGATGTTATTGTTATACAATGATGCCCTTCGGACTTAAAAACGTAGGAGCCACTTACCAACGAATGATGGACAGGGTGTTCAAGGAGCAGAAGGGGAGAAACCTGGAGGTCTACGTCGATGATCTCATGGTGAAAAGCAAGAGCATTGAAGGACACCTCCGTGACCTAGAATTGACCTTCGCCACACTTCAGAAGTATAAGATGAGGCTGAATCCGGCCAAGTGCATTTTCGGGGTCGGAAAGGGAAAGTTCCTGGGCCACCTCTTGACCCCGGCAGGAGTGGAACTGAACCCCGACAAAGTTAAGGCAATCATGGAGATGGAGGCACCCAGAAACACCAAAGAGGTTCAGCGCCTGACAGGCCATCTGGCCGGGTTGAGCTGGTTCCTCTCCAGGGCGGGGGAGAAGTGCTCACCTTTCTTTAAAACCCTCCGAGTCAATAAGAAGTTCGAGTGGTCGGCGGAGTGTCAGGGAGCCTTCGAGAGCCTAAAGCTCCAGTTGGCCCAGGCTCCCTTGTTGCAAGGGCCCAGGGAAGGGGAAGGTCTCTTCTTGTACGTCGGGGTGGGGGCGGAAGAGATAAGTTCGGTCTTGGTCCGCGAGGAAGGAAAGCGGCAACTTCCCATTTACTACGTAAGTCGGGTCCTGTGGAAGGCTGAACTATGCTACCCCATCCTGGAGAAGTTGGCGGTTGCCTTGATAGTCTCGGCTCGAAGACTCCGACCCTACTTTCAGGCCCATCCGGTCAAGGTAGTAACGGATCATCCTCTCTGCAACGTTCTGGAAGGGGTGAAACATTCGGGAAGACTAGCCAAATGGTCAGTGGAGCTCAGCGAGTTCGACGTCACGTACGTCCCTCGACTGGCCATGAAAGCCCAAGCAGTGGCGGACTTCCTGGCCGACTACATCGTGGAGGTGGGCGAGGAGGAAGCACCCCAACGAATGGCTTGGGAAATGTTCGTGGATGGAGCATCAGGGAAGAACTCGTGCGGG
The DNA here is from genome assembly GCA_033032865.1 of Dactylorhiza incarnata. Taxonomy (NCBI): domain Eukaryota; kingdom Viridiplantae; phylum Streptophyta; class Magnoliopsida; order Asparagales; family Orchidaceae; genus Dactylorhiza; species Dactylorhiza incarnata. The sequence goes on along the minus strand of JAWHQI010000279.1, from coordinate 3,190,479 downwards.
GGAGGCATCATCCTGATCAGCTCCCAGGGCACCAGGATCGAGCAGGCCATCAATATTCATTTCCCTGTCACCAACAATCAGGCGGAATATGAGGCCGTCATCGCATGGCTTCATCTAGCGCGGGAGCTGGGGATTCACGACATAAGAGTCCACTCTGACTCTATGGTGGTCGCCTCCCAGGTCCGAGGAGAGTTCGAAGCAAGGGAGTCGATGTTGCAACGCTACCTGGTAAAGGTCAAAGGCTTGGTAGGCTCTTTCAAATCCTTCTCCATACAGCACGTCCCTAGGGAGGAGAACGCCCAAGCAGACCGACTGGCCAAGTACGGCCCCACGGTCGGAGGAACAACCACGGGTTTGTTTCGACCCTCTATTGAGGAAGGTGAGATGATGGACATCGATCAGCCCTCGTCGTGGATGGACCCTCTCATTACTGTCTTGACCACGGGCAAGCTGCATGCGGAGGTTCAGGACAACTGGCGGTTCAGGTACAAGTCAGCTTATTATTTATTAACTGATGGGATACTCTACAGGAAGACTCTTTACGGTCCCCTGGCAAGATGCCTGTCCGAGGAGGAAGCCTCCTGGGTCTTGGATGAGATTCACACAGGCGAGTGCGGAAGTCACTCGGGAAGCTGAACCCTGGAGAAGAGATTGCTCCGGGCAGGGTATTTCTGGCCTACCATCAGGAAGGACGCGGACGAGTTCGTGAAGAGGAGCCCAAAATGCCAACTCTACGCCCCGCTCCAGTTGCAACCAGTCCAGCGTCTCCGGTCGATCACCACCCCCTGGCCCTTCGCCATTTGGGGAATGGACCTGGTTGGACCATTCCCTCCGGCGAATGGGCAGAGGAGGTATCTCCTGGTGATGATCGATTATTTCTCCAAGTGGATGGAGGTGAAGGCCCTGGCCAAAACAACCTCCTTAGTGGTGAAGAACTTCATTTGGGGGGAGATCATATGTAGGCACGGTCTGCCCCTCGCCATCATCACCGACAACTGTCCGCAGTTCGCGAGCCTTGAACTCACTAACTTATGTAGCCAACTTGGCATCGATCTCCGCTTCGCCTCAGTCCATCATCCAAGGAGCAACGGTCAAGTGGAGGCGGCCAACAAAATCATCGTCAACCTGCTCAAGAAGAAGGTGGAAAACCTGAAAGGGAGCTGGGTGGAGCAGCTCCCCTCAGTCCTTTGGGCCCTGAGGAGTACCCCCACCACAGCGACCGGTGAAACACCATTCAAGCTATCACATGGCTCGGAGGCTCTCATCCCAATAGAGTTCGAGGTCCGAAGCCCTAGGGTGGTGGCGGAGGAAGAGGGAGACGAGGGGTGGAGACTTGAGAACGAAGACGCACAGCGACTCGCCTTGGATTTTGTGGAAGAGCTTCATGACCAGGCCACGATCCGCCATGAGGAAATCAAGTGGAGGATGGCGAAGCACTTCGACAAGCATGTCCAAGTCAAGCAATTCGACAAAGGAGACTTGATCCTCAAAAAGGTGGACGCCGCAGGGAGATCCGCAGCAGTAGGTAAACTCCACCCCAATTGGGAAAGCCCCTACATTGTCTTCGAGGTATTAAAAACAGGCGGGTACCGTCTGCAAAATGTTGAGGGAGAACTCCTAGGAAACACTTGGAGTGGAGACGACTTGAAACATTTCTACTCCTAATATCAATGTAATACCTAGTTCATTTTTGTTATGCTAAAACAAAACGATAACACTTTCTGTTACAAACTCGCAACGCTTCACCACCTGGACGACAGATACCGAGCAATGAAGTCTTTCTATGTCCTCGAGCAGAGAGTTGTCATAGACCAGGCTGTAGCACTGGGCTCCTCCCCTGCAGGCTCGCTACTTGCCCCCTCGAGTGAGTTCTATGTCCTCGAGCAGAGAGTTGTCGTAGACCAGGTCGTAGCACTGGGCTCCTCCCCTGCAGGCTGGCTACTTGCCCCTCGAGTGAGTTATGTGTCCTCGAGCAGAGAGTTGTCGTAGACCAGGCCATAGCACCGGGATCCTCCCCTGCAGGCTGGCTACTTGCCCCCTCGAGTGAGTTCTATGTCCTCGAGCAAAGAGTTGTCGTAGACCAGGCCGTAGCACTGGGCTCCTACCCTGCAGGCTGGCTACTTGCCCCCTCGAGTGAGTTCTATGTCCTCGAGCAGAGAGTTCTCGTAGACCAGGCTGTAGCACTGGGCTCCTCCCCTACAGGTTGACTACTTGCCCCCTCGAGTGAGTTCTATGTCCTCAAGCAGAGAGTTATCGTAGACCAGGCCGTAGCATTGGGCTCCTCCCCTGTAGGCTGGCAACTTGCCCCCTCGAGTGAGTTCTATGTCCTCGAGCAGAGAGTTGTCGTAGACCAGGCCATAACACTGGGCTCCTCCCCAGCAGGATGGCTACTTGCCCCCTCGAGTGAGTTCTATGTCCTCGAGCAGAGAGTCGTCGTAGACCAGGCCGTAACACTGGGCTCCTCCCTTACAGGCTGGCTACTTGCCCCCTCGAATGAGTTCTATGTCCTCGAGCAGAGAGTTGTCGTAGACCAGGCCATAACACTGGGCTCCTCCCCTGCAGGCTGGCTACTCGCCCCCTCGAGTGAGTTCTGTGTCCTCGAGCAGAGAGTTGTCGTAGACCAGGCCGTAGCACTGGGCTCCTCCCCTGCAGGCTGGCTACTTGCCCCCTCAAGTGAGTCCCATGTCCTATAAAATGCTGAAGCCCTATTTCGATCCCAGGAGAAGGTGAAGAAGTGTGCAAGGCGAGTACCACCGATATCCTTCCAACGCGAGACCTACGCAGTCGTTATCTCACCGCCTTGCAGAAAATCATAGCGCGAGTGCGCGAGCACCTGGTACAGCGAGTCCTCCGCTGACCCTTTCGCATCCTTTGCGAATAAGGGAGGCCCGAACGCCAGACCTATGAGAAGAGCCCCCATGTGCGAATCGCAGCTACGGGCGAGTACGCCTTAAGGACGAGCACGACAGAAAAAAGAAAAATAAACTCATTGCAATAATAAAGGCAGCGCAATCACAAAATGAACAAAGGCGAAAGCACCTATTCGATAGAAGGAAAGGGGCGAGTATGCCAAAAAATTCGTGCAGAAATAAAGGTTTATTATTGCATTTTGAGGAAACGGAAAAGAAAGTCGCTTAGTCGTCTGGCCCTCTTCTTCTGATCCACTGGAGGAGTCCTCGCCTTGGGTCCCCGTCGGGGGTGGGCTCGCCACCTCGCGATATAGTTCTGGAAGGAGGGCCGCGAGATCAACTTGGGCACCCTCTGCGGTGAGCATAAATCGGCGCCGGAGGCGCTCCCGCACGAACAATGCGGTCGCAATCACCAACTTCATGCGTGTCTCGGCAACTTGGGCAGGAGTGAACTGGAGGAGGGCTGGCGCGATCGACGACTCCTCCCGGCTCTGGTGGCGAAACTCCTCTATTTCGGACTCGGACTCGGCGAGGCGATTACCGAGGTAGTCGACCTGACCCTGCGAGGCGGCGAGCTGCTCCTCCAACTCGGATATCCGTGTCACCAGCGTCACCGCGGCCTCCTGAGAAATAAAACGTTAGCCAACGATAGGGTAGGCGAGAAAGACGGGGGAGAGTAAGACTCCGTACCTCGGGAGGAGGAGCCTCCTTAGCCTGGAGCTCTGCTAGCTCTTTATCCTTCTCTGCTATCCTCTTCTCCAGCTCCACGTAGATGACGCCCAGGTCGCGGAGCCGCCTGTTCGACTGGATCCCCCGCCGCGCTGTCTAGTGAATCAGCTCGGCAGTCCGGAGGGCGGAGCGACATGCCGACAACTGAGGTTGGCCAACTCGCGGATAGGAATCTCCGCGAGTACCTCAGCGTCATCGCGCCCGTACAACCCAAAAAGCAGGTTGAACGCCTGATCGCCAACCTCCTCAAAATCCTCCCAGGAAGGGAGGAGCAAACTCACCGAGATCCTGTTCGCCTTATGGTCCCATATCAGAAGAGGACTCCCTCTGGAATCCTTACTCCTCATCCCCAACCCATAATGTGGATGAGTAGAGGGGTCGGTAGGCAGGCTCGCCGGAGGGTGAGAAGTGGAACCCCTTGTCTTCTGCTTTTTCCGCCTCGGCTCGCTTGTCGAAGCGACTTCGGGGTCGACCCGACCCTTGCCCTTGTCCTCTGGTGAGGCCGTCTCGCTGCCCACCACGACCACCGCCCCCGCGAGGGTCTCTCTAGGTGAGGATCGCTCGATCGTGGCCGAGAGGCATCATGGGGAGGACGAGTGGGGATGACACGTTCCCCTACAAAGGAGAACAAGACAGTTAACAATTACCCATACCAAGAGTAGATAACCAAAGCCGCGCGACGAGTATTTGTGAAAATTTCTCTTTTGTTAATTACTATCAGACACCAAGTTAAAGTTCTGACAAGCGGAAAAAATGGGAACTAGGTCGCAGGAACACTCTCAACCATATTGAGCACAATAAACCAGAAACAATGAAGAAACATGAGGACTAGTATTCAAAACTCTTCTTTACAGCTTGCGGTACACATGGCGAGACATGCTTCACCAATACAATCGAAGAAAGAATAACAGCAAGACAAAGCAGAAACCGCCCAAGCCGCCTGACTAGCAAGCTGCCCGACTTAACAAGGCTGTCTGTGCAAACCGCCAAGCCGCCAAACCGCAACTCAACACACGGACTACCCGTTATTCCAATGCTGACACTGTCCGCCCGAGCAAGGCCACCTGACCGCTGTCACTTAGCCGCTCCTAACCGCGAACACTGATGCTGACAAGCTGAACAGAAAACAGACCGGCAAGGCAAGCCGCCTAACCGTACGGTCTGACCTTATTAAAGGCAGAAACACAAGCCGAAGAGAAAAGCTGCCGCAAACCGTGACCACCTACTGCTACCCGCCGCTGACTGCCACCGACTTAACCGCTGCGGTCTCCTCTGATCAAGTCAAAACCACACACAAGCCGTGCAACATGCGAACACAACAGAGTCAATTCTCAACCCGCGCGACTAGAAAAAGTCTAACCACACAAACGACTTGCGAGCTCTCGCTTACTGTTCATTGTGTTTGATCTGAGGGAGAGGTCCTATTTATAGGCGCGAGGCGGAGTGTGGTAACCACCCATAATGATAGGATCACCACCTCAACCCGACAGCGGGTAGAAAATAAACTGTGCGGCTTAAAGACAAGCCGCACCGGTCAACCAGAACACCAGGACTTGAAGCAGACCAAGTCCAAAACACAAGCCGGACTGGCAGACCGCCAGCCCGCTGCAGGTAGACAACCTGCGCGGTCTCAAGACAGACCGCCTGACCTCCACTTCACTTCAACATTTTCAACACTCCCCCTTGAAGTGTGAAGTGGAAGTCAACCCGAGTAAACCTCGTAACCGAGTGAATGGTCCCTTCGCTAGCGGCTTCGTGAAGATGTCAGCGACATTGTCCTCGCTCCGCACATGCTCAACCATCAGAGATCCCTCCAGCACCTTTTCCCGAATAAAATGATGCTCGATCTCGATGTGCTTGGTCCGCGCGTGACAAACTGGATTATTAACCAGTTTGAGGGCACTCTCGTTGTCACCGCGTAGCAGAGTAGGACGTCGCACCCCCTTATGGATGTCTTCTACCAACCTCCTCAGCCAGATGGCTTCCTGAGCTGTCAAGGTCGAAGCCTTGTACTCCGCTTCAGTGGTAGAAATAGATATCGAATCCTGCTTCTTGCTGCACCATGATATAATTGTAGGGCCCGCCAAAAAAACGTATCCAGATGTCAATTTCCGATCATCCGAATCTCCCCCATAATCAGCATCCATGTAACCATGCAGGTTAAAGCACGTATCTCTCCTATAACAGAGACCCAAATCAGAGGTCAACTTCACATACTTCAGGATACTCCTGGCCGCCACCAGATGAGGTCTCCGTGGCTCCGTCATATATCGACTCACCCTGCCAACTGCATATGCAATATCTGGCCTAGTAATCGTCAAATATATCATACTCCCAATAAGAGCCCGGAACACCAACGGATCAGAAAGAATCCGCCCCTCATCCCGCCGAAGCTTTAGACCAACCTCAAGAGGAGTCGAACTACTCTTCCCTTCCTGCATGCCGAATCTCTTAACGATTCGCTCCGCATAGCCCTTCTGGTAAATGAGCACTTCATTCTTCTGCCTCTCAACCTCGAGTCCAAGGAAGTGGTGGAGCTCACCTAGATCCTTCATCTCAAATATGATAGCAAGCTCAGCCCTTAGCCTTGCTACCTCCTCCTCTGAGTTCCTGGTGACATTCATGTCATCCACATACAACAGCACGAGAACCTGAAGCTCTCCCTTCTTCTTGATAAACAAGCTAGAATCTGAGTCTGAAGCAAAGTATCCGCAGAAATGGAGATATTCTGCGATCTTCCCATACCACGCCCTAGGCGCTTGCTTCAACCTATAGAGGGCCTTCTTCAACTTGCAGACGTGCCCCAAATGAACTTTCGATACATACCTAGATGGATGAACCATGAAGATGTCCTTGTCAATCTCGTCGTACAAGAAAGCATTCTTTACGTCAAGTTGCCAAATCTTCCATCCTTGGCAAGCTGCCAACGCAATCACCACCCGCACCGAAGTCATCTTGGCCACTGGACTGAACGTCTCCTCATAATCCTCCCCATACTATTGTGAGAACCCTCGAGCAACAAGGCGAGCCTTGTACCGCTCGATACTACCATCCGCCTTCTTCTTTAATTGAACACCCACTTGCAAGTTACAGGAGTTATGCCATCAACCTTGGGAACAAGATCCCAGGTTTCGTTCTTCCTGAGGGCAGCCATCTCCTCATCCATGGCATCTTCCCACTCCTTGACTCCAGTGGCTTCCTCAAATCTTGAAGGCTCTCGCTCGTCCAGAGGTCCAGCAAAGAAACATGAGACAAAGCTCACCATGTTTCCTCCTATATAACGAGCTGGTGGAATTATAGTCCTATTTGACCTTCTCAAGGTCGGTACTGGACTAACCACTTCCGTTGCTTCTTCCGAATCAACTCTGTTTCCAGGCGTACGTGGAGTATTGCTCTCCCTACTTCCAGAACCTGAAGCATCTGCCCCAGAGCTTGACGCAACTGGATCGGAGCCCATGGTGATACAGACAACTCCTCCTGAAGACCTCCCGCAGCTTCTCTTTGCCTTTCAACATTTTTATCTAATAGTTCTATACCAGAACTCCCCTGGAATGACGTCAGCTCGTCAAATACCACATCGCGAGATACTACAAATCTCCGCGTCTGGGGATCCATGCACTTCCAGCCCTTCTTTCGGTCATCATACCCAACGAACACTAGTTTCCTCGCCTTCGCGTCTAGTTTTGTTCTAAGGGCATCAGGAACGTGCACATAGCAAGTTGAACCAAACACTCGTAAGTGTCCACACCAGGCTTCTCCTTAAACATCAGCTCATGTGGAGTCTTCATGTTGATCAGACTAAGAGGCATCTGATTGATGACAGAAGCAGCGCAAGACATACCCTCCGCCCAGATGGACTTCGGAATATTCTTGGCACGAAGCCAGCACTTCACGGTCTCCGTCAAATGACGGATCTTCCGCTCAGCAACTCCGTTCTGTTGTGGAGTATGCGCACAAGAGAGCTCTCTCCGGATGTCGTGCTTCCTACAAAAACTAAAGAACTCACCTGAGGTGAACTCACCTCCATTGTTAGTTCTCAGCTTTTTAATCCGCAGTCTAAGACGACCCTCCACAAGCTCCTTGAACTCCACAAACTTCCTGAACACCTCTGACTTCTCCTTCATAAAATACACCCAGGTATATCTAGTGTAATCATCAATCAAAACCAGCATATACCAGTTGCCTCCAAGACTAGCAGTGTTGGTCGGGCCAAAAAGATCACCGTGAATCAACTCAAACGGCTACTTGCATTTGCTCTGTGACTTGTCAAATGGAAGTCGATGAGACTTGCCATACTGACACCCCGCACAGACATAACCCTCTCCCATGGACGATAAACTAGGCAAGCCTTTCACAAGGCCTTTTGCCGCCATAGTCTTCTGCTTCGTCATGCCAACATGCCCTAGCCTTTCATACCAGATAGCCGCGCTATCATTTGTCCGCATCTTATCAACATAGGAACTTGTTGATAAAACAAACAAATCATTTACCTTTCTCCCAACATGAACTGTCTCAGCTTGCACCGATGACATATTCTTAAGAAACCTCACTTCTGTTGGACCAAACAGAACGTGATATCTGGCGTCTACAGCGTTAGTCACTGAGAAGAGATTTTTCTTCATACCCGGAACATGATAGACGCTCTTCAACGTAAGAGTACCTCTATCATCGTTCAATGAAACCACACCCTCCTTCTCAACTACATGAATTGTATAATCAACCGTAATGATAGCTGATGGAACTTCGAATCATCCCCGGTGAGGTGATGACCACACCCAGAGTCAACTATCCAATCACCCTGATAGTTGATGGAAGTCATGACCCGAACACACGTGCCCGTCATGAATGCACCTCCACCACCCCAACTACCTTCTGAATTGGAACCAGCCTCCTCCTTCCCTGCAGCATGCCCTGGCTGAAGATTCACCTTGCAGTCCCTTTTGAAATGACCAAGCTTGTTGCACCTGAAGCATCTAGGTCCTTCCTGCTTCTTCCCATCACACTTAGGAGCATAGCTCCTCTCCTGCTGATATGAAGTAGACGAACCATCATCTTCAGATGTCTTCTTCTTCTTGTCCCATCTCTTCTTCTTGCCAGAGAAGAGAACCTCGCCTTCTCCCCCAGAGACAGACATCCCAGCCATTTGCTTAGCCCAACTTTCTTGCGAAGCAAATAAGTTATCCAGCTCCAGCAACGAAGGCTGATTGGCCCAGCCTTGAACAGAAGTCACAAAGACCACATACTCCCTCCGCAAGCCGCGAATTATGTGCCTCTTTAGCTTAGCTTCTAAGATAGGCTCATCCGAGTCCAAAGTCGATATCTCTGCGCAGAGGTTCTTCATCTTCAAGAAGAACGTTAAGAGACAAATCTCCTTGAGTTGCTTTCGCCAACTCATTCTCCAAGAACTGTAGCCTTGCTACATTCTTCTTATTGAACAAGCCATCCAAGGCTGTCCAAATCTCGGCAGCTGATCCACACCCGATGATGTGATCAAACAACTCTGGAATGATAGCTCTCTTGAGAGTGAACTCCGCCTTAGCATTCATTCTCCTCCAAGCCTTCACAAGCTCAGCATTCCCTTCAGCAGGAACAACAACTTTTCTTGCTTCTCCTCCTACAACCTCCCACAAATCCTCGCCAAGAAGATAGCTCTCCATGCAAGACTTCCACTTCTTGAAGTTAGTCTGCGTAAGGAGCTCAATACCAAGACCTCTAGCATATCCTCCTTCCATTGCTATCCCACTGATTTCTAACCACTTGAGAAACCCGAGAGAAGTATCAGCAAGCAACCTCAGTAACCTCCCTCTGATACCATGTTAAAATTTCTCTTTTGTTAATTACTATCAGACACCAAGTTAAGGTTCTGACAAGCGAAAAAAACGAGAACTAGATCGCAGGAACACTCTCAACCATACTTAGCACAATAAACCAGAAACAATGAAGGAACATGAGGACTAGTATTCAAAACTCTTCTTTACAACTTGAGGTACACATGGCGAGACATGCTTCACCAATACAATCGAAGAAAGAATAACAGCAAGACAAAGCAGAAACCGCCCAAGTCGCCTGACTAGCAAGCCGCCCGACTTAACAAGGCTGTCAGCGCAAGCCGCCAAACTGCAAGATCGAAGTTCATATATTTAAATGAATTATAATTATAACTTCAATTATTGGGAAAAATAATAAATGGACTACAATTATAACTTCTTTACCTCTGGGTGGGTGCGGGAAGTTGTATTTGGAATTCCTAAAAGCAAAATTAAAAATTTGACTATCATGCGCAGATCCCTCCCAATATAGCTGTAACAGCCCTGTCCCGACCTGACTGGCTTTAATGGGACCCATCAGGCACTGTTAAAGGACTGCAGTCCGGTGCACCCCACCCATGGCTGAGCCTGTTTCTCAGCTACAGTGGGATGTTGAGGCCGGGATTCGATCCCGCGCCCCCTTGATAAGGCACCTTCAACAGTCCTCATCACTCAGCTCAGTTGGTGATGAGGACTGTTGAAGGTGCCTTATCAAGGGGGCGCGGGATCGAATCCCGGCCTCAACATCCCACTGTAGCTGAGAAACAGGCTCAGCCATGGGTGGGGTGCACCGGACTGCATTCCTTTAACAGTGCCTGATGGGTCCCATTAAAGTCGGTCAGGTCGGGACAGGGCTGTTACAAAAAAGTGCAGCTCAGTTGGTGATGAGGACTGTTGAAGGTGCCTTATCAAGGGAGGTCGGGTGTTCGAGTCCCGCCTCCAACATCCCACTGTAGCTGAGAAACAGGCTCAGCCATGGGTGGGGTGCACCGGACTGCAGTCCTTTAACAGTGCCTGATGGGTCCCATTAAAGCCGGTCAGGTCGGGCCAGGGCTGTTACAAGTAACAGCCCTGGCCCGACCTGACCGGCTTTAATGGGCAGCTCTGTTTGGTGATGAGGACTGTTGAAGGTGCCTTATCAAGGGGGCGTGGGATCGAATCCCGGCCTCAACATCCCACTGTAGCTGAGAAACAGGCTCAACCATGGGTGGGGTGCACCGCACTGCAGTCCTTTAACAGTGCCTGATGGGTCCCATTAAAGCCGGTCAGGTCGGGCTAGGGCTGTTACAATAGCTTTTTGAAAAGAGCTTCTTCAAATAAGCTGTTTTAGAGGTTTTTTGAGAAGTCAGTCCAACATAGTTTTCTAAAAACCGTTTTTTACTATTTTTAGTTTTTTTCTCTTTTATTAACTTTATCTCGCTACATACCACTCCAGCATTTTTGTCTGAGCGCGCATTTTCGGCTAGACACTCATTTTCGGTCAGGCACTCATTTTTCGCCCGAGCGATCATTTTTCGCCCGAGCGCTCGTTATTTTCACTCGGGTGCGCATTTTTCGCCCGGACATCCGTTTTTCGCCCAGATGCACGTTTTTCGCCAGGGCGCTCGATTTTAACTCAGGCGGCTAGTTTTCACCTGAGCACACGTTTTTCGCCCGAGAAGCCATTTTTTCGCCCGAGCGTGTTTTTTTCGCCCGGGCGCGCGTTTTTCCCCGGGCGGCCCGCTTTTTCGCCCGTGCGAGCATTTTTTGCCCGGGAGGCATTTTTCGCCTGGGCGGCCGTTTTTTTCGCATGGGCGACCGTTTTTTTCGCCCGAGCGCGCGTTTTTCGCCAGGGAGACCGTTTTTCGCTCAAGCGACCGTTTTTTGCCCGGGCGGATATTTTACGTCCGGGTGGCCGTATTTCACACGGGCGCGTGTATTTCGCCCGGGCGCGCGTTTTTTGCCCATGCGGCGGATTTTCGCCTGTGCGCGCGTTTTTTCTCTCGTGCGGCCATTTTTCGCTCGAGCGCTCGTTTTTTTCTCCGGGCGCCTGTTTTTTTGCTCGGGCGCTCGGTTTTCCCCCATGTGGCCATTTTTTGCTCGAGCGATCGTTTTTTCGGTCGGGCTGTCGTTTTTCGCCCGACCGTCTGCTTTTTGCCCGGGCGGCTATTTTTCGCCTGAGCGACCATTTTTTGCCCGGACGCGCGTGTTTGCCTGGGCGCGTGTTTTCACGATCATTATATTTCAATATATTTGTTTAAAAAACAGTTTTCAAACAGCTGTTCTACCGAATAGCTTAAATAAAAAAGCTCTATTCGATCAACACTTTTGCATAGACTCTCCAAATAGTCTGCAACTCTCTCATCAGAGTTTTTCTGAAAGCTCTTTTTTAAAAGCTTTATTCGATAAGCAGTTTTTCCATCCGCTAGAGCTGTCCCAAACAGAGCCAAAGTTGTGGATGGAAAAGTTGTTGATCGAAAAGTACTTGATCAAATAGATCTGATGAAAAATATAGTTGTTTCTGAAAATTGGATTTTTGCTTTTAAACTATTTGGAGGAAATTGAGTTTTCAATATTCAAAAGTTTTTTTGAAAAAAATGCTTGTCAAAAATAGAGTTTTGTTAGGTGATTTTTTTTTAACTCATATACACACTCATAAAACGGATAACTCATACACATTCACCAATGCATATGGGATTAAGAACTGAAATGAAACATTTTTTATGGTGACCTTGGATGCGCTCCTTCCTTCTGAGAGTACTTTTCCTAACGTTGTTTATTTTTCCAGGTCGCACTTCTTCCCATGGTACCTCCCCTAGCGAGTTCCAAACTCGCCCGGTTTCGAGCTATCTATTCCTCAAATCAAAGGTGGACAGGCTAGCTGCGTGCGAGCCGATTCGGCGTCTTGTCTCGTTGGAGATTCAGGTGTTAAATATGAAGGAGTTTGAGCGTCGCTTGGAGGGAACCAAGGCAAAGTACTTCACCATCAATGACCTGGATAGGCAGGAGACCGAACTGGAACATCGGTAAAATTTACTAGAATATGACCTTCACGGTCTTTGCACGAGCATGGACGTTATCGGCACTTTGTCGAGGATGGAGGAGCACATTCGGCGTAGCGAGGAACTTTTGGCGAGGGCTAATGAGGAATTTCGGATCACTCAGCGAGTTGGTCTGGCAAGGTCGCCACGCACAGACCCCGCATCACTGCGGTCCTTTACCCATGCTTTGAGTTTATTTTTTTCTTTGTTTGTGCAAATCTTTGTTGTATTTTATGATTTTCCTCCGAACTTCTGACATTTATATTTTCTGCATGATTTAGTTGCCTTTAGGTGAGACAAATTTATCCTTATCCACATGACGTTGTGTTTTCAATCTAGTCGTTTGTCGTGAGTTCTTTTTACCCTTCTTATCAGCGAGATCATTCCTTGACGAGGTTTGGTGGTGTCAACATATATCGGTCGATGAGGCGAGATCAAGATTGGTTACACATATCTCCTGACCTCGTGCATCTTATCCCATCCCGACTCGACCCACATAGAGTCGGTGGGCCATGTCTATATATAAGCGGACCCGGGTCCATATTAAATGCGCCTTTTCTGTTCGAGTTTCTTTTAGGCGAGACAAATTGTGTAAGTCGTCCACCCTAGACATTCTAGGTCGCGATGTCTGCCCCTGATGAGAGCGAGGTTGGTCATTTGAGTTGGGCGACAAAGTTCTCAGCCAATGTTTTAACAAAGTCTAAGATTGTCGAGGCCGAGATGGAATCCTTCCAGTCTCAGTACCTTCCCGTGGGGTACAAGGCAAGGCTACCCAGAGATCGCGAATTCATCAACACCTTCTACTCCGATCAACTCACCTTCTCTTTGGCGCATTTCGAGATGGGGTTGCGACTCCCTCTGTGGCCTGAGTTCTGCCAGATAATTCGCTACTTCGGGTTGGTCCCATCTCAGATCAACCCAATGGCGCCGCAACCATCGTCGTGTACCTATGTTTCCTTTATGGTGAGAGAATAGAGTTTGACCTTATGGTCTTTAGGAAGATCTTCATCACGAGGGCGACCCAAGATGGTGTCTTCTACTTCAGGAGCCAAACCTTCAAGCTCATGGGGACCTCTAACAAGGTCCACCTTTGGAATGAGAGGTTATTTTTTGTTAGAGGCGACTTCGCCTCCATCTCGCTTCGGTCGCATCAGGCAGGTGCAGAGCCATTCATTCCACCCATTTCGAGGGGGCAGAGGCTCACTCTTCAACTCACCCTCAAGAAAAAGAAGTTTGGCGTTGTTCAATTTCAATGGTGAGTTGATGAACTTTCTTTCCTCAAACCCGACGAAGGTTAGTTCAAACGAGGTCACGCAGACGAGGTTGCTTTTAGTGAGGTGATTTACCCTTCGCCCTTGTTGTCAAGGCCTCTAATATTTCTATCTTTTTTTGTAGGAGTTTGCACACTTCCCGTGACCATCCATCCTTCTATCCATGAGGTGACTCCACCTTCGACAGGCGCGATTGTTGAAACTGATTTCTCAGTCTCTTGTGAAGCTCGGGCCCTCAACAAGTTGAGGGGCAGCTAGCCCTTACTAGTCCCTCGAAAGGAGCAGACTGGGGACTCGAAAACAGACTAAGACCTTAGTCACAGCGAGGAGGTCCCACCACAAACCCGAAAGATCGTTGAGCGCTTCCCCTCCCAAGCCAAAGCTGAGACTTGGGCACCTTGGAGAGCTAAAGAGCTAAACCAAAGTAACCAAGGGAGGAAGAAGCTCAGAGAACTGAGATTGGAATCCCCCCCAAGGTGCCCTTTAAGGTCTATTTATAATTTTTTACCTCGTGGTCTATTGATAGCTGAATTCCGCCATTGGATTTTACTAAGCGCACCGCAATTTGACCTGCTAACAGCCAAACTCCGCTGTTTGAACAGACTAATGGCAGACCACCAGGGGTAGAGGGGTAATTTCTCCTCCTTAGCCTACAGACAAATGGCCTGCGCGAAGGCCACTTGCGAGAACTCCTGCGAGTCTCCTCGCAAGTATGGCTCACGAAGCCCCCTTCAGGCGAACGCTCTGCGAAGGCTCCGCCCACGTCCCTCTTGGCAACCCCCACCGAGGTCGGGTCTCGTGTGCCTTCCCGCGAGCTCCCCTCGGCCCTGTGAGAGTCCGCTGAACTAGACGGAAGATTAAGCTCGTCGTGCTGAGAAATACTTTCGTCGAACTTGTGTGAATCATTTGAGTCGAGTTCGTCGAATGCGGAACGTGACGTTCGTCAATCGCAGGACAAACTTCGTCGAATACCGAGCTGAGTTCGTCGAACCCAGGAACTTGGGAAAAAACCTGGCTCGTCCGGCCTTTCGCGAACGGTCGGCGAGTGCCTGGCTCGCTTGCCTTCCTGTGAGCGACCCTTGAGAGCTCGCCTGCCTTCTTGCGACCGACCCTTGAGACTGGCTCGCCTTCCTTGTTATCTCTTTCGCCTGTTGGATTTGAAGCCCCTTTTAGGCGAGTGTTATGTGAAAGCCCCGCTCGCGCCTCTTCCGGTGACATCCGCTGAGGCTGGGTCTCGCATACCCTCCTGCGAGCTCCCCTCGGCCTCGTGTGGGCGCTGAATTGGATGGAAGACCGAACCCGTCGAGCTGAGCTGCAGATGGAGGAAAACCACTGAGACAACTCTGTCCCAGCGGATCCGCCGAGACGGGACGGAAGTGGACGCTGAGACGGCTGATCTTCTCAGCCTAACCGCTGAGACAGATTCAAAGGTGCCGTTTGTCGAACGTAGAATGAATTTTGTCGGACGCCGAGCGGAGTTCGTCGACCTCAGCTGAAACTCGGCGTTCGTCGAACACAGAACAAATTTCGTCGAACGCCGAGATGAGTTCGTTGATCTCAATTGAAGCTTGGCGCTCGTCGAACGCAGAACGAGTTTCGTCTGTCCATCTCCTGGCGAATACCGGGGTTACACAGTGCCACTCGCGTCCCTGACCCTTTCGCGCTCGCGCGGCTTTCGCCGCGAGTAGTCCTCGAGGCACTGCTGCCGAGTAGTTCTTGAAGCGCTGCGCGGGGAGCAGCATACGCGAGCGGTCTGTGAGCGCCCCAGCCCGCTGTTCGCTCTCGCGTAGGCGAACCCAAGGTTGTACAGCGATCCCCTCCAGCTTCACCGAGCTCGAGATATTCTCCCATGCCCTTTCTTTGTATATTTTTGGGAGGGAGAGGCACTCAAGGGGTTCGTCGGCCAGCATATAAGTGAGGAGATGATCTATGCCGAACTTATAGAGGCATGGACTTAAGTGGACTCGTCGAGCTCGAGGTGTTGTCTCATGCCCTTTCTTAGTACACTTGGTGGGTGAGAGAGACACTCGAGGAATCGTCGATCAATGTTCAAGGTGGAGTTGATCTCGTCCATCAATGCAAAAATCTGGGCTTAAGAGGATGAATATAAACCAAGGCATCGTCCTATCACCCGAACAAAGCTATTTTGATATTTTATGTAGATATAGCTGATCTAAGGCACTCGTATAGGAGAATCGTGACTCCTATTACTAGAGAGTTTCCATCTTGCCACTTAAGAGTTCAAAGAGATTAGCTTTACCAATTCTTACAGTACACATAATATATGAAAATGAATTATTTCTTCACTCTAATTTAGCTTATAAGTTCGTTAAGCGGATGACTCCTTAAGCCGATCTAGCTGCAGGATATAAATAGCCTGCAACTGAGAAGGAATTCATCTATTGTGAGTTTAGACTATGACTCTGGACTCCCTCCTAGTAACTCAATGGATGGGTGAGAAGTGCGCTCGAGGGATCATCGGCCAACATGCAATGGGGAAGTTAATCTCAACCGTCAATGCAGATGCTTGGACTTAGGAGGATGCACTATAAACCCGAGGCACTGTCCCATCACTCAACATGAAAGTTACGTGGTGTGAGACGGAGGTTTCTCCTCGATATGAAATCAAACCTCAAACTTTTATAAAACTCTGATTTGCCTTATTAATTTAATGGGTATATATTTACAAAACATAAACTGACGAACATTTTCTCTCCCCTTTCTGTTTTACGGGTTCATGGGTAAAATCATTTCAGATCATCTTCGCTCCAAGTGTTTCCGATAAGCTCTCATTCTTAGTTCTGTAGACGATATCCTCTTGTCTTGAGGGCTTTCTGAACCACGAATGGTCCTTTCCAATTCGGGTTGAGCTTGTCGATGGAAGCGTATATCTCTACCGCATCAAATTTTTCAGTACGAGGTCTCCCTTCTGGAACTAATTGATTCAAATGTGTTTATTGAAATGCTTTTCCATCCTCCACTTGATCTCTTCTTGTCGGGCGATGGTGAAGTCCTGGAGTTCTTCAATGAAGTTGAGGGAAATCCTCTACGCTCATTCGTTCTCAAGACGTCATTCTTCTTCTCTATCTACGTCTGCTACCACCCTTAGACTCCTGACCTCGAACTCCATTGTGATGAGAGCTTCTGAACCATAAGACATTTTGAAAGGAACTTGTTGTGTAGTTTAGAGTAGTTCTCAAGGTCCAGATAACTTAGGCGAGTTATTTCGCCCAGTTCCCTTTAAAGTTTTCTACTTTATTCTTCATGAGGTTGAAGATGTGCTTGTTAGCTACCTCTACTTAACCGCCGCTTCAGGGGTGGTGGATGTAAGTGAAGCAAAGATCTGTCTTCAGCTGAATACAAAAGTCAGTCAGCTCCAAGCTGGCAAATTGCAGACCATTGTCTATGATAATCGCCAGAGGTATCCCAAATGTGCAAGTGATTTCTCCCTAAATGAAATTCTTCACCGCCTGAGAAGTGGTCTTGACCAGCGCCTTGACCTCAATCCATTTCGAGAAGTAATCGATCATAACAAGAATGAATTTTCTCTGACTACTCGCATGAGGGAATGGTCCAAGCAAGTCCATTCCCTAAATAACAAATGACCACGAAGTCGTGATTGAATGGAGCTGCTGAGTTGGTTGCAGCTGGAGTGGGGCGTAAAGTTGACACCTATTGACGAAGTCCTTTGCATCCTTCCTGACGGTGGGCTCAAATTAACCATGCCTCAATATTCGATGCTCGAGATTGCGGGTTCCAGAATGACTCTCACACTCTCTCGAGTGAATCTCTTCTAGTATGTGAGGGACCTCCGCCTCGGTGACACAACGAGCTAGTGGTCTAAAGAGGGTCTTCTGGTATGTCTCCACCACGAAGCATATAATAGGCTACCTTATACCGGAATTTCCTCCTATCTTCGACCTCCGTCGGGAATTATCATGTGGTAAGAAAAGACACGAACGAGTTGACCTAAGATGCTTGCTGCTCAATTTCTATCAACTCTCCCTCCTCAATAGATGGTCAAAACAATTCAACTGTGGTACCTTTGGTTCTTAGGCCATACTTTGGCAACCGGTCGGCCTCTGAGTTCTCCTCCCTCGGTACGTGCTGGATGAAAAAGGATTAGAAAGATCCTATCAAACGCTTCACCTTCACGAGGTACTGATTTAAGGTCGTTTCTCTTACTTCAAACTCTTTGCGGACCTGAGATACGACCACCAACTAGTCAGTGTGAGTTACGAGGTCCTAAACTCCTAGCTCCTTGGCAAAGAGAAGGCCTGCTATTATGGCCTCTCGTACTCTGTCAAGTTGTTCATGATGGGGAAGAGGATCCTTACTGCATGCTCGATCCTTGTTCCTTGCAGGCTCACCAGGATAAGGCCCACCCCGAGGGAAGCCTTCCTGGGACTCTATTAACAAACATTTTCCGCGAAACAAACTTTGAGAAACTTGTTCCCTTCTTGGCTTATGTAGAGAAGTTTGCCAGAAAATCCACCACAGTCTAAGCCTTTATGGCCATCCGTGACAAGAAATAGATGTCAAACTCGCTGAGCTCCACGAACCACATGACTAGTCAACCTGAGTGATCTACTACCTCCATGAAGCTTTGTAGGGTATGATCGGTCACTACCTTGGTGGTATGCGCTTAAAAGTATGTCCCAAGCTTCTGAACTGAGATAACTAAGGAAAAAATCAGCTTCTCCAAGATAGGATAACGCGTCTCGGCCTTCCGCAGGATCCTGCTCACGTAGTAGATCGGGAGCTGTATTTTCCCTTCTTCTCTGACAAGTACCGAACTCACTACTTCTGCCCCCACTCTTAGGTAGAGTAAGAGGTCTTCTCCCTCCTTGGGCCCTTGTAACAACCGTGCTTATGTCAATTGACACTTCAAGTTCTGGAATGTATCCTCACACTCTATCATCCACTAAAACTTTCGATTGTTCTGAAGAGTTTTGAAGAATGAAGAGCACTTCTCCCTGCCCTTAGACAGGAACCTGCTCAAATCGGCTAGCCTTCTGGTCCAGCATTGCACCTCCTTGGTATCTCTTGGTGCTGCGTGTAATGGCCCACACATATTGGAAACCACCACAATTTAAAAAAATTTATTTCATTTTGTTAGAGGCATAAAATTAGAACATTTAACGTGCATTAAATAAATATTATATCATGACAGAGTACTAAAAGAAAAATACTAGAAAAAAAAGAATCATTTTATTAAACATATTTTTATGTTCTACATGACAAAAAAATATTATCAAAAATATTATCAACCGTTTTTAATAAGGAAATACATCATTTTTTTTATTACAAGTCTATTTTCTTGTATCATTCTGCATTATATGCAATTCATCATTTATTTCATCAGTCTTTATATTTATTCCATAATTCATTTCAACACTCATTATATGTATTTCATCATTATTGAACCGCCATTTAATGTGTGCATTTCATCATTCATTGTTTTTTTCAGTTTTTTTATTTGGGCAATATTAAGAATAAATTTAATCATTTATTTATTCATTCATTAATTACGTGTCTTTTGTTTAGCACACTCACATTTTTTAGATTTAGGAATATTATCTAGCAATGGTGTCCAACCAGAACTCCTAAATCAAAGAACATTCATAATGAGAGGACATTCACACCCCACCTCCACGAGTTGGGTCAACCTTTAACATAACATATTACATCGATACATTATTCATATCACTTTTATTTTAGTCATTCATTCATTTCAGGTTTAACATTTTAGTCATTTAAGGATATTGTATTGTATTTTTAATTCTCTTTAGAATATCAATGTTTATACTTATCATACCTAAACATGTAATCATTAAAACATCAGTAGCAATATTAATAAAATGCAGGAGTAAGAACTCACCCCGATCTTTCCTTTGTCTTTGTAGTGATGTTTATCCCTTCCTCCATGGGAAGTCATGTCCTACAAAAAGTTATTGCGTATTAGAATTTAAAACATCATATGTTCAGTTTTTCAATTCCTTTTCGTTTACATTTGCATGGGTTTTAATCCATAATGTCCTTAGAAGGGTGGATGTACTACGTTTACATACTAATGTGTGTATGTCGAGGCATTTACGACATTCTTTCTTCCTCCACATTTTCTTTTACCGATTCATTAATTGCCCAAAAATTAATCTATTATAATTTATCGGATGCAAAGGTCTATGCTCCAGCTTCTACTTAGCAAGTCAGCTATCTACTGTCTCATAAAGCCTCCGCGTAGGTTCACCTAATTCTGCAAATTCAGCCTTATGTCACTTACAAGTTGGTTGCCCTAATATTTTGGAAAAGGGTTTGCTCTAAATGTGAGAAGGAACTTCCTAATAATCCTTCATGTAGGTTTTAGTTAGCCTAATTCCCCCAAATCAGCCATATCCTACCTATAAGTTGGTTGCCCTCAACAATTATGGTATGTTTTGCATGAAATCAATATTATTGACGCATAATCACCCCTCTCCATCATTTGTGCTACATAATGAGATAAATTTGTAATTCTTTCTTAGGGTTTACTGTTTTTTGGGGTGAACTGTGAAATGGAAATGTATTGATATGAAATATGGTTTTAGGAACTTTCTTTAGTCTTTATATTGAAAAAGAAACGAAAAAATTCCAAGAAATTCAAACTTAGGGTTTTCGGCTCTAGTCAAATCAAGCAAAATATTCACACAGGAATGAAAGAAGTGGAGAGGGAGAGATTACCTTGCTATTGAAGGATAAATCGTGAGAATTGTGGTGGATTTGTGTCGCCAGGAGTCTTTGGTGTTGAGCGGCAGCCGTCTAGGGGAGCTCTGTGTGTGGAAATGAAAGTGTCTCAGTCTTTCCTCTCTTATCGTGGCCCAGCCAACACAGAAATAATCGAGGCACGTGGCGCACATGCAGCTCGGTTCTCATAACCGACCGGTCCATCTTTCATTTTTTTGAGTACATTCAACTCACCCCATTTTAAACCACTTTGTTATTACACCTTTAAGAGCTTTATTTTATTACGATTTCAACTACAATTTCAATACGACTTTATATAAATGTGCAAAATACTACGTCGTCATCTTTTTAATATTAAATTGCGTCATAATTTTGGCGTGCATGCTAAAATAATTATGTATTAATACATGTCATCGAGGTCGGCGTCACATCGCCATCTCCACGATGACCTTCACCTTGTTAGGAATGGGCTCCACTCCTGCTGTAGTTAGAAGGTGACCCATAAACTTTCCCTTCCCTGCTCCAAATATACACTTTGTCGGGTTGAGCCTCATTTTGTACTTTTGCAACGTTGTGAATGTCTCGACCAAGTTCCCAAAATGCTCATGAATGTTCTTGCTCTTCACCATGAGGTTATCCACATAGACCTCCAAGCTCTGCCCCTTATATTCCTTAAAGACACGGTCCATCATTCGCTGATAGGTTGCTCCTGCTTTCTTCAGCCCGAAAGACATTATCTTGTAGCGGTAGCATCCGTCATTTGTGATGAAGAAAATGTCGCGACGGTCAGAAGGATGCATCCGAATCTGATGGTATCCTGAAAAGCATCAATAAAGCTCAATACATGAAATCGATGGTTGAATCAACCAACGCGCCGATCCGAGGCAAGAAGTAATAATCCTTAGAGCAAGCTTTATTAAGAAGTGAAAACTCGATGCACATTCTCCACTCCCTCCCTCCCCCCCCCCCCATTTTCTCCACCATTATAACATTGAAGACCCGGTCTGGGTAGCAGATCTCTGATACAAGCCCTGCCTCCAATAGCTCCTTCACTTCTTCACGAATGGGCTCGACAAAGTAGTTTCTATCGCCTTTTTCTTTTGCCTTATGGGGCGAACCCTGGATCCAGGTTGAGGCAATGACACACCACATCTGTATCGATGTCGGGCATGTACGCGACGCTCCACGCGAATACGTCTATGTTCTCCTGCAGGAACGACACGATCTTTCGTTTGTCCTTTTCCGCCAGCTCCATGTTGGCCTTCACACTTTCGGGCCTTCCACCCACAACAACTACCTCCACTTCTTTAACCTCCTTTGCCACCTCCAAACACGTCATTCCTTCCAACACCTTATCAACTTTTTTCGCCTCCTCCTTCCATCTGGTCGTGTTGACGGTGTTGAGGTAGCACCCTTGAGCCACCTTGGGATCGATGTGGATCCTGATCTGAACTCCTATTGAGCAATATTTCAAGCACTGATGATAGGAAGAGGGTATATATTGGAAGGCGCTGATCAAAGGTGTTTCGAGAGACAGCGTTATAGTTGCTCGGAGTGTCTACAATGATGAACTGACAATTCTTTGAAGTTCCGCCGAGAGTGATGAGGAGTCCCCCCCCCCCCCTTCCTTTCCCCAAAAAGCCCCAAAAGCGACCCATCTGACGTCGTGATCCTCTTGTCTTCTACCTTCATCTTGTCGAACGCCTTCTTGAATACCACGTTAACAAAACTTTTGTTATCCACCAGGATCTGAGAGACGGTGAAGTTCTCGATCGCTGTCTGGATACAACGACGTCGTGAAAGGGGTTCTCATTACCCAACATATCTTCCTCTGAGAAGGTGATTTCTCCCACTGGGGGAGGTACCTGGAGGTTGAAGCAACACCCCTACGATAGATTACATGGAGACTTCCTTTCCTAAAATCCTCTGCTCCTACTCCCACGTGGATGACGCTTGTACAACCCCGGGTTTGCCGAGTGGACCCAGCAAGAGGTCGAGAGGTAGAAGGGGGCAAACTCGCCTGCCGCCAGTGTTATCATTGCCACGAGGCGTTAAGCTCTGGCAAGTTGACTCGCCTCTAGCCGATCGACTAGCCGTCCAGCCGATAAGGGACTCGACTCGCCTCTAGCAGTTCGACTAGACATCTAGCCGATCGGCTAGACGTCTAGCCGAATATGCGTGTGTAAGTTCGGTAGTTAGAGCCAGCCCCCGGTTTGGGGCGAGCGGCGAGCACGCCTCAAGTGGCGTGGACTCGCCCCTAGGATGTCCCTCTTTATCCAGGAAGTCCCATTTTGGCCTGCACTTAGCCTTTCTAAACAACGGGATTCTGATGTTGGCAGACCAATTTGAGTTGCTTGAAGTAGTTTCAGAAGACAGTATTCAGCTATTCGCAGACTATTTTCAAAAAATTATAAATAGACCCCCAAAGACACCTTTGGAGATGATGAGTCTTTTTGGACTTCTCTCCTCTTAGTCTATTTCTGGTTGGGAGAGCTCTAGCCCTATGTTTGTCGCGGTTTTCGGGCTGACAGTCTGGTGCTCTCAAGTACTCTCCAGGGTACCCAGCTCAACATTGGCTTGGGAGGAGCTCTCTTTGATCTTCCGGGTTAGTGGCGAGACCTCCTCGCTGCAGCTTGCGGAGTCTGTTTCTAGTTTTTCACCTTCGTGAGTAAGGTTCTTTGCTCTGAGTGTCTGACATTGTGTTCTAAGTCAAAAGAAGTAAAAGCAAGCTACATCAGTCCGAACTCCTCTTGAACCGTGGTTTTCGGGTTCACTTTGCGCATCCCTATATCAACCTTATATTCACATTCTCAGGGCCAGAGCTGGAACAAACTCCCCTTCAACAGGGCCCCATCGCTGCTGATTTTACCCCCTCCTCTAAGGGGTCTTCTTTCTCTGACTCTTCTTCTTGCTTCCAAAAACTCTGGGCACGTGGCAGTGTCATGCCCTCCACTTGATGCAAATCGCAGTAAGGAAGAACATTCTTGCATTGATGCATCTAGTGTTGGTTCCTCACTTGGGCTTGACCTCCCTAGCGAGCAATCATCAAAGCTTCCCGAGGAGGATACCTGTTCTGTCTCCCTCCTTGCGGCTTATAGGGAATATTGAAATGAGCTTGACGCTCGGGAGGGAAACGTCTCCCCGATCCCATGAGATGAGGTCTTATTGGCGTCCTCCACGACGGTCTGTTCATCGGGACCTGAAACCTCATATTGGGTCCCCGATTCTCAGGTTCTATGACTGGCCTGCTCACTTCCTGCATCCACGACTCCTCCTGCCTTCTCTTCACTGTCTTCCTTCCCCCCTCCGGGGTCTTGGCTTCCTCCGCTCAGGCTAACCTTGTGTGCAAGGCTAAGAAACTACTGTTCGAGGAATTTCCTTCGATGAAATGTCACGCTCGGTCGACTAAGTCCTCGAAGGACACCGACGGGTCTTGAATTACCACCAGCTTGAACAAGCCCTCATGCACGAAAAAAGTGAGAGCCAACTATAAGGTATAGGTGTCCACCTCCTGGATGCCCAGGACTTCCTCCTGGAATCGATCAATATAGCTCTCCAACGTCTCGTTAGATCTTTTCTTTAGAAGAAAGAAAGTCGTGAGCTCATTCTTCCTCTTTTTGGACGTTGTAAACAACAATATCAACCTGCAAAATAAGTCCTCGAAGCAGTAGATGGAACATGCAGACAACTAGTGCAACTGGTCCTTAGCCTTCCCCCTGAAGGTAATCACGAAGAATCTGAACTTAAAGATGTCAGTCATAGTTCGAATAAAAACAACGTCATCGAGTCATTGCAATTGTTGGATGTAGTCATCCTTCCCCTTATAGTAACTCAGTGTGGGTTCCCTGAACCCTTCGGGGACTAGGGCGGACAGAATCTAGTCACAAAATGGGCTTGTCGACCCAAATCTATGTGCTGATAGGTGTGATCCTGCTCCAACTTGTAGAAGTGAGCTCCTTGCGAGCTCGTCAGGGGCTCGACCTCGCGAAAGTGGATTCAACGCGGGCTCGACGGGGGAACTCACGAATATTGAAGTCGCACAGGCTCTTTAAGGGCAATCTCCTTGCTAGGTCGATGAGACAGATCGCCTTCGGAATAAGTGGCATGGCGAGACGAGCTCGTCGTGACCTTGACGCAAGGTAAGAGGAGAGCTCACATATTATCATGCTTCATCATGCAGAATTCTGCAAAATCAGCTCACATGAGTAACTCACTATCAACTTGTGAGTTGCTAGCGTTGATCTCTGGCTCGCCACCGTGAGCCGTGATGTTTTCTAACAAGAGTTTCTTCCTTTGGCTATGGTCCACGCACACCGCGCCAAAAATGTTGGAACAAAAAAACGGTTATCAAAAGTTCGGACCTAAGGGGTAACCGGAGGTTATTGACCCTGTGGTATAACTCCACGAATCTGATAGCAAGAGAGAGGGAGAGAGAGAGAGAGAGAGAGAGAGAGAGAGAGGGAGGGAGAGAGAGAGAGAGAGAGCTTGATGCATGATTTCCTATAAACAAAACTCACGTGCTGCACCGAGGATGTTACACCACACACCTGAAAGTTTATAGGAACTCCCCCTTCTAAAGGTTGGTAAATGGGAACTTGGGGCGGGGGGGGGGGGGGGGGGGCGGGGATCAACGTGCTTTTTTTTCTTGTGCCCTGGAGTCTTTTTTATAGACAATCCAGGCTGAGGGGTGACCTGCGAATAACATCCCCCATAAAATACCTGACCCGTTTAGCATGCAGCATGCTGCAGGATCTTGGCGAGGTGATTGAGACGGTCTTGGAAGGACCTCGCCAATCAGAGACCTATCCTGCGAGCTCCTCTAACGAGCTGTCATGAGCTTTACCTATGGGCAACCTTAAGAGGGACTTTGCATATGAGCGACCTCAAGAGGGGTCTCACCTATGGGCAATCTCAAGAGGGACCTTGCCTATGTGCTATCTTCGGCTCTTCTTGGATGATGTTTCTTTTAATCAATGATCAACTGTTTGTTGTAGTTGATCCATAACTAGGTTTGTGCCTACCCTCAATGAATACGGGTTGTGCATTTATAACATTGCTCATAATCTATTTAACCTAAAACAAACATGCTAAGCTAAGCTATCATCTTGCTCACGTGATCACTCAGAGCAATCTTCAGCACTCAGAGTCATTACCGCCACTCCGAGATGTGAGGATCACCGGGAAAAAAATTTCATACGTATAACACACATAAATTTCATACATGAATAAATAGTCTGGTGCCCACCATTTTGCTCCCTTCCATTTTTTCGCCCTTTCCATCTTCTGTTCGCTCCAGCTGAAAAGGAAAACCCTCGCCTTGCCAAGTTGTAGTTGTTCTCTCTCGCCATTGCCAAGTTGGGAAGCTCCACACCCTCTGCTTCTACTTGTCCATCCCTCGACTCTATCCATCGGGCTCGAACCGAAAACCTCGAGCTCTAGAACCAGCAAGAACAACTCTGTCGAAGCTCCACCCTCTCCGACCTCTGAAATCTCATCTGTGTGGATGTCCGCTGCCTAAAATTGCAGTAGAAACAGAAAAAAACTGAAATCAGACTGCATAAAAATCGGTAGGAATTGGACTGTAAAATTGCACAAAAAAGAACTGTATAAGAATTAGCAGAAATCCGACTGTAAAACTGTTCAAAAAAAAAAAGAATTGTATAAGAACCAGTAGAAATCCAACTATAAAACTACTCAAAAAAGGAATTGTATAAGAATGAACATATATCCGACTGCAAAACTGCTCAAAAAAATAATTATAAAGGAACTAACAGATATCAAACTGTAAAACAACTCAAAAACATAGTTGTATAACAACGACCACAGATTTTCGACGGTGTTTGTTCCAAACAAAAATAAAGTGAAGCACTAATCCACTAATGTGTACCAAATAGGAAGGTAAACTATTATAAGAGAGATGTTCAACACAAAAATGGCAGGAAACTCATACCCTTAGAAGCAGTCGAGGAGGTGGTCGCCTATCGTCCGACTTCGGCTGCGGGCGGAGCCTTCGACAACAGAGGTGGTTGTCCTGAGTGGAAGAATCTCTAAACGACGATGCTGGACTGAAATTTGGGTGGCCTAGGGCTAGACCGGGGAGGAAATGGTGCGGAGTCGGGAGTTGGCGGCGAAAGAGCGAAAAAAATCGAATGAAAGGAAGCAAAATGGGGGGGGGGGGGGGGGGGGGGCGCAGGCTATTTAGCATGTCAAATTTTCGCGTGGATCACCCGACCAAACCGGTTCAGCTTCCGTTCTGTTTCATTACCCGCCAGTTCCGCCTCAACTTCCAACCCACCGCCTTATTCCTCAACATCTTCCCGACAAAGAAACCATTAATCATTCCTCCCATTCTTCGTTGCTTTCCGTCGAAAATTCCGGCTGCCGCCGGATCCCACGGATCGAATCCGCCACCGAAGAAAAGCGAAGTACAGGTTTCTGTGCTGCATTGCTCAATTTGCGCGAAGCGTAGGCATACTACGAAACAAGGGTCGTCACCGGAACGTGGATAATGGAGTGGACGACGGTGCATCATTTGGATCTCAGGCATGTCGTCCGTGGCCTCAAGCCACTCCAGCCCCATGCCGCCGTCTTCCATCCTACGCAGGCCATTATCGCCGTCGCCATTGGCACTTACATCGTTGGTAATCCCGTCATGCGTTCCAGCTTTATCTCGCATTTTTGTTTATGAAGGGGTTTGTCGCATTAGTCTTATTAATTGAATGCCGTGGATCTATTGGAGGTAAAAGAATTTGTTACGATCTTAATTGGGATCTAGATGATAATGGACGGCGGTTCCTCTAAGGCAGAGCCTGAAACGGGAACAATTATTAATTAACTGGCAATTATCTGCTATTAACCGATAATTAACTGCAGCCAAAACAGTTGCTGCAGGCAACGGCCATTGCTGCTCATTTAACATTCAAAATCAAATGCAGGATAACTAGGCATGTAACAGAATTCTAGGATTTTGTGTAAATTTCACTTGTGATCTTAGGTTGAGATACAGAAATGATATAATTTTTGTGTTCCTCATGCTCTTAGGATTAGACCATGTTATTTTTTTTCTTAAATGAGCACTGTAGTTTGCATCAAAAGTATGATCACATTGTTGAGCTGGTTTGATTTTCAAAATCATGTAATTCACTTTTCCCACCCACCGTCCGCCAATGGAGCATTTATACATGAGCTAAGTATATTGCCAATGACTAAACAATTTTATGTGCCTTTTCCAACAGTTTTCATAATGAATAAAGCAATGCCAGGAGTCTCATCATAATCAATTACAAATTCTTGATTGAAGTTTCTTTCAATTAGACGTGTTTTATAATGTTCAATAATACAATCTAAGCGAGTTTTTGTCTTATATATCCACTTGAAACCCACTAAAGTTTTGCCTTTGGGCAAGTCAATCAACTCTCTAGCAGAGTTTTCTCCAAAGCCTATTAGTTCTTCAGACGTTGCTTGCTGCTAAACAAGTTTAGTGCATGACAAGTAGTAATATTGAGTCATAAAAGGATAGTGCGAAGGATAACCAATGATAGTCATATAGAGGGACAAGTTGATTTCTTACCTGAGTGGAATGATGTGGAGACATTTGAGCAACCATGGATGGATCATTTTCTGGAAGTGAATGACCAAGGTCAGGATATTTAGGGTCTGTTTGGGACAGCTCTAACAGATTGAAAAGTTGCTTATCGAATAGAGATTTTTAAATAGAGCTCTTTGAGAAGCTATTTTGAAAAAGTTGCAGATTGTTTGGAGTGTCTATATATAAGTGATGATTGAACATAAATTTTTAATTAAGGACTGTTTGGTAAAACAGCTTTTTTTAGAGCTGTTTTTTCAAAACATCAATATTAAAATATTACTAAATATTTGAACATAACAATTTAAAATATTACAAAATATTTAAACATAACAAGAAAAATATAAATTGTTCTCAAACATGAAAAGAAGTAAATTTTTTCGGTGCGTTCTTTCCACATTTTTCAATCATTTTTTTTCACCTGCGCGCTAAGAAAATTTGATATTAATCATACTTTTGAGATAACCTTGATTTTTTCATCCCACCACTCATCAGATGCAACAATGGTTCTTTTTTCCTGGTCCCATCCTAAACCCGTCTCTCCATGTTTTAATTCTTTCCACAACTTCCAGTCTTTCTTGAGGTGATCCCATTTATTCTTCATTTGCATTCAATCGTAGCTTTTTCCAGTGCGTTGTTTAAAAGCCAAGATCAAGTTTTTCCAACCATCCTTGCTAAAGTGGGTGGTAGGTCGATTACCCAACCCGATTTCTTTGATGCAAAGATCACAAAAGATCAGGACATTATAAAACACGCACGCACGCACGCACGCATGCACGCACATACACAAAAAAAAACCATACACCATACACATACACACTCATCCATACACATACACACACTTATTCCAAAAAAACACATACACACACACACACTCATCCACACATACACCATACACTCATCCAACAAACACACATCAACACATACAAAAAAATACATGAACACACACGCATACACACACTTATTCCAAACACACACACACACACACATCCACACATACACCATACACTCATCCAACACACACACACACATCCAACCATACATATACACACATAAAAAAACCATCCACCACATACACACTCATCCATACAACACATCAACACAAACAAAAAAATACATCAACACACACACACTTATTCCAAGAAACACACACACACACACACACACACTCATCCACACATACACCATACACTCATCCAAAACACACACACACACATCCAACCATACACATATACACACTCATAAAAAAACCATCCACCACATACACACTCATCCATACACATACAACACATCAACACAAACAAAAAAATACATCAACACACACACACACTTATTCCAAGAAATACACACACACACACACACACACACACACACACACACTCATCCACACATACACCACACACTCATCCAAAACACACACACACACACACATCCAACCATACACATATACACACTCATAAAAAAACATCCACCACACACACACACACACACACATCCAACCATACACATATACACACTCATAAAAAAAACCATCCACCACATACACCCTCATGACTCATCGATACACATACAAACACACATCAACACAAACAAAAAAATACATCAACACACACTTATTCCAAAACACACACACACACATCCACACATACACCATACACTCATCCAAAACACACACACACATCCAACCATACACATATACACACATAAAAAAACATCCACCACATACACACTCATTCATACACATACAAACACAAATCAACACATACACATACACACTCATCCAAACACACACATCCAAAAACACTCTCACACATACACATCCACACAACAATCACACACACATCCACACACACTCATCCAAACACACACTCATCCAAACACACACACGCACACACGCATATACACATCCAAAAAACACTCTCACACACATGCACATCCACACAACAATCAAGTTTAGAAAAAAACATTTTCAAGTTCAAGTTCAGAAAAAAATGTTCAAGTTCAGAAAAAAATGTTAAGATCTGAAATCAAGTTCAGAAAATAGTGGTATATACCTTAAATCAAGGAGAATGAGAAATCTCTGGAAGTGAAGATCTAAAATCAACGAAATAGGGCGAATCTGGAAGCAGATCTGACCGTGGAAGAGAAGAGGCTGTCTCTGAACCGCCGGAGGTGCAGAGTTGGCCTCCGAATCGCTGGAGGAAGAGTTGAAAATGGAGAACCCAGGGGGCTCCAAATCTGAACAGAATCGACGGAGGAAGCAAGGGTTGCGCAGTCGAACAGAATCGCCGGAGGAAGCAGAGGGCTGGCCGTCGGTGAGCTCGAAGAGGGCCTCGCGGTGGTCGGAGAGCCCGGTCGAGAAGAGGGCCGCGCGGTGGCCACCGAATTCGAAAGCCGTCGAGAACGCTGGAAGAGGGACGCGCAGGATCGCTGCACAGTCGGGAGGGGGAGAAGAGAACGAGGCGCGATTTTCGGGAGTGCTTTTGCGAGAGCGATACGCGAACAGCCAGCAGCTTCCTGAAAATGCCCTAAAACGCCGTATTTAGAAAAGCTATTTTGAAAACGCTGATCCTTCAAACAGGTAAAAAACAGCTCTGGCGGTTGGAATAGAGCTTTTCCATCCGCCAGAGCTGTCCCAAACAGACCCTTAAGCTTTGTTTGGCGCGGGGGTGGCGGTGGTGAACGCGGTGGTCATGAACCGTCGTTCTTGAACGCCCTACCTCATCTAAAAAATTCATGCATTTTATGCTCAAAACTAGTTTATTTTCTTGGTAGCGGTCGTAACCTTTGTCTTGCCAAACATACATTCTATGATAATGACATTTTTGATCAAACTCACCGGAGCAAATAAGCCGCCCCAAACGAAGCCTTAATTCGCGGCGTAGAGTAGTCATATGTGATAGATTTCACTGGTACAGGTTCATCAGAGTGGGGTATTCTGATCTCATTTGTGGTACTTAATTAAGACTAGTAGGAACAAAATTGAAACAAAAAGGAAGCGTGAAGGAGAAGACTTGAAATTTGGATATTGCAGGAAATATCATGTCTTCTGAGAATACATGTAAAAAAATGCAGAGTTTGCTGAATATGAGAGATATCAACAGTGATATATTTCCCTTATGTTCAGTACTATAGCTTAAGAAGCGAGAATATCGAGCTTGAGGCTCAAGTTTTGGGCGTTCATGAGTCTACATAAGAAAAAAATGAGCATATCCAAATCTTTTTAGGATATTATAGTTGAGATGTTTCATACAACCTTTCCCACGTGGATTGATGGTCGGTGACAGGAGATGGGAGTCAATTTATGACATAAAAAGTAGTTATAGATACTTCTCCCCAAAAAAGTTCAAGATACTTTAGGACACAACACGACTCAGATGGAGAGGCATAATTATTTTCTCTCTACTTAGACCATTTTGTTGGGAGGTGGCTGGAAACTATCTTTAAAATATGGTGCTTTGGAATCAAAGCAGGTTGGTTGAAGTGGAGAGGCGCGTCTGGGATCTTATGTGATCGTAAAGTACCATTAAAACTTAAAACCAAGTTTTATCGTACTGCAATTAGGCCAACAATGCTCTACGATTTTGAGTGTTGGGCAGTGAATGGTGTACATGATCAAAAAATGGGAGTTGCGGAGATGAGAATGCTTAGGTGGATGTGTGGTCACACAAGACTGGATAAAATTAGGAATGAATGTATCATGGATAAGACAGGAGTGACACTAATTGTAGAGAAGGTGCGAGAAGCTCGATTAAGATGGTTCCGACATGTACATAGCAGGGTGTAGTGGATTCATCTTTGGTTGAATTTGATAGCAGGGTTGAATTTTTTGAAGCGTGGATACAACATTGCTATTTAAATCTGCAATTCATGACAGTTCACATGGAGTTTTTGGACGCACAATAAGGACATCAACATTATGTTGGGCTGTTGGTATTCAGATCTAGATCCGGATCCAACTCGGAATCGGTAAGACTGTTTTTAGGTCTCGATCAAGACCTAGCTGGAATACATCCAAGCCGCAGAGGGACCCCGATGACCATGGTAAAGGTGCAGAGCCGCAACCCCCGCTATGATTTCTCCTCCTCTCCCGTTCGCCTCAAACACGTGTTGCGATCAGTGAATGCGGAGGCCGGTGGCTGAGCTCCGACGCATGCATGAGATAGCAAGTGCCACCCTTCCTCTTCCCCTTTCGAAATAAGCTAGGTGCCGCGTGGTCTGTAGCTAACATTGGAGGAGGAGTGCGAAACGGAAGCTGAGTTGTTGTGTCCTGGGTGCGTGCGGTGTGGTCTAAGCGAACACATGATATTGACAGTTTGCACATTCACGACAAGGTTGAGTCTCGGCTTGAGTTTTCTCTCAGGTGGTGGCAATGGTAGGTCGTCTGACGCCGACAAAGGTTTGTGCGAACCTTTTGTATCCTTTGTTCAATGGATTGCAATAAGTTCTTTATTATTCAGCGGGTAGATGTGTTTTCACTCTTCTTGCCTTTTATCGTTATAATTTCTCATGTATTATGTATTGCGTTTTATTACTATATAAAATTGTGTGGATGTGATTTTTATCTTTGTGATTGCTGATTTTGTCTATTCTATGTATTCTTGTTGTCCCGTGTGTTTGCTGCTGTGGCTGTGGAAACAGTTTGGATTTCTTAACAAGTGGTATTAGAGAGACATGTTTCTGTGGGTGACTGATTGGATGTTCTGATTTAGGTTTAGGTCCGGGGTGGGTGATGACACTGGTCCGCTCCCTACCTTACCAGATCTGATATGTGAATTAATTAGATCCCTTAAAGATACTATGACAGGGGAAAATGTTTTGTTGGCAAGGTACTATTCTGAGAAATTTGATGGCAGTGAGAATTTTAGTTCGTGGCAAATTCAAGTCAAAGACATGTTGGTTGAGCAGGGTTTGGAGTGAATGTTGCGAGGACATGATAAATTGTCCACTTTGTGAAGGACTATGTGTGTCTTGACTTGAATGAGCATACCACCAGTGCCATCAGGATGTGCGTCGATGACAATATGTTCTTCAACATTGGGGTAAAAGAGTATGCAATCAAGCTTTGAGAAAAACTTGAAAGACTGTATTTGGGAAAGTTATTGACCACAAAGCTATTGCTGAAGCAACGACTATATAGAAGGTGGAGGAAAAAGACAAGGTCTTCTTACTTCTTACCTCGCCCCCGACGTCCTACAAGCACATGATGACTATGCTCATGCATGAGAAGGATGCAGTGAGGCTGGAGAAGGTCACATCAATGTTTTATCTAGTTAGATGACGGTGGGCCATGCTCCTGGGTTTGAGCATTTGTTGGTGGTAGGAGGACGGGGGAGATTGCTCAACAGGGGATCGAGAGGTGCCCGCCCTCGGTCAGAATTGAATAAGGGGGCAGTTTGTTATCACAGCAGGCAGTTTGTGATCTTGGTGCGTCGACATCCTAGTGGCGAGCCAGAGCAGGAATGAAGTCGACTTGCGGCAAGTTGGTTGATACCTCAGGCTTGAGGTGACTCTTTGGCAGTTGTTGATACATGTAAGCAGTCTCTTATGTAGGTGGTGACTTCAGATCATGAACCAATGTGGTGATTTGTTGGGTTGTTGGATTTTGGATCCAGATTCGGATCCAACTCAAATCCAGTAAAACGGTTTAGGGTCCGTTCGGTTCGCAAGTTTTGGTTTTGAAGAATTGAAATTCAGTCAAAACCAAAACCTGCAGGTTTTGGTTTTGCCTGAATTCCAATTATGCTGTTCGGCTGCAGGAAGGTTTTGAGCTGCAGGAATTGGTTTTGGGCAATTCTGCTGTTCGGATGCAGGATGGAATTAGTTTTGGTTTTGCATAAAATTTGAAATTATGTTTCGAAGTATAAAATTGCAACACAAAATAATAGACACATAAAATAATAGACACATCAATGTTTTATCTAGTTAGATGACGGTGGGCCATGCTCCTGGGTTTGAGCATTTGTTGGTGGTAGGAGGACGAGGGAGATTGCTCAACAGGGGATCGAGAGGTGCCCGCCCTCGGTCAGAATTGAATAAGGGGGCAGTTTGTTATCACAGCAGGCAGTTTGTGATCTTGGTGCGTCGACATCCTAGTGGCGAGCCAGAGCAGGAATGAAGTCGACTTGCGGCAAGTTGGTTGATACCTCAGGCTTGAGGTGACTCTTTGGCAGTTGTTGATACATGTTAGCAGTCTCTTATGTAGGTGGTGACTTCAGATCATGAACCAATGTGGTGATTTGTTGGGTTGTTGGATTTTGGATCCAGATTCAGATCCAACTCAAATCCAGTAAAACGGTTTAGGGTCCGTTCGGTTCGCAAGTTTTGGTTTTGAAGAATTGGAATTCAGGCAAAACCAAAACCTGCAGGTTTTGGTTTTGCCTGAATTCCAATTATGCTGTTCGGCTGCAGGAAGGTTTTGAGCTGCAGGAATTGGTTTTGGGCAATTCTGCTGTTCGGATGCAGGATGGAATTGGTTTTAGTTTTGCATAAAATTTGAAATTATGTTTCGAAGTATAAAATTGCAACACAAAATAATAGACACATAAAATATTCCAATACACAACAACAACGCAAATCAAAATGTTCCAATACACACCAACAATACGAATTAAAGTGTCCAGTACATAACAACATAACACAAAATATTTTTTAGAAAAACAACCCAAACTGAAGACTTCAAAACCTATCCCCATAAAATTGCAAGCGAAGCCATGCCGTCCTCATGTGAACCGGTAGAGTGATGAACCTGTCGAATTTAATGCAACTATCACCGAGGAGATCCATGGCTTTCAGTAATTCAAGGTCTGTCAGATCCGTCAGTTGTCCTAGTGCTTCGTAAACCTGACCATTACTTGCATCCATAGGCTTTGCAGCTGAATTTGTTATAGCGATAGCTGCCTGTTCCATACTTGTTGCCATTTGACTAATCGCACTTGCAATTACATCAACGGGATTTGTCTTCCTCTTCCTCTGCCGACTGCTCCCTGCTATTGAAGTAGGTTCTCCCGCAACGCTTTCCTCTTCAAATGACTAATTAATTGTCTCAAACTCATTAATTGTCTCGTTTGCTGTTGCTGCAAAACTACCTGTAGCTTTGTCCGTGCCACATAAAATGCCCAAATTTGACCAGTTAATGATAACTTTATCTTTATAGTGTTTCACCGTCGGATGGGCCTGAGAAAAAATTAATTTATTAAGGTTGCAACGAAAAATTCATGAAAAACAATAATGAAAGCCATGAAAATTACCGTTACATAGTTAGCCCATACTTCCTCGCTATCCACCTTGACTATATTCCGTTCCCAGTCCCATCCAAACCCACTTGTATCTAGCATCGCAGACACCTCCTTGTAATACTTATTCCATGTCTTCAACCTTGCCATTATCTTCTCCTTAGTAAAAGTTATATTATGGGCCTCTTTCATGCCATTGATTGCAGCTGTAAAGGCCACACCTTTCCATCCATTTGGAGTTTTGTGGCCATTCCCATGCTCTTCCAATAGAATGTTTGAAAGCGTTAAATCCATTTCACTCGTCCAGTGAACATAAGTTTTCTCTTTGTTTGAGCCGCTAGTCATTTCTTATTACCTGTACCTGTAAATAAAGAACATATATATCGGTAGATAATATTAAATGATTAGATATTTTGAAACACTTCAATATATTCCATAGGCCAAAAAACCAAAAACTAATATTATATGTCAAGAAACACTTCAAAATATTATATAGTACATCAAAAAAACACTTCAAAATATTATAAACAATATCAAAAAAAACACTTCAATATATTTCTACGTCCAAATATCAAGTTCATCTAGATATTTTGATTGCGGTTCTGATACTCCTCAAACATTGCCATCGCTAAGTTGTCTCGAAAGTTTGCCCATTCATTTGTAGATTAAATTGGATTGATGTCATCGTCATATTCGAAGATCTCATCGTCTTCAGTCACCCTATCAGCTAATAATTCAGCATCGACCTCAGCGAGTAGTTGAGAATTACTAGCAAGCCTCTTCTGGATGAGAAAATTGTGTAAGACGCAACAGACATTTATTATTTGAACCTGCGTTGAAAATTTATTTCAGAATAATCAATTATTATTCGAAATTTAATATAGATTTGCCAATGTAGTACCTGAACTCTTATATTATAGAAAGATGGTTGTCGTAAAATTGCCCAACGCTTCTTCAATAATCCAAACGTTCTTTCTATGACATTACATTCTCTTGCATGATAAAGATTGAATAACTCATTATAATTAGTGGGGTTATTTCCTTGCGTCGACCATTCTTGTAGATGATAACGTGTTGATCGATATGGTGAAAGAAACCCAGGACCGTTGGTGTAACCAACATCCACCAAGTAATATTTACCTGTCACTTTACATTAGCATCAACATTAAATTAAATGTTGATTAAAAATTTGTCTTACCAATTGGAACTTCAAATCGGTCAGTCCTCTCTAGTGCATCTCGCAAGACTCTAGAATCAGAAGAAGACCCTTCCCAATCCGGTAGGTCATATAAAAATTTCTTAGTACAAAAAGGTTGCAACAGCTTCCTTTACTGACACATTTACTTTCACGTACATATCCTCTGGCAGACAGTATATAACATAGTTCTCCGAATGGTTGTTTGTTCATGCACAATAAGTTAAAACAATTAATATCCGTACCCTCATAAATGCGCTTTAACAATGAAGATCGTAGTACATTGTTAACTTCATGATCTACAGGCTCCAAGGGAATATATTCTAACGCTACATAAGCAGCGCCGATTATTGTGAGATACCCCGCCTTTAAAATGTATTCTCGCTTGAATTGTTCTATCAACTGGTCTAAATCCATCACTAATCTATCAAAATGGAAATCATCTAATCAACATAATAGCGACAGTATTAATATGAACAAGGATGAAAAAATTTGTTGGTATGAAACATTGCAGACATTATTGGTGGTTAGTAATGAAACATTGCAAACATTAGTGTTGGTATGAAACACCCATGTGTAAATCTATGGCAGCACTACCATGATTTTTATTGATTTCCAACTTGTAATCCAAAAGAGAAGGAAAATGCCGTATATAAAGAGGCTAAAAACAAACCATTTACAGCTCCAGGTTAGTAGAAAAACTAACACAAGTATTAACTAACACAAGTATTAACTAACACAAGTATTAACTAACCCAGTAAACTACATACATACAAGTAAACTACATCCATACATACATCCATACTTGTATATTAACACTATGCAAGTAAACTACATCCATACATACATCCATACATACAAGGCTTCGTTATGCAGGGTTTTTTTTAGTCGGCAAAGGCTCCAGGTAAAATATTCAACACTATGCCAACATCCAGGAACATCAACGTCTGTCATCAGCAGTCAACATACGGGATATGGATGTAGAGGGAGATGCGAGGAAGAGGAAGCCCAAAAAATACAGAAAAACGGAGATTGAGAGGAAGTGCTAGGGTTTTCTCGATCTCAAATCAGGAACGTCAACCAAAAAAATAAAGTAAAAAACCGTGGAGGTGAAGATGTAGAGGGAGATGCAAGGAAGAGGAAGATTTACCTGCGGCGAGGCTGCAGAGATCGACGGGGTGGCTGCAGAGATCGATGAGGGAGGAAGGAGGAAGTCGCGGTTCGTCGCTTGCGCCGTCCAAAACCAGAGAAAAAATAATCGAAGACCTGTTTTTTGGGGATAGGCTAGTAGAAAAACTTTAGGTTTTCAGAGAAAACCAAAACCGGGCCAAAACCGGTCAACCGAACACCTACAATAGCTTTATTAAAGCCAAAACCAAAAACCAGCGCCCCAAACTGACGAACCGAACGGACGCTTTAGGTTTTGATTGAGACTTGTCAGAAATACATTTGAGCAACAGAGGAACCCGGATACCCATGGTAAAGGTGTAGAGCCACATCACTGATCTCGGTTTGTCCTCTCCTCTCATCTGGCTCAGACGCATGATGTGATCGACGGGTCGTCTGCCGGTGACTGGGCTCCGCATGCGCTGCCCTTCCTTTTCTCCTTTTGGAAGCATCTAGGTGTTGCACGACCGACGACCTACGGTGCAGGAGGAGTGCGATGGTGCAGCAAGAGCTGAGTTGTTGCTGGTCTGGTCTGTGTTGTGTGGTCTAAGCGAACATAAGACATTGATGGATTGTGCATCCACGGCAAGGTCGAGTCCCGACTTGGCGACTTGGGTTCCTATTCGGCGGTGGCAGCGGTAGGTCGTCCGACGGTGATGTAGTCTTTACAGCTAGGCATGCATTCTAGCTACTGATCTTTCAGGAGGCATCACTGTTTTTTGGAGGAGTGATGACGGTGATGTAGTCTTTACCGCTGAGTATGAGCACTGGTTGTGGGCACAATTTCGCCTCTTAATCAACCACCATGGAGATTGCGCGGCGTGCATGTGAAGGTCTGTCACATTGATCGATAACCTCTTTGGGAATCCCTCTCGCATGTTGGAAAATTTTTTTGGTGGCCCGAGGACACCATGCTCTACGTGCCCCAATAAATAGCCATTTCAAAACCCGGGCCCACCCCCTCATTATTTCGAAAAACGAAAATTTTCCTTGGAGCCCCGCCGGTTCCTCTTCCTCTTTCCCCGCCTAAACCTTCTATTAGGGTTTCGAAATTATACGGGCGTAGAGGACACGAAACTGCCCGAAGATTTGATCCGTCGGCTGAATCCAGGTTTTCGAATACTTGCTTTCTTCCATTTTCGCCAAAACTTAGATGAGACCAAAACTTGAATGAAAAAATCCTTACAATATAAATTACATGCATGTCTACAATCGTAGTTACGGTTGTAACGTAGTATACAGCTACCAAACAATGCAACCCATTACAGTTGTAAAATGCCGGAACTTACAGTTACGGTTGTAATTTACAGTAACATACAACAAATTACTGCATTTAATACAGCAATTACAGTCGTAATTTAGTATTTACGGTCTTTTTACGACCGTAACTTGAGTAGAAAGGCAAAAAAAAAACAAAAACTTAGAAGTTAGAATAAAGTCATAACAGAGTAACCTAGCATTTACGACCGTATTTTAGTATTTACTCATTGCTGAAATTTTACAACCGTAACCTAGCATATGGTTTCATAACGAATGAAAAACGGAAAATACAGATATATTACGGTCATACGGCCACAATATGATTACAATATCGTTCAATCGCATCCAAAACTACAATATTCAGTGCGAAAATTATTATGGAGGTTCGAAACGCCGGAAAAATACCATCTCTTCCTCTTCCACCCGCTGCCGTGAAACTGTTTCGGATCATCCTTGGAGTCCTTCCTTCTTCCACCACAGACGACTCCCCCTGCAATGTCGAGATTGGTCGCCGGAAGTTCAGTCGGAATGTT
This sequence comes from Dactylorhiza incarnata, assembly GCA_033032865.1. Classification (NCBI taxonomy): domain Eukaryota; kingdom Viridiplantae; phylum Streptophyta; class Magnoliopsida; order Asparagales; family Orchidaceae; genus Dactylorhiza; species Dactylorhiza incarnata. The sequence continues at coordinate 3,151,045 of JAWHQI010000279.1, read as the reverse complement.
TTTGAAAAACCTAAAAAAAGCGGAATGAAGAAACTTCGGGAGGAAGGGGAAGAGGAACCGGCGGGGCTCCAAGGAAAATTTTCATTTTTCGAAATAATGAGGGGGTGGGCCCGGGTTTTGAAATAGCTATTTATTGGGGCACGTAGAGCATGGTGTCCTCGGGCCACCAAAAAATTTTTCCGCATGTTGTCTCCCATGGTCTTCTGGTTGTGATTATTGGTGATTTTAACGCGGTTACTTGTCCCGAGGGAAAATGTGTGTGGTGGTCGCTTCTCTTTATCTGTCGTTGTCAAGAGATTTGGGACTTTATCAATTCCAACCAGCTTATTGATCTTGGGTATCAAGGCCACTCTTTGCAATCTACAACAATCAGGACGAGGGAGGCAAGTATTTTTCTCGTCTTCGTTCGACCTCTTGTTTCATCTTGCCAGGACGAAATATGATCATTTCCCCTATTTTGATGTTTGAGGGGGTGTCCACGCTTCTTCTAGACCATTTAGATTTGAGGAATTCTGGATGGAGTTTGTTGAGTCTCGTTGTATTGTCCGTTAGACTTGGGTTTATTTGAGCACTAGCTTACCATCACACAAGATTAACTACCTCCTATTTAAAACGAAACTTACGCTGAGAAGGTGGAATAAGGAGAGAGTTGGGAATCTTTTGTCCTGTACTGCTACGCTTGAGAGTGAAATCCTTACGCTGCAAAATATGGAATCAGTTTATGGAGGACTTTTGCATGTAGATCTTGCCCTCCTTCAACTGAAAGTTCATGAGTTCTATAAGTTCCTTCGTCTGCAAGATATGTTATGACAACTAAAGTCGCAACTCTGTTGGCTTTTAGAAGGTGAGCTAAACACCATCTTTTACCACCATATTGTGCTATTGCGACATCTTCTAAATCATATTCTACAACTTGAGAACGAGGATCGGGAAGTGATTAATGATCACAAGGTTATCCAACACAGATTGCTCACTTTCTTCCAGGATCTGTGGGACCTGCTATTTCGGTGGTGGATGGGCCTTTGTCGGGTGTCCCTCTCAGAGTTCTGTAGCCAATAATACACAACTTGTGCATGAGGTCTCAACAAAAGAAGTGCGACAATGGATTTTTAACTTTCCGAAACATACTGTTCTCGGGGTTGATGGCTTCAACGACAACTTTTATCATTTCTACAAGGAAACTGTGGGTAATCATGTTATTGCGACTGTTCGGCATTTCTCCGCCAAAGGTTACATGCCCTTGTAGTGGAAGAAGACCGGTGTTGTTCTTATCCCTAAGGTTGCTCATGCATCAAAATTTGAGTATTATCGCCCTATCAATCTCTGTAATATGCTTTATAAAGTTTGACCCATATCCTCGTGCAATAGTTGAAAGTTGTTCTTCCCCAGTTGATCTATGAGAAACAAGGAGCCTTCATTTGTGGCCGGAATATTTCTGATAATATTTTCATTGCTTAGGAGATTCATCACTTCATGGATAGTGCCCGCAAATCCAAAGGGCTCATGGTGTTGAAGCTTGACCTGGAAATGACTTATGATCAACTTCGTTGGGATTATGTTCAACGTGTTTTTACTCATTTCGGGTTCGATGCGCGATGGATTTCATGGATTGCATCTCTGACTCTCAGTTCACTATCTTTATTAATGATACTCAGACAACTTTCTTTCATCCACTGTTAGGGTTTGCCAAGGCTGCGCACTCTCACCTTACTTGTTCATTCTTTGCTCTGATATGTTTTCCCTACGCATGAAAGAGATGGTGCAAGCAAGTCATATTGAGGGTTTCTGTTTTTCACCGAAGCTTGCCCCTTTATCTCATCTATGTTTTGCTGATGACAACCTTATTGTGTCCAAGGCGTCTCACGAGAGCACGACTGGGGTTCAAGAAGTGATTGAAGACTATTGTGGAACCTCTGGCCATGCAATGAAGTTTTGTAAATCAGATTTACGAATTAGTCGGTTGATCCCTGAGCCTACTTGCCATGAGATTGAAGCGGCCTTGAGGGTCACCCGATCTGGAGCAGTTTGGCGATATATCCGTATTTCTTTAGCAGGATAAAAATAATTGAACTCCTCCTTTGACTTCATTATGCAGAAGATTGAAAGGCGCATTGCTGGGTGGGGATCCGGTGCATTTTCCTTTACGGTCAACTGGTCCTTGTTAAGGATGTCCTATGCTCGATTCCTTTTTGTACATCTCTACAGTGGCCCTTATTGTCTGTATCATCAGTAAAATCGAGCAATTGATTAGATCTTTCATTTGGAGTAGGTCTTCCGGGCTTTGTGGAGTCCATCTGGTAGGTTAGCATCAGGTGTGTGCATCAACCACTTTGGGGGACTTGGGGGGTTCGTCACCTCATCCAACAACATGACTCGTTGCTTGAAAAAACTGCGGGCACTAGTGCTCTTAGGACAGATACCATGTGGAGTTGACTATTGGGTGCAAATATCATTTGGGTGAGGATCTCGTGGGCTATTCTACTCCATGCTACTGCTGCAATATATGACATGAGATATTCAAATATCTTCCTCTTGTTTTACCCCATTTGCGTTGGGTCGTGGGAGATGATAGATACATTCGTGTCTTTCATCATCCATGAGCATCAACCTTTTCTCTTATGGATAATCAGTCTGTCAACACTAGCAACATCTTGGAGACTGATCCTGTTGTGTTTGATCCTATCACCCCTTATAAGGAGTGGGATGTGGCCAAGCTCCATAGTTGGTTTGGTGAGGAGTTATGTATTCACATCATTGTCATCTCACTCTCACAACACCATTCATAGGAAAGGCTTGGATGGGGTGTGGCCGGGTTGAAGAGTGTTTCTTCACGAGAGGTATATGATCAGATTACTCGACCGTTCTGTCAGATCCCAATCCATCTCTGTTGGGTCTAGAAGGGGGATTTTCCTCCTAGGATTCGATGTTTCTTGTGGAAGTCTCGTTCGATTGCCATGTAGGGACCTCCTCATCTCTAGGGGTATGCCAATTACTTCATCATGCCCACGTTGTTGCCCGTCATCTAAAACTCCTGAGCATAATTTTGTCTATTGTCCATGGGCTAAGGAGTTTTGGTATTTCACTCCTCCCTTTATTCTCCGTGCTCATCCCTGATAATTATGCACTTACCTTCTTCATGTACTCCGACCTTGTGGGGACAAACAAGGCTCGCTTTGCTACTTCTTACAAAAGGTGATGGGATCCTGGCTATGGGAGCTTTGGAAGTCCATGAACTTGTTTGTCTTTGAAGGCATCACCCTTCCACACATGTTGTTGGTCTGCTTCAAAGGAATATTTTGAGGCCGATGGTGGCAATTTTCAGGCGATGCGGGCCAACTATCCCCTCTGGGGTTCTCGGGGGCGAGTCATTCGACGTCTCTCGATTACACACCTTGTTTGGGAACCCCCACAGATGGTTTGGTCAATCTCAACTTTGATGGTGCGACGAAGCGCAGTTCGGGTTGTCTAGGTGCAGGTTGGGTGGTTTGGAACCACCGTGGCCTTGTCCTTTTAGCTGGTGGTATTTGATTTCGATGCATGTCTATTCCCACTACGGAGTTGCGTGTTGTGTGGGAAGAGATGCCCGAGTCATCTTCACAATGAACATTGAACGATTAGAGATTCAAGATGACTCATCGACGACTATTCCATGGATTCAAGGAGCAACTAAATGTAATGATGCTCGAGATGGGCATGTGAAAGATGCCAGAGTATGAGTTGTCGGTCTGTTATAGAGTTTTATTGGTCATGGATACCGGGAGGTGAATCAGGTTGCTGATGGTTATGCTAACCTGACTATCATGTAAGGAGATTTTTCTTATCCCGAGGGATATCTTCCTCTTCAGCTTCAACATCTTGTTAGTCATGATTATGTTGCCGCTTGTACGTGAGAGTTTCTTAATATATAGTGCTCTCTCCTCTAGCAACAAAAAAACAAGACCTTCGTTGTCGACCAATCTGGCTAGGTGCAGATCTAGAAAATTAGACGACGACTTGCGATATGGAGCAGAGAGGTGGATATCAGACAGAGAGGCTCATGTGGGAGCAACTCGCTGTTATGATCTTATCTAATTATATGGAGCAACTCGCTGTTATGATCTTATCTAATTATATGTAGGCGTAATAGTAATTAGCCTTTGTAATAAGGGAATGATGTAGGAAGGAGGGTCATACTACGGACTAGTGTACTCTTTCATAATGATGACGATTAAGTTCATCTTCTACAAAGACCCCGACTTCACTGGGAAGATTCCCGCAGAACAAGAGAAGTCTCCTCGCACAATGGCTAGGTTGGCACAACAATCAACAACACTTTTCATAATGTGATATTCATGCTCAATCTTACACCCCAATAACCCAGAGAACTAACATCTAATAGCTTTAACATGACCCATCCTGCTGTCTGAGCAAGCTGAGGAGTCCATAATCCATTGAATCACAGTCATAATCGCCTTGAATGACCAGACGATGGATGCCCAACGAAAAGATAGAAGGTGCAAACCCTCCCAAGTTGCACAGAGCTCAGTGGTAGGAATAGACAAACTAGGACTGTAATGGTTTGGTTTGGTTTTAAGCAAAACCATTAACTGAACCACCCCAATGTGGGTACAAAAATTTAGAATCAAACCAAACCGTGCAAACAATTGGAATCGAATGGTTCAGTTCGTTTTTGGTGGTTAAAAAAAGAAATATGAATACATAATCTTAGAGAATATTTTAAAAAGCATAGTTGCATAGTTGCATACATAATGTTTATCATTGTGACTCGCGTTAGAAGAGAAGCAATGCGTGACTCCAGTTAATAACATAATGTAACACAAATTAAGTTTTTATTAAACTGCTACCATGACGCCCAAATAACTCAAACATATTATGATACTAAATTACTAATGTTAATGTAAGTGCTAATACAGTTCGGTTTGACATTCAAAACCGTAAACCGATCCAAACCACGCGATTTTTCAAAAATTGGAGCCGTGACCGAACCACATCCTACTAAAACCAAATCGAACCGTGTGGTTCGGTTTGGTTCGGTTAGGCGGTTCGGTTGGTTCCGACTTACACCCATAAGAAAAACAACAAAATCAATGTCTCCCGCCAAGCGAACACACCCATGATGATCGCGAATGACCTAGCCAACTCCCGCCCAACTGGATGCCTTTTTGACAACATCATCGAAGTTAACTGTAACGACCCAACCCTCACAATATTAGAAGTATTGTCCGCTTTGGTTTATCCCAACCCATACTGTGTTAAACAACATGATTTTGTCCTTTTTTGTAGGTGTCCTACAAGCACTTCCCAAGAGGTCACCCATCCTAGGACTACTCCCACCGGAGCACGCTTAACTATGGAGTTTTCAACAAAACTCCATTATTTCTCCGAAAATGCACCTATGATATTTAAGGTTCTGAATTATTACTTAAGTCCAGTAACTTTTCCTCCAATTCCGATGTGACATCCGATTTATTTTTGCACCTCCTTTCACCTAGATGTCTATCATCCTAAAAGTCTGTCATGTGTTACTTTGCCTGAGCTTCATTGCCCAAAAGTACCGCCTTCATCAGATCTCCCTCATCAAATTCAGGATGTTATATACCCACCAACTTCCGCATGATTCGTCCTCGAACCACACATTGTATCGTAGGAGGTCTGAATCTAATACTATTTGTAACTACCCAACCCTCACAATAATAGAAGTATTATCCACTTTGGTTTATCCCATCCCATACTGAGTTAAACCGCACAGTTTTGCCTTTTTTCATAAGTGATCTATGAACACTTCCCAGGAGGCCAGCTATCATATGACTATTGCCACCAGCGCATGCTTAACTATGAAGTTTCCAACAAAACTCCACCATTTGCTCCAAAAAGGATCCTACTATATTTAGGGTTCTGAATTATTACTTAAGTCAATAACTTTTCCTTCAATTCCGATGTGAGATCCGGTTCATTTTTACACCTCCTTTCACCTAGAAGTCTGTCATCCTAGAAGTCTGTCAATAGTTGTTTTGTCTGGGCTTCACTGCTCTCAAAGCACTCCCCGCCCTCACCATACCGCCCTCATCAGACCGCCCTCATCAGATTCAAGATGTCACATTAAGCTTAGCCCATTCACCCTGTAGAGGTTCCCGAAATAGAGGCATAGGGATGGGCCGACGGAGAAGATGCCCTGATAACCCCAGTTAGAATTAATGGCTAACACAACCTCAAGGTTACCACCTCTAGCCTCAAAAAGTTCCATTACCGTCGTCTAGCCTCTGCTACATGGCCAAAATCTCCTCACCAATTGGATGAAACAACAAAGATGGTTAGCTTTGCAGGTGCATGTGCAGAGGACATTAAGCAAGTGAGTACGAGTCTGCCATAGAGAGTCGCAGTTAATCGACGAGAGATAGTGAAGACAGAAGGATCTGGTCCAGGAGAACGAGATGAAAATATGCTCAACATCCTCAATCACACTGCCACATCGAGGGCAAGAAGAGAACTGGAAGGAAGACAACTGCGACATAACTTCCAAATAAAGTAGCAAATATGAGGAGGAAGTGAAGACTTCCAAATCTAAGAAAACCGCTCGGGGCAGGAGGTTGCACAACACAAAAAGTGTCATAGACTAGGCGAGGCTAAATAAACATGGACCTAGCCTCACTCCAGCCGAGGCAATTGTGAGAGTGTCACCTAAAGAGTGGAATAGAGAAAATATGCAACCCACGATCTTCCCCACACCAATTCCTGATAACTGACTGATTCCAATCCCCAGACGAGGTGATAATATTAGCCACTTTTGAGATCGATTCATCAACAAACACCGGCCACGGATCAGATTCATCTGGAATCCTTCCACCTACTCGACTCAACTCTGCTTTGGGTCACTCGTCTCCTCACCAACCAACCAGGTCTGACATGGCAAGACTTCAAGTGGTTCTGTAACTTGCGTTTCGGTCCTCCAACCCATAGTAACCCCCTGGGTGAGTTTGCGACTTTATGACAGACGGGATCCGTGGACGACTATTTGGAACAGTTTCAACTTCTCCTGACACACGTCATGTTTCCCCCTAGGATACAGGTCTCTTTACTGTCGGCCTTCACGACTGTCTGCGACTGGATGTCGAATTTGAGAGTACTCGAGACTTAAAGACTGCTATGAGTTTGTCTAGGATTTGCGACCGTCGCCTCCGGCTGGCGCAGGAGGCTTACTTTTCAGCTGACACAGGGGCTCCACCAAGACGTACTAAGGGCCCTCCAGGCCCTCCGATTCGTCGAATCTCTCGTGCTGATATGATGGAACGACGAGCGCAAGACTTATGTTATAACTACGACGAGTAGTATACTCATGGACATTGGTGCAAAAAGCTTTTCTATTTGCACGTCGAGGACTCTGACGATGAGTGTGTTGGATGAGGCTGCTACCGTCGTCGATCTTCCTAGAGCTTGAGGTCAAGCTCTTTTTGCAGGGAAGAAGAAATGTTATGGTCCTCGAGTACCAGGTCTAGTTATTTATTATTATCTTTATTGTTGTCTTTTGTAGGTGTTATCATTGTTATTTGTCTTTTAGGACGTTGTAAGTCTATATAAAGGCATGAGCATGTTTGTATAATCAATGAAAGATGTATATTTCCTCAAACCCTAAAGAGATTTTGGTAGCTCTCTTCACCCGAGCAAGCCCCGCTTAGGCAGCCGCGGTTCCGGCTCCGCAGTATCCCCTCCGCCTCTGGCGAGCACGTAACAACATGCACGCAACTTGATGAACTTATGACGGCTAGCCCTAAATTCTAATGCACATGCGAATCATTCTGACGTGCAAGTAATTAAATAATAACATTTAACTCACACATTTAATCGCAATTAACAACTTTTGTTCAAATTAAGCAAGTAAAAGATTATTGCCAATAAATTGAAAATACTAAAATTAGTTGCAGATCAAAAGAGATCACACAATGCCTAGATTAAAAAAAAGTTCAAATATTTAAAGCAAAATTGATTAAGATTGCATACATATTCATGCGTGCAGAACTGAAACACACATAAAAAACGCACCCATATATCGGCATCGGTCGTGAAGCAAGGGAGGCGATTGTGTGGAGGTTGCATGAGTAGATTTGGGGGGAGTTGGAGTGGCAGATGTCGGAGCCGTCTGCAGGGAAGGTTGTTGGATGGGTAGGAAGGCAAGAAACGCTGGTTGGAGGGCTTGATTGCAAGTGGAGTTGGCTGGGAGGTTCTGGGAGTGGGTTTCAGAAGGTCTTGCTTTCTAGAGAGGACCTCCGGGGGCTGGATGAGACGGGGGAAGCCTGGATGGGTTTGGTTTAAATGTGGAAGTGTCTGGACAACGGAGTTTGACATCGGGGAGGGGATGGATAGCGGGGAGGGGCTGGGTGGCAGGATTTTGGAGTGAGAAGGGGCTGGACAGCTGGAATTTGTGGTGAGGAAGGTCGGAACTGCTACGGGCAGGTGTTGTGGCGGTGTTTTGGAGTGGGAAGAGGCGGGCGGAGAGACTGGTATATGCGGCAGGGAGGGTAGGAGAGGCACGAATCTGGGCTTTGGATGGCTGGAGAGGGTGGGAATGAAGGTACGGGTGGCGTTTTGGAGACGGAAAGGGAGAGGAAGCTTGGATCGGCTGTGAGGAGGGCTGGAGAGGGACGGAATACCTCATAGGAGGCGGCAGGAGGCGACGGGAGGTGGGGTTCTGTGGCGTCGGCACCAAGGGAGGGCGAGGGCACGCACAGAGTCGCACCGTGCGCAAGTTGTCGTGACCGAAGGAAGGAGCAGCTGCTTCCTCCAAATCTTCGATCCCCTCTTCGTGGGTATGAATGAGGTATTAATAGTATGGGTTTTAGGTTAAATAAATCGGACGGTCAAGATTGATTGATTTGATAACTCAAATACCGCTCAGAAAAACAAAAAGAAAACATAAAAATAGGAAAAACGGATCCGGACGCACTCGCAGTCTTTGATCGTCCGTCCGACAATCCAAAAATGTCAAATAATGAAAAGGTGCACAAACAGTGCGCGATCGATCTCCATCAAAATTGGCCTTAATAGGTACCACATAAGTAAAATTTCGGTATCTGTTGAAACCGATTTCTCGGTCTCTTGTGGAGTTCGGGGCCCTCAACGAATTGAGGGGCGACTAGCCCTTACTAATCCCTCGAGGAGGGTAGGCGGAAGATTAGGAAATTGACTAAGACCTTGGTCACAGCGAGGAGGTCCCTCCACTAACCCGGAAGATCGTTGAGCGCTTCCCCTCCCAAGCCAAAGCTGAGACTTGGGCACCTTGGAGAGCTTTGGAAATGCTAACCAAAGAAAGCCTAAGGAGAAGAAAGTTGAAGTGAGATCCTCTCCAAAGGTGCCCTTGAGGTCCTATTTATAGATTTTCTAATCTGGCCTGCAAATAGCAGGATTCCGCCTCTTGATTTTACTATCCGCACCCCAAATGGGTCTGCTAACAGCCAAACTCCGCTGTTTGGAGAGGCTAAAGGCAGACCACCAAGGGTGACAGGGTAATTTGGCCGACCCCGATGACTCTGGAAGGGATCTGACTCGCTCGTCTTCTCGCGACATATCGGTGAGTTCTTGACCCGCTCGCCTCCTCGCGAGCACTCGGCGGGTTCTTGACTCGCTCGCTTCCTAGCGAGCACTTGGCCAGTTCTTGACTCGCTCGCTTCCTAGCGAGCACTTAGCCAATTCTTGACTGGCTCGCTTCCTACCGAGCACTTAGCCAATTCTTGACTCGCTCGCTTCCTAGCGAGCACTTGACCAGTTCTTGACTCGCTCGCTTCCTAGCGAGCACTTGGCGAGTTCTTGACTCGCTCGCTTCCTAGCGAGCACTTGGCGAGTTCTTGACTCGCCGGCCCCTCTGGCTCGCTCGCCTTTGGTTGCCCGTCCTCTAGGCGAATATCGGGGTTGTACACAATCCCCGCTCTTCGCGAGGCTTTTTAGGCTCGCGAAGAATCATCCAACCCTTGATATTCGTCGGCCCCTTGGTGACGTGGCGAGAATCTTTCGGTGGGTCCCATGCCCACCACTATAAATACCACTCTCCTTGGCCGTCATTCGAACTTTTCATTTTTCTCTGGCTTTTCTTACTCGCCGCGGGCCCCAACGCGATGTCGAAAAAGGACGAGATGCTGGCCCGCCTAAAGGCTTCGCAGGCGGCCCAGAAGGGGAAGACCGCTGTCATCGCCTCCTGGAATTCTCCGCGACGCTCTCCTCCTCCCCCTTCCCTAAGGACGGCAAAGGCCGTCCGGCGCCCGGCTGGTGGGGGTGGGTCTTCCTCTTCGCCGCACTCTCCGGATGACGAGCGCGCCTCTCAGGTATTATCGCCCAGTTGCTTATTTGGTGCTCTTCCTTTTCGTCCTTATTTATCATATTCGCAGAATGATCCTCCGGGCGAGAGCGAATCGGGAAGGCCAAACACGGAGATCCATCTCTCCTCTACGGGTGGGGGTGACGTTCTTCTTGCGGATACGAGGGCCGTTGATAGACAGGACTCGCCTTCGCAACGAGGTGAGCGAACTACCTCGTTTTCCCTTACGTTCCTTGACTCGCTAAGTCGTACTTACTTTTCATGCAGTGTCTTCCCTCGCGGCACCAGAGGATCAAGTTCCTCCTCCAGCGAACTCGCCCCTCATGCCGAATCAAAATATCCCCACTCCTGGATTCGGCGTCCTGGGTCAGAGGAGCCCAGGAGGGACGTTGATTGCCGAGCCCGGACTTGGCTTCAGACCCGCGCTCGCCCCTGGTCTGGGTAAGGCCCTCACCCCTGCCTTTATTGAGGCATTCCGGGGTCAGCCGGGCACCTCCCGCCAGCGGCCCAGTACTCCAATTCCTCCACTAGGTTAGACTGTTGTCACTGAGTGTTGCTCTTCACTTTGTCGCTGATTCCTACTTCGCAGGTAACCCGACGACCCCTCTCTCCGAGTCAGAGTCTGGAGCGCTGGAGATGTCTCCACCCCCTTCGCCGAGCCAGGTTGCTGACTTTTTGGGGGATCCCAGCGATCCGGAGCGAATGAAGAGGCGGGTCACGGAGATATTTCAGAAGCATACCACCCTGCTAAGGGATCTACACGAGCAGAATCGGCTAGACCGGCTCGCCAATGAAGAAAGGTTCGCCGCGATGGAGGACGCGAACGCGCGCGTTCTCGCTGAGATACGACCGACCGATCAGGGCGACGCGACCTCCCCCGGGGTGTATATTGCTCGCATCGATGACTACATGCGGCTGACGAGCCAGGCGAACCGGTCACTCCGCGAGTATCACTACCCGCGAGTCCCCCCTCGCTCCGGTGTCCGGGGTCGCGGTCGCTGGAAGTGGTTGCGATATTGAGGATCTTCGTGTTGCTTTTTTATTGTTTTTCTTCCCCCCTCCTCTTCATTAGGAGGGGTCGCGAACAATCTTTATGAGTCTGTAATAACAGTACTTTGACTCGCTTGCGAGCCTCTTATTTTTTTTGCTTTTTATCTCGTTCTTTTTCTCCGCTTGGTTTGCTCTCGTGTGAATTACATCTCTATTATTCGCACTCGCGCACCTCCCTTGCTTTTCCCTTTATGATTCATTGTTTTTAGTGTTAGCTCGCCAATGGGGAAAAGCTTTTAACAGGTTGTCGACTCGCAGGGAGCGAATTGGATCCCTGGAGGCGGGAGAGTACCGCGCGGATCCGCTATCCGCAGATAACGACGCTTCGGTTTCTTCCCGCCTTCCTTATTCCTATAAATAGCCGACCGTTTTTCTTTTCAACCACCGCATTTACTGCTTCCTCCTCGCGCTCTTTCTCCTTCTGTTTCTCTCGCAGATTTTAGCTCGTCTTCGCGACCTTTGTGACTCGGCGGATCACACACTATGGTTGGCGAGGCGGAAACAGAGGGGCGAGCCAAGTGCGCCAAGGCCTTCCTCGACGGCATTTTCTACTGCGCCAACCTCACGAAGGAGGAATATCGGGCCGCCGCTGACCAGTTCATCCACTCCGATTTCGTGGCTCGCTGCCCTACCGATAGGGATTCCCTCAGCGACCCGCACCCGGACGAGCTCGCAATTCCTGTCGCCCATTTCGAAAATGGGTTTCGACTCCCTCTCTGGCCGGAAGTGCGTCAGGTATTATTTATTTCTCATCCCTGGCTTTCCTGAATTGCTTTGCGAACGGCGCTTAAAGTTTGTCGACTTTTCCAGGTGCTAAAGTACTTCGGCGTCTTGCCGAGCCAGCTAACGCCGAACGCGATCGCCGTGGTGGTCGCATTCGCCAGTTACCTCAGGGGGGAGAGGATCGAGTTCAGCCTGCTCGCCTTCCGCAAGATCTTCTCATTTCGCGCGAACAGGGACGGAACGGCTCACTTTGCGAGCCAACATGTTACCGTCTGCGAGACGGTGAACAAAACTCATTACTGGACGCAGAAGTTCATCCTGGTGAAGGGTCCCTTCGGCAACATCTCTTACACCCCTATCCAGCGAGACGAGGCTGCCTACCGCCCTCCGATCTCGCTAGGTGGTTGCGACGCGGCACTGTACCAGTTCCTCAAAGGAAAAAACTTCGAAGTCGCCTTCCTCCGAGAGCGAGTGGACCTCCTGCCACCCGTCCCTCCGGGAGAAGGTTTGACTCGAACTCGTCAACTTTCTTAATCCTCTTTCTTTTGATCGTCTAACGCTCCTCGTTATCTTTGTAGGAGAACGCGATCTTCTCCTCAATCCGCCTCATGCGCCTCCCTCTTCTCTTTCTCCCGGCTCGCTCGCGCGCGTGGCCGCCGAGGCCTGCCGCGACGTCCCGAGCCCTTCATCGAGAAAGAAGCGTCCTCCCCCCCAACGCCGACCTACTTCGCAGGGGGAGGGGAAGAAGGCCAGGAAGACTCCCTCTGCTGCCAAGGCGGAGGAGGTCGTGGACCTGTCTGACCCTGACCTCCCCTCTCCTTCTGTGGATCAGGAGCTCGCCAAAGAGGGGGGCGAGCCAGGGAAGACTGTTGCCCGGCCCAAGCCGTCGAGCCATACTAATTTCGGGCTCGGCATGAAGCTGGTGGACGCGGTCGGTGAGCCGGTGCTCGCGTGGGACCCTGACCAGAATAAGATCGCCTGCTCCTCTCTGCTCCCTTCTTGGGTAGAGGATGCTAAGGCCGGGGGCGAGGCGTTCGTGCTCGCCTTTGGTCTCTATGGTCGCGAGGACGCCTCCCTTTTTCGATCCTTCATGCCGAGGGGGTCGTGTACGAGGCGATGCGAGCCCAGTTCCGGGCGATGGAGCTAACTCACATGGTGGATCGTCGGTACCTCACGGCGAATAGGGAGATCAAGGAGCTCAAAGTCGAGCTTCAGAAGTCCGCGGATGAAGTCACGGAGCTTAAGGGGAAAGAGGCCTTGTCAGAGGGCCTCCTCGCCAGCCTTCAAGGCGGGCTGGTAAGTATTGCTCGGTGGAAGTCTCTTCCAGTTTGGCTTCGTTCTCCTCTCGCTAACCCGCCTCTTGCAGGATGCCGAGTCCGTCAGTCAGCTCCACGCGCGGATTGCCGACTTGGAGTTGGAGAACACTTGTCTCAAGGCCCAGGTCCACGACCTGGCCTCGGCGGTGCTACCTCCCCCTCCTCCGCGAGCTGGGACTCGCGGTCAGTCGCGGGAAGAGAAGGAAGCCGACCGCAAGAGGTCGATGGAGATCGCGGAGCTTGTCCTCGACATTCTCAAGGGAGCGGGCATGATCATCCCCGATGCCATGGAGTTCACCGCGGAGCAAGTCGTTCCCGACTTGTTCGCGCCCATCTCCGAGGCGGAGGGTCGAGAGAGCGATTGAAGAGCTGCCCGACGAGCCGCCTTGATTTTTCTTCTTGTTAATGATGTAAAAGTTTTCCTTTCTTTTTGTTTCCGGCGAGACCGCCGCCGAATTGTAATCTTTTGTGAGGAATGAAAGGGAACGTTTCATCAATCTTTTTCTGTGTTATGTTTTATTCATGGTTCGCACGCAATCTTTTCCGTTGTGCCTGTGAGGCCCCTATCTTTTTATGTTCGTGTATGTGGATCTTCATTTAGCGCTCGCGCTCGCCCCTATTTTGTTGGCGGCCTTTCCTCGTTGTGTTATATCTGGGTCGCTCTCGCCTACCTCATTCGCACTTGCCACTGGCGGGTCCCCGCCGATATCCGTGGTTCGTCGCGAGAACAGACTCCTCCCGGGTCATTTTCCTTATTCGCTTCGATACCTTTTGCGAGTGACCTTGCGAGCCATCGACTCTATTACCCTGCCGCGAATGATCCTCGTGCGCGAGCGGACCTCTGGTCTCGCCTTGCCCGGGTCTTGGGGTCGCTCGCGAGCCAGAATCCCTTGGCATGAGTATCTTGTCTTACCTGCCCAACCCACGTACGACTTTGCCGGCTTCTCCAGAGATCAACCTGAACCCCCCGTCTAGTGAGAGCCCGGGAGCGGAATCGATCTGGGGCATTCTAGCACCAATACTTGTCACCATGCCAGCCTCTCCAGAGATCAACCTGAACCCCCCGTCTAGTGAGAGCCCGGGAGCGGAATCGATCTGGGGCATTCCAGCACCAACACTTGTTACCTTGCCAGCCTCTCCAGAGATCAACCTGAACCCCCCGTCTAGTGAGAGCCCGAGAGCGGAATCGATCTGGGGCATTCCAGCACCAACACTTGTTACCTTGCCAGCCTCTCCAGAGATCAACCTGAACCCCCCGTCTAGTGAGAGCCCGGGAGCGGAATCGATCTGGGGCATTCCAGCACCAACACTTGTTACCTTGCCAGCCTCTCCAGAGATCAACCTGAACCCCCCGTCTAGTGAGAGCCCGGGAGCGGAATCGATCTGGGGCATTCCAGCACCAACACTTGTTACCTTGCCAGCCTCTCTAGAGATCAACCTGAACCCCCCGTCTAGTGAGAGCCCGGGAGCGGAATCGATCTGGGGCATTCCAGCACCAACACTTGTTACCTTGCCAGCCTCTCCAGAGATCAACCTGAACCCCCCGTCTAGTGAGAGCCCGGGAGCGGAATCGATCTGGGGCATTCCAGCACCAACACTTGTTACCTTGCCAGCCTCTCTAGAGATCAACCTGAACCCCCCGTCTAGTGAGAGCCCGGGAGCGGAATCGATCTGGGGCATTCCAGCATCAACACTTGTTACCTTGCCAGCCTCTCCAGAGATCAACCTGAACCTCCCGTCTAGTGAGAGCCCGGGAGCGGAATCGATCTGGGGCATTCCAGCACCATCATACCCAACCTTTGTCACGTCGGCACGGCAGTAGTTATAAGCGTCATAAGAAAGGAGTAAGACGTTAATTAAACAACATAATAAAGCACTCAAGGGTAAAACCTTTTCAAATCATCCCCACTTCGGGCTCGGTCGAGGGGTACCCCTTCCACATCCTGGAGATGATACCCTCCCGACTTAAGCACCCTGCTTACAATATATGGACCCTCCCAGTTGGGGTTAAGCTTACCCACCGTGGCCCCTCTGCCGGCCGCATCGACCTTCTTCAGGACTAGATCTCCTTTCTGAAAGTGTTTTATCCGGATATGTTTGTCAAAATATCGAGCCATCCGCCGCTTGACCTCTTCCTGCCTGATGGTGGCCAAGTCCCGGAGTTCTTCCACCAGGTCCAAGGACAGCCTCTGCTCTGCATTGTTACATTCTAGCCACTCTTCATCCCCCTCGCTCGCACCGATCACCCGGGGGGTCTTTACCTCAAACTCTATGGGGAGAACGACCTCGGACCCGTGAGAGAGCTTGAATGGAGTCTCCCCGGTGGCGGTATTCGGAGTAGTCCTCATGGCCCAGAGGACGGAGGGTAGCTGTTCCACCCAGTTTCCCCGAAGGTTCTCCACTTTCTTTTTTAATAGGTTAACGATTATTTTGTTCGCCGCCTCCACCTGCCCATTGCTCCTCGGGTGGTGGACCGATGCGAACCTGAGGTCAATGCCGAGCTGAGCGCAGAAGCCAACAAACTCTTCTCTAGCAAATTGCGGCCCATTGTCCGTCACTATAGCTAGAGGGAGTCCGTGCCTGCAAATTATCTCCCCCCACACAAAATTCCTTATAACCTGAGAGGTTACCTTAGCGAGTGCTTTCACTTCTACCCACTTGGAGAAGTAGTCGATCATGACCAGCAGGAACTTCCTTTGGCCGCTGGCTTGGGGAAAGGGGCCGACCAGGTCCAGCCCCCATATGGCGAAGGGCCAGGGGGCCGTGATGGTCCGGAGCCTTTGAGCTGGGAGGAGTTGGAGCGGAGCATAGAGCTGGCACTTTGGACACTTTCTTGCGAACTCTGCCGCATCCTTGCTGAGAGTGGGCCAGAAGTAGCCTTGCCTCAACACCCTCCCTTCCAGGGTCCGACTTCCGGAGTGACTGCCGCACTCCCCAGAGTGGATTTCTTCCAGCACTCTCGGGACCTCCTCCTCGGAGACACAACGGGCCAGGAGTCCCGAGAGGGTCTTTCTATATAGCCCTCTGGCATGCAGGG
The DNA here is from genome assembly GCA_033032865.1 of Dactylorhiza incarnata. NCBI lineage: Eukaryota > Viridiplantae > Streptophyta > Magnoliopsida > Asparagales > Orchidaceae > Dactylorhiza > Dactylorhiza incarnata. Next base: position 3,134,616 of record JAWHQI010000279.1, on the reverse strand, counting down.
AGTAATAGGCGGACTTATACCTGAAGCGTCTCTTGTCCACGTCCTCTCCAGGGAACTGCCCGGAGGATAGGAAGGTGATGAACGGATCCATCCACGAGGCTCGTTGATCCACCTCCATCAATTCTCCTTCCTCGATGGAGGGCCGGAAGAGTTCCGAAATCGTCCCTCCCGCTCGGGGACCGAACTTGGCTAGGAGGTCCACCTGGGTGCTCTCCTCCCTCGGCACGTTCTTGATGGAGAAGGTGCGGAACTGCCCGATGACCCCCTTAACCTTTTCCAGGTATAGTAGGAGGGTCGGGTCCTTTGCTTCAAATTCTCCCTTGATCTGGCATGCTACCACCATGGAGTCCGTGGAGACCTCCACGTCCTGCACACCCAGTTCCCGGGCCAGCCGAAGGCCCGCTATCACTGCTTCGTACTCAGCCTGGTTGTTGGTGATTGGGAAATGGATGTTTAAGGCTTGCTCAATCCGAGTCCCCTGAGGACTTACCAGGACTATTCCCCCTCCATAGGAGTATTTTCCCGACGCTCCGTCCACCAACATCTTCCATGCCTCTGGGGGAGGTGGCTCGTGCTCCCCTACTTCGGCTGCATAGTCGGCCATGAAGTCCGCCACCGCCTGAGCCCTGACGGACGTCCTGGGCACGAACGTGATATTGAATTCACTTAGCTCCACGGACCACTTTGCCAATCTTCCTGAGTGCTCTACTCCTTCCATGATTTTACGGAGCGGGTGGTCCGTCACCACCTTGATTGAATGGGCTTGAAAGTAAGGCCGGAGCCTCCGGGCCGACACCACCAATGCGAAGGCCAACTTTTCCAAGATCGGGTACCGGAGCTCTGCCTTCTTCAGCACTCGGCTGACGTAGTAGATAGGAAACTGTTTCTTCCCCTCCTCCCGGATCAACACGGAACTTACCGCTTCGGACCCTACCCCCAGGTACAGGGATAGGTCTTCTCCTGGCCTCGGTCCCTGGAGCAGAGGGGTTTGGGTGAGCTGTTCTTTCAGAGCCTGGAAGGCTTCCTCGCACTCCCGGGTCCATTCAAACTTCTTGTTGCCCCGCAGCACCTTGAAAAAAGGTGCACACTTTTCTCCCGCCTTGGAGAGGAACCTGCTGAGCCCAGCCAACTTCCCTGTAAGGCTCTGAACCTCCTTTGGATTCTTTGGTGACCCCAACTCCATTACCGGCTTAACCTTGTCCGGGTTAGGCTCCACTCCTGCGGGGGTGAGCAAGTGGCCCAGGAACTTCCCTCGGCTCGCCCCGAAGACACACTTCAAGGGATTGAGTTTCATCTTGTACCGTCGCAGGGTCCCGAATGTCTCTTCGAGGTCTCGGAGGTGAGATCCGAGGTCCCGGCTCTTTACCATGAGGTCATCTACATAAACCTCTAAGTTTCTTCCCTTCTGCTCGCGGAAGACCCTGTCCATCATCCTTTGGTATGTGGCACCTGCATTCTTGAGCCCGAACGACATCATTTTATAACAGTAGCACCCATCCCCCGTGATGAAGGAGACATCTTTGATGTCTGGGGGATGCATGCAGATTTGATGGTAACCTGAAAAAGCATCTAAGAAAGACATTACAGGAAAACCGACGGCTGAGTCAACCAGCGCGTCGATTCTAGGCAGGGGGTAACAATCCTTAGGGCATGATTTATTAAGCAAGGAAAAGTCGATACACATCCTCCACTTACCTCCCCCTTTTTTTACCATAACGACGTTGGAGACCCAGCCTGGATACTGGATCTCCGTTACAAAGCCTGCCTGTAGAAGCTTGCTCACCTCCTCGCGGATGGGCCCTTCCAGCTTGTCGGCGGTGGCCCTTTTCTTCTGGCGGATAGGGCGGGTGCCGGGGTCGAGGTTGAGGCGATGGCAAGCCACATCCGCGTCAATCCCGGGCATTTCCGCGGCGCTCCAAGCGAAGACGTCTATGTTCTTTTGCACGCACGCCAGGATCTCCGCTTGATCTTCCGGGCTGAGTCCTCCGCTGACCCGGACCTTCTCTACCACCCCTAGCCGGGTGGTGACCTCGAGCTCCACGACCTCGTCCATAGCCTCCAACCGGGACTGCTCTCCCCAAGCCCTCTCCTCCTCGGCACAAGCGAGAGCCTGGGTTCCTTCCTCGACCTCCTTCTCTACCACCATCAGCTCCTCCGCCCCTCTCTCCTGGGCCTTCTCTTCTTCTTCCTCTCTTTCCGCCCGGGGTCCCTCAGCTACCCCTTCCTGGGCATGGACTTCATCTTCCTCCAACTTCTCCTCGGCTACCTCCTTACCTCCAGCTTCGGCCGCCTCCTCCATCATCCTATCCCACTTCTCAGCTTCTCCCATCCAGGAGATGGTGTTGACAGCCGTTACGTAGCACTGTCTTGCCACCTTGGGATCCCCTCTGATCCGCACCTGAACCCCTCCGTCGTTGAACTTGAGGCATTGATGAAAGGTGGAAGGGACACAGCGGAACGCGCTAATGAGTGGCCGTCCGAAGATAGCGCTGTAACTGCTTGGGGCGTCCACAATGACAAAACGACAGTTCCGGGACTGCCCACCCAGGGTCACATGAAGCCCCACTCCCCCTTCTACTTCCTTCCTCTCCCCCGAGAATCCAAACAAAGGGCCATCCGAGGCCAACACCCTCCTAGGCTCCACCTCCATCTTGTCAAACGCCTTCTTGAAGATGACGTTGACCGAACTTCCGTTGTCCACTAGGATCCGAGAGACGGTGAAGTTCTCGATCGCCGTCTGGATGACCAGCGCGTCGCAGAACGGGTCCTCGTAACCCGGCATGTCTTTCTGGGTGAAAACGATTTTTTCGGCCGGGGGCGGAGCGGTGGATGTCGAAGCCACGCTCCGGCGGTAGATGGTATGGAGGCTAGCCTTGCGGGTCGCCTCCACCCCTACCCCCCCATGGATCACCCCGATCCCTCCTCTACTTCCCATATCGGTTCTATCCTCACATCTTTCCTCATCCTCCTCTCGAGGTTCAACCTCCACGATCCTTACTGGCTGCTGCTGTGGTGGCGCGGGCGCTCTGCCCCTCTTTACTTTCAGGAACTCCGGACAGGTGTCCGTCGAGTGACCTTCCACATCATGGAAGATGCAATATGGCAACGCCACTTCCCTTGCCTCGGCCTCTGCCACCCTATTCTTTCTTCTCCTAGCGGCTGCCGTTTCCGCCTCTCCTCCCCTTCCTCTTCCTCTTCCTCTTCCTCGTCCAATTGCCATGGCCTGTTGGGGAGGGGGAGGCATTTGCATCGGACCTTGCCTCCACCCCAACTGGGGGGGCCTCCATTGTCCTCCGACATGGTTACCCCTTCCTGGGCCGTAACCTCTTCCCTGCCCTTGCATTCCTCCACCTTGCGGCCTCCATTCCCCCTCCGGGGCCCGGGGCTCTTCCCTTCTCCTGACCTCCTGCTGCCTCACCTCCGGCTCACTGAGCTTTGCTAGCCTCTTGGTGAGCTCTGGATTGGCTTCCTCACTCGCGACTTCCTCCGACACCCTCTCCATCAGCTCTTCAAAGGAGACGGGGGCTTTTCTCTTCAACGCCATCTTGAAGAAGCTCTCTTTCAACCCAACCGTGAAGGCGAGTTGGAGTGCAAACCCAGGCATCTCCTGAGTGAGCTGTACTTCCTCCTGGAACCGATCGGCATACTGAGCCAGCGACTCCCTGGGTCCCTGCTTCACTGCGAAGAGGGAATCGGCGTCCTTCTTCCTCTTTTTTGAGGTCGAGAACCTCAGCAAAAAACTTCGGCGCAAATCCTCGAACGAGTAGATTGACCCTGCAGGGAGATGATGAAACCAGTCCCTGGCCTTCTCCTTGAGGGTGACGGCAAAGAGCCGACACTTGAAGGCATCTGACATCGGCCTGATGGAGACCGAGTCCTCGAAACTCTGCAGGTGCTGGACAGGGTCATCTCTACCGTTGTAGTACACCCGGTCCCATTCTCCAAATCCCCCAGGGACGGGTGCGGAAAGCACCAGCTCGCAAAAGGGGCTTCCCCCTCCTGTCACTCTTCCTGGCTCCACTCGCCCCCCGAGCTCGCTCACCAAACTTGAACTCGCCGGGATTGTGCTCGCGAGGGCGGTGCTCGCCGGAACCACCCCGACCGTCGCCGCTTCCTCTTGGTGCGCACTCGCCTGCGTCGCGCCCGCTGGGACGGAGCTCGCCAACACTGAGCTCGCCGGCACGGAGCTCGCCGGACTGGCGAACAACACTCGCCCTTCCCTGCTCTGACCTAGACCAACGGCAACTTCCTTTCCAGCCCTTCCCCCTGGTGCCTCCTCGCCGACTGTTGTGGGGGGAGGGGGCGCCCGAGGGGCTGGGGTCGCAAACTCGTTTCGCAGAGCCGACACCGTGAACCCCAAGGTGTCGAGCACCTCCTTTCTGAAATCCGCGAGCATCCTAGCCATCGCCTCCTGAGGAGTCTCGCCGAACTCCTCGCCCTGCTCCTCATCTCCCGCCATAACCCTTCGCTGGAATTTTCTTGAACCAGCCACGCTCCACGCTCACCGCACCAAAATGTTGAAACCGATTTCTCGGTCTCTTGTGGAGTTCGGGGCCCTCAACGAATTGAGGGGCGACTAGCCCTTATTAATCCCTCGAGGAGGGTAGGCGGAAGATTAGGAAATTGACTAAGACCTTGGTCACAGCGAGGAGGTCCCTCCACTAACCCGGAAGATCGTTGAGCGCTTACCCTCCCAAGCCAAAGCTGAGACTTGGGCACCTTGGAGAGCTCTGGAAATGCTAACCAAAGAAAGCCTAAGGAGAAGGAAGCTGAAGTGAGATCCTCTCCAAAGGTGCCCTTAAGGTCCTATTTATAGATTTTCTGATCTGGCCTGCAAATAGCAGGATTCCGCCTCTTGATTTTACTATCCGCACCCCAAATGGGTCTGCTAACAGCCAAACTCCGCTGTTTGGAGAGGCTAAAGGCAGACCACCAAGAGTGACAGGGTAATTTGGCCGACCCCGATGACTCTGGAAGGGATCTGACTCGCTCGTCTTCTCGCGACATATCGGTGAGTTCTTGACCCGCTCGCCTCCTCGCGAGCACTCGGCGGGTTCTTGACTCGCTCGCTTCCTAGCGAGCACTTGGCCAGTTCTTGACTCGCTCGCTTCCTAGCGAGCACTTAGCCAATTCTTGACTCGCTCGCTTCCTAGCGAGCACTTAGCCAATTCTTGACTCGCTCGCTTCCTAGCGAGCACTTGACCAGTTCTTGACTCGCTCGCTTCCTAGCGAGCACTTGGCGAGTTCTTGACTCGCTCGCTTCCTAGCGAGCACTTGGCGAGTTCTTGACTCGCCGGCCCCTCTGGCTCGCTCGCCTTTGGTTGCCCGTCCTCTAGGCGAATATCGGGGTTGTACAGTATCTACTATTCATCATTTCAGTACTCAATAATACCACTAAACTCAATTACTTGTCAGCAATTACCCAATCGATTGTAGTTACACGGTAAACTAAACATGTGCTACAATACTTCCATAGAATATCTCCTTCTTTGTAAAAGTGTCAACTCCTAGAATCTGCAAGGATGATATAGATACAAGTAGTTAGTAGTATAAATGTGTTTGTTAAAAGTGTCATATAATGTGTTCGTTAAAGAAATTAAACCCTGAGATTTGGATAGAGATTTTGTTTCCATTTTGGCTGTTTTACTGAAAGTCTTACAACCCAATTTATTCATATCAATAAAGTACCTAAGTCTCCTTATTTATAATCAGAGCTTCTCCCATTTTTCCTTACTTTCGAGTATGTTTAGCGCACAAATTTGTATCCAATATCCTGAAATAGTGTGTGAGCGTGAATACTTAATTTGAATATAGAAAGAACATTATGGCCAAACTACCTAGAAGCCCAACTGGTCCTAAGTCTACTTCAGGAGAGAGATTCAAAATCATTAATGAATTTTATAATTTAGTTGAACGCTAGAGAATATTCTATATAGCACTGTAGAAGCAAGAATTAAACTTTATATTCTTGTTTGCTTAAAAAATTCAAGCTGCTTCTAACAGGTTTACTGGCAAGAAACTCTTAGAGGGCAAGTAGCTGGTAAACTGACGAGTCAAAGAGTATTAATTGCATCCACAGATCTAGATATACTATCTAGTACATCGACGAAATTAGACCGAGGGCTTCCTTCAATATCCTTTGCGCTTGATTTTTGTATTCACAGTTTTTGTTTCTATGTGACTGTTTGGATGATTGGTTTTCCTTAGCATATTTGAACTTCAGATCCCTTTTGTGGCTTGGGCCTGCACTTCTCTTTTCAACCGCAACTTCAGTACGAGTTCTTGGGTGGGATAGCAAAATTCGGACAATTCTTTCTATTAGTATGCCTTGTTCAGGTAAGCGTATTATTACCAAGGCTCAGTTTGGTGGGGCGGAAATCCAGCAGCATGGACGGCGGAACTGACGCCCGCGGCTCCGTAGTTGTTTAGCTGCACTGTGGTAGGCCGTTCTGCCGTTCGTGTGTGAACGATAACCACTGAAATCCCGCGGTTTTCTACTGTGGGCGCCGAACCACGGCTGCGGTCTGGCGTCTGCGGATCTGCAATGGCAGGGCTCCACCCCGCTGAACGAGCTCTAAGGCTTCTTTATATGGCAGCCTCCTAACTTGTGCTTAAGTCCTTATGTTCTCTCTCAGTTCTAATTGGAGCACTGAATGACCGGCTATTATTTGTGAACCCAACTGACATAAACCCTAACAGGAAAAGGGTGTTGAGATAAGGAGCTGCCTTGCTGGTCTTCTTGAGCCCCTTCTGATTGGATTTGCCACAATGCAGCAACACTTTGAGCAAAAGATTGATCTTCCAGAAGTATTATACCAAATAACATCAAGGTTTTTTTACTTTTGCTGCTAGAAATCTATTTTTGGGGGAAAAATACTGACACAAGGTAGGCTGCAAAATTGTGGAAATAAAGTTAAGGGTCATTTACTGGGACCTCCTCTCCAATTTTGTATAATTACAAGGACTTCACATCTATATTTCTTAATTATTAAAACCTCCTCTCGAAGTTCACTTTGCTAACATGTACAAAAGAACCTATACTGTTCTTACAGGTTTTTTCTTGTACATGCATCTTAACAATGTAAACATAGATGTGATGTTTTGGTAATTTTGAAAGGTAGAGAGGTCACTGTAATTATGCGAAGTTGGAGGGCATTTTTCATAATTATTCCTAAAGTTAATGAAGATACCAAAAACAGGTTACCTCAATCATTTGTGCTGAAATCTCATGGCACGATGCACAACATCCATAAGAGGAAGAAGTCCTAGAGAAGAACCTAAACATTTCGTTCATAATCTTTCAGTAAATGCATTTCCCCTTATGCTAATGAGAAGATATCATATTAGCCATGAGGCTTCTTACAATTTATTAAAGAATATAATCAAATTAAGTAAGCAAAATCGACTGAAACAGATAATGGCCTAAGAAAGACTTGAACAGTAAAAACTAGTATGTTTCAGCTCTTTTTTGCGTAGTTCAGCTCTTAAATTGCATGGTTTAACCCATTGATATTTTCCTATGAGAAACAAAACTTGTTTGAGCTAGCTGGCTACTGAACTTTGCTTCGAGTTGTAAGTTTATAGCCAAATAGACTGAAACATGTTCAGTAAATCTCTTGTAAAATGCTAAAATGATTTGCTGAAACATTTTTTGTGCGAATCAAATGTAACTCTTGTCTAGTTAATTTACTTGGACCTAAAATTTATCTTGTGCAATTACTGAGCTGTAATAAATCATTTTCTGATTGAAGGTTTGACAGTTTGTACATCACTCCAAGGTCTTTGGATATATTAGCAAATGGTTCCCCAGTTTGTGGAGATCTCGCTTTGTCATTATCCCAAGCAGTTCCTCAATTTACTCAGGTATGCTACATTTAGCTCCTACACATGATACATCATCTCGATCTTTACATTTGTCCATAAAGAACTTTTCTTTTGCAGCTCCTACGTTGCATGTACGCAATCAAGGCACTGCGTTTCCCTACTGCTTTATCCATCCTAAAGGATGAGTATTTGCGTTCTAGATATTATCCGCAATGTCCTCCAACATCGTATTTGTTTCATCGCTTCCAACAGTTGGCACATGCATGCATTATGTACGTATATGTCCCTCTTAACAGCAGATGATATTGCATATTGTGTTTTCCCTGATGCTCTATGATTCTTTATTAGCCAAAATGTCACATGCACAGTTGAGGTTTTTTTTTCTTTCATATGCTTCATAATTCTTAATTGTGCAAGACCAATGCTCTGGATGCTGAATGAAGGAAGCATGGTTATGTGCACATAAATCAAAATGGATTCTTGAGTCTGCCCTCTCTGATGTCTTTGGCTTTGATTTGAGGGCATGATTCCGCAGCAAACGTGACGGTATAGGGGGCCACTATTTCAGTGGTAATCTGTGAGCAGCCACTTTGTGCATCTATTGTCAAAGGTTCGGTCTTTCTCCTCTGAGAGAAGTCACTTTGGGCATAGGGCCAAAGGTTAGGTCTGTTTCCAATCTTCCCCCGCCCATACCCCCAATGATTGGGGACTATATGGGTTCTGTTGTTGTTGTTGTTGTTGTTGTTGTATGCTTCATAATTCTTGATGGAGTGCGGTGAAGAATGTATCTGCAATGAATGGCTGGGATAGATTACAATGAGGTGAGGAGATACTGTTGCGGGGAACTAGAGAGGCGCGATTTGCTGGGGAAGGCGGGTATTAGTTCACGACATGAGTTGATACTATTGTGGTGGACTAGAGGAAGGCAGACAGTCTGCAACTAGGGTTGGGACTCTGGGCTTCATTTATGGGAAATAGGGAAAGACAACAACTTTGTGGCTGGGTGAAATAGAGGAAAGGGTGACGGCAATTCTTGGTTAAGTGAAGAGGAGAAGGGAGGTCAGTGGCGCAACCACAAATGACTGGAAGCAGGCAATAGTGGGCCATAGCATCGGTGCTAGGGAGCGGCGGCGGTGATGGATGATGGTGGTGGAATGAGGTGAAGGAAGAGCTTGGGATTCAACACAAGGGGATGGCTTCGACTTCAGCACCATAGGGAACCAAATCAACTGCACCCTAAACCTATTTAAAACAATTTAGAGTTAGGTCAGACGCGATGAAGGGTCTAGATGGCCCGATCATGGCGCTGACCTAAAACATAAAAAACAATTCCAAAAAATATATTTAAAATAAAGAAAAAGTTAAAAAATTGTTTTGAACACATCCACCGGCTCTGATTGTTCAAATGATGACCTCCAAGTTTCTGCGATGAAAATAAACCCTAAGTAGTCTCTGATGCAATGCACTCTGAGATCACTCAGTCCTAGTTAGCTGGCAATATTTTTGTAAGCCTCATTGCTTTATTTTCCTCTCTTGGTCAGGTATATTCCTTAAACCGGTTCCTATTGATTCCTGTCTTTATACTTGTTTGAGCCATCTATCCTGAGAGACTCTGAGAGACTCCTTTATATGCGTGCTCTATTCTTCTTGTGTTTGCTCTGTTGTACTTTTATCATTTATCCAACAGTGTTGGTAGAGATGATTTTAGAGGATTCTGTTTTTTTGGATATTGGTTTGATTGTAAGGTGGAGTTGTAGCTCCATTCACAAATTCTCATTGGTAGAACGAAGTGCCGACACATCCACCTAAGCATTAAAGGAGGAGCGGCAGCTGGATGTGAATTATAAGTGGAGTCAGGCATATTTAGACAGAGGAAGAAGAAAGCCCCGGAAATGTCCCCTCTATATCTGCGAGCACTGTAGACTGTAGAGAGGGAGGGGGAGAGAGGGAGAGCCACTCACCACAAAGCAAAGACATTGCTTTTCGTCTTTCCTTCATTATGCCCCCTCCTCCTTCTCCTTGTCTCCTTGTGTTCAGACGTACATGAACACGCAGGCCTTCCTCTCTAAAGTAGTTTTAGCAAATCAAAATCTCTATTATTTATATATGGGGGTTTATATTTGTGCATACATATTATGAAATGTAAATTTAAACTAGAGGTTATTTTAGTAATTTCAATAAATAGAGATGTCAATCTATAATGGGAGTTGCGGAGATGAGAATGCTTAGGTGGATGTGTGGACACGAGACTGGATAAAATTAGGAATGAATGTATCAGGGATAAGACATGAGTGAAACCAATTGTAGAGAATATGCGAGAAGCTCGACTAAGATTGTTCGGACACGTACAAAGGAGACCATTAGAGACACCTGTTAGGCATTGTGAGAGTTTAGTCACTAGGCATGTTAAACGGGGAGGGGTAGACCAATAAAGACTTGGAATGAAACTATAAGGAAAGACGTGATGTACATTTGTTATTTAATTATTATGCTAACTTCTATTTTCCACATATTTTAGTCGCCGTTTTTCGTGTGAAGTAACAATTAGTATCTATTACCTTCAATGTCATGCACTATTTTGTGGTCGCATATTTAGATTTGTGAATATTTGCGGCGGTGTGAAACTGTGGTAGTAAACACATAAGGACAATTATTTTGGCCCAAATTCCACTTTTAGGGGCGTGGGTGGCCATGGCTGTGGTTATTTTTTGGCCTAAAATACCGTTTTGGGAAAATAGTGTTCAAGACTACACCTACCCAAACAGTAGGTGAGTTATTCATAACTGTGGTCATAACTTCTACCGCTCTCCCACTGCCCTCTCAATGAGGACCTTTAGTTGATGTTTTCTTGTTATCTGAAGCGAACTTCCACCAACTCAGCCCTTGTAGTTGTCTAGGATGTGTGAGATTCAAAATCTCCCACCTCCCAGTAGTTTTATATTAATTCTACATTTGCTTCTAAAAGTATTTAATCTGGATCAAGTATATTAAGTTCTTCATTTCCTTGTTAGCTTTTCTTCTGTAAACTTCCTCACTTCAAGCTCCTCTTGGATCTCTCTGTTAATACAACTATTTCATTTGTTTTCTTTCAAATCTCTTCTAATCTCATTCGTTGACTTTTAAATGACATTATTTCAGGCACGGTCAATTCGATTGCGCAAAAGAGACTTTTGAAGTCATTTCAGATTTTGAAAGCACGCTGGATTTGTTTATTTGTCACTTCAACCCGAGTGCAATTCGGCGGCTCGCCGAGGGATTGGAGGATGCTGCAACTGATTCTGATCTTATTGGGCACTGCAGAAGAATCTTAGCAGTTCGTTCAACCCTGTGGACTCAAAGCAGCACCTTCACTAATTTTTCCACAGAAACAATGGCCCCGAAGGGGCCTGAGTGGGGAGGCGGAAACTGGGAGATAAAAACTCCAACAAATATGAATAGTATTCCTCAGTGGGAGCTAGCGGGAGAAGTAATGCCCTACATGAAGACTGATGATGGTGCCATTCCATCCATAATACCCAATCATATTGGTGTCTTCTTGGGCGCAATCAAGGGGAGAGGTAACGTGGTTGAAGTGAGCGAAAACAGTTTGGTTAAAGCATTCAAAGCAACAGGCGGCGGGAACAAAGATTCAACTGTTGCATCCAAGACAATTGACTCGAAAAATGACTCTTTTATGGACAGTGTAGACGTGGTTGCTCCTCCGGATGAGCAGCAAAGAGCGGAGGTTGAGTTCAAAAGGTCTTTCTATGGCAGTTTCGACAGTGGCAGCAGTGATGAAGATGATGCATCTTCGAAGACGAAGAAGATCCGTGTAAAAATTCACGAGAAGCCTGCTACAGGCTCTATGGTGGATGTCAATAAGCTAAAAGAAGCTACAAAACAGTTTAAGATTGGTGATCCTCCAATGAGGAATAAGTCAGTGCCACTTAGTTTATCACTACCTGCTCTTGCCACCACTACTCCTTCCATCTCCACGATCGGGGCTGCGGGTGTATCTTCGGGGCCTATTCCGGAGGACTTCTTTGAAAACACAATTTCTTCAATACATGTTGCTGCTTCACTGCCCCCGCCTGGGGCATACTTATCGAAACTCAATAAGAAGTTTCGAGAAAACAAAGATGGAGAAGAAATTCGTGAGCTAGAAAGCGCGTTGGATGCTGGGGTTCCCCCTCGAGTTTCACAGCAGTCTGGTATTCTTCTGGAAGGAGTTGGTTTACCTGATGGAGGAATTCCCCCACAAGTCAAAATTTCTTCTCCCCGGATGGATAACTCTCCACAAGCAATTGATTTGAGTTCTTTTGAAGTTCCAGTGTCCAATTTTATGAAATCTCTACCAATTCTGCCATCTGCACCTGCTTCTGTTCCTCCTGGCCAGGTACTATGTAGGGTTCATTTGATTTCTGCAGAATTGCCGTTGTTTGGATAAAAGTTGGACTTTCTTTTCACAATTTGCTTTAGAAAAACTGAATTTCAAAAAGCACAGAAGAAATCGTGGCTTATGAAGCAACTTTAATATTATGATTGCTAATGCGGAAAAGAATGAACGCTCCGTTTGGGAGATCGTGATGTTGAAATGTGATAGTAAATAGAGCAGTGGCGTTTTATCTACATTTGGAACTTTCGGGGTAGCATTTCTAGCCCAAATTTCATTTTTGGTGTCAGATTGTTCTCTATTGCTAATGCCGACCACTCCTGGACGATTGTGGTGAAGTTTTGCTCTTAAATATTGTTTTGGAAAGAATGATGGTTCATGAACACAACTACCCAAATTGTGGCTTATGAAGCAACTTTAATAGTATGATTGCAAACACGAAAAAACATAAATCATATTAAGACTGTCTGAGACAACTGTGGCGTTTGAGCGATAACAATGTGGAAGCATAGCAGTAAACAGAGCGACAATTGTCTTTTCAGGAAAGCGTTTCTGGCCCAAAATCCTTTTTTGGTGTCAGCATGCTCTCTACTGCTAACACCGACCACACCTGGGTAACTGTGATAGAGTTCTGACCCAAAATATTGTTACATGACGGTTGCGCCCCAACTATCCAAATGCCACCGCGTCCAGAACTGCGACTGCTCTTCTGAACATATGCAAATTGTTGTTTTATACTCACTCATACTGCCTGAATCACTTTCTATCATGTAGGTTCCCCGTGACGCACCAGCTTCGGTTTGCTTTAAGGCAGGCCTTTCTCACCTTGAGCAGAACGAACTCGGCGATGCCTTAACTTGCTTTGATGAAGTTTTCTTGGTTCTTGCCAAGGATCAATCCAATGGATTTGACATCAAATCTCAAGCTACTATTTGTGCACATTACAAGATTGCTGTAGCCATATTGCAGGTACCGATTATCATTATCTTCTTAGTTCATTATTTTCCAACTCTTCATAAACAGAATCTGTAATTTATCAGCCAAAACTTTTGCTAACACAGACTACAACACAAAATTTTTTTTTTTTACTGTGAATTGAAACTGAATCTCTTAGTTCTTTGTAAAAATAACCCATACGCAATAAAGCAGCCATCCGTTAGTTCAACACTATAAAAGTAAAAAAAAATAACAACAAACAACACTCAAGCCTTTATCCCACTATATATTGAGGTCGGCTATATGGATCCTCTGTCGCCATTGTGCCCTATCTTTAGTCATAATCTTACTAATGCCTAAGTACATCATGTCTTTCCTTATAGTTTCATTCCTAGTCTTCATTAGTCTACCCCTCCCCCGTTTAACATGCCTAGTGACTAAACTCTCACAACGTGTAACAGGTGCCTCTAATGGTCTCCTTTGTACGTGTCCAAACCATCTCAGCCGAGCTTTTCACATCTTCTCTGCAATTGGTGCCACTCCTATCTTATCCCTGATACATTCATTCCTAATTTTATCTAGTCTCGTGTGTCCACACATCCACCTAAGCATTTTCATCTCCGCAACTCCCATTTTTTGTTTATGTACACAATTCACTACTCAACACTCAGAACCATAGAGCATTGCTGGTCTAATTGCAGTACAGTAAAACTTGCCTTTAAGTTTTAATGGTATTTTACGATCACATAAGATCCTTGACGCGCCTCTCAACTTCAACCAACCTGCTTGGATTCTATGTATCACATCTTTATCAACACCTCCATCTTTTTGAACTATCGATCCAAGATATTTAAAGCACTCACTTCGGTAAATATCTTGATCATCCAACTTAATAACGAAGTCATCCGTCCTTCTTACACTGCTAAATTTAAGCTCTATGTACTCTGTCTTTGCCCTGCTCAACCTAAAACCCTTCTTTTCTAAAGTGTCTCGCCAAGATTCAAGTTTCACGACGTTTACCCTCATCTCTCTTTTCTAAGACACCCCATCATAAGCCTTCTCAAGATTGATAAACAACATATGCAAATCTTGTTTTCTTTCTCGATAGTTGTCAATGAGTCTCGTCAAGAGATGTATAGCTTCCATGGTCGACCACCCTGTCATAAATCCAAATTGATTCTCTGAGATGAGTCTTTCGTCTTACTCTTCTTTCTATTACTCGTTCTCATAGTTTCATGGCATGACTCATTAATTTAATTCCTCTGTAATTAATACAATTTTGTATATCTCCTTTGTTCTTATAAAATGGTACCGAGATACTTTCTCTTCATTGGTCTGACATCCTCTTTGACTTTAGTATCTTATTGAAGAAACATATAAGCCACAAAATTCTTTCTTTCCCTAGACATTTCCATACTTCGATGGGTATATCGTCTGACCCAACCGCCTTTCCATTTTTCATCTTCTTTAGAGCATCATTTACTTAACTCTTCCAAGTTCAGTTCATTGTCTTTTGTTTCATTATAGAGTTGATAAAAGTATCTTGTTCATCGCTCTTTAATAATCACATCATCCATCAAAACTGTATCTGTTTCATCCTTTATGCATTTAACTTGACTTAAATCTCTTGTCTTCCTCTCTCTAGCTCGAGCAATTTTATATATGTCACGCTCTCCATCTTTGGTATCTAGTTGCTTATAAAATTCTCCATAAGCTTGACTTCTTGCTTTACTTACTGCATGTTTAGCTTCTTTCTTTGCAACTTTATATCTTGCCAAATTTTCATCATTCCTACAAAAATAGAATATTTTATAGCTGACCCTCTTTGCCCTTTCTTTGTCTTGCACTTCCTCTTTCCACCACCAAGATTCTTTATTTGGGGGCGCACGACTTTTTGATTCTCCAAATACGTTCTTTCCACTTATCCTTAAATGTGAAAACAAAACTTCCCATGAGACATTAGAATCAACATAAGGGTCATCAACTAGTTGTTCAATAACTACTGTCTTGAAAACAACCTGTTTTTTCATCTTCAAGTTCCTCCACCGAATTTGGCAACACTTTTGTCTGTCTTAAATTTATTATATTTAATTTGCACGTCCAACACCACTAACCTATGTTAAGTTGTCAAACTTTCTCCTTGTGTGACTTTACAATCCTTACAAATTATTTTATCCATTTTGCGAGTCATAAAATAATCAATTTGTGACTTATTTGATCCGCTTTTAAATGTAATTAAATGTTCTTCTCTTTTCATGAAAAGTGTATTTGTCACAATTAGTTCATGTGTTATGACAGTCTAAAATGGTTCTTCCTTCTTCATTTCTTTCTTCATACCTAAATCCTCCATGAACGACTGTATAATCTTTATTTTTCTTTCATATATGTCTATTTAACTATGCTGAATGAAGGAAGCATGGTTATGTGCACATAAATCAAAATGGATTCTTGGGTCTGCCCGCTCTGATGTCTTTGGCTTTGATTTGAG
This sequence comes from Dactylorhiza incarnata, assembly GCA_033032865.1. Classification (NCBI taxonomy): domain Eukaryota; kingdom Viridiplantae; phylum Streptophyta; class Magnoliopsida; order Asparagales; family Orchidaceae; genus Dactylorhiza; species Dactylorhiza incarnata. The sequence continues at coordinate 3,118,996 of JAWHQI010000279.1, read as the reverse complement.
GGCATGATTCCGCAGCAAACGCGATGGTATAGGGGGCCACTATTTCAGTGGTACTCTGTGAGCAGCCACTTTGTGCATTTATTGTCAAAGGTTAGGTCTTTCTCCTCTGAGAGAAGCCACTTTGTGCATAGTGCCAAAGGTTAGGTCTGTTTCCAATCTTCCCCCGCCCATACCCCCAATGATTGGGGACTATATGGGTTCTGTTGTTGTTGTTGTTGTATATGTCTATTTAACTCCCCTCCTATGAAAATCTTCTTTCTTTGTGGGATTTCCCTTACTAAATCATCTAAGCCTTCCCAAAACTACACTTTAATAGCTTCACTTAATCCTACTTGTGGCGCATAAGCACTGATTACATTAATAATTTCATTTCCTATGACTAATTTAAGAGCTAAAATTCTATCATCTTTTTTACTTACCCCAACAACTACATCCCTCCAAGTAATATCCACAATAATTCATACTTCATTGCTTGTTTTATTTTTTTCTGTGTACCATAATTTAAAACCTAAATTGTCTAAAAATTTAGCTTTCCCACTCACCCATCTAGTTTCTTACATGCACAAGATATTTATCTGTCTCCTAATCATCGTATCCACTACTTCCATTGTTTTTCCCGTTAGCGTACCTATATTCCAACTTCCAAACCTAAATCAGTCACAAATCCTACGATATACTTTCCTAGGACGTCTAATATGTGAGGACTTTTGCCTATTTAACACTACACCCAAGACCTCTTTTAGGTGCAACGGTACTTGTCAAGACGCCGCATTCGGGCCATACGATGAGGACTCTTGCATATTTAACACTACACCCAAGTCCTGGAGAAGTAACGGTCCTTGCTAAGAGGCCGCATTCACACCATACGACGCGTGTGATCGACCCGTGCTGATAAGATATGCTCTGTTTGATTGGTGTTTTTGATCCATTTCCGGTGGGGCAAAAACGTCAGCGCAGAAAAAATTGTTCGGTTAACCTCTCCTTCACACTACCACACAAGAAAAGTTGTCTCTCCATTTCTCACGACTTCATTCTCACTTCTCCCATTCCCACCGTCGAAACAGCGGACTCTAAGCTTTTGAGTTGATTATATCTTCGACAACTGACGTATCTCACTCACTCAACTTTCCCGCCACCTAACATTAATATGAATTGGAACTGAGGGCCCGTTTGAGAACCCACCTCAAGATGAAGTTGGAACATCATTGGAGAAGCTTCACTGGATGGGAGGCGTCATAATTCGTTGATGGGGCGGGAACCTTGGAAATTAGTTGAGCGCAAAATACGATCCGCCGTTTGGGAAACCTCCGGTGATGCTCCGATGGTGTTCCAATACCTTCTCAAAGAGGGCCAGAATCAGCAACATTGATGAGACTCAGAAAAGAAAAACAGACAAAACCAACAACTCAACATCACACTCTCTTAGTTATTTTATAATTATTTTTTGTTCTTCAGCTTAATCAATTTCCTTTTGGGTCAGTGCTAAGATGCAAATTTTATCACCCAAAATAGGATCATAAATATTAAATTAAAACGGTGCAAAATGTCAGCAAAATTCTAGAATTAAATATTTAAGGTGCAATGTGCAAAAAATCTTCGCACTACTCCGCTCATCTTCCTCACGCACTTGTACTAATCCCATCACAGGAAATTGCGCGCCTTCAGAAGGTGCGGGGATCGAGCGCGATCGGCGCGAAGGAGGAGATGTCAAGGCTTTCGCGTTACCTGGGCTCTCTCCCGCTCCTCGCGAAGCACCGCATCAACTGCGTGCGAACCGCCATTAAGCGGAACATCGAGGTTCAGAATTTCGCCTACTCGAAGCAGATGCTCGGCCTCCTCCTCTCCAAGGCTCCCCCGGGCAAGCGGGACGAGCTGCGCAGTCTCGCCGACATGTGCGCGCAGAGGGGGCTCGCGGACAGATCGGTAGACCCGCAGGAAGACCCCTCCCAGTTCTGCGCCGCCACGCTTAGCCGCCTCTCCACCATCGGCCACGACGTCTGCGACCTTTGCGGCTCGAAATTCTCGGCCCCCTCCTCCCCCGGGTGTATCGTCTGTGGCATAGGCCGCGTCGGGAGATCAGACGCCGTCGCCGCACCGCCAAGGCTCACTCCATTTGGTTGATTTTATATTCAATTATTATTTATATTATATATTAAGAGTTAATTAGTGAGACCTTCTGGGAGATTTTGCATAATCATCGGAGTCCTCCTTTTATTTTATTTTATAAAATTATAAATACCACCTCCTATTTTATAATATTACAAGACTATAAAATTAGAGAGACTATTTTTATAATTTTAATAAATAGAAGGGAGATTTCTGTAATTATGCACAATCTTAAGAGTGCATTGATTCTTTGAGGTCAATTCCATTCATTTAATTGAAATAATAATGCAGAAAACAGAGATGATGCCACAGTTGATCGCGTTGCAATCTGTTGTTTGGTTTTTTTGGGGTTCTTCCAAAAACATTGTTTTTTTTCATTATTTGATTTTATTCCCTTCTAATTATTTTCCCTCAATATTTCATAATTCAACCCTCTTACTTTTGGAATTACAAATACCTCCTTGTAAGTTTACATTTCATAACATCGCACAAAAAATACCCCCTTTAAGTAAATTTTCTAAGAGGTCTTTTTGTGCATGGATGTTATAAACTGTAAACTTACAAGATATAATTTCAAAAGAGGGGGTGCATTATGAAATTTAGCGAATTTAGATAGTAGTTCCTGATAAATGCCTCGGAGAAATTATTACATATGATGCACGGGCAGGGGGGAGTAAAGTGCAGAGTGCATTTACCATAAAGTGCAGGCATCCAATGGTCAACGTGGATGCCCGCATACATCTCAAAGCACTTTGAAATGTGTGCGGGCATCCACCCGGACCGTTGGATGCCTGCACTTTACAGTAAAGTGCATCACCTGCACTTTACCACCCCTTACCCTATGATGCACACACTATCCATAAAGTATCATAAAAGTATAATAAACTTGTGATAAAATGTTCGCATACTTTTGACATAAAAATTTGGTTCTAGCTTCATGTATGAAAATTTGTGTATGAACGCAATCAATGTCCTCCATCTTTTTCTCCCCATCATCAACCTCTCATATAACAACTTCATCATCATTCCGTATTTATCGAGTGCTTCCACGTGCATTTGTTCGAGTTCCATCAAATGAGACAAGACGCGAACCCAACACAAATGTGATCATGCAAATCAAACAAACACCGAGAGTTCGAGATCGACAAAAAATGATTTGATCCATTAAACACAACCGCATACACAAATAAAAAAAGAGGTTCACCATCCTTCACATAACTAAACGTTTTATACTTCGCTATGTACCAAAGATCGACATGAGTATGAGCTAAAACACCGTTTTAAGGCGAAGACCACAATTTTCTGAATAGGTTCTTAGCCAAACAAAGAGTTACACAATAATATCGACATCAGATTTTGCACAATTTTCTGAATGCGGTGCACCGCCAGTTGCATTAAATACGATAAACAAAAAATCGAGGTGTAATTTCCGACAAAAGGAGAATAAAGCATGATTATTATGAAGTCTCATTACCCCCCAAATGGTAATTGATACAACAGAGCACACAGTAATTAGAAGAGCAAATCAAGAGTTTTGAACTAGATTAGATTACCTCTGACCAGCCATAGATGAGCAACAAGACAGGCTGCAGTTAATTTAAGTATGAAGTTGAGAATTGGTGGTATGTGTCATTGGTTTGAAGATTTTCCTGCAAGACATATTCTCTTGCTACTGGTTTCTTCATTAGCTGAAGTCAAATTAGCCTCCACCTCTGAAGAACACCTCTTGTACGGTTTGAATCCGGCTCGCCGGACTTTCGGATTGTCATGTCCGATTTCGTTTTGGTTGGCTTTGTCTCTTCCCGTCAGCAAGTCCTTCGGGAATCCCTAGAGGTGCAGGAGGAGATATAATATTGCAGGAGAATGAGATTCTGTTTTATTTCTTTGAAAATTGTGATGTTAGGGTTCCTACATTCAGTTGACTGAAGGACAGTGAAGAACTTGTGAGAGCTGTGCAAAAAGATGCAAAAATGGTGCACTGTGAATAATCCCAGGCAGAGTATTCTCTGTAAAAATGAAATTAAGTAATGGAATAGTTTCTTTTTTACTTTGGTTAATCTCCAGAGTAGTCAAAAGCATTGCGATTTTTAGGCTTACATTTGTCATTTCTGGTGTTCTTTGGGGGAATTTGGAGTTTATTTAGGGTGTATTTACCTTTAGTCCTTTGGTTAGGACACAATTTGCTTTGTGTGAGTTTTATTTAAAAGAACCTGTGTTTGGAATGAAGCAAGCAGGTAGTATAAGCATAACCAAGAGAGATTTAGGAGCTCTACAGTCATTATGATCAGAGATCCCACGACGAATCTTAGATATCGAGAGTAGGCATTTGCATATTTGTAAAGGAAATTGAGGTCCACTTAGGTACTACTGCAAATAGCAATTTGGAATCTTCTCAGGTACTAGAACTTACTAATTTAGTTGGACAATTCTAGAACTTTTTCAGACAGTTATGATAAGTCCTTTACCATTTCAACTTCCGCGTGCCGACGCAAGAAGGACTGTGGAAGGATATCTCTAGCAAAAAGAGCTTGGAAAGCAACTCGACCCTGGCAAAGGAGTAAGATTAGAAAAATGGTGATGTGTGTGCTCCAAGATATGATATATATAATAAATATTGAATATAACCTCTTGTGAAACCTCCTTCCATGAATCATTAATGCTTCCACCGCTTCGAGAGCGTCGAGCGTTGACCTCTCCCAACGGAAGAATTTGCGAGTGTACTTGTTGAGGCTCATCGTTGGTTTCACCTTTAGTCTTAAGTGCGGCATCCGTCTCCACTTCACTGCTGGAAGGTGTGTTGGATCCACAAGACGAGCGTTCGGCTTTCTCAGCGATCTTTCCCTTGTCTGAATTATGATAGGAAGTTGCGCCAGATGCTGGTTTTATATTGTTCACATTAGAGGCATCGTTCTGAATCTCCTCCGAGTCTGATGATGATAACACTGCTTTCGATGGGGCTGGTTGGGCTTTTAAGTCCCTAGTTCTTAAGGAAATCTGATGTGCTCCATCTCTCTCTTCCATTTTGTCATGCGGAAACTGTGCATTGCTCTGTAAGGGAAACGATAACCCGGGTGTATGAATAGGAGGAAAGAGCGGGAGAAGTCCATGTGTTGACCACCACGATGCTGCTGCAGTAACCGTTGCAGCAGCGGCAGCGGCCATACTTGAATCTGTCAATGAATCCACTTCTCTAGATGGCCAGAGTGATGCTGCCATAGATGCTGCCACGTGGACGGCTGGATTTTGCAGCAAGGTTGAAACAATGAGACTAGAAAAAGTCGACGAGATGTTGAGGAATGATGCGTAGAAATCTTGAGTGCTGTGGAATTGCGCAAATGGAGGGAAGGTTACAGATGGGGGAGGGATGGAAGACATTGCCAAACTGGTCTCTAATCCCGGAACAGCTCGTATTGTGTTGTTCATAAATGGAGTAGTGCTGGAAGGGAACTGTAGACTTTCAGCTGTTACTTTAGAATTACATCTATCAGTACAGGATGAATGCACACAGTTTGCTGCCTGATCATTATGGTTCCAAGCTTCTTTATGAATGCCATTCTGATTTTGCAAGAGAAGAGGACTTTTTTGTAGGGTATGCGGATCTTTGCTGATCCCATTTATCTTCCCTAGATTCTTGCCATTCACGCTAGATTCCACATCGACTTCAAATGACAGTGAAGATCCTCCACCAGACGACACCTCATTTGGTTTGATCACTTTGGGAGCAAACTCTTTGAAAGTGATTGGATCCGTGGAGCTCTTGTAGCCAGGGGCCACAGAAGCAGATGGAGTTTCTTCGAAAAGATTAAGAACAACTGAACAATTACCTCTGTCAGAACATGCATCTATTCCTTGCAATGATTTTGTTGCAGCAGACACCTGACAAGTTTTTGACAAGGTAAACAGCAAAAGATAATGAGGAGAAAACATAAAAACTATGGAAAAAATGAATATATATACCTCCATCTGTTCATTTCTCTCCAAGGTTAAGTCTTCTATAATAATTTCATGGGAATGGGATTTTGATGCTTTCTCATCCACAGTTTTTGCAGCAGAAAATGCAGAAGAAGCACAAGGTTTTCGAGGGTATGGACTCTTTGGCTTTCTCTTAGGTCGTGGAGGAGGGATATCTATCTCATGAGATTTCCCCATGGGAGTGCCCTTGGCAACAGATTCTTTCTCCACCTACAATTAAAATGCCTATTAATACCAGTACAAATCACTTAAATCGGACCCAACTAAACGAATGGACCTAGGTATCTGAAGAAGAAAATTGTTTAGGAACAATCATCTTCTTCCTGTGGCACCAAAAATGGAGGACAGCTTCAACTTTTCAGAAGCACCTGGTCATAAAGACATAAAACACGATATTTTTTTTCTTCTAAGCAAGCTTCAAGTTTTACTCTTCAGTTAGTCAAAATGACAGATTAGTAACTACAAATTCCATGAGTAAAGAAGTAAAAAGAGAGCAGATTCCATTACTTCTAGGCAGCAGGATGTAGGAGAAGTGCATGATCCAGGCAATGATACCAAAATGAGGATAAATAATATAACTGCAATAATTACATTACAAATATGGGAGCAGATACACGCCCAAGGTCTACAGCCGCACGGATAGATGATTTAATTAGATCTAAGAAAACTCTTTTGAATTTTCCTCAGTTCATTCTCTCACCACTCTTCTTGCTTTAACCCAAGCCCACTCAGCCACAACCATTGACTACATTGTCAACCCTCATCAGTTAGCTTGTCATTGTTGTTCACATTCCATCAAACTTGTTGGATTATCCGCCGACCTTGCTCATTTCCAATCCTCCTGCTACAATCTCGGTCGCTCTCCCATCTGGCCTGACCACAACACTATGTACTATTATTGGCAGTCTTCACTGCAAGCAAGCATACGCCACCTACCACCGACCAACATTTGTGTAAGCCTTCGGCTATTTTCTCGTGTTGCTCTGCGGGTCTTAGCCTGTTGGTTGTCCGTACAGCAGGTGTAGGTCCTCCCACCGCAGTCCAACTACTGGTATAGGTCCTTGGAAATAAGCTCCCATCTTGTCAAATACCCATACATGCCTGCCAGTAACTTGAAACAAAATAATAATGATAACTACTTCCTTTGGGATAATCTTAGCACTGGCCTCTATCCTATACTAGTGATTCCTGCACAATGGGGAAAAGGAGGGTTGGTTGTAAGCCACCATCTCAACAAGCCCTACATCTGTACATTAATTTTGTAACACATTAAGATAAATAATGACAACAAAGTAGAGATATTTGGGACTTGATTCGTGCAAAGAACTAAGCAGATATGCCCAGTTCAAATCTGAGAGATATAACCAAATAACAAACCAATTAAATTTAAACAAAAATGATCCTATCTGGATTTATACAAGAATTATTATCCACAGCTTAAGAAACTCTCCACTTGGAGAGTGACTTAATAATGTAAATTGCCGAGAGAGATATGTGACACATCCTAAATCGTCCATTAAGGCCGACAGAGATTTCATAGTACCTCAAATTGTTAGTGGTAAAATTTGTCAGATCCATTTACTAATCCCCTTGATTTGTCACCATTCTCATGGTGAATCCTTCATTGACTCTCCTACAACATCATCATGTTCCTTGGTAGCTCCCATTTAACAAATAAATCCTGCATTGCAATTTAAGTAGACACCAGCAATAAATAATGCAAGACATGAGAGTAGCTGTATTGGTCTCATAATACATCAGGATCTTCTTAACTCAACCACAAGCATTCTCAGCTCTATCTGTATTTCGATATTCTCAATAACCATACTATCAAATTATACATCCTCACTAAATAACTCATCAAGCTCAACTTGTTAAATTTTGTGGACCTATCTCCTTGCATAGTCAGTATATTTATACATCCTTGCATAGTTAACACACTATCTCCTTGTGCATGTCTTATTGAAGCACGCGTCATTCTCCTGATTATCTTTTGATCCTTATCATCTCCATATTCAATGATGTAATAATCAACATATCCATCATGCATATCAGAAGAACATCCAAAAATCTTTTAAAATGATTGGTCTAATAAATCTCGTTAGGTAGCTTATATTCAGAGGATCCAAAGGTGATTCCACCTTGACTTATATAATATAATCCTTCATATGCAACCTATAATACCCAAAATCAAATTGAACTTGTCGAGAGTCATACATCTAATGTCGGACTAAAAAGGCAAAGAGAATACTCGTTGTTATAATTTGCACTCCCCTACAAGCTGGAACATACATGTTTAAGAACCAAGTTTGAAAAGAAACTGAAGATATAATAATTGTGGTAGAGGCTTGGGGAAGATGTTGGCAATCTAGGGGGTAACATGAACATGTTGAAGCTGCATTTCTCGAAGTTTGATCTTCACCCTTATAAAATGACACCAACTTTAATGTGCTTAGTGAGTTCATGGAAGATAAGATTCTTGAAAATATAGATCACAACTTGATTGTCGCAATCAAGTGTTGCAGCCTGCAGGATCAAGGAGAGAAATACCAAGATTAGATTAAAGGCTTTTGAGCCAAGTAAGTTCGGGAATCATAAGGGCCATCAAGTGATATGTAACATCATGTCTACAGTGAGGGCGGGAGTATCTTTGGGGATAGTGAAGACCGAAAAAAGACAACTCCTGACAGACTTTTAGGATGACAGACTTCTAGGTAAAAGAGGGTGCAAGAATGAATTGAATCACGTATTAGAATTGGAGGAAAGTTATTGAGTAATTAATATTTTGGACCCTCAAATATCAAATACGTCTTTTCAGAGCATGTAAAATAACTGGATGGCCCTCCTAGCATAACACTCCACCTATACCTACCCCTGAAGCATCACAAGCGACTTCAAACATTTTGCTAAAGTTGGGTAATCTCAGAACAGGGGCTGAGGATAATTTGTCCTTGATCTCCTCGAAGGCCTTAGTGGCCGCTTTGGTCTATACAAAGTCACCTTTACGAAGGTAGCATGTAAAGGGGGTCATGATACTGCTGAAATTCTTGACAAACCTTCGATCAAATGTGGCAAGTCCATGAAAATTGCGAGTTTCGTGGATGTTCGATAGAACGGGCTACTCATCAATGGACCTGACCTTATCAGGGTCGACAGAGACGCCAGATGCATAATGTCTAATGGGAGTGACGTGCAAGACGGACCTGTGGTCAATAAGTACAGACTGAAATTAAATGCATGCAACTTAGAGTATTCTGTCGGTAGATTAACAACTTATTAATGAAACAATAAGTACATATTCAGCAGCATGCAGTTATGGTGAAGACAAACGAGTTTTGTTCCTCTCTGATTGAAGTGCACAAGCAAGAACACCGAACAAATAAACCCCACAATCTACATTGATTAATTTGAAAGCTAAAAAATTACAAATTAAGCTCCACTAAGTAATACAAACATCCATTGCGTACAATAAAGGAACAAAGCAACTAAAACTATAAAACTTACGAGTATTAGGGCTGAGTAATACAAACATCCATTGCGCACAATAAAGAAACAAAACAACCAAAACTACAAACTTAAGAGTATTAGGGCTGTTTTGAGATGTGTCGGGTGCGGCCGAGGTGGGGCTGGGATCTTTGTCGCAACTGCAGTGGGGCGAGCTACTGGTAATGGTGAAGGATGGGGGTTGGGAAGTGTTGTTTCGCAACAGGGAGGGACTGAGAGGTTGTGATTTGCAATGGGGAGGAGTTGGGAGGCCACAACGTGCAATGCGGAAGAGTTGGAGGGGCTGGCTAGAAGTTGTGGTGGCAGGAAGGGGGTTGTGAGTTGGTAGGGGGGAGTTGGGGAGGCAGTTTGCGGTGGGGAAGACAGGGAGATGTCGGTTTGCGGCGGGGTGAGTTGAGAGAGGCGATTTGCAGAGGGAAAAGGCGAAGAGATGTCAGTTTGCAGCAGGCCTCAGCTGGGAAGTTGCGGTATGCAGCAGACGGCGGCTAGGAGGTCACAAGAGATAGGAAGGAGGAACTGGGAGGTTTAGGGAGACACAACTAGGAGGTGGAGTCAGGTGTAGCAATGAGGGGAAGAACGAATGAAACAAGGAGGAGCTTACCCAAGGCGTCGGTACCAGAGGGGACAACATCGCACCACATGATCTACGGTCTAGAGGATTCTTTCTACTCAAAACTTGAATGAATCCATAAGCAGCCCTAACACTCATATATATAAGGATGGATAGGTTTTCGGGCTTCCATTATGAGCATTTAAGATCACACACTGATAATGAGTGTCTAAACCCTCAAAATAGAGTCTAATAAAAATGAAATAAAAAATCTCAAAAACATAAAACATCGGGCTGGATGTGGTTATGGCGCGGATCGTCAAAATGAAGCTCCGATCAATGCCTACGGCACATATATACTGTAGTAGGCCCTGGTGGCACACAATTAGGGTGGCGATCCCCATCACTTGACTTTGAAAACAACTACGCTCCAACTTGAATAGGAGTGTTAAGATACATATTTTACTTTATTTTATTTGTAGCATAGTTCTATCAAAGTTCATTTGATATATCATATGGGATATCAATGGAACATACTCATTGGTTCTAGAACAACCAAACATGCATTAGGTTACATTATTTCATCAATAATATTAAGGCTTGTAAGGGGTAATTTATAAAATACATAGCAATATAATTAGACTTTGTTTAAAGAACAGTGGGACAGTGGTGGAGGGTAGCTTTTCGATAGTTGTGGTCACAAACACTATTTTTCCAAAATAATGCTTGGGGCCAAAATGCAATCATAGTCATCTAGGTGATGTCAAACATTAGCGGTCGTGAATTCCCCTACTCAAAAAATGAAGTTTTAGTCAAAACCATATGCATGGAAATTTCAAACATAAATAAATCGTCGCTACTGCCTACTGCGTTTACTATCACAGATTCACACCATCATTGCTCAAACGTCATAGCTATCCCAAATAGATCCTTAAGTTTCTTGCTTAACAGTATTTCGGAGCCGCCAGCTCAGAAAATCCAGCAACCGTAAAAGATCATAGTGCTAAAGTATTATGTAAAATCCACTGCACCTTGGTGAAGAATTTTTGAGCATGGCTTCTGATTTGAACAGCTGTCTTCGTACCAATGTGTTCTGCAAGGCACAAATGACCAAACGGGAATTAAGTTATAGCCCTTAGGATTTTAAAGAATCTAACCATTGTTTTAACAAGCAGGACTACGGTTTGGTCGGAACGAATGAACAACAATCACAAACCTTACCTTCTATGCGCTGCCAAGCCCTTCCATACAGTTTCAAAGCTTCAAGGAACTTGTTATGCTCTTCCTCACTCCACCTCTCCCGCTGCCTCGTGATCGTATAAGGCTTCCTGGTCTGCAATCAGAAAGAACACATCAACAATCGAATCAGAAGACATGCGAACATCAACCCCCCCCCCCCCCCCCCCCCCCCCCCCCGCTCACCTTCACAACCAGCTCTTCTCCCGCCGAGTTTATCTCCATCAGCAAAACCCAATTTCAGAACTAAAGAAACCAGAAAAATCAGTTCTAAGACACTTCATCTGACGATCCTACCCACGAAGCAGCCCTCTACATCCCAGTAGCCGATCGAGTCGCCGAAGAAAGTACTTCATGACTGCGCGCAATCACTGTCGAAAAATCCAACCATCATTCACCCTAAATCCACGAAAACAATCCAAAACAGAGTAATAGAAAACCCAACTTACGGAATCAAATCGTACCAGCCGCCATGGTGTTCCAACCAACCGAAGAGAAACAGCAAATAGGCAGCTAAAGTTCGAGAGCGTAGATTCGAGAATCAGCTTCCTCCACCACCCATCTCCACCGAGTCGCCGCAGTCTAAAATCATCAGCAGAGAAATTCGAACTCGTTCGTCCATCTTAAATGGTGGATTTAGGGTTCCTTGAGATTGTCGAGTTCGGAAGGGAACAGGAGAAGAAGAAGAAGAGCGAACGGGGACAATCAATCTCAGCCACTACAAAATATAAATAAATAAATAGCGAAAAAAGGGCGAGGAAAATGGAGTTTCGGGCCGGGTCACTGCAGACGTGGCGTGATATTATTGGTGATATTTGCTAGGTGGCGAGGCGACGGCCACAAGCCCACAAGCAGATAATAATCTGGTCTCCCTGAACGCTGATCTCCTAATTTCTATATGCACTCGTCTTTATCCTCCACAGATTTTAAGTGGGTCAAAGTTGGGTACTTTTTCGGGTGCCGTTTAATATGGGACCCGGCCTTTTCTCTTACTTTTATTTATGTGGCTATGTTTTTTTTTTGTTTTTTTTTTTTGCAAAAAAAACAAAAGAGCCAACTCTTATTTATTGTGGGACCCATGACGAGATGACGTGGCAAAGAGCCATGCGTTTTATGGTGTCAACGAACTGTAACGTTTGAAACCTTCGCGTCAAAAGAGATTGGAGCGGGCCCAACATTATCCAGGGCCGGGTCCAGGCTCTGGGCCCGGCCGTCTATTTGGGCTTATTTTTTGTTGCCTACAACCCTATGATCGCCGGAGATACGATCGGAGCTTCCTTCACTTCAGCAAAGTCAAGCTGAAGTCGTCGGAGAACCGTCCAATAATAATTTTTGCAAGCAGCGAGAAAGTGCATGGCGTTTGTCGGGCGCTCGAGATTGCTCCACGTGCCGGCACGCGATTAAACCCGGAATAATGTTTGGAAACGGAGCCCTGAAGCAAAAAAATTCACTCGACCGAGTGGGTCAAGGAATTTCGAGAGTCGATGGAGACCACTAAGAATCGGTATCTCATGGAAAGGCAGACGAAAATTGTCGAGAGAGGGAGGGTGCTCGATCGCAGCCTTATCGCTAAAGATCTCGTGGCGTGCGACGGTGCGAGGCAGGCTGGAAGAAAACCTCCGCAAGGACTGCGATGATGGATTAGTTGCCCTTGCAAACATCGATCGCGCAACTGAAGGCGCCGAGGGGATGCTCTATTGTCATCGAGATGCCCTCCTTCAGCCAGGCTCGCGTTGATCGCGCGGCAATGACTACGCTAGTCGAAGTGTCTTCGTCGGACCAATAATTAAACGATTGCTCGCATTGATCGCCCACTAATGACTTCTACATGGACTTGCTCTCAAAGTATTAATCAAATGAGTTGTACAACCCGTATTCGGCGAGTAGAGCCGAGGGCACCTGGCGAGTAGGCCGATGCCACTCTCGGCGAGTAGAGCCTAAGGCACCTGGCGAGTAGGCTGATGCCTCTCTCGGCGAGTAGAGCCTAAGGCACCTGGCGAGTAGGCCGATGCCTCTCTCGGCGAGTAGAGTCAGGAGGCCTAGCGAGTAGACCGGTGCCTCCCTCGGCGAGTAGAGTCAGGAGGCCTAGCGAGTAGACTGGTGCCTCCCTCGGCGAGTAGAGTCAGATTCTGGGGAATAGAATCATCCGGGCACCCCCGGTGGTCTGCCTATAGCCCTTCGGGACAGCGGAGTCTGGCTATCTGCAGACCAATTTGGAGTGCGTTTAACAAAACAGTAAGGCGGAGTTACGCTATCCGCAGGTCATCCGGACCATTCTACCCCTGGGAAGTCTTTCCCTATAAATAGGACTCATTATGTCTCAGATGAGAAGATCCACCCCCTTGAGAAAGCCTGTGCTTTCTTCCTCGTGCTGTCTGAGACAGGCTCAGCTTCTGGTTTTCGGGAGGGGAAATCAAGTTAGATTTTCGGGTTAGTGGCGGGACCTCCCCGCTGCAGCTAGTGGGTCATTCTTAGGGAGCTACCTAACAACCAGTGAGGGTTGGTTCATAGTTCGGGACACTTAGTTCTAGGATCCGACGAGGAGAGAAGTAACTCAAGCTACTCCCCAAGTCTCGAACAAGTTGGACCGGTATCCGGGTTCCAACATTTTTGGTGCGGTGAGCGTGGACTGTAGCAAGAGAAGAAAATCTCATCTGACGATCCCATGACTGAACGTGACGAGCTGGGAACCGACCAGGGGAACTCGCCGCCTTTGGGCGAGTTCGTGACCAAGAGTGTCTTCGAGCAGGGGATGAAGGCGATGGAGGATACCATCCAGAGGTTACTCACACCTCGTGCCGAGGTTGGAGTATCCCCCCTATCGCAGTCGCCTCGCCCACGAAAGCAGGTCCTAGTCAGCGCCTCGGCAAGGAAGCGCTCCTAAGGGAGGAAGACCAGCCGCTCCGCGCATGAGTGCTCTTTGACAGCCCGACGGAGACTCGCCAGTCAGAGGGCGAGTACGACCAAGTTCGTCCCATCCGCCAACTCGCCCCGCGCAGTCCTTTCTGCGAGTTGGTGCTGTCTGCTCCCATTCCTGCAGGATTCACAGAGCCCGCCATGAGTTTCTACTCCGGGAAAGAAGATCCCGTCAAGCATCTGCAGTGGTTTGAAGATATGGTCTCCATCAAGCCGATGACGGATCCCTTCAAATGTCGGTTGTTCGCCATAACCTTCCAAGAAAAAGTCAGAGATTGGTTCCACCAGTTACCGGCGGGAAGCATCTACGGGTTCGATGACCTGCGCAGAAGTTACTTGCTCCGCTTCTCCACGTCCAAGAAGAGGAGGAAGGGTTCAGAAGATCTTTTCCTTATCAAGCAGAGACCCCAGGAGATGCTCGGGTCGTATTTGGATCGCTTTCAGGAGGAGATCCTCCTGGTCCAAGAGGTCCCTGGACATACCCTGATCTTGGCATTCAAGTTGGGGTTGCAGCCAGGGTTTTTCAAGATGGAGATCACTCGCAATCCCCCCTATCGTTCGAGGAGTTAGTCGATCGGGCCGGGAGGCAGATCGAGGGGGAGACAACCAGCCTAGAGTTCGTGGCCAAGTTAGCCAGATTGGAGGGAGGGGAGAAAGAAGGAGAGGGGAGCGGCCGACGCGAGTCCAAGAAGAGAGGTGAGCCGAGAAGGCGAGAAGAGGGAGGGTCCCGGGAGAACAGGGATCAGCGAGATCAGGAGAGAAGGTTCCAGGCTCCGCCTCGCCGGCCGGCCTGGAGGCCTGCTGGAGGAGGCTACCAAGGGAGACCAGGAGGGAGGTACTCTCCGGAACGACGAGACCGCTGTCGCTCACCCGAGCGGAGGCAAGGACAGTGGAGGCAAAACCAAGCGCCGCCCAGAGAAGCTAATGTGATCAGGAGGGGACGAGGACGAGGAAGAGGGGGAAGGCCGCGACAGCCCCGGGGTGAAGAAGAGCGCCGGGCGATGCCCTACTGCGACTTCCATCAGGTAGAGGGCCACGCAACGTCCACGTGCCCTGAGTTCTTGGAGTTGAGGAGAGGAGCTGGAGGAGCCCAGGAAGGGCATGAGAGGCGAGAAGGAGACATGTTAAGGATCGAAGGGGGAGGAGCCCCCGCCCCAAGGAGGTGTGAGGATAGGGGGGATCTGGGAGCCCATGGGGGGATAGGGGTCATCCACGGAGGAGCAGGGTTGGAGGCGACCCGGAAGGGGAGCCTCAACGTCGTGTATCGGAAGAGCGTGGCCTCTACCTCCCAGGTTCCGCCACCGTCAGGAGAGATCACTTTCTCGGAGGAAGACATGTTGGGGAACGAAAACCCTTTCTGCGCCGCGGTGGTGATCAAGGCCGCGGTGGAGAACTATACGGTCTTTCGCATCCTGGTGGATAACGGGAGCTCCGTCAATGTTGTGTTCAAGAAAGCGTTTGATGCCATGAAGGTGGAAGAGAAGAGGGTTACCTCGACGGAAGGACCGCTCTTTGGGTTCGCGGGAGAAAGAAAAGAAGTAGAGGGAGGTGTGGAGTTGGTGGTGACGTTGGGAGGGACCACCAAGTGTTGTAGGTTTGTCATTGTAGACGCCCCCAGCAGTTACAATGCCATCTTCGGCAGACCACTCATCAGTGCCTACAAGTGTGTGCCCTCCTCCTACCATCAATGCCTGAAGTACAACCAGGGAGGCGTGCAGATCCGGATCCGGAGCGATCCCAAGGTGGCGAGGCAGTGTTATCTTAACGCTGTCAACATGATCAGCTGGAAGGAGGAGGCAGAGGCGGTGGACCTGGTGATGGAGGAGATAGCGAGGCAGGAAGCGGCCGAAGAAGCAGAGGAGACGCCAAGGCTGGAGGCAGCTAAGGAAGTAGAGGAGAAGGAGATCCTAGCAGAAGGCGGAAGGCCGGGAAGGGTGAAGGTCAGCAGGGAGCTGGAAGAGGAAGACAAGGAGAAGATCATGTCCTGCATCCAGAAGAACGCGGACATCTTTGCGTGGAGCGCAGTCGATATGCCAGGTGTCGACGCAGACGTCGCCTGCCATCATCTCAACTTGGATAAGGGAGTCCACCCCATCCAACAGAAGAAGAGGGCAACCGCCACCACCCTAGCCGAGCCCATCAGGGAGGAGGTCAGGAAGCTGCTGGAAGCAGGGTTTGTGTCGGAGATCCAGTACCCAGGCTGGGTCTCCAACGTTGTAATGGTGAGGAAGGGAGAGGGGAAGTGGCGCATGTGTATCGATTTTTCTATCCTTAATAAAGCTTGCCCCAAGGATTGTTACCCTTTGCCTAGAATCGACGAGCTAGTAGATTCGGCCGTCGGATTCCCTATCATGAGTTTTTTAGATGCATTTTCTGGTTACCACCAAATTCGCATGCATCCACCCGACGTGAAACACGTATCCTTCATTACCAACGACGGATGCTATTGTTATAAAATGATGCCTTTCGGGCTTAAAAACGCAGGAGCAACCTATCAGCGCATGATGGACAGGGTGTTCAAAGACCAGAGGGGGCGAAACTTGGAAGTATACGTCGATGATCTCATGGTAAAAAGCAAGAGCGTCGGGGAGCACCTCCATGACTTGGAGGAGACCTTCGTCACGCTGCGAAAGTATAAGATGAGACTAAATCCGGCCAAGTGCGTGTTTGGGGCTGGAAAGGGGAAGTTCTTGGGACACCTCTTGACTCCGGCTGGAGTAGAACCGAACCCGGACAAGGTGAAGGCGATCATGGAGATGGAAGCACCCAGGAACGTCAAGGAAGTTCAGCGCCTGACAGGTCGCCTAGCCGGGCTGAGCAGGTTCCTCTCCAGAGCAGGAGAGAAATGCTCACCTTTCTTCAAAACCCTCCGAGACAATAAAAAGTTCGAGTGGTCGGCAGAGTGTCAGGGAGCCTTTGAAAGCCTGAAACTCCAGTTGGCCCAGGTACCCCTGTTACAAGGGCCTAGAGAGGGAGAAGATCTCTTCCTATACATAGGGGTGGGGTCGGAAGCGGTAAGCTCGGTCCTGGTACGCGAGGAGGGGAAGCGCCAACTCCCCATTTACTACGTAAGTCGGGTCCTGCGGAAGGCAGAATTACGATACCCCATCCTGGAAAAATTGGCGTTCGCCTTGATTGTATCGGCGCGGAGACTGCGACCTTACTTCCAGGCCCACCCTATTAAGGTAGTGACCGACCACCCTCTCCGCAATGTCCTAGAAGGGGTAGAGCATTATGGCAGGATGGCAAAGTGGTCAGTAGAACTCAGCGAGTTTGACGTCGCCTACGTGCCCCGACTGGCCATGAAGGCCCAAGCGGTGGCAGACTTCCTAGTCGACTATACCGCAGAAGTAGGCAAGGAGGAGATACCCCAGCAGGTGGCGTGGGAAGTGTTCGTGGATGGAGCGTCGGGGAGGAACTCATGTGGAGGAGGCATCATCCTGATCAGCCCTCAGGGCACTAGAATTGAGCAAGCCGTCAGCATTCACTTCCCCGTTGCCAACAATCAGGCAGAATATGAAGCTGTAATCGCGGGACTACGCCTAGCCCAGGGGTTGTGGATCCACGACATCAGAGTCCACTCCGACTCACTGGTGGTCACCTCCTAGATCCGAGGAGAGTATGAAGTAAGAGAGCCGGTACTGCAGCGCTATCTGGTAAAGGTCAAAGACTTGGTGGGCACCTTTAAGTCCTTCTCCATACAACATGTGCCAAGGGAGGAGAACGCCCGAGCAGATCGACTGGCCAAATATGGCCCCCTGGTCGGGGGAACGGTCACCGAGTTGTTTCGGCCTTCGATCGAGGAAGGAGAAGTGATGGACATCGACCAACCCGCTTCGTGGATGGACCCCCTGATCACTTTCTTAACCACAGGATGCTTGCCTGCGGAGGTTCAGGACAAGAGGCGGTTCAGTCACAAGTCCGCTTATTATTTACTAACTGACGGGGTGCTCTACAGGAAGACTCTATCCGGTCCCTTAGCCAGGTGCCTGTCCGAGGAGGATGCCTCCCGGGTCTTGGAGGAGATTCATACAGGCGAGTGCGGCAATCATTCGGGAAGCAGAACCCTGGAGAAGAGGGTACTCCGAGCAGGATACTTTTGGCCCACCATCCGGAAAGACGCAGAGGAGTTCGCGAGGAGATGCTCAAAGTGCCAACTCTATGCTCCGCTCCAGTTACAGCCAGCCCAGCGTCTTCGGTCAATCACCACCCCCTGGCCCTTCGCCATTTGGGGAATGGATCTGGTGGGACCATTCCCCCCGGCAAGTGGGCAAAGGAGATATCTCCTGGTGATGATCGATTATTTCTCCAAGTGGATGGAGGTGAAGGCCCTGGCAAAAACGACCTCCCTGGTGGTGAAGAACTTCATTTGGGGGGAGATCGTGTGCAGACATGGTCTACCCCTCGCCATCGTCACCGACAACGGTCCACAATTCGCAAGCCTTGAGCTCGCCGATTTCTGTAGCCAACTTGGCATCGATCTCCGCTTCGTCTCAGTTCATCACCCACGAAGCAACGGCCAGGTCGAAGCGGCCAACAAAGTCATCCTCAACCTGCTCAAGAAGAAGGTGGAGAACCTGAAGGGTAATTGGGTGGAACAGCTCCCCTCGGTCCTCTGGGCCCTGAGGACTACCCCCACCACGGCAACCGGCGAAACGCCGTTCAAGCTATCACACGGCTCGGAGGCTCTCATCCCGATAGAGTTCGAGGTCTGGAGTCCCAGGGTGGTGGCGGCAGAGGATGGGGATGAAGGGTGGAGACTCGAGAACGAAGAGGCGCAACGACTCGCCTTGGATTTCGTGGAGGAGCTTCGCGACCAGGCCACGATCCGACAGGAAGAGATCAAGCGAAGGATGGCGAAGCACTTTGACAAACAGGTCCGAGTCAAGCAGTTCATCAAGGGAGACCTGGTTCTCAAGAAGGTGGATGCCGCAGGAAGATCCGCCACGGTGGGTAAACTTCATCCTAATTGGGAGGGCCCCTACATAGTTTCTGAAGCACTAAAAACAGGTGGGTACCGCCTACAGAACGTCGAGGGGGAACTCCTAGGAAACACTTGGAGTGGAGACGACTTGAAACGTTTCTACTCCTAATATCAATGTAATGCCTGGTTCATTTTTGTTATGATAAAACAAAACGATAACATTTTCCGTCATAAACAGGTAGCGCTTCACCACTTGGACGGTAGGTACCGAACGATGGGCCCCTTCTATGTCCTCGAGCAGAGAGTTGTCGTAGACCAGGCCGTAGCACTGGGCTCCTCCCCTGCAGGCTGGCTACTTGCCCCCTCGAGTGAGTTCTATGTCCTCGAGCAGAGAGTTGCCGTAGACCAGGCCGTAGCACTGGGCTCCTCCCCTGCAGGTTGGCTACTTTCCCCCTCGAGTGAGTTCTATGTCCTCGAGCAGAGAGTTGCCGTAGACCAGGCCGTAGCACTGGGTTCCTCCCCTGCAGGCTGGCTACTTGCCCCCTCGAGTGAGTTTTATGTCCTCGAGCCGTGAGTTGCCGTAGACCAGGCCGTAGCACTGGTTTCCTCCCCTGCAGGCTGGCTACTTGCCCCCTCGAGTGAGTTCTATGTCCTCGAGCAGAGAGTTGCCGTAAACCAGGCCGTAGCACTGGGCTCCTCCCCTGCAGGCTGGCTACTTGCCCCCTCGAGTGAGTTCTATGTCCTCGAGCAGAGAGTTGCCGTAGACCAGGCCGTAGCACTGGGCTCCTCCCCTGCAGGCTGGCTACTTGCCCCCTCGAGTGAGTTCTATGTCCTCGAGCAGAGAGTTGCCGTAGACCAGGCCGTAGCACTGGGCTCCTCCCCTGCAGGCTGGCTACTTGCCCCCTCGAGTGAGTTCTGTGTCCTCGAGCAGAGAGTTGCCGTAGACCAGGCCGTAGCATCGGGCTCCTCCCCTGCAGGCTGGCTACTTGCCCCCTCGAGTGAGCCCCAAACCCTACTAAGTGCTAACCCCAAAAAGCAATCTCATAAGGGAAGAGGAGGTGAGACGAGTACCTTAAAACCTCCCAGACTCGTGAATATCGAAATTACTCGTCTATTCGTCAACCATCTCGCGAAAAGCCCTAACAAGGAGGAGAAGCACGCTCCAACCGCCTCACACTCTGCGAAGGCATAAGCAAACGGGCACCTGACTAAGGCGAAGAAAGCTCTCGCGCGAGCCCTCGCCACGAGCGAGTACCCCTCAGGCGCGAGTACGGTACATAGGCAAGCGCCTCGCAAAAAAAAAATATAATAAAAGTAATAAACAATAATGATGAGCGCGTCAGACGAGATTTAAGACAAGGGAAGAGGAAAGATCGAGCGGGTTAAAATATGGCGAGCACGCCCATCCGGTCAAACAGAAAGGGCGAGTACGCCGAAAATATTCCCAAGAGAAAATATCATTACAGGGCTTACAAAATATAAAAAAAAAAACGAACTACAGGGCTTACAAAATATAAAAAAAAAACGAGCTATTCGCCCTGGTCATCCTCTTCCGATTCGCCAGATGAGCCGTCACTTGGAGTTCTCGCCTGGGTGGGGCTCACCGCCTCGCGATATAGTTCTGGGAGAAGGTCCGCGAGATCAACTGTGGCCCCCTCCGCAGTAAGAAGGAATCGCCGCCGGAGTCGCTCCCGCGTGAACACCGCCGTCTTGATGGCCAGCTGCCTGCGCGTCTCGGCAACCTGGGCCGGGGTGAAGTGAAGGAGCTGCGGAGTTGTGGACGACTCCCCTCTGCTAGGATGTCGGAGCTCAGCTATCTCCGATTCCGCCTCGGCAAGGCGAGTCCCTAAGTAGTTGACTTCCCGCTGCGAAGCGGCCAGCTGCGCCTCCAGCTCGGAGACCCGCGTCACCAGCGCAGCGGTGGACTCCTGCATTAGCAAAGGTCAAACAATAGCGTCGGCCAGCGAGTGGGAGGTAAATGGACAAGGACGCTCACCTCAGGGAGAACGACCTCCTTAGCCTTGGACCCGGCAAGCTCCTCCGCCATTGCCGCCAGCTTCCCCTCCAGCTCTTTATAGGTGGCGCCCAGCTCGCGGAGTCGCCTATTCGATTGAAGCCCCCGCCGCGCCGTCTGGTGAGCCAGCTCGGCGGTGCGGAGAGCAGAACGGTTGGTGAGGTTGGCTAGCTCGCGAATGGGAGCCTCTGCGAGAACTTCGGCGTCTTCTCGACCATATAACCCAAAGAGCAGGTTATACGCTTGCTCGCCTACCTCCTCGAAATCCTCCCAGGAGGGGAGGAGCGAACTCACCAGGACCCTGTTCGCATCATGGTCCCATATCAACAACGGATTACCTTTGGAGTCCTCGCTCCTCATCCCCAATCCAAAATTTGTGTGGGATGAGGGTTCAGGAGGCGGGCTCGTTGGAGGACGAGAAGATCTCCCAGTCTTCTGCTTCTTTCTCCTTGGCTCACTAGCCGAGGCGGCCTCAGGATCAACCAGACCTTTTCCCTTGTCCGTTGACGGGGGCGTCTCGCTATCCACCGAAACTACCGCCGCTCCAAGGGCCCCCTCGGGATGAGGCTCGCTAGACTGACACCGCGAGGCGTCGCAAGGAGGACGGGAGGGGATGACGCGCTCACCTGCAAGAAGGTGAAAATTAATTCAGATCCCTGCCAAGAGCAGAGGGTCGGGAGAAAGGGGAGGAAGCGCGGCGAGTATTACCCAAGACTTACCCGCTCCAGGAGGCACGAAGGCGAGCTGAGCCACGCCTCGCCGCAGGAAAACCACGTCCATAACCCTACTCTTCATGTAAGTATAGAGGGCCAGAGCGTCCCCTTTCAAGCGAGGCGGTCTGTACTCCGTCTCTACCTTTTGAATGGGGGCGAAGGGAATGTTCCCGAAGTCGCCTCGCACCACGACAAATTTATCGGTCCAATGATGGACCTTGTTGAGTGTCTCAGCTACCTTAACGCACACACTGGTAAAGAACAAGGTGCCGTCTCCGGTCGCCTTCAGGGTCAGGACCTTGCGGAAGACGGAGATGTCGAATTCGATCTTCTCCTCGCGCAGGTAACAGGCGTATGCGACCAAAACGCTGATCGCGTTAGGGTTGACCTGCGCGGGGATCATCCCGAAGTATCGAAGGACCTGTCGCACCTCAGGCCATAGAGGCAGCCTCAACCCCACCTGGAAATGGGCTAGGGGGATGGCGAGTTCACCGTCGAAGAAGGAGTTAAGGAACTCACCAGGGGTTGGCCGCCTCGCTGTGTAGCCCGGTGGCAGGTAACGTTTCTCGACGTCCGTCAGCTCCTCGCCCAAGGTCTGCGAGCTGGGGAAGTTGTGCGCTCGAAAATTGCGAACACAGAAGGCACGCCCGTCTTCGGATGGCTCTTTCCCCATGGCGAGTGGCGAGTAGAGGGGAAGGTCTAACAGGCGGGGTTCGGAGAAAAACGCTTGGAGGAGAGGGGGGTGTGGGGGCATACCCATCCACTCTACGAGGCCTGCTATTTATAGACTCCGCCTCATCCGGCCTGATCGCACGCGAACTGGATAACCACCTATGCGAGTACGCCTAAACGAATGGCTAGTTCAACAACGCGCAGGTAAGAGGCAGCAACCCTAGCACACATAAAATACAGCGCGGGTACAAAAAACCTTTAACAAAAATGCTCTAAGCGCATGGCGCGAGTACACAAAAGACAAAAACATCGCCCGCACATTACAGGTACCCGAGAGGTCGCGAGTGCCTTTACATATCACGCGTCAAAGAAAAAAATGGCGAAACGCATCAAAAGGGAGAATACAGCCTAAGAAGCTCCACCGCGGCGCCGCGGACCGCGACCCAGGCGACGCGTGCGCTGAGGGTGACGAGCTCTCCAAGTGTTGCCGCGAGCTGCTCGCAGGTCTTCGCGGGCCTGCCCCAGACTCTCCTCACTTTGCCGGATGTGATCCTCACCTCGGCGGATGTGTTCTTCCAGTAAAGAGGCCTCGCCCACGGTGCCAGCCACCTGCGAGAAGCGGTGAAGATCGTCCTCGGTAGCTTGCTGGCGAGTCTCCACCTCGTATAATCTCGCCTCTAGGTCAGTCACCCTGTCAAAGAGGCCGTCCTCGCCCTGCACCTGCTGTTGAAACTCCTCCACTTCAGAGAGGCGGTCCCCGAGGTCAGCCAACCGCGCGTTCACCTCGGCGGGGGGCGTAGACATCAGAAAGGAATCATGGGCTCGAAGGACGGCAATCAGGCGAGCCCACGACCCCTCATTAAAGCCCGGGGGGCCCGCGAGTAGCTCTCTCAAAGGAGTAGACGCCTCGGGCGGTGACGACCCCAACAGCGAATTCGTCGACGGAGGACGACTGGAAGAGGGAGATCCCCGGTTATCTGAAAGGAGATAAAGGACAAGGGTAAGCCACAGAAACGAAGAAGGCGGCGAAGATAAGCAAGGCGAGTACCCCCGTGAGTAGTGTCCCCTTCCTGGTGGCGAGGCGGATCTACCTGCAACCTCCCAGTAGAGGCAGACAAGCGGAGAACCACACCGGTCCCCCCGGATAAAGGCCCTATCGTCGAAGATTTCCCTCCGGCAGTGGGGCGGGTCGGCTGACCTACCCCAGACTGCCGAGGAGGTGACTGCAAGGGAGGAGGAGGGAGGGCCAAAATCTGCCCTGGGGCCGAGGAGGACGCGGTCCCAAGACCCGTCGACAGCGCCGCGCCGAATTGACCAGACTGATCCAGGTGACCAGGAAGCGCTGCGGGTAACAAAAGGTCAGTACAAATTCAGCCTAGTGGGGCGAGAAGATAGCGCCCTTACCAGAGGTCGCAGTGGGACGAACGGGAGGAAATAGCGGGGCGCCCTGATCCGCTGGAAGCAATCTCGCATCCTCGAGCCCACCTGTTGTAATACCGACCTCGCCCCCTCCTTGCTGGCGAGATGAGTCAGCAGCGAGCTCTTCATGAATAGGCGAGGTCGTCACCTTCCCAAGCAAGGGTCCGCACCTCGCCGTGGATTCCGGATCCGTGGAAGATCTCTCGCGTAGCTCCAGGTCAGTTCTCTTCCGCTTGGACTTCCTCTTCCTCACGGAGCCGGGAGGGCGAGGCGTCAGGAACTCTCCAATGATGTCCATGACGGCCGCAGCCTCAGGCTCGTCATCAGCGAGCCCCCGGTCGGCGGCTGCGGAAGGCCCCCCCTTGGAAGACATTCTGGCACATGGGATGAAAGGCATACCCCCACTCTATTTATAGAGGAAAAGCCCGTGGGCTCGCCGTTCCGCCGAATAAGGGATTGGACTCTTCTTTCCGACCTCTAGCGAGCTCGCAAAGAGCGGGGATTGTGTACAACCCGTATTCGGCGAGTAGAGCCGAGGGCACCTGGCGAGTAGGCCGATGCCTCTCTCGGCGAGTAGAGCCTAAGGCACCTGGCGAGTAGGCCGATGCCTCTCTCGGCGAGTATAGCCTAAGGCACCTGGCGAGTAGGCCGATGCCTCTCTCGGCGAGTAGAGTCAGGAGGCCTAGCGAGTAGACCGGTGCCTCCCTCGGTGAGTAGAGTCAGGAGGCCTAGCGAGTAGACCGGTGCCTCCCTCGGCGAGTAGAGTCAGATTCTGGGGAATAGAATCATCCGGGCACCCCCGGTGGTCTGCCTATAGCCCTTCGGGACAGCGGAGTCTGGCTATCTGCAGACCAATTTGGAGTGCGTTTAGCAAAACAGTAAGGCGGAGTTACGCTATCCGCAGGTCATCCGGACCATTCTACCCCTGGGAAGTCTTTCCCTATAAATAGGACCCATTATGTCTCAGATGAGAAGATCCACCCCCTTGAGAAAGCCTGTGCTTTCTTCCTCGTGCTGTCTGAGACAGGCTCAGCTTCTGGTTTTCGGGAGGGGAAATCAAGTTAGATTTCCGGGTTAGTGGCGGGACCTCCCCGCTGCAGCCAGTGGGTCATTCTTAGGGAGCTACCTAACAACCAGTGAGGGTTGGTTCATAGTTCGGGACACTTAGTTCTAGGATCCGACGAGGAGAGAAGTAACTCAAGCTACTCCCCAAGTCTCGAACAAGTTGGACCGGTATCCGGGTTCCAACATGAGTGATAATGTATATCATACTCTCATAGCTTATTGTGAAAAATATATATTATTCATCTCTCTCTCTAAGGTTGATTATCAAAGGAATTCATGTACATTTCGGTTAAAGTTTTGTCAGGTTAACTTATTTCATATTCATAAAATTATTTTTATGAAATATGTTTTTCTTAGTTGTTGTTTGTGAAATTCAGTTGATTATGGAGAATTTGTTTCCAAAAGAACGATAAGTCAAAATTCTATGAATTTCTATATTTGTGCATAGCGCTCTCAAGTGCACATTGATGTAAGCTGAAAAGTATTTGAGCAATGTTATAAGTAGTCTTATAATCGCTAAACGCAGTTCATTGATATTCGTAGTCCAATGAATTTGTTTTTTTAGGACTGTGAATAACCATTTTAAGTGTTTTTATGACTGCAAATAGCCGTCGTATGACTGCTGATAACATCACCCTTAACTTTTTAGTGTATTTATTGTGCCCATGCTTATGTAGTGGAAATCCTAGTTCCGCCACTCACCGTGACGAAGATTGTCAAAGCCTGATATATGGGTGAGTAATGCAAACATTATCAGAGAAAATAATTAATACTGCCATTTACCACTATTTCAAAATAAGTAGCCACAAATTTTCAAGCCATGGTAAATACCGATGTTTCTGCGACGATTGGGGTCTACCTTGGCTAGGCCTTGAGTATTAGACTATTAGCCACGGTTTTTCCAACCTTAGCTAATATTTAAGTAGTAGTCATGCTTTTTTTTATTCGTGGCTAATGCGTCAGTATGAGCGAAATAAAAATGTAGATAAACACTGCTTTTAAAGCTACAAAAATTGTAGTAGCTTAGAGGAGTCCTATGTAAGGCTTCCAAGATCCTTTCAATATCCTCAATCTGAACCGTACATTTCTATTTGTCTGGTTGTAATAAATTTAGGCAATTGTTATTCGCAGACCATAAATGTCTATCCACAGATCACTATTTTCTCATTTTATTTGAGTTTACAAATTGTTATCCGCAGACCAATTTTAAATCTGAGCAGTTGATGTCTTTGTTCTCCTGAGCAGGGCTAGACAACGAAGGAACATCTCTGACGACCTTTTGAGCGCATCAATGTGTGCATGGGTCGTGATTCATAAAATAAATACGCGAATAGAGACCGAGTTGAGGAAGAAAAGACGATTTCTTCGTTGTTCATGCGATTTCGGTTTGTTTGGGAAGATTTAGATAGCTAGGGTTTGTTTGGGAATAGATAGCTAGGGTTATTCTCTCCTTGTGGTAAGGAAGGCGAAGAGGACAATCAATTTTTTTTTTTAAATATTCTTCACTAATCTGCAAATAACAAAAGTAGCTGTGAATAGACAAACACGGTTTGCAAATAACAACCACCTAAATTTAAATGTGTTTGATTTATTTCACACCGCCAGCTAAAATGCGGAAACTCGAGCATGCCGCTTGTATAATAAGACAGGAAGTGAAGGCGTATGTTTGTACTTTTGCTTATATTGATCTGATCACGATCAATTTGGCCAAGCGGCCATCTCCTATCTACGTTTACAAGTAGATGTGTCTTTGGACAATACAACTTGTTGACGCCAGGAAAATCCTGACCTCAAAATTCGGACCGATGCAGCCGGAGGCTACTCGCCCAACAGTCCAACGAGACGACTAAGCTGGCGACTACTGAAGAGATAGAAGAGCAACACACAAGACCCCAGGTGCTGCGGCAGGGAGGTCCCACCACGTACCCAGAAGCTCCGAAGAGACTTCCCCTCCAAGACCAAAGAATGGCCGAGCAAGGTACGAGGAAGACACCGACTTGGCTAGTACCGGGAGTAGCGACCAAGTGCGACAGATGCTAGAAAGCAAGAGCAGGGTTTCGAAAGCTCAAGTCCAGGTGCCAATCCAAGTACCCCTGGGGTCCTATTTATAGGAAAACCAAGGGGTAGGGGGGGTTTTTATAGCCCAGCCCTTGCCCGACGACTAGCGACATTGAGGCGATCTCCCCGGGCAGATGGGCGAGTATCGACTATGGTCGCCCACCTTTTGGCGAGTATCCGAGCTACTCGCACGAGTGCACCCCTACTCGCCTAGGCTGTCTTCTGCTCTTACGCTTGTCTGCCGTGTTGACCTCTTTGACTTTGACTTCTGCCTACGTGGCCTTGGGGGGGTCCACCCTCGGAGAATGAGGGTTGTACACAATCCCCGCTCTTTGCGAGTAACGTAGTTGCTCGGAAAGAATCATCCAACCCTTACTCGACGAGCTGTCTTCTGGGCGAGTATCAGTGAGTAGTCGGCATCCCGCTGTTTTGACTCCCCAGCCCTATATATAGAGGGGGAGGGGTCTCTGACGCCAAGGTTTCTTTGGTTCTCGCTTCAAGATGTCGATGAGTATTGCCGAGGAAGCTGCTGCGGATTTGGCCGAGCTTGCCAGTTTGCTGCCGCCGCTGCGGAAGCCTGCTCGCGATGTTGAGCTCGAAGACTTCCTCGCTTCCCGGAAGAGGAAGCGCCTGGAGAAGAAGAAGGAGAAGAAGAGCAAGAAGAAGCAGAAGAATGCCGTCGCCCCTGAGAATGTCGCTGATTCTCAGGTCGGCACTACCCAGCAGGTACTCGCCGACTTGGGTCTCGGCCAGTCAGGTGGCTCGCCTGCTCCTGATCCTCCTTCGCCGAATACCGCTCCAGAGGCGAGTACTGCAGGGATCTCGGCTCAAGATCGAGCTGAAGTTACTCCTGCGCAAAGTGAGAGATACCTACTCGCCACTTTTATTAGTCGCCCAAGTGTCGGCTGGTCTCTGACGTTTTCTGTATTATTTCGCAGATACGCTTCTCGCCGATGCTCGGCAGGAGCCTCTGAGCGTCATTCCCCTACGATCCTCGCCTATGGTCCTGAACACGGCTGGGGGAGGAACTCGCCAGGGCGGATCGGTGCGAATCCTTCATAGCTCTGCGGTAGACAAGAGGCCGATGAGCGAGCAGAGGACTCTTTCAGCGAGCAATCCTCTTCCGCCGCCACCGCCTTTGCAGCGACCTGAGGTGGCGAGTAGCTCGCAACTACCGGCGGACCAACTTCCTCCACCTCCTCCATTTCCTCCTCCGGTCGACATGCAAGATGATCGCCGCCTCCTGTCTTCTTCGGCTCCTACCGCTCATCCGGCTGGATCCTCGCGTCGAGGTGGGATGGCGGGATCTTCTGGTTTCTTCGCTCCCAGAGGGGGAGGGCGACCGGTGGATGGTCGCGGTCGGGGTGATGCGCCTTCCAGCAGGGAGCACATCGGCGGTTCACATTCGAACCGGCGAGATGGCATTCGTCGCAGTCCATCCCCGCATCGGGGAAGGAGCTCTCCTCGCCGACCATCTCGGAGTCCTCGTCGTGATTCGCGGAGTGAGGCCTATCGGCCTGGTAAGTGGAGTCGCTGCTTTTTCGAGTATCATCTAAGAAGAGTCTTCTCGCTACTCGTCACTAAGATTTTGCTTCCATGTCTTTTCCTGCAGCTCGCGCCCTACCCCTATCGGGGCTCTGGTCGACGCCGTCGGGCTTCCTTCTCGCGAGTATCAGGAGAGGGCTACTCGCGCCATCCTGGATTTGGAGGCGAAGTTGGAGCGGCTGGCGATCAGCGAGTCTCATCGGCGTCTGACCGCGGTTGAAGCGCGAATAGAGCTCTTGGCGGCTGCTGACTCCCAGCGTCGTCTGACCGAGCTGGAGGTCCGAGCATTACGGCTGGAAGAGTTAGAAACTCGCCTGGCTAGTGTAGAATCTCGCCTTCAGTCTGTCGGCGAGCTGGAGCGCCGGGTGGGCAGGATGGATCATCGCCAGCAGCTGCATCATGACGAGCTGGTGGGGATGCGCGCGAGCATGGGCTCCGTAGGTCGCCTGGCGAGGATGGAGGAACAGCTGCGACAAGGCGAGGATGCGATGTCCGTGGCCTTCGAGCATTTCAAGAGAGCTCGTGGTTTGGGCTGGGTTGGGCGACAACCACAACTTCCCGATGCTCAACCGAACCCCTAGGATCCTGCCCTTTTTTCTTTTTGTAGTCGCTTGTCGCCTTCTGGCAAATGTTTGTAATTCTGAACAATTTTATTTTTTCTAAGTAATTTGCCTATTTGGCGAGTATGAATCTCGCCTTGTTGCCTCTCTTGTTTCCTGTGATGTGTTGATGCTTCTTTTTTGTTTTCTTTTTTGCGAGTAGCTGTTGAATGTCGCGTTGATATGGCGAGTAGCCTAAAAATTTGATGCAGGTGCTCGCTTGTTCGACATCAGTGTTCTGACGTGCACCCTAGGTTTTGGCGCCTTTTCCTTGATATGCGCCACCTCCTACTCGCGCTCGCGGTGGCGTACGCGGGAAGCCAAGCTTTGTCGAGTACTATAAATAGGGGGGGTAGATACGTATTTATTACGCTCTTGACGATCTTCCCTTTCTTCTAGCGACTATCTCTCGATTGCTCCTCTCCTCGCCCTTCGCTACTCGCTTCTTCGATCCTTCCACTCTTGGATGGCTGACGATGCAGCTATTCGCCGTGCAAGTCACGCGAAGAACTTCGAGGCAAATTCCTTCAAGAAGCCGATTACTCGGCCGAGCGACTTGAAGGAGTTCTCCGCCAAGTACTTGTCGCCGGGATATGTCGCCAGGCTTCCTCGTGAGGATGAACGCCTGAATTCCTTCTTGGCGACCGAGCTGGTCTTCCCCATCCGCCACTTTGAAGTCGGCCTGCGACTACCCTTGTGACCGGAGGTTTGCCAGATCCTCCGCTACCACGGGATAGTCCCGGCACAGATCAATCCAAACGGAGTGGCGATGATCGTGGGGTTCCTCTGCTACCTGCGCGATCAGGGGATCGCCTTTGATCTCTCCGTCTTCCGGCGAGTATTCCACTTTGGCGCTACCGGCGAAGGCGTCGTCTTTTTGTGCAGCCATGTCTGCACCCTAGTCGGTACGGCGAACAAGAACCATCGCTGGACGGAGCGCATAGTCGTCATCAAGGGCGACTTTGGCGTCGTGCCGACTTCCTCTTTCCAGCCGGCCGAGAGTGCGTTCTTCCCTCCTTACCTTTAGGAAAGCCGGGAGAAGCTACTCGACAGCTTCCGAGGTCGCCGGCTGGATGTCGTCTTCTGGAGGAGGCGAGTAGATGAGCTCGCGGAGGTGTTCCCTGGTGAAGGTAGTCGCCTAAACGAGCATTAGGTCATACTCGCCAATTCGTCTTCACCCGGTGTTTAACGTTTTGCTCTTTACATTTTGTTGTAGCTACTCGCTCTTTGCCGAGCGAGCTTCTTCCCTTGGCGCCGAAGGCGGGAACCCCTGCCTTGGTTGATTTGTCGCCCGGCGGCGATGATCAGGAGGTCGCCGACGATGATGCTGGGCCTTCGAAGAAGAGGAAAGCCAAGGCAAAATCCGTCGAGCCTGGGAGAAAGAAGGAGGTCGCCAGGAGGGATCTGAAAGCGAGGGCCGATCCATCGGAGGCGGGCGAGCCTAGCGGCCATCCTCTCTTCGGCGAAGGTGGGGGCAGCGAGGATGCTTATGGTCGCCCTTTGGTGTCCTGGGCTGAGCGAGCCCATGAAGTGACCTTGAGCACCAACCTCCCCGCCTGGTCGGAGGATTGGGAGGATGCGGGCGAGGCGTTCGACGTTTCGTTCGCCCTCTATGGTCGCGCGGACGCCGAATCCTTGCAAGAGGTCTCGGCCGAGTATCTCGCCCATCAGAGCTCGCGAGCCAACCTGCGGGCTGTCGAGCTTGGGCATGCGACGGCGAGGAAACTGCTCGAATATGAGCAGATGATCAAGGTGCAGGGCCCGAAGATGATCGCCATGGCGAACAGAATTAAGGAGTTCGAGGTACTCACCGATGCGATTTTACTCGCGTTTTGGGATACTCGCTACCTTGCAAACTTATTTAAACTAACCTTCTCCTTTTCGCTCGCTGCAGGCCGCCGAGCTGGAGTCGGCAAAGAGGCTGTCCCAGGCCGAGAAGGAGCTGGAGGATACTCGGCAAACCTTGGAGGCCGCCCAAGTGCGAATCGCTGAGTTGGAAACTCGGCCTGCCGAGCAACAGCCTTCGTCGGCGGGCCCCTCCAGGGTGGGCAAGCAGATCCGGATAGTCGGCGATGATATGGCGCATATCCGCTGGGAGATCGCTCGAGCAACCGGGAAGGTGGTCCTGAGCAGCTTGAAGGCTGATGGCTTCTTGAAGCCGGAGGCAATGCATCTGACGGTCATGGACATCATCCCGGCATTACTCGCCGAAGAATCCACTTCCCCCCTGCGAGATCTCCCATCCTCATCCACCGATTCTGACGACGATGATTCTGAGGACGAGGTTGATGATGTGGAAGATCTCGATCCCGACGCCGATGATGGTGGCGAGGATGCATAGTCGCCTGTCTTCTTTTTGCAAAGCT
The DNA here is from genome assembly GCA_033032865.1 of Dactylorhiza incarnata. Classification (NCBI taxonomy): domain Eukaryota; kingdom Viridiplantae; phylum Streptophyta; class Magnoliopsida; order Asparagales; family Orchidaceae; genus Dactylorhiza; species Dactylorhiza incarnata. The sequence goes on along the minus strand of JAWHQI010000279.1, from coordinate 3,087,337 downwards.
GTACAATCATTTTTGTGTATGTATTTATGTCAGTAAATGAATATAATCATTTTGCTCGCCTTTTTCTTTGATGCTCGCATCCCTTTCTTTTTTGAATGTCGCTTAGGCTCCTAGGCTCGGGGCGAGGTTGAGTGCTCGCTCGGCTCTTAGGGTCACGGCGAGATTGAGTGCTTCTTCATGCTCGCACCTGTATACTCGCCGAGATACTCGCGCATGCATACTTGCCGAGATACTCGCGCATGCATACTCGCCTTTTTCAATACTTCCCTTGGTGGAGTCGAGTTGTGGAGGGTACTTGGAGGGTTCCGAAGGACACATGCTCTCAAGGCCTCACTCTGTACCTGGTGAAGAGTTCATTAGACTCGTTCAATAAATTCTGAAGGGGAAAGAGATAGGGAACGACAGTCGAGGAGGCCTGGAGGGACACATCTTCCCGAGGCCTCCATCCTACTTGGATGCCGGAACGTCGACGAAGAGTGACGTTAAGTAGGGAATGACGGTCGGGGAGATCCAAGGGGATACACCCTCCCGAGGTCTCCATCCTTTGGCCGGTCGAATCGATCGCTCCCCTTCTCAAGTTGGAGTATTGGCTTCCAGACTTTACCCTAGTAATCTCTACAGTCGGACGAGAAATGCAGTCGGTGGGAACTGCGGCCAACATGCAAGGGGGGAGCTGATCTCGGCCGTCATTGCAGAGGCTTGGTCTTAAGGGAACGCACACCCGAGGCACTGTCCCATCATCCGTTCTGAGTTTTTACAAGGGTCAAGTCGGAGGCTCGTCTTCCAACCTGCGGCGGCGAATGTTGATGTAGGACGACGTCAAGCAGGGAGTGGCAGTCGGGGAGATCCAAGGGGATACAACATCCCGAGGCCTCCATCCTACTTGGATGCTGGATGTGGATCGGACCTGCTTCCTGTTGCTCACTGAGTTTAGCAGGGAGTTAAGCACACTTTAGGCACAATAACTCATATGATCTAACACAATAATTTAGAAAATGAAATGCTTTGCTGCGAGCTTTTTAGCTCTCGAGGGTACACGAGGCCTTTTTTTCAAGGGTTCCCTGAGCTAGTGAAATCGATCATCCCTTCGCCGAATCGGAAGGTCGGCGTCCAGACTTCTTCCTGGTAATCTCTACAGTCGGACGAGAAATGCAGTCGGTGGGAACCGCGGCCAACATGCAAGGGGGGAGCTGATCTCGGCCGTCATTGCAGAGGCTTGGTCTTAAGGGAACGCACACCCGAGGCACTGTCCCATCATCCGTTCTGAGTTTTTACGAGGGTTAAGTCGGAGGCTCGTTTTCCAACCTAGCGTGGAGATGGACTTCACCTGACTTCTTTATTATGAAAACTTTGTTGATGCGAAAGAAGCTGCCTCGTCCCATGTTTCAGGGAGATGCAGATTTTATTCAAAGAAATGAATTTACAAGGATGGGGTATACACATTCCCCCTCAGGGATAAAACCTTTTCAGGTCATCGCCGCTCCAGGTGCTCCCTAGCAGCTCGCCTTCCTGGTTCTGCAAGCGGTATCCTCCAGTTAGGAGTGCTTCCTGGATGATGAAAGGTCCTTCCCAATTCGGGTTGAGCTTACCGACGGCTGCAGACCTTCCTGCTGCGTCCACCTTTTTCAGGACCAGATCACCTGCTTGGAATTGTTTGAGGCGAACATTTTTGTCAAAATGTTTTGCCATCCGACGCTTGATCTCTTCTTGCCTGGCTGAAGCTAAATCTCGGAGTTCCTCGATGTAGTCGAGAGACAGTTTTTGAACCTCTTCATTCTCTAGTCGCCATTCTTCGCTTCCGTCCTCCGCAGCTATCACCCTTGGGCTTCTGACTTCGAACTCTACTGGAATGAGAGCTTCTGACCCGTGAGAGAGTTTGAACGGTGTTTCCCCTGTGGCTGAGCTAGGAGTGGTCCTCAGAGCCCACAGGACCGAGGGGAGCTGGTCCGCCCAGTTACCTCTTAGGTTCTCCACCTTCTTCTTCAGTAGGTTGATGATCAGTTTGTTGGCGGCCTCCACTTGGCCATTGCTCCTTGGGTGATGTACGGAGGCGAACCGAAGGTCGGTTCCTAGCTGCCTACAAAAGTCTTCCAGTTCTAAGCTGGCGAACTGGGGACCATTGTCGGTGATGATGGCGAGAGGGATCCCGAATCTGCAGACGATCTCTCCCCAGATGAAGTTTTTCACGACTTGAGAGGTGGTCTTGGCCAGGGCTTTGGCCTCGATCCACTTGGAGAAGTAGTCGAACATGACGAGAACGAACTTTCGTTGTCCACTGGCTTGAGGGAAAGGGCCGATCAAGTCCATCCCCCAGATGGCGAACGGCCATGGGGAGATGATCGATCGGAGCTGCTGGGCCGGCTGCAACTGAAGGGGGGCGAAGAGCTGGCACTTCTGGCACTTCTTCGAGAAGATCTCAGCATCCTTCCGGATAGTAGGCCAGAAGTAACCATGCCGCAATATCCTCTGCTCCAAAGTGCGAGTCCCAGAATGACTTCCACACTCTCCCGAGTGGATCTCTTCCAACACTCGGGGTACTTGGTCTTCGGAAACACATCTGGCCAGGGGGCCCGAGATGGTCTTGCGGTACAGCTCCCCATCTTGCAGGAGGTAGTATGCCGCCTTGTACCGAAATCTTCTCTGATTCCCTCCGTCCGCTGGGAGCTGACCGCTGGCCAGGAATGCCACAAAGGGATCCATCCACGAGGGGCGTTGCTCGATCTCCATTATCTCTCCCTCTTCAATGGATGGGTGGAATAGCTCGGTGATAGTTCCTCCAGCCCTCGGCCCGTACTTGGCGAGGCGATCTGCTGCCGAGTTCTCCTCTCTTGGCACATGCTCGACGAAGAAGGACTGGAAGCCTCCAATCAGTCCTTTTACTTTTACCAGGTACTTCTGCAAGATGGTGTCGCGCACCTCGAACTCGCCTCGAATCTGCGACGCGACCACCATTGAGTCCGTGAAAGCCCGGACATCACGGATCCCCAGCTCCTTGGCAAGGCGCAAACCTGCCACTATGACCTCATATTCTGCCTGGTTGTTTGTGACGGGGAAGAGGATCTCGACGGCTTGCTCGATTCTTGTTCCCTGCGGGCTGACGAGCACGATGCCCACCCCCACAGAGCTTTTGCCCGAAGCTCCATCAACAAACAACTTCCAAGGAATGGGATTGAGCACCTCTTCTCCTGGCTCTGCTTCCACCGAGAAGTCAGCCAAGAAGTCTGCTACTGTCTGGGCCTTGATCGCTACTCGGGGAGAGAAGGAAATGTCGAACTCGCTGAGTTCTACCGACCATTTCGCCAACCTCCCTGAATGCTCCACTCCCTCTAGGACATTGCGGAGAGGATGATCAGTCACCACTCTGATGGAGTGAGCCTGAAAATAAGGCCGAAGCTTTCGTGCCGACACCACCAAGGCGAAGGCAAGCTTCTCCAGGATTGGATACTTCAGCTCCGCCTTCTTCAGTACCCGACTGACATAGTAGACGGATAACTGCTTCCTTCCTTCCTCCCGTACCAAAACGGAGCTCACCGCCTCTGCTCCAACTCCCAGGTAGACGAGCAGGTCTTCGCCTTCTTTCGGGCTCTGGAGGAGAGGTGTCTGAGTCAACTGCTCCTTCAGCTTCCCGAACGCCATCTCGCATCCTTCGGACCACTCGAAGCTTTCCGCTTTGCGGAGTGTCTTGAAGAATGGAGAGCATTTCTCTCCGGCCTTAGAGAGGAAGCGGCTAAGACCCGCCAGCCTTCCTGTCAACCTTTGGACTTCCTTCATCGTCTTTGGGGATGGCATCTCCAGGATCGCCTTAACTTTGTCGGGGTTAGGCTCTACTCCCTCCGAGGTAAGGAGATGTCCTTCTTCTGCTTGACGCCTCCTAGGCTTCGGCTTCTTCCTTCCTTGACGGCGGCCTCGCCCGGCTACCGCCATTGCTTCATCTCTCCTCCTCTCCTGACGCCTCTCTGGTTGGCGAAAGGGCCTTCTTTCTGGGGATCTCCCCCTTTGGTCCTGACGCTGGTGCCGTCCAGCCGGCCTCCATGGTGGCCGGTTGACGGGGACCTGGTAGCGTCTTCCCTCCTCCTGACGCTCAGGGGACTCGACGGGCCTTCTCTCCACGATCCTCCCGGTTTCTTTCTTCCTGAGCTCCTCCTTCTTCTTCTCCTCTTGCCGCTCCGGCCACTTCCTTTCCTCCCTTCGGGGCTCCTCCCTTTTCCTTTTTCCAGGGATCTCATCCCTCTCTCCATGGTCGCCTCTGGTCACCCGTGCCAACCTTGCCAAGAAGTCGGGGTTGGAGGCTTCTCCCCGGACAAATTTATTGGCCCTCTGAATGAGGTTGTCGTAGGAGTAGGGTGGGTTCTCACTGAGCTCCAACTTGAAGAGGCCTTGACTGATGCCGAATGTCAGGGCCAGCAACAGGATGTTGCTATCTACCTCCTGGATTTGCAGAACCTCCTCCTGGAAGCGCTCGATGTAAGGGCCCAATGCCTCATCTGGCCCTTGCACGAGGTAGAACAGGGCCGTGGCCTCCTTCTTTAGCTTCCGTGCCGTGTCGAACCGGGTCGTCAGCCCACGACATAGGTCTTCGAAGCAGTAGATTGAGCCTGCGGGCAACTGATGGAACCAGTCCCAGGCCTTTGCGCGGAAGGTAATGGCAAACAACCTGCACTTGAAGGCGTCCGACATGGTTCGGATAGAGACTATATCCTCGAACCATTGGATGTGCCTGACGGGGTCCTCCTTCCCTGAATAGTAGTTCAAGGCAGGGTCCCTGAACCCCTCTGGCACTGGCGCGGCGAGAATCTCCTCGCAGAAGGGGCTCCTCCCTCCTGCCCGGCGACGATCCTCAACCTGGCGAGTATCACCTCCATACTCGCCAGATGGGCGAGTATCCTGGTACCTCGCCTGCTCGCCCGGCTCGCGGAAGCGAATACCTTGCGAGGTTGGCTGGTAGAATTGCGACCTCCTTGGTCGCTCGGCTTCATCTTCCACGTGCTCCTTTCCTGCTCGCCGAGGGGGACTCCCTCCCTCGGACGGAGTTGGGCGATGCGGCGAGGTCGCCGTGACCTCGGCGCGCGGCTGAAGCGCTGTTTGTAAGATCCCCTCCATGCGCTGCGTGAAGGCTCCCTCCATACGCTGTGCGAAGGCTTCTAGAACCGCTAGTGTCACGAACTCGCCACTCGCGGCCGAGTTGCCGACTACCCCCTCATGGTCGCCACCTACGACCATCTCGACTTCCTGCTGAACTTTCCTTCTCCGACTACGATCCACGCTCACCGCACCAAAGTGTTGACGCCAGGAAAATCCTGACCTCAAAATTCGGACCGATGCAGCCGGAGGCTACTCGCCCAACAGTCCAACGAGACGACTAAGCTGGCGACTACTGAAGAGATAGAAGAGCAACACACAAGACCCCAGGTGCTGCGGCAGGGAGGTCCCACCACGTACCCAGAAGCTCCGAAGAGACTTCCCCTCCAAGACCAAAGAATGGCCGAGCAAGGTACGAGGAAGACACCGACTTGGCTAGTACCGGGAGTAGCGACCAAGTGCGACAGATGCTAGAAAGCAAGAGCAGAGTTTCGAAAGCTCAAGTCCAGGTGCCAATCCAAGTACCCCTGGGGTCCTATTTATAGGAAAACCAAGGGGTAGGGGGGGTTTTTATAGCCCAGCCCTTGCCCGACGACTAGCGACATTGAGGCGATCTCCCCGGGCAGATGGGCGAGTATCGACTATGGTCACCCACCTTTTGGCGAGTATCCGAGCTACTCGCACGAGTGCACCCCTACTCGCCTAGGCTGTCTTCTGCTCTTACGCTTGTCTGCCGTGTTGACCTCTTTGACTTTGACTTCTGCCTACGTGGCCTTGGGGGGTCCACCCTCGGAGAATGAGGGTTGTACACAACTGATTAATGGTTTATATATAGCCAAACAATTTTGGAGAATCTACTTAATTTCAGAGGAATTATCTATGCTATATTAAAAGGAAAAAAAGTCTCTTTTGAAGAAATATATATTCATAATGTCAATAGTAATCATGCTTTTTTAATCTAATATATATGCGTCCATTTACGTAATTATGCATAAGAAAAGTAAAAAAAATTGTCGAAATAAATTTTCAAGTTGTGATAATCAAATAAATAAACGTGACTTTGAAATGAGAAAGAAAAATAGAGAGATTGAAGAGAGAGAGAGAGAGAGAGAGAGAGAGAGAGAAGAGAGGAGAGAGACTGTAGTGTTACACGTGAAGCAGCAAGCTGCGAGAGTATCGTCGTGTCGTGGATATTTTAATTGAAGGAATTAAGTAGTAACATAGGAAATGAAAATGAAATAAAAATCAAAAGTCAAGTTAAACCAAACTTACCCTATTTGCTTGAGTAGAACAAAATTGGTGAGAAAAATAATGTTTATTTCTTCGTACCATCCTACTTAAGATATTATAATGGTTATTTACCGGGACCTCCCCTTGAAGTTTGCGTAATTACAGCCCGCACCTCTCTAACTTTCAAAATTATAAAAACCTCAACCCTCAATGTTTACATTTCATAACATCCATGCACAAAAATACCATATTGGAATGAAGTGTGAGCATTGCGGGTGGGTAATTGTAATTTTGAAAGTTAGAGGGGTGCAAGCTGTAATTACGCAAACTTCGAGGGGTGGTCCCGGTAAATAACCCAATATATATTATAAATCAAAATTTTAATAATTAATTAAGAAGAAAAACAACTAAAAAGCATTAGCCAATTAATTGAGCCCCAGCAAAGTAAAATTGGCAGCAGCTAGCAGTACTTGAAACATCATAAATTTAAGTTTGTAATCACCAGATCATAAATCTAAGTTTGGAATGAGAGTTGACTAGGACTCCCCCAAGCAGGTCTGTTATTTTAAACAGAAGTCAACGCCAGTTCTGAAATTACATAAAACAGTGGAAATTCCGATCCGGCCTTCGGATCAAACACCCCATCCTGTCATGAAATTGTTTCCATTGATGCCGGCGTTCCTCGAATTAGTTGCTTCAGAGGGAACGTATTGGTGGTACCTCCTAATGAAAACGCGAATTAAACATTAGTAAAGTTGGTCTTTTGAAGGTAAGAGAAAAGGGGGAAAATTGGAGTTTGATAAGACTAATCCTTGAATAAGATATATTAAAGTTACGAAAATTAGAGTAGAATGAAAAAACAAACAGAAAATCAACAACACAGAAGACACTGATTTACGTGATTCATATCCCATGATGAGCTACGCATCCACAGACAGCAACAGTCCGTTTTTCACTTCTTCAAGAACCGAGGCGGTTATAAAAAGTGGGCGGATTTCAGTTTTCCGAAAATACATTGTGGGTCGTGATTAGCGCCAATCGTCGTCTTTGGATGATTAGGATTGAGGCATATAATTAACAATAAAAATGAAGAAAAATAAATGCAGATTGATCTTCAAATGGTAAACTAAATAGCTTCGAAGAAGAGAAATTAATTGCATGTCAAAGGGCAGAATATTTTCCTAATTGAAATCATTTTTATATTGTTCATAATGGTAAAAGTCATGAGTATTGCACAAATGCTTTCTGTTCTAGCAAGCTTAAAGTTTCAATACATATAAGTATCTACAAGGGTCCATTCGTTTTGACAGAATTGTGCACTGGAAATAGAATTTGAGCTCATTTTTAACCTCTAATTTCAATTCTGAAGCCTCAATTTCGTTCAAAGAATGGTCTCTAAGGATTTATTCACTCTCAAGAATTTGGGTTCCAAAATTAGAATTTAAGGTCCATTTTCATTGGAATTGGACTTCCGATTTCAATTTCGAAGCCTTATTTCCATTCAACCAAACGGACATTTTCTAATTCTTGCTACTTGCAAATTGGGCAAATGTGAGTTCCATTGATATTGTGAAATATTTTGAAGTCGGAAGAACACGTCAACCAACCGGAGAATAAGGACACCAAAGATGAACACAAGCTTTCACAATACTAATTTTGGTAGCTAGTTACAACTGAACACGGCTGAATACAAGTTGCATCCAACTTGAATCACAACAGCCAATCGAAGGTAAGAACTTGGTCACGGACAAGGTCCGCTTCTCCTCCGGAGCACACCGCGCAGGTGATACTCGCTCCAATACTCGCTCCTCGCTACAGAAGCTCGCTCCTCGCTACCGCCGGCGGTATCGCTAGCGCCGGGCGTTAGCTCTGCTACTCGCAAGCTCGCTGCTCGCTGCTCGCACTCCAAGCTTCTCGCGTACTCGCCACGCGTCGCTTCCTCCAATACTCGCTAGCGCGAGCGCTATCACTAGCGCCGGGCGCTATCTCCTGAGTAGGTACTCGCACTCCCAACTGCTCGCAAGCTCGCTACTCGCCTCTTCGCCTCTTGTCGCTACCGCGCGCGCTAGCACTAGCGCCAGCGGTATCTCCACTACTCGCTACTCGCTCAAGGGAGCTGGCCGAACTTACTCCAAGTCCGATGCTCGCCTGCCGAACTTACTCCAAGTCCGATGCTCGCCCGGTGGCGCTCTGGTATCTCTAACTCGCTCAAAGTTGATGATACTCGCCAGATCCAGAATCTATCTCTTTAGAGGGTGGTACCCCTCTATTTATAGGCAAAACAAGGGGGGGTGGCGAGTAGGAGCTAGCGCTGGCGCTAGCTCACTTCAAATCTAACACTCCCCCTTGAAGTGAGCTCCAGGAACAACTCCAAGCAATGTACGAAGCCTCCGGAACGGCCCCGCAGATAGGGGCTTCGTGAATATATCTGCAAGGTTCTCTTCACTCCGCACATGCTCCACAGCGATCAAGCCACCCAGCACCTTCTCTCTGATGAAGTGATGCTCGATCTCTATGTGCTTGGTCCTTTCATGACAAACTGGAATGGTTACCAGTTTCAATGCACTCTCATTGTCCCCACGTAGCACAGTAGGTCCGCTGACCTCCTCGCCCACATCCTCCACTAGTCTCCTTAGCCAAACACACTCCTGAGATGCTAAGGACGACGCCTTGTACTCGGCCTCCGTGGTAGAAAGGGAAATAGAGTCCTGCTTCTTGCTACACCACGAGATAGCAGCTGCTCCACACAAGAACACGTAACCTGATGTCGACTTGCGATCATCAGCGTCACCTCCGTAGTCTGCATCCGTGTACCCATGCAGCTTGAAGTCAGACTTCTGCTCATAGGACAACCCCATCTCAAGGGTGCCCTTCACGTACTTCAGTATCCCTTTGGCTGCCTCCAGATGAGGCTTCCGCGGCTCCTGCATATACCGACTAACTCGGCCGACAGCAAAGGCGATGTCCGACCTTGTGATAGTCAAGTATATAAGACTCCCCACCAGTGCCCGAAAGATCTTCGGATCAGGAAGAATCCTCCCTTCTTCCTTCCGAAACTTCAGCCCCGCCTCCAGAGGAACGGAACTGCTCTTCCCCTCCTTCATGCCGAATCTTTCGACGATTCTCTCGGTATACGCCCTCTGGGAAACATACAGCCCGCCTCTTCTCTTCTCTACTTGGAGGCCAAGGAAATGGTGCAGTTCACCAAGATCCTTCATCTCGAAGCGTATGGAAAGCTGCTGTCTCAGCGCCGCGACCTCCTCAGGGTTGTTCCCTGTCACGATCATGTCGTCGACGTATAGCAGTACCAGCACGTGAAGACCTCCACTCTTCTTCACGAACATGCTGGAGTCCGAGTCTGAGGCATCGTAGCCGCAGAACTGCAAGTACTCCGCAATCTTCCCATACCAGGCTCTCGGCGCCTGTTTCAGCCCGTAGAGGGCCTTCTTCAGCTTGCAGACATGATGTGGCTGAGACTTGGACACGTATCCAGGCGGTTGCACCATGAATATGTCCTTGTCAATCTCTCCATACAGGAACGCATTCTTCACATCAAGCTGCCACAACTTCCAACCTCGGCACGCCGCCAAAGCGATGATCGTCCTCACCGACGTCATCTTCGCTACAGGACTGAAGGTCTCCTCGTAGTCCTCTCCGTAGGTCTGTGAGAAGCCTCGAGCGACAAGCCTCGCCTTGTACCGCTCCACTTCTCTATCAGCCCTCTTCTTAACCTTGTACACCCATTTGTAGGTGACAGGTTTGATGCCCTCCACCATGGGAACCAGGTCCCATGTCTCATTCTTCTCTAGGGCCTCCATCTCCTCGATCATGGCTGCGTCCCACTCCTTGATGCCAGCTGCATACTCAAAGCAGGCAGGTTCCCTCTCATCGAGTGGTCCTGCGAAGAAGCAGGAAACCAAACTCACGAAGTTCCCCTCCTTATAGCGAGCAGGCGGGACGATCGTCCTCTTCGACCTCCTCAAGGCTTGGCCACTATCTACCACTCCGGTAGACTCCTCTGGTTGAGCTCCTCTCTGAGCTCCTCTCTGAACTCCTCCTGAAGCGGTGCTCTCCCTGCTTCTTGAGTTCGTAGCTCCCCCTGAGCCAGAAGCTCCTCCTGAGCCAGATGCTCCTCCTGATCCAGATGGCGATGGAGCACTTGGAGATAACTCCAACTCCACAGTAGGGTCCTCAGTGACCCACTCCTCTTCCCTGCTAGCTTCTTCACTCTCCGGCAGCTCCACTGAAGAGACTCCCTGGTATGAGACCAGTTCGTCAAACACTACGTCGCGCGAGACGACGAACTTGTGGGTCTGCGGATCCATGCACTTCCACCCCTTCTTCCGCTCATCGTAGCCGATGAAGATACACTTCCTCGCTTTCGGCTCCAACTTTGTTCTCTGAGCGTCCGGGACGTGCACGAAGCAGGCAGAACCGAACACATTCATGTGACCCACATTGGGCTTCTCCCCGAACATGAGCTGGTGTGGAGACACCATCATGTTAGGACTCAGAGGTAGCCTGTTGATCACATGAGTAGCGCACGCCATTCCCTCCGCCCATAAGGCCTTGGGAATGCTCTTGGCATGTAGCCAACTCCTGGTAGTCTCCACCAGATGGAGGATCTTCCTCTCTGCCACCCCATTCTGCTGCGGGGTGTGAGCGCAGGAGAGCTCCTGCCGAATGCCGAACCTCCTGCAGAAAGAAGCAAACTCATTGGAGGTAAACTCCCCTCCATTGTCGCTTCTCAGCTTCTTCACTCTGCGGTTCAGCCTCCCCTCCACAAGCTCCTTCCACTCGAGGAACTTGCAGAATACTTCTGATTTCTCTCTCAGAAAGTATACCCACGTATAGCGGGTGTAGTCATCCACCAGAACCAGCGCATACTTATAGCCTCCATAAGTAAGGGTGGCGCACGGTCCCATCACGTCAGCATGTACGCACTCAAGAGGTGCCTTACACCTGGTCTCCGACTTGTCAAATGGAAGTCAATGTGACTTTCCATATTGGCATCCGTCGCACACATGGTCGTCGCCGTAGGAAGAGAGATGAGGCACGCCACTCACTAGGCCCTTTGCCGCCATCATCTTCATCTTGTCCATCCCCACATGACCCAGCCTCTCATGCCAGATCACAACGCTGTCGTTTGTCTCCAGCTTGTCCACGTAGGCATTTGCAGACAAAACATACAAATCCTTCACCCTTCTCCCGGTGAGCGTGACGTCAGCATCGACAGACGAAAGGTTCTTCAAGAACTTCACCTCCTTTGGTTCAAACAACACGTGGTATCCAGCATCCACGGCGTTCGCCACTGAGAAGAGGTTCTTCTTCATGCCAGGCACGTGATACACACTCTTCAGTGTCACTGACTTCTCTCTACTCCCAAGGGACACCTTCCCTTCCCGCTCCACAGGATGCACCGTATCATCCGCAGTGATGATAACATCCGTCCCTTTATACGCTTCCAAAGAGTCGAACTTGGACATATCTCCTATGAGATGATGCCCGCAATCGGAATCCACTATCCAGTCGTTCTCGAGGTTGATGGAGGCTAAGACATCGACTGACGTTGCCGTCATCTCTGCCAGGAAACAATTGTCCCCCCTCTCACCGCCCTGGTGACCTCCACCTCTTCCTCCACCTCTCTGGTGATCTCCCTCCTTGTTAGCAGCATGACCGGCCTTCAGATTAGACCGGCAGTCCTTTGCCATATGCCCATACTTCTTACAGGCAAAGCAAAGGGTTCTCCCCTTCTCATCGCGCGCAGGGAGGAACTTCCCCCCATCTCCCTGAGAGGACGTTGAAGGTCCATCTCCGGAGTTCTTCTTTCTCTTGTCCCAGGATCTCCTCTTTCCTGAGAACAAGGCCTCGTCATCTCCACCTGAGATGGATACTCCCGCCATCTGCTTCGCCAAGCTCTCCTGTGACGATAGCAGGTTCTCTAGCTCCAGAAGGGAGGGCTGAGTAGCCCATCCTTGCACGGAAGTAACGAAGGGGACATACTCCCTCCTCAAGCCTCGGAGTATGTGCCTCTTCAACTTCGCCTCTGAGATTGGCTCTTCAGGATCCAAGGCCGAGATCTCCCCACATAGGTTCTTCACCTTCAGGAAGAAGGTGGATATCGCCATCTCGCCTTGAGTCGACTTCGCCAACTCATTCTCCAGTAATTATAGCCACGCCACATTCTTCTTGATGAATAACCCATCGAGGGCTATCCAGATCGCAGAAGCTGACTTGCAACCTATGATGTGGTCGAACAAGTCAGGTGATATGGCGCTCTTCAAGGTGAACTCCGCATTGGCGTTGGTCTTCCTCCAAGCTCTCACAGCGGGACCATTATCACCGGCAGCTACTACTTCCTCTTGCTCCCCACCACCAACAACCTCCCAGAGATCCTCTCCAAGAAGGTAGCTCTCCATACAAGACATCCACTTCTTGTAGTTGGTTTGAGTAAGCAGCTCAATGCCAAGTCCCCTAGCATACCCTCCTCCGCCGTCCATCTTGGTTGCTTCGTCCTTGTTCCCACTATCCCTCTGATACCATGTGAAATATTTTGAAGTCGGAAGAGCACGTCAACCAACCGGAGAATAAGGACACCAAAGATGAACACAAGCTTTCACAATACTAATTTTGGTAGCTAGTTACAACTGAACACGGCTGAATACAAGTTGCATCCAACTTGAATCACAACAGCCAATCGAAGGTAAGAACTTGGTCACGGACAAGGTCCGCTTCTCCTCCGGAGCACACCGCGCAGGTGATACTCGCTCCAATACTCGCTCCTCGCTACAGAAGCTCGCTCCTCGCTACCGCCGGCGGTATCGCTAGCGCCGGGCGTTGCTCTGCTACTCGCAAGCTCGCTGCTCGCACTCCAAGCTTCTCGCGTACTCGCCACGCGTCGCTTCCTCCAATACTCGCTAGCGCGAGCGCTATCACTAGCGCCGGGCGCTATCTCCCGAGTAGGTACTCGCACTCCCAGCTGCTCGCAAGCTCGCTACTCATCTCTTCGCCTCTTGTCGCTACCGCGCGCGCTAGCACTAGCGCCGGCGGTATCTCCACTACTCGCTACTCGCTCAAGGGAGCTGGCCGAACTTACTCCAAGTCCGATGCTCGCCTGCCGAACTTACTCCAAGCCCGATGCTCGCCTGCCGAACTTACTCCAAGCCCGATGCTCGCCTGGTGGCGCTCTGGTATCTCTAACTCGCTCAAAGTTGATGATACTCGCCAGATCCAGAATCTTTCTCTTTAGAGGGTGGTACCCCTCTATTTATAGACAAAACAAGGAGGGGTGGCGAGTAGTAGCTAGCGCTGGCGCTAGCGCAAGCGCTGACGCTAGCTCAATTCAAATCTAACAGATATCAATCAATCATAGGAAACATTAGTATTTGAAGAGCCTAGGCACCAACAAAAGTCAGAGTGAGCCTAGGCACCAACAAAAGTCAGAGTTAATCTCAAAAAGAAACAGAGTGATGGCACTAAGTGTTTTCTCTAGATTGACAATCATTTTAATGCCTGCTCATTAAAAAACAGAAAATAGGGCAAAATGCGGTTTTGCAATCTGTGCTTTTCAAAGAGCAACACATTCAAATGGTAAAAAAACAGCTTCAGCAGTTGAAATATAGCTTTTTCATCCGCTGAATCTATCCCAAACAGACCCTAAATAAGCTGAAACAGAGGCATTATGCAGGTTCTATAATCTGATGAAATATTGCATCAAATAGCAGCATATATATATAAGTATTTTTTTAAATGATTCTGTTCTAGTTCTTCCCCTGTTATTATTATATATTATTATTAGAAGAGAAGGCATTCTAACTTTGGTGGAATTCTCACAGACAGAAACAGTTTAGCAGTCCGTTTGATTATAATTGATGTCATCACTTCTTCAGGACAAACACCATAGGCTCTGTTTGGCACGACGGTGACTGTCGTGAATGCGGTGGTTATGAATCGTTGTTAGTGAACGTCCGACCTCCTCTCTAAGTTTGGAAAATTACAGATTGCACCCCTCTTATTATTGAAATTACAAAAACCTCCCATCAATGTTACAAAACATAACATTTACCTCCCCTGAAATTCACATTTCATAACATTCAATTCATGCACAAAAATATCTCCTTCGGAGTACATTTTCAGGGGGGTATTTTGTGCATGGATGTTATGAAATATGAACTTCATGGGAGGTAAATATTATGTTTTATAACATTCAAAATAGGTATTTGTAATTTCAATAAAAAGAGGGGTGCAATCTGTAATTATGCTATCTTTCAGGGGAGGTTTTGGTAATTATTCGTTCACTTTTATGTTCAAAACTAGTTTTCTTTTCTTGGTGGTGATCATAACCGTTGTCATGCCAAACATACACTATACGACCGTGGAGTTTTTGTCCAAACTCACTGGAGCTGCAAAAACCCCGCGCCAAACTGAGCCACAGTCAGTTGGATGTAATGCAAAATGAATCATCTTATACTGTTGATTTGAGATTTCTATATGAAAACTACGAATAGGAGTTTGACAAGAGACCTTCAATACAATATGAACTGGAGTTTAACACTCCCGTTCATTTGGATACAATTTATTTGCTGCAAAATGTCACAATAAAACAGTTAGGTGAAATTAAAAAAAAACATACCCTATTTGAAGAGTGGGTTCGGTGTCCATGGCCCTTGAGTGAGTAGGGTAACCGTCATCGTTGACTCCAACGTTAGGCCTCCAAGTACCTTGGAGGACTCTGATGGAACCACCATCTGTCCCAAGCTGTAATGCGCGTGTGTTAGTACGTTGATGATGACACGACCGATTAGCAATTATAAGATTTGGTAGAACCTTGTGTTTAAGCTGCTTGTTAATATCACCAAGGTGACGCTCCTGATCACATCATACAAAATAAAAAAAAATCAACTAAAATAGACATTGAAATGCAAGTGAATTGTAATTCTACATACATAAAATTTTTAGTCCCCGTAAAATTAGGGCTTTACATGAAGAATCGAACATAAGAAGAAATATACATACATACATACATACAAATATACATATGCATATATATCCATGTATATATACATGCATAGGGTTAATTACCGGGACCTCCTCTGGGAGTTTGCATAATTACAAGTTGCATCTCTCTATTTTTGAAATTACATTTACCTGATCCCCTCTGAGTTTCTCCGGTCTACAAATTTCCAAATTATGTTATGTTATTCTATTTTACCTTTTGTAATGACTCTACATTGAAAGGAGTGACATTTTCCTTTAGATATATGGATGGAAAGTGATAAAATATGCCCAATTATTTTATGATGTTCCAATTTTACCTTTTGTAATAATTCTACATTAATGAAAGGGGTGTGTTACATTTTACCCTTTGTAATGAATCTAGAATCATTATAAAAGGATAAAAATGAAATATCATAAAATATTTTGGCTGATTTTATCATTTTCCATCCATATTTCTAACGAAAGGGACATTTTTGTAAACTGGGAAAACTTAGAGGGGAGGTAAAATGTAATTTCAAAAGATAGAGGGGTGCAACCTGTAATTATGCAAACTTCCAGGAGAGGTCCCTACATGCATATATAATACATGGATATGAAGAAAACAAGAAAAAAAGAAGCCATGGAAAAACGAATTGATTCATTGAGTATCCTCATTCATCAAGATAGTTATAGATTAGTAGAAGCAATCTCGTCAACCTATTCCCTCGGGGAAATTATCGTCGTTTGTTACAAAATTACAGTCTAATAATGATCATACCAAAATGATATATTACCGGATCTAACACCCCATCAAATAAATTTCTCAGCCGTGATCGTACTATCACATAACTTTTTACAGTTAGGTGAATCCTTAATTTTTTATCTGAACACTCATAGATGATTGTAGATTCAATACTTGTCCTATAAATAAGCAGCTAAAAGTCCCAATTTGATCAAAACTTACAATACAGTGATGCATTGTGTTAGGACAACAAATACTTATAGCATTACTATCACATGGAAGCCTGGGTACCTCAAAGTATCGAAAAACTTTAATAGAGAAAATTAGAATTTAGTGAATTTCAAAACCCGCAAAAATTTGAATTCACTGAATTCCAATTATGTTGTTCGGCCATTTCAAAAAGCTCGAAGGAATTGAAATTTGAATTCACCTCATAAGGGTTTCACCAACCTGACATGAATTCCGCCCAACCAAACAGACACAATAGAATTATTTAAACCAAAACCAATTCTATTGGGCCAATTCCGTCCAACCGAACTGAACTTAAATGATGAGAAATTATTGCTTCGTTGTTTCTAACACAAATTTGTATCTGTTTGACTAGTATAATTAATATAAAAATTAGTTATAGCTAAATTTCATTTATTAGATAATTTTTGGATAATTTTTAGATAATTTTCAGATCATTTACATTTTTAAGCCAAAAAAATTAATTTATTTGTTTATTTTAGGGCTAGTAGTTCACAACATACTTTCATATGTACGTACAATAATAGGCATGCTCATGTATTTATACAAATTAAAATAAAAAAGCTTTAAAATACATACCTTTTTCTTTAGTTCGTCCATCTGGTCCATCATTATCTGAGTCTGCAATTTCATCAAGATTGTTTATCAAGCAAAATCCAACAGACTATTAAAAGTGTTAGCTAATTAATTACATTAAAAAGGATATATAGCTAGTATGATTATATTATAAAATTGTTAAAACTATATACTATATATGAAAATGGCTCGATCTTACATGAAATGATAAATGAAAAATGTTAATATACGACTATGTAAAATTAGGAAGTACTGATGGATATGCAAAATGATTAATGTATTGGAAAGGTATGTAGAATTAGTGCCTATTGAGCACAAGATTTCAAAGTAAAGGAAAGTATTTAAAAATATTAATTAAAATGATTTGTAATAAAATAAGCAAGAATGCAGATGAATAAGCAAAAATACTAATGATATATATATTATGTTAATGGAATGTATAAGAAAGAAATGTGGCAGGGCAGCCCGGTACACAAAGTATCCGCCCACGGCGAGGGTCCCAACCACAAGGGTGAAATATAGGTAAACCTTACCCAGTATTTTTGCGAGAGGCTGCTTTCAGGACTTGAACCCGTGACTTCAATATGTTTGATCATGAAGATGGAAATTGTACATTTCGAATGAAATTACAACAAATATGATATATATATACCCAAATCTCCCCTATAAGTTAGCATAATTACTGAGAGCACCCCTCTTAGTTTCAAAATTACAAAAATCTCCCCTTAAGTTTTCATTGTATTACAAAAACCTTTCCTTAAGTTTTCATTGCATTACATCCATGAACAAAAATACCCCCCTAGGACACTGTTCACCGAGGGGGGTATTTTTGTGCATGGATGTTATGAAATGAAATCTTCAGGGGAGGTTTTTGTAATGAAATGAAAACTTAAAAGAGAGGTTTTTGTAATTTCGAAACTAATTAAGATGGTGTTCTCAGTAATTTAGCAAAGTTAGAGGGGAGGTCCCAGTAAATGGCCCTATATATATATATATTAGGATAAAGTTTATATTTGCAAGAAAAATGTTGTGATAATTAATTAATATACCCTTTTTTGCCTAGCTTGTGATAGAGATGATTCAAGTTGTCGCTCCAGTTGCTGCAGTTCCTTCAAACTCAACATTTCCAGGTCTTCTCCAAGCAGATGCCTTCATATCAGTTTTTGGTTAATTCTCCTCAGATAAAAAAAAATAACTCCTAGAACTTGTCATTCATAATGGTAGGTAAATTTAGGTACCCTTAAATAAATCTCCCATATTGAAAAACTAACAAAGCCTACCTTGCGCACTTTCTTAGGAACGAAGATCAAAAAACGATGAAGGAAAATAACAACAACGAGAAAGCACAAACATAGAGTTTTACGTGGTATGCAAACTGTCTACGTCCACAACCGCACTAGGGTTACTCAACTATATTTTTTCAGTTACGTCCACGGCCGCTGGCCGCCCGAACCCCCAGCCAACTCACCGTTGAGTTGGATCCGCGAAAAGTACTGGATTATACTGACAGTACGATCAGGCTCCACATCTCCAACACATTTAATATAGACAATTGTTATTCGCAGACCATAATGCATATCTGACCAACTTTTTCTCATTTTATTAGAGTTTACAAATTGTTATCCGCAGACCAATTTTAAACTTAAGCAGCCGATATCTTTGTGTGAAATATTTTGTAGTCGGAAGAACACGTCAACCAACGGGAGAATAAGGACACCAAATTGATGAACACAATCTTTCACAATAATTACTCTGGTAGCTAGTTACAACTGAATAATGCTGAATACAAGTTACATACAACTTGAATCACAACAGCCAATAGTAAGTAAGAACTTGGTCACGGACAAGGTCCGCTTCTCCTCCGGAGCACACCGCGCTGGTGATGCTCGCTCAAATACTCGCTCCTCGCTACCGCCGGCGGTATCGCTAGCGCCAGACGTTAGCTCTGCTACTCGCAAGCACGCTGCTCGCACTCCAAGCTACTCGCACGCTCGCCACGCGCCACTTCCTCCAATACTCGCTAGCGCGAGCGCTATCACTAGCGCCGGGCGCTATCTCCCGAGTAGGTACTCGCACTCCCAGCTACTCGCAAGCTCGCTGCTCGCCGCTTCGCCTCTTGTCGCTACCGCGCGCGCTAGCACTAGCGCCGACGGTATCTCCACTACTCGCTACTCGCTTAAGGGAGCTGGCCGAACTTACTCCAAGTCCAATGCTCGCCTGCCGAACTTACTCCAAGTTCGATGCTCGCCTGGTGGCGCTCTGGTATCTCTAACTCGCTCAAAGTTGATGATACTCGCCAGTTCCAGAATCGATACTCTTTAGAGGGGGGGTACCCCTCTATTTATAGGCAAAACAAGAGGGGTGGCGAGTAGGAGCTAGCGCTGGCGCTAGCTCACTTCAATTCTAACACTCCCCCTTGAAGTGAGCTCCGGGAACAACTCCAAGCAACGAGCGAAGCCTCCGGAACGGCCCCGCAGATAGGGGCTTCGTGAATATATCCGCAAGGTTGTCTTCACTCCGCACATGCTCCACAGCGATCAAGCCACCCAGCACCTTCTCTCTGATGAAGTGATGCTCGATCTCAATGTGCTTGGTCCTTGCATGACATACTGGATTGGTTACCAGTTTCAATGCACTCTCATTGTCCCCGCGCAGCACAGTAGGTCCGCTGACCTCCTCATCCACATCCTCTACTAGTCTCCTTAGCCAGACACACTCCTGAGCTGCTAAGGACGACGCCTTGTACTCGGCCTCCGTGGTAGAAAGGGAAATAGAGTCCTGCTTCTTGCTACACCACGAGATAGCAGCTGCTCCACACAAGAACACGTAACCTGATGTCGACTTGCGATCATCAGCGTCACCTCTGTAATCTGCATCTGTGTACCCGTGCAGCTTGAAGTCAGACTTCTCTTCATAGGATAACCCCACCTCAAGGGTTCCCTTCACGTACTTCAGTATCCCATTGGCTGCCTCCAGATGAGGCTTCCGCGGCTCCTGCATATACCGACTAACTCGGCCGACAACAAAGGCGATGTCCGGCCTCGTGATAGTCAGGTAGATAAGATTCCCCATCAGTTCCCGAAAGATCTTCGGATCAGGAAGAATCCTCCCTTCTTCCTTCCGAAGCTTCAGCCCAGCCTCCAGAGGAACGGAGCTGCTCTTCCCCTCCTTCATGCCGAATCTTTCGACGATCCTCTCGGCATAAGCCCTCTGGGAAACATACAGCCCGCCTCTCTTCTCAACTTGGAGGCCAAGGAAATGGTGCAGTTCACCAAGATCCTTCATTTCGAAACGTATGGAAAGCTGCTCTCTCAGCGCCACGACCTCCTCAGGGTTGTTCCCTGTCACGATCATGTCGTCGACGTATAGCAGCACCAGCATGTGAAGACCTCCACTCTTCTTCACGAACATGCTGGAGTCTGAGTCTGAGGCATCGTAGCCGCAGAACTGCAAGTACTCCGCAATCTTCCCATACCAGGCTCTCGGCGCCTGTTTCAACCCGTAGAGGGCTTTCTTCAGCTTGCAGACATGACGTGGCTGAGACTTGGACACGTATCCAGGTGGTTGCACCATGAATATGTCCTTGTCAATCTCTCCCTATAGGAACGCATTCTTCACATCAAGCTGCCACAACTTCCAACCTCGGCACACCGCCAGAGCGATGATCGTCCTCACCGACGTCATCTTTGCGACAGGACTAAATGTCTCCTCGTAGTCCTCTCCGTAGGTTTGCGAAAAGCCCCGAGCGACAAGTCTCGCCTTGTACCGCTCTACTTCTCCATCCGCTCTCTTCTTAACCTTGTACACCCATTTACAGGTGACATGTTTGATGCCCTCTACCATGAGAACCAGGTCCCATGTCTCATTCTTCTCTAGAGCCTCCATCTCCTCGATCATGGCCGCGTCCCACTCCTTGATGCCAGCTGCATCCTCAAAGCAGGCAGGTTCCCTCTCATCGAGTGGTCCTGCGAAGAAGCAGGAAACCAAACTCACGAAGTTCCCCTCCTTATAGCGAGCAGGCGGGACTATGGTCCTCTTCGACCTCCTCAAGGCTTGGCCACTATCTACCACTCCGGTAGACTCCTCTGGTTGAGCTCCTCTCTGAACTCCTCTCTGAACTCCTCCTGAAGCGGTGCTCTCCCTGCTTCTTGAGTTCATAGCTCCCCCTGAGCCAGAAGCTCCTCCTGAGCCAGATGCTCCTCCCGAGCCAGATGGCAAAGGAGCACTTGGAGATAACTCCAACTCCACAGTAGGGTCCTCAGTGACCCACTCCTCTTCCCTGCTCGATTCTCCACTCTCCGGCAGCTCCACTGAAGAGACTCCCTGGTATGAGACCAGTTCGTCAAACACTACGTCGCGCGAGACGACGAACTTATGAGTCTGTGGATCCATGCACTTCCACCCCTTCTTCCGCTCATCGTAGTAGACGATGAAGATACACTTCCTCGCTTTCGGCTCCAACTTGGTTCTCTGAGTGTCCGGGACGTGCATGAAGCAGGTAGAACCGAACACCTTCATGTGACCCACATTAGGCTTCTCACCAAACATGAGCTGGTGTGGAGACACCATCCTGTTAGGACTCATAGGTAGCCTGTTGATCACATGAGTAGCACACGCCATTCCCTCCGCCCATAAGGCCTTGGGAATGCTCTTGGCATGTAGCCAACTCCTGGTAGTCTCCACTAGATGGCGGATCTTCCTCTCTGCCACCCCATTCTGCTGCGGGGTGTGAGCGCAGGAGAGCTCCCGCCGAATGCCGAACCTCCTGCAGAAAGAAGCAAACTCATTGGAGGTAAACTCCCCTCCATTGTCGCTTCTCAGCTTCTTCACTCTGCGGTCCAGCCTCCCCTCCACAAGCTCCTTCCACTCGAGGAACTTGTTGAAGACTTCTGATTTCTCTCTCAGAAAGTACACCCACGTATAGCGGGTGTAGTCATCCACCAGAACCAGCGCATACTTATTGCCTCCATAAGTAAGGGTGGCGCACGACCCCATCACGTCAGCATGTACGCACTCAAGAGGTGCCTTACACCTGGTCTCCGACTTGTCAAATGGAAGTTGATGTGACTTTCCTTATTGGCATCCGTCGCAAACATGGCCGTCGCCGTAGGAAGAGAGATGTGGCAGGCCACTCACTAGGCCCTTTGCCGCCATCATCTTCAGCTTGTCCATCCCCACATGACCCAACCTCTCATGCCAAATCACAGCGCTGTCGTTTGTCTTCAGCTTGTCCACGTAGGCATTTGCAGACAGAACATACAAATCCTTCACCCTTCTCCCGGTGAGCGTGACGTCAGCATCGACAGACGATAGGTTCTTCAGGAACTTCACCTCCTTCGGTCCAAACAGCACGTGGTATCCAGCATCCACTGCGTTAGCCACCGAGAAGAGGTTCTTCTTCATGCCAGGCACGTGATACACACTCTTCAGTGTCACTGGCTTCTCTCTACTCCCAAGGGACACCTTCCCTTCTTGCTCCACGGGATGTACCATATCATCCGCAGTGATGATAGCATCCGTTCCTTCATATGCTTCCAAGGAGTTGAACTTGGACATATCTCCAGTGAGATGATGCCCGCAACTGGAATCCACTATCCAGTCGTTCTCGAGGTTGATGGAGGCTAAGACATCGACTGATGTTGCCGTCATCTCTGCCAGGAAACAATTGTCCCCCCTCTCACCGCGCTGGTGACCTCCACCTCTTCCTCCACCTCTCTGGTGATCTCACTCCTTGTTAGCAGCATGACCGACCTTTAGATTGGACCTGCAGTCCTTTGCCATGTGCCCATAGTTCTTACAGGCAAAGCAAAGGGTTCTCCCCTTCTCATCGCGCGCAGGGAGGAACTTCCTCCCATCTCCCTG
Organism: Dactylorhiza incarnata; assembly: GCA_033032865.1. NCBI lineage: Eukaryota > Viridiplantae > Streptophyta > Magnoliopsida > Asparagales > Orchidaceae > Dactylorhiza > Dactylorhiza incarnata. Next base: position 3,064,623 of record JAWHQI010000279.1, on the reverse strand, counting down.
AGATGACGTTGACGGTTCATCTCCGGAGTTCTTCTTTCTCTTGTCCCAGGATCTCCTCTTTCCTGAGAACAAGGCCTCGCCATCTCCACTTGAGATATATACTCCCGCCATCTGCTTCGCCAAGCTCTCTTGTGACGATAGCAGGTTCTCTAGCTCCAGAAGGGAGGGCTGAGTAGTCCATCCTTGCACGGAAGTAACGAAGGGGACATACTCCCTCCTCAAACCTCGGAGTATGTGTCGCTTCAACTTCGCCTCTGAGATTGGCTCTTCATGATCCAAGGCCGAGATCTCCCCACATAGGTTCTTCACCTTCAGGAAGAAGGTGGATATCGCCATCTCGCCTTGAGTCGATTTTGCTAACTCATTCTCCAGGAATTGTAGCCGCGCCACATTCTTCTTGTTGAATAACCCATCGAGGTCTATCAAGATCGCAGACGCTGACTTGCAACCTATGATGTGGTCGAACAAGTCAGGTGATATGGCTCTCTTCAAGGTGAACTCTGCCTTGACGTTGGTCTTCCTCCAAGCTCTCACAGCTGGACCATTATCGCCGGCAGCTACTACTTCCTCTTGCTCCCCACCACCAACAACCTCCCAGAGATCCTCTCCAAGAAGGTAGCTCTCCATACAAGACATCCACTTCTTGTAGTTGGTTTGAGTAAGCAGCTCAATGCCAAGTCCCCTAGCATACCCTCCTCCGCCGTCCATCTTGGTTGCTTCGTCCTTGTTCCCACTATCCCTCTGACACCATGTGAAATATTTTGTAGTCGGAAGAACACGTCAACCAATGGGAGAATAAGGACACCAAATTGATGAACACAATCTTTCATAATAATTACTCTGGTAGCTAGTTACAACTGAACAAGGCTGAATACAAGTTGCATACAACTTGAATCACAACAGTCAATAGTAAGTAAGAACTTGGTCATGGACAAGGTCCGCTTCTCCTCCGGAGCACACCGCGCTGGTGATACTCGCTCAAATACTCGCTCCTTGCTACCGTCGGCGGTATCGCTAGCGCCAGGCGTTAGCTCTGCTACTCGCAAGCTCGCTGCTCGCACTCCAAGCTACTCGCACGCTCGCCACGCTTCGTTTCCTCCAATACTCGCTAGCGCGAGCGCTATCAGTAGCGCCGGGCGCTATCTCCCGAGTAGGTACTCGTACTCCCAGCTACTCGCAAGCTCGCTGCTCGCTGCTCGCCGCTTTGCCTCTTGTCGCTACCGCGCGCGCTAGCACTAGCGCCGGCGGTATCTCCACTACTCGTTACTCGCTCAAGGGAGCTGGCCGAACTTACTCCAAGTCCGATGCTCGCCTGCCGAACTTACTCCAAGTTCGATGCTCGCCTGGTGGCGCTCTGGTATCTCTAACTCGCTCAAAGTTGATGATACTCGCCAGTTCCAGAATCAATACTTTTTAGAGGGGGGTACCCCTCTATTTATAGGCAAAACAAGGGGGGTGGCGAGTAGGAGCTAGCGCTGGCGCTAGCTCACTTCAATTCTAACACTTTGTTCTGCAAGAGCAAGGGCCGACATCGAAGGAACATCTGTGACGACATTCTGATCACTTTAATGTGTGCACGGACCGTGATTCATAAACTAAATGCGCGGATAGAGACCGAGTTGAGGAAGAAGGATGATTTCTTCACTGTTCATGTGATTTCGGTTTGTTTGGGAAGATTTAGATAGCTAGGGTTTGTTTGGTAAGATTTAGATAGCTAGGGCTACTCTCTCAATGTGATGAGGAAGGTGAAGAGGACGACAAAAGTTCTTTTTTTTTCTTGACTAAACTGCGGATAACAAAAATATCTGTCAATAAACAAAATCTGCGAATAGACAAACGAGGTTTGCGAATAACAATCGCCTTAATATAAATCATGCATGTGTCTCTCAACCTCCAACCAATTGGTTTTAAATTGGATGCTTGAATTCTAGCATGGTATTAGACAATGATTAGCCCAATTAAAGGTGTCGGACCAATTCCATGTCACCCAATTAAAAAAAGTAATACACATGTTAGATGTCAAATTAATGCCCTACTTTTGAGGGGGAGTATTGAGAATTGTCGTCCCGCATCGGGAACCGACAAAGCCAATTAATTTTTTGTTGGATGCTTGGATTCTAACAAATAATTATAAGTTCTAATTAATCATATAGCTTCTATGTTTTCTCAAAGGCTTGAAGTCATAAAGCATGCACTATAAAATGGTGTAATTATATTCCCCTATTAATTTGCAGATTGTATGCAGTTAATTAAGGCGATTGTTATTCGCACTACAATTTTGGCTATCCACACTCTTTTTGTATGAGTTATTACGCGCCTTTTGAAAATAAGTTTTGTACATGCATTTTTAGGAAAAGTGATCAACACGAAAGTTGTAGATCTCAATGAGATCTACAACATTCGTGTTGAACATTTTTTTTCCTAAAAATGCACGCACAAGACGTATTGCCGCTCTGATTGAAACATGTGCGAACGATTTTTTGGAAATACGCCTTGTACATGCATTTTTAGGAAAAGTGTTCAACACTAAAGTTGTAGATCTCGACGAGATCTACAACTTTTGTGTTGAACACTTCCTAAAAATGCATGTACAAGACGTATTTTCAAAAGACGCATAATAACTCATAAAAAAAGAGTGCGGATAGCCAAAACTGTAGTGCGGATAACAATCGCCTTAATTAATACTGACAATGAATTCAAATAAATGAAAATCATGAAATCACTATTATCATAAACATGATTAACATCTAACAAGCTGTAATAAATATTAATAGAAGAAACCTCTGGGAACGTTGCAGTGATTCATATTTTGCCTTCTGCTTTGACAATTCCTGGTACCAATTCTGTGCAGTATTCAAGAAAAAAAGACAGCTTTGTTATCAAATAGGGGGAAAATGGCTAATAGAAACATAAAACATATTATTCTGAAAAAATTTAATTTGTGGAAGAATAGAGAACAGTTTAGAAAGACATTAATTATTGAATAATTTGTAATTTTTTGACCTTCAAAATTCTTCGGATTATATGATCCAAATATTGTTTCGCCTTTCGAATAACGTCTTAGTTTCATTTACGAGCCACGTGGTATTTCTACAACAATATACACTTCATATATCTAATATGAGATTAAGGCTTCGTTTGACGTGACTTATTTGCTCCGGTGAGGTTAGTCAAAAACGTTATTATCATAGAATGTATGTTTGGGAAGACAGGTTATGACCGCTATAAAGAAAATAAACTAGTTTTGAGCATAAAATGCATGAATTTTCTTAGGTAAGGTCGGGCGTTCACGAACGACGGTTCATGACTGCCGCCACCACCGCGCCAAACGAAGCCTAAAGCATGCTATCGAGCACATCGAAAATCAATCCCTCTCTCCCTTTAAAATAAAAAGCTTCTTAGCACCACCAAGTATCATATACCAAGAGCAACTATGGTATGTTTTGCATGCATGTTGCAAAATGTAAACTTATAGGGAAGATTGTTTGTAGTTTTAAATGATCGAGGGGTGTAGCCTGCTGTAATTTTGCAAACTTACAGTGATGGTGATTTTGTGGACATTGGGTCGGACGATCAGTAAGTGCAGATCAACGATATGGATGACATTGTGGAGGAGCAAATGGGGAGCTAGACTAATCGTGAGCTCGATCTCTGATGTTGCGGATCGAGCAGCATGATGAGCGTACAGACATTGGGGAATGACATACGCACGTACTCAAAATCGTAAGAAACGCAACAAATAATATACACTATGTGTTCATCGCCTCATCCCATCCGACGCAAGCCTACGCGTCGGATGTCTTCAGATATATAGTTTGGTATCTGAGGAATTTTGATCCGGTTTATGTTAGTGTTCTAGAGGCTTTGAGTGGTTGGAAGCTATTGTGGCCCAATATGTACGATTGTACCCTATTTTTTTAATTATCAATAAAAATAAACTCTATTAAAAAATTAAAGAAATAATATACGAAAGATCATTATAAAATTCATATTTAAAATTCAAAATTTAAGGAACCGTGCACTGGTGCACCAATTAATATATGCTCCTCACAATATAAAAATGCACAATGTCAGATAATTAATAATGATGCAGCTTCTAGGTATATAAATTTATGATCATATTCCTCCAGTCCTCATCCTCTAGATTTAAGGAACCACCGATATTTGCTCCTCAATAAAAAATTCCCCTGATGCAGCATGGCCCTCTAGGTATTATATATATATTGGAAAAAAAGGAGCAAAGATACACTGGAGAAGAGAGAAATCCAACACTCCCAGTACTACGTACACCAAACTACCCCCCTCCCGACTAGAAAAAGAAAATTCCGATGAAGGAATCCTGATCAACTGAAGGTTCGAGGCATCCACCTCAAATAGGGGCGGATCCAGAGGGGGGCCCGAGCGACACGTGCACCCCCATTATTTTTCAAAATTGTTAGTGGATTTGGATTCCTCTCGTCGAGACAATGAATTTTGACTACTTATATGTCAAAAACGGTGGCCAGATGAGGAAGAAACGGCTCCGATAAGATGGAAGCGTTCTCACGTCACGTAACTAGTTTGTTTTTGGACAAATATTGGCTATTCGCAGACCAAAGTTGGCTATTGGCAGACCAAAGTTGGCTATTTGCAGACCAAAGTTGGCTATTCGCAGACCAAAGTTGGCTATTCGCAGACCAAAGTTGGCTATTCGCAGACCAAGTTCAGCTATGTGCACCCCCAAAATTAATTTTCAACATGTGACTCACGACCCTCCTACTCACCCATTTGTGTTTTGAAATTTTATGTGCACCCCCATTTATAATTTTCTGGATCCGCCACCTCAATAAGCCTCTGAATGTGAGAAGGCAAAATACCATGAGTGAAGCCACAACAAATCTTACGAGACAAAGCAAATTTTTCCATAGCATTAGATAAGTTATTTGGGTGAAGTGGTTACTCTCTAATATGGAAATTGTGCAAAACATATTGATACGGAAATAGTGCAAAACGACAGTGAAACCAACATAGAAAACATAAAATTTACGTGATTCACCTCAAGATATGCGATTATTTACATAGAGAAATAAATACATATGCGATTATTAGCATAGTTTCCTAAGTATTATACTAATTAGTATGACATTCATGATGCCCTAACTATATTTTGATTTCCTCCTTAGTGTGTTTCTTTGCCTAGATCTACGTGCCAAGTAAGTGCAAATTTAGTTCAACCTTGTTTCTAACAATTATTTTTGTATGAAATATACATCCAATTATCATTCCTGATATTATTACTAAATTTTAGCAAATAAGCTAGCTAAGCTTTATATACATATACAAAGACCAAAATCTTTAGAAACATTTGATCATATCCTCATTTGGAAGTTGGAAGAGAAAGATACAGGGATTAATTGCTCTTATTTACATGTTTTTTTATCACTATTATTAATTGACGAATATAGATCTACATGGATTTAATTAAAAAGGACAAATTAAGGATGAAATAAGCATTTAAAATTATTTTCATTGATGAATATAGATCTACATGTTAGTAATATAGTGGCAATAGAGAAAGTTAATACAAACCAGCGTTTCGTGATCGGTAGGATCAATTGTTTGAGGTGTAAAGGTGCACCTTTGATAGCGCTCTAGCGTTTTTGTTATACTGTTAATTACAAGAAAAAACATCAATTAAGATTTTGATAAAAAAATTGCATAAACATCAGGATTTAGATATGCCAGACTATATATATATAATAGCTGTAACAAAATGCTAAAAAGACAAACAAAAATTGAAAATTAAGATCCACAGTAAAATGAGAGAAATTTTGGTAGTGCTTCAAGTTCAGCAGATAGTATAGAATGAGTAAATATTTGCAATTTGGTCTTCAGTTCTATAATAGACTGGCTCCGCAATTGTATTATACATCTGCTCGCGAATAAACATATTTTGGTATCAATATGGATGCTAGATTTTGGTATCAATATGGATGCTATTGCTATGTGACACTTAATTTTTTGTGAGCATGCGGATTTGCTATCAACATATATGATAATCGGGCCTTCTTGAGACTGATGTAATTAACTAACTCGCTTAAAATATTCTTGAGAGGATTCTTCTACACATTTGTCATTGCGGCCTCAGTCTTGCAGCACCTTGAGAACCTGACTCTGATACCATAGCACGTTGTATGTGTGAATGAGCTCTGATGCATGATACCAGTGTTTTAGCGCCGCACTCTCGTTCGAACCCATCTCGCTAGCTTGATGTGATCTATTTAATAAAGAATTTTGAAATCGTGGCATTATGTGCCCCCTCAAGACCAACCATACTAGTACTTAATTAGAGCGGAATTAAACTACACTTGTTAAGCATAAGATCCAAGAAAGAATCACTTAGAAATCATAGTTATTGTAAATTGTATGCCTAGAATCCTAATCCAAAGGCGATGACTGATGCTGAACGTGAGCCGTGGTGTTCGGGGCCGCGACCCTGGCAAAAACAATTCAGGCACAGAGGTGTGTGCCTTAGGACGCGTGCGGTTGGGATCATTCCAGAAGTTAGTGGACGCATCCAGAAGACGGAGACGCAACGTTTTAATCCACACGCCCGGTCCACGCGTTTTAATTCACGTGCTAGACAGTTGTTGGTGAAAAGACGCGTCGATTGGGTCACGCGCTTGAGGCACACGGGCGTGTGCCAAGGGGGTGTCAATCCTAATTAATTTTCAAAACTATAAATGTTACAGAGTGCTATATAAACTCCAAGCAATTCTGAAGCATTTCTCTGGGGGGTTTGGGACTACATCTGAATTTTGGAAATACGCCCATCTGCTCTGTAACCGTCTATGTTCTTGATAGTGAAAATCCAACTGTTGCTGCCCATAGACATAGCCCATCTTAAGATGAATCACATAAATCTGTGTCGTCTGTGATTGTTTACTTCTGTTTCGTTCTTCATTCTTCTCATATTTTCACAACAACTATCAACATATATGATAATCTGGCCTTCTTGAGGCTGATGTAACTCACTTGCTAATGAAAGTCTGCACATTTGCTAATCATAAGATCGAGAAAGAATCACATAGAAATTACTCATAGTTATGTATGTAGAAATGATCCTCATAAATCTTCTTCTTAATTACGGGTCAATTAAGTTTATCAGAAGTTGATGCAAGTGAGTCCAGCTTTTATTATAAGAAGAATAAAATATGGTCGCCGTTAACTTCTACAGGGACTACTTTAATAAAGATGCAGCTACTATATATATTACAAAGCTTGCACGCCATGCCGGATTTTACGCCATGCCGGATCTTTATATTCTCTCTCTCTCTCTCTCTCTTCCCTCTCTAAATTCTCTCTCTGTTTCTTTCTTTCTCGCGGTTAAACGTAAGCTTTTCTTACATAGTCTACAGGGTAGAGCTAGGACTGCTAACCCTAATGCATACTTCTCCACAAAAGCTGGGAAAAGACGACGAAAATAAATATAAGAGCTTTACGGCAAATCACATCGCTCCACGCTGATGAATTCCTGTAATTAATGAAAGGCTTCTTCTTCTCTCTCACCAATGATTGTACGCATACATCTTGCATGACCTTGTAGTTCTGTACCTTATATACGTAAGTTTTACATCCGTTAATACAGATGACGTCGGTCGTCATCTGCTCAGACAATCCACTCGTGTTTATAATAGGCCCCGCCTCTTCAATCCTTGAAGCGGGGTTTGAAATAGAAGAGAATGGTGGTTTAACGTGGTATCTGAGGTAGGTTCATGCTGAAGGAGCGTATTGGATAATAGTCCAGTATGAAACAAAAAAAGACATGTCAAGATTAGTCTAACATCACCCGCCTCTCCAATCGTTGACCCGAATTTTGAAATGTAAAAAGAGTGGTACTGTTAAAGGCACACCAGTGATAAATGCACACCAAAAAATTATTAGGTCTTTTTCTCTTAAAGTTGATGTGCATATAGCACATTTAGATTTTTCTTCTTCTTAAAATTGATGTGCATATAGCGCTTTTTGGTGCACCTTTAACGCCGCTCTTTAAAAATGAGTAGTTCACTGACTAAGTTCATGACAGCCACATTTAGGCCAACCACACAAGTATAATTAAGCACGTGCCACATTAACTACCTAACAAAATATTAACTAATATTAATACAAACACTAGTTTAATAAGCATTATTATTACTGCAAACAGTGATCGTGAAAACACCCAACTTAAAATGAACTGTGAAGAGATTTTGTAACTATTGATTTATACATGCATCTACTGCTGTAAGAGAAACATTGTATTTGGTGTCACATTTGATTTTCCTAATTTATCCATACTTTCAATCATAATTACAAAACAGTCTATTATTCAGTTAATTAACATAAACAATGCACAATTGATTTAATTGTATTCTTCGTATATGTAACATCTGATCACAAGACATAGAAAAATGATAGAAAATAAAATAGTATAATATACATTTATTGCAAAGTCTAAATTATTAAGTTAACAGCTACGACCTATATATATTAAGCCATCACTAATTAATCTGAAGTAAATATTGATGAAAATCTTAAACAAATACTCAATTTTGCATGAATAAAGACATATAGGCTGTAACCACGTACTCCTTTTTGCCATGAAAGAAGGAACTTTCTATTAAAATAAGAGCTTTCCACAGCCAAATTTCAGCTTCCATCACCTCCATCAAAGTTTTTAATTAGTCCCTCCCAAGTACTCCCCATCAATATTCAATTAATCATTAAAAAAAATCTGACCTTTTAGTGCACGCAATTGGTACAATGCTCAAAGCGGATTTTCTGGTAAGTGTATATATATATATATATATATATATATATATATATATATATATATATACATATATATATGAATCCATTCCTGGGCCTCCTCTTTGCTTCTCCCCTCAATCTTATTTCAAGGAAGAAATATTGATAACAATATTGGGAATGCATTGGACTTCAGCTTCAGATCATGTTCAGGTAATTATTAGTGTTTTTCTATCTATAGTCATGAAGCAATGACTTACATTTTTTTCCTTAGAAGTTCAAACATTTCTAGGCAATGTGGTGGCGGTCGTGAATGCCCGACCTCACCTAAGGAACTTCATCCACTTTTACATATGTTAAAAACTAGTTTTTTTATGGGGATCATAATCATTGTATTGCAAAACATGCATTCTAGCTATAATGGTGGAGTTTTTATCCAAACTCATACCGGAGCAAAAAAGCCGTACCAAATGGAGCCCTAGTGTGTGGAGTGATACTAATGCCAGTTTATATATTGATCAACTTCTTAATTCATCATTTGAAATTTTATGCTGTTTTATGTGTTTTTATTAAGATTTATGGGCTTTAAAGATTAAATAGATGATTACTTTGAGATAATCTTTTTTATTTTTTGTATTGAATAATGAGTGTTACAAATTATTAAAAATTCATGAATACCTTTATGTTCAGTGATAAAGACATCTTTAAATTATTTATACTTATATTTGATATAATTAGTTAATTTATTTATAGATGCTTTAACAATGAGTTTATCACTAAAGAAATTGGCACAAAATGATGCAACAACAAATTAGCTGTGACCGCAATGCTAATGATGATTAGTTAATTTATTTACTAAAATCTTTTTTATATTTTTGTTTTTGATAATGGCTATCTCCCATCCCCTTTTATCCTCTTTTATCTTCTTTTTTATATATAAAATTGATCAAATGAAGTAGGATATGATTGCCCTTTCCATCTTCCTTTCTCACAAAACTTGATTATCAATAAACAATCATGCTAATTTTAAGCTATGGAAGATGAAAAAATGGAGTATTTCAACATTTTTTAATATAGTTTAATGTATGATGATAAATACTACAAAGCCTAGACTAATGTTGTTGCGTTTCTGGTTAAGGTTGACTATGTATCTTGCACTACTTAGGTTATAGTAGTAGGTGCTGAAATTTTTGAGAAGTAATTCACTTCTTTTGAATTGCTAATTAGAAGGTGATTAGGAAGATTCTAGAGGTTAAGCATTATCTCGATCTTGATCAAAGTTCATAGGGTTGTTAATTAAGAGTTAATGAAAATGTTTTTGAAATATTCTTGACCTAAGTATGTTCTCTTGAAATTACCAAGGAGTATTAGTAATGTTGGAGATTCCTAGTAAAATAGTGATAGAATAAATGACTAAGTTTTTTGTAGGTTTAGGATTTAGAGTGTAGAATTTGATAAGATAATTTTTAGTCTATGATACTAATAACAAAGATACAAATTCTTAATTTTGAATTGACTCTTAATAAAGGTTGTGTTTTTATTAATTATTTCACATAAAAGGGTTACAATACAACACCACACAGTAACCAGAAACCCATCATGAAAAACTACCCAAAATTACAACACGAACAAATCGAAAAAAGATAGAATAATTATTTATCTTAATTTCCCATTCATGAACACTCTTTTGTTCTATTCCAGCCTTAATAACTCATTCAAGCGCTTTACTTTTGTATTACTACATACATTTAACTGCTTATAATTGCATTCATTTTACAACCATCAATTCAATTAGATTTCATACTTTATGTGACCTTAATTTGGTTTTCTAAGTACTTCTGATAATTTTTTTATTTTTGACAATTTAAAAATGACTTATTATATAGGACTAATTTTTAGGTACAAGTAGCGCACAGAGCTGTGCACGCAGTTACAAACGTAATTATGTAAAATACAGCCGTAATTTTAGGTTACAGCCGTATTTTACATAATTACGGCTGTAACTGTTAAGTAGCGTGCACAGCTCTGTGCACGCTACTTGTACCTAAAAATCTCTCATTATATAGACTTGTACAACAAAGGATAAAGTTTAAATCAATCAGACAAGTATATTACATTAATGCAGAAGAATTAGAAGGAAAGATGGATATATAGAATAAATATTAATACATGTATTGAACTTTAAGTACATAAAAAAATTGCATAGAGTAAATATAACAAAACTTCATGTGCCAACTAGCAAAACAAGTGGAGATGATGCATTAAACTAACCTAAAATCATTGATATGATTAGAGATAATGTTATGTTAGTATTTAGTTAACATAATTAACATTTAATTCATAACATAAAGTGATCCATATGCAACATATTGTAACTAACTCTAAAAAATTGCATTGCGGGCCAAACTAGGTGTTGTTTTTTCACCTCTTTTTATTGATGTATGTGGGCGGGGTGAAATGATCAGGTGAGGTTAGCGAATTGTATTTTGGGTAGCATTTTCTTTATGGGTAGATTGGCGGCGGTCCTGGGGTGTGCGTTGCATCCTTTTTCCCCATGAAATAAAAAATACACCTTCTCTAAAAAAGTAACAAACTCCATATGAATTTTGAAATTAAGTAGTTTTGGAAAATATTGATGGCTCGTCTTATAACACTAGTATTTTGAGTGCATTATGTCTATTAATTTTATTAGATCAACATATGTGTGACAAAATGTGATTAATCGTGATACTTCTGGACCTCTTCAGCTTAGAGTCCCAGCATTATATTATTGGACTCCTACATGGTGTGCTTAGATTTTGGGTGATGTTCGGTTGTCAGTTGTATTGTGATGGCTCTCCCACATCCATTGTATCTTCTTCTCAGCTTTCTCCTTTTATTTAATACTGGGTTTTTTGGGTTGTTGAGCCTTCCGGCTCGATCCTCCCTAAAAGAATCTTCCAAAAAAAATGTGTGACAAAATGTTCATGGTGAATAATACGCTAGCTTGAAGATCAAACTTTTTTACTTTTTAATAAAAAAAAACTCATGATTTAATTTTTAGTGGGCATTACATGCTTCTTATATAGACCACCAACTCTTGGAGGGAGGGCTAAAAATGCATGGGGGCAAAGAGCTAGCAGGAGATATGGAAGTTCTGGATATTCATTTTTCTTTGACATATGGCCTTTCAAAATTCCTACAATGGTATCGAAGCATGCATGATTTAATTTCTTGTGGTCATCTTGTTCTCTCATGCTTCAATTATCTTTGCTTTGATTTAGAAATATCTTGGTCCTTACATTGCCTAAGGTATGGGGAGTAGTACTCTGCACTATCTCTTGAAATAGTTAAGCAGCTTTACTAATTTATGGATTCACAAGGATAATTTAGAGCAATTTCATCAAAACCATACTTTAAGGATAACCACAATTTACCTCTCCAAATCACACTTGTTTGGGTCAAAATTAACAACATACGACTTTTTAATAGAAATTGGGATCGAGGTTGGCAAAAGTGCACTACTGGATTCCATTAAAAAATCAGGAGATTGGCAAACGTGCACTATCTGTAATCAAGAAACTCCAAATTCAAAAAATCAAGCCACCGAAAGCTCATCATTTCCCTCATCACCTCTTCGCTTCAAATCCATCTCTGAAATCTTCAAACAATGCCAATTTGCCTTCATGATTAGAGAGCCCATGTGTTACACTGAAGCTGCAATTAATCCCCTATGGAAATGTGCAATGGAGGATGAGCTTCATATGATCACCAAAAACAATACTTGGGAGCTCACAAGCTTGCCACCAAACAAAAGGGCGCAATAGGCCTCAAATGGCTATTCAAAATCAAGTGCACAGAAGAAGGAGAAATTCAAAAATACAAAGCCAGATTAGTCGCTAAGGGATACTCACAAAGGGCTGGTATAGATTACTTTGATACATTTGCCCATGTTGCTAGATTTCAATCCATTCGATTACTCTTAGCCATTGCCGTACAACATCAATACCCAATCTATCAAATTGATGTTAAATTGGCCTTCTTAAATGGTGAAATTGAAGAAGAAATTTATGTAAAACAACCAGAGGGTTATGAGAAAGAGGGAGAAAGGGAAAAAGTTTATAAACTCAGAAAAGCCTTGTATGGGTTGCGGCAAGCACCGCGTGCTTTGAACCCAAAAATTGATTCCAACTTCATTAAGGCTGGATTCAAAAGAACTCTCAGTGAAGCAGCCATTTATATAAGAAAAGGAGTAGGAGGAGAGTATGTTATAGTTTATCTATATGTTGATGACCTCCTCATAACCGGGAACAACTCTGCTTCCATAAATGACTTGAGAACTTATATACAGTCAAAATTTGAGATGACTGATTTGGGTCTAACCAGTTATTTTCTGGGAATCCAAATCAGCCAGCTTAGTGAGTGCACTACTATCTCTCAAACCAAATATGCTGAGGACATTCTACTTCGATTTGGTATGAACAACTGCAAATCTACACCCACACACCTATGACTGTTGGAGAGAAACTAAAGAAAGAAGTTGAAGAAGAGAAAACAGTTCCATAAGAGTTTAGAATCATTGTTGGTTCCCTCCTTTTCTTGACCAATACTCGACCTAACCTTGAACATGCAGTGAGTAGTGTATCAAGGTTTATGCATTCTCCCAGTATTAAGCACTTAACAACTGCTAAAAGAATTCTGAGGTATGTTAGCGGCACCAAGCACTATGGGCTTCGTTTTGTCAAAGAAAAGGGCAGCAGACTTAGAGGATACTCTGGCAATGACTGGGGAGGGTGCCAGGATGATCGTAAAAGCACTTCATGTCACATTTTCTTTTTGGGGACAAAACCTGTTTCAAGGAGCTCTAAGAAACAAAAAAATAGTAGCACTTTCGTCAACAGAGACAGAATACACTGCCCTAAGCGAAGCAGCAGGAGAAGCAGTGTGGTTAAGAAGAATGTTAGGAGAACTGGTGGAAGGAGAGAAGGAATCAACCATCATTAAAGTTGACAACACATTTGCTATAGCCCTCGCCCACAATCCCGTATTTCATAGCAAAACGAAACATCTTGAACTGAAACTCCACTATACCAGAGATCTGGTAAACAACCAAGAAATTAAAGTTGAATATTGTAATTCCTCTAACCAAATTGCAGATCTGCTTACCAAACCTCCCTCCTCAAGTAATTTCGAGAGACTCAGAGAAAAAATGGCGATCGCTGCGGCAGAGATTAAGGGAGGGTGAAAAGATGATAATCCCAGCAGCAACCTCAAATTCATTGAAGAAACCAGTCTAAATGGCCATTGTGCTTCTGCAAAGACATCGGGAAGAAGATCAACAGAAATCAACTCACCACCGAAAAATCTGAAGGCGGAGGATTAAAAGGGGGATATACTTCCCTGCTTTGGTTTGAGCACCGGCTGTGTAACGGTCTCCCCAGCACACAACTCGAAAGGACGACCACCGGCACCCCCAACATCCAACTCGAAAGGGTTCAGCCTTAATTGGTCTGTAGACCATGCACCCCAACCCCTCTCTGTCCCACCACAAGGAACAGTGGGTTGTTGGAGGTCGTAGCCCTCTTTTTATGAGAAGTGATCCAGTTAAGCGGCAGCGCGTGGACTTACCAGGAGGTCACCCATCCAGTGACTACTCCAGCCCGAGCACGCTTAACTATGGAGTACTTTTACTTCTCATCACCAATTGAGCTGGAAAGAGTGTCAAGTTTACTTAATAAATAGTTGCCCTACAAAGAGCGTCAAGTTTATGATGCCATATGAAGCATGGAGCGGTCTGAAGCCTTGAGTGGAATACCTCAAAGTGTTTGGATGTATTGCATATAGGCATATCCCATATCAAATGGGGAAAAAGCTGGATGATAAAGGCGAGAAGTGTTTCTGTATAGGACGTGATCCTCAAAGCAAGGCATACAAATTGTATAATCCCATTACACAAGAGGTGTTTATCTCCCGAGATGTGGAGTTTGATGAACACATTTATTGACAATGGAGTGCGGAAGAAAGAAAAGTTGAAGGAATATTCTTCGATGAGGATGAAGATGAACATGAAGCTGAAGTCGAGCATGTGTCAGGTCAAACTCAAACACCAGCAAAATTCCAGGGGGAGCATCGACATCCTCATCTGCTAGAGATAACAGTAGCAGAACCGGAGAAGGACTGTAACGGCCCAGCGCAACTCCACACTAGAAGGCCAAACTGGCGACAACACAACTAGTGGGCCGCCCTTCTGGACCGTTGACAAGGACTGCAGTCCGATCAAACCCCAACCCATCACTGTGCATGTTTCTCAGCACAGTAGATATTGTTGATGGCGGGTCTCGATCCCCCGCCACCCTTGACAAGTTCAACCTTCAACAGTTCTTGTCAACAACCTACTGTGCTGAGAAACAGGCACAGTGATAAGTTGGGGTTTGACCGGACTGCAGTCCTTGTCAACGGTCCAGAAGGGCGGCCCACTAGTTGTGTTGTCGCCAGTGTGGCCTTCTAGCGTGGAGTTGTGCTGGGACGTTACAAGGACCACCTCCAAATATGAGGCGGTTAGAGATATTTATGAGTTGACTAGTCCTATTTAAGCAAATTATTCTCTCTATTGTTTGTTAACGAAATATGACTCATATACCTACAAAGAGGCGGCTCGAGAAGAGAAGTGGAGGAGAGCTATGAACGAAGAAATCGTTGTAATTATAAAATGATACATAGGAGTTACCCCAACTTCAAGAAGGGCACAAACCCATCAAGATTGACAAAGAAGGAAAGGTGAATATATATAAAGCCAAACTCGTCGTGAAAGGCTATAAGCAAATTCAAAGAAGGGATTGTGATGAAGTTTTTGCTCTGGTAGCACAAATTGATACTATTAGACTTCTTATTGCACTTGTAGTATAACATCAACGTAAAATCTCTTAGATTGATGTCAAGTCGGCATTCTTGAATGGCTATGTCAATGAAAAAGTTTATATTGAGGGCAACCTAGCTAGCTCCTGGTTATATTCATAAAGACCAAGAAGATAAAGTTTATCACCTGATGGAAGCACTGTATGGTTTAAAGCAAGCCCCAAGAGCATGAAATTAAAGAATTGATTAATATTTTCAGAAGAACAAACGATAATATTTTCATGGGAAACAATGATGCATATATATTATTCGGCCATCAAGCTCTTAGTGGCCTCAGTATTCTATCGAGGGAGAAAATGTTGAAGGGCTTACCTCAAATAAATCTTAAATGTTAGTTGTGTGAATGATAAAGATGAGGCAAACAACACAAAATAAGCTTCAAGGTTGGAAAATCAACTAGGGAGACAAAGTGACTGCAAATGATCGATCCATACATATAGAGCTAGCCCAATTTGAAGTGGTATCACTTGGTGATTATAGTAGAAAGTTATAAATGTATATCATAGAAAGATTTATAAGCACTAGATAAGTTCAAAATAAAAAGTTAAAAGAGACGATAGAAAAATAAAGCTACTATCATGATATCAAAGTGTTCTGGTTGGTTAAAACAATATAATACAACTCAAAGGCATTTGAAGTCCTCAAGAAGAACATGATCATATATTAGCTCACCACCACATATACACTACAACAATATGTCATGACAGAAAGGAAAAAAAAATACACAATTGTCAATATGCATGGTCAGTATGGTAAGGAGCAACAATCTACAAAAAAATTATTTTGGGCAAAAGTCGAAGATGATATGATGCAACATGTCTTCTCAATAGTTGTCCAACAAAGATTGTCAAGTCTATGACGCCACTTACATGTGAAGAAAAATTAATCCAAAAGTAACTTACTTGAAGGTGTTCAAGTTTATTGCATTCACCCATATTCTAGAGAAAAGATGAAAGAAGCTTGGTGATCAAAAAGAAAAGTGCATGTTCATCAGATGTGACAAAGAGTCATACAAGCTAGACAAGCCACTTAAAAGAAGGTAATAATCTTTGGACATATTGTATTTGAGCAAAAGAAGACTATTGAAGAAGAAAAATATCAAAAGAGTCTTTTTGGAAGAAAAAGAAGAAGAATATCAACTGAAGTTATTCCTTTATGGGAGAACGAGTTATGAAGGATGGAGAGTCTAAATGACATTTCTAATGAGACTAAATAATTAATAATGTTGATGGACAATTATACATTATTATACTTACTTGCATAATATGATCCAATCACCTACAATGATGATTGGAATATGCTAAAGAATATAAAGTATATAGATAGTGTTTTGGTTGCTTAATTCCCCACCCATGTCTCTTACACCCAAAGTTAATTATAGATCAAATAAGCTTTGGCTTTAGCTCCATAGATCTATGTAACTTTAGTATAAAGTTTCTATTCAATCCTAGCCACCAGACTGAGCAAGATTAATCCCATTCTAATATTTAAAGAGCAAGGCGGCTTTGTCAAGAGGAGGGACATTCAAGAAAAATATTTCCTTAGAAGAAGAACTTGCTCACGAAATAAACAAAAAGGTTAGAGTAAAATATGATTTTGAAATTGGATATGGAAAAAGTTTGGATAATGAAAAAACATTCAGTAGACACTGCATGTTTGGGGTTATAATTAATGTAGAAAATTGGATTTTTTTTGTATTCTACAATAGGATTAGGGCAAAGTGACACCTCTCCCAGATTATTTTTAATTTGGCATAAGAAGTCCTAAGCATATTTTTGCATGATCTTTTCAATTCAAGGTTTTGATAGAAGCAAATAAAATACTTGGAATTAAGGCTATTTAGATGATGTGGTTGGTGGATAATCCTATCTTTATAATATCATACATATTATTTACTTTAGTTCATATCATTCCACACCGAGTTGAATCACATGATTTTGTCCTTTTTCATATGTGGTCTATGGACACTTCTCAGGAGGTTACCCCTCCCATGACTACTCCCACTATAGCATATACTTAACTATGAAGTTTCAAACACAAACTATCATTTGCTCTAAGAATGTTCCTCTGATATTAATGGTTCGAAATTAGTACTTATGTTTGATAACTTTTCCTCCAATTATGATGTGAAGTTCAGTTAATTCATGCACCTCCTTTCACGTAGAAGTTTATCATCGTAGAAGCCTGCCATTAGCTACCTATCCGGGCTTCACTTCCCCCAAAGACACTCTTCGTCCTCACTGGATCCAGATGTTATAAGCCTACTAGCTTCCGTATAGTTTATCCCAGAACAACATATTGAATTGTTGAAGGTCTCGATATGATTCCATTCATAACAATTCAACCATCACAATATCAGAAATATTATCCTCTTTGATTCAACTCAACCCATCTTAAGTTGAATTGCAAAATTTTATCCTTTTCATAGGTGACCTCCTAGGAATTACTCCTAGGCCACGTGAAAAATGACAAAACTATGTGGTTCACCTTAGTATAGGTTGAGATAATTAAAGAGGACAATACTTCTGATATTATGGGGTCGTTGCAATCTCTGCTCTAGATATTTAAAAAAATATCAACAAAGAAACTGTGATTTCAAGGTGTATGACAAGATGGTCTTCTCTGGGTTTGCACACTATTACTTCTACGTCCCAACAGATATTGTCGATGGGTATGGATTTAGGGATGGTCGTGCCTTGTGCAGAAATAAGCAGATTAACAAGGTTGTCATATCATTGACTCTCTAATTCTTATCATATACATTGAAAAGAAGGATTTCAAATACTGAAAACTTAAGGAATATGACAATGTGATATTAGTTTTGCTAGAGTGCATGGATTACACTGTCGAGCACATCAGAAGGGAGGGAAGCAAAGTTGATGATGTTGTAGCAAGGAGAGCATCACATGGAATCCATTGATGCATCAACATTTCATTCACTCCTAAAGATATTGTACTCTATTCAACAATATAAAACTAGTTGATTTCAAACCTAGTGATATTATGTTTGACGATGGCTTTATGATGTATGATAATTTCCTTACTATTTACAAATATATCAACTTCAATTTTGATAATGGCTAAGGTGTGTATTGTTAACTTTGTGAGAACCTAGGTGACAACTTCATAAAAAGAAGTTATTTTGGCCTATTAATTTAATTCGTTGCCGCTCATTTTCCATAATCGAATGCTAAAAAGTTTGAAATGTTAGTAATTATATCATTGATTTCAGTATGGGTATTATCATTAATTTACTATGTTTTCATTATAGAAATGATGAAAGAGACAACTCGAAGAAGTTAAGTGAAATGCAGTTTTTTCTGCCTGGGAAAGTTGTTGCAACAACTTTTCTGGTTGTTGCAACAAGTCTGACTGCCGAAATCTGTATTTTTAAATTGATGAGTTAAAGTGGCGGCAGTTATTTACACCAAAAGAGGCGTTGGTTCACGGGGAGTTTTGAAAATAAAGAGGAGGACATCAATAAGAAGAGGGACATTCGAAAAGAGAGAGAGAGGGAGAGTTTTGGAGAAGTAATTAGGGCACACCATCAAGAGGAAGAAGAATACAGATTCCTGCACCATTCGGAGAAGAAATTCTGCACTATTCTTGGTCTTCTCTCATCATGTCTAGTAAGATCTTTCCGATTTTGTGTAGTCTTCTTCCTCTCATCATGAACTAAATCTCTAAGTCTTGTATGTTGAGAGTACTTTGTCTTGTTGTGATATTTTGATTTCAATTTTCTTAATGTTTGTTTGCGAAATCATCTTTATTGACTTTATGATTTCGTTATTGAAAATTTCAGATTAAGTTTTTATTTTCTAATTGTGTAGCAAGATTCGAGAGAGGAGTTACATAAATTTATAGATGAATGTTTTATTCTACGCGGCGAGAATCAAGAGAGGAGTTGCATAAATTTTCAATTAAGGTTTTCATCTTTATACTGCACGCTGCGAGA
Organism: Dactylorhiza incarnata; assembly: GCA_033032865.1. Classification (NCBI taxonomy): domain Eukaryota; kingdom Viridiplantae; phylum Streptophyta; class Magnoliopsida; order Asparagales; family Orchidaceae; genus Dactylorhiza; species Dactylorhiza incarnata. Next base: position 3,045,008 of record JAWHQI010000279.1, on the reverse strand, counting down.
ATCGAGAGAGGAGTGGCGTAAGTGTGTCATAAAGTCAATGTATCGTAGAAGAGAGAAAGAGATTTATCTTCTTGATAGCAACATCGATTTTCATGTTATTTCTTCGTTTTACCTAAGTTAGAGATAACTAGGAGAATAAGAAATAAACGGAATTCAGAGATCAAGAGATAATGATTTCTACTTTTAAATCATTGCAAGACAGTCAATCAAACATATCATAAAGAATCATAAATGTTAAGCTAGTACTTGCGAGCGTTATATTAGTCACTTCTCCGAGGAAACAATCTTTACTTACATTATATTACTTGATCTGACACGTGCACTTGCGTATAAACCAATTTTCACCGTATCACTATGCTATCTCCCATCCCATTTGTATCCCTCCATATTTATATATATAATCGATAGGAAGTAGGTTGTGGTGTATTCGTAAAAAGAATGGGATATTAGTTGCTGGATTTGCTCACTTCTATGGGGAAAAAGTGTGGAGGAGGCAGAATGCTTAGCACTTAGAGATGGGCTTGTGCTCTTTGTTCCTCCCTTAACTTCGGAAGTATTCACATATTGGTGGACTCGAGGTTGATTATGGACTGTCTTCAAAAAAATCATTCTCCCCTTGGAGACTTTGGGAATTGGGCAAGGAGATTCTTGAGATAATTGGTTTGATGGGAATCACTTGCGCTCATATTTACAGGGAAGGGAATAGGGTGGCTGATGCTATTGATAGGATAAATGAATCAATTGTATTACTCAACAATAGGTCTACATATATATACACGGAAGGGTGATCCCAACACCCAGAGGTGAGCCCAAGATAATCGACCACCAGACTATACAATATAATACATCTAACATACATCTAACATCCCCCCTCAAACTCACGGGGATTCATACACCGAGAGTTTGGATAATAGATAAGCATGTTGGGACCGAGTCTGCAGCTTAGTCATCAAGTCTGCAAGCTGCTGCTCAGAAGGAACAAAGGAAGGAGTAAGAGTTCCCCGACCATACTGCTCACGAAGGAAGAAAGCATCCACCCCGATGTGCTTGGAGAGAGAATGCTTCACTGGATTCAAGGTGATCTGAATGGCACCGATGTTATCACAGTGGAGTGGAGTGGGATCCGGAGAAGAGACACCAAGATCCCCAAGGAGCCAGCGGAGCCAAATAATGTCCTCAGTAGTAGCCATGGCACGCAGTTCAGCCTCGGTACTGGAACGAGAAACCCCTGTCTGTTTCTTGGACTTCCAGGCAATAAGTGAAGTACCCAAGAATAGACAGAAACCAGTGACAGATCGGCGGTCAACGGGATCACTGGCCCAAGTAGCATCCGAGTAAGCACGAAGCTGCAGAGAACTGCTACTGGAGTAGAAGAGACCACGTGAAGTCGTCGCCCGGAGATAACGCAACAGCCGCAGGAGATGACCATAATGCACAGAGGTAGGTGCACCAACAAACTGGCTCAAAACATGAACAGCATGAGCAATGTCGGGCCGAGTAATAGTAAGGTAGATGAGACTCCCAACAATGTGACGATAACGAGTAGGATCAGAGAGTGGAACCCCATCATCCGGTCGTAACTGAAGGTGAAGCTCCATAGGGGTGTCCACGGTGCGAGAGTCAGAGAGAGCAGCCCGAGCTAAAAGGTCTGATGTGTAACGCCGCTGAGAGAGCTGAAAACCATGGTCTGTAGAGGTGACCTCAAGGCCCAAGAAATAGCTCAGCTGTCCAAGATCAGTCATCTGAAACTGCTGCTGGAGGTGATGTTTGACGAAAGTCACATGAGTAGGGTCATCACCTTAATGATCATATCATCCACATAAAGTAATAGAAGAGTTTGGCCACGAGAAGAGGAGTGCACAAACAAGGCTGGATCATGCGGGCTCGGCTGAAAACCGGCGGCAGTAATGGCCGAACTGAAACGAGCAAACCACGCGCGGGGCGCCTGCTTGAGCCCATATAGAGCTCGTCTCAAGCGGCAAACAAGTCCTGGAGGAGAGGAAAGACCGGGAGGAGGGAGCATGTACACCTCCTGCGGAATGTCACCGTGAAGAAAAGCAGGCGCAGGAGCAGGCGCAGGAGCAGCTATGTCTAAATTTGCACTTCCGCGTAATAATAATTGCGGATTTACGAAGGATTTCATTCCCAATAATATCCATAGAATCATTCTCGAGTAGGCTGTGGTGGCTTAATTGTGCCCTCTCCCTCTTCTTCCTTTATCCAAAAAAGTGATCTCAAGGCATCACATGATCATTGATGGCACAAAATTTTAGATTCATAGAGGATTTTCAAAGCAATAAATAGTTTGGAATGTTGGGACTGGTAATCTTAATTTTTGGAGAGATAGTTGATGTGTTAGAGGACCTCTAATGAAATTCAGTAATATTAGCTATGTCATTGAAGTTGGACACCTTATCATCAAATTGAAAAGTGGCATTTCTTTAGACATTGGGCATGATTAACTTCAAAATTATTGGAAAGAACTTCAAATCATAATCAATGAAGAGAAGGATTCATTAACACATATTCACGGTTTTTTTTTCAACCAAAAGCTACAAAGATGTTACTAGTGTAGGAAATATAATCTCAACAATCAGCCACCCATACCTCCATCTGAACAGTCTAGAAATCAAAGCCCGCACGTTAACCTGCAGGAAGAAGAAAACTATTCAGCAAAGCTTACTGAAGATCGCAGCCAGCAAAATATCAAAGCCCTCTCCCTTGAGCCCTATGCCAAATGAAGCCTCTCCGGGAAGACCCCTCCTTTATGATGTCTTGTTTCCTGTAATGTCTGTTTTGCCCCTGCCTTATATTATAAAAGGCAGGAATGTATCTTCTTTTTAGTGTGAGTGTAAGGAGTATGTGATTTCTCTCCTATCTTTGTAAGAATTGCATTTTGTATGAAATGAAGCTCCCGATAGTACCGTTTACCTTTCTCCATTGTACCTCCACCTTCTTAGTTTTCCTACATGGTATCAAAGATTGGTTCACGTTGAGGGGGCGTGTTGGATGGTCCATCATAAACCAAAAAAGGCATGCCAAGATTAGTCTCACACCGCCTACCCAAACGGTCCACTCGTGCTTATATAATAGACCCCACATCTTCTATCTATGACCCGGGTTTTGGAATGGAAAATGAGTGAGGTGGTTTAACATGGTACCAGAGCTAGGTTACGATCATAGGACCTGCCAACTACTCAGAAGTCATCAAAAATCAGAATTGGAAATCTGCCATGATGATGAGATCCAAATGATCACCAAAAATGATACCTGCGGACCTGCCCCCTCATAAGAAGGCCATTGGACTGAAATGGTTATCCAAGGTAAAATATACTGAGCAGGACAACTCTCAAGATACAAAGCCAGGTTATAAGTCGCAAAAGGTTATTCTTGAAAGGCTGGAATTGATTATTTTGATACTTTTGCCCTCGTGGCTAGATTTGAATTAATAAGAATTCTACTTGCAATTGTTGCACGTGCAATACCACTATCTAATATATCAAATGGACGTAAAATCGGCGTTCCTCAATGGAACTATTGAAGAAGAAATATTTGTTCAACAACCAGAAGGATACAACATTCTTGGACAGAAATAAAAAGTCTACAAGCTCAAAAAGGCCTTATATGGGCTCAAGTAAGCCCCACGAGCATGGAATCAAGAGATTGATTCCAATTTGATCAATCATGGCTTCTCAAAAACATTAAGTGAGCCAGCAATATATGTGAAGAAAGAAGACGGAGGGAGGTATGTAATTTTGTGTCTATACGTTGATAATCTTCTAATTTCAGGAAACTCACAAGAGTACTCCATCAACAAATTCAGAGGCTATATGGATTCTGAATTTGAGATGACAGATCTTGGAGTCACCAGGTACTTTCTAGGCCTACAAATCTCACAAGAATTCAATGGCACCTTCATCTGTCAAGAGAAATATGCAGAAGACGTCCTCACCCGCACTGGAATGCTCAACTCCAAACCATGTTCAACTCTCATGATTACGGGGGAAAAACTAATAAAATAAGATAGTGTTGAAAAGGCTGATCCAAGAGAATACATAAGCATATATAGTTGGATCCCTCATATACCTGACAAATACTCGTCCCGACACCGGACATGCAGTTAGTATAGTATCTAGATATATGAATGAACCCTCTATCAATCATCTCACAGTTGTGAAAAGAATCCTCTGATATGTAAATGGTACAAAGAATTATGGGTTGCGCTACTACAAAGATACCCACAATCTTCTTAATGGCTACTCAGATAGTGATTGGGTGGGTGTGAGGATGATCGAAAAAGCACATCTGGGTTTGTACTTTACATAGGGACAAAGCCTGTCTCATCTACTGAAGCAGGGTACACTGCCCTAAGTGAAGCTGTAAATGATGCTTTATGAATACGAAATCTGTTAGCAGAACTGCTAGAAGAGATGAAAGAAGCCACATAAATCAAATTAGATAATACCTCTGGCATTGCCATAGCCTTGCTACAACCCGGTGTTTCACAAAAAATCAAAACACCAAGATTTAAAGCTCCACTTTACCAGAGATCATGTCAGTAAAGGAATAAATTTGCCTTAACTACTGTGAATCGGCAAAATAGGTTGCAAATCTACTCACCAAACCTTTAACCATCGCCAACTTTGAAAAATTAAGAGGAAAATTAACTACCGCAACTGTTGAGATTAAGTGAGGATGTAGGAAATATAATCTCAGCAGTCAGCCACCTATACCTACATCTGAACAGTCCAGAAATCCCATCCCGCAAGTTAACCTGCAGGAAGAAGAAAACTATTCAGCAAAGCTTACTGAAGATCGCAGCCAACAAAATATCAAAGCCCTCTCCCTTGAGCCATGTGCCAAATGAAGCCTCTCCGGGAAGAACCCTCCTTTATTATGTCTTGTTAATTTCTTGTAATGTCTGTTTTTCCCCTGCCTTATATTATAAAAGGCATGGATGTATCTTCTTTTTGGTGTGAGTGGAAGGAGTACGTGGTTTCTCTCCTATCTTTGTAAGAATTGCATTTTGTATGAAATGAAGCTCCCGTAGTACCGTTTACCTTCCTCCATTGTACCTCCACCTTCTTAGTTTTCCTACAACTAGAAGGTCCACCATGCAAGATATTGTCTGTTTGGTGTCTAAAACCCTCAGGATATTTCTCCCTAAATGGTTCCTCACACAGTTAGGGTAGCTCACCCTACAACATAAGGCCCAAAATATTTTCCCTCGTTGTCATGGGAATTCACGTGCCCACTCATTGAAAGTGGTATTCGGCACGTAGGCCTTCAACTAACCTTCCAAAGAGGTTCATCCTCAAACCTGGCTCACATCTTGATCTGGAGAATCAACTTTGATATCAAATGTAGCTACGCAGATCTGCCACTCTGACTCCTAAGCCCACAATGTGAGGTATTGTCCCTTAAAAAGCCCTTCACATAGTAAGGATTCACCCCATATATAAGGCACATAATTTTTTCTTCCCTTGCCAGTGTGGAACTAATCGTAGACACTGTCTTTGAAGGTGGCTTGTTCCCTGCAATGAGAGGCCACCTTCAATGATAAGGCATGTGATTAGTCCCACAACAATAAGGGGAGATAAGATTACCAACCTTATGTAGAGAGGTGAGCCTTTAACATGTTAGACACCTTTTAAGGGTACAATTAATTATAAGGATTGTTGACTCAAAAAGGACAATACCTTATTGTTATTTTGAAGAGCACTCAAAAAGGAAGTATTCTGAGGATGGATAGAGTAAATATTTCACTTTTTTATTTCTAATTAGAGCTACATATATATAGAGATTACAACAACTATTACACATTGTGGATGTGTTCAACACATGTTAGAGGAGTAGGCAGTGCAGAAGATAAGCTTGAAACCTTATCTTTAGACAAGTACATTGACTTTGACTATTTAATGTTACAGTCTATTTAATATTACAGAACCGGTTTATTTCATTTCCTTACACTCCCCCTCTTAAATCGGGCTGATAGAAAGCCCTAATTTGGTTTGCAGCTCTAAATAGCGAATTCTCGGTAGCGGCTTTGTCATGAGATCGGCTAGTTGCTTCGTTGTTGAGCATTATTCTACTTCGATCATTCTCTTCTCCACTTACTCTCTGATGAAATGAATTTCATGTCAATGTGCTTACGTTTCTTCTGCGTTACTGGATTTTTGGCTAGGTGGATGGAAGATATGTTGTCGCAGTAGATTTTGATGGCTTCGTTTTCTTTTTTTCCTTCTATTTCTGTTATTATGTTCTTGATCCATAAAGTCTCATAACAAGCGCTACTTAAGGATATGTATTCAGCCTCAGTGGTCGATAATGCCAATTTAGGTAGTTTCATAGAAGCCCACATTATCTCCGTTGATCCGTACTAAAAGATGTATCCACTTGTGCTCCGTCTATCATCGATAATGGATCCCCAATCTGAAGCAGATTATCCTATAACTCTTGGCTCTTTATCTTTGGCATAAATTAGACCCAAATTGGAAGTTCCTTTCAGATATAATAATATACGTTTAGCTGCAACAAGGTGGGATTGAAGAGGATTACTAGCAAATCTTGAAACCATATTCACGGCATTTTCGATATCTGGTCATGTATTGGTTAAATTGATTAAGGAACCAACCAGATCTCTAAACTCTGTTTCACTTACTTTTTCTTCTTCTGAGAACTTTGATAATTTTATCCCAATTTCCATAGGAGACATTGTGAGGTTGCAATTTTGCATCTGAAACTTATTGAGAATTTCCAAGGTGTATTTTTGCTGTGAAATAAATATACCTTGCGGATTTTGATAAATTTATAAGCCGAGGAAGTATTTGATTCCACCAAGATCTGACATTTCATATTTGGCTTGCATAACCAATTTAAATTCATCAATCATTTGAGTACAACTTCCAGTCGCTAGCAGATCATCTACATATAATCCAACTAGTAATGTGTTGAGAAGTTTTTTTCGGATAAAGGGAAGGATCACTTGAACACCTCTTGAATTGTTGTTGTAGCATATATGCATCAATATTATGATTCCATGCCTGAGGTGCTAGTTTAAGGCTGTAGATGGCCTTATTTAATTTGTAGACTTTGTTCTTATCTTTATCTTCTTTCTGATAACCAGGTGGTTGATCTACATAAATGTCTTCATGAATTTCTCCATTTAGGAATGCAAATTTTACATATAAGTGAGACATTTGAAATTTATGTTGTGTTGCAAAAGCTAATAAGATTAGAATGGTATCCATTCGAACAACATGCGCAAAGGTATCATAAAAATCTTCTCAAGGTATTTGTGAATACCCTTTTGCAACAAGTAGAGCTTTAAATTTTGATACATTGCCATCTGAATTAAGTTTAACTTTCTAAATCCATTTCAATCCAACAATAGTTTTATTTGGAGGTTTAGTTATGAGGTGCCAAGTTTGATTCTTTTTTATGGATTGAAGTTCCTTATTCATTGTTGTTCTCCAAACTTCTTCCTTTTTTGCCTCTTCAAAATTTCTTGGAGTAAATACTGTTGAAAATTGAACCGGCGGCTCAACTCTTTGATCTTCGCAGCTTTAATTAATAAACAACGTTTTTAATGTCTTCCTTTAGCCCAAGAGTCACTGTTGGAAATGTTGTATCTTTGAATGCATCTGTCCGTTAATCTTCTTCTGCCTGCATCTATAAAACCAAGTGTAACCTTTATGAATTTGAATTAATGAAAAGCTACTCTTCTGATATACTCTTTCTTCTCTCTACTCCTTGTTTTCTCCTCTAAATGCTCTAAGAAAGCTAACAGTGGTATCAGAGCCACTATCATGTTTCAAATCATGATCTCATCATCTACCGCAACACCTCAATTCTCCCAGCCCTCAGCCCCAATCTTCAATGGGGAGATGTATGATCAATGGGCCATTAAAATGCAAACTCTTTTCGATTCTCAAGAACTTTGGGAAATCGTCGAGAATGGCCCTCAAGTTACTGAAAAAGGAAAAGATAAGGAGGGAACAGAAATACCAAAGGGAGAAAAGAAAAGAAATGTCATGGCCCTGCTGATCATTCAGCAATCCGTCACCTCCTCTGTTTTTCAAAGGATCATGGGGGCAAAGACAGGCAAAGTTGCTTGGGACACACTCAAGGAAGTCTATCAAGGAGACAAAAAGGTTATATCCATACGACGTCAAAATTTAAGGAGAAGCTTTGATACAATCAACATGATGGATGATGAATTCCTTTTTGAGTACATGCCAAAAATCACTTATATCACAAACCAGTTGAGCACTCTTGGAGCATCAATCCCAGAAAATGAGATTGTGCTCAAAGTGTTGAGAAGCTTACCCAAAACTTATGATCACATTGCTGTAGCAATAGAGGAAGGTAATGACCTTGACACCCTCTCCATTGCTGCACTAATTGGGAAGATTCAATCTCATGAAGATAAGATGAAGAGGCACACAAACTCTAATAACAACAGTCTTGATCGTGCTTTCCAATCAAAAATGCTTCTCGGAAAGCAAGAAAAACATGGTAAATTTTTTGGCAAAACTCAGAAAGGAATACTTGGAAGCCAACCATCTAAAACTTTTCACAAAACTTCTGAGTTTCCAAACAATCCACATGTTCCTACCTTATTTTGTGCACTTTGCAAAAAATCAAATCATGAAACTGCAAAATGCTATTTTAAATGCAAACGCTGCAAAAAACCGACCCATTTTGATCGAGATTGTTGGTTCAAAAATAAAGAAGATGCGAAGTTCGTAGAACAACCAAGAGTAGAAGAAGAGCGACTTTTGTTAACTTGCAGCAGTGGTGAATCTGGACCAACAGTTAAGACAACTGAATGGTTCATCAACTCTGGATGTTCAAGCCACATGGCTAAGGACAGAGAACTGTTCTCCTCCCTTGATGAGTCATTCAAGTCCCTAGTTCTCCTGTGAGATGGAAAATCACAGCAAATTGAAGGGAAAGGAACAATTTCTGTCCCAGATAAGAATGGTAAAATAAAGAGAATTTTTTATGTTCAATTTGCCCCTACCCTGGCTCAGAATTATTAAGTGTCGGGCAATTACTTACCAATGGGCACAATATTATCTTCGACTCCAAATCCAGCACTTGTATGATTAATGATTCATCTGGTAACTTAATAGCCTCAGCTGAAATGAATAGCAACAGGATCTTTCCTCTTACTCTTGGAGCTCAATCTCAGACTGCCCTCTCCTCTATGGGTTGTAGTACTGATTTGATTTCCACTTGGCATTATCGGCTTGGACACTTAAATTTTGGTTCTATGAAGGCTCTTGTCGAAGATAAACTGGCCTCAGGTTTGCCTGACGTAAAGATTCATCCTCGCCATTGCAGCACCTGCTCTCTTGGAAAGTCTCACAGACAGCCATTACAGAATTCCAATCAAAGATCCAAGCAGCTCTTGGAGCTAATCCATTGTGATCTTTGGGGACCGGCATCCACTCCAACTCTAGGAGGAAAAAGATATTACTTCCTCCTCGTTGACGACTTCAGCAGGTATATGTGGGTCTACATTCTTGAAAATAAATCTGAAACTTTTTCCTGCTTTGTAGATTTCAAGAAAGAGATTGAGAAACAAATTGAAAGAAAAATCAAAGCAATTAGAAGTGACAATGAGGGAGAATTCCTCTCCCACGCCTTCCAACATTTTTTGACAGTTCATGGAATCAAGCATGAGCTAACTGCAGCTGGAACACCTCAGCAAAACGGGATAGCTGAACGAAGAAACAGAACCATCATTGAAATGGTTCGAAGTATGCTCCTACACAAACAGCTACCAAAATTCTTGTGGGGGGAAGTTGTATCCACTGCTGTGCACATCCTGAACTGTGTGCCAACCAAAGTCCTCAACAAAACAACCCCTTATGAATTACTTCACAATTCTAAACCCTTCTTTGGCAACTTCAGGACTTTTGGGTGTGTTTCCTATGCCCACATCTTAAAAGAAAAAAGAGAAAAACTCGATCAAACAAGCATTGCATGCATTTTTGTAGGCTATAGCAAGAACAGAAAAGCCTATAGATTGCTGGAACCAGAAACCAAGAAACTAAAAATATCAAGGGATATGAAGTTTATTGAAGATGCAAGCTATAATTGGAGTTCAGATCAGCATCATGTTCTTGATCTCACTCATGTCCCGGTTGAGTTCAATCATGATGACGACTCCATCCATGGGACATCAGAAGATACTATCATTCCTGATTCAGAGGAAGCACAGAACTATGAAGAAGAGTTAGCTGATTCATCACCACCCCGAAAGACTCATTTGATTCAAGACATCTATGATGAAACTAAAATTGTTCGATCTTTTCCACTCAACCCCGTCAAACTACCAAGAAGCTGTCACAAAAGATGAATGGAAGAAGGCAATGAATGAAGAAATCAATCTAATAGAAAAAACAACACTTGGAGTCTTGTTCACAAACCTGTGAACAAAGACATTGTGGGGGTAAAGTGGGTCTACAAGCTTAAGCACAATGAACATGGTGAAATCATAAAACACAAAGCCAGAGTTGTTGCGAAGGGATATTCCCAAAGATTTGGTAAAGACTTTGATGAAACTTATGCGCCTGTAGCACGCATGGATACTATCCGATTATTGCTCTCAATTGCTGCCAATGAAAACTATCCAGTGTACCATCTTGATGTAAAATCAACATTTCTAAATGGAGTACTCGATGAGGAAGTTTACATCGAGCAACCAGAGGGATTTGAGAAGAAAGGAGAAGAAAATAAAGTCTATCGTCTGCATAAGGCCCTCTACGGGCTAAAACAGGCACCAAGGGCATGGCACTCCAACATATCTAGTTTCTTTGCTCAAGAAGGATTGCACCCCAGCAAGTCAGAACCATCCATGATCATGAAATCAGAGTTAGATGGATGCAAGCTCTTTGTGTGCCTATATGTTGGCGACTTAATCGTCATTGGGTCCTCCTCAAAATTGATTGCAGAATTCAAAAAGGGCATGCAAACAAGGTATGAGATGACTGATTTGGGATTACTGAAATTCTTTCTTGGAATGCAGATCACTCAAACCCATGGCTCAATCTTCCTATCACAAGAAAGATATGATATTGAATTGCTGAAGAAGTATAACATGGAAGGCTGCAATCCATGCGCTACTCCACTGAATGTTGGAGAAAAATTTTGCAAGCTTCAAGAGGGAGAAGAAAAAGCAGATAAAGAAAACTACAGAAGTTTAATTGGATCACTCATATATTTGACAAACACTAGACCTGACCTGGAGTATGCTATAAACTTATTGTCTCGCTTTGTGAGTAACCCCTCCAAAGCTCATATGAATGGAGCAAAGAGGATCTTGTGGTATGTTCAAGGGACAAAACGCATGGGGTTACTCTACCAAATGAGTCAAAATCCTCTGCTACTTGGGTATTGTGATTCTGACTGGGGTGGATCCACAGATGATCGAAGAAGCACAGGTGCTTACATCTTCTTCCATGGTACCACGCCCATCTCCTGGTCATCCAGAAAGCAAAGCACTGTGGCACTTTCAACAACTGAGGCCGAATACATGGCGTTAAGTGCAAGGATCTGTGAAGGAATTTGGTTGCAGAGAGTAATTAAAGAGCTGAAGGGAAAAGAAGAGAAAAAGCCATTCCTAATCCTGAGCGACAATGTATCTTCCATTGCCCTCTCAAAGAATCTCGTATTCCACAACAAGAGCAAACATATTGATATCAAACACCACTTCATTCGCGAGAAGGTTGAAGAAGGAGAAGTGAAGATCGATTTCTGCCCTAGCGCTTCCCAGCTCGCGGATCTTCTCACCAAGCCGCTGCACAGGAATCAATTCGCAGAACTAAGTAGCAAGCTCAACTTAGTTGAACCGTCCAGCTCAAGTGGGGGTGTTGGAAATTGAACCGGCGGCTCAACTCTTTGATCTTCGCAACTTTAATTAATAAACAGTGTTTTTAATGTCTTCCTTTAGCCCAAGAGTCACTGTTGGAAATGGTGTATCTTTGAATGCATATGTCTGTTAATCTTCTTCTGCCTGCATCTATAAAACCAAGTGTAACCTTTATGAATTTGAATTAATGAAAAGCTACTCTTCTGATATACTCTTTCTTCTCTCTACTCCTTGTTTTCTCCTCTAAATGTTCTAAGAAAGCTAACAAATACTGTTAGAGTCATTTCTGTTGTATCATAAATTTCTCTGAGGCTACAGGTATGAGTTAGCGATGATGAGCTTGAGTTTGAAACAGATTCATCAGATGCTTGAGAAGAGTGAGAATGGTCTTCATTCTCATTACTAGTGACATGGAGGGGGTTTGAAATGGGCTCAAACGTCACGGGTAAGTGGTGATTCTATTGTCTTCATCAAATAGAACATTTCTGCTAATTATACACTTTTTTGTTGATGTTTGATATAATTTATATGCTTTTGATGAAGTGATTCAACCAATAAATAAATAACGTTCTCCTTTCTTGTCTAGTTTATCTCGATTTGATGCTAGGATTAAGGAGAGTATGCTGGACATCCAAAAAATTTCAAATGAGAAACATCTGGTTTCTTTGAATATAGACGTTCCTAAGGGGCTATATTGTTCAGTGCCTTAGTTGGACATCTATTTAAAAGGTATATAGCCTCATTGGTTGCTTCAGCCCAATATTCCTTGGGAAGATGTTTCTGGCCATTTCAACAACACTTCGATTTCTTCTTTCAACAATTCCATTTTGTTGTGGGGACCCGGGTGCTGTTAACTCTCTTTTTATCCCTTCGTCCTTTTTGCAAAAGTCTAAGAATGGATTAGAGCTGAATTCCCCCCCCCCCCCCTCTATAAGTTCTGAAGCATTTAATTTTCACAGTAATTTCCTTTTCAACTTCATTTTTGAACATTTGAAAATGTCCAAAGCTTCATATTTGTATTTTAGAAAATATATCATGTATCTGGTATAATCATCTACAAGAAGCATAAAATATGACTTACCTCCAACTGAAGATGTTGAGGTAGGACCCCATAAGTCTCCATGGATAAGTTCTAATGGTACTTTGGATCTGATATGAGAAAACTTCTGAAAAGGTGTTGTATCTTTGAAACTGCACAACTCTTGCAAAATTGTTTTTCCCATTGTAAAGATGGTAAACCATAGACTAATTTTCTTTTTGCCATAAGATTTATTGCTTTCCAATGTGGGTGGCCCAGTCTTGAATGCCATAAAATTGACATCTGATTTTGGGAGTTCTGAGTTTGTTGAGTGGTAAGAGCTTGTAGTGAGATTTTAGACATATCTATGCTAAACACTTTATTCTTTGTCATGGCAACTAAAGCTACGAGTCTTCCACTTAATCTTTCCTTTATAGCATGAGCTATTACTGAAACATAAGTCATAACCTTTACTCAGTAGTTGACCCACACTTAATAAGTTTTGAGCAAGTGTAGGGACATAGTTTACATCTGGAATTTCTCTTGTTTCTCCACCATTTGAAGTAATAATTGTTCCTCTGCCTACTATGGGACTAGTAGTTCCATCTCCAAGATGGACTAAAGAATTATATGATTCATCCAAGTTGACAAAGTTTGTTTTAGTATTTGGTGATAGAACTTAAATTAACATTCTTATGCAGGTAATAAGAAGAGGGGAAAACCAGAGGAGAAGGAGAAGCAACGGGTAAGAACTTTTCATTATAACTTGATTCAGTCATTTGATACATAGTTCTTTTATAGTGCAGGAATACAAAGAGGTGCAGTTATTACTGCTACAATTCCAAAAGAGAACTCTTAGGAAAAAACTGAACCATTAAATGAGGAAGATAAAGAGGACTGCAGGAATCAAAACGTCACAACAGGTTCCAAGGGGTCTCCACGGGCAGCCCAAGGTTCATGTTTCCTTCACCCCTTCTTGAACCAGGGCGGCGACCCCAAGCTTCTTTCGCAGCTCCGCAAACCTAGCTCTTCCCAGTGGTTTGGTAAACACATATGCTATCTGCATTTCTGTGCCACAAAACTCTACCTGAACTTCTTTACTCTCTACCTTTTCTCTGATGAAATGATGTCTAATCTCTATGTGTTTGCTCTTGTTATGGAACACGAGATTCTTAGAGAAGGCTATGGCTGACATATTGTCGCACATCAGTTGTATGCTTGAATGACTGCCTCTAATCAGTTCTTCTATCATCCTTCTTAACCATAGTCCTTCACAGGTAGCTGAGCACAAAGCCATGTACTCGGCCTCTGTTGTTGACAGCGCCACCGTAGGCTGTTTCCGTGAGCTCCAAGCTATCGGATTTGAACCGTAAAAGAAAATGTGACCGCTGGTACTCTTCCTATCGTCCAACGAGCCTCCCCAGTCGGAATCACTGTAACCAATGAGCCCTGGGTTGAGATCTTGGCAGAAGTGGAGTCCAAGTTGCTTTGTTCCTTGGAGGTATCTGAGGATCCTTTTGGCTGCATTAAGACGAGGCTTGCTTGGCTGACTTACGAACCTTGAGATGAGATTCACGGCCTGCTCAATGTCAGGTCTAGTGTGGGTCAGATAAATCAGGGACCCGACTAGGCTTCTATACTCTTCTTCATTTACCTTCTCATCCCCTTCTTGAGTCTTGCTCAATATCTCTCCAGTTGGCATGGGTGTCAGGCATGGATTGCAATCCAGCATATTATACTTCTTTAGCAACTCTTTTATGTATAATTCTTGTGACACAAACAAGTGTCCTGGTTGTTGAGATATCTGTAGTCCAAGGAAAAACTTCAATGGCCCCAAATCAGTCATCTCGTACCTTTGTTGCATTTTTCTCTTGAAGGAAGAAATGGATGCTTCAGAGCTTCCTGTGATGAGCAAGTCATCAACATATAGGCAGATAATAAGTTCAAGCTGGTCTTCACTTCTTTTGTAGTACAGGGAGGGCTCATATTTGCTTGCTGTGAGACCCTCTTCAAGGAAGAAGGTTGAGATATTAGAGTGCCAAGCCCTCGGGGCTTGTTTAAGACCGTAGAGAGCTTTGTGCAGTCTGTACACATATTCTTCTTTCCCTCTCTTTATGAATCCTTCTGGTTGCTCCACGTATGTTTCTTCATTCAAGGTCCCATTCAGAAAGGTGGATTTGACGTCCAGATGGTAGATAGGGAAGGAATGATTTGCAGCAATTGAGAGGATGAGGCGCACTGTCTCCATCCTTACAACAGGGGCGAAGGTTTCGTCGTAATCTCTTCCAAAATGTTGGTTGTAGCCCTTAGCTACGAGCCTGGCTTTGTGTTTCACCACCTGTCCGGCTTCATTATGCTTCAATTTGTAGACCCATTTCAGTCCAATGATGTTTTTCTGCTTGGGCCTGGGTACAAGACTCCAAGTTTTGTTCTTTTAAATAACTTCTATCTCCTCCCCCATAGCTTTCTTCCATTCTTTGCTGTTAACTGCATCAACAAAGGCAATTGGACTGGAATGAAATAAGACTGGGTTAGTATTTTCATATATATCACTAATATTTCTCATCTTCTTGGGCGATGATGACTCAGAATCAGAGTCTCCATGATCTGATAGAGGCATGTCTTCAGCGGCTGCAGCTGGTTGAACTTCTTCGTCCAGGTGATCTTCAGGTGGTTCCAGGATGGTGTGCAAGATTGGCACAACCGGCCCATCAGGAGAGGTGATCTTGCCTTCATTGTCTGATGCCAATGCCACGCTTCATCTTCGTGGAAAATCACATCTCTAGATATTATTAATTGCTGTGAGACAAGATCAAATAATCTATATGCCTTTTTGTTTTCACTGTATCCAGTGAATATGCATTTTATGCTTGTGGTATCTAGCTTGTCTCTCTTCTCCTTCAGAATGTGGGCAAAGGCAATACATCCAAAAGACCTTAAGTGTCCTAACTTTGGCTTTTTTTGAAACAATCTTTCATAGGGAGTTATTTTCTTTAGAGCTTTGGTTGGGCACCTATTTAGTATATAGACTGCAGTGCTTGCAGCCTCGGCCCAGAAGTTTTTTGGTAGGCTGTGTTGCAACTTGAGTGCTCTGGCCATCTCTAGAATGGTCCTATTCCTCCTTTCTACGACCCCATTCTGCTGAGGTGAGCCAGGGACAGTGAACTCCCTTTTATCCCATGTGTTTTGCAGCAATGATTGAATACATGTGATGTGAACTCACCCCCATTATCACATCTTAAAGTTTTTATGCTCTTTTCTAACTTCTTCTCTATCTCTCTTTTAAAATCAACAAAGAGTGAGAAGGCTTCAGATTTTTGTTGCAGAAAATAGATCCATGCATACCTTGAGTAGTCATCCACCAATAAGAAAAAGTACCTCTTTCCACTGTGGGATTCTGTTGATGCTGGCCCCCAAAGGTCACAATGCACCAATTCAAGGGGCTGTGAGCTTCTCTGATCAGAGGTTGGGAAAGGCTGCCTGTGAGATTTGCCAAGTGCACATGTTGTACACATGTGGTGAGAAGTTTTAAGTTGTAGATTAGGCAAATCTCCAGCCAGATTTTCTTCGAACAGCTGCTTCATGGAATTGTAGTTGAGATGTCCTAACCTCTGATGCCAGAGGATAGCAGGATCTTTAGTGCTGCTTATAAGAGAGTGATTTGGGTGATTTGCTGCTTCTAGTTCAATTGAGAAAATGTGATTTTTTGACATCTGGGCAGTGCCAATGCTCCTTTGTAGGGGATCAAAGATAGAACAGGCATTAGACTTGAATACAAAGCTGTATCCATCGTCCATCATTTGCCCTACACTCAGTAGGTTCTGAGCTAGTGAAGGGACGAACTGAACTCCTTGCAGGATTTGTTTTTCTCCACCTTGATTTCTTATGGTAATATCTCCTCTTCCTTCTACAAGTTTGCTATTTCCATCTCCAAGTATGACATTGGACTTGTATGATTTGTCCAAATGGTCAAACAAGGTGATGTCATAAGTCATGTGACTTGAGCATCCTGAATCGACGTACCAGTTGGATGATTTTTGCTTTTCAGCTCCCTCCAAACAAGTTGCAATCAACATCTTCTCTTCTTGGTTCTTTTTTCCTTCAACAAAATTTGCTTCTCCCTTATCTTTATTTTTAAACCAACAATCCTTATCAAAGTGGGTTGGCTTGCGGCATCGTTTGCACTTGTAGTAGCACTTCAAGGTGTCGTGAGTACTCTTCTTGCAGAGGGTGCAGAACACACTGTTTTCTGAACTTTGTTCTTCTCCATGCTTTGAACTCTTGTTGTGAGGGTGATTGCTCCCAGTGTTCCAGGTGCTCCCTTGTTGGAAATTCTTTTGGAACTTGTTCTTCTTGTCCTGATGCTTCTTGCCAAGAGACATCTTGACTTGAAATGCATGATCAAGAGGATTTGAGGAGTACCTTTTCATTCTCTCTTCATGAGATTGAATTTTGCTTACAAGAATTGTTATGGGAAGTTCCTCCACATCATTGCTTTCTTCAATAGAGGCTGCAACATGCTCATATGATTGAGGCAGACTTCTTAAGATTTTGAGGACAATTTCAGATTCAGGTATGGGAGCACCAAGGTTGCTGAGTTGATTTGTTAGATTAGTCACCCTTGGTAAATAATCGAAGATCTTTTCTTCATTCTTCATGGTTAGATCATCAAATTGCCGGCGCAGATTTTGTCGTCGGATTGAAATCGCCTTCTTGTCACCTTGGTAACATTCTTTAAGAGTGTCCCAGGCTTGCTTGGTTGTCTTTGCTCCCATAATGTGAGGAAATATCAGGCTTGTGACAGCATTCTGGATGATGTGCAGTGCCAAAGAATTCTTTTTCTTTTCTTCTTTGGGTATTTCTGCTTCACCACCATCAACTGTCTTAGCCTTTGGATCCGGTTTAGGACCCTTTTCAACTGTTTCCCATAAGTCCTGGGAATCAAAATATGTTTCCATCTTGATTGCCCAGTGCTCATACATTTCCCCATTGAAGATGGGGCCAGATCCGTGAGAGGAAATCTGAGGGGTAGATGATGAAGCCATAGATTCCAAAGCAACAGGTATGCAGGATACAATGGCTCTGATACCACTGATAGAACTTAAATTAACATTCTTATGCAGGTAATAAGAAGAGGGGAAAACCAGAGGAGAAGGAGAAGCAACGGGTAAGAACTTTTCATTATAACTTGATTCAGTCATTTGATACATAGTTCTTTTATAGTGCAGGAATACAAAGAGGTGCAGTTATTACTGCTACAATTCCAAAAGAGAACTCTTAGGAAAAAACTGAACCATTAATTGAGGAAGATAAAGAGGACTGCAGGAATCAAAACGTCACAACAGGTTCCAAGGGGTCTCCACGGGCAGCCCAAGGTTCACGTTTCCTTCATTTGGCATATGGCTTGAACAGCCGTTGTCCACATACCAAACAGATTCAGTGGAATCTTCGGTTTTCATGCAAGAGTAAAACATTTCCTCCTTCTCTTCTTGAACTTGTTTTCCCTTTTCTATATATTTTGCTTCTTCCTTTGGATTGTGCCAACAATCCTTGGCCATATGTGCATTAATATTACAGAACCGGTTTATTTCATTTCCTTACATCACTTACATGGTGGGCAAAAAAATCATAATGATGAACCCGGGCTATTACAATCAATATACTTTAATGGCTAACAAAATCTCAAATATTGACACTAGAAATGATGCAACTCCTTGTACATGCTTGATAGATCGATATAGAAGAAAGATGCAAGAGAACAAACCAAGAAAACATTGCAAGGATCATAAGAAAATATTCAATAATACATCATTGTTAGTGCTTTATTTGGGGAAGGTTCTATGGGAGGGGCCGGAAGACCCAACCCAAAAGAGCCAATTTTATAAAATAATTAAGGAGAAAACTGAAAAGAAGATACAAAGGATGTGGGAACAACCCTGAGCCATCGCAATACAACCGATGCCTAGACATTATCCAAAATCAAGTCAAATATAGGAGCGATCCAGATCCGGGGCTCCTATAAGCTGAAGAGGATCATAAATATCACGCTTTAACACATCACGAATGGCCTCAGGAATGAAGCTATTGGAAAACCCACGGCTTATGTTGAATCTCCTAGCATACTTAGCCATAGCATCTGCAAACTTGTTATCTTCCAGAAAGATGTTAGTGCTTTCAAATTTCTGAATGGTATGCAAATTGAAGAGTATAAGGACTTAAAATGGCTGAATAAATACATCCATGTGATTTGGAGCTAGCTGTCATTTTACACATCCTTACTACTTTCATGTTGTTGCATGGGGCTTTCATTGGAGGAAGATGTTTCTTTTGATGCTCTAATGGTTCATGATTTAATTGTTAACATCATCAAGAATGGAGATTATTAGAGTATGGTAAAGAAATCTCCACTTTCCATCAAGTAAAAAAATTCTAAATATTTTACATATACAAAGAAGGAAATCTCAATTGGTTATTTTTGTGCTTAGTTCTATAATATTGTTAATAAAATTAGCTTAGTTTCAATGAACATTACCCGCACGCATCAAAATAGTAGATTAATTACCAAGACAAGATGATGGTACCATATATTAGAATTAATTATTAATTATAAGCAAATGAATGGAAAATAAATAATAGGATTAATTTTGGATTGGAACATATGACTCTAGGATTTTTCCTAACTTTCTTTTGGTCTTTTATGGTTGAAGCATGTAATGAAGGTAACATTTTTTTATAAATAAAATCTAGCCATGTGTGGGAGGTAACAACTATGGATAATTCTCTCCTAATTAGTCATGATTCATATAAGTAATATATGGACTTATCTTGTGATCAGTGTTAATTAGTATATAAATTAATAAAATTATAAATGAATGTGTGAATATTAATTAAATTGAATAGTGGGAGGAATTTCATACTTTTAGTCTTAAGATAGTATACTTGTGAGTATTTATTTAGCTTTAGGCTATGGTGCTATATAGCTAAGTGTTTTCTATTTAAAAAACTTTGAAGATGAGGTTAAAATGCAAAGGTGTTTTGCCTACTTGAGTACTTATTAAAAGTGATATTTTTTAAATTAAAGGCTTATTTTTATTGCATATATAAAAGAGATACAACACACACTAGCTAGAGGATCTGCAGCCAGTCTACCCAAAAGAAAACAAGGTACGTACCCAAAATATATTTCTCGCAATTTTCCCTTCTCACATTTAACAAACAACTGCACACCCCCTAAGTCTAAAAAGAAGATTTGCAAATCAATCGACACGATAAGATGTAGGGTAACTCATGTTACCTTAAGGAAATGAAAGGAATGTCATGATAAGATGTAGGGTAACTCATGTACGCTCATATTTGTATATATGTATGACCTGACATAGCATTGTAGTAGAAATGTTGGGGAAATTAATATCAAAGCAACCGCCAATGTCTTGATCATTATAAATTAAGTTGTAGAAAGTAATGCAGTATTTGCAAATGAATCGTGGACCATAAGCTTACTTACACACTCAAATCATAATGAAGGGAATGGGCATATGAATTCTCCTTTTGTGGAAATAAATATTCCAGAAAGTTTAGTACTTTTGGGTATTTAATCCTATATGTTGGAGGTGCTATATATATTATAGAAAAATATTCGGGGGAGCGATCGAGTGAGTGTCGCATCTACAATGGAAGCTTATTATATTGCATGTCATGAAACCATATGCCATTTTATGATTGAGGAAGTTTATAACAAGTGCAAAAGTAGTAGTCCAATTAATCTATTTTAAGGTCATTAAGAGCTTATTGTGACAACTCTTCTGGTGTGAACTTCACTAAGATTGACAAATTAATATTCTTAAGAAGAATATGATCAACATAAAACTTATTGTAGTTTGGGGTCATGTTAAAAAGGATAAAGTAGAAATAAACTTATTGCAACTAATCTTATATTGCCTCTTATATATTTACTTTATGACCTCATTGTGGTATTTAATGGCATATATTTTAGCTACTAATCGAGCTTAATATTTCTGAATTACTCCCTCCTCATTGTGCTTATATATAGTGTCCAAGTCTTGATTTAACTGCTATAGTTCCTTTTCCTTCAATAGTAAGTTTAATGGTGTCCAAATCTTCGTCAAATTTGGTTGTTTTTACATCTCTTACACTTAGTAAAATAATGTTTGGTTTCATGGTTATTCCTTTTACATAATATGCAGTGGAGAGAGGAGTTTAGATAATTTTTTTCCTTACCATCCTTTTTTAATAATTCATGTAACTTTCTCTCCGCTTTTTGAGTTAATACGTACGTATTTTACTTTGAAAAGCTTGATCTAAGCTCTGAAGGTCATATTTTATTAGTCTCTCATCATGATCAGCTTGAAATGAACTCATTAACTTAGACATGGTAAGGGTATTTAAGTCTTTAGCTTCTTCTATGGCAAGTAATTACTTCCGCAAATCTTTCTTTTCATTGTGTGTCGTCGTAACTTCTAATTTGATTTATAAGTGCGGCGATCCTAGTGAAATAAGTATGTGTATTATCCCCTTCCTTCATAGTTATATATAGGGTGTCAAAATCTTGCCATAAATTTTAGCATCCCTTTTTTGATTTTATAATGATGAAGCATCCTAATTATTAATCAATTACAACTCTAGTAAAATCGTCTATATATAAGCACTCATTGCATTGTTGCAAAAAGGCTTAACACGCAGTTTAATTGCATATGTTCATGAATCTTCAAAGGGTGACAAAGTTAAATTTCATTTTTCATATCCTAACTATTAACCTCATGTTGCATGATCATTTGATCATTCTTTCTACAACTTCAGTATCTTTAATTTCTCCACCATAATTGAAGTCACATTATTTTGAATGCGATGCGCCAATATTACTTGAAATTAATTAATACCCTCCATTAACTGATCTTGATGATAAGATCATCCTTCTTTTCTTTAATTCTTTCATATAATTAAGAAAAAAGAGAGACAATAATTCAGCAACTAGCAATTTAAGATAAAGTGAGTGGAATAAAACTGAGAGATATAGCGTAAAGAAAAGGGCCAATATACTACTTCATTCCTATATATATATGATTTGTAATTGAGATTGTAACTGAGAAATTAAGAGCCAAATGCATAAGAATTAATACACAATTAATAAACACTTCAAATACAAAAAATTCTTAATGCAAATACAATGCCTTGAAAGCTAGCTTAGTGCCAAAAATGATAGGGCTCAGCACAAGATATATCAAGAATTAATGAGATGATGAAGACGGGTACGTGTGGATCTTCTAATTAGTATATACGGCTCCGAGGAAGAAAACAAGTACTCTCTGCTCTCTCTCTAACGATAATGTGCACAGGTTTAGAATGAAAGTTAGGGCTTAGTAAATTAATTAAACCCTATAATGGGCACAATTTTATTACTTTTAAACACATTATATGCACATAAAATCACACTAGAGAGCCACACATATTACAAACCGTGAATACATGCAATATGGGAACCAGTTATTTATCCTAAATAATTATCAAATCACTTAAATTGTAATATGCAGAATGATGAGGGTTGTAACTCAAAAAGATACATGGCATGGATCGAAAATCAATCTATGTTGATTGTAAGGTCGTAAGTGTGGGAAATGCAAGCACCCAAAGATTCGAAAATGAAATTATAATTATGTGATTTGTGGTGGACTAGTTGAAAGGGATGTAGGTTGAGGGAGGCTGATGATCGCTTGCGATTTTATAAGAATATTCGTAGTTTCAAATGCAAAATGTTAGTATTTTGTAGTAATAGACCCTTCAGCGAGAAGGTAGAGGTTTGTTTCTGTAATGTGTCAATGAAGATGTTCTATGACATATTGTATGTGGAGCGGCAATTTGATGAAAATGCTATTTTTTAGAAATAATGAGGAAGAGTGTGATATGCACCTTCTTATTCAATTTGCAAAGTTTAGGGTGGACGAGAGAAAAGTTACTTAACTACAACTGTAAAGCGAATAAAAATATCAAATACTTCAGATTTAGCATTGGATAAAACTAATTAAAGGTACTTTGTATGATCATCAACAAAAAGTACAAATTAGCGGTGCCCGTCTATAGAGAGAGCAGTGAATGGACCCCGCACATCACTATAAAGAAAATCTAATGGAAAAACACTTCTATAATAATGGGAAAGAGGAAGAAATAAACGATACGTTTTACCCAATGACAAGTAGAACAAAGAGACATAAAAGTTGTTGTTTTGCAAGATAGCTTATTGGTGTTCAACATAAGATGAAGAACTTCTTCATATGGATGCATGTCCTAGCTAGGCGATAATGCCAACCATTCATGGTATTCTGCTCTGCAATAGAAACAGAAGGTGAGGGAGAGTCAAAATTAAGTCGACACATGCCTTTATTATTTAGTCCTGACATGAGGGTTGATTTGGTGACCTGATCCTTTACAAGAAAGTGAGATGACTGAAATTCAATGAAGCAAATTAACATTATTGTCTTTGGCAAATTTTTGGACAGAAAGTATATGTCTAGATATTGATGAGGCTTGTAAGACGTTTGATAAGTAAAATGAATGAGATGAATTAGAAGATGAAAATTGGGTATTTTCAATATGAGCTATGGATAGACCCAGCTGCCAACATGAATTAACTTGTTCATGACCAATATACTCATCATATGAGGATAATGATTGAAGATCTTGAGTGACATGATGAGAAGCATACCATGTGAGGGTGATGGATGGATGATCGAGGAGTGAGTAATATTGGTTGGTTATATATACAATGTGTACATTATAAAGGATGGTGTAGTGGATTACTGGTGGAGGCGGATGGTGGGGATAGTTTATGTAATGAGGATTATAGTTAGGGCCATAATAACAATTCCTAGTCATGAAGTAATTTTTACGTTCGCAAAGAGAGCACCATAGTTCATGACCTCGACCAATATGCTGGAAAAAACTTTCATTACATCCACGAGTGCCACGTCCGTGATCGTGACCACGTCCGCGACCGTGAGCACATCCATGATCAGTGTATCAGTTATTTCGGTGAGTAATTAAGATGTACCTCGGGCGGCTCTAAAGAGATAATCACTATTGGTTTCTTTATCAAGCAGAGTAATTCACAGCTAGCAAGGATGACACTGAGGTCCGTAAAGTTGAGAAAAGTTTCTCGGCATATTAGAGTGAGAACAATATCTTGTGGATTTGATCGTCGTAATGCTCTAAAAATATGAAGATTAAATCCTCAAAAAGAAAAGGACATCCAACAACAACAAATTCATCCGCAATGCTCTTAGCATGTTGAAAGAATACTGAAATTGATTCGTCCCGGTGTTGTCCCGGTGTAGATTCATAAAATGAGAGGATGACCCATATCGTTTGATGATCGTATACCAAATATCATACACACACACACACACACACAGAGAGAGAGAGAGAGAGAGAGAGAGAGAGAGAGAGAGAGACAATAAGGAGAGGCTCATGAGGTGTTTTCTCACTACAAATCTTATCACTTTCTTTGTACATAAATACTCATTTCTTATGTTTGTATATAAAGACTCATTTATAGCAAATTGAAAACAAACTAGAATAATTAACCATGGCTAATGAACCATTATTAATTTGCAATAACAGGCATACATGCCGGTTTAATTTTTAATGAAAAAACAGCATGCAAATGTTTGTTATTATGTCATTCCAATTAATTAGGCAACTGAATTTTCTATATAAAATTAAATTTGTAACTAATGCATATAGCTTCAAAATTATAGCTATTATTTTATGTAAACTTCAATAACATTTTCTATATGGATGACCTACTTTCAATAATTCAGAAGCTTTTTACAGCTTGTAATTTGCTTTTAACTTCTAATTGTTCACAATATATAAGGAGATTGACGAACAAACAAGGTGTAATATTTAGGATTCTCAATTTATCTCTGCCTTCAATTGTAATTATGATTCACAACGAAAATTCAAACAATTTGTTGGCATGGTTTAACATTTTTTCCTTTTTTTTTTAAAGATAAGTAGTAGAGTCTAACAAAATCTGTTCTTGACATAATTATAAATATCCTATAAGAATGATTTCAAAGGGGACCAAAATAAAAAAATCAAACTCGATCCAAATAAAGCTAGTTGATTGGATGGTGGAGATTCAAGGAAAAAAACATATTTTTGTAATTAAAAAAAAATTGCACCCAATTAATCATGACATAAATAAAAAGCAATGGAGAAATCTACAAATAACAAATTTCACTAATTACCTCATGATTCACTAACTCTGCGGTTTGTGCAAATTTCACTAATCATCTACAAATAATTAATCACGCAATAACACTTTGATAACAAAGCCACAAACCTAAAATTAACTCCAATGCACACCAAGCGAGAAAGAGGGAGATAGCTAGAGAGAGAAAGATCTAGAGAGAGAACGAGAGAGCTAGAGAGAGAAGCAGCTAGAGAGAGAGAGAGAAATGCAGCGGGAAACACAGCAGTCATCTCTAGAGAGAGAGAGGGGCTAGTTGCGGGAAGGAATATTGAAGATCTGAGGTAACAATATATGTTACAAACACGTTAAAATTAAATATTGAAGAACTCAATAAAATGAGAAAAGAAAAATATACAGTAAAGCGTGACCGCAGCTCTTCTAGCTTTCTTTTATACACAGAAGAAAAAAAATGAACAGGACATAGAAAGATAGATGATAAACAGAAGAAGAGAAGTAAGAGAGAGAGAGAGAGAGAGAGAGAGAGAGATTACTCGGGGCTGCCGAACTCGAAGAGCTTGCCGCGGTTGGAGAAGATGATGAGAGCGATTTCAGCATCACAGAGAACAGAGAGTTCGTAGGCTTTCTTCATGATTCCATTCCTGCGCTTGGAGAAGGTTACCTGTCTGTTGATCTTGTTCTCTATGCGCTTCAGCTCTACTCTGCCCCTTCCCATCTCTCTCTCTCTATCTCTATCTCTCTCTCTCTATCTAGTTCTACTTCTTCCTCCTTAATTTCTAGCTTCCACACAACCTCTCTTACCTGCTCTTGTTGGTTCCAAAATAGGGAGGGGTTATATATTTATGGGAGTGGTTGAGATTTTAGGAGAATTTTTCCTTATATATTCTTGCTATATTTTTCCAATTTCCCAGTTTTTTTCCCCTGCTCCCATGGAGTTCCACTCTCAGTTAGCGACAACTTCTTCAATTTAAACGGGAAAGCTTCGGTCGATTCCCCGTAACACTTCCCCCCTTAGAAATCCTCCTACAAATGGCAATTTCAGCTTAAAAAGCCACCTTTCTCTCTCTCTCTCTCTCTCTCTCTCTCTCTCTCTCTCTCTCTCTCTCTCTCTCTCTCTCTCTCTCTCTCTCTCTCTCTCTCTTTCTCTCTCTCTCTCTATTTCTCTCTCTCTCTTTCTCAGAGAGGCAAAGTAAAGTTGAGCGGACCCATGTTTATTTAAGAGCTTCATGTTAGATGAAGATAATTGATAGAAGGATATTAATGAACATGCTATATCAGAATATTAATTATACCTACTGCATCCATTCTCTAATTACATAGAAAGAGATTAATTTAATCTATTAAATTAATAATATTATATAGGCAAAATTATTAAATCAGTCCCCAAATTTAGGCTATTTTTTTAAAAAAATGTGATGTTATGAGCACCTCTATTATGGCTATTTACACCCCAAGAATTAATATCACCCAATTAAGTAGTAAAAACACGCTTTAGGAGCACCCCAAAGTAAAAACTGAAGCCCTAGCCGCCCGACCCTTTTTTCTTCTCTCGTGATTCCCTCCCACAGCTCTGCTCTTCCGGCGATTGCGTCGCAAATCTCCCTTATCGCCGGCAAAATTATATGCAGGTTGGATCCACGCCCTCTGCTCCTTTGTTCTCATCTTCGAATTAATCAGGGGGCAAACCTGCAGTGGAGTCGGGCGGCAAACCTGCGCTGGTGGTTGCTGGCTGGAAGGCTTCGGGGAGGCGCTATAGCTAAGCTAATCTTCATCTTCGAAGGCTTTGGCTATGCCGGCGGAGGTATATGGCTGCTATTTTCGATCTCTTCTCCCTTTCTATGAAATATTATTGCATACATTTTGAATCGATAGAGGGGAAGGGATTTTTTGTTGGGATCTTTCGTTGCATTGGAAGGCTTCGGGGAGTCTTGGGAAGGGATTTCAATTAATTTTGTGTTGGAATGGATTTCGTCAAACCGGCAACAAAGTTAAAACCGAAGCTTAATATATCTTGATTATTGTTATTTAGAGATTTTGAAGTGGTGGTTGTATGAATACAGGCGTTGAAAATGTCATTGACACTAGATAAAGTACCCACTCTCTCACAAGTAGATGTTGGAAATCATTTTATAACAAACACAAATTTTCCGAGTAAAGAAAATTTAATAGAATGGATACGCACAGTGACTCTTCGTGTTGGGTTTGTTGCTATTATTCAGAGGGCCAATCCTCTAAATGATTGGCTGAAGCGTAGGGTAAAACTCGGTTGTGATAGATAGAGGGGGTTTCACTCGTGCAAATCAACAGAAGAAAGGCTATGTTAAGAAAAATTTACGGAAGATGAACTCCAAACGGTGCCGATGCCCATTTCTTCTACAGGGTCAGAAAGCCTCGGGATTAGATGAATGGACATTGGAGGTGAAATGTGGACAGCACAATCACGAGTTTGTACATCTAGAGACACACTCCAACACAGGAAGATTAAATCAAAGTGAGCAAAAGGTAGTTGAGGAGATGTTTGCAGCGGGTGTAAAGCATAGAAAAATATTGGTCACTCTTAAAAAAATAGATCCTTCCAACACAACTAGCATGAGGACTATTTATAATGAGAAATTTAAATTGTATAGGAAGGAGTTGGAGGGTGGGACTCCAATCCAGTTTTTTTACAAATGCATTGCTGATGCCGGATATGTTAGTTATAACACTATGAACAACGTAACACTACTAAAAGTTTGGAGAGTTTGTATTTTGCACATCCAACATCCATTCAACTGAGCAACTTATTTCCATATGTATTTCTCATGGACTGTACATATAAAACAAATCGCTATCGTTTACCACTTCTCTCTATAGTTGGATTGACATCCACCAATTTGACATTTTTTTTATTCATTTGCTTTTATATCTAATGAAACCGAAGCTAGTTATATATGGGCTCTCCAATGTTTTAAAGAAACGATTGATAAAAGTTGTCAACCGAATGTATTGGTTATAGACCGAGCGCTAGATTTCTTTAATGAATGCTATTAAAGTTGTGCTTTCTCAGTCCAAATTTATTTTATGTCATGTTCACATCAACCGCAACATTCTCGCATATTGCAAAAAATATTTCAAAAATGGAAAGGAATGCGAAGAATTTTTAAGTGAATGACAGCATTTAGTGAACTGTCAAACAGTGCATGATTACAATACAAGGTTCAATTCCATGTTAGCTGCGTACACTGAAAAATATCCAAATGTATTAAGTTATGTGTGGTGACAACATATGGTTCGAGCCACATAAGGAGTTATTTGTTTTTGCGTGGATGGACAAGCTTTTACATTTAGGTGATGGACATTGTGGATTCCGTGTTGTATATCTTGCATTACAAATGGGTGAAAATTGGATGCAAGTGAGAAAAGAACTCTATTCGGAACTACAACAACAATAACTTGTACACAAGCATGTTTGGAAGTGTAAGATTGCAAGAGTTATTGTCATCTCTCGATTGTTGTGTAGTGCCAGCTCCATTTGATAAATGGATGTCAATGTCAGACATGGGATTGGTGATTGCATCATGCTACAACATTGTAATGGTCCATTTTTCAAGATTTCAGTCTTTCGCATTCCTTCCATTGCATTTTGCGCCTCCACAAGTTAGAAAAATCATTTAAATGGATTTGTAAATGGAAATCACTTTATTCAATTGAAAATGGATGACCAATGCCCACTTCCACCCGTTATTTCTATGTCGGAAAGATATCATGAATCTATGGCGGAAGCATGGGATATACAATACATTTCGGGGTTTAGAGATATGCACTCCAACAAGCCTCCGTAAGGATTCATTAATTTAGCCGATCCATGAAGTCAAGGTATAAACATATTATTTTTCATTCTCTATATTCTATTATAATCGCATATTTACTGAAACTATGTAATTTTTTGTTCACATAGGTAGTATGAGCGGTGAAGATTTCGGTTTAAAATTTATAATGTTATCATAGAAGGTAAATTCTAAGTCATTTCTTATAATGTTATTTATATACGAAAAAAATTAGATATTAATTTGGTAATATTTTGTTGATGCGAATGGTGGAGATTTGGAAGATTTACATTCACTCGACTATGTTAACTTTAGATTTTGAAAGATTTACAGTCACTCGAACATGTTAATTTTTTGATTTTGAAGATTTACATTCCCTCGAACATGTTAACTTTTTGGAAAATTGTTGTATTTCTCTCATGAAAATTAAACAATGGATTTAAATTGAACAATATTTAATATTAATTATCTCTTCTTGCATATTTTTCATTTCATTAATTGGGGTGTCAATAAAAGATTGGACTACAAATAAAATTGGACTATAAATAACCAAAATAAGGGTGCTTATAACATCACTCAAAAAAGGATCTTAAACATTTTTAGCTGAAGTTGGTCCGAAAACATTGTTTGCACTGTGAAATTAGTGATAGTAATTAAAAATGCACCCAATTAGAAGGATAGACAGACTTTAATTAGATGAACTCGCTAAGAATATTATAGCTAGCAAGTGTATCGATCCATGTTAGATATAGTTTTTTGATCTTCCTATGTTCACGTCGCTTGCTTCTATTTGTTTCAGATGTACGTGTGTTCTCTTCGGCTTTGGACGACTATTGGGCTTACCGGTCGCTTTGTGATTCTGCTGTATGTTTTCAGTTTTTCTGATGTATTTTTTTTTCTAACCCAGACGTCGTTTGTGCGCGTGTACCTATAGGATCTTCTTTGTGTGTGGGTAGGAGAAGAGGTAAATGTAATCGATATCTTGGGTAGTTTTCGTGGGTAGTGGTGGCTGGCCCATTTGTTAGGTGTTGTAACATTTTCTCAAAATGAAATAAAACATATCCTTTAATAAATAAATAAAAAGTATACATATTTTCTCTTAAGTAGAAGAGAATAATTTAATCTATTAAATCATTAAATTATTAGATCAATCCCCAAATTTAGGCTATTTTTTAGCTGAAATTGCCCCAAAAACATTGTTTATGATATGAAATTAGTGATAGTAAGAATGCACTCAATTAGAAAGATAGACAGGCTTTAAGAAGTGAGGGTTTTACTTAGCATAATATCTTCTTAATCACTGATGTGAAGTTACTACATTTAATAGAAGTGGTTAACAGATAGATAGTCTGGTTTTATTTTCAGGCGGCAGCGGCAGAACCTAAAGAGTTTCTTCATCATTTTCGTGGAAAATGATATCGAAGAATGAAATGATATCGAAGCTCAATATGTTTGCTTTTGTGGTGAAATACTATATTTTGTGATAGCGCAATGACGGATTGATTGTCACAGTTGATTAGGGTTGGTTTATCCTATTTTTCTTTTCCCCAAGTTCTCCTTTGAAGCGATGAAGTCAAGCAGCTTCACAAGCGTTGAAGTCAAGCGTTGAAGTCAAGCAACTTCACCCTCACCCATGTCAACCATAGGGTTGAGTTGAAGTGATGTGAGGGGAGGCGAGTGGAAGTGTGCATGGGGGCGAGTGGAGCAGGGTGTGCTGACGAGTGGAAGTGTGAGGGAGTGTAGCTGGCGAGTGGGCCTTGTGCTCCCAGGCGAGTGGAGGAAGCTTGGAGTTGGCCTTGACGAGTGGGCATAGGCGAGTGGAGGAATCTGCCTCTTGTAGGTGGCGAGTAGAGGCCTTGCCGAGTGGAGAGAGGGGGATGCCGAGTGGAGCATGGAGGGTTGCCGAGTGGGGCTGCTGCCATGTGTTGTTGGCAAGTGCACCATGGAAGAGGGGGCTGCCATGTGTGTTGGCGAGTGGGTTTTGTGTGAGTGGCGAGTGGATGAAGTGAAGGTGCGAGTGAAGTGCATGCATTTGTATGTTGCCGAGTGGGGGTGTTGGGAGATTGGCGAGTGCAAAGTTGGCAAGTGAGATGTGGCTGGCGAGTGGGTATGCCGAGTGGGGTCTGGGGTCTTGCCGAGTGGGTGTTTGCGTGTGGTGTGCATGCATGCACGAGTGTACCCCCCCCCCCCCCCCCCCCCTTTCTCTAGCCTATTTTTTGTGGTTGCCTATAAATACCCCCCCCCCCCTAGTAGAAAAGCAAATGTTAATGCGAAGAGAGAGATTCAAGAGAGAGAGAGAGAGAGGGAGAGTAGAGGTGAAAGAGAAGAGAAGAGTTGAGAGAGTGAGAGTGTGCCTACACCCCAGGAGACCCCAATCGATACCTCGGCGAGAGGTGGAGAGTGCAGAGTGCACTGTGAAGGGGAGAGTGGAGAAGCGGACCTTGTCCGCGACAAGTTGTTTTTTTTATATATCATTCAGCTGACGTGAAACAAGGTGGATGAACCTTGTAGTCAGCTTCTCCTTATTGTAATTCAATTGCCTAGTATAAAGAGTTCTTCGTTGTTTGTTCATCGTTGGTTCCTTGTGACTGGTAGCATTCAAAAATTTAACATGGTATCAGAGGCAGGTTGCTGAAGCGGCGCGTGCTATCAAGGTCCAAGGTTGACAATCAAGATGGACGGCGGAGGAGGTTATGCGAGAGGACTAGGCATTGAGCTGCTCACCCAGACCAACTACAAGAAGTGGAAGTCATGCATGGAGAGCTACCTGCTTGGAGAGGACCTATAGGAGGTCGTTGGAGGAGAAGAGCAGGCAGAAGTGTTTCCAATTGATGACAATGGTCTAGCTGTGAGAGCGTGGAGGAAGACCAACGTCAAGGCGGAGTTCACCTTGAAGAGAGCTATCTCTCCTGACTTGTTCAACCACATCATGGGGTGCAAGTCAGCGTCAGAGATCTGAAGTGTCCTTGATGGGCTATTCAACAAGAAGAACGTAGCGCGGCTACAGTTCCTGGAGAATGAGTTGGCGCGGTCCACTCAGGGAGAGTTGTCGATATCCACCTTCTTCTTGAAGGTGAAGAACTTATGTGCAGAGATCTCGGCCTTGGATCCTGATGAGCCGATCTCTGAGGCGAAGCTGAAGAGACACATACTCCGAGGTCTGCGGAAGGAGTATGTTCCGTTTATCACGTTTGTGCAAGGATGGGCTACTCAGCCCACCTTATTGGAGCTAGAGAACCTGCTGTCGTCACAGGAGAGCTTGGCGAAGCAGATGGCAGGAGTGTCTATCTCAGGGGGAGATAGCGAGGCGTTGTTCTCATGCAAGAAGAAGCCTTGGGACAAGAAGAAGAACTCCGGAGATGGACCTTCAACGTCCTCTCAGGGAGTTAGAGAGAACTTCCTCCCTCCTTATGACCAGAGGGGGAGACCCCTGTGCTTTGCCTGCAAGAAGTACGGGCACATGGCTAAGGAGTGCCGGTCTAATCTCAAGGTCGGTCATGTTGCTGAGAGAGGTGGAGACCATCAGAGAGGTGGAGACCATCGAAGAGGTGGAGGAAGAGGTGGAGGAAGAGGTGGAGGTCACCAGGGTGGTAAAGGCGGAGACAACTGCTTCCTGGCTGAGATGACGGCAACGTCGGTCGATGCCTTAGCCTCCGTCAGCTTTGAGAACGACTGGATAGTGGACTCCGGTTGCGGGCACCATCTCACTGGAGATGTGTCAAAGTTTGCCTCCTTGAAGGCATATGGTGGAACTGATGCTATCATCACGGTGGATGATACGGTGCATCCAGTTGAGAAGGAAGGGATGGTATCTCTGGGAAGTGAAGAGAAGCCCGTGACACTGAAGAGTGTGTATCACGTGCCGGGCATGAAGAAGAACCTCTTCTCGGTTGCGAATGCAGTGGATGCAGGTTACCACGTGTTGTTCGGACCGAAGGAGGTGAAGTTCCTGAAGAACCTGTCTTCAGTTGATGCTGATGTCACGCTCACCGGGAGAAGGGTGAAGGACTTGTATGTTTTGTCTGCAAGTGACTATGTGGACAAGCTGAAGACAAACGACAGCGCAGCGATCTGGCATGAGAGGCTAGGTCACGTGGGGATGGACAAGTTGAAGATGATAGCGGCGAAGGGTCTGGTGTCTGGCCTGCCCAATATCTCTTCTTGCGGCGACGGTCATGTGTGTGAGGGATGTCAGTTTGGCAAGTCACATCGACTTCCATTTGATAAGTCGGAGACCAGGTGTAGGGCGCCCCTTGAGTGCGTACACGCTGATGTGATGGGACCGTGCGCCACCCTGATGTATGGAGGAAACAAGTATACGCTGGTCTTGGTGGATGACTACACCCGCTACACGTGGGTGTACTTCATGAGGGAGAAGGCGGAAGTGTTTGAGAAGTTCCAGGAGTGGAAGGAACTGGTGGAGGGGAGGCTGAACCTGCGGGTGAAGAAGTTGAGAAGTGACAACGGGGGAGAGTTTACCTCTAACGCTTTCAACTCTTTCTGCAGGAAATTCGGCATCCGACGAGAGCTCTCTTGCGCCCACACCCCTCAGCAAAATGGGGTCGCAGAGAGGAAGATCCGCCATCTGGTGGAGATTACCAGGAGTTGGCTACATGCCAAGGGGATTCCCAAAGCCTTATGGGCAGAGGGAATGGCGTGTGCCACCCATGTGATCAACCGGCTACCTCTGAGTCCTAACAGGATGGTGTCTCCGCACCAGCTCATGTTCGGGGAGAAGCCAGATGTGAGTCACATGAGGGTGTTTGGCTCTACCTGCTTCGTGCACGTTCCATAGGCCGAGAGAACTAAGTTGGAGCCGAAAGCGAGGAAGTGTGTCTTCATCGGCTACGACGAGAGGAAGAAAGGGTGGAAGTTCATGAACCCGCAGACCCACAAGTTCGTCGTCTCGCGCGACGTAGTGTTTGACGAACTGATCTCGTATCAGGGAGTCTCTTCCGTGGTGCTGCCGGAGAGTGGAGAATCAAGCAGGAGAGAAGAGAGAGTCGATGTGGACTCTATGCTGGAGTTGGAGGTTTCTCCAAGTGCCCCATCGCCATCTAGCTCAGGGGGAGCTTCTGGCTCAGGGGGAGCTTCGAGCTCTAGAAGCAGGGAAAGCACTGCTCCTAGAGGAGGTCAGAGAGGAGCTGGAGAGGAGGAGTCTACCGGAGCGGTAGAGAGTGGCCAAGCCTTGAGGAGGTCAAAGCGGACCATCGTCCCGCCTGCTCGCTATAAGGAGGGGAACTTTGTAAGTCTGGTCTCTTGCTTCTTCGCAGGACCACTCGACGAGAGGGAACCTGCCCGCTTTGAAGATGTTGTAGGCACCAAGGAGTGAGACGTGGCCATGGATGAGGAGATGGAGGCCCTGAAGAAGAATGAGACATGGGACCTTGTTCCCATGGTGGAGGGCATCAAGCCTGTCACCTGAAAGTGGGTGTACAAGGTGAAGAAGAGGGCTGACGGAGA
Organism: Dactylorhiza incarnata; assembly: GCA_033032865.1. Lineage (NCBI taxonomy): Eukaryota > Viridiplantae > Streptophyta > Magnoliopsida > Asparagales > Orchidaceae > Dactylorhiza > Dactylorhiza incarnata. The sequence continues at coordinate 3,010,614 of JAWHQI010000279.1, read as the reverse complement.
AGTAGAGCGGTACAAGGCGAGGCTTGTCGCTCGAGGTTTCTCCCAAACCTATGGAGAGGACTACGAGGAGATGTTCAGTCCTGTGGCGAAGATGACGTCGGTGAGGACGGTCATTGCCCTAGCAGCGTGCATAGGGTGGAAGTTGTGGCAGCTGGATGTGAAGAACGCGTTCCTATACAGAGAGATAGACAAGGACATATTCATGGTGCAACCACCTGGATACGTGTCCAAGTCTCAGTCGCGTCACGTCTGCAAGCTGAAGAAGGCCCTCTATGGGTTGAAATAGGCGTCGAGAGCCTGGTATGGGAAGATTGCAGAGTATCTGCAGTTCTGTGGTTACGATGCCTCAGACTCAGACTCTAGCATGTTTGTGAAGAAGAGTGGAGATCTTCACGTGTTGGTGCTGCTGTACGTCGACGACATGATCGTGACTGGGAACAACAGTGAAGAGGTCGCGGCGCTGAGACAGCAGCTAGCCATCCGGTTTGAGATGAAGGATCTTGGTGAACTGCACCATTTCCTTGGACTTCAAGTGGAGAAGAGAAGTGGCGGGCTGCTCGTGACCCAGAAGGCGTATGCCGAGAAGATCGTCGAGAGGTTCGGCATGAAGGAGGGCAAGAGCAGCTCCGTTCCACTGGAGGTTGGGCTGAAGCTTCGGAAGGAAGAAGGGAGGATTCTTCCTGATATGAAGACCTTCCGGGCACTAGTGGGGAGCCTTATCTACCTGACCATCACAAGGCCGGACATCGCCTTTACTGTCGGCCGAGTGAGTCGGTACATGCAGAAGCCGCGGGAGCCTCATCTGGAGGCAGCCAAGGGGATACTGAAGTATGTGAAGGGCACCCTGGAGATGGGGTTGTTCTATAGAGGGATGACCGACTTCAAGCTGCATGGCTACACAGATGCAGATTACGCAGGTGACGCTGATGACCGCAAGTCGACATCAGGTTACATGTTCATGTGTGGAGCCACTGCCATCTCGTGGTGCAGCAACAAGCAGGACTCCATTTCCCTCTCCACCACTGAGGCTGAGAACAAGGCGTCGTCCTTAGCAGCTCAGGAGTATGTCTGGCTGAGGAGGCTGGTGGAAGACGTGGATGAGAAGGTCAGCGGACCTACTGTGCTGCGTGGCGACAACGAGAGCGCTCTGAAGCTGGCAACCAACCCAGTTTGTCACGCAAGGACAAAGCACATAGAGATCGAGCACCACTTCATTCGAGAGAAGGTGTTGGGTGGCTCGCTTGCGGTGGAGCACGTGCGGAGTGAAGAGAACCTGGCAGACATCTTCACAAAGCCCCTATCTGCGGGACCGTTCAAGAAACTTCGCGCTTGCCTTGGAGTTGTCCCTGAAGCTCACTTAAAGGGGGAGTGTTGAAGTTGAAGTGATGTGAGGGGAGGCGAGTGGAAGTGTGCATGGGGGCGAGTGGAGCAGGGTGTGCTGGCGAGTGGAAGTGTGAGGGAGTGTAGCTGGCGAGTGGGCCTTGTGCTCCCAGGCGAGTGGAGGAACCTTGGAGTTGGCCTTGACGAGTGGGCATAGGCGAGTGGAGGAAGCTGCCTCTTGTAGGTGGCGAGTAGAGGCCTTGCCGAGTGGAGAGAGGGGGGATGTCGAGTGGAGCATGGAGGGTTGCCGAGTGGGGCTGCTGCCATGTGTTGTTGGCGAGTGCACCATGGAAGAGGGGGCTGCCATGTGTGTTGGCGAGTGGGTTTTGTGTGAGTGGCGAGTCGATGAAGTGAAGGTGCGAGTGAAGTGCATGCATTTGTATGTTGCTGAGTGGGGGTGTTGGGAGATTGGCGAGTGCAAAGTTGGCAAGTGAGACGTGGCTGGCGAGTGGGTTTGCCGAGTGGGGTCTGGGGTCTTGCCGAGTGGGTGTTTGCGTGTGGTGTGCATGCATGCACGAGTGTACCCCCCCCCCCCCCCCCCCTTTCTCTAGCCTATTTTTTGTGGTTGCCTATAAATACCCCCCCCCCCCCCCCTAGTAGAGAAGCAAATGCTAATGCGAAGAGAGAGATTCAAGAGAGAGAGAGAGAGTAGAGGTGAAAGAGAAGAGAAGAGTTGAGAGAGTGAGAGTGTGCCTACACCCCAGGAGACCCCAATCGATACCTCGGCGAGAGGTGGAGAGTGCACTGTGAAGGGGAGAGTGGAGAAGCGGACCTTGTCCGCGACAAGTTGTTTTTTTATATATCATTCAGCTGACGTGAATCAAGGTGGATGAACCTTGTAGTCAGCTTCTCCTTGTTGTAATTCAATTGCCTAGTATACGTTGTTTGTTCATCGTTGGTTCCTTGTGACTGGTAGCATTCAAAAATTTAACACTCGTGAAACTCCACACAATTAAGGTTCCGACATTAGAATTTCACCTTTTAAACCAGTGAAGTTATTCCTACTCATCATAACTCATAACGGGGCCCTACAATAGACTCATATCAAGCTCTATGCGAGATTTCGATGTTGGGGATTATACAATTTAAGTTGATGAATTCAATATGACTACTCAAACCAATAATGAGTTTCCACCATGATAAGCCGTTTGAATATTTATTAATTTAAGATTATATTAATTTATGATCTTGCATTTTGAGAGAGAGAGGGAGAGATCTAGAAAGAGAGAGAGAGAGAGAGACTTAAGAAGAGGGATTAAAGGAAACCAATGTTTATATTTGGTGATTACAAGTAAGAATCTTAAACACAAATCTCATATTTGTCTTGTTCCTATTTATGTGCTCACGATCAAACGTCGGTCATCGTACTCATCACAAATGTACATATTCCCTTTTTTATATATAGAATTAATTACATTAAAAGGGTAGCCTGGTGCACAAAGCATCCCCGTGCAGCGAGGGTCCGGGGAAGGGTCCCACCATAAAGGTGAAATGTAGGCAAACTTTATCCCGTATTTTTGCAAGCAGCTGCTTCCAAGACTCGAACCCGTGACCTCAAGGTCAAACGGCGACACCGTAATTAATTACATTAAATAATTTTAATTTTTTAATGTTTTATTTGTGCACATTAATTAGCCCTGAACAAAGCCCGATCGGGCCGGCCTGGACCGGGCCCGATCGGGCTTTTTCATGGATCGGGCCGGGCCGGCCCGGTCCCCCCCTGGAATCGGGCCGGCCCGGGCCGGGCAGGCAGCATTGATATGCTGCCTGCTCCGGCCCTTCAGGCCGGGCCGGGCAGGACCGGGCCGGTCTCGGGCCCGATCCGGGCCGGCCCGGTTTTTTATTTTTTAAATTAAATTATAAATTTTTTAATTTTTTATTTTTATAAATAATAAATAATAACATTCTGAACCAATAATATTGAACAATTTGGAATAAAAATTTTTATTAATATTGAAAATTTGGAACAAAAAATTTAAAATATTACAAAATTTAAGTCATACATTTGTACAAAATACAAAATTGAAAATACAAACCTATAAAAGCTATGATTCTTATAAAATTTAATTAAAAAATTTACATATTTTAAAAAAAGTACATTTAGATTGGACTGCGGATTTAATCATCCTGTAGATTCAAGTTCAACGCGTCCATTTCGTCTTCTATCTCCTCCGAGCTATCCTCCAAAGCTGTTATGTGTTGCTTCCTCTTTACGCTGTCCAAGTAGTCCTTGTAGCATATGCAAACCTCCAGCGAATCTTCGTTAAGCCGGCTCCTCCGCTCGTTCAAAACCCTGCCACTAAGAGAAAAAGCGGACTCCGAAGCTACTGTACTAGCTTGGACAGTTAATAAATCACGGGCCATACAGGCCAAAACAGGATAGGTATTAGCTTTACCTTTCCACCAATTTAAGATATCGAAGTTTTCGATCTCGTCCGAACTCATAAAATCGCTAAATTGAGTTTTTGTGTATAATCCTAATTCATCTAAACTACCAGATGTGCGCGCTTTTTTCCTAGAAGCTAAATCTAAAATTTTATTTTTAAGACTATCCTTCGTTTTGGGTTGCGTTATTTCTTCGCGGGGTCGTGACCCGTATAAGTTATTGTAATAATTATAACTTTGCGTAAAAAAATTAGTAAAACTTGTACTACTAACGGGGTCATCCTCATCATAATTTATATTTAAGGTTAGATTAGTATTGATTTCGTCGATCAAATTTTCTACACCTTCTACGTTAAGTAGCGGATTTAAAGCGGCGGCGCACGAAAATATAGGCGGTATTTCTCTATAATATTTTAAAAAAATTTCTTCCATTACTTTAATTAAAGGAGCCCAACCTTGGTGTTTTCTATAATAACTAAATCTTTCTGTGATATGTACGAAATGTTCAATCACTAATGCGCTCGTTGGATAATACACTCCAGATAAAGTAACGGTGGTCCTATAAAAATACTTTAGTAAATCTACATAATATTCTATTATGGTCCAATCAGTTTCACCTAAACCGTGTTCAATATTAAGTAAACTATAATATTCCATTAGAAGATCTTTTTGTAGAAGGGCTCTTTTTAACATTTTATACGTTGAGTTCCATCTAATAGGCATATCTAATTGTGGTTTCAAATATTTCTGATTTTGTGCTTTACAAAATTTTCTAAAATCTTGAGCTCGTTGTTTAGTACAATAAATAGCTTTTAACATGTCGCGAATTTTATTAATATATGATGACATTGCCTTTAAACTATCCTGTACCACTAAATTTAGGACGTGACAAACACATCTAGTATGAAAAAACGCGCCGTTGAGAAATGGTTTTAAATCTCGTTTTAACAATTCAATTGCGGCGCCATTATTGGAGGCGTTATCAAGAGAAAAACTAAGTATTTTATCGTTAATTTTAAATTCCCGCGCACATTTCATAATAACCTTATATAAAGCTATAGCCGTGTGCGGGAATTCAAAACCCGTAAAACATATTACGCGTTTATTTAGCTCCCACGAAATGGGATCAATCCAATGACAAGTGATGCAAAGATAAGCTAATCCTAAACTTAAATTACTCGTCCAAACGTCGCTCGTTAGACTCACACGTCCTTCGAAATTTTCAAAATAAGTAATTAATTCTTGTTTTGCTTCTAAATATAACCTAATCATGTCGCGCCTTAAAGTAATTCTACTAACCTTTTGGTATTTGGGCTGAAGCCCCCCATGTATGTACTCTGTGCCGTCGTCATTGTCGAAGACGCTGAATGGCAGCCCACGTTTGATGACGAACTTCGCCTGCATCTCTCGCTGTCGCATTTGATCGTACGTCCAAATCTGTCCTGCTCCAGAAATTTGAGCTTGACTTGACTCGGGAGGAGCTTGTTTCGACTCGCAAGATTTTTGGTGTCTAACGAGCGTCGAGTTGCCGCTGATGGATAGCAACTTCGAGCACATCTTGCAGCGCGCTTTTCTTTCGGTGCCGACTTGGACCATGTCGAAATGCTCCCAAATACCCGCTCTACGATTGTGCTCCACCACCGAAGCCGTACTTTGGGAAGACGAAGCTGGAGTTGTGGAGGACGACGCCATTGGGAGAGCTAAGAGAGAGAGAGAGAGAGAGAGAGAGAGAGATGAGGTGTGAGAAAAGAGAGAGGGGAGGGGGGGTATTTATAGGATTTTTTAGTTTTTTTTTAATTAAAATAATAATAATAATAATAATAATATAATATATATTATTATATATTAATATATATAATATATTAAAATGGCAGCCAACGGCTCTAAGAGCCGTTGGCTGCCTTCATGGCAGCATGGCTGCCACATGGCAGCCATGCTGCCATGATATGAGCCTAACGGCTCTAATAAGAGCCGTTAGGCTCATAATCGGGCTAGCCTGAGATCGGTTCGGGCTTTGCCCGGCCCGGTCTCGGGCTAGCCCGAGACCGGTTCGGGCTTTGCCCGGCCCGGTCTCGGGCTAGCCCGATTATCGGGCTTTACCCGGCCCGGACCGGGCCGGGTAGTCCGGCCAAACCGGGGCCCTTTTAGGGCCCCGGGTAAGAGCTCGGCCCGGTTCGGGCCTGAACCGGGCCGGGCTTGACCGGGCCTTGACCGGGCCGGGCTCAGGCCGGCCCGTCAGGCCCGGTTTTTTTGTTCAGGACTAACATTAATTCAATCAATATTTAATTATTTTATATCAGTGAGATTATATAAGGTATTTATTTATTTTGTAGGCGCAACTAGCTAGTTGTAGTGATTAAGCGTGAATTTGGTATATATAGCGTCTAGAAATTCAAAAATAATATATTATTGCCAGCTGGCTCCTTCTTCTACGCTGCTCCACCTACGTGGCAGCGGCTGAAGAAAAGAAGTCAACGTCGGCGTGTCCATGCCGTCCTTGTTTTCCGGCGGCCTAAACGCCGTGGCAGCTGTCACGTCACCGACTCTATCCGGTTATCATCGGATTGGCCGGCCCGAAACGCAGCTAGATACTCAGTTGGGGAATTTGTTCAATATGAAAATTACCAAAATGACTCCTGTCACATATTAGGCGGTCCTCTATCCCGCAGGAACAGCTTTGTATCTTCGCCGGATCATGAATTAATTTTGTTTTTATACAATTTAAGAAGGGCGTTGTTATTAGCACTGCGCTTTTGTCTATTAGCATTCAAAATTTTAAAATTTTATAGCTTATTAGCACTCACTTTTGTCTATTAGCACTCAAAAATTTAAAATTTTAGGGTGTTATTTTTAATAGCTGCAAGCAGCCCTTTCCCCTTAGATTCATGCCCATACACATCTCCTCTCACAGAAATGACGCCGTTGGAGTCGGCGGCGATGACAATGGTGTTGGCGGCGGTGAAGATGGCGTTGGCGGAAGCGACGATGACGTTGGAGTTGGAGGCGACGGCGTTGACGTTGGCGGCGGCGACGATGGTGTTGGTGGAGGCGACGATGGCGTTGGCGGAGGCGACGATGGCGTTGGAGTTGGTGGCGACGACGATGGCGTTGGCGGAGGCGACGATGGCGTTGGAGTTGGTGGCGACGACGATGGCCTTGGCGGCGACGACGATGGCGTTGCCGGAGGCGACAATGATGTTGGAGTTGGTGTCAGCGACGATGATGTTGGCGGCGACGACAATGGCGTTGGCGGCGACGACGATGGCATTGCCGGAGGCGACGATGATGTTGGAGTTGGTGTCAGCGACGATGATGTTGGCGGCGGCGACGATGACGTTGGAGTTGGCGGCGTCGACAATGGCGTTTTTGCGGCGACGATGCGTTGGCGGCGGCGACGATGGCATTGGCGGCAGCGACGATGGCGTTGGCGGCGGCGGCGATGGCGTTGGCGGCGGCGACGATGGCGTTGACGGAGGCGACGATGGCGTTGGAGTTGGCGGCGTCGACGAAGGCGTTGGCGGCGGCGACGAGAGTCCAACATGCTTGAGCATATACATATTTAAACTTCTTGTACGTATTGTAAAATTATTGGGTATGCAACAATATTTATATGACCTATAATAATATTTTGGGTATCCAAGGAAAGTGGAGCAAAGAATTGACAATCTATTTTTTGACATTTACTTTATAAAATGTGTTATCTTTTGAAGTGTTATTTTACAATAGTGAAAATGATATTTTTATTCTGTTAAAAAGAAATTGACAAAAAGTGCTAATAGTAATAGTGTTTTGCTAATAAACAGGTTGAGTGCGAATAGACAATCACTTAAAACAGCGTTTGCTAATAGCGACGAATGCAAATAGACAAAAGCGCAGTGCTTATAGCAGCACCCTTTAAAACAGAACAATGTTATACGCAAGCCTATTTTGGCTGCATGACCGCCAATTATTTCATGCAGGTCATGGATATATGCAGACCGTCAATTATTTCATGCAGGCCAAATTTAATATATGTAGGCCAATTATTTCATGCTCAAAATTAGTGTAGGGCGTTGTTTCCTGCAGCAGCTGGAATGCCTCCATTACCTGTTGAATTAGGAACATTTATCCAAAATTAAATTAGGAACGCCATATCGGAGATTGGTGGAAGAGATTTGCCGGAGTCAGTGTTATTTCTGAAGCCGACCTCTTCCTACTCCCAAAACGCAGGGATCTGACCGAAACGCCATATCACGGAGCTCTGGTTTGGCCATTTTCGGGGACACCATTTATGGGACTTGAACCGTCTAGGAAGATCGTCGTCATCGAAGATGGAGGTAGCTTTTATTTTGCCATTAAATCTGAAGCTTGATGTCTTAATACAGAGGAACCCCTTTAGATGTTAGTCGCAGGTGGAATCGCCGGCGGAGATGGTCGGCGGCGGAGGCGGGAGATGGTCGTCGGCGAAGGCGGGAGATGGTCGGCGGCGGAGGGGGCGGAGATGGTCGCTGGCGGCTGCGGAATCACGGCGACAAAGATGGACGCGGGCGGCGGCGGAGATGGTCGTCTGCGAAGGCGAGAGATGGTCGCCGGCGGAGGGGGCGGAGATGGTCGCGGGCGGCTGCGGAATCACGGCAACAAAGATGGACGCGGGCGGCGGCGGAGATGGTCGCCATCCATGGCCTGCATGTTGAAAAAAATAAAACAGGCCTGCGCATAACATTGCTCTTTAAAAAATCGCAATCTAAATATACTCCTTATTCCTAAGGCCGCAAGAATAAACCATATTCCATCAAAGATGTTAGAACCAATAGTAGACCACTTGTGACTGCGAGCGACAATGGAATTTCTCGTGAGGTCGCAACGGTACAACTGATACTACATTCTTCTTGTAGCTAGGCATCTTAGGGGTGCAAGTTGAGTTGATTGGCTCGTAAGCTCTCGAAGAGGGGGTTCAAAAAAAGGTTGACACGAGCTCGAGTCTGTGTGGAGCTCAACGAGCTCGAGCTAGATTACGAGCCGAGCTCGAGCTCACATATTGTTGTTCATCAGCTCGCAAGTCGGCTCGTGAGCTTTTTATTTATTTGTTTTAAAAAAAATATGAAGAAAATAAGGTTCATGAGTTGAAAAACTCGCGAGCAGCTCGAGTTCGTGAGCTCGAATTAAGCTCGAGCTAAATAAGTAGGCCTGGAGCTCGAGCTTCGAAATTTTGTCAAGCTCGACTCGTTTGCACCCCTAAGACATCGTGAGGTGAAAACAAAACTAATATATACTTCACTCGATATCCTCGTTGCATAGTATTTGACACTAATAATACTGCCGCTCACATTGTCTACAAAGAACGTACACGATCGATCGATCAATCAAGGATATTGCATTATATGTCGCGGCGCTCAGTACTCTTGATTAATTTGACGGTGTAATAGTAAACCTCCTCTTAAAAAGAAATATTTATAAAGGTTATGCCTACCGCCAAGAAAAAATTTTTGAAAATAAAAGTGGATGTAGTTCTTTAGTAGAGGTCTGGCATTCACGAATTAACGACGGTTCATGACCACCGCGTTCACGACTGCCACCATCGTATCAAACTGACCCTACAGAAACAAATTTTAGTTGATTATATTTTATATTGTTCATATTGCAGTTATCTAGTGTTGCTGCTTAATTAATTCATTTTATTATTAAATTTCTTTGTAATTTCGGATGCCATATATATGTAATTGTGTAATTATGATATTTTTATTAACTGTAATTAAATCCTATATATATTTAACTATAGTTTTATATAATTCCATAGGCATCAAATCATGACTTGATATGCGGTGTATAATTCCATAGGCATTAAATCCTATATATTTAACTATATTTTTTTATTGACTGTAATTAAATCCTATATATTTAACTATAGTTTTATATAATTTTTTTATATAATTCCATAGTTTTATATAATTCCATGGACAGCAAAATTATTAAGAAAAATGAACCTCTGAATATACATTAATTTACTCATTAATTACATGAGGAGATTACAATATAACTTTGTAATTTTGTTTTGTGATTGCTCATAATCAAAATCAGACCTCACAAGCAATATTGATGGATGCTAACTTTGTAACTTTGTACAAAAATACGTACGTACGTGTGGAACTTCATGGCCGCCCTCTCCAACTACCAATATTCAACATTTCATTAATGATGTTGAGCACAAAAAATCTGTCACAATTATTACCAAGAATGCGTCGGCGTCTTTTCAGTGCAATACTCTACCAACACCATCGATGATTTCCAACAAAATAGTTGGCCACCGCATCTCGTACGCTTTGACATTATTAGGGAGACCATGATCGGTCACGACGGTTCGTCAATAATGGCAGTAAATGTTATTATAAGAAGCATGGAGAAAAAATTGTGGAAAAGAATATTGAACAATACAAGAGCGCAAAAACACAACAAAAAAAAAGAACTCAAGAACTTATTCTAGTATTGGATGCTTACAAATATTATAGATTCATTTTCCTTTTATTTACATCATCTTTTATTAGCATCTTGGCCTACATCATATATATACATTCAAATAATATTACCTGAGAGCTTACATCATCATTCAATTCATTCATTCATTAATATGCCAACAATACAAAAATTAAGCTTTTGTTTCAAGAAATTAACATTAATGGTAACATGAAATAAGAACGCGTGTGATTAATAGGAGCTTTTGTAATAGAGAGCGTGTGGAACGAACGATATGATATTTCTCGTTATACAGTCACTCTCCACGGTTCTCCTCCTAACTCTTTTCTCATTCGTTCGCTAATTAGAATACACTAATAGAGAAGAATATAAATAAACTTTGTTAAGAATGCCGCGGCTTCAACAAGTACGTAAGAGATATCGAAAAATTTGTTGTTCGATGATACGAAAATGTATACTTCATCTATAGTAAAAAAAAAATACCAAAATTTTCTTACTGTCACAGCTGCCGCTACTGCTATTGAACATGATTCATTCAATCATGGCTGATATAAATTTGATGCTGGGTTCAATAAGGCATGTGGTCCCTAAGAATATTTATTCTAACAATTAAGTGAGGAATAATTAATTAAGTTCTGCATTTTTGTCAAACTCGAAGGAGAGAATTATTTTCAAAACATTCAATTAATCCTCTCAATGAATAGAAATAGTACTCTCAACCAAAAGAATATATTAACTACTCAAGGTCTTAGTTGTGTGGTCGTATATTAACTACCAATATTTTCTTACTGTCGTAATTTATTTGTTGCGGGTCGCTCAGTGCTCTTTTGATCCGGAGAATCGAGCCGTCTTAGCTTGAGAGTGAGTCAAGCGCGCAAACAGTTAAAAGAGAACCAACAGCGGAGACGGCGAGACTTAAACCAACAACGGATACGGCGAGACTTTTTACGTGAAAATTTTTTGGAAAGAGAATAAACTACGGGGTCGGTTCTGTGCCAACCAAATCCACTAACTTACTTGAGGTTACAAATGTTAGAATATTTGGAAGGGTGCATGTTCAATTGAAAATCACAGGCTTAAACTTAGGAATCTTCGCTTTGACGACGAACCAATCAAGTATCCATCGTTACTCATCAGAGTACGCCGTATGAATATCAAGTTCCATCCATCGTTACTCATCCGAGTACGCCGTATGAATATCAAGTTCCCTAGTGTGTGTGTGTGTGTGTGTGTGTGTGTGTGTGTGTGTGTGTGTGTGTGTGTGTGTGTGTGTGTGTGTGTCTGTGTGTGTGTGTGTCTGTGTGTGTGTCTGTGTGTGTGTCTGTCTCTCTCTGTCTCTCTCTCTGTCACCTCATCCTAAGAAACTTCATCCATTTTATGTTAAAAACTAGTTTTATGTTTTGTTGGCAGTCATAACCGTTATGCAAAACATACATTCTATAGCGGTGGCGTTTTAGTCCAAGCTCATCGGACCAAAAAAGTCGCGACAAACTAATGCTAAATTATTTTTATAATCATTGTTTATAAATTGTATCATCGTCATAATCAGCAAAATAGCTTCATCATAATTAGTATTTTTATTCAAAAGTATCTTCTTACACCTGAAATTTTAGGTACGTGTAACACACCGTGATCTGCAGTGTGGGATCAATTTCACCAGCACGATCCGCGATCCTACGGTCAAAATCTGCGTGAAGATATATAGGACCGTATTTTTTGAATTCAAATACGGCCGTATTTTTGCTTCGCACGATGGGTTGCAGGTGCCTAAAATTTGCTCTTTTATGGCATATATATATATCGTATACGTTATTTTACGCAAGAATTATATACAATTTTGAATTGCTGAGTTGCATTAGGAAACAATATCTAAATCGGACCGTACTTATTTAACTCCATCAGAACACATTTATATATTTCAAATCACAGTATTGATGGTCCTAAAACAAAGGAACCGTATTTTTTACTTAGAATATGAACTCTCTTCATTTGTCTTGGCACGTGTCTTCCACCGAAACTGCACTTGGCATTATTCGTGTAAATAAATAATGAAAGTTGTTAAAGGCACCGCAGTTTTGGCTAGTGGCACCGCAATTTCAATAAGTTATTACGCGCCTTTTGAAAATACGTCTTGTACATGCATTTTTAGGAAAAGTGTTCACAATAAAAATTGTAGATCTTGTCGAGATCTACAACTTTCGTGCTGAACATTTTTCCTAAAAATGCATGTACAATGCGTATTTCCAAAAATTTGATATAGTTACGCTCATGTTTCAACCAGGGCGGCAATCCATCTTCTGCGTGCATTTCTAGGAAAAGTGCATGTACAAGATGACATCTACAACTTTCATGTTAAACATTTTTCCAAAAAATGCATGTACAAGACGCATTTCCAAAAGGCGCGTAATAACTCTTAGAAATTGCGGTGCCACTAGCCAAAACTGTGGTGCCTTTAACAACTCCATAAATAATTGAGCAATTTCATTTACCAATTGATTTCTGCCCTTGTACACGTGTATGAGTATGAGCCCGTGCGGCCAATGACAGTATTCTGATCGTGACAATTTTTGGAGCACGCGATTGCAGTCTCAAGGGCGCGCATTGTGAGGAGGGAGAGATTTTTATATAATAAAATAAAAATTAAAGAGAGCAGGAGATTCTTATACTAGTATATAGATATGTATATGTATATCAAGCAATATTCAAATTTGTGATGTGACATTATCAAACCAATTAAATATGTTTGATTGCTTTTTTTAATCTTTTTTATTTAATCATTTGAGTTTTGCTATTTCAACCTCCTTTATTTTACTTATTATCCTATCAAATAATATTTAACAAGTATATGATTATTGGGAAAAAATAAGATAAAATTAAATGGATACAAAATTAAAATGTAAACATGCAACTAAAATAAATGTTAAACAATCAATTAATTAAATAATATAGATTAATAAAAATCTTTTTTAACTGGAGGAGATCTAACAATTGTTGTTGCTGGATTATGAGAGGATCAAAGTATTTGGCGATTGTTAACTGCAACCCGTATTTGGCTATCCGCACCCTAAAATTGTAAAAAACACTAATTATTTTTTTGTTTACCAGCAGCCCAGATTTTAAAACCCCAATAATTAATAATCTTCTTCTTCATAATGAAATTTCTCTTATTTTTATATGTAGTCGGTCATGTAGAAATCACATTCTACAAATTACGTTAGCAATAAAAACCCCAATAATTAATAATCTTCTTCTTCATATTAAAATTCGGGCTGCGGCAAGCCAAACATTAGGTAACGGTTAAATTTTTTTATATTTCTGGGTTGCGGTTAACATTGGGGTGCCACAAACCAAAATCGGTTTGCAGTTAACACTCGCCAAGCATTATAACCCATAATGGGATATTTATATTTCCTTGTTAATTACTGTTTAATAAACCTAGGACTAGAGAGTGCACTTTCAAACATAAGAGAAATAATATGATACGCAACACTTATATATTGCTCATCATACGGAAAGATCGTGTTCGTCTGATCTGCTATCCAACCTATTTATGATTTAGACTTTGGACGGTTGAAAATGTGTTATTTTTAGGTACTATATATATATGGCAGCATGCAGCATTGAGAGGTCACATCATGTCTACTTTAAATAATAATGTTTTTCAATTTATATTTATATATGTATAGCTACAGCAAGATTAGAGCATAGCTTCTCTTTCTTTCCTCAAGAGCATTTGTATGGTCACAGCTTAAAAAGTCATTATAGTGCATGTGGTATATATTTATGCCCCGGTTACGATGTGTTCCGACGATTATTTGATCGCCGTTTGATCGCAAGTTGTTGTGATGATTCTTCGTTCATCTCTGTGGCCTGGACAAGTCCTAACTTGAACCCTCTTGCACACTCTGCGTCGAAATCGGTCTCAATCAGGATGTTATTGTCCTATCCACCGTGACCTCACATGCTAAGCAGTCACCCAGAAAGACTAAAATCCATCAACCAGAGTCACAACGACTCTCGGCAATGGTAAGACCATCATCACTTTCCACTCGCAGGTCTAGGGTTGTCCTGCCAGCACTCAGGGCATTCCTAGAACGACTTTGTGCAAGTTGAGTTCAGTTATTTCGGTATTTGCGATTGCTGCTGCATTCGGGTTTGTTTGCTTTGACGGATTTCTTTTTTGTTAGGGTGGTGCATCGTGGCGATTGATTTGCGGATCTGCATTTTAGATGTAGGGGGTGTGCTTATATGCACTATTTTACCTTTTCGGGTTGGTCGCCAGACTAGGTTTTCCTTTTCTAGATGTATATGTTAAATGTGGGAAAGGTAGGTTAATTGCGAGGATTGGTAAATTGCGAGAAATGTATTTTGGATTTGTTTTTTTAGTAGACTTGATGCCGACCATCTGGTGTGCATTGTATCTTTTTTATGTATGCAATAAAAAATAAACTTTTAATTTAAAAAAAAAAGTGTCTGAGCTTGGAAACATAGCCTCTATGAGTCGCTTGATATTGGAGCAAGAAATTTTTGATAACATCCCATTATGAAATATTTGAATAGATAGGTTTACCGTAATGCTAGTACCATTGTGTATTGTCGCATTTTGATGATGTGTTTATGTTAAGTGTGAACTTCGATACTACCAATTTTTGGGTTTGTATAGTTAAGGTAATCCTAATTATATAGAATCATAATTGTTAGTTCAGCACGAGAGTTAGTCAAACTAGGCTAGAATATTGTAGAATTTGTGTTCAAGATAGTCATTTAGGAGGTTACATTTTTAAGAATTCATAAAATTATTTATTTGATGTATTGATTAGGATACCGTCTGTGTTGTGTGAGACGGGTTCTTCATAAGCGATCAAATTTATTGTACGGTTGAGACTGTAAGTGGTGTAAGACCAACATAGTGTGATGTTTTACATGGGTTGAAGTGCATAGTACGTATAAGGCAATGTGGAATCGTTGTGATTGTTTTATTGCAGCTCGATCGATCTGCATCATAGAGCTAGTATGTTGCTTTCAAACGGGCCCTCACAAACAATAGTACTAGTTATGGTAGCATAGCGTTACCTATCCTACTTTCATAATTGACTACATTATATGAGCGATGTCGGTCTGACACACACAAACTTGTGTTTGATATGTATTCTAATACTTTTGTATCAATGATTTGTAAGTTCATGATTGATGACTTGTTAATTTGGATATATGGAATTACAAGTTGGAAGCAATAATTATGGCTACTAATCTTGGAGCGAACTTAAATTTTATTAGACTTGATAGTAGTGGTCAATGGTAAGGTTTATGAATATGGGGAGGACTGTGTTCCAAGTGATGTGGTGGGCGGTGGAGATTTGGGTGTGACGCATGTCAATATATCAGAGACTACTCCTATAGTTCACAGCAATGAAAATAACACCATGAGGATCATTAAAGATAGCATTTCGGGAGTAAAGATCATTGATTCTAGCTTCTAGGGTAAAGCACAGATTACATAGGTTTAATTCTGCTCCGTGTCACACATCTCCTATTCTTGTTTAGTTAGCCGAGTCTACGTCAAATTGGGATGCTTAGCGAAGATGAGGAGGAGCGGCAAGTGGTTAACCGTGATATATCATAAGTGATCTTCTCCTCGACCCAACAGGCATACTCAAAGACCTGAGAAATCTCTTGATTTCTCTAGCGTTAATGATTCTGAGAAGTTCAAGATTTTGATATCATATTTATGTCTTTTTGTACGTAGTGAATTTCTTGCATTCGAGTCGCATGTGATGCCTCGGCAACTGACTTTGTATCGTTGTGGGGTTAATCATTTTATCAAATACCCTTCACTCATTGAATTAAATTGCACCCACATAAAACCAGCTTAATCGATCACATGATTCACATATATACACTTTAGCCACGATTAAAAATACAAATCAAAATTAATTAATAAATTTAAAATGAATAACTGAATAATAAATAATAATAAAAATCAAAAGCACGACATTTCAATATCTTCCATTACTGCACAAACAGGCTATAAAGGATAGACAACATGCCGCAGCAGCAAAAGAGGGCCACAAATTCAAAGCCAAAATAAATAAATAAATAAATAATGAAAATAATGTTATGAATCCTAAGAGTGGATAAAGGCAAAGGAAGCGGCAAAAGGTCCAATAATTTGGGAAGAATTATTGGATTTGACAGCGACAGCTACTCATCTGCCAGCCGTCAGTGTCAGCTAGGAAAAGTCGCTTTCAGCCTCCTCATTTATTGCCCTCACATGCGTCAACTCCACGTTTTAAGGCCTCGTTTTTTCATTTTTTATTTTTTAGATTTTATTTTTTTCATTTTTTATTTTTTATTTTTTATTTTTTTTATGGACTAACACAGACTCCATAAATTATTTCAGCCCTGGCCCCTTGGTACGAGGAATCTTCCTATTTATTTAAATTTATTATATATATATATAATAGGAAGGTTAATTGATATTTTGCACCGCAGAATATCATGTTTTTGACATATATATTGTATCTTGAATCTTTAAATTTGGCATATTGTACTCTCTAAATGTCTTTAAGTTTGCATTTTACACCATATGTTGAATTTTATGAGGTATTTTCGCGTTGCACCCTCCAAATACTTTCGTATTCTATCTTTTTTATACAATATTTTGAGTAAGACTAATGCTTGATCATGTAAAATAAACAAATTTTAGTAGATCTCAAAATTCGGACATGCAAAATTAATACCCCTCAAAATTCAGCATAGGATGCAAAATGCAAATTTAAAGGCATTTGAAGGGTGCAATGTGTCAACTTTAAAGATTCCTATTATCTCTCTCTCTCTCTCTCTCTCTCTCTCTCTCTCTATATATATATATATATATATATATATTTAATAGGAAGGTTATTTGATATTTTGCATCGCCGAATATCATGTTTTTGACATATATATTGCATCTTAAATCATTAAATTTGGCTTATATATTACACTCTCTAAATAAATACCTTTAAACTGGGATTTTACACTCTAGGTTGAATTTATGAGGTATTTTCACATTACACCCTAGGTCCAAATACTTTACTATTCTGTCTTTTTTATACAATTTTTTTAGTAAATCTAATGTTTGATCATGTAAATTAAACAAAATTTTGTAGATCTAGAAATTCGGGCGCGCAAAAAATATCCCTCCAAATTTAGCATGGGGTGCAAAATGCAAATTTAATGGCATTTGAATGGTGCAATGTGTCAACCGCATGATATTCAGGAGGTACAAAGTATCAATTACTTACCCTAATAGGAGCATGTAGCTCCGCATGCGCTTAGTGTAAAATATTCAGGCATGCAAAATTAATACCCCTCAAAATTCACCATAGGGTGCAAAATGCAAATTTAAAGGCATTTGAAGAGTGCAATGTGTCGACTTTAAAGATTCCTAATATATATATATATATATATATATATATATATAATAGGAAGGTTAATTGATATTTTGCATCGCCGAATATCATGTTTTTGACATATATATTGCATCTTAAATCATTAAATTTGGCTTATATATTACACTCTCTAAATAAATACCTTTAAACTGGGATTTTACACTCTAGGTTGAATTTTATGAGGTATTTTCACATTGCACCCTAGGTCCAAATACTTTACTATTCTGTCCTTTTTATACAATTTTTTTAGTAAATCTAATGTTTGATCATGTAAATTAAACAAATTTTTGTAGATCTAGAAATTCGGGCGCGCAAAAAATATCCCTCCAAATTTAGCATGGGGTGCAAAATGCAAATTTAATGGCATTTGAATGGTGCAATGTGTCAACCGCATGATATTCAGGAGGTACAAAGTATCAATTACTTACCCTAATAGGAGCATGTAGCTCCGCATGCGCTTAGTGTAAAATATTCAGGCATGCAAAATTAATACCCCTCAAAATTCAGCATAGGGTGCAAAATGCAAATTTAAAGGCATTTGAAGAGTGCAATGTGTCGACTTTAAAGATTCCTAATATATATATATATATATATATATATATATATATATATATATATATATATAATAGGAAGGTTAATTGATATTTTGCATCGCCGAATATCATGTTTTTGACATATATATTGCATCTTAAATCATTAAATTTGGCTTATATATTACACTCTAAATAAATACCTTTAAAATGGGATTTTACACTCTAGGTTGAATTTTATGAGGTATTTTCACATTGCACCCTAGGTCCAAATACTTTACTATTCTGTCTTTTTTATACAATTTTTTAGTAAATCTAATGTTTGATCATGTAAATTAAACAATTTTTGTAGATCTCAAAATTCGGGCGCGCAAAAAATATCCCTCCAAATTTAGCATGGGGTGCAAAATGCAAATTTAATGGCATTTGAATGGTGCAATGTGTCAACCGCATGATATTCAGGAGGTACAAAATATCAATTACTTACCCTAATAGGAACATGTAGCTCCGCATGTGCTTAGTGTAAAATATTCAGGCATGCAAAATTAATACCCCTCAAAATTCAGCATAGGGTGCAAAATGCAAATTTAAAGGCATTTGAAGAGTGCAATGTATCGACTTTAAAGATTCCTAATATATATATATATATATAATAGGAAGGTTAATTGACATTTTGCATCGCCGAATATCATGTTTTTGACATTTATATTGCATCTTAAATCATTAAATTTGGCTTATATATTACACTCTCTAAATAAATACCTTTAAACTGGGATTTTACACTCTAGGTTGAATTTTATGAGGTATTTTCACATTGCACCCTAGGTCCAAATACTTTACTATTATGTCCTTTTTATACAATTTTTTTAGTAAATCTAATGTTTGATCATGTAAATTAAACAAATTTTTGTAGATCTAGAAATTCGGGCGCGCAAAAAATATCCCTCCAAATTTAGCATGGGGTGCAAAATGCAAATTTAATGGCATTTGAATGGTGCAATGTGTCAACCGCATGATATTCAGGAGGTACAAAGTATCAATTACTTACCCTAATAGGAGCATGTAGCTCCGCATGCGCTTAGTGTAAAATATTCAGGCATGCAAAATTAATACCCCTCAAAATTCAGCATAGGGTGCAAAATGCAAATTTAAAGGCATTTGAAGAGTGCAATGTGTCGACTTTAAAGATTCCTAATATATATATATATATATATATATATAATAGGAAGGTTAATTGATATTTTGCATCGCCGAATATCATGTTTTTGACATATATATTGCATCTTAAATCATTAAATTTGGCTTATATATTACACTCTAAATAAATACCTTTAAAATGGGATTTTACACTCTAGGTTGAATTTTATGAGGTATTTTCACATTGCACCCTAGGTCCAAATACTTTACTATTCTGTCTTTTTTATACAATTTTTTTAGTAAATCTAATGTTTGATCATGTAAATTAAACAAATTTTTGTAGATCTCAAAATTCGGGCGCGCAAAAAATATCCCTCCAAATTTAGCATGGGGTGCAAAATGCAAATTTAATGGCATTTGAATGGTGCAATGTGTCAACCGCATGATATTCAGGAGGTACAAAATATCAATTACTTACCCTAATAGGAACATGTAGCTCCGCATGTGCTTAGTGTAAAATATTCAGGCATGCAAAATTAATACCCCTCAAAATTCAGCATAGGGTGCAAAATGCAAATTTAAAGGCATTTGAAGAGTGCAATGTATCGACTTTAAAGATTCCTAATATATATATATATATATATATATATATATATATATATATATATATATATAATAGGAAGGTTAATTGACATTTTGCATCGCCGAATATCATGTTTTTGACATTTATATTGCATCTTAAATCATTAAATTTGGCTTATATATTACACTCTCTAAATAAATACCTTTAAACTGGGATTTTACACTCTAGGTTGAATTTTATGAGGTATTTTCACATTGCACCCTAGGTCCAAATACTTTACTATTCTGTCCTTTTTATACAATTTTTTTAGTAAATCTAATGTTTGATCATGTAAATTAAACAAATTTTTGTAGATCTAGAAATTCGGGCGCGCAAAAAATATCCCTCCAAATTTAGCATGGGGTGCAAAATGCAAATTTAATGGCATTTGAATGGTGCAATGTGTCAACCGCATGATATTCAGGAGGTACAAAGTATCAATTACTTACCCTAATAGGAGCATGTAGCTCCGCATGCGCTTAGTGTAAAATATTCAGGCATGCAAAATTAATACCCCTCAAAATTCAGCATAGGGTGCAAAATGCAAATTTAAAGGCATTTGAAGAGTGCAATGTGTCGACTTTAAAGATTCCTAATATATATATATATATATATATATATATATATATATAATAGGAAGGTTAATTGATATTTTGCATCGCCGAATATCATGTTTTTGACATATATATTGCATCTTAAATCATTAAATTTGGCTTATATATTACACTCTAAATAAATACCTTTAAAATGGGATTTTACACTCTAGGTTGAATTTTATGAGGTATTTTCACATTGCACCCTAGGTCCAAATACTTTACTATTCTGTCTTTTTTATACAATTTTTTTAGTAAATCTAATGTTTGATCGTGTAAATTAAACAAATTTTTGTAGATCTAGAAATTCGGGCGCGCAAAAAATATCCCTCCAAATTTAGCATGGGGTGCAAAATGCAAATTTAATGGCATTTGAATGGTGCAATGTGTCAACTGCATGATATTCAGGAGGTACAAAGTATCAATTACTTACCCTAATAGGAGCATGTAGCTCCGCATGCGCTTAGTGTAAAATATTCAGGCATGCAAAATTAATACCCCTCAAAATTCAGCATAGGGTGCAAAATGCAAATTTAAAGGCATTTGAAGAGTGCAATGTGTCGACTTTAAAGATTCCTAATATATATATATATATATATATATAATAGGAAGGTTAATTGATATTTTGCATCGCCGAATATCATGTTTTTGACATATATATTGCATCTTAAATCATTAAATTTGGCTTATATATTACACTCTAAATAAATACCTTTAAAATGGGATTTTACACTCTAGGTTGAATTTTATGAGGTATTTTCACATTGCACCCTAGGTCCAAATACTTTACTATTCTGTCTTTTTTATACAATTTTTTTAGTAAATCTAATGTTTGATCGTGTAAATTAAACAAATTTTTGTAGATCTAGAAATTCGGGCGCGCAAAAAATATCCCTCCAAATTTAGCATGGGGTGCAAAATGCAAATTTAATGGCATTTGAATGGTGCAATGTGTCAACTGCATGATATTCAGGAGGTACAAAGTATCAATTACTTACCCTAATAGGAGCATGTAGCTCCGCATGCGCTTAGTGTAAAATATTCAGGCATGCAAAATTAATACCCCTCAAAATTCAGCATAGGGTGCAAAATGCAAATTTAAAGGCATTTGAAGAGTGCAATGTGTCGACTTTAAAGATTCCTAATATATATATATATATATATATAATAGGAAGGTTAATTGATATTTTGCATCGCCGAATATCATGTTTTTGACATATATATTGCATCTTAAATCATTAAATTTGGCTTATATATTACACTCTAAATAAATACCTTTAAAATGGGATTTTACACTCTAGGTTGAATTTTATGAGGTATTTTCACATTGCACCCTAGGTCCAAATACTTTACTATTCTGTCTTTTTTATACAATTTTTTTAGTAAATCTAATGTTTGATCATGTAAATTAAACAAATTTTTGTAGATCTCAAAATTCGGGCGCGCAAAAAATATCCCTCCAAATTTAGCATGGGGTGCAAAATGCAAATTTAATGGCATTTGAATGTGCAATGTGTCAACCGCATGATATTCAGGAGGTACAAAATATCAATTACTTACCCTAATAGGAACATGTAGCTCCGCATGTGCTTAGTGTAAAATATTCAGGCATGCAAAATTAATACCCCTCAAAATTCAGCATAGGGTGCAAAATGCAAATTTAAAGACATTTGAAGAGTGCAATGTATCGACTTTAAAGATTCCTAATATATATATATATATATATATATATATATATATATATATATATACAATAGGAAGGTTAATTGACATTTTGCATCGCCGAATATCATGTTTTTGACATTTATATTGCATCTTAAATCATTAAATTTGGCTTATATATTACACTCTCTAAATAAATACCTTTAAACTGGGATTTTACACTCTAGGTTGAATTTTATGAGGTATTTTCACATTGCACCCTAGGTCCAAATACTTTACTATTCTGTCTTTTTTATACAATTTTTTTAGTAAATCTAATGCTTGATCATGTAAATTAAACAAATTTTAGTAGATCTTAAAATTCGGGCGCGCAAAAAATATCCCTCAAAATTCAGCATGGGGTGCAAAATACAAATTTAATGGCATTTGAATGGTGCAATGTGTCAACCGCATGTTATTCGGGAGGTACAAAGTATCAATTACTTACCCTAATATAGGAACATGTAGCTCCGCATGCGCTTAGTGTAAAATATTCGGGCATGCAAAATTAATACCCCTCAAAATTCAGCATATTGTGCAAATTGCAAATTTAAAGGCATTTGAAGGGTGCAATGTGTCAACCACATGATATTCGGGAGGTACAAAATGTCAATTACTTACCCTAATAAGAACATATAGCTCCGCACGCGCTCCGTGTAAAATATTATGTAGTTTTTGTTTTGATTGATCAGCTGATCAAAGAGTTCTTGTGACGCCTTCGCGGGTATAAAGCCATCAAAATGTGGCCCGAATGGTCCATCCATATATATCTATAGTCGCAAATCGTTATTTATAAGAATAAATAATAATTAACATATGCCACGTTTGGCATGGCGGTGGCGGTCGTGAACATGGTGGTTAGGAATCGTCGTTCATGAACGTCCGACCTCACCTAAGACTCCATCAACTTTTATGTTCAAAATTAGCCTCTTTTTTCTAGCCGGTGTTCATAACCCTCGTCATGTAAAACACATGTTTAATTATGACGGTGGCGCGCATGCATTTTTTAGCAAAAACGTCGCGCAAAACAGACCCTTAATTACAAGTATTTAGCAACAAAATAATTCGTTGCTATTTTTGCAACAAAATATTCGTTGCTATTTTTGTAGGTAAAAGCAAATCTCATATACCTAGCTAAATTCGATGGTAATTTTAGCATTCCTGATTTTTCTTGCTAAATGATGTTTTTCTTGTAGTGTAATTTGTTGTATTAAGTTATTTATAAGTCATCACTAGAGCTCTTCGCTCTGACCCGGTAGTCTTCATCAACATAATCATAGTGGAAATTTTAACAATTAACGGTTCGTTTCTCGGTAAAATATTTGTAAATAATGTTTGTAGAACACTCTTGGTCTCACGTTCAAACCTCAACATGTTTATTAATTTATTATTTATTTATTTTTTGCTATTTTTGTCCATACATGTCATATGGAGGAAAAAGGTGGCACAGGACATGAGCTGTTGGAGATAGCTATATATCAGTCTTCTATTTCATCTAACAAATACATGTATTTTTTTTTCATTTTGCATGGTATAAAAGTGGTAACAATTACTAATTAAACTATATTCAAATTTCTAAAATCAATATCAAGTTTAGTACAGTGTGAGAGAGCCTAATTAATTTCAGGAATATTCTAGTGTGTTCAACCAATTTTGAGCCTATTATATATATTATAGGTGTGTAAAAGGAAGGCAATCATTATTACTTATATTTAGTTATTACTTTGCTTTCATCTTCATTCAAACTTTCATTTATTATGCATACACGGTCATATTCTATGCCGGCGGTGCTGGTTTTGGTGCTGGCGGTAGTGCTGATTACGCTCCTTGGCTCGGTTTGTGTGCGGACTTTTTTCTTTTGTGTGTACTGTTATTTGTATTAATTGGACCACGGGTCAAACTACGTGTTGTTTTTATTACCTGTTTTTATTGATGTATGTGGGCGGGGTAAAATGATCGGGTGAGGTTAGTGAATTGTATTTTTAAGTAGCCTTTTCTTTATGGGTAGACTGACTGGCGGTCCTGGGGTGTGCGTTGTACCATTTTTCCCCGTGAAAAAAAAATTAACCTTCGCTAGAATTGTATTATGGTATGTAGAAGGGCATGACACAAGTCCTTGCAAGGAGCATAAGAAAGTTGTCTGCAATATGCAGAGAACAACAAAGATCTTATAAATGTACGGAGTGTTATATAAACTCCTTGTTATTCTAGGGTTTGGGATATTCTGAAATCCGCCCATGCTTTATGTAACTGCCTATATATGTTCTTGATCTAGTGAAAATGGATTGCGCTAGCTGCTGCCTGTGAACGTAGCTCATCTTGAGGTGAACCACATAAATGTACGAAGGGCATGACATACGTTCCAACCCAGCTATATTTATATAGTTTGTTTAGGTGACATATTCACGAACGTAGCTTAATTGCATTATTTTATCTTTTCGGGTTTGCAATTTGAATTTTAGGTTAGCTTATTTTCTTTTGGATAGATCATAGATCTGGTTGTCGACCCACTGGGGTGAGTTGCATCTTTTTACATGTGCAATAAAAATAAATCATTTATAAAAAAAAGGTAGTATTATTTTCCAACATTTTAGGTCATTGATTTTAAGTAAAAAAAATTAATGTTCTTAATAATATTTTATCCAAATTTATGTTAAGATCACAACTAGCTAATAGTTTCATTATCATAGTTAAAAGTACAACTAATTAGACTATATATCTGAAGTCACAAATCATTTTAAAGTATAACAAATACTTAACTTAATTAGTTATATTAATTATTTATAAGACATAATTAGAGCTTTTCTTTTTGACCAGGTAATCTCGTCAATATTGTTGAGGCCATCAAAATCATAGCTCCAAATGTTCGGACCTAGGTATAGCAGAAAGTTACTGATTTCGCGCTTCAGCGACTTGGATCTGTAGGTTAGCGCGAAGAAGAAAAAGAGAGATCATAAACAGACCCCTGGGAGCTTAGCAGTGAGGTCCCGCCACGTACCTGCAGGAATCTTAAGTAAAAACTTCCCCTCCACGACCACAGATGGCTGAGCTTGATACTAGGTAGTCACTGACTTGATGAGAATCTCGCCTATATAGGGGGGATTGATCTCTGATTTTTCAAGTATCATTCCTGATACCCCTCTGGGTCTATTTATAGACAAATTCCAAAAAGGGGGAGGCATGCGACTATACCTGGCTCCTGCGAGATTGGATAGTTGAACCTGGTGAACGGACGACTATTGAAGGATCTGGTCCACGCCTGGAGAGATGCTGGTGATAGTCGCCGCTTTAGGAAGGATCTCATCCATGCTTGGCGAGATGTTGATGATAGTCGCCACTTTAGGAAGGATCTCGCCCATGCTTGGCAAGATGTTGATGATAGTCGCCACTTTAGGGAGGATCTCGTTCATACTTGGCGAGATGTTGTTGATTGTCGCCACTTAGGGGCAAGTAATCCTGATACTCACATCTTGTAATGAATGCCCATGTGGATTGTTGGCTGTCTCTGACTTTTTGCCCACATGGCCTGAATGAGTCCTACCCTCGGAGAATATGGCTTGTACAAATATAATCATTGTGAAAATTTCAACTGTAGTTGGAAGGGTAGGTTGTGAGGCTTGGTAAATTGCGAGAAATATATTTTGAGTAACTTGTTTTCTTTTGGGTAAACTGAATGCCTACATTTGGTGTGTGTTGTACCTTTTTTACACATGCAATAAAAATAGGGTAATTATATTGGCAGCTCTTATTTGGCTATTGGCACACCAATTTCTACGAGTTATTACGCGCCTTCTGAAAATACGTCTTGTACATGCATTTTTAAGAAAAGTTTTCAACACGAAAATTGTATATCTCGTCGAGATCTACAACTTTCGTGTTGAACACTTTTCCTAAAAATGCATGTACAAAGCATATTTTCAAAAAATCGTCAAAAAATTGCTATAATCACGATTAGGGCGGCAATACGCCTCGTGCGTGCATTTTTAGAAAAAGTGTTCAACACGAAAATTGTAGATCTGGACGAGATCTACAATTTTCGTGTTGAACACTTTTCCTAAAAATGCATGTACAAGGCGTATTTTCAGAAGGCGCGTAATAACTCGTAGAAATTGGTGTGTCAATAGTCAAATAAGAGCTGCCAATATAATTACCCTAAAAATAAACCTTTTATAAAAAAAGTAAAAAATTTAAATATTAACAATCTCTTGGTAAAATAGTTAAATTGCATCATTTATTTTTGTCATTTTTGTCCATACATGTCATATGGAGGAGAAAGCTAAAATAGGACATGAGCTGTTTGGGATAGCTATCAGCTAGTCTTCTATTTCATCTAACAAATACATGTATTATTATATTTCATTCTGCAAGGCATAGAAATGGTAATTATTACTAATTAAACTGTATTCAAATATCTAAGAATATAAAGTTCAGGTATAATATGATAGAATTTAATTGTGGGAATAATTTAATGTATTCTTCAACCTGCAACTTTTGATTATTACTTCTTAATTACTTTGCTTTCATCCCCCAAATCATAAAATCATATACATACTAAATATAATTCGCGAAAAATACTTTGGGTACAACATTCATCTCTCTAATTTTATGCGTCTTTATTACAATTTTTCAAGAGTGAATTTTTGTTGAGCTTTGTATTTGGCGCGACAAAAATTTTTACAGGGGCGACTGACGGAGGATGTACTGTCATGCATAGCATGAGGAACCCCGTGCGCAACTGCTTGTATAAAATGAATGTCATTTCACGAGGGATCGAGAGTAGATCAACGAGCTAGCTAGATTGATATTGAGTTAGACGACATGGCATGCTATCCTTGCAATATGTTAAGAATAGCAAGTGTTGCGGAACGCTTAGGGCTCTTGGTAGATCGGTCCACTTGAACCACCTTAGCTCGTGAGCGAACTAAGCGCGCAAACAGTCAATTAGAGATTTGTCGAGTACGCTGAGACTTTTTAACGTGGAAAACCCGGAAAGGGTAAAAAACCACGCGGTCGGAGCTGTGCCGACCAAACTTCACTATCTTCTGGGGGATTACAATTTGGACGCTAGAACTCGAGCGCGACAGGCCACTGCTCGTTACAATGATGGAGAGAGAGAAAGAACTCTGAGGGTGACAGGCCACCTCTCGGAAAAACTAAGTCTTTTTCCCTTCTGAGAACCAAAGTGAGAAGGCTAGTCGCCTTTTCCTTCTGAGAACAAAAGTGAGAAGGCTAGTCGCCTCTTCCTTCTGAGAATGCTGGAGAACGCAAATGAGAATGCTGGTCGCCTTTTCCTTCCGGGAATGCTGGAGAACGAAAGTGAGAAGGCTGGTCGCCTTTTCCTTCCGGGAATGCTGGAGAACGAAAGTGAGAAGGCTAGTCGCCTTTCGGGATGATGAAGATCTTCAAGCGCCGAAAGAGAATTCCGCAAAAGTCTGCAAGGAGCTCTCCCGGGTCCAGAAGTCAAGGTCCTTTCAAATGAAGCATTGGGGCTCCTTTTATAGCTTTGGCCGGGGGCGGTTCAGTAATTTTGTCGTTTGCAGTTTCCATAAATGTTTGGTGGACGAATCATATTTTCCGATTTGGGGCACACAGATCGCCATTTTTCATAAATGACCACCTTGCCCTTCGGGCAGCTTGGGCAGTTCGGGCAGTTCTGTTGGAGGCGAAAAAGGCGACTGGCCGTTCCTGAAAAGTGAGAAACCTGAAAGACAAAAAGTGAGAAGCCTGAAAGACCAAAAGTGAGAAGCCTGAAAGACAAAAAGTGAGAAGCCTGAAAGACGAAAAGTGAGACAGTCGGAAAGACAAAAAGTGAGAAGTCTGAAAGACAAAAAGTGAGAACGCTCCCGAATGTGTTCGGAAGCGTTCTGAGCGCGCGCGAGCGCTAAAGTGTTCTGAGCGTGCAACGAACATGGAAGTGCTTTGAACGCGCTTGGAGGCGTTCTGAGCGCGCGTAAGCGCAGAGGCGTTCTGAATGCGCTTGGAGGCGTTCTGAGCGCGCGCGAGCGTAGAGGCGTTCTGAGCGCGCTCAGAAGCGTTCTGAGCGCGCAACGAACATGGAAGCGCTTTGAGCGCGCTTAGCAGCGTTCTGAGCGTGCGTGAGCGCGGGGAGTTGTCCCCCAAATATAAATTGGGATCTGACGCACCTGACGAGGGGGCGCGACTGCGGCAAGGCCCCTTCGAGCTCCCCTGCGGAAAAAGGCGAGGGGAGGGGGCCGGACCGCACCCTATGGGCGGTGCGGCGGAGCCGCACCCCGGGGGGGTGGTGCGGCTTGGCTGCACCCCTTGAGGGGTGTGGCTGGGCCGCACCCCCAAGGGACCCCCAAGGGGGGTGCGGCTGGGCCGCACCCCTTGAGGGGTGCGGCTGGGCCGCACCCTCAAGGGGGGCTGGGCCGCACCCTCAAGGGGGGTGCGGCTGGGCCGCACCCCCTTGAGGGGTGCGGCTCCGCGCGAGCCGCACCCCGAGGGAGGTGCGGCGGGGCCGTTCCCCCGCGACGGGGGGCGCTTCCCGCGCGCTACCGCACGCTACCGTGCGTGCGGTAGCGTACGCGCTTGCGGTTTGTTCTCCGCGCGCTCTGTTTCTGGCGGTTGGCGGCGGAAATGGCGGGCTCGGTTTCTTCGATTCGAGCGATTGCGTGTTGACTGCTGACCCCATATCTCTTTAGTGGAGCTTCCTTTAGACGCACCCCAAGGCCTTCACGGGTGGTATAACAGCAAGGATCATAAATATGTAACAATGATGGCAATTGGGCGTGCAACATCATTTGGCGGGATTCGCCCGCATCCAAGCTTATATTATATTAAGCTATATTAGTTATAAAAGTTTATACATAAACTTATATTTAGATAATATAAATATAAGTTATAATATATTTACTTATTTTAGATATAAAAGTTATAGTTTTATTCATATAGATAATAATTTAGGTGCTCATGACAAATTGTCAGTTGATATAGTGGTTGAGTCTTTATTCAATATATGGATGGTTGTGAGTTTGATCACATGACAACACAATTTTGCAAGAAAATTATCTTTATTATAAATAGTATTAAATTTTCAATGTAGATAGGAACAAAATCGTAATTTCATGTTGTAAGGTAGTCGTGGTCTGAAAATATAGGCCTAGGACACTCTACCATGGTAGGTATAAGAGTTCTAGAAAAATTAAATGGGATTCCACCATTACACCACGTAGGTAATCAAACTGCTAGATTTAATTTTAGCAAGATCAGTCGTCCGCTACTTTGAATGTGCGGATGGGAAGCATGTGCACACCCAAAATTTTCATTGACTGAAGAAGCCCGTTCAGAACCGAGAGCAGAGGTGCTAGTGTGTGTGCGCACACGCTACATAAATCACTGTATATATTATGCATACTTCGAGCTCTTTATTAGTCATTGGTCATCATACATATGTTTTTGTTTAAGGGTGCTTAGATGGATATTTGTATTAATCACATTTAATATTTACCATTTTATAGGGTATGGTTGACTATTAGAAAGTGTGTGGTTGACTTCTAACTATTTCATTGATATATCATTAATTAATGAAAAGGTTTAGTAGATACAGAAGCGGATCCAGAAATTTCAACAAGAGGGGCCAGAAATCATCTTCCTTTAGCTAAAATTTTTTTTGAACGCCTCCATCATACCAGAGTCATTTCTCACTCGTCCGGCCACCATTTTTGATGTTTAAGTAGTCAAAATTCATTGTCTCGACGAAAGAAATCCAAATCCACTAACTTTTTTGTAAAATTCTTGGGGGGCCTGGGACCCAGCCTGCCCCCCACCGGTTGCGCCCCTGAGTAGATATAAAAGGTTCGTTTGGCTCGGCCTATTTGCTCCGGTGAGTTTGGACAAAATCGTCATTGTCATAGAATGTATGTTTGGTATGACAAATGTTACTATCATTACCAAGAAAAGAAAATAGTTATAAGCATAAAATGTTTGGTATGACAATGACGTTTTTGTCCAAACTCACCGGAGCAAATAAGCCGAACCAAACGAAGCAATATAATAAATGGATTATATAAACAATATTTCTTTTCAAATAATAAACTTTCCACTTTCCAGTGAGCACGGAGAAAGTGGTGGAGCGTCTGCAAGCCCACTTAATACAACTTCACTCTGGAACAACTTTTGAGAAAGCGGAACAGTATTATAATGGCAACAGCTTTTTTGCTCGCAGTAAAACGCAGAGCAGAGGAAAAAAGCAACTTCTGTTTGGCTACAGGTTTTCAGATTTCACTTTTTCATATGATGATGACTGATAAATTAAGGCTCCGTTTGTCGCGGCGATGGCGATCGTGAACGGCCGCCGTTCGTGAACGCCCGACCACGCCTAAGGAACTACAATCCCTTTAATGTTCAAAACTAGATTTCTTTTCTTGGTGGCTGTCATAACCGTCGTCATGCCAAACATAGATTTTTATAAAACGCTGCGCCAAACGGAGCCTAAACCTCCAAAAGCCCATGGGATCACAGCATGACTGCTAGCTCTTAATTTTGACATCTCTTTGAAATCAGTCTTTTACAGCTTTACATGTTTTTAAAATCAGTCAATGAAATCATACCCTGTTTTTAGTCCCTCCTTGACATTTGAAAATTTGAGACCAAAATCTTGCATAAAAATTTTGAAGAACTAATTTTAAATATGTAGCAAAAATGTTAAAAGGGATTTATTTAAACATAAAATCTGTTTGGGGGAGTGTTTTTGCCTGCACTGCGGCTGGCTGAATATCAGTCTCACTTAATTGGGTCTGTTTGGATTGGGAATGAGGTGATGAGAAATGAAGAGAGCGGTTTTGTAAAATGTTGCGGTGGTTTCTGCTATGAACAAGATGACCAAAATACCCCCTCTGAAAGAAGCATATAACAATACAAATCAGATTATTTATAATTATTTCTCATTGATTGGAACATTCTCTTACTAATGAGCATAAAAAAAATATTATTTGACAGGGATGAAACACAATTTAGCTGATTTTGTGCCCCCAAAACAGAGAAATGGTACTCTGGGCAACTCAAATGAGAGCTCCTTCCCCAGCGAGATCTGCGAGTAAAATGATCGGTGTAAGCAAAATGAAAGCAAGAAGGAAAAAGGTTTTCGATCAGGTCGAGTTCTCCGAGCAAAATGATGGCAGACGGGTGCTCATTGCTCGGCGAGATCGAAGAGCAGAAAGGTTTTCGATCAGGTTCAGCAGGGAGCAAAGGGGGCGAAGTTGGAAACAAGGAAAAGGAGGCCAAAATGGGCAGAAGAAACACACCAAAGAAAAAACACTGTGACTTGAGAAAATGTGGATTTAAGTAAATCCTGCAAGCTACTGAGATGACTCAATTCTCCACCTTATTTCTCTCTCTCTCTCTCTAGCAAGAGATATACAACATATATAAGCCATATAACAGCTAGAGCATTCTTATATAAACAGGGAATTTCTCTCTCTAGCAAGCAGTTGAAGGATTCTTTATATAGATGGATAAGAGTAAGAGCATACATACATTCAGCAATTAACCAAACCGCTTCTTAAATAAAGAGTGCCTTTTGGAGGGATCTTTTGGTTTAATCTTGGCCACTTTCTTCTTGCCAAGCCCAGTACTGCATGCAACACAGCATAAACATCAACCAAAGCTAAACTACAAGCACACGAGAAATCGATCGGAAAAACTTTGAGTCAAGCGATTTCGAGTCTAATGTGACTAGCCCGGACATTTGATTTGATTCAGCTAGAAATAATGCTGATAAGCAATGCAAGGTGATAGCTAGCCAAGTGGTTTTGGGTGTTGTGGCTCATGATAGAGAGAGTAAGCGTGAATACTCCTTTCGAAATATTTTTAATCTTTTTTTTGAACAAGTTTGGGTCAAAGCCAGTTTGACACGAAATCAAATCAATTAATGAGTCGAGTTCGAGCGGAGTTTAACACAAAACTTTCCAGCTAGAGTCAAGCAAAACTCGCTCAAACTCAACTTTTTAATGAATCATGTACTTTGGTTTGCATATTCTTGCATCAAAAGATTAATAAAAGAATAAGTGGTGAAAAAATAATACTTGTATTCCATGTAGACCATCCCGCTCGCTCCAGACATTGCGCTCATGGACCCAACGGTTCGCCGAGCCTTCAGAAGAGCGATGTCATCTGCGTCCTCTTCCAGCTGCTCAAGACCGACAGCATCATCTCCAGCACTCAGGACCTATAGATTGTAAATAAAAGGTTCGATCGACCAACTTGAGCGAAAGTGGGAAAGTAGGCTTTAGAAGAACTTTGACAGAGGGGGAGCAAAAGAAGAACCTTGTTTAGGAGATCAAGTTGCTCCATAAGGTGATATAAGCTCAATTCGGGCCCTGAATCAAGAGGCGGCAAGCTAGTAATTACCTGACAATGTAGCCATTTTCAATTGCTACCTAAAAAAAGCTAACACGGGCAGCAGCATGGTAGTGAAGTGATAAAAAATGATTTTGCAAAATCGACTAGGAAACTGAGGCCATCGTTTGACTAAGAAATGGATGCCTGAGTATATCCTAGCATTTTAAAATTTCTGTGTATTTCAGAGTTTTCTGCCTTATTTATTCTTTGCTTCCTCTAATTTCTATCTTAGCATTTCAGCATGTATCAGAGCGGTAATAGAGCAAGTTCCTCCAAGGAGAGCACTAATTAATACTAGTTTTTAATTTTTATCTCGTTTGAGTGTTGGGGTTTTTGAAGTACCAAATAAAGATTCTTGAGATAAAATTTCTTGTGTTTTTAACCCTGATAGAATATTCATAAAACTCTCAAATCGCTTAAAACTTGATTTAATCTGTTAACACCTGGCCTCTATTATTTTTTTGTTATCAACCGGCGGGTCGCAAGTCAAATGATGAAGCAGACCCTTACTTTGAAGGACGCGGCGCACCGAGTGGACCGACACAATGAAGTTTTTTTCTTTCTAGTGAGGGAAATGGTTGTAATACGCAGTTCATCGCAGACTTCGTAGAGGGAAGCCGGAGCAAGAGCGGACAGAACGGTGGATGAGGCAGACGCTGTTGAAACCGATTTCTCGGTCTCTGTGGAGTTCGGGGCCCTCAGCAAGCTGATGGGCGACCAACCCTTACTCCCCCCAAGGGAGAGCTCTAGGTTGAAGGTTGAGGAGCTATGGACTGGACCAAGGGCTTAGTGGGGAGGTCCCGCCACATACCCGGAAGCCCCTTAGGAACTTCCCCTCCCAAGCCACTACTAAGCTTGGGCACCACTGGAGGCTCTCCTCACCCACTAGAGAGAGAAAGTGGGGGGAGAGAGAGAGAGAGAGAGAGAGCTAGCCTAGAATGATCTCCTTCTAAATGGTGCCCCCTTGGTCCTATATATAGGATTTCTGAAGTTGGGCTGCAAATAGCCAAAAACTGGTCTGCCAAATTACCAAAATACCCTTGAACTGGGCTGCAGATAGCCAAATCCCGCTGTTCTGGGGCGCTAAACGCAGACCAAATCCTCTCCCAGGAACTGGGCGGGAGGGGTTACCTCGCGGGGCTCGGCGAACCCCCCCCCCCCCCCCCCCCCCCCCTAAACAGGGCTGGGCGAGACCCAGCCAGGGTCGCCCTCCCTGGCTGGTCTCGCCCCCCCCATACTGGGGCGGGGGCAAGGGGGCCGAGGGCCTCCACCCTTGCCCCCCTGCTGGGGCTGGGCGAGACCCAGCCAGGGTCGCCCCCCTGGCTGGTCTCGCCCCCTTACTATCGGGGTATAGCTGGGAGCGGGGGCGAGTCCGCCGGGCAGTGCCCGGGCTCGCCCCCCTAGCTGGGAGCGGGGGAGAGTCCGCCGGGCAGTGCCCGGGCTCGCCCCCCTAGCTGGGAGCGGGGGCGAGTCCGCCGGGCAGCGCCCGGGCTCGCCCCCCTAGCTGGGAGCGGGGGCGAGTCCGCCGGGCAGCGCCCGGGCTCGCCCCCCTAGCTGGGAGCGGGGGCGAGTCCGCCGGGCAGCGCCCGGGCTCGCCCCCCTAGCTGGGAGCGGGGGCGAGTCCGCCGGGCAGCGCCCGGGCTCGCCCCCTTAGCAGGGAGCGGGGGCGAGTCCGCCGGGCAGCGCCCGGGCTCGCCCCCTTAGCATGGGGTGGGGGCGAGACCGCAGGGCAGCGCCTGGGCTCGCCCCCTTAATAGGGGGTGGGGGCGAGACCGCAGGGCAGCGCCCGGGCTCGCCCCCCTAGCTGGGAGCGGGGGCGAGTCCGCCGGGCAGCGCCCGGGCTCGCCCCCTAGCTGGGAGCGGGGGAGAGTCCGCCGGGCAGCGCCCGGGCTCGCCCCCTTAGCAGGGGGTGGGGGCGAGACCGCAGGGGGAGTCCCTGGGCTCGCCCCCCTTAGCTGGGGGTGGGGACTTGCCCCTCCACCTCTCGTCCCACTTGCCTCTACCTATCTTCCTGCGTGGGTAGATGCTACCACAATGTCCCAAGGATCCTTGGGAGTACTCGGCAAATATAGGGGTTGTACACAATCCCCGCTCTTTTTGAGCGAGGTACAAGCTCGAAAAGAAAAGTCCAACCCCTCATATTCGGCGAGTGCCGCTGGAAATTCGACTAACGGAGCTGCCTCGAGAAAGAACATATAGCCTCCTCGAGAGGTCATCCTACCCTGCCGGGTAGCGAGAGCCCGACTAGTGGAGCCACCTCGGGGGAAAAACATTGAGCCTCCCCGAGAGGTCATCCTACCCTGCCGACTAGCGAGAGCCCGGCTAGCGGAGCCACCTCGGGGGAAAAACACTTAGCTTCCCCGAGAGGTCATCCTACCCTGCCGGCTAGCGAGAGGCCAGCTAGCGGAGCAACCTCGGGGGAAAAACACTTAGCCTCCCCGAGAGGTCATCCTACCCTGCCGGCTAGCGAGAGCCCGGCTAGCGGAGCCACCTCGGGGGAAAAATACTTAGCCTCCCCGAGAGGTCATCCTACCCTGCCGACTAGCGAGAGCCCGGCTAGCGGAGCCACCTCGGGGGAAAGACACTTAAGAGAATTTTCGGCCACTGAGCGGTTCCTGACCCTGCCACCTAGGTGGGAGCCTGGTCAGCAGGCCAGCATCGGGACTAAGTACTTGGGACTTTCCTGCCACCGAGCGATCCTCGGATCTGCCAGCTTGGTGGGAGCCTGGTCAGCGGGCCAGCGTCGGGGCTAAGTACTTGGGACTTTCCTGCCACCGAGCGATCCTCGGATCTGCCAGCTTGGTGGGAGCCTGGTCAACGGGTCTGCTCGGAGCCAACCTTTGAAAATTTAGAACCTGCCACCGAGTGAGCCTTCGGACCTGCCAGCTAGATGAGAGCCTGGTCAGCGGGTCTGCTTGGGGCCTTAGCCAACATGAATCACCTTGCCAGCCTCTCCAGAGATCAACCTGAACCCCCCGTCTAGATGAGAGCCCGGGAGCGGAATCGATCTGGGGCATTCCAGCACCAACATATATCACACCTTGCCGGCCTCTCCAGAGATCAACCTGAACCCCCCCGTCTAGATGAGAGCCCGCGGGCGGAATCGATCTGGGGCATTCCAGCACCAACATATATCACACCTTGCCGGCCTCTCCAGAGATCAACTTGAACCCCCCGTCTAGATGAGAGCCCGGGAGCGGAATCGATCTAGGGCATTCCAACACCAACATATATCACACCTTGCCAGCCTCTCCAGAGATCAACCTGAACCCCCCGTCTAGATGAGAGCCCGGGAGCGGAATCGATCTGGGGCATTCCAGCACCAACATATATCACACCTTGCCAGCCTCTCCAGAGATCAACCTGAACCCCCCGTCTAGATGAGAGCCCGGGAGCGGAATCGATCTGGGGCATTCCAGCACCAACATATATCACACCTTGCCAGCCTCTCCAGAGATCAACCTGAACCCCCCGTCTAGATGAGAGCCCGGGAGCGGAATCGATCTGGGGCATTCCAGCACCAACATATATCACACCTTGCCAGCCTCTCCAGAGATCAACCTGAACCCCCCGTCTAGATGAGAGCCCGGGAGCGGAATCGATATGGGGCATTCCAGCACCAACATATATCACACCTTGCCAGCCTCTCCAGAGATCAACCTGAACCCCCCGTCTAGATGAGAGCCCGTGAGCGGAATCGATCTGGGGCATTCCAGCACCAACATATATCACACCTTGCCAGCCTCTCCAGAGATCAACCTGAACCCCCCGTCTAGATGAGAGCCCGAGAGCGGAATCGATCTGGGACATTCCAGCACCAACATATATCACACCTTGCCAGCCTCTCCAGAGATCAACCTGAACCCCCCGTCTAGATGAGAGCTCGTGAGCGGAATCGATCTGGGGCATTCCAGCACCAACATATATCACACTTTGCCAGCCTCTCCAGAGATCAACCTGAACCCCCCGTCTAGATGAGAGCCCGGGAGCGGAATCGATCTGGGGCATTCCAGCACCAACATATATCACACCTTGCCAGCCTCTCCAGAGATCAACCTGAACCCCCCGTCTAGATGAGAGCCCGGGAGCGGAATCGATCTGGGGCATTCCAGCACCAACATATATCACACCTTGTTAGTCATAATATTGCATGCGAGAAAAAGAACCTAAGTAAGAAAACAAACCATCGCATTACGTGGAGTTACTGGCACAAGCGTTTTTGGTCGCCGCCACTTAGCTCGGGATATCCTTTCTTTGCCTCCAACATCCTAGGGCCTGTCCTCCTCGATCCCCTTCGGCCAGTGTCGTTGTTGCATAGGAGCCATTGCCTCCCTTATTTCCAAAAACTCGGGGCAGGTGGATGTCGCGTGACCTTCCTCCTGGTGGAAATCACAGTAGGATAACTCCACCCTACCCCCTCCTCTTCCTCTTCTTTCCGCTTTCCTGGCTCTCCTCCTTCCCACGCCCATCGCCATAGCTTGCGGAGGCGGTGGAGGGGGTGTCCTTGGTCCCTGCCTCCACCTCGGGCAGCTGGATCTTTTCCTTTTATGGTTCCCCCTCCCCCCCCCCCCCCCCCCTCGTGCAGTCGGCTTGTTGGCAGTTGCGCCCGCCAGGCTATCGGATGGCCGCCTACAGGGGTGGTCTCGCCCACCACCCTTCACTCGATTTCTTTTGGGGTGGGGCGAGTGGGGGCCGGATGCCTCCCCGCTCGCCCCCTTTTGGGACGGGGCTAGAAGGGCCGGAGCGAGCTGGGAGGGCGCCTCCCTCCTGAGCTCGCCCCCTTGGAACAGGGGCGGGGCGAGCTGGGAGGGCAGCC
This sequence comes from Dactylorhiza incarnata, assembly GCA_033032865.1. Classification (NCBI taxonomy): domain Eukaryota; kingdom Viridiplantae; phylum Streptophyta; class Magnoliopsida; order Asparagales; family Orchidaceae; genus Dactylorhiza; species Dactylorhiza incarnata. The sequence continues at coordinate 2,973,211 of JAWHQI010000279.1, read as the reverse complement.
CCCTCCTGAGCTCGCCCCCTTGGAACAGGGGCGGGGCGAGCTGGGAGGGCGGCCCCCTCCTGAGCTCGCCCCCTTGCAGGGGTGGGGCGAGCTGGGAGGGAGCCTCCCTCCTGAGCTCGCCCCCATGGGGATGGGCGAGTGGGGGTATGACACCTCCCCACTCCCCCCCCACCGGTACTTCCTTCCTGGACTGCTGGCCGAGAGTTCCCTCGTCCACCTGCTGGGGCGGGATCTCCGAACCATCTCTTCTGCCTCTGACTATCATGGCGAAAGCAACCTGGACGGTCTGTAAGACCTCTTGCTTGAAATTTTCGAACATCTCCAACGTCACCCCAGCCACCGGGGGCTGGGAGAGACTTGGGTCTGATCTTCCTCCACCTCCGTCCATGGAACTCATCTTGAGGATTTCTTGAATCGGTCACACTCCACGCTCACCGCACCAAAATGTTGAAACTGATTTCTCGGTCTCTGTGGAGTTCGGGGCCCTCAGCAAGCTGAGGGGCGACCAACCCTTACTCCCCCCAAATGAGAGCTCTAGGTTGAAGGTTGAGGAACTATGGACTGGACCAAGGGCTTAGTGGGGAGGTCCCGCCACATACACGGAAGCCCCTTAGGAACTTCCCCTCCCAAGCCACTACTAAGCTTGGGCACCACTGGAGGCTCTCCTCACCCACTAGAGAGAGAAAGTGGGGGGAGAGAGAGAGAGAGAGAGAGCTAGCCTAGAATGATCTCCTTCTAAATGGTGCCCCCTTGGTCCTATTTATAGGATTTCTGAAGTTGGGCTGCAAATAGCCAAAAACTGGTCTGCCAAATTACCAAAATACCCTTGAACTGGGCTGCAGATAGCCAAATCCCGCTGTTCTGGGGCGCTAAACGCAGACCAAACCGTCTCCCCGGAACTGGGCGGGAGGGGTTACCTCGCGGGGCTCGGCGAACCCCCCCCCCCCCCCCCCTAAACAGGGCTGGGCGAGACCCAGCCAGGGTCGCACTCCCTGGCTGGTCTCGCCCCCCCATACTGGGGCGGGGGCAAGGGGGCGGAGGGCCTCCTCCCTTGCCCCCCTGCTGGGGCTGGGCGAGACCCAGCCAGGGTCGCCCCCCCTGGCTGGTCTCGCCCCCTTACTATCGGGGTATAGCTGGGAGCGGGGGCGAGTCCGCCGGGCAGTGCCCGGGCTCGCCCCCCTAGCTGGGAGCGGGGGCGAGTCCGTCGGGCAGCGCCCGGGCTCGCCCCCCTAGCTGGGAGCGGGGGCGAGTCCGCCGGGCAGCGCCCGGGCTCGCCCCCCTAGCTGGGAGCGGGGGCGAGTCCGCCGGGCAGCGCCCGGGCTCGCCCCCTTAGCAGGGAGCGGGGGCGAGTCCGCCGGGCAGCGCCCGGGCTCGCCCCCTTAGCAGGGGGTGGGGGAGAGACCGCAGGGCAGCGCCTGGGCTCGCCCCCTTAGCAGGGGGTGGGGGCGAGACCGCAGGGCAGCGCCCGGGCTCGCCCCCCTAGCTGGGAGCGGGGGCGAGTCCGCCGGGCAGCGCCTGGGCTCGCCCCCCTAGCTGAGAGCGGGGGCGAGTCCGCCGGGCAGCGAAATAGGAATCTGGAAGCAGGAACATGCGAGCACTGAAATAGGAATCTGGTCGTGAGCTTTAGGTGGCAGACAGACTCAAGCCGGAGGACGGCAAGCATTGGACCCAGGAAAGCTGCGAGAAATAAGATGCAGGGAGCAGCTAGTGCAGAAATCATGAGCTTCCGCAAGTTCAGGATGCGCCAGGTTTGTGAGCGCTGGGAGACGGAAATCGTCGAACCCAGCAAGACGGTCAAACTAAAAGAGATGCGCAAAATATTAAAAACCCACCCTAAAGACTCGTAATGACTCGACTTGTAACACTAGACTCATACAACTCAAAATAACATACTTAAAAAGTTGTAATAAAATATGCGTAACATAATCGGCGCGGATAATGGGGACCCATAACATAAAACCACTTAGAAACACAAGAATCAAGCAACTTGAGCCTACAAACTTTACTGTTCTAGCATATACGGAAACAATTTGTATAGGATCACGACTAAACATTTTAATTAAACCAGCCTCCGTTCCAGGGATTTCTTGCTTGAATATTTCTGATATACTTAAGAATTCATAAGGTGCATTTGAAATGACATTACCTTACATATACAATTTCTACAAATAAAATGAACAACATTACATTTCAAAAAAGATAAAAAATGAGACTAATATTCAATCATACCTTGAAGCTATAACCCTGATCAATCAAAAATTGCTGCCTTTTAGTGGAATAATACATCTCCTGCATCCATACCAAGTTACTGTGAGACAACAGAAATATAATTTCAACAAATTAGAATTCTCTCCATCAATCAACTGTAATCACAGGATCTAGACCTTCAAAATGAAGATGATAAAATATGGTACCTGTGTATCTGTGGATACTAAGGAATAGAAGAAAGCATTGTACTCTTCTTTCCCACCAGCCATCCTGTCCTGTGGTCGACCCTAGAGCGAAAGAAAATGGTTCATGGCTTCCAAATGTCAATCAAATTTGAGAAAATAAATTATGTGAGAGCAACTGTCACTACCTTTGCCCTGAGAATACGGCCAAGTCGTTGAGCTTCTTGGCGTCGTGAACCCGCATGAGAAGAGATCTGTATTATCACATTGGCTTCCGGAATATCGATAGAATTATCACCCACCTGAAATAAAAAGAAACAGAAGTGGCAAATTCAAAACTGTTGTTAATTTATTTTGTTTTAACTTCTTTTATTCTATTCTAAAAAAAAACTTGAGTATGCAAAAATCATAGAACGTGAGGGTTAAAAAGGAAAGCCACGACGCTACACCAAAATGAGACTTGCTTTTATATAGTATATAATATACATATATAGCCACTTGTATTCATGTCTAATAAATGTGTGTTCATAAATAAAGCTCTTATGAATACGCATTAAGGTAAACTCGTTCACTTTCAGGTTGTATCAGAATAGGTTCTGCTGATTCACAAGCACTGATTCATCTGCTTTCATCTTCTTCAAGTAGTTCTCCCATTTTCTGACATCAAGATTCCTCATTGATCTCCCCGCTATCAATTTATCTCTCAGCATGTGATACTTTTTTCTTCTTATAAACTTCGAGTAAAGGCCGCTTCCTTCTAGAGATCCCAAGTCAAAATCCCTCCTTCACCGAGTTCCCCCATTCAACATCGCCTTCGACTTTGTCAAGATCCATTCTCTCAGCAACTACATCTGCTTGACTCGTCCTATTCTAGGACATTAAACTTCAAGATAGAGTATACTCCCTTTCAACTCACTCTTACTTTTGATGAGTAAATTGTATGTTGCAACATGCTTTCCAAAATAAGAGTCTGTCCAAATAGGCGTGACATAACTTGACTCATCACAGCAATGGATCATTGACTCTGGGGCTTCCTAACATACGACGCATTTACATCCATCACCATTACCCCTGTATTCATACTTTTATGTATGTATGGTTGATGGCTCATCAATCTTTATTTAGGGAATATGATTAATATCATTGGCATGATCCATCTTACATATATTCTTCCAATTTCTAACTTTCCTTCTAGTTAATTATCAATTAGAAAAATGTGCTATATAACCTTCTTTACTGCACATTGTTTTGTAGGATATTACAAATAAGAAAGTGATTGGGAGCAGGTCATTATTAACAAAGTTTTTACCTCTTGGGACAACCCAATTCTACTACAGCTCTTAGCACATCTACTATTTTTTTCACCCGGGCATTGGATAATGGAGCATACCTTCATAACAACCCTTTGGTAGGTAGATCTTAGTCCTAAGCTCATTTCGAATACTTTATGAGTCATGTGAACTAGAAAAAACAGTACCGAACATCTTATTTTGGTCGAGTCCATATATAGAGTACTTGGCATATTTATATTGTTTATTATGATGTATGGGTGCAATGAAATTTTCTAGAATAAAACTATCGCTTCTTCGCGATCTTTATTGATGAATATCCTTGGCAACGATTCTTTTAAGGAATTAAAACTCAATTCGAAACTAGTACCAAAACATTTTGTTTTGATAATGTAAAAGAATAGTCAAGTCATGATTTCAAAAAATTATTTTTTTCCTCAAAATGAGATTTTACGTCAAACTTCTTGCGCATTACTCCCTAATAAAATATCGTTATTGAAAAGAAAAATAGGCATTTACTTGGGTCTGCTCAAACTTTAATATTTGAGATATCATTAATTGCATTTCTACTAAGGTTGTTGGAAATATTGGCCCCTTCTAATATGTAATTTTTCTTAATCATAATCATTTTCCCATTATTGTTGGAGTAAATAGTTGTTGCTTTGTTCAGACCTCTGAACTATAATAAACTAGATACTTGTGATTAAAGTAGGTCCTTCATTGTTCATGACAGTCCAAAAGATATTATTGTTATTTTCTCAAAAACAAAAGTGTGTTAATCTCTTCAGAAGTCTCCTTTTTCAAAAACCAATCTTTTTCTCCATGTCTAATATTTCTCGATATAAAACAATCATAATGTAATTGAAAATTGTTGCTAATTCAGAACTATTCACTCTTTATCCCAGTACCCAAAAACCACTCCTGATTTAACCAGAAGATGTGAGGCTTTTGTACATCTGCCCTCACCAAGTATTGAAAATAACACTTATACACCTCCACCATCACTTCATTAAATAATATCATGATTGGTCTTCCTCTTGCTGAGAGAAGATAAGAACATATGTACAGCTCGTCCAACTACACATTTTATTTTTACTGCTCATATAACCCCCTAGTTTTAATCCTTTATTACCTCCCTTGACTTTGTTGTTATTACCATCTAACGTGTAGGAAACATTACAGGATCCCGGCTGGACAACTTTTATGAATGAGAAAATTTGTGCCATTTGACAAATGATATCTAGGAGAGTTGGTTCTTCTATCACTTAGTTGTAAAGCAGACAGGGGTATGTGAGATTTTACTGTCAAGCATAATTCAGATGGCATAGTTGAACATCTTAAGGCTAATCTTGTGCTACAAAACTCATTCGAATTTCGAGATTCGCAGTTGGGGTTGAGGAGCCAGTGGAGTTAGGGGCCCGGAATCCACCTATCCTTTTTTAGTTTTCCTGCGCGCCCTCAGAGTCGTTTTTTTAGTTTTACATGAATTGGTTGCCTCCCCCAAGTATTGTATTTTGAATTCACATTTTGTAACCCCCTCTCTACCACTTCCATGGCCGGTTACACATAATGATTAATCTCTAATAGAAAACCAAATTAGATAGGCCGTCCATGAAAGAAAATATATAAAGTCACATTGAAACTATCATTTCTAACATGTTTTAATGTTTCTATGAAAATAAAATAGTAATTATTCTAGAACCTCTAACTTATTACATAGGGACTCCCCTCTTTATATAGAGTAGAGGAGAAATATACACTTGGAGATGTGTGACTAATACAACAAAAAATTAAAAAAAATGTACAATGAGCCTCCTGGTCTTTTAACAAATGGGCTTCAACCGTTTCAAATTCCTACATGAATTCCCACACATGCATCTTGACTATGAAGCACCGTGTACGAATACGATACGTATCTGGTACAGTAGTACGAAAAAATAAAAAAAATTGTGGCACGTTCGAGGTACAGCGTAATTATATATGCATGTATATATATGCCACCTCTTCTAAGAAAATGGAGAATATAAAATGTAAAAAAATTTATATTGAACAAGTAGAAATACTACCAATTTAAAACATCTACTCTTGAAATACATAATAAATAAAGAAAATACTCAAATTCTTCGTAGTTCTAATGAAAAAAAGAACTTGAATCTAGAGCACATATTATTATTATAATCAACAAACACCACTAGTTGCATTTATGAGTCACACTTTTCTTTTCTTAAAGACATGGAGAAATCTTTTGTTTATTTTAGAAAGCATACTCCTATCACAATATGCAGACCGATCTTCTACGTCCAAGTGTATCGGCAGACTATAGTAGCAGGTGTATCCATCAAGTATTGAATACATAATGGTACATAAAACAAACTCAGTATGGATATGCGGCCCTCAAGAAAGTATCGGAGCTTCATACTCATGAGCCAAAATTTAAGGCGGGCCCCACAGTTCAATTTACAAAAGCATACATAAGCCAATTTATTTTCTAAACATTTTGTGTGAGTGCCACCATCCATGTCATGGTAATTTATATTTTATTCATCAATATATATATATATATATACACACACACATATACATAAATACCCATATATATACAATATACGTATACAACAACAACAGAACCCATATAGTCCCCAATCATTGTGGGTATGGGCGGGGGAGATTGGAAACAGACCTAACCTTTGGCACTATGCAGAAAGTGGCTTCTCTCAGAGGAGAAAAACCTAACCTTTGACAATAAATGCACAAAGTGGCAGATCACAGAGTACCACTGAAATAGTGTCCCCATATACCGTCGTGTTTGCTGCGGAATCATGCCCTCAAATCAAAGCCAAAGACATCAAAGAGGGCAGACCCAAGAATCCATTTTGATTTATGTGCACATATAACCATGCTTCCTTCATACAATATACGTATATATATATATATATTAAAATTTATAATTTTTGTTTAAAAATTCTAGGGGTTGCATTTTTTCCTTGCCAAAGAACTTGCATGGATAGATTTGAGGTAACAAATCATAAGAATGTCACAATGTCTATCAGACATTTTAGAATCCATATTGCCTTATTCCAACTTTTTGATAAATATTGAATTCCGTATTCAGATTTATTAATGCATACCCAAATGTTTTCCAAGAAGCTCCATCATTCTACAAATCATTCTAGCAAATCTCAAAAGAGAAAGAGAAGTACTAAAGTTCACCTATGATCAAATCTAGAGGGCATACCTTAGACAAAAAGATTGTATTAACATCAGGGCTATGTTTAAATGCTTCAAGAATCCTCGTCCTTTCCTGGTGGCTAAAGATTAACAAGAAAAATCATCACAATAGAAATGAAACTGAATATCAAATATCATTAGTTGTAATGATACCTGGTTGCACCGTATATCATAGGTTTTCGAAGTTTCATTGCGTATGCTGTGAGCGCAAAAAGATTATCCGCAAAAACAATAATCTTATCACCCCGCTGTTGCTCATGAAAGCGAATTAAAAATTCACAGGCCCTGAATTTATTTGGGTTCATGACGTAAAGTGCCTGACAACAAACATATAATCAGCATACAACCGACGTAATCAGGAAAACCAAGGTATCAGAAATATTTTAGCTTCTAATATTATGTGGGCTCCAGCTTGAATAAACATAAAACTAAGGTGTATTCAAATTTGGATGAACTAGAATTAGACATCAAATTTCCATAAAATATGTACATGTTTGTCAAATTTTGGGTTCTGCGCAGTTGAAATGATTTGAAAGCATCATTTTTTATTCCTGAGTAAATTTATTCCTAAAGAGTCAAATAAGCTTGGACAATAAAATAAATGCACTAATAAATTTGTTGTATTATCATGTTTAGTCAATTATCTGTGTAAGAATTTATGGAGTAATTTAGTGGTGGGGGAAGGTAGTTATATGGTGGTTATATGGATTTGGAGGGGGAAATAGGTGATTACTTCAGGAAACAGCAAAAACAACAGTTACGCGCAGTTTTTGGGAAGTTAATGGGTGGTTATTGAGTGGTGGGGTAGTTAAGGTGAGTGGGGTGGTTAGGAAAAGTAATTACATGGTCTTCGGCACCAAAAATCCACGGAATTAGCACTGTAGGAAGACAGCAAGAACCCGAAAATTCTCTCCAAATTTTGTGATGCCTAAAAATCAGTCTCTAGATTTTTATTTATAAACTTAGAACCCACTACGAACAGACTAGATCGTTCGGAACGTAAAACCACTAAATTTACATGAAATTAAAAAAAAAAACATAAAAATATGTCATAGTCGCTCTAAAAGTGACTAAGGGCTCGGATCGTCTATCTGACGATCTTATCTTCGTCTCCTGCATATATACTCTTGCGGACTCACGTAAATGTCGGTCGGCACTTGATCCACAATCCCCATCAATTCCCTGTGGCTTGAGAGCATTCATCGCCGATAAATGAAGATCATCATACTCTCCATGAAGCATGGCGGTAAGTCGAGCACCTCTGTGGTGATCCGAGTATTATCAATAGTGGGTCGTTCCCTCCAATGAACCAGGTATCGTACTGTGGATCAATTTGGTGTCACTAAATTTTCATGGCTCGCAATGTCTGTAATTCTCTTGGTTGAAGGGTGTATGCTCTCGGTGGAAGGGTGTATGCACTCGGGTGCCGAATGAGGAGCTGGTACGGAAGAAAGAACCAGTGAGACTACTGGCAATTGGGTAGTAGGCTATAATGGACTCCCAAAAGGGGGTACATAGTTAGGAGGCTAAGGTGGTGGAGTATAGAAAATTTAATCGCCAGTGCGATGATCACTCAGATAATCACTCATAACATTGATAATTAGATATGACAATATAGTACGTCGAATGTCTCTTCAAGTGTTGGTAATGATGAAATAGGTCCTCGAATCAGCAAGAATTGTAATGACCCAACCCTCATAATATCAGAAGTATTGTTTGTTTTAATTCATCTTAGCCCATAGTAAGTTGAACTGTATAGTTTTGCCCTTTTCCACAGGTGGACTATGAGCACTTCCCAAAAGTCATCTATCTCAGGATTACTCATACTGGAGCACGCTTAATCAAGGAATTTCAAATACAACATTACCATTTGCTCCGACAAGACGCATATGATATTTAAGGTTCTAAAACTATTACTTAAGCACAACAAATTTCTCTCCAATTAAGATGTGAGATTTGGTTCATTCTTGCAACTCCTTTCACCTAGAAATCTATCATCTAGAAACCTATCATCTTAGAAGCATGTCTGGAGCTATCTTTCTCTGGGTCTCTCTGCCCCTAAGACACTCATCACCCTCATCATACCACACTCATTAGATTCAGGATGTTACAAGTCCACCAAGTTCCACATGGTTCAACCCCGAACCACACATCATACTGCAGGAAGTCTAGCTCTGATATCATTTGTAATAACTGAACCCCCACAATATCAGAAGTACTATCTGCTATGGTTCATCCCAGCCCATATTAAGCTAAACCACACAGTTTTGTCTTTTCGACAGAGGGCCTACGAGCACTTCCCAAAAGGTCAACCATCTCACAACTACTCTCACCGGAGCATGCTTAACTACGAAATTTCCAACACAACTCGATCATTTGCTCCGAAAAGACGTCTATGATATTTAGGGATCTAAATTATTACTTAAGCCCAACAACTTTCCCTCCAATTCCGATGTGAGATTCGGTTCATTCATACACCTCCTTTCACCTAACGTCGTCATCCTAGAAGTCTGTCATGAGCTGTCTTTCTTTGGGCATCTTTGTCCTTAAATGCACTATCTGCCCTCATTGGAACGCTCTCATCAGATTCGGGATGTTACAAGAGCAATCTCAATCTCGACTGACTTACTAATGATGAGTATGTCCCAAATAAGCGGTGGCTAATCAGGAGGTTCTCTAGGTGATACTCGTCGATTATACGACGAATACCCATAAGAATGTTTGAGACATCGACACTAGATACCACTCTATGATGTATTGAATGCCTCCACGAAGATAAAACTCACACCAGGAGGGGTATAATAAAATTTGTTGCAGATGCGACGAGAACGAAAAATAGGTTCTCGATATATCGAGACTGTCCTTAGAAACAGATAAGACAACCACTAAAGGATCATTAGGTCGCTCTTACTCACTTTCCATCGAAGCCATAGGTTGGGTCTGACTCAGAAGAAAGACCACTTATTAGGCGTTGAACCTCGCTGGGGTGAGATAACTCTGTATCAGGTGTCTCATATTTCGTGAACATGGGAACACGAGTAGTCAAGGTGGAACATCAGACTAGGGAGGAGTCCTCATGATGGGCCAATTAGGGTATGAGTATACTCGACTAACCCTAATAAATCTCAATGATTGCTCATAATGAAGGGCGGTCTGAAATATTTACTCGACAAACTCTAAGCAGTGAGACCGTTCAACTAATATCTCAGATCAAAGCCCAAACCGAAATCAGGAAGTGGCCACAGTGGGCTCCTCTTAAACGTCGCTCCTCACTACTAACTCGTCAAAGCTAGCCATATAATTAACAACTAATATAGATCCTTGTTGTGGGGAAAACAGTTGCCCGAGCAGACGGCTCCTATACGAAGCTAGAAGATACTAATGGCATAACTTACGTTTCATATCAACCCAATCAGTAATTGGGCGAAGATGACCGCACTTAAGAGCTCAATCTACCCTACTCCAATATGCTCTAGCACAATCAAAGAGTCTAATCATCGCAAATCTAACCCGACGCTCACTTACTAACATGTATTTATCCAGGTAGTACTCCATATCTACGAGCCAATAACTAAATGACTCGGGACTCGGTAAGTCATCAAAGGCTGGGGCAACTTTCAAAAAATTATACTCGAGACCCGCTTCTGTATGGTACCATCCCTGATGTGACTCCTGATAATCATCATAATGATAGTAATCATCCCTACTATAGTAGGATCGTGATGGGAGGCCAACAAGACCTCTATGAAAGAGTACGCAGGGATGATTTGTATAATGGCACGAAGTTATCTCGTAAGGAGCTTTGTGGGTCGAGCATAAATAGGCTTGGAATCCTCAAATTGAGGAGAGTAATGATCATAACCTAGATGATGCTCACCCCAACCATAACCACATCGTGTTAGACAATTACTATGATATCTCATGAATGATCGATATTTTAGTCCTGCGTATCCTAGACTAAAGCTCGAACCTAGTGCTATGATATCAAACTGCACGGGATGGAAATATAGGAGTGCGATAGTGCCATAACAGAAACTCTAATGACTTAGTGTTAGTCTAGTTTCAAGAGGATTCTAAATGATGTGATGCACATGTGTTTGTCCAACATTTAATCACAATAAATTCTGAAATTAATAGTAGAATTCACAAACATACACATTAGAGATTAGACATTAGAAATACAAGCAAAATCTAGTTGAATTTATGAAGAGAGTGCTTTGATTAAATGCCTGGCGAACAAATCTTTCAAGTGGAATTAAAATTACGCAGTTTTTTACAAACCAATATCTCAAATCATGTCTTTTTATCAAATAATCAACACAAAGCAATATAGAATTCAGATTAAAACTTACATAAGCAATATGCACTCGAAAGACAAAAACTATGGCTGATTTGGGATGGACAGCAATCCAGCAGCGATTGGGTGCAGATTGCAGGGACGGGATGAATATTGGAGGGGATTTGAGGGCTTGGATGGGTGGTGGTTGGCTGTTGGGGTAGTGGAGGTCAAGTGTTGGACTACTGGGAGTGAACTAGCGGTGGTTGGACGGCTGAAACTGAATCTGGATGGAGGGGTGCAGGTTGGCAGGCTGATTGCAGTGGAGGAAAGGGCTGGAAGCAGATTTTCTGGCTGGATAAGCTGGGAAGATAAGGATGGCTACAATTTAGGACTGCTGAAATCAAGGATTTGTAATGTTGGATTGCGGGCAGCAGTCGTGGGTGTCAAAAGGACCGGCTGAAGGAATTCTGGTGGTGGAATTCAGTTGGGATGGCTGTGGGGATGTTCTACTGAGATAAAACCACAAGAAATGGGCAGTTGTTGATCTAGATAAGCAGTTACAGTAAGATATGGGATAGCTACTGTTAGAAAAGCCCATGTAATGGCCCATTCTGGAGCCCATAGTTTTTCTTATTTCTCTCTCTCTCTTTAGTCTCACATTGTGTATAAGGTTTTCACCTCTCTTTCTCCCTCCTATATATTAGTATTCATACATTGTATTTGGTACATAGAGAAAGGAATATACAAGGTTCTGTACTTTTCTACATGGTATCAGAGCCAGGTTCAAATTTTTTTTTCTCGATCTCTAAAATTTGTGACCGCAGACCTCCCCACCCTTCCGTGTGAGTTCCCCCCCCTGCGGTCTCTTTTTCCCCCTGCGGTCTCTTCTTCTCTGACCGCATACCTCTCCTTTCTCTGACCGCATACCTCTCCTTTCTCTGAACGCAGACCTCCCCGCCCTTCCAGTGCGAGTCCCCCCCCTGCGGTCTCTCCTTTCTCTGACCGCAGCCCTTCCCCCCCCCCCCCCCCCCCCCCCCCCCTCCTGCGAGCTCCCCTCTCCAGCTTCTCATCGGAGCTCTTAGAGGTTTGCTCAGCATGACAAGTGGGCCCCGCCACTTCCGGCCTCTCCCGCCCGCGCCCTCTGCCGAGCTCTCCTCTAGTCGCATCTCTCTTCTAGCCGCGCCCTCCAGCGGTCTTCTAACCGCAGACCACGCCCTTCTAGTCGCCGCGCTCTTCTCTAGTCGCCAGCGCCCTCTGCCGAGCTCTCCTCTAGTCGCATCTCTCTTCTAGCCGCGCCCTCCAGCGGTCTTCTAACCGCAGACTGCGCCCTCCTAGTCGCCGCGCTCTTCTCTAGTCGCCAGCGCCCTCTACCGAGCTCTCCTCTAGTCGCCGCTCTCTTCTAGCCGCCCCCCTCCAGCGGTCTTCTAACCGCAGACTGTGCCCTCCTATAACCGCGCCCTCCTTTAGTCGCAGCTCCGTGATCATCTGAAAGAGTGTGGTATTGTATCACAGCTCAATCCACCTAGGACACCGCAGCATAATGGTGTGTCTGAGAGGAGAAATCGTACTCTGTTAGACATGGTACGGTCGATGATGAGTCATGCAGACTTGCCTGTTTCCTTTTGGGGTTTTGCTTTAGAGACTGCTGCAATGACACTGAATCGCGCTCCGATGAAAACGGTTCTAAAGACACCATATGAGATATGGACTGGGAAGCGTCCTAGTATGTCATTCATTAAAATTTGGGGCTGTGAGGCATACGTACGACGTCAAATGCCTGACAAGCTGGAACCCAAATCAGATAAGTGTTATCTGGTGGGATATCCTACGGAAACGAGAGGAAATTACTTTTACCTACCGTCTGAGGGCAAAGTGTTTGTCGCAAGGACGGGTGTCTTCTTAGAGAAAGAGTTCTTGTCAAGAAAGACGCAAAAGGTAGAACTTAAAGAAGTTCAAGAACCACAAGTAGTGAATGAACCAGAGTTGGATTCTGAGCCAGGACTACAAGATGTTGTAGCTGGAGAACCTGTTCAAGAGACACAAGTCCTACGTAGATCTGGTAGACCAAGATTTGAGCCTGAGAGATATGGATTTCTCGTGTCTCAAATAGGTAATGTGTTGCTTATGGATCATGATGATGAACCAGCGACCTACCAAGAGGCTATGAATGGGCCGGACTCCGACAAATGGCTTGAGGCTATGAAATCCGAAATGGACTCCATGTATACAAATCAAGTTTGGAACTTGGTGGAACCACCTGAAGGGGTACGACCCATGGGGTGCGACCCATGGGGTGCAAGTGGGTCTTCAAGAAGAAGACCGACATGGATGAGAATGTACAGACATTCAAAGGGCGACTGGTGGCTAAGGGTTTCAAGCAAATTCATGGTGTTGACTATGATGAGGCCTTTTCCCCTGTTGCCATGGTAAAGTCCATTAGGATATTGCTTGCTATTGCTGCGTATTATGACTACGAGATCTGGCAGATGGATGTCAAAACGGCTTTCCTAAATGGAAACCTCCTTGAGGAAGTGTACATGACACAACCCGAGGGTTTTGTATCCCCAAATGAAGCCACTAAAATATGCAAGCTGAATAGGTCCATCTATGGATTGAAACAAGCCTCTAGAAGTTGGAATCTTCGTTTTGATGAGAAGATCAAAGAGTTTGGTTTTGTCAAGAATGAAGATGAACCGTGTGTTTACAAGCGAATCAGTGGGAGCATTGTTGTCTTCCTGATATTGTATGTAGATGACATACTGTTGATCGGGAATGACATACCTACCCTGAAAGTTGTTAAGAACAACCTAGGGAACTGCTTTACTATGAAGGACTTGGGTGAAGCGACTTACATACTCGGTATTAAGATCTATAGAGATAGATCGAAGAAGTTGCTGGGTTTGACCCAGAGTACGTACATTGAAAAGGTGTTGAAGCGGTTCAACATGCTTGAGTCCAAGAAAGGATTTTTGCCCATGTCTCATGGTGTAAATCTCTCTAAGGACCAGTGTCCAAAATCTTGCGAAGATAAGGACCGCATGAAGTTGATTCCATATGCTTCGGCAATTGGGTCAATCATGTATGCAATGTTATGTACTCGACCCAATGTCTCTTTTGCTTTGAGCATGACTAGCAGGTATCAGTCTGATCCTGGTGAATGTCACTGGATAGCCGTAAAGAATATCCTGAAGTACTTGAGAAGGACTAAGGATGTATTCTTGGTATATGGTGGAGAGGAAGAGCTCGTTGTAAGTGGTTACACGGATGCCAGCTTCCAAACTGATAGAGATGATTCGAAGTCTCAGTCAGGGTTTGTGTTTTGCCTGAATGGAGGAGCTGTGAGCTGGAAGAGTTCCAAGCAAGAGACAGTTGCTGATTCTACAACTGAGGCCGAGTATATCGCTGCGGCAAACGCAGCGAAGGAGGCTGTATGGATTAGGAAATTCATCGGCGAGCTAGATGTAGTTCCTAGCATTGTTGGTCCCGTAGTTCTCTACTGTGATAACAATGGTGCAATTGCACAATCTAAGGAACCTAGATCCCATCAGCGCTCCAAGCACATACTTCGGCGGTTCCATCTTATTCGTGAGATTGTCGAACGAGGAGATGTGAACACTTGCAGAGTGCCGACTGAGGAGAATATTGCAGATCCACTGACAAAGCCTCTCGCGCAGAGAAAGCATGATGTTCATACTAGATCAATGGGTATACGATACCTGAGTGATCAACTCTAGTGGGAGTCTTGTGGGTTGCATGTAAAATATATATTCTGTTGGCTGTTTTTATTTATTCATATGATGAATTGTGTACCAATTATTTCCTTTTACAATTAATGGCAAGTTCTTTTATTACGATATACTGTTTCTATATGATAGAATAAAATTCGTGATAAATACCCTTAGAATGTTCGCTTCCATAGGACATCAAGTACGTGACTTGAATGTGAGAGCCTATGATTTCGAAGCTTCATTCTTAAAAGGTCCCTGGTCGAGGTATCATCGTAGAAGCTAAGGGTGATGATGATACATTAAGACTAGCATGTGTGTTGACTGATGACCGGTTCTCACAGGTCATGATATTGTGATATCAAGTCATCACGTGGGTACTTGTTAGTGAACAAGTTGTACTGGACAGACCCAACCTGAGACGACTTTGTGGATTGTTACTTAAAAGTATCACAAGTAGGTCTCATTTGACAATGGTGTTGTGGACCTTTGACCTGAAGTCACAGCATTCATCGAGTGAGGAAGAGCGTGCTTTGATGTCATCTAAAGTCTTCCTTGAAGAAGGTTGATGATAAGGGTGGTCGTTGGGTACGTTACGAATCATTTGGGTGTTTGGGTGTGAGCAGATATAGGATTTGTCCTCCTATATAACAGGAGTTGCATCCATGGGCCCCTTGGTGGAATTGGACTGAGGAATGCATGGTCATGCTTGGTAGAGTCAATATGTGATATTGAGCTCACCATTCTCTGGAAGTCCGTTCTAGATCAAGAAACTTGGATTGAGCTATTATGAGGGTGACACGGTCCATGCCTCTAGTTCTTTCCGGATGTAAGGGACAAAGGGACAAAGACAACGCTGGAACATTGGTCATAAAGGCTTATGAGTTATGAACTCTTATTGCTTGGGGAGCAATGATGCATTGCTAGATGCCGCTCATTGTTTGTGAGGTTTTTGTTTGATACTTTCAAGATCAAGTGGGAGACTGTTGGAGTTACCATTGTGATATAGAAGTGGTCAAACATGTAATGTCACTGCCAACGCGATACGAGCCTGCAGGGTCGCACATAAGAGCATGTGGAGAAGATGGAAGATTGACTGTGTTGGTAAAGGTTACCAATCACCATATAGAATGGGGGGGGGGGGGGGGGGGGGGGGGGAAGTCCAGCACTTGTTGCTGTCTGAATTCGTCGGATATGACTTGTCGGATTCGTCGGAATTCGTCGGATCGGATTCGTCGGATTCGTCGGATCATCCCGTGGAATCTCGACGAATTGTCACAGAGATCCTTCACTCGGCAAATGTTGTTGTCTGATTGGATTCGTCGGATTCGTCGGATCATTCCGTGGAGTCTCGACGAATTATCACAGAGACCCTTCACTCGGCAAATGTTGCCGTCTGATTGGATTCGTCGGATTCGTCGGATTGTCCCGTGTAAACTCGACGAATTCTGTTCCGTGGAATCCCGACGAATTGTAACCGAAGCTCCTATTCTGCTGTGTGGTCTGCGGATAGCGATTCTTCTAGAAGCTGTTTATCCTTTGGGTATAAATAGGACTTCTTTTTAGGGTTCTTAAGACTTGCGACAAGTTGAGCCGACGGAAAGAGTTCCGCCTCTCGCCCTAGCCGACGGAAGAGTTCCGCCGTCTGAATCGCCTCCGCCGACCTCCTCTCCGGCGATCGTCGTCGGGTGCTGTTCTTCCTGAAGCGGATCTAGCAATCCGTGGAAGTGCAAGGTGCAGTTGTTCTTCCTTCCGAGTTGCGTGCGACGTGATTTGGTGTTCTCCCGGCTCGTGTGGACTGCTGTAGAGACGTAGACATTATTCTACGTAAGGACTCGCATAGCCGCTGAAGGAATCTTCTTCTTGGAGCATCTAGGTTGGATTTGATCCAATCCCGCAAAAGTAATTTCATACCTAGCATTTTGTTAACTTCTTGATTCAATATTCATGGCCCAATCAAAGTCTTTTGGGTTGTTTCTCTTTTATTCCGCTGCGCCTACATTTGATGTATGGTTCTAGAAAAACCCAACAGTAGTATCAGAGCTAGGTTGCGGTCGTGAATGTTGTTTCAGAAGTTAGGTTATTCCAGTACGTGCAAATCTAGGTATTTGGAAACGTTCTAAATGTCAAGATTTCTTCTTGGAATATCACATTTGATGTGATTTTGTGTGGTTTCTGGTGGTGAGATTTCAAAATTTTGGTCGGGGCTCTGCCCCGCACCCCGCAAGGGCTCTGCCCCTTGACCACCGCCAGGGGCTTTGCCCCTTGGACCCCGTTAGGGGCTCTGCCTCTAAGACCCCGCCAGGGGCGCGGCCCCTTGGAACCCCGCCAGGAACGCGGCCCCTTGGAACCCCGCCAGGAACGTCTGGGATTTCGTGGTAATCTCTAATTGTTAGAAATTGTTGTCTCCTTAGCAGTAACCGTCCCTCAAGTGGTTAATGAACCCTTGTATTGTTTTGGATTTTGAATTCAACAATGAGAGATGAGCTTGTCTACTGCTTTAAGTCGAGCTGTCTTTGCCTTTGTCCAATGCATGTAAATCTGAAGATTTGGAAGAGTTCTAAATGTCCAAATTTAGCCCTTTCGTCTGTCAAAGGTTGATAGTCTTATGTTGTGCACATAAGGGATGCATGTGGATTTTAGAATGCTTATTTTTCTGTTGATGTGCACTTGATCAAATGTTGATCATGGTTAAGTGTTAACCTATTATTTAAAATTAAAATCCCTTCATCAAATATTAAGTGTTCGGATGCCTTCCGATGGATGACACTCTTCCTGCCTCGATCGATGAAGTGTGGGCTTGCCAAAGCAAGGTGCATTAATCTATCTTGGTAAGGGTGCGAGCGGATAAGTGTGATATCCCACTGTCGACATCGGGTCTAACTTAACTAGGTGACCTCAAAGGTTGAGTGCCTAGAGGCATAGGGTTGGCATGCACCATATGATGGATGCGAATAAGGAGTTATTCACCAGTCATACAAGAGTTGCATGAGGATGCAATTGGCAAGCGTTGCCTACCTAAATAACCGCATTATGAGAGGAACGCCAAAGCGGACTCGTGGTGTTGGTGAAATACGGATCTTGTCCACTAAGAGAGTAGCTCGCATGGACTCTCCAAATTGATAGTGAGGGCTATCAATTTGAATAAAATAGTGGGAGTATTTAATTGAAGTCCAAATTAAAATAAATTGTATTTTGAAATTAAGGTACTTATTAAATTCTGCATCAATTCTTGTAGAATTCCATGGCAAGTGGTTCACATTCCACCTTGTCCCTGAGAGCTATCCTTGAGAAGGACAAGCTTAGTGGGACGAACTATATGGACTGGTATAGGAACCTGAGAATTGTTCTCAGGCAAGAGCGAAAGCTCTACATCTTGGAAGAAGAAGCCCCCGAGGTGCCGACCGGGAACTCGTCCCGTGTTGATAAGGATGCTTATAAGAAGTATACCGATGACGCCTTAGACGTCGAGTGCCTTATGCTTGCCACCATGAACTTTGAGCTTCAGAAGCAACAAGAGAACATGGGGTGCAAGGAGATTGACGAGCACCTAAAGAAAATGTTTCAAGGGCAAGCTCGTCAAGAGAGGTTCGATGTCACGAAGGCCTTATTTCAGTGCAAAATGGGAGCTCGAGACTCAGTTGGTACTTACGTACTCAAGATGATTGGGTATATAGAGAACCTGGAGAGACTGGGTTTTCCTCTGGGTCAAGAGTTGGCCACAGATCTTATCCTGCAATCGTTGCCGGATAGTTATGAGCAGTTTGTCTTGAACTACAACATGAATGAAATAGACAAGACACTGCCCGAGCTCCTAGGCATGTTGCGAACTGCCGAGATAAACATGAAGAAGGCCAAGCTTGCTAGTCCCATATTGATGGTACATAAAGGCAAGGGTAAGGCCAAGGGCTTCAAGAAGACGAAGGTGGGACCTAAGTCACATCTTGAGCCCAAATCTTCTGCGCTGAAAAAGAAGAGCACCGTGAAGGAAGGGAAATGTCACCACTGTGGCAAGGCTGGTCATTGGAGGAGGAATTGTCCTTCGTACATTGACGGTCTGCGGAAATTGAAGGGAGGTATGACTTCCGCTTCGAATATTTACGTTATAGAGATAAACCTTTCTGCTCCTTCATCTTGGGTATTGGATACCGGATGTGGTTCTCACATTTGTACAAATGTGCAGGAACTGGGAAGGAGGAGATTGCTGAGTAAAGGAGAGGTGGACCTGCGCGTCGGCAATGGAGCAAGAGTTGTTGCTGTAGCCGTAGGGGTTTACCGTCTTTCTTTGCCTAGTGGGATTGTAATAGAACTTAATAATTGTTATTATGTTCCGGCCATAACTAGAAACATTATATCCATTTCATGCTTGGACATGATTGGATTTTCTTTTATAATTAAGAACAATTGTTGTTCTATATTTAAGAATGATGTTTGTTATGTTGTAGCTCAATTGTTTAATGGTCTTTATGTTTTGAACCTAGACCATCCGATCTATAATGTAGATAATAATAAAAGACTAAGAACAAATGACTCAAATCCTACATATCTCTGGCACTGTCGTTTGGGCCATATAAACGAGAAGCGCATATCCAAGCTCCATAAAGATGGACTATTGGACTCATTTGATTATGAATCACTTGAGCGATGCGAGTCTTGTTTATTAGGCAAGATGACTAAAGCCCCTTTCACTGGTTATACTGAGAGGACTGAGGATCTTTTGGGTGTTGTACATAGTGATGTATGCGGACCCATGAGTTCTATGACTAGAGGTGGGTATTTCTACTTCGTTACATTTACTGATGATTTCAGTAGATACGGATATGTGTATCTTATGAAGTGCAAATCCGAAACTTTTGAAAAGTTCAAAGAGTTTAAAAATGAAGTGGAGAACCAATTGGGTAAAAAGGTTAAAGCACTCCGATCTGATCGAGGTGGCGAATACCTGAGTCATGAGTTCCGTGATCATCTGAAAGAGTGTGGTATTGTATCACAGCTCAATCCACCTAGGACACCGCAGCATAATGGTGTGTCTGAGAGGAGAAATCGTACTCTGTTAGACATGGTACGGTCGATGATGAGTCATGCAGACTTGCCTGTTTCCTTTTGGGGTTTTGCTTTAGAGACTGCTGCAATGACACTGAATCGCGCTCCGACGAAAACGGTTCTAAAGACACCATATGAGATATGGACTGGGAAGCGTCCTAGTATGTCATTCATTAAAATTTGGGGTTGTGAGGCATACGTACGACGTCAAATGCCTGACAAGCTGGAACCCAAATCAGATAAGTGTTATCTGGTGGGATATCCTAAGGAAACGAGAGGATATTACTTTTACCTACCGTCTGAGGGCAAAGTGTTTGTCGCAAGGACGGGTGTCTTCTTAGAGAAAGAGTTCTTGTCAAGAAAGACGCAAAAGGTAGAACTTAAAGAAGTTCAAGAACCACAAGTAGTGAATGAACCAGAGTTGGATTCTGAGCCAGGACTACAAGATGTTGTAGCTGGAGAACCTGCTCAAGAGACACAAGTCCTACGTAGATCTGGTAGACCAAGATTTGAGCCTGAGAGATATGGATTTCTCGTGTCTCAAATAGGTAATGTGTTGCTTATGGATCATGATGATGAACCAGCGACCTACCAAGAGGCTATGAATGGGCCGGACTCCGACAAATGGCTTAGGCTATGAAATCCGAAATGGACTCCATGTATACAAATCAAGTTTGGAACTTGGTGGAACCACCTGAAGGGGTACGACCCATAGGGTGCAAGTGGGTCTTCAAGAAGAAGACCGACATGGATGAGAATGTACAGACATTCAAAGGGCGACTGGTGGCTAAGGGTTTCAAGCAAATTCATGGTGTTGACTATGATGAGGCCTTTTCCCCTGTTTCCATGGTAAAGTCCATTAGGATATTGCTTGCTATTGCTGCGTATTATGACTACGAGATCTGGCAGATGGATGTCAAAACGGCTTTCCTAAATGAAAACCTCCTTGAGGAAGTGTACATGACACAACCCGAGGGTTTTGTATCCCCAAATGAAGCCACTAAAATATGCAAGCTGAATAGGTCCATCTATGGATTGAAACAAGCCTCTAGAAGTTGGAATCTTCGTTTTGATGAGAAGATCAAAGAGTTTGGTTTTGTCAAGAATGAAGATGAACCGTGTGTTTACAAGCGAATCAGTGGGAGCATTGTTGTCTTCCTGATATTGTATGTAGATGACATACTGTTGATCGGGAATGACATACTTACCCTGAAAGTTGTTAAGAACAACCTAGGGAACTGCTTTACTATGAAGGACTTGGGTGAAGCGACTTACATACTCGGTATTAAGATCTATAGAGATAGATCGAAGAAGTTGTTGGGTTTGACCCAGAGTACGTACATTGAAAAGGTGTTGAAGCGGTTCAACATGCTTGAGTCCAAGAAAGGATTTTTGCCCATGTCTCATGGTGTAAATCTCTCTAAGGACCAGTGTCCAAAATCTTGCGAAGATAAGGACCGCATGAAGTTGATTCCATATGCTTCGGCAATTGGGTCAATCATGTATGCAATGTTATGTACTCGACCCAATGTCTCTTTTGCTTTGAGCATGACTAGCAGGTATCAGTCTGATCCTGGTGAATGTCACTGGATAGCCGTAAAGAATATCCTGAAGTACTTGAGAAGGACTAAGGATGTATTCTTGGTATATGGTGGAGAGGAAGAGCTCGTTGTAAGTGGTTACACAGATGCCAGCTTCCAAACTGATAGAGATGATTCGAAGTCTCAGTCAGGGTTTGTGTTTTGCCTGAATGGAGGAGCTGTGAGCTGGAAGAGTTCCAAGCAAGAGACAGTTGCTGATTCTACAACTGAGGCCGAGTATATCGCTGCGGCAAACGCAGCGAAGGAGGCTGTATGGATTAGGAAATTCATCGGCGAGCTAGATGTAGTTCCTAGCATTGTTGGTCCCGTAGTTCTCTACTGTGATAACAATGGTGCAATTGCACAATCTAAGGAACCTAGATCCCATCGGCGCTCCAAGCACATACTTCGGCGGTTCCATCTTATTCGTGAGATTGTCGAACGAGGAGATGTGAACACTTGCAGAGTGCCGACTGAGGAGAATATTGCAGATCCACTGACAAAGCCTCTCGCGCAGAGAAAGCATGATGTTCATACTAGATCAATGGGTATACGATACCTGAGTGATCAACTCTAGTGGGAGTCTTGTGGGTTGCATGTAAAATATATATTCTGTTGGCTGTTTTTATTTATTCATATGATGAATTGTGTACCAATTATTTCCTTTTACAATTAATGGCAAGTTCTTTTATTACGATATACTGTTTCTATATGATAGAATAAAATTCGTGATAAATACCCTTAGAATGTTCGCTTCCATAGGACATCAAGTACGTGACTTGAATGTGAGAGCCTATGATTTCGAAGCTTCATTCTTAAAAGGTCCCTGGTCGAGGTATCATCGTAGAAGCTAAGGGTGATGATGATACATTAAGACTAGCATGTGTGTTGACTGATGACCGGTTCTCACAGGTCATGATATTGTGATATCAAGTCATCACGTGGGTACTTGTTAGTGAACAAGTTGTACTGGACAGACCCAACCTGAGACGACTTTGTGGATTGTTACTTAAAAGTATCGCAAGTAGGTCTCATTTGACAATGGTGTTGTGGTCCTTTGACCTGAAGTCACAGCATTCATCGAGTGAGGAAGAGCGTGCTTTGATGTCATCTAAAGTCTTCCTTGAAGAAGGTTGATGATAAGGGTGGTCGTTGGGTACGTTACGAATCATTTGGGTGTTTGGGTGTGAGCAGATATGGGATTTGTCCTCCTATATAACAGGAGTTGCATCCATGGGCCCCTTGGTGGAATTGGACTGAGGAATGCATGGCCATGCTTGGTAGAGTCAATATGTGATATTGAGCTCACCATTCTCTGGAAGTCCGTTCTAGATCAAGAAACTTGGATTGAGCTATTATGAGGGTGACACGGTCCATGCCTCTAGTTCTTTCCGGATGTAAGGGACAAAGGGACAAAGACAACGCTGGAACATTGGTCATAAAGGCTTATGAGTTATGAACTCTTATTGCTTGGGGAGCAATGATGCATTGCTAGATGCCGCTCATTGTTTGTGAGGTTTTTGTTTGATACTTTCAAGATCAAGTGGGAGACTGTTGGAGTTACCATTGTGATCTAGAAGTGGTCAAACATGTAATGTCACTGCCAACGCGATACGAGCCTGCAGAGTCGCACATAAGAGCATGTGGAGAAGATGGAAGATTGACTGTGTTGGTAAAGGTTACCAATCACCATATAGAATGGGGGGGGGGGGGGGGGGGAAGTCCAGCACTTGTTGCTGTCTGAATTCGTCGGATATGACTTGTCGGATTCGTCGGAATTCGTCGGATCGGATTCGTCGGATTCGTCGGATCATCCCGTGGAATCTCGACGAATTGTCACAGAGATCCTTCACTCGGCAAATGTTGCTGTCTGATTGGATTCGTCGGATTCGTCGGATCATTCCGTGGAGTCTCGACGAATTATCACAGAGACCCTTCACTCGGCAAATGTTGCCGTCTGATTGGATTCGTCGGATTCGTCGGATTGTCCCGTGTAAACTCGACGAATTCTGTTCCGTGGAATCCCGACGAATTGTAACCGAAGCCCCTATTCTGCTGTGTGGTCTGTGGATAGCGATTCTTCTAGAAGCTGTTTATCCTTTGGGTATAAATAGGACTTCTTTTTAGGGTTCTTAAGACTTGCGACAAGTTGAGCCGACGGAAAGAGTTCCGCCTCTCGCCCTAGCCGACGGAAGAGTTCCGCCGTCTGAATCGCCTCCGCCGACCTCCTCTCCGGCGATCGTCGTCGGGTGCTGTTCTTCCTGAAGCGGATCTAGCAATCCGTGGAAGTGCAAGGTGCAGTTGTTCTTCCTTCCGAGTTGCGTGCGACGTG
Source organism: Dactylorhiza incarnata (assembly GCA_033032865.1). Lineage (NCBI taxonomy): Eukaryota > Viridiplantae > Streptophyta > Magnoliopsida > Asparagales > Orchidaceae > Dactylorhiza > Dactylorhiza incarnata. Next base: position 2,949,345 of record JAWHQI010000279.1, on the reverse strand, counting down.
ATTTGGTGTTCTCCCGGCTCGTGTGGACTGCTGTAGAGACGTAGACATTATTCTACGTAAGGACTCGCATAGCCGCTGAAGGAATCTTCTTCTTGGAGCATCTAGGTTGGATTTGATCCAATCCCGCAAAAGTAATTTCATACCTAGCATTTTGTTAACTTCTTGATTCAATATTCATGGCCCGATCAAAGTCTTTTGGGTTGTTTCTCTTTTATTCCGCTGCGCCTACATTTGATGTATGGTTCTAGAAAAACCCAACAACCGCTACCTCTCCTGCAGCCCGCCTGCTTCCCACTCTTGAACTACGCGACGAGTTGAGGATCACCACCATCTCTCTCACTGGGAAGAAGAACTTCATTGAATGGGTGCATTCCGTTCGTAGGGTGCTCCAGTCTAAAGGACTTTTGCACCATCTCACTAGGGATGTTCCTTCTACACCTCCGGATGACTGGCTACGTGACGATGGCCGAGTTCAGACTTGGCTTCTCAACTCCCTTGACAGCGAACCTTACAGAATGGCCATGTATCACGAGACAGCCAAGGCAATGAGGGATGAGCTCAATTCCCTTTACTCCGGCAAGGACAGTCAGCAGCACCTCTACGACATCATAACAGATCTTCAGACTCTTGACACTGGCGGTGCTGCTGATATGATCTCATTTGTTGCTCAGGCCAAGACTCTGGCCGAAGCCTGGATCCGACATCAACCGTCTACTACGGATCTCGCTGCCCAACGTGCTCAGAAGGAAACAGTTTGTATTGCTATGATGATGGCTCGTGTCCCACCTCATCTTCAGAGCATTCGGGCCCAGATCCTCTCGTCTGCCGCTATTCCTTCACTCTCTGACGTGTGCTCTATGTTGCTAAAGGTATCACGGCCTCCTAATACTACTGGACCTCCCTCACCAGCCCTCCTGCAGCATTCATCTGCACCGTTACTACCCCTCCCTCCTCCTGCTCGTGGGGGACGTTCAGGCTCTCGGGGACGGGGGCGTGGTGGCAGACCACGTCCTAAGTGTTCCTTCTGTGGTAGGGATGGACACCTCGAGGCGACCTGCTGCCGCAAACATGGCCGTCCTCCTCGTCCAGCTGCTTATGTTGCTGTCGGCAGTCCTTCCACTCGTGCTGATCTTGAAGATGTCCGCCTCCAGCTCCAGCAACTCCATGGCATGCTCAGCCGCCTGCCTGCCTCTGTTGCCTCCACTGCCTCCATCTCCAATGAAGGTATCGCTTGTCTCTCCACTGGTCCACGCTGGATAGTGGACTCAGGTGCTACTCATCACATCACCTCGCTGAAGCCACCTAAATACTTGCACTCCTCGCATCCTAAATATATCACCGTGGCCAATGGCGACACCGTCCCTGTCTCCGGCTCGGCTGATATTCTTCTCAATCTCCGCTCGACTCTTCATGTTCCGGGCTCCCCATTCAATTTACTTTCTGTCAGTCGCCTCACTACAGATTTGAATTGCTCTGTGACATTCACCTCCTCTTCCTTTCTTATGCAGGATCGACGGACGCAGAGTATCATTGGTAAAGGACGACTGCAAAATGGACTCTACCTTCTTGATGCTCCCCCTACCATCATCTCTTCCATCTCCTCAGTTGATTGGCACCGACGTCTCGAACATGCTCCTCTTCCAGTCCTCCAGAAGGCTCTTCCAGAGATTTATCTTCCTTCTTTTAGTTGTGATTCATGTATTCTGGGTAAACAACACCGCTCATCGTTTCCTCCTCATTGTACTCGGAGCTCTGCACCTTTTGTTCTACACTCTGATATTTGGGGCCCGTATAAAATTACAAGTGTTTCTGGTTATCGGTACTTTATCACGTTTATTAATGATTATTCTCGAACGACATGACTATACTTACTTCGTGATCGCTCTGAACTTCCCCGTGTGTTCCGCACATTTGTCCTTGAGATTCACACTCAGTTTTTCGAACCAACAAAAACCCTCCGAACGGATAACGCTCGTGAATACACTAGCCATGAATTTGCCAACCTCTGCTCAGAATTTGGGATTATTCATCAAACATCTTGTGCCTATACACCCCAACAAAATGGTGTTGCTGAACGCAAAAATAGACATCTTCTTGATGTTGCTCGCTCCATCGTGCTTCAAATGCAGGTACCCAAGGCTTATTGGAACTTTGCGTTGTCAACAGCATGCTACCTTATCAACCGTCTCCCTTCCTACGTCCTTCATAATGCTACTCCATTTAGTCTCATCTTCCCCTCTACTCCACCATTCTCTCTCACCCCTCGCATCTTTGGATGTACCTGCTACGTTCACTTACTTGGTCCGTCGACAGACAAGTTGACACCACGAGCAGCCAAACACGTGTTCGTCGGTTACTCTCGTACTCAGAAAGGATATGTTTGTTACTCTCCTACTACCCGCAAGGTGACAGTCTCGGCTGACGTTATCTTCCGGGAAGATCAACCTTTCTTCTCCAACCAAAATCCCCCTCTTCCACCACAATCCTTACCTAGACCTGTAATCCCAGTCACCTCTCCACCATCCTTCCTTTCTGTCCCGGCTCCCGCTCCCAACAAGCCTCCTCTTCTCCGTGTCTACACTCGTCGCCTTCCTCGCTCCGTCACCCCAATGCAGTCGACCTCAACCTCTGACACTCTGCAACCTGCTGATCCGGCATCCGCCGCTCATCCCATGGCGAACTATGTATCTTTACATCGCCTGTCACCGCCGCTACACACCTTTGCTACTTCTCTATCCTCTATTTCTATCACTAACTCTGTGCAGGAGGCTCTCCAACATCCGGGCTGGCAGGCAGTCATGGACGAAGAAATGACAGCTCTCTGGGCCAATCAAACATGGGATCTGGTTCCTCTCCCTCCAGGCCAGACTACTGTTGGTTGCAAAATGGGTCTTTGTAATCAAGCATGCTTCGGATGGGACAATTGACCGTCTTAAAGCCCGACTAGTGGCTCGTGGCTTCACTCAACAACAAGGTCTCGACTATGAGGAAACGTTCTCTCCGGTGGCCAAGCTCAACACCGTTCGTGTCCTTCTCTCAGTGGTTGTACATCGCCAATGGCCTCTCCATCAGCTGGATATCAAGAATGTTTTTTTAAATGGCGACCTACAAGAAACAGTATACATACAGCAACCTCCCGGTTTGAGACCACGGGAGAGTCTCGAGTATGTCATCTTAAGAAATCCATCTATGGTCTCAAACAATCCCCCCGGGCATGGTTTGATAAGTTCAGTAAGGCTGTTCGGGAGGTTGGTTTTACTCGGAGCTCGGCAGACTTCTCTCTATTCACTCGAGATCGAACTACATGCACGGTTCTTCTATTGGTATATGTCGATGACATCCTAATCACCGGAGATGATTCAAAAGGAATACAAGCGGTCAAACAGCATCTTGGTTCCGTCTTTCAAACCAAAGATCTGGGGAACCTTCGTTACTTCCTTGGTCTTGAGATCGCGAGACGTCCTGATGGACTTGTCCTCTCTCAATGAAAGTATTGTCTCGATCTTCTTCAGGATGCTGGCTACTCTGGATGCAGCCAATTAACACTCTTATGGATGTCAATCACAAGTTGTGTGCACATGCCTCTGATGATGATCTTGCTTTTCCAAATCCAGAGTACTATCGACGACTTGTTGGGAAACTGATTTACATTACAGTCACGAGACCAGATATATCATTTGTTGTTGGGGTTGTCAGCCGATTTATGCATTCCCATCGAATGTCCTATCTTCAGGCCGTCGAACGCATCCTAAGATATCTGAAAACAGCCCCCGGTCAAGGGCTGGTATACAAAACCTCGTCCTCTACTCCAACATTGGTTGCGTATTCTGATGCAGATTATGTTGGTTCCCTGGATGATCGGCGGTCTACTAGTGGTTTTTGTACCTACTTTGGGGGTCACCTGGTTACCTGGCGTAGCAAGAAACAAGTTGTGGTTGCTCGATCTTCAGCTGAGGCGGAATACCGTTCAATGGCATCAGTGGTTTCTGAACTCACATGGCTTGAAAGTCTTCTTGCTGATCTAGGAGTAAGACTTTCCTCACCTGCTATCTCACTATGTGACAATCAAGCTGCTATACACATAGCTAAGAACCCGGTCTTCCACGAAAGAACGAAACTCATTGAAGTGGACTATCATTTCATCCGGGAGAAAGTTCAAATGAAGAAGTTAGAATTAAAGCATGTTCCGGGTACCGACCAAGTTGCTGATATTCTCACCAAGGCCCTATCAAGCACCATTTTTTATCAATTCCTGTACAAGCTTGGTGCCTACGACTTGTACGCTCCAGCTAGCGGGGGAGTGTTAGAAAAGCCCATGTAATGGCCCATTCTGGAGCCCATAGTTTTTCTTATTTCTCTCTCTCTCTTTAGTCTCACATTGTGTATAAGGTTTTCCCATCTCTTTCTCCCTCAAATATATTTGTATTCATACATTGTATTTGGTACATAAAGAAAGGAATATACAAGGTTCTGTACTATTCTACAGTTACTATTGGGTGTAAGTAATTATGGGGCAACTTAGTGATGGGGGAAGGTAATTATATGATGGTTATATGGATTTGGAGTGGGGGAAAGGGGTGGTCACTGCAGGAAACAGGGAAAAATAGCAGTACGAGTAATTTTGCGCGGTTAATGGGCCGTTATTGAGTGGGGGTAGTTGTGGTGAGTGGAGTGATTTGGAAAAATAGTTACCTTGTCTTCGGTACCAAGGATCCACAGAATCGGCATCGTGGGACGACCGCGAGAACCCGAATATTATCTACATATTCTGTGATGTTTGAAAATCAACCTCACGACCCCTATTTATAGACGTAAAACCCATTATGGACGACCTAGATAGCCCGGAACACAAAACCACTAAATTTATTTAAAATAAAAATACATAAAAATATATCGTCGTCACTTTGAATGCGGGTGCCGGATCAAATCGTTTATCTGACGATTCTATCTCCGGCCACTGCATGTATATAGTGTAGAGTAGTGTGGGCTCCGGTAAGTGTCGGTCTGCCATCGATCCACAATCCCCATCAGATTGGAAGGGTTGGTTCCCGACGGTCGACGTGGACGGCAGGCGAAGAGTGGCAGGTCAGACCAAATTGTTACAAACAAGGACGAAGATTGCCCTTAATCATACAGAGGGGTATAAACTCTTGAGGGATGGTCTCCCCAAAGAGCACTCTCTCAAAAATAAGAGATGACAAGGCAAGACTCCAAGATTCCTCCTAAGACTCGCATACTCTCTTTTATATAAGAAGAGAATACTCCTAGAACAAAATTAGCAGCATGGCACAAAATCAGAAATTACGGAAAATTACATAAAAGATGCAAAGCCAATTGAAAATATAACATCAATAAATGGTGATATTGGAGAGACGAGTCAAAACCTTTTTCGTCGTGAGGAGGATTCTTCGAGAATGCATAAATGTAATCTCCATCAGATGGGAGCATATACGTATGAATCAAATGTTGGTTTTAGGTTCCTACTTTAGTATGAAAAAGTGTACTTTAGGTTAAAATTTTATATTTAGCATAAAATGTTTTTTGCTAATATATCCAAATGTTATTAAATGAGGTATTAAATACCTCAAATTAACATATCTAACAAAACTATCAACTCAAAGGAGAGTGTGTACCACAACAGATAAATTGTTACTGATGCGAAAATTAGATTGCAGTTGACTTGAAAACATGATACAAATCACGAGGGACACTTGTGTCTAACCTCAGGAGTTTGGTTCCTCCTTGAAGTTCCTCTCCAAATGAGAGATCCTCAAACTTAAATGATCAAAAGATCCATATGACTCAAAAGTCTCCTTATATAGAGAGAATGACTCACTTACATATTATCATATTACCCCTAAAAAATAAAAATACATAATGACCATACAAAATAAAGTATTACATGTTGTTCGCATGTGCGTAACATAAATCACAGGAACATCTAACTCCCACCAGCAAAAAAGTACGGGAGGAAGGGTCTCATGTATAAAACTATTGTCGGAGGCTCATTGCAGTCAACAGTGAAGCTCCTTTACAAAAAGGAAAATAGAAAGCTAAAAAGGAAATTTTGGTCATAGGAAAGTAGATCAATAGATCACTGGTGCAGGAGACAACTACTTTGGATGTCTCTGAACATATCTATGATTATGTCTTTAATCACCATCAATAGAAGGGTTGAAGGCTCAAATTTGGACATCAAGAGACACATCTTGGGCCTAAACCTGATTTGTGTCTCTATGAATGTCGAAGCCAATGATATGGACTTCCGAGGAGATCACCAAGGCTTGCTTAGCGAACAACTCAATTGAAATCAAGGTTTGACATTAGTATTTGGTGATCATCGACAGTTTGTATCAAATCAGAGGTATGAACCGGTTATGAGTTTTGGGATTGCACCATATGTATGAGAGATGAGTATACGATATGGAACGATTAGTCGATCCTTGGATCTTGTATCTGCATGCAAGAAGACGAAGGGGGAGGAGCCCTAACTCTTCTTGGCCTCAAATTAGTTCAATAATATTCAGCATGCCCTAGGGCACAAGTTGACCAGAGTTTAAATGATGAAATTCAAAACAAGACACAACGCAAAGCCTAGACCAACCTAGTGTTGGATCTTACGGCGCTCTTAGAGGGGGGGGGGGGGGGGGGGTGAATAAGGGAATAGAAATTCTTTGTGATAATGTTATGAAAATTACTAAATTGTTTTATAATAGGAGAAGACAAAATAACAATTTAGTTAAAGAAAGAGAATATTGTAATTTGCAATTTAAGATTTAGAAACAAGTGTAAATTGTTTTATGATGAAAGAGATTGAAATACACAATTTAGATAAAGTGATACGAATTGAAAACTTTATAACCAATATAGTAGAAATTATGCCAAAAGATAGAAATCAAGTAAACACAAAAAGAGACATGATTATATTATATGAAAAAAGGGTTTACATAAATTTGATTTCAATATCGCTAGAAATCGGAGGCGTACAAATGTAAATATCTTTTCCTTTTCTATACCGACTTGTATCCCCACAAACCGGTTGGCTTTAGCTTATCCTTTCCCGGATAAGGCCTCAAGCAGCTCTAGTCAATCCTTCCCCGGATATGGCCTCGAGCACCCCCTAGATCTAATCACCTAGAACTAGTCGTCAACACAAGGCGAATTCCTCCATAAGTCCTACCCAGACCTAGTCGCCAACACAAGGCGAATTCTCTAAACGGTTACAAAAAAAATATGAAATGAAGATAAAGATAACAATAATAAAAACTCCCTGTATGAGATTTCTGAAGATGAGGATGAAGGATCGTTGTAGCATAAGCGAGGTTGAAGCGATCGTCCTTCGGATGTAGCGTGACGTTGTCCTCTTCCAGAATTCTCCTTAAGCTTTTAGTGGGAGATCCATCTTCGGCTGCATAACAACAATAGAGTTGTGGCACTTGCAATCTCTCTAAGATGGATTTACCAAAACGAGAAAGAGCCCATCAATTTATAGAACTTGAAGATAGCGCATGCGGTAGCTCCTAGCGCCTGCGGTAGCGTTCGCGTGGAGCGGTTGCGAAACCGTCGGCGGCGTGGCGCTGTGCACGAACTTGAGATAGCGCCAGGCGGTAGCGCTGGCGGTAGCGTTCGTGTGGAGCGATTGCGGAACCGTCGGCGGCGTGGCAGAACAAACTTTCGTCAAACGGAACAATTTCGTCGAACGGAGCTTCAAGTTCGTCGAACGGAATTTTCGTCGAACGGAGTTTTTGTCGAACGAAATTTTCGTCGAACGGAGCTTCAAGTTCGTCGAACGAAATTTTCGTCGAACGGAGTTTTCGTCGAACGCAGGCAAATTCGTCGAACGGAACCTGAGCTAGCGCCTGGCGGTAGCTCTAACGCTGGCGGTAGTGCATTCTTCCAGATGTTTGAATTCAGCTGCTTTCTACCTGTGGAGTATTGCACATATAGTTTCTGCACACTATAAACACACGACAAGCAAGATCAAATACAATTTGGGATTTGTTATTCTCAAACAAAGGGATGTGACACACATGTCCAACAATCTCCCCATTTTGATAGTAACAAATCCTCTTAGCAAAAAATCAACAATAGTGTTTATAGTATATGATAAGCAAGATGATAGTGCAACTATAGTATATGATAAGCATGATGATATGCATACTCCGCATATCTTAATGCTCCCCCTACATAAATGCTACATAAATGCAATTTATGTTTTACTCTCCATAAATGATAGATTACATAAATTATTCTCCCATTAATCTTCTATATTTCTCCTATATAGATTTCTTCAATTAATCTCCCTCTTTTGGTATTATCAAAAGAATGTGGGTGAGGGTAGTAAGGAGGCATTTTTTAGGCTAGTTATAAATCATGATCGAGTTTTTGTGATATATGAAATGATAAAGAGTTTAAGCATAGTATATATAAGAGATTTCAAATAAAAAGATAAGAGTTGTAAGCAAGCGGAAGATTATAAGAAACATCTTTTTGTAAGCATGAAAAACATAAGTAAAAATATGAGTTTTAGTTCAAAATTGAAAGATGTTTTAACCTTTTTGAAATCTCAAAGTTTTTCATAAAGATACCAAGCATGAAATGAACATATCAAAGAGAGATTATACTACAATGTTACTTAATTTTGAGTTCAAGAGATACCAAAACATTGTAGAGATCATGCTAGGTTATCTAGTGCATTTCTTATATAAAGAGTAGTATAGATAAAACATTAGAATCCAATACTCATGAGAAGAAGTGTTATGAATGATAATGATGTGCACATAAGTGTATTTTGGGCAATGTTAACAATTGATTTAAATCAACAAAATACAAGACATATGTAAAGTAAAGTGCACAATAAAACACAAGTATATCAACTTTCACACACTTTTAATGCACATAGTTTTTAACAAAGTGGTGTAGTAACAAAGGTTTGCACAAGACACTTTACTATTCTTTCCAAGATGCTCAACCTCACAATGCTTATGAAGACTTATCAGGAGGTTCAAGTAGTGCTTTGTGGAGTTATATTTGTCTACATATATAAATTTTTTGTTCATATTTATGAGACAACATTCTCCGAATACACTTGTTTTGCAAACCCTATTTTTTAAACTTAACCACTTTTCTAAATTTCATAAGTGCAATTCAAATGTAGTGTAGGCAATAAACTTATGCAAGTTTTAATTCATTGTATAAATACAATACACAAGCAAACATTTTTAGATTTAAACACACATGTTGATTACCAAAATAAGTGAGTGAAATGTATCATTATCAATCATAATACATTTACTCATATTTAGAGACATGCTTGGTTCTACACATTTTTCAATACAATTGATGCACTTTAAATAGATATATCAAAGCATGATAAACAAAACAATGTTCATAGTAATATGAAGAAACAAGTTTTAACATTGTAGAAAATTCTAAATGATAGAATACATACATGCTTGATATTAGCAATAAAGATCATACATTTTTTTTTTTTTTTTTTTAAAATTAATGAAATAAATACAGAAAAATCACACAAACATATTTTTATATTTTTGAATTTTTGTAGTTAATTTTTCATAATATAAATAAAAACAGAAAATCTCAAAAACATATTTTTTGTATTTTTGAATTTTGAACTTTTATAGTTGTTTTTTCATAATATGAATAAAACAAAAATAACAAAAGTCAGAAACACAACAAATAAGTAGTACATATGAACTAACATATTTTTATAGATTTTTAGAAATTTTAAAACACAGAAAAATCAGACACCCATGCTAGCGCTGGCGCTAACGCTAGCGCTGGAAACAGTACTTGATTTTTTGAGAATTTTAAAAATCTGATTTTTGATATTTATTAAGTGTCCTTAGAGTAGTCTTATGCAAAAATTTTATAATTTTTGGAGATGTCTTGATTGCTCAAATTTGCATAAAACTATAGCTTTTTCAAATACATGTGTTTTACAAAAACATTTAAGCTCAAAAAGATAAATTATGCAAACACAAGAGGACATTTTTTTATTAAACAACCCAAAATATGCATGATTTAAGTGATAAGTAAATAAAATGATCATGCAAAGAGTAATATAAGTATGTCCTAAGATTAAAGACTATCCCGACTAAATGTCTACACCCTAGCCCCGTACTAAGTGACGGATGGGCATGAGGAGCTGCACACATGTCGTAGGTTGGGGTGTTAGTCCCATATGCACACACAGAACGAACACTCAACCATTTTTGGCACCAACAGAACGAACACGCTCTTTTTCCCCCCAGTGTCTCGCAAGGCCCCACTGGAACCCTCCCCGGTTAAGGACAAGACATGACTTAGAGGTTAGGTCTCTAATGCATACAACCCTACGCCCCCGCTATTGTGAGATATGAAGTCATATGTGAATAATCCTTGGACAACTTATGCTTTTAAACGATGGGTTGATTTATAAACTATGGGTTTTGTTTAATGTGATGAGTTATATAAAGCCGCATAGTTTTTCTACTTTTATGAGATAACGATATGTGATAACTAGCACAATTACTAATATTCAATAAGTGATAAAGCTAGTATGATGAGTTTTGGGTTTAATGTCATGTCATAAAATTAATATTAATATTGCATGTATTCCAAAATAGAATTTCAAATTATAGATCTAGAATAGAGTGATGATTAAGTTTGATTTATATCTTCATTGCAAAGTTGATTCTAGAGTCTACAAATATGAGAGATACATGCAATCAATAGCAAAGCATATCAATACACCAAATAATGGAAAGAAAACATTATTCAAATTTTTATCATAAGATTCATAATTCTTATTATTGGTTTGAGATATTTCTTGATAGAACATGAATTATGATTTATGATTGTTGGAATAGCCCATATAGAGGGCCCGTATTTGGGCCCATGTATTCTTCCCCTCTTTAGTCCCACATCTTGTATAGGAATATCTCTCTCCTCTTCTCTCCTATATATTTGTACTCACTCTCTATATTTTGGCATATAAGAAATAAATACACAAGCTTTCGCTCAATTCTACATGGTATCAGAGCGATCTGTCCGAATTTTCGGTCTCCTATTTTTGTGACCGCACGTCATGTACGGTCCCCTTTTTTTCTGACCGCACGCCCTGTGCGGCCTTCTTTTTTTGTGACCGCACCCCCCACCCCGCCCTGCATTCTCTCCAACGACGGTGGTTCTCCCTCTCTTATAGCCCTCTGTCAGGTGGGTCCCGCTTCTTGCAGCCAGCTCCTTCTCAGCGGTCTCTCCATCTGCGACCTGCATCTCCAGCGGTCTCTCCATCTGCGGCGTCCTCTCCTCCTGCTCGCAGCACGCTGCGGTCTCCTCTTCTCAGCGATCTCGCCCTGCTCGCGCGGTCTCCAGCGATTAGCAGACACGCGGCCTCCTCCTGCGACCTCCCGTTGCCGATCTCTCAGGCAGCTGCGATCTCCTGCTACGATCTCCTCTGCCGATCCCAGCAATATCCTCTGCTGCTCGCGCGGTCTTCTCGCTCGATCTTTACGTGCGGTCTCGCTCTCTGCCCAGATCTTCCGCACTCTCCCGTGCGGACTGCTTCTCCCTGCTCAAGTGTGCGGCCTCCTCAAGAGTGCGGCTTCCTCCATTGGTCTGCTTCTATCCGTGCGACCTCCTCAGCTCGCCGCCAGCCCTTCCCACCGGTCTCCTCCCAACCGGTCTCTTCGCAGAGGTCTCCAACCTTGCCGCAGCTCCTACCCGCAGCTCTACCCGCAACGATCTCCTCCCTCTTCTCTGCTCGTCGCCGAGGTCTCCAAACTTGCCGCAGCTTCCCTCTACCCGCAGCGAGCTTTCCCTCTGCTCGTCTCCCACTCGCAGCTCGTCTCCCACTCGCAGCTCGTCTCCAGCGGATTCTTCCTGGCGAGCTTCCTGCCGGCCTCCTGATCGCTGCGGCTTCTCCTGATCGCAGCGGCTTCTCCCTGTTCACCGGTCTCCTCCCAGCAGAAGCGGTCTCCAGCAGCTTGCCCGGCCTCTCCCTGCCGGTCTCCTCACAACAGCACGCCCGGCCTCTCCCTGCCGGTCTCCTCCCAGCACGTCATTGGCTCTTTGCCGAGTTCCTATCTAGCGGCTTCATCTCCAGCGACCTGTCTTCTGCAGCAGTCCGCATGGCTCCTACTCGTGGAGAACATTCAGGGCCTCCGGGAATGGGTCGAGGTGGCCGGCCACGTCCTAAATGTTCCTTCTGTCGTAGAGATGGACACCTTGCGACGACTTATTATCGCAAACATGGTCTGCCTTCTCGTCCACTTGATTCTATTGATGCCGACAGTCCTCCCGCCACTCATGCTGATCTTGAAGAAGTCCGCCTTCAGCTCCAACAACTCTACGACACGCTCAACCGCCCACCTGCCTCCGTTGCCTCCGCTGCCTCCATCTCCAATGAAGATATTGTTTGTCTCTCCACTAGTCCACGCTGGATAGTGGATTCAGGTGCTACTCACCATATCACATCGCTAAAACCACATCAATACTCGGATTCTCCGCATCCAAAGTTTATCACAGTAGCCAATGGCGACACCGTTCCTGTCTCCGGTTCTGCTGATATCCTCCTCAATTCCTCCCTCTCTCTCCGCTCGGCTCTTCATGTCCCGGGCTCCCCGTTTAATTTACTTTCCGTTAGTCGCCTCACTGCCGATTTAGACTGCTCAGTCACATTCACCCCTTCTTTTCTGATACAGGATCGACGGACGCAGAGTATAATTGGTAAAGGACGACTGCAAAACGGGCTCTACCTTCTTGATGTTTCTCCCACTATCCTGTCTTCAGTCTCCTTCGTTGAGTGGCATCAACGTCTTGGGCATGCGCCTCTTCCTGTCCTTCAAAAGGCTCTTCCAGATATCTCTCTTCCTACTTTTAAGTGTAACTCTTGTATTTTGGGCAAACAGTCGTGTTCTTCGTTTCCCGCACATTGTACTCGGAGCTCTGCTCCTTTTGATCTATTACATTCTGATATATAGGGACCCTATAGAACTACTAGTATTTCTGGGTTTCGATATTTTCTTACGTTTATTGATGACTATTCATGAGGTACTTGGTTATACTTACTTCGCGATCGCTCGGAGCTCCCTAGCGTCTTTCGGGCGTTTATCCTTGAAACTCGCACACAATTCTCCACCACCATCAAAACTCTACGAACCGATAATGCTCGTGAATACACAGGCAACGAGTTTGCAAATTTATGCTCTGAATTCGGAACTATCCATCAGACTTCATGTCCCTACACCCCACAGCAAAATGGTGTAGCTGAACGGAAGAACCGACACTTACTTGATGTTGCCTGCTCTCTCATACTTCACATGAACGTTCCCAAAGCCTATTGAAACTTTGCTGTCTCCACAGCCTGCTTTCTTATTAACCGTCTTCCATCCTCTGTCCGCAACAATGCCACTCATTTCAGTCTCCTCTTTCCTTCTACTCCGGCCTTTCCCCTCACACCTCGAATCTTCGGGTGTACGTGCTACGTTCATATTCTGGGACCGTCTAAGGACAAGCTGGATCCCAGGGCGGCCAAGCAAATTTTCGTTGGCTACTCACGTACACAGAAGGGCTACGTCTGTTATTCTCCTACTACTCGCAAAGTCTCTGTATCGCCGGATGTCACCTTCCGGGAGGACCAGCCATTCTTCTCTGCTCTAGTACCCACACCTACGCCAATACCTACCCCACTACCTGTCCTCCGCCCTATCATTCCTGTTCACACACCGGCTCCTCCCTCCCCGAGTTCTTCTCCTGCCCCCACCAAGCCACCTCTCATCCATGTCTACTCTCGTCGCACTCGAACTCCCGATGCCCCTACGCAGTCGGCCTCTACCTCGGGTACTCCGCGCCCGACAAATCCGGTAACAGATTCCACCGCTCATCCTATGGAGAACTTTGTCTCCCTACATCGTCTCTCTCCTCCTCTTAAAACTCTTGCTACTTCATTATCCTCCGTTTCTATTCCTAACTCTGAGCAGGAGGCTCTGCAACATCCTGGCTGGCGTGTCACTGAGGAGGAAATGGCCGCTCTCTGGGCCAACCAGACATGGACTCTGGTACCCCGCCCTCCGGGTCAGAAATCGGTTGGGTGCAAATGGGTCTATGTCATCAAACATGCTCCTGATGGAAAGATTGACCGGCTAAAAGCTCGATTGGTCGCTCGTGGCTACACCCAACAACAAGGCATTGACTATGACGAGACTTTTTCTCCCGTGGCCAAACTAAACACGGTTCGTGTGCTTATCTCTGTAGTTGTACACCGTCAATGGCCCTTACTACAACTGGATGTGAAAAATGTCTTTCTGAACGGCGATCTCAACGAAACTGTTTACATGGAGCAACCTCCCGGGTTTGAGACTGTCATCTTGTAAAATCATTGTATGGTCTCAAACAGTCCCCTCGGAATTGGTTTGACAAGTTCAGCAAGGCTCTTCAAGAAATTGGCTTTACTCGGAGCTCGACAGACTTCTCGCTGTTCACTCGCCATCGGTCCACGGGAACTGTTCTTCTGCTGGTTTACGTGGACGACATCATAATCACGGGAGATGACTCAAAAGGAATACAGGCGGTCAAACAACATCTTAGCTCTGTATTTCAAACAAAAGATCTGGGGCACCTTCACAACTTTCTAGGTCTGGAGATTGCCAGACGGCCAGATGGACTTGTCCTTTCTCAGCGCAAATACTGTCTCGATCTTCTTCAGGATGCGGGCTACTCCGGCTGCAAACCAATTAACACTCCAATGGATGTAAATCACAAAATCTGTGCTCAGTCCTCTGACACCGATCTCCTGTTACCAAATCCGGAATACTATCGCCGTCTGGTTGGAAAATTAATCTACCTAACGGTAACAAGACCAGACATCTCCTTCGTTGTTGGTATTGTCAGTCGGTATATGCATGCCCCTCGGAGATCTCACCTTCAGGTCGTCGAAAGGATTCTTCGGTATCTCAAAACAGCTCCTGGTCAGGGACTGGTTTATAAAACATCATCGTCAACTCCAAGATTGGTGGCATACTCTGATGCTGACTATGCTGGGTCCCTGGACGATCGACGGTCAACAAGTGGGTTCTGCACATACTTTGGAGGACACCTGATTACCTGGCGAAGTAAGAAGCAAGCTGTTGTTGCAAGATCATCAGCTGAAGCAGAATACCGGGCAATGGCATCTGTGGTCTCTGAACTCACATGGCTTGAGAGCCTCCTGACCGACCTTGGTGTAAAACTTCCTTCACCAGCTCTCCTCTTGTGTGATAGTCAAGCTGCTATACACATTGCCAAGAACCCAGTCTTCCACGAAAGAACAAAGCACATTGAAGTAGATTGTCATTTCATCCGGGAGAAAGTTCAAATGAAGAAGCTAGAGTTAAAGCATGTTCCGGGTACAGAACAAGTGGCGGATGTCCTCACAAAGGCCCTATCCAGTACTCTCTTCTATCAATGCCTGTCCAAGCTTGGATCCTACGACTTCTACGCTCCAGCTTGCGGGGGAGTGTTGGAATAGCCCATATAGAGGGCCCGTATTTGGGCCCATGTATTCTTCCCCTCTTTAGTCCCACATCTTGTATAGGAATATCTCTCTCCTCTTCTCTCCTATATATTTGTACTCACTCTCTATATTTTGGCATATAAGAAATAAATACACAAGCTTTCGCTCAATTCTACAATGATTATAGAGAATTTTGCATAGAATATATGTTAGATCATCATGATGAATGTGAATTCCATTCCTTCTAAACGTATGGCAATGTGATTTGGTGATATTCTTTTGAATGAGCATGTTTGAATTGTAAGTCTAGAAAATGATGATCATACTATCATATCAAAGACAAAGATCACAAATATATAGTTTTGAAATAAAATTGCATTCAATAATTGAATTTGTTGATCTTTGGTTTTGCATGATAATATATAGTTTCATGATACATATACTAATGATCAAACCATAAACTATGTGTTTGTTGGAATTTTAGTATTCTATTTATGATTTTAACTCACATAGTTATCATGAAATTTGAATAACATTGTAAGTGTTATACCTAGCATAAGTATATAAGCATAGACCAAGAAGTAATGTTAGGATTATGAGTTCGAATGCAATGTTATTACATAGGATTAATGGAGATTATGTTGCATGTAATATGAGAAGTTTTCAAATTAAATTTCTTTAGACCTAGAATGAAATGATTAAACTTTTGATTTCATCTTAATGATACAAGATGATTCTAAGGTCTAAATTACATGCAAACATTGGTGACACACATCACACACATAATATCTAAATTAATATATGAAACAATTATACTAACGATAGCATGTGATGAAAAATCCATAAACACAGAAATTTCCAAATCAAACAAACTAAGATAGCTTTTTAAAACGGAGTTAAAATTGGGCAAATTGACAGCACCAAACGAACTCAAATGGGCAAGCCTAGTTCGCCGGTGGATGGAGATTTCTGTGCTCTTTCCGAAAATATATTAAACGCGAAAATCGGACGAGCGGATCAAAAGATATGGCTGTTTGAAGTTTTGATCGTAAACTCACATTTTTGAAAGATTAAACATGCGTTTAGATGAATTTTTGTTTTCAATTTTTCTAGATAATATTCTTCATTATAAGGGCTATCATATGCAGCAAACAAAAATAGAAAAGAATCAAAAAAATGTTGCGCATTTTAATTTTTAGTTTAAGCCCTTTAATAAACCATTTAAATCCAATCTTTAAAATAGTTTCAATAGTCTTGATAATAATTTCAATATTCAATTTATAATGATAATTCAACACAATTAAGGATAAATGATTTAAAAGGATAAGAACAATTAAAGATGAGAGATAGATCACTTTGAAAAATATATGACTTAATGTTCAATTTTAATACAAATTTGATCTGATAAACATTAGGCTTAATATAAGAAAGTCATATTTCATGATATATAAAGAGATCATAGCATGTTTGTTCAAAAAATAAACAAAAGAAAAGAGACAATAAGCATATCATGAAGTAGAGTATTGATATTTCATTTTTAATTGTTTCTACTTCATGCAAATGATTGGATACTAATGAATGAGAGATTTAGGTATCCAAAGGGGACCAAGTGGGATGGTTTCTTTGGGTACCCAAATACATCGTGGTGGCTTTTGGGAAGATAATGATGAATGAGTTTTTTTAATTAAAGATGATATGTCATTTTTCTTTATGGGTCTCCATTCATACAATTGGTTGTTTATCTTTTAAATTCATGTTATGATTATGTGACATTTTTATATGATTATATTTGTTTGAAAAATAATTCATTTGTGATTTATGTTTATTCAAATTATTTTTCAAAATAGATTGATGTTGATAATCATAATGAATTTTATTACATGGATTTTTTGAAAGTTTATAAGAGTGATTGTTTTCTTTAGAAGTGATTGTTGAAAGAGTGAGTTACAATATGTTTTAAAAGATTGATTATTATTTTGATGATTTTCATTTCCACTCTTTCTTATAGACATACTCTTATAATATGAAGGTTAATATTTTATAGTTTGATTTTCATGAAAAGGAGTTTTTAAATATGAGTCATGATTGAAAATATATTGAGACCTATAATAGTGACTCTTAAGAATTTTATGAGGATCATAATTTCTTTTGAAACTAAACTCTTTTTGAGTTGATGTATGAAAATGATTCTCTTTAGAAATGATTTCGTAAGTTAATTTATCTTTGTTATTCAAAATCTTATGATGAAAGTCATTACTAGAAAATAGAATTTTTCAACAAAAGATTTTAATTGTCTTAACTTACAAGTTAAAACATCATTTTCAATTATCAATTTTTCATTATGTTTTTTAGAAAATAAGAGCCCTTTTTCAATATCCTTGAATTTTTCTTTAAATAGATTGCAATCAAAACAAGGAGTAGGAATTTTAACTAAAGAGCATGAAAGAGAATTTAACACGTCAATATTTGATTCTACGTTATCGTTTGCTTTTAAAGATTTACTTTTTAAACGTAATTTAGAATTAGCAATTTTGAACTTTAAAATTTTACGTTTAGCAATTTTAAGCATACGAGATGTAGAAATAGAATTTGTTACAAAAAGAGAAGTTTTTGATTTTCTTACATTGTTATGGGATGAGGCAAGATTTGAACCAATGGTTCCTTTGACATCTTCTTCGCATTCCTCGTCCATAGTTGAATTTCCGTCTTCTCTTTTGCTTGAAATATTGCCAACAAATGAGTCCAATATTGTGACGTTGTATTCTTCTTCCTCCAAGCATAAATCCTCATCGATTTCTTCTCTTGGATCCATAAGGAATTCCTCGTCGATTTCTCTCTTAGATTTATCTTCCTCCAAGAATGAGTCCTTGTCGATTTATTCTCTTTGATCCATAAGGAATTCCTCTTGTTCATCATCTGTGGAAGGAAAACTATAAGTATTCTCAAGAAATTTCCAAACTTCATAAGCAGTAGGAAGTGTATAAATAAATTTGAAAATATTTTGATCTAATGCACAATATATACTATTCATTGATTTGGCATTTAAAAACATTTCATTTTTATTTAAAATACTTGAGGGCATTTTAATTGTAATATTCCATACTTTAATATCCAAAGATTTAAGAAATTTTTCCATAAGTATTTTCTACTCATTATAATTTTTGCCTACAAATAAAGGTGGTGCCAAGGATTTTTCATTTTCATAAAAATTATCCCCTCTAGAAGATGTGAGATCATGAAGCGTCATTATTCCCGGTTGTGAAGCCGTATTGGAATAACCTCGCTCTGATACCACTTGTTGGATCTTACGGCGCCCTTAGAGGGGGGTGAATAAGGGAATAAAAATTCTTTGTGATAATGTTATGAAAATTACTAAATTGTTTTATAATAGGAGAAGACAAAATAACAATTTAGTTAAAGAAAGAGAATATTGTAATTTGCAATTTAAGATTTAGAAACAAGTGTTAAATTGTTTTATGATGAAAGAGATTGAAATACACAATTTAGATAAAGTGATACGAATTGAAAACTTTGTAACCAATATAGTAGAGATTATGCCAAAAGATAGAAATCAAGTAAACACGAAAAGAGACATGATTATATTATATGAAAAAAGTGTTTACATAAATTTGATTTCAATATCGCTAGAAATCGGAGGCGTACAAATGTAAATATTTTTTCCTTTTCTATACCGACTTGTATCCCCACAAACCGGTTGGCTTTAGCCTATCCTTCCCCGGATAAGGCCTCAAGCCGCTCTAGTCAATCCTTCCCCGGATATGACCTCGAGCACCCCCTAGATCTAATCACCTAGAACTAGTCGCCAACACAAGGCGAATTCCTCCCTAAGTCCTACCCAGACTTAGTCGCCAACACGGGGCGAATTCTCTAAACGGTTACAAAAAAAATATGGAATGAAGATAAAAATAACAATAATAAAAACTCCCTATATGAGATTTCTGAAGATGAGGATGAAGGATCGATGTAGCATAAGCGAGGTTGAAGCGATCGTCCTTCGGATGTAGCGTGACGTTGTCCTCCTCCAGAATTCTCCTTAAGCTTTTAGTGGGAGATCCATCTTCGGCAGCATAACAGCAATAGAGTTGTGGCACTTGCAATCTCTCTAAGATGGATTTACCAAAACGAGAAAGAGCTCATCAATTTATAGAACTTGAAGATAACGTCTGTGGTAGCTCCTAGCGCCAGCGGTAGCGTTCGTGTGGAGCGGTTGCGAAACCATCGACGGCGTGGCGCTGTGCACGAACTTGAGATAGCACCAGGCGGTAGCGCTAGCGCTGGCGGTAGCGTTCGTGTGGAGCGGTTGCGGAACCGTCGGCGGCGTGGCAGAACAAACTTTCGTCGAACGGAACAATTTCGTCGAACGGAGCTTCAAGTTCGTCGAACGGAATTTTCGTCGAACGGAGTTTTCGTCGAACGAAATTTTCGTCGAACGGAGCTTCAAGTTCGTCGAACGAAATTTTCGTCGAACGGAGTTTTCGTCGAACGCAGGCAAATTCGTCGAACGGAACCTGAGCCAGCGCCTGGCGATAACTCTAACGCTGGCGGTAGTGCATTCTTCCAGATGTTTGAATTCAGTTGTTTTCTACCTGTGGAGTATTGCACATATAGTTTCTGCACACTATAAACACACGACAAGCAAGATCAAATACAATTTGGGATTTGTTATTCTCAAACAAAGGGATGTGACACACATGTCCAACACCTAAGACCCAAAATAAATGCAACATAATTAAAATAACAAAAAAGTGTGAAAATACAATATAAACGAAAATAAAAAATGGATTGTGACGTCTAATGTTCATCGCATGTCCCCTACCATAATAGTGACCCGCAATTGCGCTTGTGAGATCACTCCTCTCCTTCGAATTGAGTTTGTCCTCAAGCTCGCAATCGAGAGTCACAGTCTTGAAATCATCCTACGGTGTCTGTCAGAGCATGGAGAAATCTCTAGATCGTTTACAGGGTCCCCGTAATCCTCCATCTCCAGCCAAAACAATTTTTTGCACCGATGTCTAGGTGCGTAAGTTTCGTCACAATTAAAGCAGAGCCCCTTTGAGTGGTGTTCTGCCATCTCTAGCGGAATCAGGACGCAGATGAAAAGGGGTGGGGCCGCTGCTGGCCCCCTCCTCCACCCCCGGGGTGGTATTCCCGTTGATCTGAGGGTTGCAGCCACGGAAGAAGTGGCAATGGTCTTATGTCGTTGGCTCGGTCCAGCTGAAGGCGGTGATCACAGATTCAAGCTAGACTCATGGCAATGATGAGATCTGAAGGGTTTTCAAACTCAACATCCAGGCGTAAGTGCTCTTAAAGCCCGACAATGAAGATTGTAACATGTTGCATATGTCGAATGCTTGGCACATGCAATAATAATGCCTGAAATTTCTCCATGTAGTCATCAATAGCTCCAGTATACTCGAGGGAGATCAAATCCCCTGGGATTATTTCGCATCGGTGGATCAACATGCATGTGACAACACTGCTTGAAATTGCCTCATGTCATGTGAGGATTCTCCGTGTCAAGATGCGGGAACCACATCGGGGTTGTTCCTACACGAAAGAAATCCACTCCATGGTCGACATCCTTTGGTTGGCGAAAAATTGCTCGCATCGGTTAACAATCCCAGCGAACTGTACTTTCCATCATACGTTGGAAACTACAACTTAAAGTATCATGACGGGCATTGTTCTCATAATGAGGCAGTGTGTTGTTCTCATAACGCCCTCTGTGGAAATCCTCCAAGTGGTGGTGGGAGGGAGACGCTCCATGAGAACTGCTAATGGTGCCAACGCAGTAAAAATCATTGTTTCCTCGAGGTTCTCAAGAGGCATGCTGCCTTCTTTCAGACGCTACGAGTTGAATCGTCATCAACTTGTGCATCCTTTCGAGCATCGCCTTCATGGCATCAATTGATCCCATCATAATCGTCTCGGATACTAAGTTGGCGCAGGCACATGCGAAGGATCAAGCCATCGGAGAGGATGTGGCAGGTGACGAGGGAGGGGTTTGTTACACCTTTGACCCTCGAGAACGGCCTATGTTGCAATAGGTGATTTGGAGCCTATGTTGAGAATCCCCATTGGAATTTCTGTTCGTGTTGCGAAGGCTGTGGATTCGGAGGATCTCAACCTAGCAGGGAGCGTCCCGAAGGCAGACGGAGCGAAGGAGATGAATGTCATAGATGTTATGGATCCTTATCGCAGCTGACTACGCAAGGGCAGTAAAGGATTGCGAGGAGAGAGAAGACAGAATGAGAGGCGGTCAGTGACTGTGGGATAAACGAAGGCCCAACGAGCGTTGGTACAAGTCCTTAATCTGGGCAGGGCTACCTAGCCCATGGACGTGTGCAGTAGTCACCTGACCTAGGAAAACTCTTCAGTACTTGCAATCGGAAAAGGTGGTGCGGGAGAGAGTTCCAGTGATGAAGTTGGGTCCCTAGCCGGTCTATCTCTAGATACTGTAGTCATGAATGAGAGGGAGTTACAAGTCGATGACTCCCTGGCTCCAATAGCGGCACACAAAAAGACGAAGGGGAGACGCACGATGAAATTGAAAGGAGCCCTAACTCTTCTTATTTCTTAATGCCAAATTAATTCAATAATATCCAACATGCCCTATGCCACAAGACGACCCAGGGTATAGATAACAAAATTCAAAAAACATGTAACGCAAAGTCCGGTCCAACCAAGATACAAAATAAATAAAACTAAAATAACAAAAATGTGTGAAAATACAATAAACGCGAAAAACAAAAGATAGATTGTGACATCCAATGCACATCAATGTGTTTCCTCCTACGGTCATACCATAATAGTGTCCCGCAATTGCACCTGTGACATACTTATATATATAAAAGACCCAAGTTGTGTCTTCGAACAAACAAATCTAAAAAGAAACTAGTTCATACCAGTACATGTTTATTAGCTATGTGGTTACATGAATACTATGACAAAAAACTGAATTAATCAAAAGAAGTAATTAAATATTATCTCACGTGCATATATAAAGACATGATTTTTTGGATTACACAACTACCTGAATATTAGAAAATATAAGACAAAACTACCATACCCTTTTTAGAAGTACCCTACCCCATATTAATAATCTATCTTGTCAGTACAATTAATAAAAAAAAAGAATAGTCCAGCCTGTTCTATCAAGATAGCAATAGCAGCATAGCACCATTGTAGTATTCTGTGGTCATATAATAACATCAATAAAACAATCAACATGGAGAAGAAAAGTAAATGCCACACATTGAAGGGAACTGCATTATGGGTAATATACCTGTTTTTTCTTAGAATTTTCTCTTTTCAAATACTCTGCAAAGAACTCTTTAGTCATGGGGCACCATACTTCAGCACATTGAACATTTGCTATAAATCCTCCCTTAACAAGATCCAGCCAATTAGCTTCATATAGTTTAGGTCCAATGAGGAAGTTCAAATCCGTTATTCGCTCATCCTCTCTCACAAGTGTTGCTGAAATGATATGAGCAGTGAATAAGGAATCACTCTACTAAATATGCACTAATTTAACAAAAAATATCATGCGCATACAGGCATATACCAGTAAGCCCGAGTTTGCAATGTGATTTTGTGATACTAATGACCTTACGAAACATATGCGCAGGCACAACATGCACCTGAAAAACAGAATAGAAGCAAATTATCCAGAGACCAATAAATGAAAGAAGAAATGTTAATGGTTCTTCTAGCAAACTATGAGGACAGCACCTCATCCATGAGAAGTAAACCCCACTCTCTATTTCTAATTTCTTCAATGATTTTCTCGGAATCTTCGGAGCGTTTTCCACCAAAAGCAACCATATTGTATGTCGTCACGACAACACCAGTATTACCACGAAATTTTTCCTTGTTATCCGATGTGAAACGGCAAATCTGATCATCTCTTATGGTAGACCAAAGTTTGAACTGAAAGGCCCATTGATCCACAGAAACAGCATTGGTAGCCAAGCAAAGGCAGCTTTTTTTAATTCTGCATGCCGCTGAAACACCAACCAGTGACTTTCCAGCACCACAAGGTAAAACAATGATACCAGATCTTGCTCTCCCTGCAATTTGAGGAAAAAATGATGGTTGACACAACTTGGTAAGTAATCAAATTACAACCAGAAATCAGATATAAAAGAATCCTTGACTACAAGTCAAAAGCTCAAAGAAGAACTCCCCTGGGATGCATAAGGTAACAATGAGAACATTTCTACCAGTAAATTTTTGTCAAGGACCGAATTGACAAACAAGTTAATGGACAAGGATGTGTATGTCATTCTAGGTCACGCTTACAGCTGATGAACCACGATTTTACTTGGCACAAGTTCGTGATGTGTGTAACTACCGCAACCTCTTCCCCACCGCTGATGCACCTTGAATCGCGGAAGTCGATCGACCAACTGTGATATATGATACTTGGCACAACCAGGAGAAGCAAAACTGAGCACATAAAATTACTAGGAATAATAATAATAGCAAACTAGAGATCCTAAGGCACGCCTGAACAGATTTTTTGCACGGAGCAGGGGAAGGTTCCCGTCGCCGCCGCACACCACGATACAACAACAGTAAAAGTTCAAAACATACCTCCAACTCACTTTCAAGGCCCTAATAGAAGCCCGATGCAGGAAAGGACCAAACTACCCTTTACCCAACACATAATTAATAAACTACCACATAATAAAAGATACAATGTCCATCCGGACGTAACAAAACCTTCCCCATCAAATGTTCCTTGACCTCAAGGAACAAACTCCGGCCACCTTTGACGCAATGCCCACAGATCCTCCCACGTTGCTTCTTCCTTCGATCAATTAGCCCATTGAATGAGGAGTTGGGTCACTACGCGTCCCTCCCGGTTGCAGATTCGTCTGTCCAAGATCGCCACTAGTTCGACAAGCACATTGCCGGCCTCGTTCACTGTTGATGAAGGACATCTCGCGGACGGATGCAGGGCCGGGATCGCGTGGTTGGAGCGGAACGACCCACTTTGGAAGCCGCGGGCTGTCTAGCTCGCTCTATCTTTTATGTTTTATTTGGTGTGCGAATAGCCCTGTATGGTGTTTTATTTTAAAAACTCTTGTATGTGGTGTGTTGTTAGCCCCTCCTCATAGTATAAGAGGAGGGTTGTTTTGCTTTGGGGGGACTTTTGATGAATGAGATTTCTGAAACCTAAAACAGCCGACTCCCCCTCTTCACTCTTCCCGTAGGAGAAGACCTCGGTCCGGAAGGACTCCGCCTCTCGTCCGCCCCTCCCCGCTCAGCTTCCCCCACTTCTTCCTGTGTGGAAGTCGCCGGCCGGAAGGTCTCTCGCCGTCCCCGTCGTGGTCCTGCATCAGTTGGTATCAGAGGGACTGCGCTCGACTCCTACGCTCGACCGCTGTCCTCCTGCCTCGCGTGTCCAAGGCATCCCTCTCCGTCCCGCGAATGGCCGATCCCCCGCGGGACAACGCCGACCTATGGGCGGCTATTGACGGCATCACCACGCAGTTGGCGACCCTCACGGTCGCGCTCACGGATCTCCGACCCGCGCCCATTCCACCACCGCAGCAACACCAGGGAAACGTCGGTGCCCCGGATGATCGACGTTACGAACGGCAATACCGCCGCCGACAGCCTCTGCCGGAACAACCGCGCCCGGCCGCCTTCCCCCGCGCCCCATTGTACGACGAATCGAGCTCGGATGATGATGATCCCCCACCCCCTCCTGTTCCGCCACCCTGGGAGGAGCATCAGCGCCCGCATAGCTACCGTCTGCGGGCGGACATCCCGCATTTCCACGGGAACTTAGGCATTGAGGAGTTCCTCGATTGGCTCTCGGAAGTCGAACGGTTTTTCGAGATGGCCGAGGTAGAGGACCACCGGCAAGTGAAGATGGTTGCTTATCGTCTCAAGTCCGGGGCAGCCGTTTGGTGGGATCAACTGCAGTTCAACCGCAACTGTCAGGGTAAAGCCCTGGTGCGGTCGTGGCTCAAGATGAAGAAGTTGTTGCGGCATCGTTTCCTCCCACCTGACTACGATCAACATCTGTTCCAGTACTACCAGAGTTGTTCTCAAGGTAGTCGATCGGTGACCGAATACTTGGCAGAGATAAGCCGATTGGCCGACCGCAACTGTTTAAACGAAACGGACGGTCAGCGAGTCACCCGGTTCTTACATGGACTGCGTCCGTCCCTTCGTGAAAAGATTGGCCTACACGTTTTACGCACGGTGGAGGAAGCATACAACATGGCCCTGAAGGCCGTACTGATGGAGAAGGTGGCCCCTTCCCCCGGCCGTTCAGGAACCCGCCGACCTTGGGCCGACGCCTAGTCTTCAGGCACCCGGGACCCGTCGGGCAAGGACTCCGCCGACCGGACGGTGGCACCCTCCTCAGCACCTCGGGGGCGACCCCCGGATAGGACACCCCCCCGGCTCCTGCTACAAATGCCAACAGTCGGGCCATTTCGCGTCCCGCTGCCCTCTTCTTCGACCGCCAGCCCAACCCATCCATGTTGTGGAGTAGGACGACGTCGAGGCAGAGGATTTCGGGGAGGCCGACGAGGTCATCACCGGCTACGATGACGAGGGTGATTTTGCCGCGTGCGTCGTGCATCGCCTCCTATTTACCCCGCGCCAGGATGAACATGTCCAACGCTGCAACGTCTTCAAAAGCTACTGCAACATCAAGGGGAAGATTTGTGACATTCTCATCGACAATGGCAGCTGTGAGAATTTCGTCGCCACCCGGCTGATTTCCTACTTACAACTTCCCACCGAACCGCACCCCCACCCCTACTCCGTCGGATGGATCCAGCGCGGTCCATCGGTTCGAGTGACACGCCGTTCTCATGTCCCGGTTGCCATCGGGAAGCACTATCGAGCCGACGTCTGGTGCGACGTCGTGGAAATGGATGCGAGCCACCTCCTTTTGAGTAGGCCGTGGCAATATGATACCGACGTGTCCTACAAGGGCCGCGACAACACTTACTCCTTCACTTGGGCAGGAAAGAAGATTCTCATTGTCGCCCGGGTAGGGAGCAAACCGGAGGCCAGCCCGCCCATGGAGCAAACCGGGCGCAGTCTATTGGTGATGCATGAAGACACGGCCCTGTTCGAGCGCGACTTGGCAGAGGCTAAGGAAGTGATAGCCCCGTTCCTTACGAGTTTTACGCCTCTCCCGAGCCACCGGCGGGAGAACTAGCCCCGGACGTGCGGGAGCTGTTGCGCGAGTACCACACTATCACCGCCGAGGACCTGCCCGACCACCCGCCCCCGCTTCGGGACATCCAGCATCAAATTGATTTCATTCTGGGGTCTCGCCTTCCGAATATGCCTCACTTCCGTATGAACCCCAAGGAGCATGACCTCTTGCGCAAGAAGGTCCAAGAGCTACTGAAGAAGGGCTTCATTGCCGAAAGCCTTAGCCCTTGCGGGGTGCCGGCCCTCCTGGTACCAAAGAAGGACGGCTCCTGGCGGATGTGCGTCGACAGTCGCGCCATCAATCGCATCACCATCAAGTACTCGTTTCCTATATCGCGCCTGGATGACATGCTGGATATGTTGGATGGCTCTCAGTTGTTCTCCAAGATAGATCTCCGCAGCGGATACCACCAAATCCGTATCAAGCCAGGCGATGAATGGAAGACGGCTTTCAAAACCCCGGACGGTCTTTTCGAGTGGCGGGTAATGTCTTTTGGTTTATCTAACGCCCCAAGTATTTTTATGCGTCTCATGACACAGGTGTTGCGACCATTCCTGGGGAAATCGGTGGTAGTCTCTTTCGACGACATCCTGATTTTCAGCAAAAGCCGGGCGGAACACATCTCTCATTTGCGAGAGGTGTTGGGGGTTTTGGCCGACCACCAGCTCTTTATCCACCTCAAGAAGTGTACGTTTCTCGCGCTGCGTTTGAATTTTTTGGGCTTCGTCGTGGGCGTGGACGACATTCACGTTGACACCAAAAAGGTCCAAGCAATCCAGGATTGGCCGACACCTACGACCATTACGGAGTTGCGTTCGTTCCATGGGTTGACCACCTTCTACCGACGTTTCATCCGTGATTTCAGCACCCTCACGGCGCCAATGACGGATTGTTTAAAGAAAGGGCGGTTCCTTTGGGGTGAGGAGGCCGGCCGGTCCTTCGAGTTAATCAAGCAAAGGCTCAACTCTGCTCCGGTGTTGGCTCTACCTAGCTTTGACAGACTGTTTGAGGTACAATGTGACGTCAGTGGCATTGGGATCGGGGCTGTCCTCTCGCAAGACAAACGACCCGTCGCGTTCTTCAGCGAAAAGTTGAGTGAGCCTCGGCGGAAATGGGCCGCCTATGATCAAGAATTTTACGCCGCCGTCCGGGCCCTCAAGCATTGGGAGCATTATCTTCTCCACAAAGAATTTGTTTTATATACAGATCATCAAGCCCTTAAATACATCAATAGTCAGAAACGCATGGATGGCATGCATCTCCGATGGACCACCTACCTGCAGCGATTTTCGTACATTATTCATCACAAACCGGGCGCCAGCAACATAGTGGCCGACGCACTCAGTCGGCGGAATTGTTTATTAGCCACTATGCACCAAGAGATCATTGGGTTTAACATCTTGTCCACCCTCTACGCCGACGACGTCGACTTCAAGGATATTTGGCTCGCCTGCTCACGGGGCGGCGCACATGGCGGTTTCCTCCTTCTCGACGGCTTCTTGCTCAAGGACAACCGGTTATGTATCCCCCGCACCTCACTGCGCGAGAAACTTATGTGTGACTTACATGGGGGCGGCCTAAGCGGTCACTTGGGTCGGGACAAGACGCTCGCTAGCCTCCAGGAGCGTTATTTTTGGCCGCAGTTGACAAAGGACGTTGGTAACTTCGTTCGGAAGTGTTACGTGTGCCAACAGTACAAGGGTCAAGCACAGAACACGGGACTCTACATGCCCCTACCGGTTCCCTCGGGCATTTGGGAGGATCTGTCTATGGACTTTATCTTGGGCTTACCGCGCACTCAGCGCGGCGTGGACTCGGTGTTCGTCGGGATCGCTTCTCCAAGATGGCGCATTTCCTTCCGTGCCGCAAGACTTCCGACGCCTCCCACATTGCCCGGCTTTTCTTCCGAGAGGTGGTTCGGTTGCATGGTGTCCCCACCTCCATCACTTCCGATCGTGATCCCAAGTTCCTTAGTCATTTTTGGCAAATGTTATGGAAAATGTTCGACACGTCTCTTAATTTCAGTAGTTCCGCCCATCCTCAATCAGACGGTCAGACAGAAATAGTGAACAAGACGTTGGGAAATCTCATCCGATGCATCTGCCAAGACCGCCCGAAACAGTGGGATCACGCCCTCGCACAGGCCGAGTTCGCGTATAATAATGCCGTGCACAGCTCCACCGATCGGACCCCCTTCTCAGTGGTATACTCGAAGGCCCCTCGGCACGCCCTTGATCTGGCTCGTCTACCCACAGCCCCACCCTCTGCAACACAACTTGCAGACGATGTCCGCGATATCCAAGCGGAGACTCGGGAAAAGCTGCTCCAGTCCAACACCAAGTACAAGGCCATGGCTGACAAGCATCGTCGTGAGAAGATCATCGCGGTGGGCGACTTGGTCATGATTTTCCTCCGAAAAGAGCGCCTACCCGCGGGCAACCATCACAAACTCATGCCCAAAAAGTATGGTCCTTTTCCTGTCATCCGTAAGATTAACAACAATGCCTACGTGGTCGATCTCCCACCAGAGCTCAATATCTCCAAGACCTTCAACGTCAGTGACCTGTCGATCTTCCACCCGGACATTCCTCTTTACCCCGAGCACTCGGGGTCGAGTGCTTCTCAAGAGGGGGCGAATGATGAAGGACATCTCGCGGACGGATGCAGGGCCGGGATCGCGTGGTTGGAGCGGAACGACCCACTTTGGAAGCCGCGGGCTGTCTAGCTCGCTCTATCTTATGTTTTATTTGGTGTGCGAATAGCCCTGTATGGTGTTTTATTTTAAAAACTCTTGTATGTGGTGTGCTGTTAGCCCCTCCTCATAGTATAAGAGGAGGGTTGTTTTGCTTTGTGGGGACTTTTGATGAATGAGATTTCTGAAACCTAAAACAGCCGACTCCCCCTCTTCACTCTTCCCGTAGGAGAAGACCTCGGTCCGGAAGGACTCCGCCTCCCGTCCGCCCCTCCCCGCTCAGCTTCCCCCACTTCTTCCCGTGTGGAAGTCGCCGGCCGGAAGGTCTCTCGTCGTCCCCGTCGTGGTCCTGCATCAACTGTGGTCGGTAGCGGTTGAATGACGCTGACTGGTGTTCCCTTGTACTTCCTCAACTGTGAAATGTGGAACGTGTGGTGAATCCGAGTACCCTTTGGAAGCTCCAATTTATATGCTATCGTTCCCACCTGCTCGATCACTAGGAATGGTCCAAAATAACGTGGTGATAGCTTCTGTTGTCGGTGCTCCCTCATACTAACTTGGCGGTACGGTTGGAGGTGCACCCAAGCGAAGTCCCCTATCTCCAAGACATGCTCCCTCCGCTTCTTGTCCGCTAACGTTTTCATCCGCTCCTGGGCCCGTGCCAGGTTGGATTTAAGTAGTGTCATCACCCGATCCCTTGCTAATAAGGAACGGTCCACGGCTGCAAGTTTGGCCGACCCGCCGACGTAAGGAGGAATTGTCGTGGGTTCTTGGTCATATACCACTTCGTACGGTGTCATTTGAATAGCGCTCTGATATGACGTGTTGTACCACCATTCCGCTAACGGTAACCATTCAACCCAATCCCTGGGCTTCTCAAAACATGTGCAGCGTAAGTAACTCTCCACGCAACGGTTTACTACTTTTGTTTGTCCGTCCGATTACGGATGATACGCTGTCGACGTGTGAAGTTGAATCTGGAGGACCCGGAATAATTCTTGCCAAAAGTCGCTGAGGAACACTGTATCTCGATCGCTGACAATGGAGGCAGGCAACCCATGCAGACGGACGATGGTATCCAAAAAAATTTGTGCCACTGCCTCCGCGGTATACGGGTGGGATATGGCCATAAATGTGCTTGCTTGCTCAAAAGATCTACGACCACAAAAATGGTCGATTTGCCATGACTGTTAGGTAATCCATCGATGAAATCCATGGAGACATCCTGCCACACTCTCTCCGGAATTGGAAGAGGTTGAAGTAATCCTGCAGGTCGTTGGTTGTCCGCCTTACATTGTTGACACACAGTGCACTGTTGTATGTAGTCGTAGATATCCGCTTTCATGCCCTTCCAGTAAAAAACACTCTTCATGCGCTTGTATGTGGCGGTGATACCTGAGTGGCCCCCCAAGGATCCGGTGTGGTACAACTCCAGCAGTTTGGATCGTATGGACAGCTCCTGCCCAACCACAATCTTACTCTTGTTAACAAGTTATGCTGCCAACAGTATTCGGAAATGCTCCAGCGTGGCTTTCCTTGGCTGTGATAACCTCTTGCAGGTGGGGGTCTTGCTCCCATGATCTCCTTATCATTTGCATCGTGTCGGACTGTAGAGTTGTTACGATGCTTAGATTGGCGTCGGGTGGCTCGTGCATTCTTGAGAGTGCATCCGCGCAAATGTTCTTTTTGCCCCGTTTGTATTGCACCGTGAAGTCGTACCCCACTAATTTAGACAAATATCGTTGTTGTGCCGGCGTTGCCAACTTTTGAACGAGCATGAATTTCAAGCTATGATGATCCGTGCGTATAACAAACGATCCCGCCAAAAGATAGTGCCGCCATTTCCGTACAGCCATCACAATTGCTAATAATTCTTTTTCATACGTAGATAGCCCCGCATTCTTTGGGCCCAACGCTTTGCTAAAATAGGCGATGGGTCGTTCTTTTTGCAATAATACCGCACCCACCCCGGTCTCCGCCGCATCTGTTTCCACCACAAAGGATTGTTGAAAATATGGTAGTTGTAACACCGGCGGGCTGGCCACCGCGTGTTTCAGTTTTTGGAATGCCCCTGCTGCCGCTGCTGACCACGTGAAGGTCCTCTGTTTGAGCAAGTCCGTCAAAGGTTGGGCGATCATTCCGTACCCTTGGATAAATCGCCTGTAGTAGCCCGTGAGGCCTAAGAATCCACGAACTCTTTTAAGTGACGTTGGTGTCGGCCACTCCAACATGGCTTGTATCTTCGTCGGGTCGGTGGACACGCCTTGCCCAGATAGTATATGACCCAAGTAATGTATTTGCGGTAATCCAAAGTCGCATTTGCTACGTTTGAGCACGAGCTCATGAGGACGTAGCGTATTGAAGGTGAAAGCCAAATGCTCCATATGTGTCTCCCATGTCGAGAGCTGAAAACTAAAACATCGTCAAAAAAAATTAAGAAAAATTTCCGTAGTTGACCTTGGAAGATGCGGTTCATTAGGCTTTGGAACGTGGAAGGAGCGTCGGTTAACCCGAAGGGCATAACCAAAAATTCGTAGTGGCTTTGGTGGGTTCTGAATGCCGTCTTTTGGATGTCTTCCTCCGCCATCCGCACTTGGTGGTAACCCGCTCGCAAATCTAATTTTGAAAAATATAGAGCTCCATGTAGTTCGTCGATCAACTCCTCGACCAGCGGAATGGGAAATTTGTCTTTGATCGTATTTTGGTTCAGATTGCGGTAATCCACACATAATCTTCATGTGCCGTCCTTCTTCTTTACTAAAACCACTGGAGAGGCAAAGGGGTTGCAGCTATGTCGAATCACGCCGGTTTGAAGCATTTCTCCGATTAAACGTTCAATCTCAGATTTTTGCAAGGGTGGATACTGATATGGGCGTAGATTGATACTTGAGCCCTCATCCTTCAACATTATGCGGTGCTCTTGTCCTCGTTTCGGTGGTAGTCCTTGTGGCTCCACAAACAAGTCCGCGAACTGCTCCAACAGTGCCTGTAGCCGCACTTGATCAGCCGGTTCGGGCCCTGTCCCTTTCACCTGCCACGTCCGAAATTGACTTGTAGCCTCTCCCATAGGATTATCGTCGTGGTGGTCGCTTTCTTTATGAATTTCGCAAAGTGCTAGCATGTTAAGTTGTCCTTCCTTAGCCCATAATTTCTGCATTTGTTGCTCTTTTCCCCATGAGAATTGGCCATGTTGCGATCCCCGGAGGTTGATTTTCTTTCTGTTACTAGTAAATTCCATTTGCAAGTTACAAAAATCCCAGTTCACCATTCCCAATGTCAGTAGCCATTGTATGCCCAAGACGACGTCACAGCCGCCTAACGGTAATATCAACATATCAGACATGAAATCCGCCCCTTGCATTACCCATCGAAAATTCTTAACCTTGTTTGAACTGGAGATGGTTTTCCCATTAGCCATGGCCACCGAGAATGGCGTAATGGTGACCATGCTGCATTGCAAACGTTGTGCCGCTGCCTCGTCCAGGAAATTATGCGTGCTGTCGGAGTCTATCAGCACCTGAATGGGCTGACCTTGATGTGAGGCCTTAACGCGCATGGTGTTGTAATGTGTAATACCCGTGAGGGCGTTCACTGATACTTGTGGTGATTGCTGAACCGCCTCTTCCCCTCCCATGTCTAGAGTGCCATCCTCCGCGTCCTCTCTTGTATCTTCCTCGACCGGCTCCACCAAAAATTCCACTGCGTAGGCTTGGCGCCGGTTTGGGCATTTGTGGCCCGGGACATAATTTTGATCGCACCAAAAGCACAACCCTCTCTTCCGTTTTTCGTCCATCTCGGATGACGTCAGTTTGCGTGAGCTATTTGTCCCCGATCCCTGTTGATAGAGCCCATTGTTGTTGGTGTGATGGCCTAGGGCCCGGTCTGTCACTTCACGGGGCTGCTCCTCCCTTTGTATACTGAGGGGCTTCTTACCCTTGACTGCCAGTTGCTGCTCCTGAAGGCGCGCCAACGAAAACACTTCTCGTAACAATTTTGGTTGAAACATTCTAACCCCAAATTGTATTTCAGCACGTAGCCCGGCCAGGCAACAGCTGATGGCGTGTCCTTCTGATAGTTCGACTCTGTGTAATAGCAAATCGAATTCGTCGAGGTAGTTTTGCACGGATCCACGCTGGCGTAAGTTTTTCAGTTCACTAATGGGGTCGTCGCAAAGCACCGAGCCAAATCGACTGTGCAACGCCTGACAGTAGTCTTCCCAAGTCGGACATTGTCGTGTGATCCGGACTTTCATGTAGGTTTGATGGCAGTACAATGCTTTGCCCTCCATGTGCACCGAAGCCATCCTAACCTTCATATCCTCCGGGGTATCCGCGATGTCGAAAAATTGGTCGCACTTATATATCCAAGCCATCAGCTCCTCTCCAAAAATTTTTGGGAAATCCAACCTTGGGAACCTGGTGATCAACTGTGATGAAGCTTGAGCCTTAGTATGACTTGCTGGAGATAACCCCCCTCCCCGACTCTCTCCGGCCCGCTCTGTTTTCCAGGCTGCCAGCAGGTCGCAGATATCGTCGCTCATGGTCTGCACCGTTCGAGCCAAGTCTTCATGATTTTGCCGGAGGGCTTCCATCTCGTTGATGTATTCCTTGGATCGGGTAGCGTCTGACACCGGCATTGCCGCGGGCGCTTATAGCTCTGATACCTTGATGCGTGTACCTACCGCAACCTGTTCCCCACCGCTGCTGCACCTTGAATCGCAGAAGTCGATCGACCAACTGTGATATACGATACTTGGCACAACCAGGAGAAGCAAAACTGAGCACATAAAATTACTAGGAACAATAATAGCAAACTAGAGATCCTAAGGCACGCCTGAACAGATCTCTTGCACAGAGTAGAGGAAGGTTCCCGTCGCCGCCGCACACCACGATACAACAACGGTAAAAGTTCAAAACATACCTCCAACTCACTTTCCCAGCCCTAATAGAAGCCCGATGCAAGAAAGGACCAAACTACCCTTTACCCAACACATAATTAATAAACTACCACATAATAAAAGATACAACGTCCATCCGGACGTAACAGTTCGGTTCATTTGAGGAAGACAAATTGAATCAATAGGAAACAACACATAAGTTTTTCATGGACCGAATAAACATATGAGATTTTTTCATATGCCATTTGAAAGGAATCAAACCACGCTGTTGAAGAGCTACCCCAGATCAATTTTCAAGCATTTTTAGGTTATAACTGAATTTGAATTATTTCTTTTTATTTGTTATTAGATTATGCTACGTGCCCTAGATTGAGAGCGTGTGCAAGGGGGAAAAGGAGGAAAGTCCTCGATGAAGGAGGAGGAAAACTTCTTGGAGCCTCGGGGAGCAATGGCTGGCGGCGGCGGTCGTCGGTAGAGGCAGCGGAGGCGGGCTGTGCGGGGATCGCAGAAGGGCGGTTGGATTGCGGGATATAGGGCGTCGGTCGAGCGGTCCGTGAGAAAGGGAGAGAGAGAGAGAGTTAGAGAGAGAGATAGGAAATTAGAAAGAGAGATAGATAAAATTAAAATACTTGTTTTGCCTCCTTTCTAGATTCCCCACCCGGGTATTAAATAGTCACACAAAAATGCCCCCTCCTTGGGCTTAGACACGGAGGATCAGTTGTGCATAGAAAAATATAAAGTAGGACTAGATAACGGTCTGCAATATATGCGACCAAAGCGGGACCATAACATCTCCACCCTGCCCGACTACAAGCTTGCCCTCAAGCTTGTTCTGTGGTGACGGTCGGCGTCGGATCCCCTGTGTCCGAATCCACATCCCGTTCTGCGGCCGGGTCGTCTACCTCCAACCAGAAGAGGCACTTGCAGCGATGTCCACGGAGAAAGGGCTCGTCGCAGTTGTAGCAGAGGCCCTTGGCACGACGGTCAATCATCTCCTGTGTAGACAGTCGACGAATGGTGGTGGGACGGTCGGCATCGCGGTCCAGAGGGCGCGGGGTGCGAACGGGCCCGTCGGTGCCCGGGTGATGTAGATGAGGGTGATCCAAGAGCAGACGCTTCTCGCAGATGCGAGCCAAGCTCATTTCAGTCGTCAGATCAGCCATGCGTAAGCGCTCATGGAGTCCCGCCGTGAAGATGGGCACCTGCTGTGTCGGGAGAAATGAAGGAGTGCGGTCCAGCCGGACCTGAAACTGCTCGAGGTACTCGTCGATCGGACCGGTTTGCCGGAGAGAAATGAGATCCCCCAAGGTATTGATGTGGAGGGGTGGGCCGAAGCGGAGGGTGCAACTCACTTTGAACTCCTCCCAAGATAGGAGTGGTTTCTCCCATTGCAGTTGGGAAAACCAAAGTTGGTCGGGGCCCATCAAGTGGAAGGAAGCAACATTGAGCCATTCTTCCCACGGGTGCGTTGATGGGCGAAGAACTGCTCACAGCGAGAGAGCCAGGCCAAGGGGTCTTCGTGGCCATCAAATATGGGGAAGTCCAGCCGCATGTATCGTGGCACACCGTTGCTCTCATGCCGCTGTTGGCAAACCTCCGGCGGGGTTGGCGGAATCGGCACGTCATTGGAGGAGCCCGCTGCCGGTTGGGCCTGTCGGTTAGCCGCAAGCTGGGCCGTGATGGTGCTGATGAGTGCGGTGTTGTTATCTGCTAGGATCTTGGCGAGGGACTCAAAGATTTGAGAGAGAGAGAGAGGGCGGTTCGGCTATTGCTGAAGGGTTGTCGGCGTCGGGAGGCTGGAGGAGGGCGGAGAGGAAAACTGGACCGGCGGCGGTAGCAGCCCAGTAGAGGCAGCGAGCAAGGGGCCCCGTCGATGGAAGAGCCGAGTGGTACACGCTGTGGAGTCGGGATGGCAGAGGGCGGTCGGGGCGGAGCAGGTCGGGGCTGAGCAATGGCTGGCGGCGGCAATCGAGGCGGCTGGGCGGAGCAGGTCGAGGCGGGGCCGGTCGAGGCGGAGTCGAGTGGGGCTGAAGGCAGAAGATCTGGAGGTTCGGTTGATGGAAGGAGAGTTCCCTCTGATACCAAGTTGTTACGTGCCCTAGATTGAGAGTGTGTGCAAGGGGGAAGAGGAGGAAAGTCCTCGATGAAGGAGGAGGAAACCTTCTTGGAGCCTCAGGGTGCAATGGCTGGCGGTGACGGTCGTCAGTAGAGGCAGCGGTGGCGGGTTGTGCAGGGATCGCAGAAGGGCGGCTGGATTGCGGGATATAAGGCGTCGGTCGAGCTGTCCGTGAGAAAGGGAGAGAGAAGAGTTAGAAAGAGAAAGATAGGAAATTAGAAAGAGAGATAGATAAAATTAAAATACTTGTTTTTGCCTTCTTTCTAGGTTCCCCACCCGGGTATTAAATAGTCACACAAGAATGCCCCCTCCTTGGGCTTAGACAAGGAGGATCAGTTGTGCATAGAAAAATATAAAGTAGAACTAGATAACGGTCTGCGATATACGCAACCAAAGCGGGACCATAACAGATTAATTGAAAGAAAGATAAAGAAAATCTCATTTTTTTATTTTAGATAACAAGGATAAAGATAACATAATCATTATGTTAAGATTCATTTTATTTTATATACATACCTCATCCAAATGATTATTGGACGAACAATTTCTCATTGATGTGATTGAGTGCTTCTTCCTCTTGATACACGTTGTGTATGTAAATTGCTTCAAGTTGTGCAGCAGGCTTCCTCCCCCTCTCCAAGTTGCTTATGTGGAATTCTTCCATGGGCATTTTACTTTAAAAATGTGTTTGTAAACATCCACCAAATTGATGTCAAAGTGCATGTTATGCGGGGAGCGGCGAAACCCACGCACGCATAGATGGCCTATATGAGGTGCACTAAATCTTCAAGTGCCACTAAACATAATTGTGCTATCTTTATTTTGGTAGTATATGTCATCTTTAACTACAATACATATATATGTGGGGAAGAAATTATGTTGGGCACTTTTTTGGTCATTAAAAAAAGCCTTAGGGTTGCTCCCTAAGGCTATCAAGAGAAGACCTCTCAGCGGATTTCCTCATTCATGCCATGCATTTCTCCCTAGCGCTGGCTAGGGCGTGATCTTCCTCATCCATTTTAACCTCGTACAAAACCAACTTAAGATAGATTAAAGAACAACCCTTAGATATATATTTCCACCTGGTAAACCATAATATTTCCAAGTCGCAACATATCTAAATTTTTAAGATGCATGTCTCGTGTTATAGAGGCTGAATATCCAACACCATTATTCTTTCTCCTCCGGACCTAATGCTTAGATTGATCAATTGGAGAGATGTGAAATACATCAATTTCTAGGAAACTGGAGTTCCTCTTATATAGAATATTAAGACTTGGATCAATTGGTTATGGCTTAACATCTATTTGTTTACTTTGCCTAGTATATCTCTTCAGTAATACCTATTGGTGGTCTAGATGAATTATAATACTTTTTCCCATATTTCTTTGTGTTTGCATGGTTATTTACAATACCATTTTACTTCCATGAGGATCAAAAGGTCAATCTTTACATAAACAAGACCAGATTCAGCTGACACCTTGCTCCTAACAGATAAATTGTCAAGGTGCTTTTCTTTTCTAGAATGAATTTCTTAGAAAGGTGCAAAGTGTTCCGGTAGTGCCTTCTTTAAATGCAAAACTAAACCATCAGTCACTAGTTAACCGCTTTCCTTAAAAAACACAATGCTATAAAAAACATCTTACCGCACACTAATTAACCAAAAAAGGGTCAAGCAACCTGGTAAATCTTCGTATAATTCAAGAATGAATAAAGAACCATGAGCATGTTTTATTGAACAATTTATTTATTGCTCATGAGTACTATTTTATTGTATTTTATTGTATACTTAATATTTTGCATTTTTTTAATCCTATAAGCTTTTTCCTTTATATAAAGGACTGTGTTCATACAATTTAAGAAATAAATTTTCATGGATTGCCATCATCTCCGTTGTTGATTGCCTTCATCTTCGTTCTCGACTGCGTACAGGTACTAGAGTTCCTATTTGTAACCGATCTTTCCATGAGGATCAAAAGGTCAATCTTTACATAAACAAGACCAGATTCAGCTCACACCTTGCTCCTAACAGATAA
This sequence comes from Dactylorhiza incarnata, assembly GCA_033032865.1. Taxonomy (NCBI): domain Eukaryota; kingdom Viridiplantae; phylum Streptophyta; class Magnoliopsida; order Asparagales; family Orchidaceae; genus Dactylorhiza; species Dactylorhiza incarnata. The sequence continues at coordinate 2,910,896 of JAWHQI010000279.1, read as the reverse complement.
ATTGTCAAGGTGCTTTTCTTTTCTAGAATGAATTTCTTAGAAAGGTGCAAAGTGTTCCGGTAGTGCCTTCATTAAATGCAAAAACTAAACCATCAGTCACTAGTTAACCGTTTTCCTTAAAAAACACAATGCTATAAAAAATATCTTACCGCACACTAATTAACCTTAAAAAGGGTCAAGCAACCTGGTAAATCTTCGTATAATTCAAGAATGAATAAAGAACCATGAGCATGTTTTATTGAACAATGTATTTATTGCTCATGAGTACTATTTTATTGTATTTTATTGTATACTTAATATTTTGCATTTTTTTAAATCCTATAAGCTTTTTCCTTTATATAAAGGACTGTGTTCATACAATTTAAGAAATAAATTTTCATGGATTGCCATCATCTCCGTTGTTGATTGCCTTCATCTTCGTTCTCGACTGCGTACAGGTACTAGAGTTCCTATTTTTAACCGATCTTTCCACTGTTCACTTCCTCGCTGCTCTCACTTCTCTAAGCAGAGCCATTAGTATTTTTCAATCGCTGCTCTTTGCAGTTGCTCTTCTCTATCCAAATCTGTATATTCTTTGACGTCAAACAATTGCTCTCAGTCTTCCACTCTTCCTCATCAGCAGAATATTGTCGCAAGCACAGTTTGTTGATTTGTCTTGAGCCTCCTTTTTTTCAGTTTGAGTGTCTCAAATAATCGCATGCAATTTTTTATGTCACCTACTTCATTGTTGTTATATCCACGGATCTTCTGTTAGGTTTTGTTTTTCACTATTTTTGTATGGGAAAAAAATCATAATGATTATACTCTTTTAATCAATAATGTGATTACACCTTATGCAACCAAGTTGAACTTCAGAGTCTATATATGTGATCTCGCTCAGCCCAACACTTCATCATAGGGCATGGTAAGATTATTGATGCAGGACGGTCCTATAGAGGGGCTAATGGATGAATCCTACATGCAACCATACACGAATCCGACGACTTATACTAGCATTAATTATGATTTATAAAATCAAACGCATGAAAATCACATCAGAAGAAAACCCTCACAAAATGAAGAACATGTAATGTAGTATTAATGAGAGAGTACACGAATCTTAAGCAACAAGCAAATGAATACAAACACTAGTCACAAGCGGTGTGGTAACAAAACTTACAAAGAGATATAATTATAAGTAGGAAAATGATCACTAATTCAACATGAAATAAAAGACACCCAACTTAGAAACTTACACAACTAAGAAATAGAGGGCTTGGTGGATCTCCGGCAAGCTTCCGGTGGCCGGGATGATGGCGGTGGACCGCTTCTGGACCCCTGGACAGGATTTGGAGAGCTGGAATGGACTAATTGAAGTCTGGAATGGGATTTCAGGGTGCTGGACTGAAATTCCAAGATCTGGAATTCAGTATTCTGAGGGCCCGGGACTGGATTAGAGCAGGGAATGGGAACACGACAGGTTCTGGAGGGTGGCGGATAAGGCTGGAAGGCAGGGAGAGGCCTCCTGGATGATTTCAGGCAGGAGGAAGTGGTACTGGAACTGATTCCAGAGAAGTCTTGGGCTGGAAACGTGTATTCTGGGCTGAGCTCAGGGTCTTGTGGAGGAAGCCGACTGCAGGGATGAAGAAAAGGGTGGCTGGGAGGGCTTTATTGGAGATTAGGGGGAGCTGTGGAGCAGGAAACTGCTGGCAAGGAATGATTCCAGCAACAATTTTCAGTCCAGACTGTATTTCTGGTGTGGGAGAGAAGCTGGTTTCGGAATGCTGATGGGCTTGGCTTGGAGTTGGAAATGTTGGGATTTCAATGGCTGTGGAATAAATTCCAGCAACAATTTTCCGTCCAAATTGTATTTCTGAACAGACTTCAGGCTTCTGTCAAGGTAGCCGGCTGTATGAGCTTGAGTGGGACTCAGTTGGATGTGTGGCAGGTGGTCTTGGTGAGTGGAGGAAAGAATATTAAGGGGGAATGAGAGGTTATGAGAGATTTTAGGAGAGCCGTCCAAATTGTATTTCTGAACAGACTTCAGGATTCTGTCAAGGTAGTCGGCTGTATGAGCTTGAGTGGGGCTCGGTTGGATGTGTGGCAGGTGGTCTTGGTGAGTGGAGGAAAGAATATTAAGGGGGAATGAGAGGTTATGAGAGATTTTAGGAGAGGTGGAGTTTGTGGGGTAGTGGAGTAGTGGGGAGATAGTTAAGGTGGTTATGGGGTGGTGGGGTGGTGGCTGGCCGAAGGTGGTGGCCAGAGGTGGTGGCCAGAGGTGGTGGCCGGAGGTGGTGGTGGTGACTAGAGGTGTTTTCCGGCGATCGTTGGAAAACTGAAAACGGATGAAACTTGAAGGGTGGTGATGGAGGTTTACCGGAGGTGGCCAGGGAATGTTTTTCGGTGATCGCCGGAAACTGAAAAATGGAGCAAATTTGGAGAGGGAATGTGGGTTGTTTTTGGAGGTATATGGGGAGGGGAATGGAGGGTGGCCAGACGGTGGTTGGAGGGGTGCTTTGGGTTGTCGGTTGGTGGAGATGGGATAGGGATGGTGGATGCCGGCTGTAGGAGGTAGGTGTTGGGATGGGGAGGACGGCTGGAGGTAAGAAGGGGCTCGGTTTCGAGGGGAAGGGAAGGGAGGAAGTTGGCCGGCGGCAAGGGGGTTGCGGGAGGTCCAAGTTTCACACCTGGGGTTCCGGCTTCGGTACCGGATGATTAAAAGCAAGACTTCTTTGCTTCAACTTTCAATGTCTCCAAGCTTCACACCTGGGGACGGTCATGATACTCCAATCATGACTGCCCTCAAAATACATAAAATAAAAATTAAAAAAAATATAGAAAATAACAAAATATCTCGGATCGTCGATCCGCATAAAATAGACAGCTCTTATCGTCGTGTAGACCGATGTGTGTCGCGATCCCCATCAATTATCCATCTCATTTGTGAGATGCATCATCATATTGAAGCATCACCTTCCAAATTCGAGGAATAATCTTGTGTTTCAGACATAGCAATGTCTGAATCTGAGTTGTGGCTCAACAACTTTATGGGACCTAATATTCCCTAAAAGTATTTTTTTAACACGGGTGCCAAAATATAGTGATCTTTTTAGACCATCTATAGGTCATCCACCAATGCTACGAGCTCTATGAGAGCTTGCAACTATTTCACAAATTGATCAAAACTATGATAGAGTAACACAATTACTCTATCTATTATTAGGGTTGAGTTAGATACCGTTAAAGCCCAAGATTAAAAGCACACATAGGGGCCCATTGTATTTTTTTTCTTTTTCTTGTATTTAGTCTCACATCTCCATATGTATATTCTTCTTCCTCCATTGCTCTATATAAAGAGGGGAGCTCCCATATAATAATTCAAAATTTTTGGAATAATATTTATTTAATATTTCAAATTCTCACATGGTATTAGAGCAGGACATAATCACCCGTCGGTCTCCTCTCGTGTGAATACTCTCGGGCTTTGCACGAAACCTTTCCAGTCTCACGTGAACTCTCCAGGCCTCATACAAAATCTCCCACAACAATACTCACATTCAATCCTTGTGAGCTCGCCACTTTGCTCTCCCAGCACCAATCAGGATGAGTAGGTCTCGCTACTCATCCCACAAGATTCCAGGAATTCGCTTCATCTCGACTTCCTCTTGTGATCCACGGCTCGTAGCTTCCGCTCGCCGAAACTTGACTCCCGGCCATTGTGAGCTCGCCGATCTAGTCACATTCGTCGCTCCGCTTGAATCGCTGATCTAAAGATTTTGGAAAATTACCCAACAGTCATTATTGACCTAGAAAGGATATTTGACAAGTATTTTCATTATTATTAATTTAATTAATTATTTATTGAATTTTTAAGGATATTTTACGGGTTTAAAATTAAATTAAAATAGGCGGGTCACACGTATGACCCAAGGTCCATACCATAAGCTCATGAGGTGTCCCCCTCCACCTCAGCCCACCATGGTGTCATGGTGGGCCCATCATGGGCCAAATGGGACATTTAAAGCCCATTTTAAGCTCTAAAATTAACCCCAAGCTTTATTAAACTTGGCAACCACCTGGTAGCGATTATTCCTCCACCTAGAACCCAGGTAGCGCCGGAAAATCACTGGAGGCGGGGGTGGTGGCCGAAGGGGGGGGAGGGGGGGGGGGGGGGGGGGGGGGGGGGGGGGGGGGGGGGGAGGGGAGCTCCCAATGCAGGAAGAAGACAAGGCCTTCACCCTACAAATTAAGGCCCCATTCTCTCTAGATTTTCACACCAATTCTAGGAAAGCTCAAACGAAACACCTCCACCACCCATCACAGCTCTGGCGATCCCCGGCAACGAGAAAATCCCTCCGCGTGCAAATGGCCACCCCACCGAATTCGAGCCCCGTTCTCCCCTCCAATGTGAGCCCTAACTCCCCTCATGTGCAGGAATCCTCAAGTACCTCCGGCCATCCATTTTCGTCCGCTGGAGGTGCGATCCCGACGGCGAAAAGGTGATCTGACCTCCTCCACGAGCTTAACGACCAACCTCTGGATCATCTGAACGGAGGGGCGTCAATAAAGGTGGGGAGTACCTCCAAGTACTCCCTAGGGCCCCTAGAAACCATCCCCGTCACCGGAGAAAAAGAAAGCAAAAAAAATGGAGGTTGATCGTTAAGCGCTGCCGCCCTAAACTGTCGTTTTCCGGCGAGCTTCGGCGATGCACCACCGTCGGAGTACCCCCCCCCCCCCCCCCCCGGCGAACCGACAGGGGAGGGGAGGGGGGTGGAGGCCGGAATAGGGCGGACGGCGGGAAGGCCCGCATGCATGGGCGGACGGTGGCTGTAGTCATCGTCCCAATCATTGGCAATGATTGGGACGATCTGCGATCCACTGTGTGTACAGGTAGTTTCATGGACCGACGGGCTCTGGATCGTCGGATCAACCTTTAGCTATGTTATATATAACTCTGCAGAAACTTTTATTAATAACTATTATTATTTTCAGTACTTCAGACATGCTTTTGGGCATCATAGAGCCCGAATTTGAAAATGTTACCAAAAACAAAGTTTTACACAAAACAATCACCTGCATTTTCTCTGAAGGAAATTTCTTGATTTAACACCTCCTACATTTTCTCTGAAGGAAATTTCTTGATTTAACACCTCTGAAGCCCTTAAAAATGCCGTCGAAAATCAGCAAAAATATTTTCATGATTTTAAAATTATGATTTCATCATCTTAAGATTATTCTACAGCTCATCAATACAAAATACATCAACAAATTTCATTAGTCTCACTTCACTTCAGTAAATATATCAAAATTTATGAATATTCACTTATATCTATAATATATATGTGCTATATATGCATAACATATCTGTATTATTATTGCAATTAAAGTAGGTCATAGCCTCACCATAAAATCAATGAAACAATTAAATCGCATTCCTCGCGCATAGTTTAACTAACTTTGTATTGCTCCACGGCTCCTGGCCATCCCCACGTGACCTCATGCTATCCTCTCTTCGTATAATCCACTACTTCCTCGCTTTGGTCCTTCTATCAGCGCCTCTTTGCCGCCTTACGGACTTGCCAAGCAAACAACGACACTTCTATCATACCCATAGGCCTCAATCTCTGATGCCACCTTACCGACTTTTCAAGCCGCAACCAATGTTGTCCTATGTCTTCTTCCCTTTCATTTAGCCTTTCACACACTGTAGTATAATTGTCGAGTATTGTGTAGCGAGCAATATACTCTCGCCAGGAGTCGCCTGTGCACACCTGTTTTGGAACCTTTCGAGCAATGTGTGGCATGAGCAATCTGTTCAAGCCAAAGAAGTACCTCTTGCGTGCAAAGCATAGCACGCGTAGTGCTTTGGTTACCCGTGTTATCAAGGAAGAGAAGGAAGATACAAATGCAAGCAGTCATAGACCATTGCGGGAGTTCATTTTGTAGAAGGGGAGAGAGAGTGATGTAGGACATCACAAGAGAAAATGCAAAGGGGTAAGTTATGAGCTCGTCTTTTATTTCTTTTGAATTTTTTTGCCTTTTAGTTTATAATATGAATTAGACAAGTTTAATGTCTACAAAGCCCATACCGCGTAGCTAATTTGACCCATAAATGAGCCTACATCTCGATCTTTCCATTTTATGACAACCTATCATCTATTTTGATGAGCTTTGATAATATTTTATATTGATGAGCTTTGATAATATTTTGTATTGATGAGCTGTAGAATAATTTTAACCAAAGATTTTGACCTAGAAGTTCAGAGCCATCATTCCATGGTTGAGAGGTATCTCAACTCCAATCCTTGGTTCATTCCATTGAAGAAGATTGATGGCATGAAGATCAAATCAAAGTGATTCAACATGAATACATCCATGCATGACTCCGCTCATCCCTTCAGTTGAAGCACTCGATGTTTGTCATCGATCTCAAGAATTCAGGAGATCAAGATGTTGAACATTCAAGAATCAATTGCATATGCATAGAAATCCTCTCTCCATTCATCATGATATCAAAGAATGGACTTTTATACTCTTCTTTACTACCTTCTCTATTTCAAGCTAGTATTTTGTTTATGATTGTTGAACTACATGATAACTCGTCTGATTGAAACGACTAAATTGAGGCTAGATCTAAGGTTTGAAATCATCTCGGTATAGACATGTCAGCTTGGTATCTAGGTTAATATCCGTGGTTGTGGAGTTTAACCTTCTAGGGAATCTCTGCTAGGTTAAACAAGAGTAAATCAAGGTCGACAAAAGTCGACTGAGCCTTTACCATAAGAGATTGACTTTCTAGGGAATCTCTACTAGGTTAAAAGAGAACGGGTCGAGGTTGATGAGAGATGACTGGATTGCAAGGTTCCAATCCAGGGTGAAAACAATATTTGAAATCTTCGCCTCCATCTCAACATCATGAGATAACTTTTATTGCAATGTCGTATTTCTTGCAATTGTAATCAAAACAATTCATATTGATCTATTATAGTTTTTTATCTTTGATTTGTTTACATGTCATTGCTATTATAGTTCGCTTTGGACCGTCTCTTTATCTATTATAATTTTGTTGTGCTGAAACTCTGCAGTTTTAATTTTTTGTAAAATCCACAAAATAGGCTTAAACATTTTTCAACCCCCCCTCTATGGTTGCTACACGATCCGAGATTTACTTGGTTTTATGGTTAGATTACTATATAATGTTCGCTCTGATAGGAAGCGCACTTTAATTTGTGGTTATTGTTATGTTCCTACTTTTCAATGGCATTTACATCAATTAGACATTAAGAAAGTTTTTTCTTTATGGGATACTTAATAAAGCCGTCTAAATGACTCTTCTCCGCTTGAAGGGAGGGAGGTAAGGTTTATCGCCTTCTCAAATATATTATGTACTTGAGCATCCCTCAGGTTATGTTTCCAACACTTTAGTGGGGTGGGTGTGATATGGTGGTGGAGACCAGTCCCGATTAAGTCGACGCAAAAGTACCCGACGCCGCACCCGATACCATCTTATTTGTGTCACTTATGATTTTTGTAAAAAAAATGTAATTTGCATTTTGTTTTGTGTAATTTGTGTGGAGAGATATATTTGTATATATATATTTATAATACTTATGAATATATATATAGCTATATGATATATATATTTATAATATTTATAAATATATACTAAGGGACGGTTCAAACATTCCCTGTGGCCGGTCCGTCTCAATCCCCAGCCGATTCGTCTTCCACCTCCCCGATCAAAAGCCGCACTTCTTCTTCCCGGTTCAGCACCGCCTCAACCGTCAGAGCTGCAAACCGTCCACGATCCAGCCACGTCCAAGCTCTGCCATGGACTTCCAGCTCCAACGACTCTTCCGCCCCACGTCAACCGTCTGAACGATGCCCTGTCCCGGTAGTTTCGGCTCCACTTTCTTGATTCCGCCATGGCCGCACCTTCATACCTGAAGGAGGTTATTTTCTGTGCTCTGTTCAAAAAGGTTATAAAAAGATGATCGATGAAGATATGGAGGTTTTTGGTGGTGAAAAAGACTTGCTGTGAGTAGAAATTCGAGTCCTTTTTAAGTTCTGTAAGGAGTTATAATTGCTGTTTTTGCTTTATAAGAATTCTCGTGTGAAATTGTTAGAGAGACGATGAATAGTGCTTTTAATGTTACTGTTTGGACATCCCTCCATAGTTAAAGACTGATGTTGATGTTGTTAATGGAATTCTTGCTGATGAATGTTGAGCCTTTGATTGCTATAGTTTCCTGTAGGAGTGTTGTTTACCTATTCTGTTTGATTTGCTGTGTGTGTGAGGAGACAAAGATGATGAACAGTAACATTGAAATTATTGTTCATAGTTAAATTACTCTTGCTGTAGGGATTAAATGAGATTTTAAATCCTAATCCGCTGTTTCGAGTGAGAGTAAAAGTAACCCTCCTGTTCGATTTTATTTCGTTGGAGATTTCGTGGATCCACCTTGAGTGATTGAGATTTCGTGGATCCACCTTGGATGTGAGAACGAGTGAGAAAATTAGGTTGTTTGGTTTGTGGCTTCCGTACACTAGTGAGTGTTTGAGATTCCGTGGAACCACTTAGTGTGAGAATTCTCCTGGGTGCCCGTGTGCGATAGCGGCCGACCTCGGAGTGGGAGAACGAAGGTGACGAGGAAATTCCTCGCGGGATCGTCGTCGACTTCGATTGCGGAAAGACGTCTCTTTCCGTGGGTAACTTGTCTCTCTCTCTTCCTTTGTGTGCGTCTACATTTTCTCTTAGGTTATTAGATTCATCGTAGGTTTTCGCCCGGGACTTTGTCAGCGAACGCTACGTCGAAAACTCCAAACGGAAACGTATTTGGAGTTCACGATTTCTGTTTGCTACAACAAGGGGAACAGAACGAAAGTTGCGAGCTTCCTTCCCGGATTTAGAATCGAATCAATTTTCAAGAAAATTCATTTTAAAACAAAATAGTATATTTGTGCTTTCTAAAATCTAGCTGTTTAATTTCGTAAAGATCGTGCAACGCCCGCTCAAATTTCAACTTTTAATTGCATGTATTTAGGGTTTCTTAGAAATAGCCGACAGGCGCGCAAACCCTACGCGCCGTCCTGCATCAATTTGGTATCAGAGCTAGGTTGCGAAATTTTTCTAAATTTCGAAACCCGCCCTGCGTAGAATAGGAACCCGCATAACATTTAATTTTCAAAAAAAAAAGAGTTTTTATTTTTTTAATCATCCATCTTACTTGTGTGTCTTGCATGCATCTGTGTAGTGATAGGTTAGTGAGATGCGTCAAATTGAACGTGGTCACCCGAGTTACGGAGACGAAGGTAATGAACCACCCCCGTGGTTTCTACCCTTCGCCCACCAAATGACAACGTTAACCGAGAGTGTCTATCAAGTGCGAGAAAGATTTAAAAACCTTAGTGGTAGGATGAATAGTCTAGAGGTATCCCCTCGAGGTTCAATGTCACCTCCCATTCGAGATTGGCATTACAGTAGACCCCATCACGAAACCTCACACCACTACTTAGAAGGGTCTACACAGTGGAGAAATCCTTCATTTGAGGATTACGAGTCCATTTACACCCACCCCCATGGAGCCCGCACTCGAGTGGATCCTGTTGATCCGTCGACACCATATTATGAGGGTAGAGTTCAGTATCACTCCAGTTACCGATACTACACGTCACCTTTATATGAGGAAACTGAGTCGTTATATGCGCGGCCACCCCCACACGTTCGTAGGACTCACGTCCAACCACGAGCACGACATGATCATATCATGGACGCTCATCACGATTACCCTCAAGAATCTTGTAGAGGTCACCCTCGTCAAGATTACATTACACGGTGTGATCCTCCTAGTGTTCCGAAAACGAACATGTTGGTGTCCATTAAGGGTCGACGAGAGCACTCCTCTTCCCAAGGCAGGGAAATTTCACCCACTCTGCCTGATATTCTAGTACAGGATGTGTGGAGTCAACCCCCACGAGAGTCTGCCCCACTTAGTGAGACCACCATAGAAACCATTTCTACATTGAGTGGAGACTTTTCACATCCTTCACCCGAGATTCTAGATTCTCTATTGAGTGAAGAATTTTCACACACTTCACCCGATAGCGCACCGAGTCACAACACGATTGAGAGCCGAGAGCTTTGTAGTGACCTTGAAGTTGTCACCTCTCCCTTCTTCGGGAGCACCACCCCTTCTGATGGTTTACTTCTGGAGGACCATCACTCTACTGATGGGTTCTTTGACGACCCTCCTATTGAGCCTCCAGATGAACCACCTCGTCCATGTATAGCTGAGATACCTGTGAGTAATACCCTTATGAATTCCAAGACATGGATACCTGCTCCATTGTCGCCCTTGATGTCGCCAGTGCTCCAAAGAGATGGTTTTGATTGTGACATTCATAAGATGAGGCTTGATCATCCGCCTACTCAGCTCATTCAAGAGTTGCGTCATATTTTCAGTGAGTACGATCATCACTTTGAGGACCATCATATTCGCGATGAGTTTTCATATGTCCCGCCTAGTGAGCCTCCTGATGCCTCACATTCCATTAGTAAGTTTATTCCGATTGTCACACTTCACGTGCATTATTGTTTATATGAGAGCACTCTATATGATATTGGAGCCTATACCGGTACTCGTCATATTTGTGACGAATTTTATTATACCCCTCCCGGTGAACCCCCAGATGAACCACATATGGGTTCACCACACATTTGGGATGTATCTATCCTTAGTTGCATAGTCGAGTTTGAGGGTGCACTCAATGATACGTTGATTTTACGTCTTATCACCCGCACTTATAGAGACAGTTCGCGCACCATGTTGGCACATTTTATCACTGATATCTCTGATTTTCACTTGAGTGTTCATCGCCCCCGCGATGAAGTCTTTTATGATCCACCTTCTGAGCCTCCTGACCATGTACCTATCTCAGGAGTTGCTGTTAGTATCTAAAACCTCTGGTTTGCGGAGTTAGTCGTGTTAGTAGTTCATCCTTTGCATTTGCATATTTGCATGAAAATTGAGCGGAAATTGCATGGTACTTATGATTTATACGCAACTCAAGCTAACAAGCATAAAAGAGCTATTAGTTTCAAAGTGGACGACTTGGTGATGGTTCGGCTAAATCCGGAACGGCTACCTTCGGGTACCATAAAGAAGTTAGCTAACCGTAGAACTAGACCCTTTAGAGTGGTCAAGCGGATTGGGCAAAATGCGTATGAACCTGAAATGCCTTCCGTTTGGGGAGCAAATCCGGTTTTTGACGTAGCCGATCTGACTTTATTCCACGATTATCCACATGAGTCTTTAGATTTTCCATTGCCTTCTCCTCCATTTGATTCTTCTGGGTTGGTGAGTGCTAGTGAGGAGCCACATTCAGGACACACTGATTCTTATTCAGTTTACTGACACCACCGACAGTTCTACCATTAACCGTTGACAGTTTTCAGAGGTACTTTGTTCATCGGCATGGCAGACCAGAGACAGAAACCAATTGGGTTTTGGGCCGAGGAGTTATAGCGTCTTGATGTTAATCTTCTACCGCACTGCCGCTCGGAGCACTCACCAGAGATGAGTGATTTCGAGAGGGGGAGAATTGGTGGAGACCAGTCCCGATTAAGTCGACGCAAAAGTACCCGACGCCGCACCCGATACCATCTTATTTGTGTCACTTATGATTTTTGTAAAAAAATGTAATTTGCATTTTGTTTTGTGTAATTTGTGTGGAGAGATATATTTGTATATATATATTTATAATACTTATGAATATATATATAGCTATATGATATATGTATTTATAATATTTATAAATATATACTAAGGGACGGTTCAAACATTCCCTGTGGCCGGTCCGTCTCAATCCCCAGCCAATTCGTCTTCCACCTCCCCGATCAAAAGCCGCACCTCTTCTTCCCGGTTCAGCACCGCCTCAACCGTCAGAGCTGCAAACCGTCCACGATCCAGCCACGTCCAAGCTCTGCCATGGACTTCCAGCTCCAACGACTCTTCCGCCCCACGTCAACCGTCTGAACGATGCCCTGTCCCGGTAGTTTCGGCTCCACTTTCTTGATTCCGCCATGGCCGCACCTTCATACCTGAAGGAGGTTATTTTATGTGCTCTGTTCAAAAAGGTTATAAAAAGATGATCGATGAAGATATGGAGGTTTTTGGTGGTGAAAAAGACTTGCTGTGAGAAGAAATTCGAGTCCTTTTTAAGTTCTGTAAGGAGTTATAATTGTTGTTTTTGCTTTATAAGAATTCTCATGTGAAATTGTTAGAGAGACGATGAATAGTGCTTTTAATGTTACTGTTTGGACATCCCTCCATAGTTAAAGACTGATGTTGATGTTGTTAATGGAATTCTTGCTGATGAATGTTGAGCCTTTGATTGCTATAGTTTCCTGTAGGAGTGTTGTTTACCTATTCTGTTTGATTTGCTGTGTGTGTGAGGAGACAAAGATGATGAACAGTAACATTGAAATTACTGTTCATAGTTAAATTACTCTTGCTGTAGGGATTAAATGAGATTTTAAATCTTAATCCGCTGTTTCGAGTGAGAGTAAAAGTAACCCTCCTGTTCGATTTTATTTCGTTGGAGATTTCGTGGATCCACCTTGAGTGATTGAGATTTCGTGGATCCACCTTGGATGTGAGAACGAGTGAGAAAATTAGGTTGTTTGGTTTGTGGCTTCCGTACACTAGTGAGTGTTTGAGATTCCGTGGAACCACTTAGTGTGAGAATTCTCCTGGGTGCCCGTGTGCGATAGCGGCCGACCTCGGAGTGGGAGAACGAAGGTGACGAGGAAATTCCTCGCGGGATCGCCGTCGACTTCGATTGCGGAAAGACGTCTCTTTCCGTGGGTAACTTGTCTCTCTCTCTTCCTTTGTGTGCGTCTACATTTTCTCTTAGGTTATTAGATTCATCGTGGGTTTTCGCCCGGGACTTTGTCAGCGAACGCTACGTCGAAAACTCCAAACGGAAACGTATTTGGAGTTCACGATTTCTGTTTGCTACAACAAGGGGAACAGAACGAAAGTTGCGAGCTTCCTTCCCGGATTTAGAATCGAATCATTTTTCAAGAAAATTCATTTTAAAACAAAATAGTATATTTGTGCTTTATAAAATCTAGCTGTTTAATTTCGTAAAGATCGTGCAACGCCCGCTCAAATTTCAACTTTTAATTGCATGTATTTAGGGTTTCTTAGAAATAGCCGACAGGCGCGCAAACCCTACGCGCCGTCCTGCATCATATGGCATCCCCGCAATTGCCAACCTCCTTTGAAATTAAAAAATCTTTGTGAGCTGCAAATTGTCTAGATCTATAGATCTTTACATAATCTAAATGGATCTCCATGAAACAGTCATCTCTTGGATCTTCTTTCAGAAGGGGGTATGTTGGGTTGCAAATCCTCAGACATGCAGATCTTCATGCTTTGATTATTGCAAATAATGATGACATTTTAAGTGATGTTCATACATGCAAGAGACAAGTTTGAAGTTGATTTAATTGGCAATTACTCATCATAATATCGAGTTTATCGCATGTGGTGATGGTGTCACATTTTATACAAGCTCCTAGTTCTACCCACTTAGTCGCTTCATAGGAGATATAAGTAAATTAAGGCACATCCTGGGATACATTTTATGTATAGTACATTACTCACTTACACTTGGAGATTTGTGAATTACGTTATGCTAATAATGCAGTCATATATTCTAATAAGCGGTCCACATCTTGCTATTATAGCTACGTTGGTGAAAATGTAGACTCTTGGAAAAACAAGAAACAATTGGTAGTAGCCTGCTATGATGCAGAAGCTGGATATAGATATCTCTCTTAGGAAATATATAAAATTGTTTGTCTTCGATTCTATATCAGATTTGAGCTTTACTATGACTTTTGTCGATGGCTCTTTCTTTTTATAATTAGGACAATATTCAGATTTCCAATGATTATGTTCTTCAATAGAGAACAAAAACATATTAAGGCGGATATTCATTTTCTACATGAGGTATGTGGTAGCTGTCTTAGAATGCCTTCCGATTTCTTCTGCTGGCCAGCTCGTCAATCTTCTCACATCATTGAACATACTATGTTGCGGGATCTCTCTATAGAGTTGGCTTTTGTTATATCTATTCTCTATGACAAGATGGAATCATACGAGGCTTCCATTACCAATTTAAGCTTTTATTTTAAGTTAATCATATACTTTCCCTTTCAAATTTTTAAGTGTACAAATTTTTTGTGTACAAAATTTCTTTCAATTTCAAGTACTTTCCTTACACAAAGGAATACGTGTGTAAATTTAACAAACTACAACTTTACAATAATTTTCATGTTTCAATAAAAGAACACCTTTTAGGCATACAAAACTATAACAGAAACAAAATTACACCAATTTCATTGCATCAGACAGACATTGGAAGTTTGCAATCTTAGTGTCAAACATATATAGATAATTATTACTGTCAATCAAATAAGGCCACTCTCATCTTCAGTTTAGACTTCATCATCGCAAAGCAATGGTCCACCATGCCCATGATAGGTTTGTGCAAAGATTATAATCTACAAGAATTTTGCGGAAAAGATGACAAACCATTTCCAAACATCTTGCTGAGGCTCTTTTCTTGGTATGGTCTTGGTTGAGCTTGAGGTTTCAATTCCATGTTCAAGTCAGGATTGACCTGTGCAGAGTGCAGAAAATTATAGCTTCAACCAAAATCAAATTGAAAATTATAACCTCAACCATATGGAAGTGAAAATATAAGAACATATTCCATAAGCTCTTCTGCCACCACTACTTGAATAATCTAGTAGAAGGCATATAATTTGGTATTCAAAGCTTGATGATATCATAAGAAATTATGTTTAGGTAAATTGCACTCAGGATTCTAAGGTATAAACAGCAGTCTATGAGGATCCAAATTTTTAAAATCTTTTATTTTCATTCCTAGCATATAGGGTTTTTTTCATGATGGTCTTTCCACAACTGGAACTCTTAATTGAGAGAAGAAAGTCAAACTGCCTCTAAATTTTGTTCTATTTTCTCATGAATGACCCTAGAGAATATGTAAAGCACCTTTTTGAAACCTTGTTAAATTCTATTTCCAACACATAATCAAGATTGGTGAGGTCAACAATATCGATCCATGTGACAAAGATGTAGACTCCCAGTCCCCACCCCAGTATGGTGAGTTCTTCTAGAGCTACGCAGATGGTTCCATTAAAACCAAGAAAAGTGATAGGGTTAGGGGTTTTTTCAACTGCCTTTATCAGATACAACGTTGCGAGCAAGGATAGCATGGGTGTCGCAATGGAGACAAGCAAAGAGGCCAACAAATTTTCTAGGGTAGACTAATGTGTATAGCTGACCTGCGATGGCTCGATCAGATGAGAGAGAGATGTCAATGAGGCATCCATCATCATTGAGGATGATGTCAATTTCATCTTACCATACAACGGGGACAACAATGTAAAAAGAAGATGTGTTCATCTTATGCCCAATGTGAATCTGTGTATGAAGGAATGTTTGTTATAGAACTTTGTATTATTCAAAAAACAAACTTATGTAAGAAAAACATGTGAGCTAAACTAATGGAGAAATTAACAATTAGTAGTGGAAAAGGACAATCAAAATTAATCTCAAGGACCAATTTGTAAATTATAAATGTGCTACGGACTAGAATGAAGGTTTTAAAATGTCAACCTACATAGAGTGTTCTTTATACATTGGGGAGATGAGTGTAATTTAACCTAATATTTTTTATCAAAAAGAAGAGCATTTCGCTTTCTTAATCCATTTCATGCAGTTCTTGTAAATCTAAATTTTCTATTTGTATTACAACAGACTTGGTCATAACATAGACGCTCTTTAATACAATAAAATAATGAGTAAAATAAACTTCTTTGAGAGCCTGAAGGTTAAATAGGATTAAGAACCAGAAGTTAGCATTTAAAATAATTAACAAGATAATAGTCAAAATAATCCTAATATTATAACCCACCGTATCATTACGAAAATCATACTCCTCAAGCATAGGATAATTTAAGGCATTTGGCAAGCATCTTTGTTTTACACTCTCCACCTGTGAAAAAAATAATTTAATTTCATATTAAGAAAATTGTAATAGTGATTGCAATAAACTAATGCTTAATATTTAAGGAAGAAAGTACCTGAGAAGGATCAACCTCAAAAGAATGAGTTTCCTTTTCTTCTGCAACTGCAGCCAGGTCAACTCCATCTAACAACCCACTATGAGTATTGATTTCACCGGGAGCTTTGCTTATTGAAAAAGCTCCACCAGCTCTATATTCCTTAAACAATAACAAATAGATGTGTGGAAGCCCAAAATACAAATAAAAATAATTATTTTAATTCTCCAAAAATCTACTAATTACACGAATGCACCCCTCTTTATATAGAACAGAAGAGGTGAGAGAAAATACAAATGACGATGTGGGACTAAATACATCGGGCGGTTACAATAGAGGTAACCGATCAGACTACAACATGCAACAATACCGGGCGGTTACACCAAGGGTAACCGCCCGACCTTTATACAGATGCAGCAACACCGGGCGGTTACACAAGGGTAACCGCCCAACCTTTATACAGATTGTTTCAATGCTCCACCGCAAGCTGGAGTATACAAATCGTAGGAGCCAAGCTTGGGAAAAAATTGATGATATAATGGTCGAGGACTCGAGGTAAGGCCTTAGTGAGGATATCAGCAACTTGTCGAGCAGCAGGCACATGTCTCAGGTCTAATTTTTAAATTGACTTTTTTCCCGAATAAAATGGCAATCGACCTCGATGTGCTTTGTACGTTCATGGAACACGGGATTTTTGGCAGTATGAATAGCAGTTTGGCTATCACAGAAGAGAGTGGTCGGAGAGGAAAGTTTGACACCCCAGATCACTCAGAAGACTCTCCAACCATGTGAGTTTTGAAAAAACAGAAGTCATTGATTGATACTCAGCTTCCGCAGATGATCGTGCAACCACGGTTTGCTTCTTGCTCTACCAAGTGACAAGATGTTCACCAAAGTATGTTCAGTACCCACTTGTGGATCGATGATCATCAAGAGAATCAGCATAGTCAACATCAGAGTAGATGACAAGCGATAAAGAAGAGGAGAGCTAATACGCAATCCCTTGTCCCAGAGCAGTCTTCAGATGTCGTAGGATGTGCTCAACAGCCTAGAGATGGGAGATCCGTGTAGCGTCATAAAGCGACTGACCACCCCAACGGCAAAGGATATATCAGGTCTCGTGACTGTAAGGTAAATGAGTTGCCCAAAAGACGATGAAAGTAATCTGAGTTAGGGAGGAGTAGATCAAAATCGGATGCATGAGCGCAGAGCTTATGGTTGGCATCCTAAGTTATTAAAGGCGCACCGAGGCGCAAAGGGGCCCTGGAGCCTAGGCGCGCGCCTGAGGCACGTGAGGCGCAAAAATGGGAAAAAAATAAAATCAGTGAATTGGGCGCCCAATTCATGGAAAATCAGCGAATGGAGCGCCCAATTAGCTAAATTGTTGCGAATTGGACCCCCAATTCGCTGAATTTCTGCGAATTGGGCCCCAATTCGCTGAATTTATGCGAATTGGGCCCCCAATTCGCTGAATTTATGCGAATTGGGCCCCCAATTCGCTGAATTTATGCGAATTGGGCGCCCAATTCGCGGAAATCGCTGAAATTCAGCGAATTGGGCGCCCAAATCGCTGAATTTCAGCGAATTGGGTGCCCAAATCGCTGAATTCCAGCATTTGGGTGCCTAGGTGCGCCTCAGGCACATCGCCCGCCTAGGCCTTGCTGGGGTGCAACGGGGTGCGCCCGGTGCGCCCGGCGCCTCAGGCGCGCCTAGACGCGCGCCTTGATAACTTAGTTGGCATCCATAGGAGTATCAGCGGAATTGCATCCAGAGTAGTCGGCGTCATGAAATATGTTAAGACAGTACTTCCGTTGAGATAGAACGAGACCATCAGGCTAACGAGCCACCTTGAATGCCAAGAAAATATCGGAGAGACCCCAAATCCTTAGTCTGAAATTCGGATGTTATGTGTTTCTTGATCATAGTTATATCATTGAGATCATCGCAAGTGATGAGAATATCATCAACATACACTAAAAGGTTCATTGTGCCTGTCGGGCGGTGACGAGTGAATAAAGAAAAATCAGTCGAGCTCCGAGTGAAGCAAACATCATGAACAACCCGAATGAGCTTATCAAACCAAGCCCGAGGAGACTATTTGAGACCATAGAGAGATTTCTTGAGGTGGTATACAAGAGACTCCCCCGTGGTCTCATAATCAGGAGGTTGCTACATGTAGACAGTCTCAACGAGGCCGTCATTCAAGAAAGCATTTTTGATGTTGAGTTGATGTAGCGGTCAATGTCGATGAACAACCAAGGAGATCAGGACCCGGACAGTGATTAGCTTTGCATCACAAAAGAAGACGGAGAAAACGTGAGGGAGCAATCAAGGTCATTAGTTAAACGACTGACAAAGAGAAGATTAAACTGAGAGTCAGGAACATGAAGGACAGAGCGGAGAATAAGAGATGAAGTGAGAGGCACATCTCCAAAACTGCAGACCGGGGTGGTATCGCCATTGGCCACCGTGATAAACTTCGGAGAAGAGGTATCTGAATACAGAAAAGGTTTGTGAGGTATCGTCATTGGCCACCGTGATAAACTTCAAAGAAGAGGTATCTGGATACCGAGAAGGGTTGTGTGGGGTGATGTGGTTGGTGGGCCCATAGTCCACTATCCACACTGAACTGTGGGAAAAACAGGTTATACCTTCGTTGGAAGTAAAGGCAACGGAGTCGGAGGCCTGAGTAAGCATCCCCTGAAGTTGCTGAAGTTCCTCGTGCAAGATGTCAACATCGGAACGAGAGGAGGGAACATCCATGGCTGGAGAAGTATGAGGCGGCATATTGGATGTCGGCGGTGGAAACTCATGTTTCTTGAAGCAGGTGGACTCAGTATGATGTGGGCGGCCACAATAAGTACACAAACGATTCATCGGTCGAGAGGAGCGATTGCGATCATCAAGTCTACCGCCGCAAGAACCATTGCGACCACCGCGAGATCCAGAGGAGGGCGCATAGCTAGGGAGTGGTGCAGAAGGGCATGAGAGGGGGGCATCACGGCTTCAGGAGGCGGGGTGACTTTAAGGATCATGGAGCACACATCGGAAAGAGACGGAACAATGGGAGAGGAGAGGATGGTCGCTCGAACACTGAGGATGGGGAGGTAGATGTGCCATAATGAGAGTGATTCCCACAGCCTCCTTCTGCGTGCGCTGAAAAGCAAAATCCAAGGAGGGGTCGGTGCCAAAGTCATGCCTCAACGAGGATCTTGTACATGGCGACAAAGGAGGTCAAGTCACACCAGGGTCAACAGCCTAAAGCTGAGTAAGGATATTGTGGTACATGGTCATGCGGTATGGTTCAGTCTCTGTAGAATTGAGAAGCCAAGACTGAACCCAACCATCATCACGGAGCCACAATTTTGTAGGTTCGGTAGGGGTACGTGTAATATGATGAAGCAGCCCATTGGTTTGAAAGACACATCGCATCGAGTGCTCCCATTCCACAAAATTCTGCTTCCCATTGAGGGAGATAGTAGTAACCCGGAGTTCATCCCGCACTTCAGGAAGGTAAGTCGGGGCAGAGAAGAGGCTGCATGGGTGCCCATGACAGGCCGACGACAAGGCAATTGTCGGGTCTAGAAGAGTGACCGCCCACGGGTCAGAGAGGAGTCCGGGTGGCTGAAAAAGGGAGGACACGCGAACTAGCCACAGCAGGGGCTCCGGGCGGTTGCAATAGGGAGGTCGCGCGAACTGATCACAACGGGGAGTCCGGGAGGTTGCAAGAGAGAGGCCGCGCGAACTGGTCACAAAGAAAGTTCTGAAAGGGAGGTCGGGGCAGCCACAAAGAAAGGCTCGCAAGGAGAAGTGGAGGGTGCGAGGGGCGGGCTTGCAAGTGGAGTCCGCATGGAGTTCACACGAATGAGGGTGGGCGGGTGGTCTCAGTAGAGCGGTCCGCCGGTCCGTGCATGGTAGGGTAGGCGGTTTCAAGAATTTGTCCGCATACGAAATCTAACTCTGATACCATGTGGAAACCCAAAATATAAATATAAATAATTATTTTAATTCTCCAAAAATCTACTAATTACACGAGTACACCCCTCTTTATATAGAACAGGGGAGGTGAAAGAAAATACAAATGACGATGTGGGACTAAATACATCGAGCAGTGACAATACTGGTAACCGCTCGGACTACAACATGTAGCAATATCGGGCGGTTACACCAAGGGTAACTGCCCAACCTTTATACAGATGCAGCAACACCGGGGAGTTACACAAGGGTAACCGCCCGGCCTTTATACAGATTGTTTCAACAAGATGTAAGAAACCAAAACCAATTTCTGCACACAAAAAATGATGTTCAAGATAAATCATATGCAAGTAAAGCTACACCTATTGAACAATAAATTACATCACATTACACATTCAATATCTGCTATTAAGAAAGAAAGATCATTTTTTATCTTTTTTGAAAGATTCATCGTCACTAAAATCATGATTTGTTTTATCCAACTATTTGGGTTGCTTTATGAATCCTGATTCTGCATTGGGCACGAATAATATACATAATGATGAAAAAACATAAGTTATGATTATCCACTTCAATACTTGATTAAGAAATAAAGTTAACTCATGGAAATATTTAAATACTTGATGTTAAGAATCGAAGAATTAGTTTGTAGTTTTTTCTCCAAATGATTCATCATCACCAAAATCACCACTAGCCCTATACAACCATTTAGAGGTATAGCTTCATGAATCATCATTCTGATAAAGAGATGATCTCAAACTGACCTGAATCAGCCAGAAGGACCAAAGACATTTAGCTAGAATAGGGCAAGTTTATAGGTTTGCTTACTATGATCTCTATCTAGGCTATGATTGACTGATTTATTTCAATATAAGCCTGATGATATTCAAAAAGTGTTTGATTTCTTCCAATTTATGATCATTAGTGATATATTGTTAGTGTAGTCTACAAACACTCAACCAATACAGATATAACTATATACATAAATATTTGTATCTTCTCAGTCATACATACATATAAATGTCTTTCATCTGATCTCACACTAGCCCGAGTAAATCTAGGCACATCACAATTCAAATTCAATATAAGCCATGTTTACAGAGTTGTTTATTCAATTTGAACTTGGACTCAAAACAGCAATCTAAATTTGAGCAATCTTCAATCTTCGAGTCAAAATCATAGTTTAATGTTATGCTTGTTTTGTTAGTCTTACATAAAGTGTTAATTATATTTAGCGCATATTCATTTGCACAACCTAGCAATTTGACCTTCCAAATACCTTTTTCTTGTTGATCCCTCCATAATATTATCAAACTTAGTTTATCAGTGCATCGCATATCCTTCTTATTGCATGATTGTGCAGCCTATATGTTTTTATAACCTTACCTTTACTAAGGGATGTCCTTATGTTTCTCTAATTGAAAAAATTCACTAGTTTACATCCAAGTTATACTTCTATTTTTTCCATTCAACTTGTCTATTAATGATTGATTAATCATCCAACCTTCAAATCCATATATCATGGTCACCTTAATTACATTCTTCTACGCCTTCATTAATTTCAATAGATATCTCTTTTACATACAAGTATAAAGTAGTTGTTTAGATCAATGGTTATTATCAAAATATGCCCACATTTTACGTAGTAAATAATAATTTTATCACAGCAAATTATACAGCATTACTCCAAAAAGATGTAAAATCAATCAAATATTAGAAGATATATGGAGGCATGATGATTCAAGTTCCCTCATGGCTAACAAAAAATGATCTAAATATGGAAAGAGGCATTTGAAATAAGATGGTTGAGTGCTACAAAGTTAGATAAAAATAAGAATACCTCTGAAGAAAGTCTAGCTTTATTGATAACATCATCTTTAAGCAATGTCTTCAGCAC
Organism: Dactylorhiza incarnata; assembly: GCA_033032865.1. Taxonomy (NCBI): domain Eukaryota; kingdom Viridiplantae; phylum Streptophyta; class Magnoliopsida; order Asparagales; family Orchidaceae; genus Dactylorhiza; species Dactylorhiza incarnata. The sequence continues at coordinate 2,888,886 of JAWHQI010000279.1, read as the reverse complement.
CTTCATTATTCATCACCACAGAACATTGTCATCGCACCGATAAATTGCATCAAGGAAATCAGATGATGGAACAAAGGATCCAAGACCAAAATTACCTCCGGGAATGGTGACTCTATAAAATACCTATTCTTCTTAAGGACCAGTTTAACTTTTCCATAGTTTGCCGTGGATCCATGGATAAAATCTATCATCTCTTTAGGCAATTTAGTTTTGGACAGCTTGTTAAGAACATTAACGATTGTCTCTGTCTCAAGTCCAACAGAGACGGCAGCATAGAGGGAATGGGGTGTGAGGTTGTACTCATGCATGGACTCTGGCCTGAATACAACTCAATCAGAACAAAAACGTTTTTGAGTTGAGAAAAAAGATAATATCCAGACCAGAGTTTTAGGAAGAACCCAGGCTAAACAAAATAAGAGCAGAGAAGAACCTGCAAACAGGCTCGGCAATGGCGATGAGGAAGTCATAGGCTTGCTTGTAGAGCGGCGAGAATGTCTCGAGGAAGATACGGCCATCAGAACAGGCCCAGAGGGGGCGATTAGAGTGATCCAGCTTCAGCTCAAGCTTTGTGAAATCCCTCTTCTTGGCTTCTCCATCGCCTTGCAGAAACCAAACGGAACATTCAATTCTAGGGAAAAGAGAATGAGAAAGTTGAAAATTGAAATTTAACAGATGGGGGAGAGGGAATACGATCGCGGGTTTCCTCATCGAAATCTTCTGCGTAGTCCAATTCCTCATCTTCAACAAAATGACTCGCCTGAAAGCAATAGACAAACAGAGAATTAGAGATACAGAAAGGATATTGTTCAGGAAGTTGAGCGTTAAGCTCGTATTTAACTGTACATCACCTTGGCGGAATTTTTTAGCTTTTTGTTAGGGCGACCCCTGTCACCTGAAAATTGGGAGATGTTAAAGAGAGCAGAAGATAGTAACAGTCGTGAGGAAGCGCAGAAGGGGAACAACAGAAGACGGAAAAATTTACCATCGCCTGTCATTGCTTTACCGAACGTGCCAAAGGAACTGGCGGTTCAAAAGCTGAAGCTTCAACATGAAAGTAGAATCAATCACGTTGTCCAACCCTTGTGGTCAGAGAAAACAGAGATTGGGATAGAAAACCTTTCTATACGGTGATGGGGATCATTCCTCCAAACTTTATAAATGCGTTGTCTGATTCCCTCGACGATGCGGGAGAACGAACATATAGCGGCGACCCTCTGCAGTCGCCGACAAAGGCCTCCGGCGGGCTCGGCAGTTGGTGGATGGGAGGGAAGTGTAAGCCCTAGAGCGCGTAGAAAGGGAAATGGATGTTTTGCGGGAGCGCGATAAAACCTCTCTGAGATCAGAGAGGAACAAGTTTATGGCTTTCGGCCGGCGAGGAGAAGGAATGAGAAGAAAAGATATACCTGTGGAAAGAAGGTCGCCGGAGGATCGCAGGTTTTCTCGCGCGCGTCGGGAGGGCTCGAAATGGAGAACGTCGCGTTGGAAGGAGCTCGGGAGCAGAGTTCACGTCTCGTTGAACCAAACGGCTAATTTTACACGCCGGCGTTGTTCGGAGAACGTAACGGAGCTGTAACGTGCAACCAAACGTAACGGAGCTGTAACTCACAAGTCACAACCTACCTTGCCTCAGGCACACAACTCAAACTGTAGAAGGAAACCAACCAAAACAATAGATGAATCAGCCGAAGTAGCAGCTAAGAACATGTAACAAAGACAAAGGATACAACTTGTAGGGATAAGAACTCTGAAAGGAAGAAGAAGAAGGAAAAAAGGGCCTCTTCGTTTCGCTGGAATTGGGGCAAAGGAATTGGAATTGGGTATCTCAATTCCAATTCCGCTGTTCGTATGACATATTTTGGACCTGGCATTGGCATTTGCTGAAAACCTATAGGGTGCGTTCGGTTGGTGGGTTTTGCGAGAAGGAATTAGTTTTGAGTCCTTCAAAACCAATTCTTTTGTTCGTTTCGTGTTGTTAGAGGATGGAATTGATCCCATCGGTTTTGGGAGGAAGGTTTTGGCCTGAAAACCAATGTCGGTGTTCATTTGGGCTTTTTATGAAGGAGATTGGCATTCGCAGAAAATCTGTGGGTTTTGAGACTTCAAAAATCAGTCTATCCCCAAAACTTACCTATTTTGGTGGGTTTTGCTAGGTTTTGCGATCATCTCATATCACGTGATCATCTCCTTCGCGTTCCTTCGCTGTTTGCAAATGGCCAGGAATCAAATGCACCGGCCATTCTTGCTTCCTTCTGCAACCTCCATGGCCTCTCCCACATCGACCTCTCCTTCAACAATATCCCCGGCACTTATTCGTCGACGAGCTTCCCGTCCGTTCTCTACAGCTGCTGCTACTCTTGAACCGATGCCCGCTAGAAAACAATGGCCGTCTCGTCGAAAACCTACTGCTACTCTTCCATGACCGACTCTTAGCCAAGCTAGATTTTGGAGAAGACGACTAGATTCCTCCCCCTCCAAAAAAATTTAAATTTAGAATTCTTTCCTCTCAAAACATTCTCCAACCGAACAAGAAGAGGAAGATTTTCACCCATTTCCAAAACCCACAAATTTTTAGTTTTGGACAAAACCAATTCCCTCCAAACAAAATCACCCAAACGAACGGAAAAAAAAAGGGCTTTCATCAAAACCGAGCCCTGGACCGCCCTGGACCTCGGTTTTCTTCGGTATCGCGATAGAAGTTCGTTCCGTCGGCGCTGCTCCCCTCTCTCGCTCCCGTGCGCGATCATCTCCCTCGCTCCGGGCCGGCTCCGGCAAGCTTCCTCTCCCTCTCCGGTATGTCTTCTCTCCCGGCTACGCTTCTTCTCCTCTATTTTTGTTTTCGGTCGGCGCTGCTCCCCTCCCGTGCGCTGAATGCTTCTCCCCTGTAGGTTTTCCGGGGCAAGGCAGCTATTTCTTCCTCCTCTCCGGCAATCGCAGCTTGGAGAAGCTTCCTTCAACATCTACAAGTCATTCTTCCTCCACTTTGGCCCGCTTTTTTTCTCCGGTTAGGTATAACATTTTTTGGTTCATACAAATTTTTGGTTTAGATTTTTGTTTGGAGTTTATATATGTAGATGTGTGTATGATTGTGTAGATTGGGAATTTTTTGTGTAGATGTGTGTGTTTTGTGTATTTGTATGTGTTCTTATGGTTGTGTATTTTGTGTTTGTTGAGTGTGTGTATATGTATGTGGTTGTGTGGGTATGTGGTTGTGTATGTGTGTATGTTGTGTTTGTATGTTGTTTGCATGTGTATGTGGTTGTGTATATGTGTTCGTTGTGTATGTGTGGTTGTATGTTGTGTGTGGTTGTGTACGTATGTGTGATTGTGTATGTGTGGTTGTGTGTATGTGTGTGATTGTGTATATATGTGGTTGTGTATATGTGTTGGTTGTGTATATGTGTATTTATTTTTTATGTTTCATAGATGGATACTATTATCGAGTTTCATAAGAAGAGAAGAATGGACACCATGAGAAAGAGAGATGTGGTAGCCGCTTTATCTGTTGTTGTCGTTGCAATTTTGATGAAAAATTGTAGAAACAGTTGTCCAAGCATTAGGACACAACACGATACTCTACGATTGATGCTTTTAAATAGGTTATATAACGGGACAGATATCAACTGTTATAACCAATTGCGTATGAACAAGAGCGCTTTCCGTAGCTTGTGCACGGTATTAGTGGATTCCCGAAGAGGATGTTGCGGCAGAGCCAAGTGGTCCAAGTAAGAAGAAACCCAAAAAACCTTTAGCTATTGATATGATTGCAGAAGCTTTCACTCATATTGCGAATAGCATGGATAATCCAATTGAAATTTCCCCGGTCGGAGCACCTTCGAGGTCCAGGCTTGAAGCAGTGTACCAAGCATTATCTGTTATGACGGATCTCTCAGAGGATGATCTTATAAAAGCCATAGATTTACTCAGCGTTGACGCGACAAAGTGCGAGGTCTTCTTGCTCTTGCCAGAGATTGCTAGGAGGAGATGGTTGCGCATTCATATAGGCGATTAGTTTGGAGCTTACATGTTTTATTTTGAATGTATCGGATTATTATGACATGACACATTTTGACGTCGTAGAAGTTTGTATGTCTAACCTAAGTTTGATATGGTCGGCTACTAGCTATTTCATTTTTGTGATATCCGTTTGTATCAAGCATTATCTATCAAGTTTGTATGTCTTAGCTAAGTTTGATATGGTCGTAGAAGTTTGTATGTCTTAGCTAAGTTTGATATGATCGTAGAAGTTTGTATGTTTTAGCTAAGTTTGATATGATCGTAGTAATTTTGTATGTCTTGCAATGAGTTTTTAATGAAGCGGGTATTGTATGTTGTTTACATATCATTGTGATATTTTTGTCAATTCCAGTCTCTGAATTCCATCCTGCAACCGAACAAAAATATTGAAATATTCAATTCCTGTGACTGAAAATCTTCCTGCAAACGAACACAGGAATTGGTTTTGCCCAATTCCAAAACCTCTGCGCCGTAGGTTTTCGGCCAAAACCAATTCCTGTCAATCAAAACCTACGAAACGAACGGGCCCTAAGTATAATATGGATGAAGAGGGAAGAACGCCCGCAGTTCAACGGATTCCCCAGCTTCTTATGATCTGAATGTACTGTTTCTTCCTGATGCTTCTATATGTAATAGGAAGCTCACACCTAACCAACCAAACTCCTTAAGCAGGAAAGAAACAACAGCTAAGGAGACGTATCAAAATTAAAACCACCAACCGAAACTTTAAAATTTAATAAGACTTGTTGCGGATCGCTCGGGGCATCCGGTAGATCAGGCAATTTGACCACCTTAGCCCGCTAGCGCCCGAACGTGCAAACAGATAAATGGTTCTCTTGAGAAGACCGAGTCAAAGAGCTGATGACGTGAAAAACCCGCAATCGGGGTGAAAATCACGCGGCCGGAGCTGTGCCGACCTAACCTTCATTATGCATTGAGTTCCTTTACAAGTTTGTTCTTGAGAGAGCGAGGGCGACAGGCCGCGCCTCGTTACAATGATGGGAGTGAGAGAGAGGATTCGTTTCCTTGCTCCAATGCGAGCCTGCCCCCCGAGTCCAAGCTTCGTCTGCACCACTGCGGGCCTTCGACTCCTTGATAGGTCTGCCAATAATGAGCCTCCAAGCGGGTTGCCAATAGCGAGCTCTGAGCCTCCAAGCGGGTTGCGAATAGCGAACTCCAAGTTTTCAAGCGGTCTGTGAATAGCGAGCTCCATGCCTCCAAAGCGGTCTGCGAATAGCAAGCTCCAAGTGTCCAAGCGGTCTGCGAAGAGCAAGCTCCAAGCCTCCAAAGCGGTGTGCGAATAGCAAGCTCCAAGTCTCCAAGCGGTCTACGAATAGCGAACACCAAATCTCCAATCTCTAGAGAGAAAGAGAGAGAAAAAGGAGAGATTCTTCCTACCCCCCCCCCCCAAGTGAGAGAATGAGTGAATAAAGGAGTCTATTTATAGGCTTTTGAAGGGGCGGTCCGGTAATTATTCTCGTTAATTATTGGACCGGCCAATAGGATCGCACGGATCCTATCGCGCGGATCGCCAAATTCCCGGAAATGATGGCACTACCCCTAAACCCTAAACGGGCGTGGCCGGAAGGAGGAGGCGGCGCACGGCCACCGGCCAAGACGGCGGTCGGGACGGTGGGCAGCAAGCCCGGCCTACGGCGGCCGCGCCCTAGGCGGCCTCACCCATGGCCGGCGCGGCCTTGGGCGGTCTCGCCCATGGCCGGCGCGGCCTTGGGCGGCCTCGCCCATGGCCGGCGCGGCCTTGGGCGGCCTCGCCCATGGCCGGCGCGGCCTTGGGCGGCATCGCCCATGGCCGGCGCGGCCTTGGGCGGTCTCGCCCAAGGCCGGCGCGGCCTTGGGCGGCCTCGCCCAAGGCCGGCGCGGCCTTGGGCGGCCTCGCCCATGGCCGGCGCGGCCTTGGGCGGCCTCGCCCAAGGCCGGCGCGGCCTTGGGCGGCGGTGCCCTACGCGGCCGCGACCTAGGGAGGACTCGCCCAAGGCTGGCGCGGCCTTGGGAGGCGGCGCCCTAGGGCGGTCGAGCCCTAGGCCGGCGCCGCCTTGGGTGGTGGCGCCCTAGGCGGTCGCACCTTGGCCGGGGGCGGCCGCACCTTGGCGGATGCCGGGCGGCCGGCCCTTGCGTGGACGGCCATGAGCGCGAGGGGTCGCGCAGGGATCGCGGCGTGCGCGCGCGATCCGGTGCGCCGATCGTGCGTGCGGGAGCGGAACTTTCCTTGCGGGGAGGATTCATCGAATATGGTGTTTCCTTGCGGGGAGGATTCACCGAATATGGTGTTTCCTTGATTGTCGATCATCTATACGTGGGGACTTCCTATTTAATGGGCTTGACCCCATCATTTGCCCCTCAAAGCTTTTGGAGTCGATCATCAGAATAAGAGGGTCTCGAGATCTTTCATCTTTTTCCCTCGAGATGGCGGACGGTGCTGAAGGAGATCGAGGCGGCGTGTCGGGGGCCGGCAAGGTACGTGAACGGATCGAGAGTGCGCGAAAGGGTGCGCATGGGACACACGTGTGGAGCACGCGCCGGAGGGCGGGCGCGCGCGCTCGCCCTAGGATGTGCGTGTAACGGCCCGCAGTCCGTCAGAATCTTCAGGAATACCATCACATGAATTCATATAGCATTGAGTGCGCAATAACATAACATTTAACATTCACAACAAGTAAGTACATACATATCAGAGCAAATGTATTAACATCAGATCCTATTAATTATTACAAGTCTTTAACTACTTGTACAGAACATGATTTATAAACATTCTACATAAGTCACAACTATATATAACAAGTGAACTACGCTACTAAATAAGTGAAATGCCCATCCTTTTTTTTTATATTGTATACTCCTTCGTATACACCGCATACATCATTAGCGTTGTCATGTGTGCGACTTTCCTTTACCTAAAAAGTTAGAATTTGAAACCATTAGCCTTTAATAAAGACCAAGCGAAACTGTACCTTTTTACCTTGCTGTACATGCAAACAAGAAATGTTAAGTATAACAGTATGCATATTCTTTTAACAGTTATGTTCTAAACGGGTGACAAATCTAAAGCAAGTAGAAGCATATAAGAATTTCCATGAACATTATGGTATAGTGCTATAAAATGAACATATCATCATGTATATACAACATTGTGAATATTCGTAATCAACATGTAGAAACAATTGAAATAATCAACTATATAATTCTAGGTGAGTTTCATTCATTAGGAAATATTAAGGGCAAATGAATTTACATTCCTTATTCCTTTTTCAATTTCATTCTTTGGGCCCGACCCTTTAGGGTCATCATTGTCCAAAACCAGTACGTTCAACACGCGTCTATGCCTTTCGGCCGACTGGTTTGGCAAATCATCATTATTGTTTCATTCATGTGCCTGCAATTCATTTCGCCCTTAACATAACCTCGTGTCGACACGCTTGCATATAAAAATATGAGTTATTTAGTTTATAATCCCCTCAGATTTTCTGTCTGTTTGCCTTTTTCAGGATCATATATCTTAGCGAGAATTTTATTCAGTGATATATACTATATTCATGATGTTACATGCCACATAAATTTCATTTCATCTGTAGAACAGTGCAATAAGGGAAATACTTGATATAAGCATAAAATAAAAAGATAAGTCTCACCGTTACTTTTTCCTTTCCCAAGTCACACCCCATGTCACAGTCACCTCTACCGTTGGATGCCATCCTTCGAGATATTTGTTAAGGATTCGTATCATTAAAGAACATTCTATCGGGGTTGCATCACATTTATAGCGTTGACGTTGACCTCTAGGGGTGACCTAAACATTTCAGGATTTGATCAATGCAAGACAGCATACAAAGTGAGATTGCAAATGGAGTGCCCCCAACTCAGAAAGAGTACTTATTGGACTGCATAAGGGCAACCAAACAGCATAACTGGACAGCAGAAATTCAGCTAAACAACAACATAATAAGTGATGATTCAAGCAACAATACCTAATAGGATAGGAGAACAAGCAGCCGGCCAATAAAAATACCACAAAAGAATTCTCCCTTTGTAAACCATTATAAATGGCAGCTAACAAGAAAGAGTTCCCCCAGTAAACATCATTAAGCACAGTTACAGAAAACAAAAAGAGTTCTCTTCAGGAATAAAAACGACATAGGAATCCTCCTCTTAATAAAGATGATAACAACTACTAGAAACAAAACTTCCCCCATATACAAAAGAGGATAACAGCTAACTGTGAGGAGAGTCCCCCTAGAAATCCAATGCCAATATATAGAAATTAGAGGAATAGAGAGGAAATAAAAGGCTTACAGTGCTGTAGGAGAAACAAACTGAGGCACTAATTCACCAAAATCCACAACCCGACCAAGATCCAGATAAAACACAGCCACAAACCACAGATCACAGAACTAGCCACTGGTTTCCACAGATGTGAGATTATGAGAAGAAGAGTAGACTGGAGAAGAAGATCGGCGTCGTGCCCTATCGCGACACCGTCGAGAGAGGAGGAAATGAAAGGGTCGGTTGATAGGATAGGTAAGAATCAAAACCAAAATATCTCATAACAACACCTCCGCCGCCTAACATGAAAGAATGCCAGCCATGCCCTATTAGCAGCCCATCTTAAGCCCACATTACACTAAGCCCACATGAAGCCTCTATTTTTACCCCAATCCAGCTAGGAGGAAACCTCTATTAGCACATTAAATCCATGACACTGATTATTAGTTTGTTTTCATCATAGGGGATATTAAATTATAAAAATTTAAGTGCTTATAGAAATAAATAACTTACGAGGAAATGTCGTACGTTACAGTTGCGCGCGCTGCGCGCGCTGCCGACGCGCGGCGGTCGCGCGCTGCCCGCGCACGTTGCGCGCGCGTGCTGCCTGCGCGCGCTGTCCGCGTGCGGCGCGTGCTGTACGCGCGCACTGCGTGCACACTGTCTGTGCGCGCTGTGAATGTGCTAGGCGTGCGTATTTTTGCGTGTGGTTGTGGCGATCGCGCAGGCCCTGTGCGCCTTTGTGACTGCGGACGCTTTGCCTAACCATTTTGTTTTTGGTTCTTCTTGTACAGGCTCTGAGGCGTGTGGTGAAGGGAAAGCCGATGAGGATGCGGTCGACTCTCACGGAGGAACAAGTTGCCTCCTGGAGGGTGCGATATAATATTTCTGCAGCGATCGAGATCAGGACGCCCAATGACCGCCAGCGAGTGCAAAGTCCTCTGATTGGATGGACAACCTTGTGCGAGTCATCGTTGAGAGCTGGCGTTCGCTTTCCTCCGTGTGACGAGATTACGACCAGTCTGAAGCATTGCGGCGTTCCGGTGTCTCCATTTGTTCCCCTGGCAATGACACGCTTGATGGGCTGATAGCATTCTTTCGCGAGCGCGGCTTGGGCGCTCGGCTTTCTCCCTGGATCTGTTCAAAGACTAGTGCGAGGTACGCACAGATGGATAAAATTTGGAATGTATGTATCATGGATAAGACATGAGTAGCACCAATTGCAGAGAAGATGTGAGAAGCTCGACTAAGATGCTCTGGACACGTGCAGAGGAGACCATTAGAGGCACCTATTAGGCATTGTGATAGTCTAGTCACTAGGCATGTTAAACGAGGGAGGGGTAGACCAATAAAGACTTGGAATGAAACTATAAGGAAAGACATGATGTACTTAGGCATTAGTGAGATTATGACTAAAGATAGGGCACAATTGCGACGAAGGATCCATATAGCCGACCCCACTATAGTGGGATAAAGGCTTTAGTGTTGTTGTTGTTGTTTGATTAATTTAATATGTCGGCTCATTGGCATATTTCCTTCAGCTCGGAGGTGACATGATTCTTGTGCTTGTTGGTCACTTGGTCATGTGTCTTATAGCTCGCCAAGGCTCCCTTTTGCATGACGGTAGCAGTCGTGAGCGCGGTGATTATGAATTGTCGTTCCTGAACGTCCGACCTCATCTACGGAGCTTCCTTCATTTGTATGTTCAAAACTAGCTTTCTTTTCTTGATGGTAATAACCATTGTCATGCCAAACATACATTCTATGATGGTGGCATTTTTGTCCAAACTCACCGGAACAAAAATGCCGCGCCAAACGGAGCCTAAGCCTGACAAGGGTGTTGAAATGATCTTCCCTCTTCTATTCCTTCTCCAGCTTATCCTTCCAATTTACAAGTAAAGTTTTTAACAGAATTAAAATTACAATTACTGTATTTTACAAGTCATTGAGCGACAAAAATTGAAACTGAAATTACAAGTAAAAAATTTCCAATTAAAAGTAAAAGCATATTCTTCCAATTTACAAGTAAAAGCTTTTAACAGAATTAATTTACTAGTAACAGAATTATAATTACAGTCACTCTCAAAATCAACTAACAACAAAAAAATATCATTTGTATTGGTGTAACACTTCTCCACAAAAAGTATTAGTCACATTTGGATTGTGCCTCGCAAAAATTTCTATTACCAAAGTCGTTATCCAAATCATTTTTCTCGTGCATTGCAACTTGGTGAAACAAAAGAGAATTTGTTCAAAGTTTTTTGCAAGTCGTTTTATTATGACGAAACACTCCACATTTAGAGCATGTGATTCAACCATTTCTTCGATTCATTTTTGCATTACACGTTAACGTCCATATTTCTTTCCTTCTTTGATCCACCAGGAGTCTGTCGTCAAAATGGTGGGAGAATTTGATTGGATGATATAGATGGCAAAAGATTTGTACCATTTGTTGGCTATATACTATGACTGTAATAAGTTATGCGTGCTGGTTTTTGAAGCACTTAGGAATATATTGGTGTGAATATATATTTAAATAGTGCATGCATTTATAGCACGACGACTTGGCAATCCACTAATTCTCCATTTTCCACAAGAATAGAAATTATTATTCAACGCAACGACAGTGTTTGGCCTCTTCCTCATGCATCTTAGCAATAAGATGATCATATGCTTTATCTGAAATGGATATTGACGGGTTCCCCAAAAATAGTTTCGTCGAATCAGAGATTTTTTGTCGCAAACCTCGACCGACTCGTCAAGACATTTCCAGCAGGCTCATTCCTGCACAAATTCGAGTCTGTTTGACTCCTCAAACGGACGTCGGAACGTAGGGTGAGCAAGCTCGCAAAGACTACTCACACACCGAACTATCACCCACAAGCCGGCGGCACGAACCGAGCGCACGCTTGCGCCCGAAGCCTAGTGCGGACCTGCGTGTGGCGCGCATTGCGCACCGCGCAACAACGCCATGTTCGCACATGCGCAGCACGCCCCAACAAGCTATGCAAAGCATTATGCGCTCATCGCCGTGCTCACCGCCCCCGACCGTCGCGCTCGCCTCCCGTTGCCGCCTGAACCGCCCGAGGGGCAAGGTCATCATATTCCAAAAATTGGCAATCTATGTGCCTCCAATCGAGAATTCCTATTTGCCCGCCAGGAAGTTGAGATGGCGCAATTACCAAGATGCCCCCTCGCCCTCATTTAAAGGGACATTGCCTTCAGCACCAGAGATAGCTCTCGAGTCTTCCCTAGAAGATTTCTCATAGAACTCTTCCAGTGTTCGAGAACCCTCTCAAAGACCTCCTTCAACATTCAAAGATCTTCTTCGGTCTTCGAAGATCCCTTCGAAGATGTCTCGAAGATCTCCTTCGACTTCGTGTTCAGAGCCCCGTTGCTGCGTTTATCCTTCCAGACTGCTCCTGAGCACGCTTCACTGTGCTCTCTGTCAAGCAACTCAAGATATCCTGATAACTCATTGTAACGAGCGGTAACATGTCACCCTCGAGAAACCATTATTTGTAACAACTCTAAAGATAGTGGAATTGGTCAGCACCAATCTGACCCTGTGATTTTTTTCTCCTTCCGGGTTTTTCCACATAAAACGTCTTGTCATCACATGTTGGTTCATTCTATGACTATTTGCGCGCTCGGCTCACTCTCGAGCTGAGACGTTTCAGTTCAACCAGACTGTGGGAGCGTAGATCAACCCACAACAGATATAATTTCAGTATTTGTTCTAAACCACTCGTCTTCATATGTTGCGTTGGAAGCCTTCCATAACAAACACTTAATTTTTTGCTTGGATACTTGCTTCGGAAATTATTGTAAAAATGTCGCACACAAAATTAATTAAAGCGATGAGCAACACCTGACAATAACTCTGTAAATATTTTATTATCAAGCAGGAGCGATCAAATTGTTCTCATGGCTCCTTCGCACTAAAGCCGTTGGGAGATGACGGATAGTGGAAAATGCATGCAGTTACGGTGGTTAAACACGAAGACTGAAACAATAACAATATGAAGAGATAACACTATAAAATGGAATTCAACATTGATACATGCCACTATAGGGAGCTACATTTGAGAGATGTTCCGATGGTTAGTGGTTACCCAAACATTTTATCCCATGAGTTACCCACCGTGCCCTCTAACCGAGATATTGAGCTCCCTATTGATGTACAATATTACGAAGCTATATACAATGTGTATTATTCCCGAACCAAGTGCCCTAAACATAGTTTTCTAAACAAAATACGAGGAACACCATGATACTAAGGGTTCATTTGGCGCGGCGGTGGCGGGCAGCGTTTGCGGCAAACGCCGCCACAAGGCAGGTAAACAAACGCTTGCCGGTGGCGTTTGCCGTGTCTGCACCCGCCGCGCCCTGTCAAATGGAGTAAAATGTTCCTTTTGGAGCCCCGCCTGCTCCCCTCCGTTCCCAACCCGCCCTCTCCACCCGCCGGTTCTGCCCGCCACCGTCGCGCCAAATAAAGCCTAAGGCTCCATTTGGCGGGGCAGATCCGCGTCGGTCGCTCAGACGAAACCGCCCCGCCGACATTCCGCTTGTTTGGAAATCCCGCGGTAAGGCGGCAGGGCGGACCGCACGAAACCGCGGGATTTCCGCGAAAATCATTCGCACTGCGGGAACTGCGGTTTGTGTCCAGCGGCGTGGATGATTTCCGCGGAAGCCCCACCGCCGCGCCAAACTAAGCTTAAGGCTTCGTTTGGCGCGGTGGTGGCGGTCGTGAACGCGGTGGTCATGAACCGGTGAATGCTCGACCTCACCTACAAAAATTTATGCATTTTATGCTCAAAACTAGTTCATTTTCTTGGGTAGCGGTCATAACCTTTGTCTTGCCAAACATACATTCTATGATAATAACGTTTTTGACCAAACTCACCCGAGCAAATAAGCCGTGTCAAACGCAGCCTAAATTAAAAGGGGAGGCAATTCAAAATGATGAATCAAAATAGATTTTGGAGTAACAATGGCTTGGAAGGGACGAAGAAGCACACCGGCGTCGAGAGATTCCATGAACCGATGAGGTCCAATAGAAATGTTGAAGGGGCGGATTCAGAGATGGGACTAAAAAGTAGAGCTGTCACGGTTCCGGTTCTACTAAAATCGTGAACCGAACCGCTAAGGTAACGGTTCTTCAAATTAGAATCAAAACCGTATTTGATTTGACCGGTTCTGGTTCTGGTTCCGGTTCCAGAATAATTTTTGGAACTATCGTGTTAACGGTTCCGGTTCCGGTTCAACAAGAACCAAAACCAAACCGACCACTGACATACGGTTCGGTCCGATTCTATACGGTTCGGTTCGGTTCCAATCGGTTCCAACTAAAACCAAAATCAAACTTGGCGGAATGAATGTGGGAGGTCAAAAATAAGAAACCGAAGGGAAAAAGTATACCCGTTTGGTTTTTTTTGCAAGAGGGACTTCGAAGTCTGAGGCATGAGCGCAGGAATTTTGTGTTACACCAAGGGGGAGTACTTTTTGTATAATATATAGTAAGTCGGACTGAAAGTTAAAAATTGAAACGCAAAATCACAAAATTGCACCAGACCGTGCCGATTTTAAAAATTCAAAGATCGCGATCGTTTAATGCTGATGCAATGTTCATGTTGCTGAAGATCACGACTCAACATAGGGTAAAGAACTTTGAATTGTTGCTCTTGAAATCTTATTTTACAATTAAATTTTGTTTGAAGAATATATTAGTTAATTCTATTTTACTAATTTATCAGCTATAATTAAATTTATTTTTCATGATTACTACTAAAAAATAGTAGTTGTATATTCTTTATATTTTTAAAACAAAATATTTCAGAAAAATATGTGAGTAAAATTGAAAATGCATTATATGACTGTATGAAAATCGAAAGTACACCGCAAAAACAAATTTCAAATCGCATCAATGTCAAACCACACGACACGGAATTGGTGTGGTGCGATTTTATTCAGTCCAAAATCGACCCCCTTTGTTGGGAATGCGGTTTGGGTTCAAACCGCACCAGTTTCACTCATAATATTAAGTATAGATGTTATAGATATATTATTAAAAAATGACAATATTATAATATTATTAATAATAATAATAAACGGGTTGCGGTTCGGTTCTGTTTCGGTCCGGTTCGGATCGGTTCTAAAAATCATGAAACCGCTTGAGACTTATATATTGCGTTTCCGGTTTCGGTCCGGATAATAAAATGAAAGAACCACACTCGAATCATTGTTGTTCAGGGTTCCAAAATTCAAACCGGAACCCAAATAATTCGCGAACGGTTCGATCCAGTTCTTTGCGGTTCCGATTCGGATTACGATTTTCGATTTTAAGTACACCAAATTTTGCTATTCGCAGCCACTTTCGACGTTCACATACCACACCCCTACTCCCACGCCAACTCAACTTTCTTTCGCGAATTTACTGTGCGACCAGCGCCCGATACTTTCCGCGAAAACCTAGACCCTCGCTTCTGCCTGAATCAACCTCGCGGCGCACCCCGGCCCCGCTGCTGCTGATTGACGCTGGCCGCTGCTGAGTTCTTCATTTCGGAGAAGACGCCGCCCAAAGTTTCGCAAAGAAACGCCAGTTGCATCTGCTCGCACGGACTCATCCTCATCCAGAGACTAAGAGCCATCTGATCCTCTTCGATCAGAGGTAAAGGGCTTCCACCCACCCCCACCACAATTTCTCCAAGATCAATTTAGATAAGCTCCCTTAAAAACCTACCAGGTAAAGCCAGTATTGCTAAGCTGGAGGCCTTTAATCTGACGCAGTTTTTGTTGAGGAAAGCAAAAAGAAATCTCTAGTATATGAAGCTGAAGGTGTTGACAATCACTGAATAGTATTGGCAATCACTAAATGAATTTTGTATCTCCTTAGGACTATTTTTTATCTCTGTTATGCATATTACATACTTCCCTATATGACCTTATATAAATTGTATGGTTCTATACAAACTAAGAGCTAATCCAAAATGCAATCAAAATTTTTTTAAGGATCATCAATTTTGATTCAGCTTAACAACCCTAAACTTTGAGATAAACTTTTATATGTCAAGCACTTTGTTAAGAAGCGAGAGCAAAGAAAAATGGGAGAGCAGAACTTCTCATTATAATTGTGTCAATTACAAGCAACAGCTCTGTATATATATACATCTCTGGATGAAACAGGAAAATAACAGAAAATAGACAAAGGACTAAACTACCCTGCTAATATTTACATAAATGACATCGTATATGTCAACATTACCCCTCAAGTTGGAATTTGGGATAAGTAGCAAATTCCCAACTTGCTTAACAAGAAAGAAAGTTGAACTTGGCCCAAAGCCTTGGTTAGCAAATCAGCTAGCTGTAACTTTGTAGATATGTAAGTAGGAGCAATTAATCCGGATGCTAACTTTTCACGAACAAGATGACAATCTATCTCAATATGTTTCGTACGCTCGTGATAAACAGGATTAGATGCGATGTGTAACGTTGCTTGATTGTCACAAGATAAATGAATGGGAGTTAAGTTGTCAATCTGAAACTCTCGGAGTAGGTTCACTAACCACGTTAGTTCGCAGCATACAGCTGCCATTGTTCGGTATTCAGACTCAGCAGATGACTTAGAAACAGTGCTCTGCTTTTTGGTTTTCCAGGAAATCATAGATGTACCAAGTTGGATACAAAAACCGGTAAGAGACCTCCTGGTTGTCGGGCAAGAAGCCCAATCTGCATAAGATGCATGTAAATTGATGGCGCTGGAATTAGAAAAATGGAGGCCCTGCCCAATGGTTCCTTTAATGTATCGTATGACTTTGTGTGACGCATGAAGATGTGGAGATCTAGGCGAGGACATGAATTGACTAAGAATGTTGACTGCATAAGTGAGATCTGGACGAGTGACGGTAAGATATATCAAACGTCCAACAAGACGACGATAAAGAGAAGGATCTGATAGTACTTCTCCATCGGTAGAATTTAATCTATGATTTTGTTCAATAGGAGTAGAACTGGGTTTGTCCGCATCATATTGCATGTCCTGTAATATATCTTGAGCGTATTTATGTTGGTGCAAATATATACCAGTAGAATTTCTGAGGACTTCAAGACCCAAAAAATAGTGCAGGTTACCAAGGTCTTTAATTTTGAAATGTTGTTGCAATGAAGTTTTCAAATTAATAATATCAGAAGAATGAGTTCCTGCTACAATCACATCATCCACATAGATTAATAGAGATAGGAAATGTGTATCATCAATTTTAATGAACAAAGAATGATCATTGGATGATTGAGAAAAATCGAGTTGTAGTAATAGACCAGAAAACTTGGAAAACCATTGGCGGGAAGACTGCTTAAGACCATACAAGGATTTGAGGAGTCGACAAACACAAGATTTCTTATCGGATTCCCCCTGAGGTTGAAATCCTGGAGGCAAACACTTGTAGACTTCTTCCAATAAATGTCCATGTAAATATGCATTATGAACATCTAATTGGTGAAGGAACCATCCTTTTGAAGAAGCCAAAGCTAGAAGGACCCGCACAGTTGTCATCTTAGCAACTGGTGCAAAGGTATCTTGGTAATCTAAGACCTCAATTTGGGTATATCCCTTTGCAACGAGACGCGCTTTGTAGCGTTCAATAGAGCCATCTGGGTGATACTTGATTTTGTAGATCCATTTACAACCAATTGCACGTTTATTTGGAGGTAAAGAGGTGATAACCCAAGTGTGATTATCTTCTAAAGCTTTTATTTCGGGAGCCATGGCTTCTCTCCAAAAAGGTGACGGATAGGCCTCTTTATAAGAGGAGGGCTCTGTTGAAGGCAGTGGTAGTGCAACACCATTTGAAGAAGTGATATGTTTATTCGTAAAAGTAGATGAACAAATATGGAGGAGGAGCTCGAAATCTTGTAGATTTTCTTTGTTGAGGTATGGAAAGTGGGGGGTGACATACCAGGAAAATGGTGGTTTTGGTTGGAAGGATGGTTAGCTGGTGTGAATTCATGAGAAGTGGATTCTTGAGAAGATGAAGGAGAAAATATAAATTCATCCGAATCTGTTGGAAAAGGAAGAACTAAGGGTAAGGTGGAATTTGTTGTGGGAGCACGTATCTGATGATTATGGGAAAAAGGGAAAACATTTTCTATAAACTGGACATCTCGGCTCACAAATATTTGATGAGTAATGAGATTGAACAGTTTATAACCTTTCTGATGTAGAGGATAGCCAATGAAAATGCAACGAGTAGCTCTAGGAGCAAATTTGTCTTGATTGGGCATAGTATTGGAAGCAAAACATAGGCAACCAAATACTCGTAGATGATGATAGATGGGAGGTTTATGAAATAGGAGCTCATAAGGAGTTTTATTATTTAAGATAGTGGAGGGAATTTTGTTAATTATATGTGTAGCAGTAAGAACACATTCCCCCCAAAATTCTATGGGTAAGGAGGCTTGAAAACGAAGAGCTCTAGCTACTTCCAAAATATGTCGGTGCTTGCGTTCAAGAATTCCATTTTGGTGTGGAGAGTATACACAACTACTTTGGTGTAGGATCCCACTGTCAAGACAAAACTGTTTGAAATTGTTGTTATAAAATTCAGATCCTTTATCCGTTCTAAAAGTTTTGATGGAGCAATGAAACTGATTAAGGATGAGATGAAAGAAGGCTTTAAGCAAAGTTGGAACTTCATATTTGCTAAGCATCAAAAAGGTCTAAGTATTACGGGTGTAATTATCAACAAGAGTTAAAAAATAACGAAATCCAAAATGAGTAGGGGTTTTATAAGGTCCCCAAACATCGCAATGAATAATATCAAAAGCATTTTGACAAGAATGATCACTTTTATAAAATGGGAGACTTGTTTGTTTAGCAAGAGGGCATACATCACATTGCAATTTAGTAATAGAAGGAGAATTAGGTAAAGAAGAAGAAAGATGCCGAAGCTTATCAAGAGCAATATGGCCTAATCTATGGTGCCATAATTGAGTTTTATCAACAACAACAGTAGTATGACTTTGGATAGAAGGAATGGATCCATTGGTAGGTAGATTAGATTGAGTAGAAAGATAATATAGTCCATGCATCCTTTTACCAATTTCCATAGTCGTCTTCCGCAAATGGTCCTGCATATAACATGAATTCAAGTTGAAAAATAGAGAGCAATTAGAATCAATGCAGAATTTGCTAACAGAGAGTAGATTATGCTTGAAGGTAGGAACAAGAAGCACATCATGCAAAATAATTGAAGAAGAGATCTGTATTTTGCCGATGTGAGTAATTGATGAAGATGATCCATCTGGTAAGTAAACAGTTAAAGGAGGGACAAGTTCTTTTGGAGAGATCAGTAAATTGAAGCTATGAGAAATGTGATCAGTCGCCCCACTATCAATGAGCCAAGTATCATCTGAATGACTTATGGATAGATTAGAGCATATACCTGCCAACTTTTGAGCAGGATCTTGAGAAATTGTTTGGGAAGTCTGAGTTGAAGGTGTAATGAGACTAAGAAGCTGGGTAATCTGTCCACGAGTCAATTGTGGAGTGTCAGATGTAGCACATTCAACTTGAGAATTGTGATTGGTAGAATCCACATGGTATGCCTGTGTTTTGATCTGATTTTCTGTATTATGTTTGCCTTTGAATTTATAATTTGGAGGATAACCATGTATTTCGAAACATTTGGCCTTAGTATGTCCTTTGAGTTGACAATGTTCACACCATAAGGTATTTTTATGCCATGTCTGTTAGCCTGAGGACGGAGGGTGTTGCTGTTGTTGCTGCTGTTGTGTTTTGTTATAAGAATCTGGAGATGGTATTTGTCGAGCCATAAGGGCAGCATTTAGATCGTTCATAGAAAAAGTAAAGGTGTTAATTTGACGCTCTTCTTGCTGAACCATACAGTAAGCATCATCAATCGAGGGTAAGGGTTTCATCAGCAAAATTTGGCCACGAACAGGTTTGTAAACATCATTTAGACCCATGAGAAACTACATCAATTTCTGTTCTTCATGTTGATTTTCCCAAGTTTACAAGACTTTACAACGAGCACTTGAGGTGCAAGTTGAAAAGGAGTAATTGCATCTAATTCATCTCATAATCGTTTCAGTTTTGTATAATAGGTTTCGACTTTTAAGCCTTCTTGATAGCAAGTGGTAATAGCTTTGCGTAGGTTGTAAGACATAGAACCACTACTGGTAGAAAAACGATGTCGGAGATTGTCCCACACAAGCATAGCAGTACTGGCATGAATAATAGAATTGCCAATTTCTTTCGAAACGGAGCTGATTATCCAGGAATTGATCATGTTGTTGACTTGATCCCATTTTGAGCGATTGACGTCGTCTTCTGCAGGTTGAGGCACCGATCCATTGACAAATCCTAATTTGTTTTTGCAAGCAAGAGCGATTTCCATAGATCGCCGCCAAGAAATGTAATTAGAGGTACCTTCAAGAACTTGACTAACCAGAATCATTCCTGGAGAATCTGAATTGTGCAGCAAAAATAGGGTTGAGGTCGAGTTTCTTGAATTTGTAGAACTGTCGTCAGCGACATTTTTGGAAGAACTGGTGTTAATCTCGATCTCCATATTTTGTCAGAAGAGATGAGAGATGAATATGATTTAGGAAAAATGATGATCAAGAAGGTCAAAGATGGAATCAACGAATAACACGAGCGAGAGAATCATGGATCTTCTTTAGCTCTGATACCATGTTAAGAAGTGTGAGCAAAGAAAAACGGGAGAGAAGAACTTCTCATTATAATTCTGTCAATTACAAGTAGCAGCTCTGTATATATATACATCTCTGGATGAAACAGGGAAATAACAGAAAATAGACAAAGGACTAAACTACCCTGCTAATATTTACATAAATGACATCGTATATGTCAACACACTTAAAATTAATGTCATCGTTATATTATGTAACTTATTATAAAATTTCATACTTATTACATCAATAGTGTTCAACCCTGACCGAATCTTGAATAATGAATCATGAGGCATATGGTTTAATTGATTTGCAGGTGAGTGTTACGGGTTTCACAGTGCATAAGTCACTTGTTTTTTTTTCCGCTGATTGAAGATCGGGAGGTGAGAAATTTAACTCCTCAATTTTAAATACAATGTTTTTCTTGTTCATACTCTGGATGCATTGTTGGGCGTAGTAATCTATTGCATTTTTTTGCTCCAGCTGTCTAGGGTCCACATCGTTACCGAGAGCTTCTATAGAAGAGACTGACAAACAGAGTTTCTCCGGCTACGTATTATAACTGAGGTTTCACTCTCCCCGTCTCGATTTTCTATTATATTCTTGTATTCTAAGTGTGCTTTGAGGTGTTAGTCAAGTAGTGGCTAAGTAAAACACAATAGACTCTGCGATGAATGTTTCTAAGGATACTTTGCATTATTAGCTTGTAAAAGGTCAAGCGGAGCAAATAGAATTTTATTTACTTTGTACCACTGTACTGTGGTGGTATTTTTTATTTACTTTGCACAATTATTAATTGACTTATCAAATTAGTAATGTTATTAATTAAATTAATATAGAAGCGGAGAAAAGCTGAAAATGGATGGTCGCAAGAAGAAATCTAATCTCACTGCATCCATTTTTCAAAATAAGTTAAATTCTCAAGAGATTTCTTTAACATATAAACATCCAACTCAAGAGAGTAAAATGAGGAGTTCTCTCCTTCTCCAACCAAAGATAATGAGAATATGCCCCCTTCGCCATCACCTCAAACTCAAGATATTTAATTGGGTGCGTGTATGATGTGGAGTTGCTTCTACATGATCAGAGACAGAGAAAAAGTATATCGACTTATCCTTTGAATGATTGTCTAGTTTCTTTTATTGAGAGACATTTTTATAAGTTTACGATGATGTTGTGATTGATCGTTTTCAAAAAATGAAGACTCGTTGAGGACAATTGTAATTTTTTTATATTTTTTGTATTTTTCAAATTAGACAAATAGATGTAAATTTTGAAAAAAATTTGGCACCCCATTTTATATATTTTTGGATCCGCCGCTGATGTTTTGCCGCATTGGAAGCAAGAAGCTGATATTACTTTTAAGTCACCTTCTTATTTTTCATGTATGCTTGTGTGTATGTTCATATGTCCTTAAACGAACTTGTAGTGGACTAATCTCTCAATTTTAAAGCATTATTTTTACTTCCAGTTTAGCATCCTTGGGTTGCGATTTCTTTATATGGTATATGAGCTACATGGGTTTTAGCATAGTTGATAAGTTCCTTTGGTGAAGAAGAATGATATACCGAATATGGAAGGATGAGGCTTTGTTAGAGGACTTGGGATTGAACTACTCACATAAACTAATTACGAGAAATGGAAGAGTTACATGGAGTTGTATTTGTTCGAAGAGGATCTATGGGAGGTCATTGCCGGAAAAGATAAGATAACACAGTGGTCAATGGAGAGAATGGGCCGGTCGTGAGGTGGAAAATAGCAAAAGTGAAGACAGATTTCATCCAAAATTGATCCATGTCACCGAATTTGTTTGACCACATTTTGCGGCGTCGATCATTGTTTGAGATTCAGACATCTCTTGATGGGTTATTCAACGAGAGGAATTTAGCAAGATTGTTATTTCTAGAGAATTAGTTAGCAAAGTTGAATTAAAGTGAGCTTTCTGTCTTAGTATTCTTATTGAAGTTGAAGAACATGTGCAAAAAATTTTGGTTGGATCCGGATGAGCCGATCTCGGAAGCAAGGTTGAGGAGTCATATTATCTGTGGTCTTCCGTGGAATATATCCCTTCATCCCTTTAGTTCAAAAATGGGATATGCAGCCCAATTTAATGGAATTGAAGAATCTTTTGTCATCACAAGAGAGCTTAGCATGTCAAATGACTTGTTGTTCCATTTCAAAAGTGAGGTACACTTTTCGGGAAAAAAGAAGTCATGCCAAAAAGAAGGGAACCTACGAAGGACTTTATACTTCGTCAAAGGGTGAGTGCAATTATTCTTATTCCAAAAATGAGGGGCCTAAATACTGTCATAAGGTGGGTAACTTCAAGAGAGATTATTATGTAAATTTGAAGTCTGGTCATGTAGCGGAGAAAGGAGGAGGGTTCATTGAAGAGTATGAGTGGGGAATTGAGTTATGGCAAAGACTACAACTATGATGGTAGAAGCTTTGACTTCCATCAACTTTCAAGACGATCAGATAGTTGATTCCAGGCGTGAACATCATCTTATGGGAGACGGTTCCAAATTCTCATCTCTTAAAAATGTATGAAGGAAATGATGTAAAATGATGTTATTGTGATGGCCGACAACATCGTTCATGCAGTGGAAAGGAAGGTAATGCTACTTTAAACAATGACGATGGGGCCCTTACGTTGAAGAGTGTCTATCATATGCCAGGGATGAAGAAGAATTTTTCTGAGTTACAAGTGCAATAGAAGTGGGATTTCATGTTTTATTTGGTCCTAAAGAAGTGAAATTTATTCATAATGTCATTACTTTGATGGCAGATGTCACATACATAGGAAGGAGAGTTCAAGATTCATTTGTTTTATCCACTTCCTCCTATGTGAACAAGATGCGAACAAATGGAGTTGTCATTTATCACAACAGACTTAGGTCATGTTGGCATGAAGAATTTAAATGTTATGGCGGCAAAGAACCTGATAAAGTATTTGCCTAGCCTACATCTTTTGGAGATGGTCACATGTGTGAAGGATGTCAATTTGAGGAGACACAATGCCTCTTATTTAACTGGTCTCTTTTTAGGTGCAAAAGACCTTTAGAGTGCATTTGTGATGTAGACATGTGCTACTCCTACATACTCGGAAAACTGCTATATGCTATTGTTTGTGGATGATTTCTCTTAGTACACATGTAAATATTTTGTGAAAGAAAAGTTGGAAGTATTTGAGAAGTTCCAAGAATTCAAGGAAGCGAAATGTTGTGTTTCACAAAGTATCTCCAATTACCTCTTTCTCCTCACATGCAAGAATGGACCTCAAGTCGAAGACGAGGTAATAGACATGTGGGCTGATAGATTCATCCGACCCAGTTTGAGTCTATTTTCTAGTACGGTTCTCCTCGTTCACAAAAAAATGGCAGATGGTGTTTCTCCATGGACTACAACAAACTTAATAAAGCTGCCATCTCGGACAAGAACTCTATTGTCGTCATTCAATAACTCCTCGATGAACTTTGAGGCCCCGACTATTTTTCCAAAGTTGACTTGCGAGCAAGTTACCATTAAATCTGGGTCAAGGAGGATGGCACTCCGAAAATGTCATTTCCGGTTCATGACAATTACTTTAAGTTCGTCGTCATTCCCCAAGGATTGACGAACACCCCCCCCCCCCCCCCCCCCCCCCCCCCCCCCCCCCTCCATGCAACCGTGGATGACATTTTTTAACCAATGCTCCGTTAAGTATATTCTCATTTTTTTATGACGTACTCGGCTACAGTCGTTCTTAGCAAGACCACCTCCGACATGTGGACATGACATTGACAACTCTCCAACAACATGCTCTCCTGGTTAACCCACAAAAATGCTTTTTTTTCAGACCAAGATCAGTTTTTTTGGTAGAAAAAGAGCGAGAATTTAACTACCTAGCTCTCTCATGCAAACACGTTCACCAAGATCAGCTATTTGGGGCACTAACTCAACACAAGGGTCTCCATGTATCAAGAGAAAATCCAGGCAGTCCTACGTCGGCCTCCACCCCACTCTTTTTGGGGCTTGCATGGATTTTTAGGCCTAGCGGGGTACTATCAACTATTTATTTGGGATTACTGCAAGCCCATGCATGGATTTTTAGGCCTAGCGGGGTACTATCAACTATTTATTTGGGATTACTGCAAGCCCATGCATGGATTTTTAGGCCTAGCGGGGTACTATCAAACTATTTATTTGGGATTACTGCAAGCTCGTCACGTCACTCATGACCCTACTTAAGATATCCGAGGATACCCAATTCCGGTGGTCTCCTGCGACCGCTGCAACAATTAGCACTGTCTAATGGGCCCTCGTGGAAGCCCATAGTCTACAAATTACTATGGGGTAAATGTTTTAAATATTTTAGAATGTTGTGAATATTTTAGATCTTGTAAATAAACTCACAAGTTTTTAACGAATCGACACACTAATGACCCCAGTTCGAACCAATCAATTGCTCGAGGAAAAAAATAATTATGGAATATGTAGAAGGTTTTAGGAAGATCATGTATGTGTTGTATTCTAGAATAAAACCTTGGGTGCTTATAAATAACAAGATCTATCCCATTTGGTAATTTAGAGTTACGATATAGTGGAACATGCATGGTCTCCCGGGCATGTGCGTTGGCGACGATATTTCTAGCCGTCATCTGATGTGATCACTGCATATTATGTGTTGGGGACCCATGCATGTTTGCTAGTTTATTTAATCAAAATTGTTTTCATTTGTAAGAGTGAAGATGAGGTGAATGTACTTGATGGCGACCATACCACCTAAGGGCTTATATTATGATTGTGCATTCACCCATTCTAGGGTATACATGATAAGCATCGTGAAAGAGGTAAGTTCCTCTTTCCAAATTACATGGTATCAGGATTGAATGTTTCATTTCTTAGTTGATCTCATCAGTGGGTCGAGGGGTTTGAACTTTTAATGATCTATGGCATGGTTTCATGTTTCCCTTGTGCTTGCGACTTTTGTGGCGCTGGAGTATATCGTCTGTCTGCGCCTTGCGACGAACTTTTCATTCCGTCAGCCGCATCCAAAGGTGAGTCATCTTCTTCGGCGTCGATTCTTTTCTGAGCAGGTTAACTCAGTTGAGCTCAAGTTTAGATTCATCGATGTTCCAACCGATCTATAACGAAGGGGTTCAGGTGAACCTGCCCAGCTATTCGCCATCTCGTTTCCTCGACTTCGGGGGCACCTTTGAGGCTTTGATTGTATGCAACTCAAGACGTTCCAACAGTGGAAGTTGGATTGTTGGCGGTTAGTTAGCAAGGACTGTGCAGAAAGCCGCAACATGTTTTTTTTTAAGTTCTATCATCAGCTCAGGTGACTCCTGTGGGTGCTCTCTTATGTCAAATTCATCCACGTTTATCATGGGTAGTCCTACGGACAACCACTTCGACTCGGACAACAGTCACTGATATGATTTTCTCCTACTAACGCATTGCAAATTAAAATTCAAAGGGTACCTACTATCTAAGAATGTTGTTATGATGAGCTTGATGGTCGCAACAAGGAGGATCACCTCAGTATGAACCCTCCCCTTGAATCATCTCTAGAAGGGGCATAATGGCACATGGAAGATGCTAACTCGGTGAATCTCATGTGGGATAGTATGGACACATGGATCTTGTATTACACTTCTCTAATGAAAAACAACTATGGACCTATCTGGACATGCTCTATTTGGGGAAGAATAATGCGAGTTGCATATTTGAGGTGTCTTAGGCATGGAGTGAAAGTACCATGGGGTCTAATTATGTAATTGAGTTCTTTGGTGTTTTTTGTCGTTTCAATGACGAACTGAATGTCGTACTTTTGGTTATTGATGATGTGAAGTCTATGATGGTGTAAACAGAGTTGTTGATGATGATGACATTCTTAGAGCACCCGCGACCCGAATTCAGTGCAATACACTCTTAAATCTTCAGAGATGTATCTGTGACCACACTATCTGAGGCAAATTCCAGAGTCCCGCGAGCAATGGATAGAGTTGTCACGGTTCTGGTTCAGTTTTGGTTTCACTAAAATCGAGAACCGAACCGTCAAGTAACGGTTCTTCAAATTAGAACCAGAACATTATTTGATTTAATCAATTCTGGTTCCAGTGTAAAGTTTGGAACCTTCATGTATATGATTCCGGTTCTGGCTCAACAAGAACCAAAATTAAATGTTCACTAGCGGTTCAGTTCTAGACTTCTAGTTCGGTTTCTATTCCTACTGAGTAAACAGTGCTAGATGCATGGTTCCATTGCGAACTTGAGTCTTCTAGTGCTAGTGCTGGGAGGATTTTTGGATCACAGATGTGTTGTAAGGGGCCTGGACTTATCTAGGGGAGAAGGGAAGCAAATAAGCTGTTAGGGTTGGGTGGATGCGTAATGACAAAGGGCAGCCTGGTGCACGAAGGCATCCCCGCGCATCAAGGGTCCATGGAAGGATCCCACCACAAGGGTGAAATGTTGGCAAACCTTACCATGCAGTTTTGCAAAAGGCTGCTTCCAGGACTCGAACCCGTGACCTGAAGGTCACACGGCAACACCTCAACCGGTGCGTAATGACTAATGAGGCAAAAAAATAGTGCGTAATGTGACGAGTTACAGTTCCTTCCGGTCTGTTTTTGTTTAATTAATAAATTAAAATAAATCAAAGATACCTTAAAAATATTTTGGAATCGAACGAACACGAGATATATATTTGCATTTTTATTTATTTATTAAATTAAATGGGTTGTTGTTCGGTCTCGATTCGGTCCGGTCCGGATCGAATGTAGAAATTTTGGAACTGTTTCAAACTTCTTGATTGCAGTTCTAATTTCACATAATTATATGAAAGAATCATACTCAAATCATTGTTGTTCGTGATTCCAAAATTTAAATCGGACCAAAATAATTCATTATCAGTTCGGTCTGGTTATTTGTGGTTCTAGTTCAATTTGTTGTTCTCGGTTCTAAGTGGCAACTCTAGCTTTTATTAAATTAAGCGGGTTGCGTTTCGGTTCTGATTCGGTCGGGTCCGGATCAAGTCTAGAAATTTTGGAACCGTTTCAAACTTATTGGTTGCAACTTCGGTTTCAGATAATAATATGAAGGAACCATACTCAAACCATCGCTGTTCACAATTCCAAAATTCAAACTGGACCAAAATAATTCATTAGCAGTTCAATCAGGTTCTATGCGATTCCGGTTTAGTTTGGTGTTCTCGGTTCTAAGTGACAACTCTAGCTTTATGTGATGATGAGTGGTGCTCCGTCGGGAGGACTCCTGATTCAGGACAATTCGACTATGTTGACACAAATGTATGGAAGAGGACAAGGTGGACGAGGTCAAGGGCAAGTCAATATTGATAAGGTGATAGGAGGTGTGGGAGAGTGTGCTACCATTGTGGTGGAGCGAGGCATGTGATGGTCAGATGCTAGAAGTTATATGGAAAACCCTGGGACAAGGGAACCAATGTTGTGATCATTGATCAGACGGACTGCAGCTGCTTGGGTAGTAATAGTCATGGTGTGTTGATCTCCAAGAAGTAGTACTCCATGTTTATCCAATTCCTAAACACTTCTCTAAGTTTTACTTCATCCAGTGCTTCATACACTTAGATAGGTACTCCCTTTACTTTCCCTCAATGACCCCCCGTGCTTGGGTCATTGACTAAGGAGCTTCTAAGCATATGACTGGGGATGCATGCATATTTTTCGTTCTTATCTCCTTCTAAATTTGTCTTACTGGTATTGGTTAGTCAACTAATCAAGAAATTTTGACTAAATTGTGATATTTTCCTCTTCTTGTGTTGTTTAGGACCGGAAAATGAGGATGGTTTTTGGTTTGGGGATTGATCCTGCTCCGATCCACAAACTAATGCTATCTATACGTCCATTATACAACTCCACTACCAACTTTGACATCAATCTTTATCTAGATTATAGTGGTTATGTCCTCAGCTTAGTGGTGCTAGAATTGAGTGTCATATGAGTTAGGTAAACATATGTCTCTCCTATGCTGCTCGTGTTAACAAATGTGTTTTAAATGTTTTTGTACTTGTTCACGGTGATATTTGAGGTCCATGTCTTACTTCCCTATGAGTTTTAAGTATTTTGTTACTTTTATTGATGATTTATCATGATGTACCTGGATGTTTTGTATGTGAAAATGATATGAACTTTATAGCATTTTTTGCCTATTTTGTGCTGAAATTCAAAATCAATTTGGTAAGTCCATTAAGGTATTGTAGAGTGACAATGAGCCTGAATATAAAACCTCCCTACAATTTCACACGTTACTGGAATCCAATGGTATCTTCTTACAAACATCATATGCTCACATCCCACAACAAAATGGAGTGGCGGAACGCAAGAGCCACCATTTCCTCGAAGTTGGTCGGATAATGATATTTCAAATGAATGTCCCAAAGATTTCATGAGACGATGCCTTCCTCACTGTCTGTTACCTCATTAATCGACTTTTGTCCGAGGTTCTTGAGAATGACCTTCCGTTTCATGTTCTGCATAGGGATAAAGAGCCATTTTGTAACATCCTAGAGTGTTTGGGAGTATATGTTTTGTTCATAACATTGGCCCTGGGCGTGAGAAATTTGACCCAATTCTACTAAAATGCATCTTCCTTGTCTATTCTCACACTCAAAAGGGTACAAGTGCTACAGTCGTACTCACAAACGCACATTTGTTTGCAAACATGTCACCTTTTTTGAATCTACACCTTATTATCATGCGACTTCTCCTAACATCAATCTCGAGTACCATACTGAAGCGAGCAACACGTCATCTGAAGTGTTCGTCCCATGACTACATCTGTCCTCAACACTAAAGATACTATGATCATCAGTGGGTCAGAGCTCTGGTTCATGCTTCTGTGAAACCTCCCATTATTTGCACTTTTCAGTGGCGCTCTCAGGCATGCCCTGCTATTAAGTCCTGTACCGACCTCTAGGTGGCCACTTCCTTCCTACAAGTTCCCTTGGTTACCTGTATTGAACCTGAATTTGCCCCGTTTGAGGTCCCTATTGCTCTGCGCAAAGGTAAACAGTTGTGCACCAACTATCATATTGCTAATTATCTTTCTTATAACACATTATCTACTCAATTCTCTGCTTTCCTCTCCATAGTGACGTCTCAGCGTATCCCTAAAGACTTGTGTTACGATTATGCATCCGTCAACGCACACAAGCTCGCAGGAGTCAAGGGAGCGCATGTGGAAACCTCCTTAGTTAATTAGTGTTATTAATTGGTATTAATTAATTAATTCGTATTAATTAATTAATATTAATTAAGTATTATTATTTATTGTTAGTGTCATGTGAGCCCCCTCCTCCCTATATAAGGAGGAGGTATGGGAGTGTTATTTTTCATCTTTGGTTATTAGGGTTTTGGCTCTCATTTGAGAGAGGGGTCTTAGGAGGAACCAGCCTCCTAGATCTTGGCGGGAGTCCGCTCCGGATTGTATCTGTGTTCTTGTTTATTGCAATCACGTCTCTTGTTTTGTTCATTACTCCATCAATGGTCCGACCTGCCGCCCCCGTCCGCTCGTTCAACGCCGCCGGGGATGGTACCACGATGGACAGCAGCCTCGGCTCCATCGAACGCCGTTGCGACATCATCGACAACTTCCTCGCCTCGCTGTCTGCATCCTTGCAGGCCCTTCTCAGGAGTCGTGCCACCTGCCAGATCCAGCCCGCACCGCTTCAGCAGCTTCCCGCAGCAGCAGCAGCCCGTCACTCGATCACGGCTCACGTCGTTCGGGATCCATCTTCCGCCGTCGCCAGCCAACTCTACCGCGACTCTCTGACTGATGTCGTCGTCCGCCAGCTCCATCGCGACTCTCTGACTGATGTCGTCGTCCACCAGCTCCAGCCCGCGTTGTCGCCTGCATCGGCAGCCCGCAAATCACCGCTATCGACGATTTCCTGCATCGACAATTTCCTGCATCGACGATTTCCCGCGCTGTTTCCTGCATCGACGATTTCCTGCTTCGGGATGCATCTTCTACCGTCATCTCGCACCTCACCGCCAGTGCTGACGCCGCCAAACCTGTCGGCGCTGCTTCCCGAGCCTTCGTCCCGACCACCACACCCCTTCATTTGCCTCGAGCCGCGTAACCCCATCTCGAATGCCTTTTTTCCTCTCGAGCCCCCTCCATACCTTGGCGCATTAACCATGTCCTGCTGTCCCGCGGGACCGTGGGGCCCACTTCTCAACTCAATTTGCTTTTTCCCCTTCACCCACTGCTGCACCGTCCTTTTATTTTCCAATTCGACTTCTCACATCCTTTTCAACCCACTGCTGTCCCCCCTACAAGGCAAACCTCATCTTCTTTCACACCCTCTTATCATATCTTTTACAATCAGCAGCTACAACTTATACGTCATTTCCATTGTTAAAGACCCCGACAAATTTTGTCATCTTGACCTTGGGGACAAGGTCAATTTTCAAGCGCGGCCTATTGTTACGATTATGCATCCGTCAACGCACACATGCTCGCAGGAGTCAAGGGAGCGCATGTGGAAACCTCCTTAGTTAATTACTGTTATTAATTGGTATTAATTAATTAATATTAATTAAGTATTATTATTTATTGTTAGTGTCATGTGAGCCCCCTCCTCCCTATATAAGGAGGAGGTATGAGAGTGTTATTTTTCATCTTTGGTTATTAGGGTTTTGGCTCTCATTTGAGAGAGGGGTCTTAGGAGGAACCAGCCTCCTAGATCTTGGCCGGAGTCTGCTCCGGATTGTATCTGCGTTCTTGTTTATTGCAACATGTCTCTTGTTTTGTTCAATACTCCATCAACTTGCAAAAGGTATTACTGATATCAACGTGGAGGGATACCATGTTAGAGGAAATGCAGGCTTTAGAGATGAACGGGATATGGGCCTTGGTTCCTCTAACTTAAGGTAAATCTGTGGTTGGGTGTCAATGGATTTTTGCACTCAAAACCAATTTGGATGGCTCCATTACTCGCCACAAGGCTCGGTTAGTGGAAAAGGACTTTAGTCAGACATGCTATAAACTATAGTGAAACGTTCTCACCTGTTGCTAAAATGGCATCCATCAGACTAATCATTTCTTTTGCAAAAGGTAAACGATTGTACACCCACCATCCTATTGCTAATTATCTTTCTTATAACACCTTGTCTACTCAGTTATTTATTTTCCTCACCAAAGTAACATCTCACCGCATCCCCACAAAGTTGCAAGAGGCATTATTGATATCAACATGTAGGGATGTCATGCTAGAAGAAATGCAGGCTTTAGAGGTGAACCAGACATGGGACATGGTTCCTTTACCTCGAGGTAAATCAGTGTTTGGGTGCCGATATATTTATGCAGTCAAAACCAATCCTAATAGCTCCATTACTCGCCATAAGGCTCGGTTGGTGGCAAAAGACTTTAGTCAAACATATTACATTAACTATACCGAACATTCTCTCATGTTTTCAAAATGACATCCATCAGACTGATCATTTTTCGTGCACGATCAGCTTTGCGTGGCCCTTACATCAACTTGACATCCTCTAACGCCATTCTACATGGTGAACTTGATGAAGAAGTATACATAGAGGAACTGCCTGACTTTGTTGCTCAGGAGGAGTATGGGGGTAGTTGGCTGATTAAAGAAGTCATTATATGACCTCAAGCAATCTCCAAGGATGTGGTTTGGGAGACTCTCCTCAGTGTAAGAAGCATTCGGTATGATCAGATGTACGATCAACTACTCTGTGTTCTACTAGCACGCTGAACATGGAAGCATTCTTCTGGTAGTGCATGCGAATGATATTGTTATAACAAGCAGTGATGCTATATGTATTATAGAGTTAAAGGCCCACCCAAGCAGTCAGCTAGTCTAAAGACTTAGAGAAATTGTAATGCTCCTTAGGCATTGAGGTGTCTAAGAACCCGAAGGAAATGTGTCTTCTACAACATAGGTACAATATGGATCCTTAAAGAAGCCGACAGGCGGAGGTGTAAACCAACAAAAATTCCCCTGGATCATAAGGTCAGATTTATGAAAAATGAAGGGGCATGACCCATATACCTGGATGCTAAAAGATACACATGTCTAGTTGGAAAGTTGAGTTACTTAACTATTACTAGACCAAACATCTCATTTACTGTCAACATTGTCAGTTTATGGCAAGCCCGAGGACCTTACATATGAAAGTTGTGATTTGCATTTTGAGATACTGGACGGGCACTCCAGGGGGTGGGTCTAATATACAGAGACAATAGATATGAAAGTGGAAGGATTTATTAATACTGATTTGGCATGGTCTTCTTATGATAGAAGGCCCGCAACAGGGTATTGTGTATTGTAGTAGGGCACTTGATGTCGTCGAAAATACGAAACAACACATTGTTGTCAGATCAAGTGCTGATACTGAATATTGAGCGATGACCCAATTCTTGTGAACTAATATGGATCAAATAATTATTGAAGGATCTAGGACAAACTTTGACATATCCTATAGATCTCATGTGAAAACACGGCTGCTCTGCACATTGTATTTAATCATGTGTTTCACGAGTGTACGAAACATATTGAAATTGACTATCATTTGTGAGAGAGAAGATCATTGAAAAAAATATTAATATAAAATGTATCAAGACAGAATATCAGTTATTATCTGATAATAGTTATTTGTGAAATGTATAATTATTTGCTTTTTATATGATTAGTGATTATTTTTAAGTTTTTTTTTTTTTGCAAAATAGCAAGCATACTGTCATATGCTCCTGTGTTTGTGCTGCATAGACCTTTGGTTACCTTATGGTTTTGGCTAACTATGTTGTCCCAGGTGGTTGTCAAATTAAACTTTATATTTCTTTTGTAATAAAAGATTGACAAAAATATGATTTAAATCCCTCAACTTTATCACCTTTTTGAAATAAGTCCCTCCAGTCATGCAAAAAATAGCTGGTTTGTAAACTTGAGGTATCAAAATCATGCAAGCAGTAATTTAGGGGATGGTTCCAAAAAGATAGCAGAGCTATGGGATTGAGATCATATTTTTGCCTCAAAAGATTTCAAGAATATAACTTCTGTATTTTTCTCATCTTGCTGTTCTATAAACCAATTTCTTCCCTTCTACTCTGTGGCAGCCATGTATAATAATATGGGAGACCAAGCTGGTGTTCCCAGGCCCCCACAAAATCCTCAACCCAATCCTTTTGGGAATACATTCTCTGGAGCAGGATCTGGCCTCCTCCGCAGCGGGCTAGAGGCGTACGGAGAGAGGTTCTTTGGCTCAAGCTCCGAGTTCATGCAGAGCAATGTATACATCGCAATTTGGTTTGAAATAATTCTCTTTCTAAGATAACAGTTTTGTTCTCTCTGAAATTTCCTCCAACGAGGACAGAAAATACTTCACTTATATTTATATAACAATCATCATCCTTTAAATTGTATTGAACTTTATGTTTCAAAGTTATAAGGTTCAATATATTGTGAAACAGATCAGCAGGTATTTCTCCAATCCACAGTACTATTTTCAAGTGAATGATCAGTATGTGAGGAACAAGTTAAAAGTGGTCTTGTTTCCCTTCTTACACAGGGTAAAGTGACAACTTCTCATTTACTTTATTTAAAATTATTGTATAGATAATGGTCTTACTTTCTCTAAAAGTTTCATTCGTAGGGTCATTGGACGAGGATATCGGAACCAGTTGGGGGCAGGCTCTCCTACAAACCTCCTGTATATGATATCAATGCTCCAGATTTGTACATTCCTTTCATGGCCTTTGGTACCTACGTAATCCTCGCAGGCTTTTCATTCGGTCTTATGGGGAAGTAAGTGCTCTCATCATTGAACCCCAGTTTGTTTCATTGCAAGTGTTTGAGTGTGTCCAATCTCAATTCCGTCATTAAGTCGAATTGAAGCGGGTTGCATTTTTGTTTTTGTTTTTCTTTGTAGAAACCCATTCCTCTTTTTTTTCATTATTTTACTTCTGTTGAAATGAGAAAGAAATAGTAGTACTCCCGACAAATTACGTCAATACTCGTGTTTTTATTATACCGTTGTTAAAAGATTGTGGAACACTATCCCCGCATTTACGTCGTACCTTGGTGAATTCTTGTTTGTGTCCATGATTGTGTATCCCGTGCATTGTGCCTGTTGGGGTTCTACCAGGTGTGGACCTATCACCCGTCCACCTGGTCCACTCGTGTGAAGCGAAGGTGGTTTATAGAAATAATCCCACATCGGGTATCTCGTGTTGCTGCCCTGTGTGTTTAAAGAACTCAGGCCTCTCCACTCCCAACTAATTGGTGTTGAGTTGGATGCCTGGGTTCTGCTAAAAGGTGAAAAAATGAAGGTTGCTTTTTGCTGGCCCTGAAACTTAAATTCACAATTTTGAATATAGGGGTTTAGGGCTCGCGTTCCTACTGAATGCCGCTCCCGATAGTAACGAATAAAATGAAGGTGCGCATTTCTCATGCAGGTTTAGCCCCGAAGCGTTGAGCCTGCAGTTCACGAGGGGATTGGTCGGCTGGGTCCTCCAAGCTATGCTACTGAAGGGTTTGCTGTATTCATTAGGAAGCGGGGAGGCGCCTGTTCTTGACATTGTTGCGTACGGCGGGTATGCATTCACGGGAATCTGCGTCGGCGTGTTTGCAAGGCTGTGCTGGAGCTACTCGTATTACTTTGCGATGCCTTGGATGAGTTTGTGCATGGGGGTTTTCTTGGTGAAGACGATGAAGAGGGTGCTCTTCACGGAGATGAGGAGCTTCGAGAAGCATTCGAGCAGGCAGCACTATGTCCTGCTCTTCATGGCCATTGCCCAATTCCCTTTGTTCTTCTGGCTTGGCAATGTTGGAGCCTGAAACCCTTAAATCTCTCAGTTTTTATCAAATTGGTCTTTTGATGTTTTATTATTGTGCCTATCTAGTATTTTTTAGGGCTTCTTGCATGACAAATCAATCCTATGGTGGTGGGCATACTTTCTAGGCTTCTTGCTGAGGCGAAATTTTTCATTAGGAGCCCCATTTCCAAATTTTCTTCCAGGATCGCCGCAATGCTGACACGTGGTGGAAAAAGATAACTTGGTGACTTAACTGCAAGCAAAATTACTAATAATTTCCGTGGAGAGCACGGGTCTCCGTGGAGATCATGCGTGGTCTCCCTGGAGATCACTCTTGATATCCGTGGTGATCATGTGTGATTTCACGTGCAGTTGCTTTTTCTCCTGTCATGTGTCAGCATGGCGGAGCTCCCGAACACGAATTTGGAAATAGACAGATTGAATAATTTCTCCTTGTTAAGGGTCTGTTTGTATACTGCCATTGAATTTCAGCCATTTAATATCCTTTGGATGTTGTTGAACATGTTTTTGATGAAAGATTAATATTTTTTGTTCTTCTAGAATTATATATGAGGGTTTTTTGTTAATAATATTAGTCCGCCGTTATGGGCAAGCTAAGGGCAGACCAAGGCTAATTACAAACAAAAATAAAAAGCCATAGAGATTTGTGAACCCGTAAAAGCTTGGTCTACCTATAGCTGTTCTTGCAGTTTTCTCTATAGCACGGTCTGCCTATAGTCATTATGGGTCTGCCCATATAAATCATCTAATATTAATGAATTTGTCACGTTTGCAGGAAATTCTTTAGTTTAACATACATTAATAGTGTAAAAGCTTAGCAATGTAAATGATAAGGGAAGGTTTTGAGAATTTTAAAAGTGAGGGGGAGCCCTCAGTAATTATACAAATTCTGTTTTGGGGCATTTACTGGGACCTCCCCTCTAATATTGAAAAATTACAGATTGCACCCATCTTATTATTGAAATTACAAAAACTTCTCCTGAATGTACAAAACATAACATTTATCTCCCCGATGTTCGCATTTCATAAAATACTCTTTCGGAGTACATTTTTAGGCGGGGAGGCTTATTTTGTGCATGGATGTTATGAAATGTGAACTTCAGGGGAGGTAGATGTTATGTTTTGTAACATTCAGGGTAGGTTTTTGTAATTTCAGTAATAAGATGGGTGCAATCTGTAATTATGCCACTTTCTGGGGGAAGTTTTGGTAATTATTAGTTCATGTTTGGTTAAATTTAAATATAATTTGCAGCACAGTGGGACTATCAAGTAAGTTGATAAATTCTTGTGAAAATGAATATTTGTGAATATAAATTTGTGTTCTGATGCAAATATATTATGCAAAGCCGCCGTCTTTATCTTCGGGCTCTCTCTATCTATGGAGTAATATGGTTCCATGTGGTGGATGCCGAGCGGCGCGAATACTATCGTGCAGCTACACTCTCGCACGAGAGGATCCATGTAGAGTTGCATCTCATGGGAGCTATTGTGTGCTAATATATTTTGGGGACATTTTTTTTGTATAAGAACTGCACATTGTAAATACTTTTGGGATTATTTATATAGGATCATGTTATATGCAGGTCGGTTTTGATTGTATAACTCGTAGGAACTTGTGAATCCGTTCAGAAATTAGCCTGCATATAGCTATTTTCAAATTGTATGACCTGCACATAGACAAAGTGGGACTGCATATAGTTATTTTCTTTATATATATAGTGACAGTGGACGGCCCCTTGTGCGACTGTGATGGTACGCATGATCGCCCGCACCACTTGCAGAAAACGTGAGACATCCCGCGCACTATCGCCTGTGCATACATTTGTATAGTTAGCGCTCATTTGACTCAGATATCCGATCCCGAAGATCACTCACTTGACCCGACCGTGCATCTAAATACACCGCCGAGCCATTAAGCAATTTTGTGAATGATTAAGTTTGAAAGGCGAAGCTGTTCGCACGTGTAAAGATGCGAAGAAAAGGCTTGCACGTGCATGATAATTTCTTTTGAAAAGTAGCGAAAGTGGCATGGCAACTTTTTGTCCCTAGCATACCGGTTACTGATAGTTCTCTTCTTCTTTTCTTTTTAAACAATTAGGAAATTTATAAATATGGTAGATTATTTTTGGGCGTTGATATTCTTAGATTTTCTTTGGCTATTTGACATTTCGTAGACTTCAAAATTATAATTATATAAGTCTATGAATATAAATGCTTTTATTTGTGATTTGAATATGAGAATATATTTTAAGAAAATGTAATGGATAAAATGTATTGCACTAACATCTTTGAGCTACGAATCGTTGTTCGTGAACGCCCGACCTCACTTAAGGAATTTCAAAACTAAGTTTTTTTTTTCTTGGTGGCTGTCATAACCCAATGCCAAACATACGTTCTATGACGGTGGCTTTTTGTCCAAACTCACCGGAGCAAAAACGTAGCGCAAAACGGAGCCTAGATATGCCTAGGTGTTCATAATTTATAATTAAATTAAATATACGCTAGTACCACTTTTTTAAAAAGCTAAATGGTTGCATTTAATATTTCTATTGGTAGTCAAAACAATACAATTCAGGCACGCCTCTAACTTAATTATTTCCTGCTTAAAGGCGAGTTTGGTACGGCGATCATGAACGAGGTGATCATTATGAACCGTCGTTCGTGAATGTCCGACCTCACCTATGGAATTTCAACAACTTTTATGTTCAAAACTAGTTCTTTTTCTTGGCGACAGTCACAACCGTTGTCGTATAATCGGATAAAATCCACATATTTTATGACGTGCATTTTTGTGCAAATTCTTCGTAGCAAAATTTCACGTCAAACAGACCATAATTTAGTTGAGATTATGATTTGCTCAAGATATTCTACTTTACTCGTCTAATTTTGAATGTGATTGGGATTTGCTCAAAATATTCAATAAATTTTGCACATGCAATTGTTGAGACTTTGAGACTAGCGGCAGTTTACTAACATTTATCACATACTATTTCAGAACCATTTATTTTTATAATAATTTAGTAATATTTAGTAATTCTTTACGAATGTGGTCTGCTAATACAATATAAAGATAATATGCATTTTTTTTTATTTAGGAGAAAAGAATCAAAATAATTTATCGCGTGCTCAATTGGGACATAGCGATAGGTGCATGTTTGAGGCGCCGAGTTCTTCGAAGTATGGTGCGTTATACGCACAATTTTTTCGCTCGAAGCAGAATGCCGCGTGGAAAAACAGGTCCTTTCTGACCACAATTCCCTCATCTTTTGAACAACACGCAGGGGCTGATGTTTTAGATTCCCCGCATATGCTTTGCCCTTTTTTTGGTACAAAAGGGAAATACAGCAAGGTTTCTCTCCGGTGGTGGTGTGGTTGGACGTCGTAAATCGACGTCGAAGGTTTCCGGTGAAACTTGTGTGTCCGCTGGCGGATTGCAGTACATATTTCAAATTTTGCCGCGGATCGTGCGTGTCTGGTGCATTCACGGTGTACTCACCGGGCGGTCATCTCTTCTATTAATTATATACTCTTATATTTGTTTGCATTTATATTGTGATATATATAAATTGCATGAGTGTCAACGTGTTTGCCGATCACTATTATTGTTTGTACGCGCGTGTTTCTTGTTTGACATGTGTATTTGCAGCTGTGGGTGATGTACCCCGCGATCCCTTACAACTATTGCTACCAATACAGATCGAAGCACACATCGTTAGACTTTGTAGATGTGGATACCTTCGGAAGAGATAATGAAATAGATGACACGGGTGAGAAGATTCGTGGAAGAGAAGTTGCGTCAAAGAAGCCTCTGGCCAAAGAAACAATAGATTTTTTTTGCACATAAGATTGAAAAGATGGTACAAAATAAAGAAGAACCAAATATATTGAAACAAACAACTTCTATTAACGAAGTTTGCAAGAAGAAATTTATAGGACAGGCTTGCAAAAATATAGTCAATGGATGTATGGCGCAACCATCCCATTTAAACCTTTGTGACTTATCCTAGCTTTGCAGTGTTGGTGGATTCCATTGGTTAATTTAGAGTTGGATTGAAATCACCTAGTTACCATGAGGTTCGCGTGCCTTTACTGAATAATGAAGTGAAGTCAAATGCATGATGAAGGCTTATGAGAATGAGTAACGTTTGTATGGTTGTTTTATCATTACCGAAGGATGGACCGATACGAAACAAAGAATAATAATAATTTTTTGTTGAATTCACACAAAAGAATATTTTTCCTCGAATCTATCGATGCATCTGATTACTTGAAGATTGGAGAGAGAATGTTCAAGTAGCTAAGGATATTATCACCAAGTCTTTTAATGAGAAAAAGGATAAATACAAAGATGTCTTAGAAATTGTGAACTGCTATTGCAGAAGATGGAGAACTTATGTGAAGTTTATATCAGACAATGCAAAGACTAATTCCTTGTCATTGCGAGCATGATAATCATACACTAGTTTACTTTATACAGAAATGTTAAAGGATTATTTGGAATGGAATTTACAATTCGCCACGAAAAAATAAAATACCCAGATAAACTAGACAATATTCAAACATTGTTATTAATTTCTAAATATTCATTACTTTGACAGCGGAATGGTGACAATCTTATGAAGCTTCAACTCTTAATTTAAGAAGAATTGCTATAAAGGTGTTTAGCCTTACTTGCAGTGTAATTGACTGTGAGTGCAATTGGAGTTGTTTTTAAACATATAAGTATTTAAATTGTGTTGATTAATTTATGTGATTAATTAGTTATATTATTGCAGACTCATAACAAAAAAGACAGGCTAGCTCGACAATGTTTAAATGATTTTATATTTGTGAAGTACAATCGAACATTGTGATGTCGATATGATGCACATGAACATACTGATCTGATTTTGTTGATATATATTGATTATAACAACAAATGGTTGATGAGCAGAATGGATAAAGATAATGAGACTGAGTAGGAGGAGGAATTGGTTTTTGATGATAAGGACTTGACTTGGGGGTTCAATTGTTCGGGCCACTGGAGTTGAAGAGAATATTTATCACATATGCTTATCAAGAGAAAAGAATGTGATATCTACAAAGATAGATGAAAAGAGGATCACGTCTAAAATAAAGGTTCCTACTACAGTAACCCTTAGATATGATGATGAAGATGATGAGAAAACTGAGTACAATGAAGATGAAGAAGATTTTAATGACAATAGAGATGATGATGAAGACAGTTTTTTCTAAGGATGATTAGTTGATATAAAATTTATGAGTAATAAATTATTTGTATTTTTAATATTTTATATTTAATAAGGCCTTTTCTTTTTCTTTTACATATAATTTTATGTTATGCTTTTATTGCATTTAATAAATTATATACTTTTTTTTGTGCATAACATTCGTTAGGCGTGTGTCTAAGCTTTAGGACCCCTTTATGTATCGATGCGTCTTGCGCCTTTAATAACAAAGTATACAAGCAATCGTGCAAGGGATTCCAACGTGCCTCGATCTGAAGTACACCCTCCGCTCGTGCACTGACTTCATAAAAAATTTTAACTGAATGTCTAACATTTAATACATTTTGGGAGAATGACATTAAAATAATAATAAGTACACAAATTAAGCGCACTTTTAAAAAGTTGAAATAAACCGAAAATTAAATTGAAAAGTTGAATGTTTAACCAAAGGTTGTTTTTCACTTATATATAGACAAGCACTTGGTTGTGTACGTGCTCTATAGTGCCCCAGCGTGACAATACATCCTCTTTTGGCCATATTTGTAAAAAATTTGTCACTTCAAATATAAAAGTTTGCATAAATTATGGAAATGATGACAAATTTTTTAAAATTAAATAAAAAGTATACAAATTAAATTTACTTATGAGTTAAAAATTTGTAATAAAGAAGATTAAACTTAGAAACATAATTAATGTTTTATCAAATGGTTTTTTCCCTTTGGTATAGTGTGTATAATGTATATATTCACATAATTATCATTTCCATGTCTTCTTCCGAGCGAGTGGACGTCAAGTGAGTGCGGGCTCTGAGTTCCCTCATGCTCCACTCTTCACAAGTCGAGTGATATTGATACTGTAGTGCAGGGCACCAGAGTTCCCTCATGCGAGACTGCTAGTATAATGTAATGAAAACAACAAATTAAAAAAATTAAGGGTCGGATTAAGAAAAAAATAAGGGACCGAATGCCAATCGCTGACCCGTGAAAACACAAAAGAAAGCAGTTTGGGGCACAATCGCCGATCGGGATCTGGATAAAAACACAACATTTTAGGTCCCGATCAAAAATTGGCGATCTTCGATCAAGGATCGCTGCTTGGGCCCAATTATCGCTCGCTGGATCGGGACCCGAGAGCCTAAAATCGAGATCTTATTAATATTATGATATAGTTGCTACACATTGGGAATGAGAAGACAAAATATTTGTTTACTCCTTTGTTTCCTTAATATTTTTTTATAGAAATTCCGAATTACGATGACACGGGGGCGACGTGGGTACTATTTAGTATCTACTCAGATTTCCTTCACAATACCTCCGCCCACAAATAAAAAAATGTTGGTGTGTGTAACACACCTTAGATCACAGTACACGATCCCTGATCCCGCCGAATATTTTCGTCGGCATTAATTCCATGCATGATTAATCTAAAATGCGATCACTTTTTTCAATACAACCATACTACACAAATACGGCCGTATATTTTCGCAAATAATCTACACCGTTGAAAACACAGATCATACAACTGTATTTGATCCCACAGGGTGATCATAGATTTATTATGATCACCGTGTGTTACACGTATAGAAAAAAAATGTTTGTGCGTGTAATGTACAACCTTGTATTTGCCGAGTGGGTTTCCGAGGCACTGCCCCAGGAAAGAGGGGCGGGTGAGCCTTTGAGCGGGCTCAAGGTTATTCTCAGAAGAGGGACGAATGGGGAGGCAGCTGGCCTCCCACTCGCCCGGCTCCAGAAGGGGGGCAAGCGGGGAGGCGGTCGGCCTCCCGCTCGCCGAGCCCCGGGGAGGGGGGGGGGGGGGGGGGGGGGGGG
Organism: Dactylorhiza incarnata; assembly: GCA_033032865.1. Taxonomy (NCBI): domain Eukaryota; kingdom Viridiplantae; phylum Streptophyta; class Magnoliopsida; order Asparagales; family Orchidaceae; genus Dactylorhiza; species Dactylorhiza incarnata. Next base: position 2,847,008 of record JAWHQI010000279.1, on the reverse strand, counting down.
GGGGGGGGGGGCGAGAGAGGTGGGCGGCCGGCCCCCTCTCGCCCATCCCATGGAGAGGGGGGAGGGGTGGGCAGCCAGCCCCATCTCGCCCAGCCCCAGCAGGGGGGCGAGCGAGGGAGGCGGTCTTCCCCCTGCTCGCCCAGCCCAGGAGGGGGGGGCGGGGGGGGGGGGGGGGGGGGGGGGGGGGGGGGGGCGAGAGAGGTGGGCGGCCAGCCCCCTCTCGCCCAGCCCCAGCAGGGGGGCGAGAGAGGTGGGCGGCCAGCCCCCTCTCGCCCAGCCCCAGCAGGGGGGGCGAGCGAGGTAGGCGGCCTGCCCCCTGCTCGCCCGGCCTCAGTAGGGGGACGAGCGAGGGAGGCGGCCTGCCCCCTGCTCGCCCGGCCTCAGTAGGGGGCGAGCGAGGGAGGCTGTCTTCCCCCTGCTCGCCCAACCCCATCGGGGGACGAGCGGTGGAGGCGGGCGGCCTCCTGCTCGCCCAACCCCGTAGGGGGGCGAGCGGTGGAGGCGGGCGGCCTCCCGCTCGCCCAGCCCCGTAGGGGGGCGAGCCAGGGAGGCGGGCGGCCTCCCACTCGCCCAGCCCAGTTGGGAGACGGCCTGCCCCTGCTCGGCCGGCCCCAGTGAGGGGGGCCTGCGTTTAGCATCTCGAAATGGCGAGATTCGGATGTTGGCAGGCCAAGCCTGGGGGTATTTTCGTAATCTCGTAGGCCAGATTCTGGCTATTGGCAGACCAAGTTCAAAAAACTATAAATAGGACCAAGGGGCACCTTTTGGTGGATCACTCTCTTTGGGCTACTCTCCCCCTAGGCTTCTTTGGTGGGTGAAGAGAGCCTCCAAAGGTGCCCAAGCTTAGCATTGGCTTGGGAGGGGAAGCTCTCTAAGATCTTTCGGGTGTGTGGTGGGACCTCCTCGCTGAGCTCTTGGTCTTGTTCCTAGTTCCCTTAGCTTTTAGTCTAGTGCTCTCCCTTGAGAGAAGTAAGTGTGAGGTCACCCCCATCTTGGGGCCCCGAGCTCCACAAGAGACCAAGTATTGGTTTCAACATTTATGGTGCGGTGAGCATGGAGAGTGACCAGCACAGAAAATCTCAAGCTGAGCTCTATGGCTGGAGGTGGAGGGGATGGATCCGACCAGGGCCACCCGCAGCCACCCGCGAAAGAGGTGACGATGGAAATGTTCGATGACTTCAAGCGGGAGGTCCTGCAGACCTTACAGTTGTCTTTCTCCACGAGGGGGAGTGTGAGACACCGGAAGTCCCGGTAGCCCTGCCCCAGCAGATGGGCATGAACACTCCCGACCAGCAATCCGGGAAGGAGGTGTCGGCGGGGGCGAGTGGGGAGGCATCCGACCCACACTCGCCCGACCTCCAAAGGGGGGAGGAGTGGGGAAGCATCCGGCCCCCACTCGGCCAGCCCCAAAGGGGGGCGAGCGGAGAGGCATCCGACCCCCACTCCCCCCACCCCAAAAGGGGTCGAGCGGAGGCGATTTGGCGAGACCTCCCCGGTCGAAAACTATTCGGTTAACGGCAAGTGCAGAGGTTAGCGAGCCGACTTCGCGAGAGAGAACCACTCGCCGAGCCAGGGAGGGAATCCCTTTTTGTGAGTTGATCCTCTCGGCCCCGGTTCCGGAGGGGTTCAGGGGGCCGGAGATGTCTTACTACTATGGCAAGGATGACCCGTCCTGCATTTGCAGTGGTTCGAGGACATAGTCTCTGTCAGACCTATGTCAGATGTCTTCCAGTGTCGGCTCTTTGCCACCACTCTGAAGGAGAAGGCAAGGGACTGGTTCCACCAGCTCCCCGTGGGGTCTATCTATGCCTTCGAGGATCTGCGTTGAGGTTTCCTGTTGCGCTTCTCGACGTCGAAGAAGAGGAAGAAGGATGCCGAGGCACTCTTCAAGATTAGGCAAGAGCCAAGGGAGTCGTTGGCTCGTTACGTGGACAGGTTCCAGGAAGATATCCTGCAAGTCCAGGAGGTGCCATGGTTCACCCTCCAGCTCGCCTTCATAGTGGGGTTGCGGGAGGGGTTCTTGAAGATGAGCTTAAAGCGGAAGACCCCCCATATCCTTCGAAGAACTAATGGAAAGGGAGGCAGAGGAAATTGAGAGAGAGGAGGCCAACCTGAAGTTCGCAAAAAGGTTGGCCAAGCTGAGTGAGCCAGAGGCAAGGCAGCAGGGAGGGAGCATGGAGGATCCCGAAAGAAAGTTTGATCAAGGAGAAGGTAACTTTCAAGGGGAGAGACCCGACCCCACAAGGTGGAGGCAGGGACCGAGGGAACCCCCTCCACCACCTCAGCAAATCATGGCGATTGGATGGGGAAGAAGGAAGAGAGCCAGGAAAGCAGAAAGAAGAGGAAGAGGAGAGGATGTGGTGGCGTTACCCTACTGTGACTTGATACGCGGAAAATGGTATATACGCAAGTGCACGTGTCGGATCAAGTAATAAAGTTTAAGTAGAGATCGTTCCCTCGGAGAAGTGATCAATCTAACGCTTGCAAGTAATAGCTACACCGTTTCTTTAAATCCAAGTAGATTAAATGAAGTGATTATGAAAAGTAATAGAAACTCTAAAGAAGATTTAAACTAAAGAAAGTATTCAAAATAACTTTTGAAATATCAGTCGGAGAAAATAGTCTTGTATAATGATTTCCTACGACGATTATGCTGAATATTCGAATCCATAATACTTTATTTGAATGCTTTACAAGTTTCTTTCAACAAATTAAACGGAGACAACCGTATCTCTCGATATCGGAGATCTCAATATCCTAGACTCCTCTTGTTATCTCTAACATAAGAGAAGTGAAGAAGATTATGCAAAAGACAACCGTAGTCGCGAGCAAGAAAAGGAAATCTCTTTCACTTTCCTCCACTAGAATGAGACTATGAAACACATACACCTCTCCTCTCTCGACTCTCGAAGTGATGCGCAAAATAAAGAAATTTGGATTAAAGATTTACAACGCTCATCTCTCGATTCTCGCGGTGTAAGAAGATAGAATTTTTCCTAGCATTACTCCCCTCCTCTCTCGATTCTCGGAGCGCAATAGAAGGTAAAATTCATTGTCCAGAATTTCAACAACAATTTCATAACTCAATAAAGAAAACTCATCAAACATTCACAAAGTTTAAATAGAAGACTTCATCACAACAACCGTAGTAATTTCACCATACAAAACTAAACGAAATTAGTTCATAACTGAGATAGAATTCCGCAAGATTAGAGAGATCTTACAAGGCATGGCTGCTTAGAGATCTAAACGCTGCAGGAATTTTTACTTGAACTTGTGCAGAACCTCCTTGGTGAAGATCCGATGCAGCCACCTTCTTCTTCCTCACGCCAACCTTCTTCAATAATGATTCGATGCCTTTTTCTCTCTCTCTCTCCTCACTTTAGTAGTCGTACGCCCCCCTTAGAGACCTCAAATAGCCGAATAGATGCGTTGGTTGGCTGTCGTAACTGCCCAGAACTGCTTAATTTCGAAATGGATATTTCAGTTTCCGCCGAAATGTTGTAACATTTATTTCTGAACTGTTGGAATATGTTATTTCGGACTGCACTAAATATGTTGTAACATTTTTTTTCTGCACTGCAATAATATGTTGTAACATATTTCTCATACTCCAAATATGCATAACTCTTGTCCGTTCAAACTAGGTGCCATTGGAATTTCTGTTCAAAAGCATGTGAAAATGACGATAATACCCCGAACTTGATCCAAATAATAAATTACTCATATTTAATATATTTTTAGCAAACATTTAGCAAATATATATAATAAAGGTGTACAAAATATGAGTAAAAATACTTCTTTGTGAGAAGTTATCACACCCCCACACTTAGCTCTTTGCTAGTTCCGAGCAAAGATATATCATTAAAACTAATTGAATGAGTGAATATCTATCAACACATAAATTTAAGTCTCCTTACCCTTAAACATATTTAATCAAGAATTCTCAAGTAATTCACATTAATAGTTGGTAGACATGTCAATCATTAAAATTTCAAAAATGCATAAATCCATTAGTTTGATAAAAGTTAAAGTTCAATTATGATTTTCTAGTGTTGTGTGTGTTATTACTTAAAATCATTCACTCCCAAACAACATAACTCATTAGACTTCCTCATAATTGGAAAAGATAAGAATAATCTGAGTCTTTGATTTGGCTTCCACAAGAGTTTAGTAGTTCAATTTGAATAGAAATCATAAGGACTTGTAGTAGGAGTCACTTTGGCTTGGTAAGGAACTTAAGGATGGATTTTGATAGTGGAAGAAATTTCCCTAGTTAAAATTCTTAATAACTCTCCATACTTTGAGGTTTATTAATTATCATACTCTTTTTTTTATGTTCATAGTTGGGATCATTCCAAGAAGTTGTATGCATACTTAGGCCACATATCACTATGTCATTATACCATTTTTTTCTCTTTTTATTTATGAACATAGTTGGGATCATTCCAAGTAAGTGCACACATACTTAGGCCACATATCACTATGAAACATATTTTGCTTTTTTTTTCTTTTATTAAACACCCAAAATTGGAAAATTTACTAAGAAATAACTAGTAAAATTTATAGGAAAATTGTGTATAGTCAATGTGTATCAAAATGGCAAAGCTCAAGCACAAAGCTTTAGGGATAATCAAAACAATTGTAGGCTTTATGGTGCAAAATTATCAAAAGGTGTCCTTAATCATTTTTATCAATTAACTACATACACTCCATGTTTTAGCTTACAACATTGACTCAGTTCTTGCTCACCCCTCCACAATATGTTTGGAAGTTAATAAAGTTATTTTGTAGGGAGTAAATCATTGTTTAATGAATATTGTGCATAGAGGAAATACATAAAGGAACTCTAACATATCTTACTAACTTCTAATGCAGAAATCTGAATTTTTAGGAATGACAAGTCTACCAATTAAAATGAATTGCATAACTTGAAATAAGAGTCAGGTTCCACAAATTGTTATGCAATAAACTATCCATCACCCAATCGATGGAGGTTACTCCCATACCCCCACACTTAAGCTTTTGGTAGTCTCTAGCCATTTTTTTTAAAATGGGTACAGTAAATCATATTTGAATAAAAAAGATTTAATCATTCAAAATAAAAACTGAATATAAATACTCCCCTGAAATTAATAATCTGAAGCTTCTTCACATCTCTTCTTTTTACATGCTCAGGAGGCGAAATAAGATCAAAGATTTAGATGATAAGCCCAAATGAAGTGTACCTGCAGTGATGAGCTCCAACAAACAAGGAAAAATAGACAACAAAAATAAAATTCAACTAAATAAACCAGACTTGGAAAAATAAAAATATAGGAAAAATAAGATAACTACTGGGTTTATTGTCTCCCAGCATGACTTATTCAGGCCATAAAAATATTCTAGATTATTGGCCTATGAAAGATAAAGTGAACAGGTAACTGCCTTAATATTCGTTGCGGTAACGGGTAACGATATGGAGATAACACAGTTACTCCCTCTCCTGAATAATAATACCTGAACTTCACAGGTAAGGGAAATAGAAAGTAAGAGAAGGAGGAGGAGGTCTGTCCCTCACTCATCTCATCAAAATATATATCATTGTCTAGCAAGGTGTTATCGTCCTCATGGACAATACATGGGGAGAAAGCAACACGTAGAGCTGCCTCGATGAAGGAGGGATCAACCTCCTCACAAGAGAAGATGCTCAACACATCAAATTGAGCTTGTCGCTCCCTATCCTCCTGATGCACCTGCGACTCATTAACTTGCATAGACTTAGATGACGAAGGGGGTTTAAGAAATAAATTTGAAGAAAGACTTAAATAATTGAAAATTAGGGGAGTTGTCCCAGTCTCACTCCCAACAGGCTCCAAAGCACGTACACTGTTGTTGACATCCAAGGCAGGGCAAGAGATGTCAGAGAGTATAGGAGTCACGCAAGCGACATGAGCATCATCAACGAGCGAGGAAGTGGATACTTCCTCAACCGGTGAGATGTCCTCGTCGAACTTTTGCGACTCGACTATAATCTCTGTAACCTCGCCCTGCTGGATGGCTACAACAGTATCAGAGGAAATGGGTGCAGAAAATTTATGCAATGGAGGAACTGTGTCAAACACAGTATCAGAGAATATACGGATTGGTTCCTCCTGGGGTGAATCCAAAAGAGATGATGAATGCGTAGGGAGAGGAGGTTCCACTATGTCATAACACCAATCATCGGAAATTATGATAGGAATATCTGCAACACTCCCTCGTAGATAAGGTGATACTGCATATATATCATCATAGGTGGAAGAAACGCCGGAATGAGAAGAGGATGAGACGATTTGAATAGCCGGCTCATCCTCCTCTTCCCTTTTACGTTGAAATGCAATGCAATCTTTTAATGCGTGGTCAGTGCTATGACAAAACAAACATTGTTTCTCATTTCTTCTCGGCCTTTGAGGGGTCGGGCTGAAATAAGGGAACGATACTTATTGTGGATGTGCGTAATTATAAGAATTAGGCTCGACATATGACATATCATAGGATATTGGTGCCACATAGGGTGAGTCATATGAAATATAACTACGGTCTCCTATATAACATTCATCACTATTATGATTATAAGACCCGCACCATTGACATTGAGAATACGAAAACATGATTTGTAGGGGTGGATTCACAAATTGAAATGATGCATAAATTATCTGTATAAATACAAAACCACTATGAAGGCCCGCTTAGAAAATTTTAAATAACAATGAAAATGGAATTAAAAAAAACGACTTCAAAATTAATTTATCTAATAGAAAAACTAAAACTTGAGCTCTAAATACTCAGGTTCACTAATATTGCAAGAAAAACACTAGATTCGCCGCACTTCGCCGGCAACGGCGCCAAAAACTTGATACGCGAAAAATGGTATATACGCAAGTGCACGTGTCGGATCAAGTAATAAAGTTTGAGTAGAGATCGTTCCCTCGGAGAAGTGATTAATCTAACGCTTGCAAGTAATAGCTACACCGTTTCTTTAAATCCAAGTAGATTAAATGAAGTGATTATGAAAAGTAATAAAAACTCTAAAGAAGATTTAAACTAAAGAAAGTATTCAAAAATAACTTTTGAAATATCAGTCGGAGAAAATAGTCTTGTATAATGATTTCCTACGACGATTATGATGAATATTCGAATCCATAATACTTTATTTGAATGCTTTACGAGTTTCTTTCAACAAATTAAATGGAGACAACCGTATCTCTCGATATCGGAGATCTCAATATCCTAGACTCCTCTTGTTATCTCTAACATAAGAGAAGTGAAGAAGATTGTGCAAAAGACAACCGTAGTCGCGAGCAAGAAAAGGAAATCTCTTTCACTTTCCTCCACTAGAATGAGACTATGAAACGCATACACCTCTCCTCTCTCGACTCTCGAAGTGATGCGCAAAATAAAGAAATTTGGATTAAAGATTTACAACGCTCATCTCTCGATTCTCGCGGCGTAAGAAGATAGAATTTTTCCTAGCATTACTCCCCTCCTCTCTCGATTCTCGGAGCGCAATAGAAGGTAAAATTCATTGTCCAGAATTTCAACAACAATTTCATAACTCAATAAAGAACACTCATCAAACATTCACAAAGTTTAAATAGAAGACTTCATCACAACAACCGTAGTAATTTCACCATACAAAACTAAACGAAATTAGTTCATAACTGAGATAGAATTCCGCAAGATTAGAGAGATCTTACAAGGCATGACTGCTTAGAGATCTAAACGCTGCAGGAATTTTTACTTGAACTTGTGCAGAACCTCCTTGATGAAGATCCGATGCAGCCCCCTTCTTCCTCACGCCAACCTTCTTCAATAATGATTCGATGCCTTTTTTTCTCTCTCCTCACTTTAGTAGTCGTACGCCCCCCTTAGAGACCTCAAATGGCCGAATAGATGCGTTGGTTGGCTGTCGTAACTGCCCAGAACTGCTTAATTTTGAAATGGATATTTCAGTTTCCGTCGAAATGTTGTAACATTTATTTATGAATTGTAGGAATATGTTATAACATATTTCGGACTGCACTAAATATGTTGTAACATTTTTTTCTGCACTGCAATAATATGTTGTAACATATTTCTCATACTCCAAATATGCATAACTCTTGTCCGTTCAAACTAGGTGCCATTGGAATTTCTGTTCAAAAGCATGTGAAAATGACGATAATACCCCGAACTTGATCCAAATAATAAATTACTCATATTTAATATATTTTTAGCAAACATTTAGCAAATATATATAATAAAGGTGCACAAAATATGAGTAAAAATACTTCTTTGTGAGAAGTTATCATAGGGACCGAGGGAACCCCCTCCACCACCTCAGCAAACCATGGCGATTGGATGGGGAAGAAGGAAGAGAGCCAGGAAAGCAGAAAGAAGAGGAAGAGGAGAGGATGTGGTGGCGTTACCCTACTGTGACTTCCACGAGGAGGAAGGTCACGCGACGTCTGCCTGCCGTGAGTTTTTGGAAATAAGTGGGATAAGAGGCCCGACGCAGCAACGACAACAACCGGAGGGGACTGAGGAAGACCATGCCTGGGAGTAGGAGACCAAGTTCTGGTTTCCATACTTAGTTTTTTCTACCCTTAAGCCCATGTAGTACGATGGTTTACTTCCATACCAAGCTGGCAGGGCCGAGGATTGCTCGGTGGCCGGGAGGTTTTCAAAGTACTTAGCCTCAATGCTGGCCCGCTGACCAGGCTCCCACCAAGTTGGCAGGGCCGAGGATCGCTCGGTGACCGGATGTTTTCAAAGTACTTAGCCCCGATGCTGGCCCGCTGACCAGGCTCCCACCAAGCTGGCAGGGCCGAGGATCGCTCGGTGGCCGGAAGTTTTCAAAATACTTATCCCCGATGTTGTCCCGCTGACCAGGCTCCCACCAAGCTGGCAGGGCCGAGGATCGCTCGGTGGCTGGATGATTTCAAAAGTACTTAGCCCCGATGCTGGCCCGCTGACCAGGCTCCCACCAAGCTGGCAGGGCCGAGGACCACTCGGTGGCCGGATGTTTTCAAAGTATTTAGCCCCGATGTTGGCCCGCTGACCAGCCTCCCACCAAGCTGGTAGGGCCGAGGATCGCTCGGTGGCCGGATGTTTTCAAAAGTACTTAGCCCCAATGCTGGCCTACTAACCAAGCTCCCACCAAGCTGGCAGGGCCGAGGATCGCTCGGTGGCCGGATGTTTTCAAAAGTACTTAGCCCCGATGCTGGCTCGCTGACCAGACTCCCACCAAGCTGGCAGGGCCGATGATCGCTCGGTGGCCGGATGTTTTCAAAGTACTTAGCCCCGATGCTGACCTGCTGACCATACTCCCGCCAAGCTGGCAGGGCCGAGGATCGCTCGGTGGCCGGATGTTTTCAAAAGTACATAGCGTCGATGCTGGCCTGCTGATCAGGCTCCCACCAAGCTGGCAGGGCCGAGGACCGCTCGGTGGCCGAAGTTTTCAAAGAACTTAGCCCCGATGTTGGCCCGCTGACCAGGCTCCCACCAAGCTGACAGGGCTTAGCCCTGGGATGGTTCCGCTGACCGGGCTCTCACTAGCTGATAACTTCTCTAAATGAAGTTATCTAGGCCCTATTTTTGACTTATCATTTGCTACAAATGTTTAAATGGTGTTTAAATAACATTAAAATGAAAGTAAATTTAGCTAAAAATGTTTAAATGGTGTTTAAATAACATTAAAATGAAAGTAAATTTATATTCATGATTGTATGACTCATTTGGTCCTTTTGCAATGTATTTTTTGCTAGATTTTCCAAAGGAATCCATTGGAGGAAGAAAAATTGCTGAAAAATATTGACCTGGAAAAAAGTATCAGGAGTCAGAAAAAGAGGTTGCAACCTTTTTCTGGGCGAATTTAAAAACGTAAATTTTTAAATTAGTGCCTTTTCGAAAATGAAAAGACACCTTTAAGGGAGGCGGTTATGCTCGGTTTTGGCAGAGGTTTAAGTGGAGTTTTCAGACCAGAGGAAAGGGAGACTAGGGAGGAAAAAGAAGAACTTTAGAGAACTCATCTTGGAGAAGAAGGACTAGGGCTGTTTTTTCCGGATCTTGAAGAAGGGCGGCTTCGGAGGCGTGCGGAGTTCAAATTTCTGCATTTACTGAACTTTGATCATCATGTGCTGTAAGATCTACCTTATTATGTGGTTTTCTCCCATTATCATGGGCTAGCTTCTCTAGATCTTGTGTTGTGAAAGTACCTAATCTTGTGTGATGATAAATTCTTAAGACTATTCTTGGTGATTTTGTAGTGAATCTCTTTTATCGATTTCATGATCCTTATTATGTGAATCTCGATTCTTCATCTTTTTGTTGCGTTTCATAATTCGAGAGAGGAGCTACGTAACAAGTTTATGAAGATTTTAATTTCATGCTTCATAATTCGAGAGAGGAGTTGCATGAATATTTCACCGAGATTTTTATATTTTTACTGCGCTTCATAATTCGAGAGAGGAGTTGCGCAAGTATATCGTGATTTCGTTATGGCATTTGAAGGGAGACGATGATTGTTGACGCCAGGAAAATCCTGACCTCAAGATTCGGACTGATGCAGCCGGAGGTTACTCGCCCAGCAGTCCAACAAAATGACCTGGCTGGCGACTACTACGGAGCTAGAAGAGCAACAAACAAGACCCCAGGCGCTGCGGCAGGGAGGTCCCACCACGTACCCAGAAGCTCCGAAGAGACTTCCCCTCCAAGACCAAAAATGGTCGAGCAAGGTACAAGGAAGGCACCGACTTGGCTAGTACCGGGAGTAGCGGCCAAGTGTGACAGGTTCCAGAATGCAAGAGCAGGGTTTCAAAAGCTCAGGTCCAGGTGCCAATCCAAGTACCCCTGGGGTCCTATTTATAGGAGAACCAAAAGGTAGGGGGTTTATAGTCCAGCCCCCAACCTGGCGACTATGGGTTACTCGGCGAGTATCACGCCATAGTCGCCCATCTGGCGAGTATTGCCTGCATACTCGCGCACGCCGGGCCAATAATCGCCAGGTCTTCTGTTCCACACTCGCCAACCTGGCGAGTATTGCCTACATACTCGCCGAGGTCTTCTCTACTTCCGCCTTGAACTGCCGGGCTCTGTGTTGACCTCTTTGACTTTGACTTCTGCCTACGTGGCCTTGGGGGGGGGGGGGGTCCACCCTCGGAGAATGAGGGTTGTACACAATCCCCGCTCTTTGCGAGTAACGCAGTTGCTCGGAAAGAATCATCCAACCTTCATTCGACGAGCTCTCCTGCCGACGACTATCGGCTTATATTCGCCCTCTCGCTGGCCGACGTTCGAACTCTATAAATAGAGGGGCAGGGGTCTCTGATGGCACGTCTTTTCTGAACTCGCTCAAGATGGTGCGCGACTATGCTGCCGAGGCTAAGGCGGCTATGGCTGGTCTTGTAGGCCTATTTGATGGCTCTTCGCTCCCTACTCGCCCAGATCTCGCATCTGGCGACCTTCCCTCTTCCAAGAAGAGGAAGAGGCTTGCCCAGAAGAAAAAGAAGCAGGAGAAGAAGAAAGCCGTTGAGGGTGAGGTCGCCGCTCCTCCGTGCGACCAACACCAGCAGCTGCTGGACGACCTGGGGATCTCTAATGAGGGCGACTCACCTGGGGTCCTATTTATAGGAGAACCAAAGGGTAGGGGGGTTTTATAGTCCAGCCCCCAACATGGCGACTATGGGTTACTCGGCGAGTATCACGCCATAGTCGCCCATCTGGCGAGTATTGCCTGCATACTCGCGCACGCCGGGCCAATAATCGACAGGTCTTCTGTTCCACACTCGCCAACCTGGCGAGTATTGCCTGCATACTCGCCGAGGTCTTCTCTACTTCCGCCTTGAACTGTCGGGCTCTGTGTTGACCTCTTTGACTTTGACTTCTGCCTACGTGGCCTTGGGGGGGTCCACCCTCGGAGAATGAGGGTTGTACAATGATCTTTCCTTGATGTTAGCAACTTAGGTTTTCGTTCTTCAAGCGGTTCTCTATCTCACCGTCTGGGGGATAAAAGAATTAGGGACTTCCGTTATCGAGAGATACGGATTTCTTTTCATAAAATCGTTGCAAGGATTTTCACTTCATTCGTTTCACAAAGACACTTTCATATTGTCATCGCACTAGATTTGGGAAATCATGACACGAGATTATTTCTCCAATTCGTGATTTTAATAAAAGTTTTTCTCTAAGCATTCGTAGTTTATTCTAATTAGATTTCTTTTATAGTTATCTTTACATATTACAACCTTTATAAAGACTCACTTGAATTTAAAGAAAAAGAATAACTAGTATTTGCAAGCACTGAATCACCCACCTCTCCGTGGAAACGATTTTAACTCTCACTTATTACTTGACACGGCGCGTGCACTTGCGGTTAAATTATACACCGGTTACGGGCGTATCACTAGCCGACAAGGCAAGTTGACCTCTCGGGAAGGCTACGTTATTTTTGTCCCGAGATGGTTCCGCTGACCGGGCTCTCACTAGCCGGCAAGGCAGGTTGACCTCTCGGGGAGGCTAAGTTATTTTTGTCTCGAGATGGTTCCGTTGACTAGGCTCTCACTAGCCGGCGGGGAAGGTTGACCTCTCGGGGAGGCTAAGTTATTTTTGTCCCGAGTATGGTTCCGCTGACCGGGCTCTCGCTAGCCGGCAGGGCAGGTAGACCTCTCGGGGAGGCTAAGTTATTTTTGTCCTGAGATGGTTCCGCTGACCGGGCTCTCGATATCCGGCAGGGCAGGTTGACCTCTCGGGGAGGCTAAGTTATTTTTGTCCCGAGATGATTCCGTTGACCGGGCTCTCACTAGCCGACAGGGCAGGTTGACCTCTCGGGTAGGCTAAGTTATTTTTGTCTCGAGATGGTACCGCTGACCGAGCTCTCGCTAGCGGACAGGGCAGGTTGACCTCTCGATGAGGCTAAGTTAATTTTGTCCTGAGATGGTTCCGCTGACCGGGCTCTCGCTAGCCGGCAGGGCAGGTTGACCTCTCGGGAAGGCTAAGTTATTTTTGTCCCGAGATGGTTCCGTTGACCGGGCTCTCACTAGCCGGCAGGGCAAGATTGACCTCTTTGGGAGGCTAAGTAATTTTTTCCCTGGACGATGTGGAGTCTTCTCAACTTCACTCAGTGCCACTCGCTGAATATGCAGGGTTGGACTTTCTTTCCGAGCGTGTGACCCGCTTGAAAAGAGCGGGGATTGTGTACAACCATGTATTCGCCGAGTGGGTCCCCGGGGCCCAAGGTGCCGCTAGGCCCAATATTTTTAAGAGGCACTGCCCTAGGAAAGAGGGGCGGGTGAGCCTTTGGGCGGGCTCAAGGTTATTCCCAGAAGAGGGATGAGTGGGGAGGCAGCTGGCCTCCCGCTCGCCCGACTCCAGAAGTGGAGCGAGCGGGGAGGCGGTCGGCCTCCTGATCACCAAGCCCCAGGGGGGTGGGGCGAGAGAGGTGGGCGGCCGACCCCGTCTCGCCCAGCCCAAGGAGAGCGGAGGGGGGGGGGGGGGGCGAGAGGAGTGGGCGACCAGTCCCCTCTCGCCCAGCCCCAGTAGGGGGGCGAGCGAGGGAGGCGGCTTGCCCCCTGCTCGCCCAGCCCCAGGAGGGGGGCGAGAGAGGTGGGCGGGCAGCCCCCTCTCGCCTAGCCCCCATGAGGGGGGTGAGAGAGGTGGGCGGCCAGCCCCCTCTCGCCCAGCCCCAGCAAGGGGCGAGAGAGGTGGGCGGCCAACCCCTTCTCGCCCAGCCCCAGCAGGGGGCGAGCGAGGGAGGCGGCCTGCCCCCTGCTCGCCCGGCCTTAGTAGGGGGATGAGCGAGGGAGGCGGTCTGCCCCCTGCTCGCCCGGCCTCAGTAGGGGGCGAGCGAGGGAGGCAGCCTGCCCCTTGCTCGCCCAGCGCCATATGGGGGCGAGAAGTGGAGGCGGGCGGCCTCCCGCTCGCCCAACCCCGTAGGGGGCGAGCGGTGGAGGCGAGCGGCCTCCCGCTCACCCAGCCCCGTAGGGGGGCGAGCCGGGGAGGGGGGCGAGCCGAGGAGGGGGCGAGCTGGCGAGGCGGGCGGCCTCCCGCTCGCCCAGCCCAGTAGGGAGGCGGCTTGCCCCCTGCTCGCCCGGCCCCAGTGAGGGGGGGGGCTACGTTTAGCGTCTCAGAATGGCGAGATTCGGCTGTCGGCAGGCCAAGCCTGGGGTTATTTTCGTAATCTCGTAGGCCAGATTCTTGTCATTGGCAGACCAAGTTCAAAAAACTATAAATAGGACCAATGGGGCACCTTTTGGGGGATCACTCTCTTTGGGATACTCTCCCCCTAGGCTTCTTTGGTGGGTGGAGAGAGCCTCCAAAGGTGTCCAAGCTTAGCATTGGCTTGAGTGGGGAAGCTCTCTAAGATCTTCCGGGTGTGTGGTGAGACCTCCTCGCTGAGCCCTTGGTCTTGTTCCTAGTTCCCTTAGCTTTTAGTCTAGCGCTCTCCCTTGAGAGAAGTAAGTGTGAGGTCACCCCCATCTTGGGGGCCTGAGCTCCACAAGAGACCAAGTATTGGTTTCAACATTTAACACACCGTGCGCGACCCCCGATCCCGTCGTATATTTCCGCCACCACAAATTTTCGCGCTTGATTGATCTAAAATACGATCACTTTTCAATACGATAGTATTAGACAAATACGGCAGTATATTTTTGCAAATAATGTATATCGTTGAAAACACAGATCATACAGTTGTATTTGATCCCGCACGGTGATCTATTATGATCACTGTGCGTTTCACGTATAGAAAAAAAATGTTAGTGTATGTTGTTGGATCTTGAGGCGCCCTTGGAGGGGGGGGTGAATAAGGGCTAATATTTACTTTGAAATTTTTCTAAAATATTAAGATAATTTTGCAATGATAAACAAGTAGATTTTTACACAACCAAAATAATCACTTAGAAAATTATGAGGAAATTGGAAATCAAATTTTATTTTCACAAGTGATGAACACAAAGAACTATTTATCTTAATAAAGCTTAAGATCAAGGCTATAATAAAAATAAACTTCTTTTTAATTTAACAGTCATTCAACCAAGGACCGGCCGGCTATAGTGTATCTCTTCCTAGATCTTACTACTAGCCTCCCCCTAGATCTCTCCACGATCTAGACGTTGCACACAAGGCGGCGATTTACTCCTAAGCCACACAAGGACCTAGACGCCACGCACAAGGCGACGATTTCCCCTAAGCCACACACAGACTTAGACGCCACGCACAAGGCGGTGATTTCCTCTACGGATTATAAGATGAATAAATGAATTATAAAATAGAGATTAAGATATGAAAACTCCCTAAATCCACAGCTCTGAAGACGGCGTCGAATCCTTGCAAAGATTGCCTGAGATACTGCGCACGGACCGTCTCTTCTTCGCTCTTGAACGTTCTTGCCAAAATGGGAGTTCTCGGTGTTCTGGAGCTCTCTGGACGGAATGCACTTCGGTATAGGTACTCCAGAATTGTGTGTAACTTCTCCTCCACGAAAAATGAGTCAATATATAATTTGTCGATGTCGCCGACTACATCTAGCTATCGTCCGCCGACGTTATCTCCTCCAGCTGCCACGTGTCCCATGAATGTGATGTTTCTGCGAGATTTGATGGTCGTGGAGCTGTCGTCGACGACATCAATGTCGGAATTCCGACAGTGGATATAACTGTTCTTCGTGCAAATCGTGTGGAACATGCCCGTTGTCATGCTGACGTCATTTTCACTGTAGGATTCCGACATCTAGATGTCGGAATCTGATAGCTCCTCTTCATTTTTGCCATCTAAAACTTCTCCAGACTGTAGATGAAGTCGTTCTCATCTCCGAAATGGGGTGGACTGTTCCGTAACTCTTCCTGGATTGAAAGTTATGGTCATTTTAAGATCAGCACACAAAACTCATCCTTTTGCTTTTTCTAAAGTGTACACACTCTTGGATCATTCCCATGAACGAGGACTTATCTCCTCATTCAACCTGTACAACCTGGACACTATAAACACACAAAAGACTAGATCAAATATATCATGGTATTTGTTATTCTCAAACCAAGAGATGCGGAACGCAAGCTCCAACAATCTCCCCCTTTTGATAATAACAAATACCCGTATGAGAAATTGGTGAGATTATGACAATTTGTGTTTATAGATAAGTGTGGTAATAAGATATGCATGAATAACATATTAAGAGCATGATTGAATTAAAAGCGATAATGTCCACTCTTTCTATATCATGTCCTCCCCCTACATAAGTGTTCTCTTATAAACTACTCCCCATAAATATTTATTTTACTAGATTTCTCAATTTCTTCTCCCCCTTTGTTATTAGCAAAAGCGGGTAGGGATGAGTGTATATCTACTAAGTGGTTAGGAATCACTTATTGAAGGATTGTCATGATCGAGCAAAGGATAAAGAATGCACCTCCTATATGATTACTCCCCTACATAAATACTTCTTATGAATTTTTAATGTACTTCCCCTAAATGTTAGATTTATGCAATTTAATCTCCCTTTTTGGTAGTATCAAAAGAGAGTTTAGGTGATATTATGCAATACAAATTTAAATGATTTATGTTGAGAAGAAAAATAGGATGCAATATAAAGTTTGTTAAATACTCCTTGTTGAGAAAAATATAAGCATGATAGAATATAAAGTAGTAAGCAACATAGCTGAAATGATAAGGTAAGCATTCTTATTTTAAGATACCACTTGTTGAAAAAAAAATCATGAAAGAGCATAAGTAGTAAGCTTAGCGGAAGAATATATTAAACACTCTTAAACATAAACATCATTTTTAGAAGATAAAATCAGTTAAAGGATAAAGAGTTTTAAATTTGAAAAGTTGATGTTTGAGTTAAAGATTCAAGAGATGTTATTCCATTAGGATAAAATTTCAAGCATGATTTTATAATATCAAGAAAAGATACAAAAAACTACAATATAATAGAATTTGCATTTCAAGTAAACATAAACATTGTAGCGGTCATGCTTTGTTATCTAGTGCATTTCTTAGGTTTGTAGAGAATAGTGTAGATGAGCATTAGGATCCAATTCTCATGAGTATAAGTTTTATGAAAGATAATGATGTGTACAAAATAGTGTTTTGATAAAGCATTCAAATGAATCAATCAAAAACACATGACATATATAATGAAATAACTCAACATTAAAATACATAAATACTATTTCTTCCACAATATTTCAATGCACATGAATAAAGAGTACAATTACCAAGGTGCTCTGCACACACAATGCTTATTAAGACTTATCAGGGTGCAAAGTAGTGCTTGGGGATCACTTTTATACTTTTTAGCATTATTTTCAAATTTTATTTGTGATCCGGTATACTAAGAGAAGTGGTATATAAATTGTTTGCTACAAGACATTTTACAATTCTTTCCAAGGTGCTGAATCTCACAATGCTCATTAAGACTTATCAGGAGGGTGAGTAGTGCCTGGTGGAGTTATCCTTGTCATTTATTATTTGCTTTTTAGTTTAGTGACTAAGGACTCCGAATTCACTTGTTTTGCAAACATCGCATTTTCAACCACATTTCTCTAAAGAATAAGTGCATGAAAGACAAAGAATTGTAATAACTAATTCAATATTGTGTAGGTAATCTATTTATGCATTTTAATTATGTATGTTATTACACTACACAATTATGCAAGTATAAGATTGTAAACACATGTAGATTATCAAAAATAAGTGAGTGAATAAATCATTATCAAACATAATACATTACTCATACTTAGAGGCATGCTAAGCATTTCTACACATGTTTATCTACAATCAATTTCATTGCACATAACAAGATAATTTTCAAGGCATGACAAATACAAAACAATATTTTTTTAAGAAACTTGGAAGTTAAATTAAACATTGTATTTAATCTTTAATTGATATAATTAATCATCCTTAAAAATGTCAATGAATAACAATCAATATTTAAATATATTTTTAATTTTTATATAAGTACAAAATAATAATCACACATAAAGAGAAAAACATATTTTTGTTCTTTGAAATTATTTTGTAATTTTGTATTTGTTTTAAAATATTCAAATTTAAATATTTTCTGGAAAACATAGAAGTCTTTTTAGCTCTATCAGTAAATGATATTCTATGCTAGAGAAATAAACCCAAAATAATGCATAAACAAAACAGAAATTTTTCCAAAATGAAAAAAAATTTATAGCAAAGGGGCTAACGCCAGGTGGTAGCTTCTTAACGCCAAAACAAAACTGCATTTCTTGATTTTTTTTTAAAATGTTTTTCAAAATTCATTTGTATTATAAAGAGGTCTTCCTTTAGTTGAAATTTCAGACTTTTTAGAGATGATTTGAAGGCTCTTTTAAGCATGTTTTCGATGCTTTTTCAAATACTTGTGTTTTATCATTAAAGCTCAAAATAATAAAATATGCAAACACAAGATGCAAAGATAGAACAAAAATAATATGCGTGATTTAAGTATAAAGAGTGAGATGTTGTTCATGCAATGAATATAATATAAGTATATCTAAGATCAAGATACCTTAACTACATGACTACACTCTAGCCCCATACTAAGTGACGGATGGGCATGAGGAGCTGCACACATGTCGTAGGTTTGGGTGTTAATCCCATATGCATACAAAAGACGACACTCAACCTAGCACTCTTTCCCCCCAGTGCCTCGCAAAGCCCTTGGAATCCTCCTCGGTTAAGGACAAGACATGACATAGAGGTTAGGTCTCTAATGTACACAATCCTACGCCCTCGCTTTTGTGAGACACAAGTCATGGGTTAATGATTATAGATATACTAAGCGTTTTAGTCTAAGGATTGATTCATAAAACATGAGTTTATTTTAGTTTTAGAACATATAGTGGATTTTGAAACCACATTGTACTCATGAATTTTAAAGCTCAAAATTTCTCTACCTTTAGCATGCCACTATATTGATAATCCTAGCTCAGACACTAAATTGAGCATATATCAAGAGGTGCAGCTAGGATAATGAATTTGGATGTTATGCAATATATGCTAAATATATATAATTAGTTTGCATATAATAAATTATAGAGTTTTGAAAATTTATAGACCTAGAATGAAGAGGCAATTCTATTTGATTTCATCTTGTTAATGTCAAGTTAATTTTAAGGTCTAAATATAATGAGATATATGCATACAATAGAGATGCACATCACACACACAAAATAAGATATGAAACTCTAATACTAATGGCCATCATATATTTCATAAATCCTAAGGTTGATATAGATAGTTGATTTATGATAATTATTGATTGATCATGAATTATGATATATGATAATAGTGAATTGTAGCATAAGATATTAATAGATCATGGTGGAGTGTGTGAAATCATATTCATCATTCTTGTAATTTTTCAATTCCGATTTTTCTAGAACATGATTTTTAAATATAGGGTCTATTATATGCAACAAAGAAATTAGACAAATATACAGTAAGTTGTGCATTTAATATTTTAGCCTAATACACCTAAAAGCCCTTTAAATCCATTTTTGAAAGCAATTTCATTAGTCTTGATAATATCACTTAACAAATTTATCATTCAATTTATAGTGATAAAATAAGACATTTATAGGCGTTGGATTTAAAAAGGATAAAACTTTAGAAAAAAAGATATATCACTTGAAAAACTTTATGACTTTATATTCAATTTAATTCAATTTGAATTATTAAATATTAGTTTTAAAATTGAAAGTCATATTGCATAACATATCTAAGTGACCTTAGCCTGTTGGCTCAAAAATAAAAATAAACAAACGAAAAAGAAATTAAGCATATCATGAAGTAGAATATTAAAATTTTCATTTTGATTTATTTCTACTTCATGCAATGTAATGAATCCTAGTGAATAAGTTATTTAGGTATCCAAAGGGGACCAAGTGTGATGGTTCCTTTGGGTACCCAAATTTTGCGTGATATTTTATGGGGAGACAAGGATGATTGAGCCCTTACAAGTGAAGTTAGTGTTTCATTTTTAATTTTGCTTCTCAATTCATACCTTGGTTGAATATGTTTCAAATTTCCATGATCATGAAATTGTGGCTTATAATTGCAGTGCCTTTTCAACGTATTAGTGATAGGAAATTTGTTAACATTCAATTTGAGAGATAAATAATTTTGTGAAAGATGATGATAGTTATTTGAAAAACAAAGCATTGAAGATTTGTGAGTTTTAAAATTGTTTTTCAAACTACAATTAAGTTGCTTATCATTTTCACTCTTCCTTTTATACATACTCATAATATGTGGAGTAAAACTTTTTAAATTTAGATTTCTTAATAAACTAGAGTTAAGAGAATTTTTATTACTTGAAAAATTTTCAATAAACAATTTTAATGATTCTAGTTTATCATTAAATTATCATTTTCTTTTATCAATTTTTCATTATGCACTTTTGAAATTAAAAGTCCTTTTTTCTAAAACTTTGAGTTTTTCTTTAAAAGAATTATAATCAAAACAAGGTTTAACATTTTCACTTAAAGAGCATGAAAGAGAATTTGACACATCAATATGAGATTCTACTTTAGCGTTTGCTTTTACAAATTTATTTTCTAAACGTAGTTTGGAATTAGCATTTCTCAACTTTAAAATTTTACGTTTAGCAATTTCAAGCATACGAAATGTAGAAGTAGAATTTGATACAAAAAGAGAATGTTTTGATTTTCTTACTTTGCTATGAGATGAGGCAAGATTTGAACCAAAAGTTCCTTTGACATTTTCTTCGCATTCCTCTTCCATAGTTGAGTTTTCACCATCTCTTTTGCTTGATGTGTTGCCATCATTTGAGTCCATTATTGTGACGTTGCATTCTTCTCTCTTAGATGGATCTTCCTCCAAGCATGAGTCCTCATCGATTTCTTCGCTTGAATCCAAAAAGAATTGCTCTTTTTCACCATCTGTGGAAGGAAGACTATAAGTATTCTCAAGAAATTTCCAAACTTCAAAAGCAGTAGGAAGCGTATAAATAAGTTTGAAAATATTTTGATCTAGAGCACAATATAGACAATTCATAGATTTGACATTTAAAAATATTTCATTTTTATTTAGAATACTTGGGGGAATTTTAATAGTAATTCTCCAAACTTCAATATCCAAAGATTTAAGAAATTTTTCCATAAGAGTTGTCGGGAACAGAGCCCTGCAATGTTCCTGATTTGAAGAAGTGCTCAGCTCAATGATAAATGCATATTGTATTTGACATTCCATCTAGTTCATGCTTGCAGGGATCGACAATATGTCATGTACTTTAGTTATTTTACTAAGTACTATATCGTCGAGAAGAACAGGCGATATTGTCGAGAACGTGCTTATCGTCGTAATGACAGGCAGAGCAGCAATCGCTGAGAAGATGAAGTATCGTCGACATTAACAAAGTGGGCATACTATCAAGAAGAGTAGATATCGTCGTATATACAGGAACGCCAGTATGTCTCGTATCGTTGGAATGCAAGCGGCGGAGGTAGAAGCAAGGAGATCTGAGAAGAAGTTCCAAAGCACAAGGAGCCGACAAAGAGATGTCGTCGAGAGATATTCCATGTCGTCGTTACGATGGAATATATCGTCGAGACAAATTCAAATCTTGTGGACGCGTACCGTCAGCAATTAATGTCGCCGCCTGATTGTTCAATCAGCGCGTGCACTTAAAGTTTCGAGGTATTTGCGCGTGCTAAAAAGATTTGGAGATCTGACACAAAAAGGAACTTTTCAGAAGACCGTTGGGTGACCCCTCTCAGTCTTATAAAAGGCAACATGATTGCCCTAGAAAAGATAACTTCGCGTGCAAGAAAGAACTAGCAAAAAGTATCCCGCCGTTCAATAGAACAGTACATTCTCGCGGAGAAGAAGAAGAAGTTCTCAAGAAGCAGTCATCCTCATCGACTGCTAAGAAGCCAATTCACATCCGGCTAAGAAAGAATCGAAGAAGAACCGTGCATTCAAGATCTGATTCGGAAGCATTCTCTTCATTCTCAAGAAGCCGATCATCATCAGGCTAAGGTTGCCGATCAACATCAGGCAGAAGAAACAGGTTATATCTGTAATTTCTTGTAAGGCTTGCGGGCCATATTGTCTAGCTTGAGGGCTGGAGAGCTATGAGGCTTGAGGGTCAGGGCAGTGCACTCGCGGGTACGATTTGTCGAGCTTGCGGGCTCGGGGGCAGTAGGGACTTGCGGGTCTAGGCTGTTGGGACTTGCGGGTCCGAAAGGTAGGGCTTGAGGGCCTGAGTGTCGAGCTTGCGGGCTCGGGGGTAGTAGGGGCTTGAGGGCCTAGGCTGTTGGGACTTGCGGGTCCGTGGTGTAAGGCTTGAGGGCCGGAATATTTTGGCGGAGTTTGCCGAGCCTAGCGGATCGCTGGGTAGGCACAGAGGGACAGAGGACTACTCAAGATACCTGGTCTTGAGGAACCTCTATAGATCGATTGTGTGCTTTCTGTGATTAGTTCTTTACATTCTGCAAATCCGTTAATCACAATCGAGAAATATCAAAAGGGGATAGTATAAATTAGAAAAACCTATTCACCCCCCCCCCCCCCCATCTAGGTGATTAAAGTAAACACCCCATAAACAACAAGAGTTTTCCACTCATTATAATTTTCACCCATAAATAATGGTGGTGATAATGATTTTTCATTTTCATAAAAATTTTCCCCTCTAGAAGATGCGAGATCATGAAGCGTCATTATTCCCGGTTGTGAAGCCGAATTGGAATAACCTAGCTTTGATACCAAGTGTTGGATCTTGCGGCGCCCTTAGAGGGGGGGGGGTGAATAAGGGCTAATATTTACTTTGAAATTTTTCTAAAATATTAAGATAATTTTGCAATGATAAACAAGTAGATTTTTACACAACCAAAATAATCACTTAGAAAATTATGAGGAAATTGGAAATCAAATTTTATTTTCACAAGTGATGAATACAAAGAACTATTTATCTTAATAAAGCTTAAGATCAAGGCTATGATAAAAATAAACTTCTTTTTAATTTACCGGTCCTTCAACCAAGGACCGGCCGGCTATAACGTATCTCTTCCTAGATCTTACTACTAGCCTCCCCCTAGATCTCTCCACGATCTAGACGTTGCACACAAGGCGGCGATTTACTCCTAAGCCACACAAGGACCAAGACGCCGCGCGCAAGGCGACGATTTCCCCTAAGCCACATACGGACTTAGACGCCACGCACAAGACGACGATTTCCTTTATGGATTACAAGATGAATAAATGAATTACAAAATAGAGATTAAGATATGAAAACTCCCTAAATCCACAGCTCTGAAGACGCCGTCGAATCCTTACAAAGCTTGTCTGAGATACTGCGCACGGACCGTCTCTTCTTCGCTCTTGAACGTTCTTGCCAAAATGGGAGTTCTCGAAGTTCTGGAGCTCTCTGGACGGAATGCACTTCGGTATAGGTACTCCAGAATTGTGTGTAACTTCTCCTCCACGAAAAATGAGTCAATATATAATTTGTCGATGTCGTCGACTACATCTAGCTGTCGTCCGCCGACGTTATCTCCTCCAGCTGCCACGTGCCCCATGAATGCGACGTTTTTGCGAGATTTGATGGTCGTGGAGCTGTCGTCGACGGCATCGATGTCGGAATTCCGACAGTGGATATAACTGTTATTCGTGCAAATCGTGTGGAACATGCCCGTTGTCATGCTGACGTCATTTTCACTATAGGATTCCGACATCTAGATGTCGGAATTCGATAGCTCCTCTTCATTTTTGCCATCCGAAACTTCTCCAGACTGTAGATGAAGTCGTTCTCATCTCCGAAATGAGGTGGACTGTTCCGTAACTCTTCCTGGATTGAAAGTTATGGCCATTTTAAGATCAGCACACAAAACTCATCATTTTGCTTTTTCTAAAGTGTACACACTCTTGGATCATGCCCATGAACGAGGACTTATCTCCTCATTCAACCTGTACAACCTGGACACTATAAACACACAAAAGACTAGATCAAATATATCATGGTATTTATTATTCTCAAACCAAGAGATGCGGAACGCAAGCTCCAACACATGTAACGCACCTTAAAACACCGTGCACGACCCCCGACCCCTCCGTATATTTTCGCCATCACGAATTTTCACGCATGGTTGATCTAAAATACGATCGTATCACACAAATACGATAATATATTTTCGCAAACAATCTACATCGTTGAAAACACGGATCATGTTGTATTTGACCCGCATGGTGATCTATTGTGATCGTATAGAAAAAAATGTTGGTGTGTGTATAACGCAACTTAGATCACCGTGCACGATGTAACGACCTAGAAGCCGACGTCCGATCGGGACACCGTCCACCGATCTAGCCTCAACTGGCCTCGCTACCGGGCTGCAGCCCAAGCACCCCAACCCCTAACCCACTGGCGGGTTGTTGGTGGCCACAACCTCCATTTGATGAGGCAAACTCAATAGTTAAGCATGCACCACAGGGACTTCCCAGACCTTAGATCACCGTTCACGACCCCCGACCCCTCAGTATATTTCCGCCATCACGATTTTTCACGCATGATTGATCTAAAATATGATCATTTTTCAATACGACAATATATTTTCACAAACAATCTACATCGTTGAAAATATGGATCATGTTGTATTTGATCCCGCATGGTGATCTATTATGATCACCATGCGTTACACATAGAAACAAATGTTGGTGCGTGTATAACGCAACTTAGATCACCGTGCGCGATGTAATGATCTCCTTTCCGTAGTTTTTTCACGTCAAAAAATTCTTTGTCAGTCGTTGGTTTTTTTCGTGACTATTTGCACGCTCGGCTCACTCTCGAGCTTAGACGGTTCAAGTCGACAAGTCCATAAGAGCGTCGAGCGATCTGCAACAGTTTTGACGTTTTTTCTCCATTGTCGGTGAGAAAAAATTTCAACGCTGAAAAAACTTTTTGATAAGACTCATTCCTCCGTTTTAACGCTCTAAAACATTATTTTTTATCTTCAACGTCAAAGCTGCTTCCTCCCTCTATTCTCACTGCTCCAAAACGCCGCAGCATCGTTAGAATGCAATTTAATTTAATTAACAATCGATTATATATATTATTTAATATACTTGCTTTTTTCAACAAATTCCTTAAACTATATAGATTTTTTTAAGTCGAATAAAAATGAATAATATATTTATAAGAAAAAAATAAAATAAGTATTATCTTTTCTTTTATTTTCTCTGCGAGTCATTTCTGTTCTTCTTCCCTGAACAGCCAGCCAGTGTAAAAGAGAAATCTCTCTTTTTTCTCAGCTCTATCCATCATTTTCCCAATTCTCATCGCCCATTTCTCTTTGAATCTTCGAGCCTTTTGAGGAATCTCTCTCTGGTTGAAGGAAGTGAGGATCCATGACCGTCGTCCCCAGCAAGTCTCTGCCTCTCGGCTTCCGCTTTCACCCCACCGATGAAGAGCTTGTTAACCACTACCTCAAAGGAAAGATCACCGGCCGCCTCCGCTCCGAAATCGAAGTCATCCCTGAGATCGACGTGTGCAAATGCGAGCCCTGGGATCTCCCAGGTATCACTTCCCAGCCCTTGACCTCGTCTTCAACCTTTCCGCCTCTTCTTCTTCACCGCCTCAAAGCAATTGAACTGCTGTTTTCGTAGAGAAATCTTTGATCCAGTCCGACGATCATGAGTGGTTCTTCTTCGCACCGATTGATCGCAAGTACCCGAATGGCCACCGGTCCAACCGGGCGACGTGCGCCGGTTACTGGAAGGCCACTGGTAAGGACCGGTTCATCCGGTCCCGCGCGACGCCGCTGCCCGGAGTCATCGGGATGAAGAAAACCCTAGTGTTTCACCGCGGCCGCGCCCCAAAAGGAGTCCGTACTAGTTGGATTATGCACGAGTATCGGACCACCGAGCCGGAGTTCGAGTCCGGTGAGCAGGTACACCATTTTCCAACTGTGTCAGTTCATGATACCCGCCCAATATTGAATATTGGAAAATTGATTCCTATATCTTTGGCTTGATTCTTGTGGTTTTGATAGTCCGATTTGATTCATGGTTTACTGATTAGTTGCATATTCTAATCGATCTTTGAGATTTCTGGCTTTTCGAGTCTGATTACCGCTCTCAATGAAGGAAGAATATAAGTCTATGTAATATTGGCGTAATTGGGGAAAATTAGGGTCCATTTGGAGCGAAGTTTTTGCTCCGGCGAAATTGGACAAAAAGGTCACCATCATAGAATGTATGTTTAGCATGACAACGGTTATAACCACCACCAAGAATAAAAACTAATTTTGAACGTAAAAGTGGATTGAGTTCCTCAGTTGCGGGCTGGCGTTCAACTAATTTTGAACATAAAAGTGGATAATGTTGATTTGAGTAGGTCGGCTCCGTTTGGCGTGGCGGCGGCGGTCATGAACACGGTGATTATGAACCGTTGTTCATGAACGCCCGACCTTATCTAAGGAAATTCATCCACTTTTATTTTCAATTGGCGGTCATAACCGTTGTCATGCTAATCATAAATTCTATGATGGTGGCGTTTTTGTCCAAATTCACCGGAGCAAGAACGCCGCGCCAAACGGAGGCTTCGGCTCCGTTTGGGGAGACTTATTTTCACCGGTCAAGCGGTTACGACCGCATGAACCAGACCTTAATTAAGGTCCGGTTCATGCGGTCGTAACCGCTTGACCGGTGAAAATAAGTTCCCCCAAACGAAGCCTTCCTTAGGTGTGGTCGGGCGTTCATGAACGACGGTTCATGACCACCGCATTTACGACCTCCGCCACCGTGCCAAATGGACCCTAGATCAGTATGTTTACTTGTGTCTGCTGTGAAATCATCCAGCTCAGTTCTATTATGAGGGTTATTATTTGTAAGAAGGATTCATCCAGATGCATTTCTTTACTCAGAATGTCTATTTGTTAGGCTTATGAACTTGCTTGCTAACATTTATAAGATGTTCTTTTGTAATTACAAACATTCATCATGTTGTGCAATGCACCATGTGTTGTGTTGAAGAATATGATTGGAGAGAGAAAAGAAATAATATTTATTAATTTCTCATTGATTTCCTTGAATACAACACTAGTATTTGTACATATAAGTAGGAGGAGAGAGGAGAGCCTAAACATCATCCTAAGGTGTGAGACTAATCCCTAAGAGGGCTTTACATGGGCCGAATATATGGGTCTTCCTTTACAAGTTATTTAACACTCCCCCACAAGCTGGAGCATACAAGTCTTAGGATCCAAGCTTGGACAAGAACTGAAGACATAGTGGTCGCGGTAAGGCTTTAGTAAGAATATCAACAATTTGTTCTGCAGCAGGAACATGTCTTAAGTCCAATTTCCTTAGCTGAACTTTTTTCAAATAAAATGACAATCGACCTCGATATGCTTGGTACGTTCATAAAACACAGTAATTTGGACAACATGAATAACAGCTTGAATATCGCAGAACAATGTGGCGGGAGAGGAGAGTTTGACACCCAGGTCTCCCAGAAGGCTTTCCAACCATGTGAGTTCAGAGACGACAGAGGTCATTGATCGATATTCGGTTTCTGCAGAAGATCGTGCGACAACGGACTGCTTCTTACTTCGCTAAGTAACAAGATGTCCACCAAAGTATGTGTAGAAACCACTTGCGGAACGACGATCATCCAAGGATCCAGCATAATCTGCATCAGAATAGACAATGAGAGATACATACAAGGAGTGCTTATATACGAGCCTTTGTCCAGGAGCAGACTTCAGATATTGGAGAATGCGCTCAACTGCCTGGAGATGAGAGTTCTGTGGAGCATGCATAAACCGACTGATAACCCCAACAACAAATGATATATCAGGTCTTGTAACTGTAAGATAGATCAACTTTCCCACAAGACGACGATAGTACTCTGGGTTTGATAGAAATATATCAGAGTTGGAGGTATAAGCGCAGAACTTGTGGTTGACATCCATAGGCGTGTCAACTGGCTTGCAACCAGTCCGTTTCGAAATCATCCGCCCTGCGCGCACCCAGAGTAGTCAACATCATGAAGAAGGTCAATGTACAACCCTCATTCTCCGAGGGTGGGCCCATTCAGAGCCACGTAGGCAGGAGTCAAAGTCAAAAGGTCAACACAGAAGTCAACAGTTCGAGACACCAAGACAAAGTCGGCCTAGAAGAGTTCGTCGAACGCAGCCAAGAAGAGTTCGTCGAACGCAGCCAAGAAGAGTTCGTCGAACGCAGCCAAGAAGAGTTCGTCGAACGCAGCCAAGAAGAGTTCGTCGAACGCAGCCAAGAAGAGTTCGTCGAACGCAGCCTAGAGGAGTTCGTCGAACACCGGAGCAGTAGAAGACCTGGGCGAGTATTGGCCCGGCATGTGCGAGCATCACCCAATACTCGCCAGATGAGCGACTATGACTTAATGCTCGCCGAGTATCCCATAGTCGCCAGGCAGGAGCTGGGCTATAAAAACCCCCTACCCCTTGGTTTTTCTATAAATAGGACCCTAGGGGTACTTGGATTGGCACCTGAACTTGAGCTTTTGAAACCCTGCTCTTGCATTCTGGAACCCGTCATTCTTGACCGCTACTCCCAGTACTAGCCAAGTCGGTGCCTTTGTTAGCAAGAGGACAGTTGCATTGCATTAACATAGAAAATAAAGATACAATCGAGACGAATCTCGCCAAGCATCCGGAGGCTGGGTCCTCCTTGATACTCCACTCTCCAAGAGAGCCAAAACTCTAGACTTCCAAGATGATCAAGACTCACCCCCAAGGCTCCTTATATAGATGGAGCCCCGGACTACAGGACAAACATTAAAATAATACAGTAACGAAATAGACGATAATGCCCGTGGGCTACATAACTCATAACGATTGCAGGGCTGCCGGTCGCTTCGTAACATCTGGTCCCGCCGAAAAAAACGACCTTGTCCTCAAGGTCGAGGGCCATACGGGTCGTCAGAAAGCGTCAGTGGATCCAGCTCCCCAAAGTCAGGATCAGCATCTTCAGCTCCCAGTAAAATGCATAGGTTCCGTTGAGGGCAGACGTGGGTGGGTGAGTACGGTTGCTGGCAGCGGAAGCAGAGGCCCTTGCGGCGAAGCTCTTCGTGTTGTTGGTAAGACAAGTGATGGGGCCGTCGCGGGGGCGGTGGCCGTGGAGCTGGCAGTTGCGGGGGCGGAGTCAGAAGCTGGGGCTCAGGTGGGGGCAGAGGGTCCATCGGCGGCCAAGCTGGGTTGAGTTCCTCGTCCAGATATCTAGCCTGCTCCATTGCGCGGGCAAGAGTAGTCGGATTGTGGACCCGAAGGCGCGCGCGGAGGTGGGGGTTGCAGACCCGCCAGAAAATAGCCCAAGTAGTGGTCGGGTGCCAGATCGGGAACATGTGTAGCGACTGCGATGAAATCGTCAATGTAGGTTGCAACAGAGTCGGACTGGCGAACGGAGCTGAGGCGCTCAAAGGCATTGCCCGCCCGGCGGCTATCGTAGTGGCGGAGGAGTTCCTCCTTCAAGGTGGGTCAGGTAATGTCCGGTTCCTGCTGGCGCAACCAACGCACCCAATGGAGCGTCGAGCCTTCCATATAGATTGTGGCGAGGGGGACCTTCTGGTCGGCGGAGGTGGTATGCAAGTCGAAGAACTGCTCTGTGCGGGCAATCCACCCGAGAGGGTCTGTGCCATCGAACACCGGAATTTCAATCCGGCAGAGGTGGGCCGGGACACCATCGGCCGTGGGGTGCAAAACCCCCATGGGGTCGAGAACCACGGGAATTGGTGGCGGAGGAGTGGTTGGAGGGCGAGTAACTGCCGCGGTAAGTCCTCGGAGGAGGAGCGTGAGGTCCGCCAGTTGGGCTTCAATGTCATCCAGGCGCTGCGAGTCCGAGTGTGCAGGGGTGGAGGTGTTCTCGTCGGCGTGGAGGGCCGTGGACCGAGTCACGGGCATGAACGGTGGCTCGGAGGAGCGGCTATGGTAGCCGGAGCGCAGCAAGAGCTGTAGGAGGGCGGCCCGGCACTGCGGAAGGCGGGAAGAGGGCCTCCGGATGGAGAGGAAGACGTTGAGGTTGCTGGAGGCTGAGGTATTCCGCTGGAGCTAATGGACGGTGCCGAGAGGGTGCAACAGAGCGGCAGGGGGAAGGGAAGCCGTTGGAGGCGCTGCCGCAGAAGACTCACCGCAAGAACGACGGAGGCGTATCCGGTGGAGGAGTCGCAGACGGAGGTGGGCCGGAGGCGATCTGGATGCGGCGTTGCTGGCGCTGTCGCAGCGTGCGGGAGGGCAGGACCGGAGCGCGCGAGCAGGAAGTAGGCGGATCGAGCGGGGCCGCTGGATCTGGAGCAGCAGCGGTTGGCCTTGTTCGTGCGGGGCGCGGGATTTGTAGCAGCGGCGGCGCAGTGGCGGAATCGTGAGAGTCCGTGGGATTAGGGCTCGGGAGAACCCTAATAACGGCAGGTCGGACCAATTGTTAGCAAGAGGACAGTTGCATTGTATTAACGTAGAAAATAAAGATACAATCGAGACGAATCTCGCCAAGCATCCGGAGGCTGGGTCCTCCTTGATACTCCACTCTCCAAGAGAGCCAAAACTCTAGACTTCCAAGATGATCAAGACTCACCCCCAAGGCTCCTTATATAGATGGAGCCCCGGACTACAGGACAAACATTAAAATAATACAGTAACGAAATAGACGATAATGCCCGTGGGCTACATAACTCATAACGATTGCAGGGCCGCCTGTCGCTTCGTAACAGCCTTCCTCGTACCCTGCTCGGCCATTTTTTGGTTGTGGAGGGGAAGTCTCTTCTGAGCTTCTGGGTACGTGGTGGGACCTCCCTGTCGTGGCACCTGGGGTCCTGTTTGTTGATCTTCTAACTTCTTCATAGTTGCCAGTCAAGCCGTTTCTTCGAGCCGCTTGGCAAGTAGTCTCCGGCTGCATTGGTCCGAATTTTGGAGCCTAGGATTTTCCTGGCTTCAACAGTCAAGACAATAATTTCTTTGAGATAGGACAAGGCCATCCGGACGACGAGCTACTTTGATGCCGAGAAAATATCGGAGATTCACCAAATCTTTGGTCTGGAATATAGAGGTCAAGTGTTCCTTGATCATGTGGATGCCTTTTAAATCATCGCCCGTAATTAGAATGTTATCAACATAAACCAAGAGTATCACGATGCCGGTTGGGCGATGACGGGTGAATAAAGAGAAGTCAGTCGAGCTTCGAGTAAACCCAACATCACTAACAACCCGACTGAACTTGTCAAATCATGCCCGGGGTGACTGTTTGAGATCATAAAGAGATTTCTTGATGTGACATACAAGTGACTCCCCCGTGGTCTCAAAGCCGGGTGTTTGATGCATGTAGACAATCTCAACAAGATCACTATTTAGAAAAGCATTTTTGACATTCAACTGATGTAACGGCCAATCACGATGAACAACCAGTGAGATCAAGTCACAGACAGTATTTAACTTTGCAACATGTGAGAAGGTCTCTTCGTAGTCGAGGTCGTGTTGCTCAGTAAAACCACGGGTGACACAACGAGCTTTTAGACGTTCAATTGTCCCATTTGGAGCATGTTTGATAGTAAAGACTCATTTGCAACTCGCACATGTCTGGCCAGAGGGGAGAGGGACAAGATCCGAGGTGTGATTGGCCCAGAGAACAGCCATTTCCTCATCCATAGCAGCCTGCCACCCCGGATGTTGAAGAGCCATCTGCAAAGAAGTAGGGGTGGAAACAGACGACAAGGAGGTCGCAAATGTGTGAAGCACCGGAGATAGTCGATGCAAAGAAACAAAGTTAGTGATGGGGTGAGCTGTAGAAGTTGTGGCCGGATCAGCAGAGCGCAGAGCTTCAGCAGTAGGGGGTAACGGTCTTAGAGCATCAGAGCGAGAAGGACGCGAGTGTACACACGAAGAGGAGGTGGGTTGGCGGTTCTGGTGGGTGGTGTGGGAAGGAGAGTTGGTGCAGGAGAGGTGACAGGAATGACAGGACGTGGTAGGAGAGGAGGTGTCGGAGAAGTTATAGGTGAGGAGTGAAAAGGCTGATTTTCGAGAAAAGTTACAGACATAACCTTTATGAGTGCGGGAGTAACCAACAAACATATACTTAGTAGCACGAGGATCAAGCTTGTCAGTTGCAGGGCCAAGAGAGTAAACATAGCAGATGCAGCCAAAAACACAAGGCGTTACGGGAAAGGGAGGAGTGGAGGGGAAGAGAAGACTGAAGAGAGTGACAAAATTGAGAACGGAGGATGACATGCAATTGATGAGATAACAGACGATAGACACCGCAAAATGTCAATAGAGCTTGGGTACCTGCATTTGAAACATTAGGGAACGAGCAACGTCCAGGAGATGACGATTCTTGCGCTCAGCAACGTCATTCTGTTGTGGTGTTTAAGCACAAGGGGTTTGATGGATGATACCGAGCTCAGTACAAAGATTTTGAAATGCATGACTCGTATACTCGCGCACATTATCGGTTCGGAGAGTTTTAATAGTGGTGGAGAACTGAGTACGTATCTTAGCATTAACGACATGAAATATACGATGTAATTCAGAGCGGTCGCGAAGTAAGTACAACCAGGTTATGCGAGAATAATCATCGATAAAAGTAAGAAAATAGCGATAACCAGAAACAGTAGACATTTTATAAGGGTCCCAAATGTCCGAATGAACTAAAACAAAAGAAGTATTGCTCCGAGTACAATGAGAGAAAAAAGAAGAGCGATGTTGCTTGTCGAAGATGCAAGATTCACAGTTGAAGTCAGTAAGGGACAGATCTGGAAGAGCTTTCTTCAAAATTGGGAGAGGAGCATGCCCGAGACGTCGATGCCAGTCAACGGAGGTAACAGAAGAGAGAGCGGTGAAGGAATATCCAAAGTGTAAATCTCATTAGACAATCGTCCTCTACCAATGATATTCTTTGTTTGTCGATCCTGCACAACAAAAGAGGAGGAAGAAAAGGTTGCAGAAAAATCGAGGTCTTGAGTAAGACGGTTGACAAAAAGTAGATTAAAATGAGAGCCCGGAACATGAAGAATTGAGCGAAGAGAGAGAGAGAGAGATGAAGTCAGGCGCATGTCGCCAGAACCATGAACGGTAGTGTCACCATTGGCCATGATGATGAACTTAGGACAAGCAGTGTCCAAGTACTGAGGAGGCTTCTGCGGAGTAATATGATTGGTGGCCCCAGAGTCCATAATCCAAGTAGGACTATGGGATAAACAGGATATACCTTCATTGGAAACGATCGCAACAGAGCCCGAAGACCAACTAAGCAGGCCCTGAAGATTCTGGAGTTGGGTGCGTAAGGCAGCAACGTCCGGACGAGTAGTGGTGGGAGCATTTGTCGTCATAGACACAAGATGTATAGGAGGGACACCATGCTTACGATAGCAAGTGGCCTTAAGATGACCTTCCCGACCACAGTAGGAGCACTTGGGACACGACCTACCATATCAACATTTGCCCCGAGAGCCGATGCGAGCTCCACGAGCCGGCGGAGGGGTGAGGTAAGTAGTAGGAGATTGTTGGAGAAGAGCTGGAGAGACAATGTCGGGAGCATCAGGAGGCGATGTCACTTTTAAGAACATGGATCACACATCGGAGAGAGAGGACAGGGTTGAGGATGAGAGGATATTGGTGCGGACACTGTGTAGATGTGGGGGAACACGGGCTATCATCATGGCTATGCCAACAACTTCATTCTGGGCTCGTTGGACAACTAGATCCAACGATGGAGGCTGATGTTGAATCCAAACTTCAATGAGAATCTTGGACCACGTAACAAAGGAAGTCAGGTCACCATCCACCCATGGATCAAGATACTGGAGGTCGGTGAAGATGTCGAACATGTGTTGCAAACTGTCCTTGCCAGAGTCCAAGGAGTGAAGTTCATCCCATATAGCTTTGGCTGTTTCATGATACATGACCATATGGTATGGTTCACTGTCCATAAAATTCAAAATCCAAGTTTGTACACATCCGTCATCACGGAGCCATTCCTCGGTGGGGGTAGTAGGTTGTGCCTTGGTGAGATGATTGAGTCCTTTGGTCTGGAGGACACGGCGCACGGAGTGAACCCATTTCACAAAAATTTTTCGACCACTAAGAGAGATAGTGGTTATCCGGAGCTCATCCTGAACTTCAGGAAGAGTTGTCGAGGCATGGGTCGGGAGAGACGAGGCATCATTCAAGCCATGAAGCTGCAGAGGGCGAGCACAGAGAGGAGACCGCCGAGG
This sequence comes from Dactylorhiza incarnata, assembly GCA_033032865.1. Taxonomy (NCBI): domain Eukaryota; kingdom Viridiplantae; phylum Streptophyta; class Magnoliopsida; order Asparagales; family Orchidaceae; genus Dactylorhiza; species Dactylorhiza incarnata. The sequence goes on along the minus strand of JAWHQI010000279.1, from coordinate 2,812,804 downwards.
ACGAGAAGCGCGGTTTTGGCGAGCACGAAGGCGGTCACTGAGAGGGCGGTCTCGACGATCACAGAGGAGGCTGCGGAAGGAGCTGAGGCCACTGCAGCTAGCGTGAGGGCAGTGACTGGGCGGGCACACGAACAGAAACAATGACGAGAAGCGCGGCATACGCGGAAAGACCTCTGGTGGGAAGCGGGAGCGTGAGGGAGTAAAGCGGCCAGGAGCTTGGCGAGTAGACGATCTGAGCGATCAAGACGAGGATAGATCGCGGAAAAGAGGCGGCCAAGAGCTTGCGAGCAGGAGCTCTGCGAACAAGCAAGAAAACGAACAAGCGATCAGGCGAGCCGGGTGAGCAAACGAGGAGAGCTCGCGAGAGGGGGGCAACCATGTGGGACCCGATAGATGCTAGAGGCAATCTATAAAACCAGCAGAGCAGCAGAGGAGGGCAGGTGGAGACGGAGCAGAAGCTCAACGGCAAAGGAGGCGGTCAGGAAAAAAGGAGTCCGCCAAACTGCGCTATCAGAAAGGAGATGCACGGGATGAGACCAAGCGAAGACGACTTTAGGATCCGTTTCGCTCTGATACCATGTAGAAGAATATGATTAGAGAGAGAGAAGAAATAATATTTATTAATTTCTCATTGATTTCCTTGAATACAACACTAGTATTTGTACATATAAATAGGAGGAGAGAGGAGAGCCTAAACACTATCCTAAGGTGTGAGACTAATCCCTAAGATGGCTTTACATGGGCCGAATATATGGGCCTTCCTTTACAAATTATTTAACATGTTGCATGAACTATTTTCACAACATCAAGCCTTTGTAGTGGAATTATGTGAATTATATTCTCAACAACTCAACTTCTTGTGCATATTCATAGTTTTATTAAGCCTGGATCTTATGGCTTAATAATAGTATACAAAAGGCATTATGCTTTTGTTTATTTTCTTTTGAAGAGTAATGTTACGGAACGACACGATGCCGAGCCACCATGGCGCGTCTACACGCGCCGAGCACCTATACCGGGCGGCACCACGCAGCCCGCAGAGCAGATTGCGACTTAGATGGCTGTCACAACATTTAATTCCTGTTATTTATTTCCTATTATGTTATTTCCTGTTTTGGTTATTTCCTGTTTTGGCTATTTCCTATTCATGTTATTTCCTTGTATTATCCGCCCCCTGCTACTATAAAGGGGCAGCGCTTGTACCTTGAATGATATGCCAGATGAATTTGAGTCTCTCCTCTCTAATTCTAAATCTCCCCTTTCTCTCTCCTTCTCTTCCCCATTCCCCGTCTCTTTTCCCAATCAGCTCTCCCCCCTCCACCGCCGGGTTTGCACCAGCTGGTCCGACCTGCCGCTCCGCCCGCTGGTAACGGACGCCAGAGTTGTTGTTTCCGCTGTCCTAGCGCTCGAGATCTCCGTCCGCTGATACAGACGTCGTTTCGACGTTGTTCCGCGATCCGCGATCCGCCTCGGCAGCCCCATTTCTGTCCGGGTAACGAGCCTCCCACCTCCTGCCGTCGGGAAACCAGCGCCTCCCCCACGTCGTGCCAACTCCTTCGATCCACTACCGCTGCGGCGTCCGGCCAGCGCCGACCACCCTCCACGTCCGCCGTCCGTCATGGCTCCCATAACCCGCCGCCAGTCCGACGCATCCGGCACCGATCTCCCAGATGACGACGTCCAGCGGCTCCTCGACACCCAGGAAACCCACGTGGCTGCCATGCACACCTCCATCCTCGCCCTCCACGCTAAGATCGACGCTCTTCAAACCACCGCCGCCTCCTCCGCCTCTAGATCAGTGGGCCCGACCTTCGGCGCCTCCATTCTCGGCGCGCCGTCCCTCCCACACACCGGGGAGCCCGTGGCGCTACCACCGCCGGACCGTCCTACCCTAGCCCTGGATCTGCCCACCTTTGTCGGAGTGGACCCAATGGGGTGGATTGCCAAGGCTGAGCAATACTTCGACCTCCACCAAACACCCGAGCGGGACAAGGTCTCTACTGCGGTCATCAGCCTCTACGGATCCGCCCTTCATTGGGCCCGGTGGCTCCGACAGACTAATCCAATGATCTCTTGGCCGGAAGTCAAACAGGAGATGATTGGTTGCTATGACAGCCGTTATTCTGGATCCGCAATCGAACGACTGTGTGGGGTACGACAAACCGACACTTTGGATGATTACATTGATGAGTTCGTGGCCCTCGTCACCCACGTCCCGGGCCTTCCACCAAATCATTACCTGGCCTTCTTCATGTACGGACTCAAGCCTCGCATCCGGTCCCGGCTCCGCACCCATCATCCCTGCACGGTTTCTGAGGCCCTCGACATGGCCCGCCTGGTGGAGGCGGACTTGACGCATCGTTCCCCACCGACTGTCGGCGGTCTTCCTACGGGGGGGCCGACCGTGGCGCGTCGCTCCTCCGGAAGCACCGAATCCGCGACCCCCTCCCGGCGACCGACCCGGCCGACCCAACCCGCCACAACGCTTCTCCAACCACGAGCTCGACGACCTCCGCCGCAAAGGACTATGCTTTCGCTGCCGCCAACCCTACTCCCCCACGCACGTCTGCGTGGTCAAGGAATTCCATGTCATCATTGACGATTTCGAACCGGAGATTACCTTGGTGGATTTTGAGGAACTCGAGTTTTCTGCAGAGGACACCACCGAGGCCACGACAGATGCCAACTTTCACCGCTTTGAGCTTCCGTGCTTTTCCATAGGCGGCATTTCAGGGCCGCAAACCATGAAGCTGACCGACAAGTTAGGAGAGGACCACATCGTCATCATGGTAGACAACGGAGTCAGTCATAATTTTCTCTCCTCCCACCTTTCACAGTAGCTCCACCTCCCAATGGAACCCGCTCCGGACTTCACAGTCAGTTTGGGCGATGGGTGGTGCCGCGCAGTCCAGGGCCGTTGTCCGGCTGTCTCGCTCTCGGTGGGCCCTTACTCGCTGACGACGGACTTCTACGTCTTCGGCCTTGGCGGAATCGACGCCATTTTGGGCATAGCATGGCTTTGCACGCTGGGCGACGTGCGCGTCAATTGTAGAAATATGACAATGCGTTTCTTTCAGGACAATCAGGAGCGTTGCCTGGTGGGTGATGTCGCATTGCTTCGCTCCCTGTTTCCGTCCGCACCATTCAAAGGACCGCCGACGTCGAATTTTCGGCTTGGCTCTGGTCCATCTCAGACACCGAGCCGCCGGCCTCCCCTACTCCTTCGGTCCTTCAGACCCTCCTGACAGAGTTTGTGGATTTCTTTACTGAGCCACCCGGGTTACCTCCAGCTCGCCCCCAGGATCGCGCCTTTCCTCTGCAGCCCGGCGTGTCCGCGGTATCTGTCCGCCCATACCGCTACGGGCACGTACAGAAGGACGAAATCGAGAAGCTGGTACGCGACATGCTCTTGGGGGGCCTTATTCGACCCAGCGCGAGTTCTTTCTCCAGCCCGGTCCTCTTGGTTAGAAAAAAAGACGGCAGCTGACGTTTTTGCGTGGACTATCGGGAGCTCAATAAGGCTACCGTCCCTGACAAGTACCCGATTCCAGTTATTCAGGAACTCTTGGACGAGCTCCATGGGGCGACTATCTTCACCAAATTGGACCTTCGCGCTGACTACCACCAGATTCGCGTTCGACCGACCGACGTCGCCAAGACAGCCTTCCGGACAAATGATGGACACTACGAGTTCTTGGTTATGCCCTTCGGCTTGACCAACGCGCTCGCCACATTTCAGGCCACGATGAATGACATTTTCCGCCCGGTACTTCGCCAACATGTACTTGTTTTTTTTTATGACATATTGGTCTACAGATCTTCTTGGCAGGAGCACCTCCAGCACGTCCGTCAGACGTTAACCACCCTGCGACACAACCAGCTGAGGCTCCATACAACAAAGTGTTCCTTGGGGTCACAGAAGTGTGCTATCTGGGACACCATCTCCGCGACAGGGGTTGCAATGGAAAGGGACAAGATCGAGGCGGTCCTCCAATGGCCGACTCCCTCATCCCTCCGCGATGTCCACGGATTTTTGGAACTGACAGGGTACTACCGTCGTTTCATTCAGGGGTACGACGCGTTGGCCCGACCCCTAACCCAGCTTCTGAAGAAGACGGCCGAAGGCCCTTTTGAGTGGTCGACGGTGGATTCCGCCGCACTTATCGCGCTGCAGCAAGCCCTGGTTCGTGCCCCGGTTCTGGCTATGCCAGATTTCTCTCAGTCGTTCCTTGTCGAGTGCGATGCGTCGGGCGTCGGCGTTGGAGCCGTACTTATGCAGGCTGGTCGCCCCGTGGCCTATTTCAGCTGTGCATTTTCTGACACCATCCGTAGTCGCTCCGCTTATGAGAACGAGCTAATGGGCCTCGTCCTCGCAGTACAACACTGGCGACCTCACCTCCTGGGTCGACGGTTCGTGGTTCGCACCGACCACCACAACCTCCGCCACCTACTACAGCAGAAGATTACTACACCCGCTCAACATGTATGTGTGGCCAAGCTACTAGGCTACGACTTCAGCATCGAGTTCCGACCAGGGAAGACCAATCGGGCGGCTGACGCCCTCTCCTGCAATCCCATACTTGCAGCCATCTCTCGCCGATCTGGGAGGATGCGGATACCCTCCAGCGGGAAGTTGAAGCGGACCCGGTACTCAACGAGATCTGAACAACACTTATCACGGACGCCACAGGACGCCCGCTCCTTACTCCCTGGTCAACAGACGCCTCTTTTTCAAGGGCCGCTTCGTACTCGCCCCTTCCTCTCCTAACATTCCACGACTGATGGCTGAGTTCCACGAAACTCCGACGGGAGGACACGCCGGAGCCTATCGGACGTATCGACGGATCGCCGCCTCCCTCTACTAGTCTCACATGTTTAGACAGGTTAAGGACTTCGTCGCCGTCTGCCTCATCTGCCAGAAGGCCAAATATGAGGTCATGTTTTCGGGCGGCCTCCTGCAGCCCCTTCCGATTCCCGTCCGCATTTGGGACGACATCGCCATGGATTTCATCACGAGGCTGCCCCGCTCTCAGGGATACGATTGCATCTTAGTCGCGGTGGATCGACTCTCGAAGTATGGTCATTTCATCCCTCTTCGCCACCCATACACTGCAGCCTCCGTTGCCGACAACTTCATCCAGGGGGTTGTGCATCTCCATGGGTTTTCCAGGTCGATCGTCAGCGACCGCGACCCACTTTTTTTGAGTACCTTTTGGACTACACTGTTCCGACTTCAGGGCACTCGTCTACGAATGAGCACGACATGCCATCCGCAGACTGACGGTCAGTCGGAAGTCCTCAACCGGTATTTGGAGACTTATCTTCGTTGCTTCGTAGGCGAGCAACCTCGCGGCTGGGCCAAATGGATAGGGTCCGCTGAGTATTCTTACAATACCGCCTACCACCAGGCCGCCAAAACTACACCATTCAAGGCCGTTTATGGTCGCCCGCCTCCGTCTATCGTCCGCCACCTTCCAGGTGAATGTCAGGTGGAAAGTTTGGCCTCCGCTCTCCGCGACAGAGACGCCATGTTGGATCACTTGAAGCGCCACCTCCAGCGGGCACAACAGAAGATGATTTCCTTCGCCAACAGGAAACGACGGGACCTCACCTTCGAGGTAGGGGAGAAGGTCTTCATCAAACTCCACCCCTACCGACAGCTCTCGGTGGCCCGCCGACCTTGTCCGAAACTGGCACCACGATTCTTCGGACCCTTCGAGATCATCGCCCGCATAGGGGCGGTCGCCTACCGCCTTCGCCTTCCGGACGGGAGCCGCATCCACCCGATCTTCCATGTCTCACAGCTTCGGCGCGTGGTAGATGAGCACACCTCCACATATCACATTCCGGCCGACCTCATTCTTGCGGGAGAGGCGCCCTACTATCCAGCCGCGATTCTCGATCGTAGACACCGCACCCCGGGGGACCATAAATCTGAGGAGATCCTGGTTGCTTGGACCGGCCGACCCGACTCAGACGTGACATGGCTGCCCCGGGACTACTTTCGCCGCCAGTTCGCCGACTACTGTCTTGAGTACAAGACACATTTTCCAGACGGCGGCATTGTTACGGAACTACACGATGTCGAGCCACCATGGTGCGTCTACACGCGCCGAGCACCTATACCGGGCGACACCACGCAGCCCACAGAGCAGATTGCGACTTAGATGGCTGTCACAACATTTAATTCCTGTTATTTATTTCCTATTATGTTATTTCCTGTTTTGGTTCTTTTCTATTCTTGTTAATTCCTGTTTTGGTTATTTCCTATTCTTGTTATTTCCTGTTTTGGCTATTTCCTATTCATGTTATTTCCTTGTATTATCCGCCCCCTGCTACTATAAAGGGGCAGCGCTTGTAACTTGAATGATATGCCAGATGAATTTGAGTCTCTCCTCTCTAATTCTAAATCTCCCCTCTCTCTGCTTCTCTTCCCCCCTCCCGTCTCTTTTCCCGATCAGCTCTCCCCCCTCCACCGCCGGGTTTGCACCAAGTACCCTTAGGGATGATTATTTAGCTAGATACTTTTGAATCTTTCTCTAGAGTGGGCGAGTGGCGAGAGATCCTGATTTTTTTTTTCATTTTGTTTGTGGCACCTCCATTTGACACCTTCATGGATATGTTTATTGTTCATTCTATTGATTTTTTGAAGGGTAGCATAAAAGAGACCTAGGAGGATGCCTCTTTGTAAAGATGAAGCAAATTTGTATATGCCAATCTCCATTCCATTATATATCTAAGGGTTAATTTCTGAGGCCTCCCTTAAAATTTTGCTTAATTACAGGGGCATCCCCTCTACTTTTTGAAGTACAATAAAATGTCATCTAGGAGAGATGCACTGGCAATGTATGTTAATTAGGAAGCTGTCTTGTAACATTGTAAACTCAAAAGGAAGGTTTGTGTAATTTTCAATAAGTGGAGAGGAGGTCCCTATAATTATGGGGTCTCAGGTATCTAACATGTAAATGTTCTTCATGTTTTCCTTAGTTTCCTACATAGTTGATCAAATTGTTGTAATATTTTTCAAGGGTGGTTATGTGCTTTACCGCTTGTTCAAGAAACCAGAAGAGAGAAGCTTAAATCATAATGATGAGGAAGCTGTGGATGGAGAGTATACACAGACCAACTCAAACTCTTCCCCAGTTGATGTACAGTTAATTGCAGATGGAACCGAAGATTTACCAACACCTCTCGATCTGTGCCGTGAACCATCTACTCGATCTTTAAATCAAACCGTTACGGATCAACCCGCAGGGAAGTCGCGATTTCTCGCCGAAAAAATTGAGTCGAGGAATTCAACTTCAGAACGAGAGAATAGTGGTTCCAATGGTCTGACAACTTCTGAAGGAGCTAACATCATTGCTGAGGTGAGAAAAATTTATGCTTTCTCATTGGAATTGTTGATGAAATTTTGCAAGTTTTAATCATTAAAACTTCCAATTTTGTGTCAGGTTGATCCCCTGACCAATGTTTTGGAACAATTCTGTGATCCGTACGACGAACAAAGTCTGGATAAAACTTTCCCCAATGTTTCTTCTCCGATACCTTACACGGACTGGTCGGTCTACAACACTGGATACGAACCGGATCATATTGACGAGCTGTTGAACGTAATGCTTGCCGGCCACGACAAATATGATGAAGACGATTCTCTGCACAACTTCAATCCGGAGTTTGCATCGGGATTCGTCAAAGGACAGAGCGAACATTTCGGGAGCGACTTTGCCTCAAGCAGCGGAGTTAATGACAGCAAGATTGAATTTCAGATGGTGATTATCATTCCCTCTGGTACATATTTCGCCTGCTGCATATCATAACAAAAGAGTTCTTTTTCACAGGGAGACATTCGCGCCGGCTTTAGCGAGAAACAAAGTTTACCGGAATCTCTTTCGCTGCATTGTAAAAGTTCGAACGTAGTTCACCAAGGCGACTTGCAGCAGCATAGCTCAGATGGCTTCGATTCTTTCTCAATAAACTACATTCGTGAATCCTCTCCCGCTGCTTTTGCCATTTCCGGTGACAGAACCAGTCAGGAAATTGTTGGTGGCACTGGAAACAGGATGAAGAACAAATCGGCGGCGAAGAATTTGCAGAATGACTCCATGCCACCTATGCAGGGCCATGCAAAGAGAAGGTTAAGATTGCAGAAAGTGGTTCGAGTTGGAGTACCATCATGCCAGGAAACAGAATCATCAAGTGGTAATGGTGATCACAGAGGGAAGAGAACTAAAGAGGTAAAGACACCACATGTTCCAAAGAAACATAGAGTTAAGAATGGATTTATTGTATTCAAATTCATGATTTTCGTGTGTAGATAAGAGAGGAATCGAGATTGGCTGTTGATGAAGATAATCTAGAAAAACTTGAGAATCTGTCAATTCACGGTAATTTTCTTGAGCATCAATTTGAGAGGCCATTCTTTATTCGTGATTTTTTTATTAGCGGATTTATCAGCTTTAACTTTATTCTTTGCAGGCGATTCAAAATTGAGTCATGGATCTTTGGAGAAGGTCAAAAACTCTTCGTTTTCACTGCCAAATACCAGGAAGGGCGGTGCGGTGATTGCTTATACGAGGAGATTGGCTGTGCTGGTGTTTTTTGCGTCTCTATGCGTGTTCTTATGGAGGTATATTACAGTTCATGTTATGTAGGTATATGTATAGTATTCTGTGTAGATCTCTAATGTTTATGTGATTATTTGTAGTATAACCTGTGAAAATTTTCTGTGGCCTTTGATTTGACCGTTACATGCTTGAGTTTGATCTTTAGTAATAGTGTGGAGTTCAGCTCATATATCCGTTTGTGCCGAATTTTGAAGACGGAGCCCGTATCCAGATCTGGGGACGGGTTGGGCGAGTGTTTTTCCTCGCCTGGATATCAACTTGTTTGAGCAAGTGCTTTCTTGTGATATCCCAGGCGAGCATTTTTGCTCGCCCAGGAACACATGTCACAATCTGGACGGTCCCATCCCCCAAAACGTCCCTTGTTTGTGAGATAGTTTCGGCACGATAGCATTTCCGTGTAACTTACATGTCGGGCATCGATTAGGCATGTAAACGGTTCGGATTTGGATCAAACCGAAGCCGAACCGAAAAGCCTCGGTTTTGATCCACCCCAAACTGAAGCGGAACCAAGCCCGAGCGGTTGGGTTCGGCTCGATTGGGTTTTTGAACCTCCTTTCGGTTTTCCAGTATTATATTATGCTATACTGGTTCAGTTCCAGAAGATATGGGTTAATAGTAATAAATCCACTGTTCATCAATCCAAACTCTAGGCATGAAGCAGTTAACTTAAAATCCCTTTCACATCATATTATTATGGATTGATACTAAGAGAAATATTAATGATGAAAAATAAGAGGCAAAAATAAAAGAATCCTGTGAGCTGAGATCTAGGTTTCCTTGAAGATTGTGCTTCTTCAGGTGACCTCAGGATCTTGCAGTGGAGCTCTCGCCGAGGACACGAGGATCTCGACCTCTTGGGTCGGGATAGTGAGAGGCGGCTGTGGGTTTAAGTTATTTGATAGGGTTTAGGAATATTGGGAGGGAGACTAGCGGGATGGGAATCGGGGTTGCAGGTTTAAGTTATTTGAATCGGTTCGGTTTTTTGGGGTTTTGCTCAATCTATAAACCAAACGGAAATAAGGTCGGTTTTCATACGGTCGGGTCCGGTTTAAAAAGTCGGAATTTTCAGTTTTCCGCCCTCACCCCTAGCGTAGCTGTTGTTGCATTTGTTTGCTTGTGCGAAGTGCGAAAATGACGTTTTCTCTGACCGGACGTGGAGTGGGACCGCGGATGTGCTTTTTCTGCTCCGTGCAGGTCGGGCCATTGTGATGGTTTGTGCAAAATTGCGGGAACAAGTCAAAAATCTCAGATACAACTAAATTATCTCAGCGACAAATGTATTATCTCTGAGATACAATTCACTTATCTCATAGACAAATGAGTTATCTCAGATACATATGGATTATCTCAGCTATTAGTGCGAAAATGAAAACGAGATACTTCTTTCTGCACGTCAGCATCTCGTAAATTTTCAAGTATGTTTTTTTGTTTAGGGTGGGTGACATTGTGGCGGTGGAAGAAATTATTTCGTCCGGGATCTCAGAAGGACCATTGCCAATAAGGCTCTGTCACTTGGCCAATCCAGCCACGCGCAAAAATGCAGGACTCGGGGGGAGTAAAGTGCACCCATGCACTTTACGGTAAAATGCGGGCATCCAACGGCTCGTGTGGATGCCCGCACACATCTCAAAGTGAGCATATCTCAGCTTGCTTTGAGATGTGTGCGGGCATCCATGCAAGCCGTTGGATGCCCGCACTTTACCGTAAAATGGAGGGGGTGCACTTTGCTTCCCCGGATCCAAAAATGCAATGCAAGTTTCTGCCTCATCATTGGCTCGGTATTCCCAATAATTTCTTGTGAGGCAGTGGGAATTCTATTTTATCATCTTAAATTTTGTGTATTTTTTATAAAGAGTTCATCTTAGTTGAACATCCTATATTAGTATGTAATATTATGAATTGTAGTCTTATATATACTATATTAAAAGAAAAAAAATTGGGTGAAATACATAATGTCAATATACTCAATATTAATTATGTTTTTTAATTTAATGTCATCAAAATTTTTTATTTATTTTAAGATAATTTAAATTATAATGTTTATTTACGTAATTATGCATAAAAAGGGTTAAAAAAAACTAAGTTGTCAAAATCAAGTTCTCAAAAACAAATTGTCAAATTAAATTTTTAGTTGGTAGTTATTAATTTATTATATTATTTAATCGTGTATTAAATCAAATAAATAAAAGTGACTTTGAAAGTAGAAGAGAGAAGTAAGAGAGATGAGATAGAGGGGTGTCACGCGTGAGGCTACAATAGTGGAAGTGTCATCCCACCGTGACACTATCACGGTTAGGGTACTGTCGGTGCTGCGCAGGGGACCTCCAGTGTACTGTCACTCGTACGCTCAAATATTATAAAATAATATCAATGAAACAGTTAATGCCAATGAGTTGTAAATACACTAGAACTAGTTTTCTTATTTGCTATATATTATTTAACAAATAATAACGTATTTTTGCTTAGAAATAGTTAAACTTGATTTTAGAGTCAAATGAATAGCTGTTGATAGTTAATACTTTATTAATATATTTTTAAGGAAGTTGAATATTTTTCCTGCGCGTCCCGACCGTGCATCACGCTTTGTAGTTCATGCATCATGATCTGTTTTTTGTATTTTATTTATGTTATTTTTGGGCGCCGTTGGAACGATAATAGGATGTCCGTGATTCTCCGCGCAAGAAAAAGATGGACCGTTACCCATACATAAAAATCGTACTAAAATTAAAGGCAGTGATTTTTGGTGTCCAATGAAATCGAAAGGCTCGAGATCGGATTCGAATCTAAATGATCCCAGCTATAAGCCAAATCTCATTGTGGTCTTAATACAAGCCGACCTCCGACCGGATCGAGCTGGCTGAAAATTTATATATATATATTACTATATCATGTCGCCATGCAACCCTAGTTATATACAACGTTTCGAGGGATTGCGTCGCTGACCCATAAATTATTCTGAAATTCTCGTATCCGCTCGACGTCACGTTGTTGTGAGTGCCCGTATTGATAATCGCTTGACACTCATTTTCTCTTGCTCTTCAGAGTTTTGCCTTCACTTAATGCCGGATTTTCTCGCTTGATTTTTCAAATTTCGCTTTTTATAGCTTTCTAAAAATCAACTACGGTGAGTTTTAGAGTTTAGGGTTTATGTGTAAAGAGAAAGATGGCTACCTGGGGAAAATAATGTCGGGTATTTCTCTCGTATGATGTCTGCTAGTTCCCACGTGAATTCTTCATGCCCGAAGTTAGACCAAAGCGCATTTACAGAGGTACCTTCTTCTTCCGCAATGAGTTGATATCGGCGTCGATAATATAATCCATACCGACTCGAGTAATATCGATCTATCGGTTTGTACTGTTGTAGTCTGCATGTGCGGTTCAGGCCGGAGTAGAGCACATCATAATGTTGAGACGTGAAAAACATCATGCAAGTTGTCCGGCTCAGACTAAAATCTCAAAAAACCGAGCGAGCCGGAACAGATTTGACTCATTTGAGCCTGAACCGGCTAGAGAGTAATTGGAGGGCAAATTGGGAAAACGAGATGTCTGTTATTAGTACAATCCGGTAGTCCAGAAATAAATTAGCAGGAACTTGAGTTTCTCTTTTATTTTTCCGGCCATCGTTTCCCCCCATTTCCATGGCGGCCTCTTCCGCGATCCTCTCCCTCGCCGCCCCCGGTGAGCTTTTCCTCCGTCGATCGCCGAACTTTCTAATATTTCATTGGCAGTCCCGAGTTACGGTGTCCCGATCTTCATGCCCGTTTGCAGATCTCGCGACCTGGAGAACTTTCTTTGATTCATTGATTTTACTATAATTTTTTATTTCCCCGGAAACAGTTTATAGGGATATGCGAGCCGTTGCTTGATTTTTGGTAAATAGAGGCTGCTTCCAACTTGCATGGTGGTGTACCAATTGGTGCTTATGTGCACAGATTGTGTTTCATTTGTAATATGGCTACTCAAAAAACGTTGAATTTTGGAGATAGAAGCTAGTAGTTCGTTGCACTCTAGGGTTATATTTGAAGATCTTTGTAATTAGAAGATTTTAAAGTCTTATACATCTGTTGTTAGAATCACATTTATTAAAAAAGAAATCATTTTGTTTCTGCCTGAAAGATTTAGGGTCTGTCCGGTGAGTTTGGACAAAAACGTCACCAAGAAAAAAAAATTGAGTATAAAAGGGGAGGAAGTTCCTTAGGTGAGGTCAGGCGTTCACTAACAAAGGTTCATAACCACCATGTTCACGATTGCCGCCGCTGTGCCAAACGGACCCTTAGTTACTAATGGCATATAGTTCTTTGGTAGAGTTCTGTATTCCTTTGCCTAAAAGCTTCTACGGTCAGTAGATTATTATTATGTTGAATTTACAATAGAGCTGCATACAGTAATCATGAATATGTCATGAATGCTAGAAATTAATAAAGATATTGCTAAGATCTCTTAGTGTGCTTGGAGAGTAGTTATAGGGAAACCTGTTGTTGTTGGGTAAGTGAAGAAATTCAAGGGTCATGCAAGGAAAAAACTTGCTGGAATTTTGCAAATCTGTAGCTGTTATCAGGCGTAGATTATCTTAAACACCTGAATTGAGTCCACGTGAGATCTCTTCCAATAGAAATTACTTTTTCTTTTCTTTTCGCTAACCATTTACTATTTTTTTTCAACTTATTAAGCTTGCTAGTACATGTATAGTTTATTTTTTGTTAACATTTGAATATACCAACTTCATCTATTTGGATTAATTAGGTGGAGTTCATACCAAGGCACACGGTATCCATTCAAATAAGCTCAAAAATTTGGGCGGTTACCCGTCCTTGGAAATGCGTCGGTGTTCAAAGCGGTCTAATCATTTACAGAGGTTGTCTGTTCATGCCGAATATGGGTAATATGTTCACCTTTATCAAAATAATTCTTTATATTCTCTTGAAATATGTCTGCCAATGTAGAATATTTGGTATCCATAGCTGATTCTTGTTCTTCCCTTGAGGATATGAATTTCCTAGTTGGAATTAATTTCCTTGAACTTGTCTTTCGGGCGATTGGAAAGAACCTCGGTGAGAAAAACTTAAAGAGTTCATAAGGATAGAAAATAATACCTATCGTTTTAATATTCGCACATGCTTTGTAGATTTTGTATTTTGGTTCTTATTGAGTTTTCATTATTCTAAAGTACTTATTTGCATCATTGAATTATTTTTCCTTCTATTCAATTTTATTTCATGCACATTTTATCAGTCAATGTAAAAATTAAATTCATATTTTATTTGAAACTCCAGTCGAGTTGTGAATATGTTGCGAGTTCCCGACTGAGATCTTGTGTGCGGTCAGACGAGTGTGAAGTCGCAAAGGAGATTGGAATTCCACTTCCTTGGCCCCGGTGGACCTATGGTGGTTGAGGAGTACGAGAGAACCTCGCTGGAAAGGATCGTTCGGGGTTCTGAACCCACTGTCGTTCGACATGCGGCTAAGGAGCGTTCGGTTGTGAGTCACGCCCTAGTCAGCCCTTGCATTCAAAGAGAGAGAATTAGAGGGAGGAAGAGATTTGTTTGATAACAATTGTCTGCCCTTCATTTCATTCTTACCCCCTAAGTAGGATGAGGCCCGCCATACCAAAATATCAAAATTGCCCTTCACAAGACAAAATTTGGGCAATAATCAAGTGTTCTTAATGCATAGGAAATACAAAAATACACAACGATAAGAGAAAACCTTGCACAATCCTTGCGCGGCTCCGCCCATTGTTGGTACTTTGCTCCCTAATGTGGACCCATAACATCTCCCTCCCCATTGACATCAATCTTGTCCTCAAGATTGTCATTGAGTTGTGACAGCATGGTAACCAAGGGTGCCATCAGGTCGGTCCAACGTAGGGCATAAGCGGGAATTCTTGAAATCCCCGGAGTCGTCTTCCTCCTCTCACTCATCAAAGGGGTCATCTACCTCAAGCCAAAAAAGGTGTTTGCATCTATGGCCGCATACATACAGGTCATCACAGTTAAAACATAAATCTTTGGTGCGGCTATCGACCATCTCTGTGGTCAAAAAGCGGCGGATGAACGATGGGTAGTTGGCTTCCTTCCCCTGGGCGGAGGCGCTACTGGACCGGTGAGGGGGCACTGAATCCCATGGAAGGCTTGTGCCTCACTGACAACCGATGTAGGGTCGATCCATCAACAAGTGCTTCTCATAATCCCATGTGTGGCTCATGGCGGTGGTGAGATTTGTTGGAGTTTCAAATTCCACGTCCATATGGAGACGGTCATGGAGACCCGTTGTCTGAATGGGAACTTGATTCTCGGAACTAAGATGGGGGCGCGGGCGAGTACCTGAAACTTCTCCAAATAGTCATTGACGGAGCCCGTCTGCCTAAGGGACACAAGGTCGCCAACGAGATTGCCACGAAGAGGCATCCCAAAACGCTGGTTGCAATTGACTTTGAAATCTTCCTAATGAAATTGTGGGTTCTCCCTTCGTAACTATGCGAACCATAGTTGGGTGGAACCCATGAGGTGGAAAGAGGCGGCGTGGATCCATTCTTCCCATGGGGTGTGTTGATTTGCAAAGCACAGTTTGCATTACGTAAGCCATGTCAAGGGGTCCTCACGATCGTCGTAGTGGGGGAAGTCCATCTTTACGTAGCGGGGAACGCCGCTCCCTTCCGAGCAGTGGACGTGGAGTCAGAACACTGCGACTTGGGCCGGCTATCATGGGAGGAGTCGGAGGTGGCTCTGGGTAGCAGGTACAGTCCATCGAGGCAAGTTGTAATGGCCTCGAGCATAGCCGTGTTCGTAGTCACCATTTTCTAGGACATTTTGTCGCCCCGGTTAGGGTAATGTTGCCTTCCTCCATGAGAGAAACGTCGGGGGGGGGGGGGGGGGGGGGGGGGGGGGGGTCGTCCGCTCGTCGATGAGCAGGGGGATGAGATCCAAACGGTGCGTTGAGTGAATGAGAGGGTCGGTGGGAGCATTTGACTCTGATACCAAGTTGTTACGAGCTCCCGACTAAGATCTCATGTGTGTCCGGGTGGGAGTGAAGTCGCGGAGGAGATTGAAGTTCCCCTTAACTCGGTGGACCTATAGAGGCAGAAGAGTGCGAGAGACGCTCACTGGAAAGGATCGCTCCAGGTTCTAGGCGCATGCACATGCGACTGGAAGCCGTTCGGTGTGACATTTTAATTTTTGTAATTTAACATTAATAGTAAGAAGGGAGCCTTGGCGCACCGGTTAAGGTGTCGCCGTGTGACCTTGAGGTCACGGGTTCGAGTCCTGGAAGCAGCCTCTTGCAAAAATGCAAGGTAAGGTTTGCCTACATTTCACCCTTGTGGTGGGACCCTTCCCCGGACCCTCGCTGTGCGGGGATGCTTTGTGCACCGGGCTGCCCCTTTTTGTTAAACATTAATAGGAAGTAGTTCATTTGTGTTTTGTTTTTCTTTGCAACTCTGTTTACCAACATCAACATTTCTCCATAACTTGTAGGTTTTGTATTTTTGTTCTTATTGAGTTGACAATTTGCAGATGATATTGTTCTGGTCGATGAGACGCGCGAGGGTGTAAACGCGAAACTTGAATCTTGGTGAGACACTCTAGAAAAGAAGGGTTTTAGGTTGAGCAGGACAAAAACGGAGTATATAGAGCTTAAATTTAGTAGTGCAAGAAGATCGGATGACTCCGTCATTAAATTGGGTGACCAAGATATTTCCCGCAGTGAGTGCTTTAAATATCTGGGATCGATAATTCAAAAAGATGGAGGTGTAGATAAAGATGTGATACATAAAATCTAAGCAGGTTGGTTGAAGTAGAGAGACGCGTATGGGATCTTATGTGATCGTAAAGTAACATTAAAACTTAAAGGCAAGTTTTACCGTACTGCAATTAGGCCAGCAATGCTCTACGGTTCTGAGTGTTGGGCAGTGAATGGTGTACATGAGCAAAAAATGGGAGTTGCTGAGATGAGAATGGTGGATGTGTGGTCACACGAGACTGAATAAAATTAGGAATGAATGTATCAGGAATAAGACAGGAGTGACACCAATTGTAGAGAAGATGCGAGAAGCTCGATTAAGATGGTTCGGACATGTACATAGGAGACCATTAGAGGCACGTGTTAGGCGTTGTGAGAGTTTAGTCACTAGACATGTTAAACGGGGGAGGGGTAGACCAAAAAAGTTTTGGAATGAAACTATAAGGAAAGATATGATGTAGTTAGGCGTTAGTGAGGCTATGATTAAAGATAGGGCGCAATGGCGACAAAGGATCCATATAGCCGACCCCACTATGGTGGGATAAAGGCTTGAGTGTTGTTGTTGTTGTTTATTGAGTTGACATTACTCTAAAAGTACTTATTTGCATTATTGAATTAATCTTCCTTTTATTGAAATTTCGATTTATGCGCTTACATGTTCATCAATAAGTGTAAAAGGTGAACCTGCATTTTATCTAATTGAGCCTTGAATCTTTGTGATTTAAGATCTTTAAGTCATTTTCCTTGGATCTTGTTGTGCATTCTATATTTCATCTTACATTGTTTGTTAATATTCTCCAAAATCCTTACACAACTGCATCTATTCTATAAATTTATATGCTTAGTCTTTTATCACCTAGCTTCTCGAAAAATCTCTTCTTTATTATTATCCGTGGTGTTTTTCTTTTCGAGTTATTTCGCTAAGATTTGCAAATTAAAGAATGGATACCTCTACATTAATTTATTTTTTCAAAGGCATCTTCAAACAAGATACCATAATGTGTTAAAATGATAAATTTATTTTAGTTCTGCATATTCGTCGTAGATAGAAGGGGAGCCTTGGCGCACCGGTTGAGGTGTTGTCATGTGACCTTGAGGTCACGGGTTTGAGTCCTGGAAGCAGCCTCTTGTAAAGATGTAGGGTAAGGTTTGCCTACATTTCACCCTTGTGGTGGGACCCTTCCCCGGACCCTCGCTGCGTGGGGATGCTTTGTGCACTGGGCTGCCCATATTCGTCCTAGATGTAACTAATGAATTCATATGTATATGTTATAGCGATTAGATTATTTTCTCTTCTTCATTGGATGAATATTTCAATTAATTGACATATTTTTTGGTTTGTATGCTATTTTGGTTTTTTTGCTTTAGATTTGGTTTTCAATTTCAAAGTTTTACTTTGCATTAGCTCTCTAGGTTTGTCTTTTGAGATTAAAATTATCATTTTTTTTATGGAATGAACTATTCTCATTTTTTTTTCTAGATGGTACACTTCAGCTTACCCTTTCCCTAATATATCTCAATATTAATTTGTTGATGATGGTATAGTCTTTAGTTGTGCTTACATTAATACTGCTAGAAGAATCCATTTCTTAACTTCTTATGCACAAGCTTCTGGTCAGCTTTTTAACAGAAACAAGAGTGCCATTTATCTATGCAACACTATTCCTCATGCCAGAGCTAATAAGCTCTTCTTTGTCTTTGGATTTTCAATTAAAACTGCTATTACTTACCTAAGCGGGTCACGGCCAACTAATTGGCTATCCCTGGGCTATTTTCATTAGGGTTTCAAGATCCAAGATACAGGGGGGAAAGAGAGCTACTTATAGCTTCTTCTTGAAGACCTAAAATACATAATAAAAGAGATGAAAACAAATACAAGGGACCCATTATGAATAAAGATGTCTGAACTAAATTTGGAATATAGAAATAGTAATAAGGGGACTCTTCGCATTTTGAAGCCTTCTTGTGCCTCATGTAAGCATGCATGCGCAATTGGTGTATGATCTTTAAATGGCTCCTCATTTGTGCTCGTTGGACCTGAGTCCTCGCGGTCAATCCATTTTTGCCTCGGAAACTGGGCAGCATTTCTAAGATGTATGACTTCAGTGATCCCTCTCCGAATTTCGTGGCATCCCAACATAGCTTCCGACTCAAACCTAGGAGTATCATCTAACGCCAACTCGTTTGGAATGGTTCCCTTCACCTGATGGTCTCCCACAACCTTCTTGAGTTGTGCTACACTGAAAATCTGGTGGATGTGGCTAACTGGCTATAGAATTGGAATCTGTGGCGGTAAGCTACCTCAACGATAGACACTTCGACCCTGAAAAGCTCATAATATCGGGCATCGAACTTTGGGTATGCCCGCAATTCTGGGTTGCTGTTACCGACATCCAGGCAGACGAGCCGGAGTGGCAGGTGTACTCGAGGAGGACGCGCGCGAGAGCGGGCGACGGCACTGAGCCCCGCACCGAACCGGACGGTTCTGCGGGTGCGGTCTAAGGGGGCCGACCGGTCCAAGTTATCTTGTGGGTTGTGGCTTTATTTTATTATGTTGTTTTATCCTTTTAATGATGGACTCTTGATGTGTGGTGGATCCCCCTTATATAAGGGATCACCTTAGGTTTTTGTTTTATCTTTGGATCACTTATGAAAGTTGGGGCTGCTCCCCTTTCCTCCTCCTATCTCTCTCTCCCTCTCTCTATCCCTCTCCCCCGTCTATCTCTCTATCTCTCTCGCTCGGTCTCGCTAATGCCAGCACCGCCCGACGTTATCCCCAGTTGTAGTTATCGCCCCAGCTACCGCCCTCTCCTCCGCGCGATACCCTAAGCAGTATCATTGGTCCGACCTGCCGCTCTGCCCCTTCAAGCCGCCGGAAACCCTAATGGCACCGAACACCCGCCTTCATGCCGCCGATTCCTCCGCCGCCGCCGACGCCGTCTCTGTTGCTGAATGCCTCGCGCTCCTCGGCAGCCAACTCGCGCTCCACGACAATCAACTCGCCGGTCTCCAATCAACGGTGGAGGCGATCCTTGTGACACAGAACGCCATCCTCACGCGTCTCGAGGCATTGCAGCCATCGCCGAGCACGCCGCCCAACCCGCCCGCCCCGGCCGACACCGGATCTATGCTCGGCACGCCGCCCTCCTCGCTAGCGCCCGCCCTCCGCGCGCCGACACCGTTTCCGCAGGCCCCCGCGATGCCGCCGCCCGTAGCCATTCGACCTCCACTCGCGTTGGACGTTCCCCCCTTCTCCGGGACGGACCCCATGGGGTGGATCGCCCGTGCGGAGCAATACTTCGACCTCAATGGTACTCCTCCGGCGGATCGCGTCGGCACCGCCATGGTCGGCTTGGACGTGTCGGCCCTCCATTGGGCACGATGGCTCTGCCAAGTTCAACCTCTCATTCCATGACATGAGTTCAAGCACGAGATGATTAGTCGCTACGATTCCCGCTACACCGGCTCCGCTATCGAGCGGCTCTGCCCAGCCCGCCAATCTACAACGGTGGACGCGTATATCGACGAGTTTGTGGCTCTCGTCACGCAAGTCCCTGGACTCCCGCCCGACCATTACCTGGGCTTCTTCCTGCAAGGTCTCCTGCCTAATATCCGCTCCCGCATTCGAACCCATCATCCTCGCACGGTCTCGGAAGCCCTTGAACTCGCCCGTGCGGTTGAGGCGGACATCGGCCCCCGGCAAGCCGGCTTCGCCCCTTTCCGCCACCAACCACTGCGGGATACCGTCCCTCGACCGGCCACCTTGCAACACGCTCGGTCGGCACGCACGGACGGCCCGCACCGCGTCTCCAACGGCGACTACAACGACCTACGCCGCCACGGTTTATGTTTCTGATGCCGCCAACCATACTAGCCTCAGCATGTTTGCCCCATTAAGGAATTCCACGCCATCTTCAGCGACAACGAGGGGTACTCCGTGACCGAGGAGTTGCCACCGTTGGAGATACCACCCGACCCACCTACGGCGGATTTGGAGGGCGTCCCCCTCAATGTATTGGAGCTGCCGTTCTATTCAGTGGGGGGACTAACCGGGCCGCGCACCATTAAGTTGGCCGGCGAGGTCCAGAACCGGCCCATTATTGTGATGGTTGATAGCGGGGCAAGTCACAATTTCATGTCGGCCCAACTTGCCCGGGAGCTCGCCTTACCGATCGATCCGTCACCCGATTTTTCGGTGTGCCTTGGCGCCGGTCTCCGTCGGCCGACCTTGGGACAATGCAGGAGTGTTACCATGTCGGTTGGGCCGTGCCGGGTCACGGCCGATTTCTACATGTTCGAGTTAGGAGGCCTCGACGCCATTCTGGGCGTCGCCTGGCTCGAGACCCTGAGGGACGTACCGGTAAACTGGGCTTCTATGATGATGGCTTTTCAGTAACAGGGCCAGTCGTGCCGTTTGGTGGGCGATCCTACCCTCCTTCGCTCGCCGCTCTCTTACCGGGCCATGACTCGCGTCACCGACATCGACTTCTCGGCCTGGCTATGGCCCCTTCAGACGGATCCACCGGCGCCGGCCGCCACCCTCGACGCCGACATGGGCGCCGTGCTCGCAGAGTTCGAGGATATCTTCACCGCCCCCACAGGCCTTCCACCCCCGCGGCCGACCGACCACTCCATCGTCCTCCATCCGGGGTCGGCGGCGGTGTCAGTGCGACCATACCATTACGGCCACGCCCAAAAGGACGAGATGGAGCGACTCGTTCGGGAGATGCTGTTGGGAGGCCTCATCCGGCCCAGTGCTAGCCCTTTCTCCAGCCCGGTGTTGCTGGTCTGCAAGAAAGATGGCAGTTGGAGGTTCTGTGTGGACTATCGGGAGCTCAACAAGGCTACAGTACCGGACAAGTACCCGATTCCGGTGATCCAGGAGCTCCTGGACGAGCGGCACGGAGCGACCTTCTTCACCAAGCTGGACCTCCGCGCCGGCTATCATCAGATTCGAGTTCGGCCGGAAGACGTGCCGAAGACGGCATTCTGGACACACGACGGGCATTTCGAGTTTTTGGTAATGTTGTTTGGGCTCACCAACGCTCCCGCCACATTTCAGGCTACGATGAACGAGATCTTCCGGCCAGTCCTTCGTAAGCATGTCCTTGTTTTTTTTGATGATATCCTTGTCTTCAGTCACACTTGGCAGGATCACCTGGGTCATGTCCGGGAGACTTTCGTCACTCTTCGCCGACATCACCTCACGGTCAACCGCAAGAAGTGCACGTTCGGGGACTACCATGGTCAGCTACCTGGGCCATACTATCTCGGCCCACGGCGTGTCCATGGACGAGGATAAGATCCAGGCGGTGCTTCGATGGCCGACTCCGACCTCCCTACGTGACGTCCGGGCGTTCCTCGGCTTGACCGGCTACTACCGGCGTTTCATCAAAGATTACGGCGGGATGGCCCGCCCCCTCACCCAGCTGCTGAAGGCCTCGGAGGAGGGACCGTTCACGTGGCCACCGACGGCCATGGAGGCCTTCGCGGCGCTACAAGCGGCCTTGATTCACGGCCCAGTTTTGGCCATGCCGGATTTCCACCAGCCGTTCTTCGTGGAGTGCGACGCCTCCGGCACAGGCGTCGGCGCCGTTTTGATGCAGGCCGGCCGGCCAATCGCATACTACAGCCGGGCATTTTCCACAGCGGTGCGCAGCCGCTCGGCGTATGAGAACGAACTCATGGCGCTGGTACTGGCAGTCCAACACTGGCGGCCATATCTCCTTGGTCGGCCCTTCGTGATCCGCACCGATCACCACAGCCTGCGATACCTTCTCCAACAAAAGATCGCCACGCCGACGCAACAGGTTTGGGTGGCCAAGCTGCTCGGGTATGACTTCACGGGGGAGTTTCGACCGGGCAAGACCAATCGGGCGGCCGATGCGCTCTCCCGGCACCCGCACGCCCCAGAGCCGACCGCCATCTCCCGACCGGTGTGGGACGATGCCGCGGGTATTCAGCAGGAGGTGGACCGGGACCCTCAGCTACAGAACATTCGGGCGGCCTTACTGGCTGACCCCACGTCCCGACCGCCATTTTCGCTTATTGGGGGCCGCCTTTTCCACCGGGATTGACTCGTTCTCTCAGCGTCCTCTTCGAGGATTCCTTCTTTGTTAGCTGAGTTCCACTCCACGCCGTCGGGCGGCCACGATGGAGCCTTTCGGACATATCGGCGTTTAGCCGCATCTCTCTATTGGCCTCACATGCTTCGTCAGGTGAAGGCCTACGTGGCGGCCTGCCTGTCCTGCCAGAAGGCCAAGTACGAGACCATGTTTCCCAGCGGTCTCCTACATCCCCTACCGATTCCTGAGCGTGTCTGGGAGGACATCGCAATGGACTTCATCACCCGGCTACCCCGTTCCAACGGGTTTGATTGCATATTGGTGGTCGTGGACCGCCTGACGAAGTACGCCCACTTCGTCCCTCTGCGCCACCCATACACCGCGGCATCCGTGGCCGACAGCTTCATTACGGAGATCGTACGTCTTCATGGTTTTCCCCGCTCGATTGTGAGCGATCGCGACCCACTCTTCCTCAGCAGCTTCTGGACCTCTTTGTTCCGACTTCAGGGCACCCACCTTCGGATGAGCACGACATGCCACCCCCAGTCGGACGGCCAGTCCGAGGTGCTCAACCGGTGCTTGGAGACATATCTGCGCTGCTTTATCGGCGAGCGACCCGGCTCGTGGGCCAAATGGTTATGCTGGGCAGAGTACTCCTACAACACCGCATACCACCACTCCGCACATACTTCCCCATTCGAGTCGGTCTATGGCCGGCCACCGCCGACCGTGCTCCGACATCTACCCGGGGAATGCCCAGTTGCTAGCTTGGCGGACCATCTCTATGATAGGGACGTTATCTTGGATAGTTTGAAGCATCATCTCCGGCGTGCACAGTCCAAGATGGTCTCTTTTGCCAATCGGAAACCTCGGGACCTAACATTTCAAGTAGGGGAGCGGGTGTTCATCAAACTCCACCCCTACCGATAGCTTACGGTCGCCCGCCGCCCTTGCCCCAAGCTAGCTCCGCGCTTCTATGGACCGTTCGAGATTATTAGCCGTATCGGAGCCGTCGCCTACCGCCTCCGCCTTCTGGACACCTCTCACATCCACCCAGTGTTTCATGTGTCACAACTACGGGGCGTCATCGGCGATCACCCCGTCACCGACCACATTCCGGCCGACCTGGACTATTCCGGATCCGACCCCCTCTACCCCGAAGCCATTGTTGGTCGGCGCCACCACAGGGCCAAAGGTGCCCGGCCGGAGGAGATACGAGTGGCCTGGCAAAACCGTCCTCTTACCGCCGCGACTTGGCTCATTCGTGATGATTTTCGCCGACAATTCCCCGATTACTGCCTTGAGGACAAGGCCAATTTCCCAGACGGAGGTATTGTTACCGACACCCAGGCAGACGAGCCGGAGTGACAGGTGTACTCGAGGAGGACGCGCGCGAGAGCGGGCGACGACACCGAGCACCGCACCGAACCGGGCGGTTCTGCGGGTGTGGTCTAAGGGGGCCGACCGGTCCAAGTTATCTTGTGGCTTTATTTTATTATGTTGTTTTATCCTTTTAATGATGGACTCTTGATGTGTGGTGGATCCTCCCTATATAAGGGATCACCTTAGGTTTTTGTTTTATCTTTGGATAACTTATGAAAGTTGGGGCTGCTCCCCTTTCCTCCTCCTATCTCTCTCTCCCTCTCTCTATCCCTCTCTCCCGTCTCTCTCTCTCTCTCTCTCTCTCTCTCTCTCTCTCTCTCTCTCTCTCTCTCTCTCGGTCTCGCTAACACCACCACCGCCCGGCCTTTTCCCCAGCAGTAGTTATCGCCCCAGCTACCGCCCCTCTCCTCCGCGCGATACCCTAAGCGGTATCAGTTGCACAGTGGGCCATCCATTGTTGGGCGTTGTGTATGTAGTTTTAACTAACGGAATCTCGTCGTGGTCCTGGAGTTGAACATAAGGGATTCCACCTAACATTCCCCAAGGGGGTGCCACATCATTGTGGATTTGTGCGAGGGGCGACCATACACCGCCTGGAGGTTAGTGGTACTAATTGTTGTATGGAAAGAAGCGTTGGAGGAGTATTCGGCCCACCCCAGCCATGTATCCCATCTACGGGACTACTCAGATTTGAAACAAGGTAGGTAGTCCCCAAACAATCTGTTAGCACTTCTATCTACCCATCTGGAACCTGAAGAGCATGGGAACAAATGTAGTCGAATGTTCCCTTTTATAAATGTCCTTATGATTGTCTCAGATGTGAAGGGGTGGCGATGTGAAGGGGTGGCGTGACGGAATGAAGTGCCCATATTTGGGAGAATTTTTTACGTACGGGTGGCGTACGGGATAATCGTGCGGGTGAGATATTGTTTGTCAGATCTGCTATCGGACCGCTAGTAAAAGCCAGGAAAAAAAACAAAGTGCATTGTCCGTCCGGATTTAACAAAAGGCAATGTCCGTCCGGATTTAACAAAAGGCAATGTCCGTCCGGATTTAACAAAAGGCAATGTCCGGCCGGATTATGCTTTTAATATAATTATTTTATACATAAATAGGATCTTAAAATGTTTGTAACAAATCCCTAACTAATATTCTGTAAATTTTTTTATAAAAAACATTAATTTTTGTAATAAAAATCATTTTTAAGATGTCACCCGTACCTTCCTTTTCATACGCTACCCGTATGAATTTTTTTTCCCATACTTGAACTGTCCACCACTATGAGGATGCAATTCTAAACATGTTACTCGGGGAGTCGAATAACATGTGTGTTTCTTCTCATTCAACTCCTCGTGAATCCATAGTGATCTCGTCCCACATGAGCTCTAGTATTGGAAGGGATTGGAGCAGATCATCTGAAAAAGATGTCTCATGCATTACTCGCCGACACCAAATGTGAGACGACAAATTACTCCACTGATGACAGTATTCCGCCAATATATGGATGTTGCGGTGCATGCAGAAGGCACGCACCTACATGATTCATTGACAGCGTGATGTGGAACTCAACTAGTAGTTTCATAATGCCTATGGACGAAGCAGACGGTACTAGTCGCCTATTAATGTGAACTCGGGACGTGATATCGGGTCTCCATGAATGTTGATCACTATGGCGTGAAATTGTCGATCCTCTAGCACTTTCTGTTGGATCATACTCACCTTCACCCATATGGGGGACAAAATGACCATAAATGTTGACGGCTGAACTTGTCGCGAAAGAGCATCTGCGGACTGCAGCCAAGTTACTCTTCTCTGATCTGAACTCCGCTGTGAAGTCGTAGCATGTCAACTTGGCTACGCATAGTTATTGTGTGGGGATGGCGATTTTTTGCTCTAATTTAATCCCTTAACTTGTTCAAACATGATGCTTACCATTTCTTTCATTAGCATGCCATTAAAAACAAACAAATGTTGAGCAAAACACAGAAAAGCAAGATCATTCGCACACAAAAACACAAGATTTTCTTGATTAAATCAAAATAAATTATGTCCACATGAGGCAGGGATGGATCCATAACAAACTGTGGAGAGTACAAATGCTTTCCATTGCCGGGGGATCATATTGATGCATCTTATAAGTCTGGGGGATCATATTGATAAATTTTCGATATTTTTTTACTGTGATTTCAAATTGGTTGCTTTCGGCCTTGAATCTTCTCATGTTCCTTAAATAACATAAAACTGTATGTCCAGTGGTGGTTCTAGAGGCGGCGGCGGTGATTTTGTTGCTGGTTTTCTCTTAGGTGGAGCTGTGTTCGGAACCTTGGCTTACGTCTTCGCTCCGCAGGTGATTATTCGTGTATCCTCGACAATGCTAGTCATCAAATTTTTTTTTAAACTCTCTTTCACTGATGAATCCTGTTTAATGCATCACCTTTTTCAATGTGCAGCTCAGAAGATCATTGTTGAATGAAGATGAATCAGGTTTTAGAAGGGCCAGGCGGCCGTTATATGATGACGGTGGACTAGAGGTAATCAACTTTTCCATTTCGTAGGCTATTTCATTCTCAATCAAATTATTCTATGGGCTCATTTCATTGCTTGAAGATATTGATAACACGTCTTTGAAAAGAAAAGAAAAAAAATTTAGGTTCATTTTATCATCAGGAGTGTAATTTGAGTCAAGCTATCACAATATGTGGCATGTGATCAAGTTTGAGGAGCCAACAAGATAAACTTGACCGAGCCCCTCGGTAAGACTCATTGGCTCGTGAGCTCGCTCGTTTAAAAACTATTACAAGGTTACACTTGGGGCGCATTTGGTTACTTGAAGTTGAAACATGCGAGTTTACTAGATTTGGTCGTTTGGTAAGACTCATATAGCTAGAAAGAAAAGGCAGCCCGGTGCACAAACCATCCCCGCACAGCGAGGGTCCGGGGAAGGGTCCCACCACAAGGGTCAAATCCAGGCAAACCTTACCCTGCATTTTACATATTATTACTTTCTTTTGTTTGTTTTCTATCTACAAGCAACCAAATGAGTCATTAAATATTTTAAAATTCAACAATTTAAGTCCATCATTATTGAAAGAAAGTTTAAAAGTCATATTTCTCCTCTGATTCAAATGATCCAATTTACATTGTATTCATGATGTTATATAATATATACTAAACAACCTGACTCAGACTCATAGAATTGAGCTTGCACTCATTAGCTAGTTAAGCTTGAGCTCAAGCCGAGCGCTGCTTGAGCTCAACTCAACCCCTAGCTTGAGCTCAGCTCAATTCGCATAGGCCCCGTTTAGCGGGGCGGAGCGCCCGCGACAGGAATCCAACCGTATGCGTGGTCGGCTTTCAAAATCTACAGGTTTTCTGCTGATTTTCTGCACACACAGCCGGCGGAATGCCCGACCGCTGCGGTTGGCAGAATCGCGGAGCTGCGGCGGAGTTTTGCTGGATCCGCCGACATTTTTGCACCCCGCCAAACGGGACCTTATTCTTACATTCTTGCCAAGCCGAGCGCGGAGTGAGAGGTAACTTATTTGTGCTTCATCTACATGCCCCGAAGCAGAGAACTCGTCAGACGCTGGACGCAAAAATCAGCCAGCTGAATTCGGCCATAGACAACGTGTCTTCGCGTTTGAGGGGCGGAAACAGCTCTCCTTCGAAGGAGCCCATCGATGCCGACTCTGAAATAGAGAGCGCCCTTTAGGCTTTCTGCTGCAACCTCATCACAGCTATTTTGATCCTCAGGCAGGCAAGCTTATGTTCTTGATAAATACTCCAGTTATGTGCACAAGTGTTTGGATTGTTTTCCTCTCTGGATTGGTGTTTTTGAAACCTGAATTAGTGTATTTCCACCACTACTCTTGCTTTAAAAGGTTGGTTTGAAGGCTACTTTGTACCTTGTTTGGTTTGGTTTCTGTAGAATTTGACCCTCTAATTTTTTGGTGTCATGGCGAGGAAAGTCAGAACAATTCTTTTACTTGTTTCGGTCGGCACGGTGTGATCGAGTAGATGGCTGTGATTTGGTTGAAATGCATGTGTCGGGGCTTGCACGTCTCAAGTCAGGCGTGTGTCGAGTATTCTCGCTCGTTTTAGCTGGTTCTAATCACAAGGCATCGTACTTGCTGCAACGATTTCTTCCAGAAATGATCGTTACAATCATTTTGTGGCTCCGTTTGGCATGGCGGTGACGGTCGTGAACGCGGTGGTTATGAACCGTCGTTCGTGAGCATCAAACATACGATTATATTTTTGTCCAAACTCATCGGAGCAAAAACAGTGCCAAACCGAGTCTATAGCAACGGATATAGTATTTTTAGCCCCATAATTTTCTCTCGCGTCAAAATATTTTTGCAGTAATTTTAGCAGCTTCGCAATTTATTTTCATATGAAAATATTTTTTATTTATTTATTAACATATAATCTTCAAATTTTTTTAAATTAGTTAATAATTATATTATATTACATTTTTTATTTTCTGCTTTAATTTATGTTTTATTTAATCAATTTTAGAATGATAGAAAATTGATAAGTTCGCCAGCTCTCAGCATACATTATAGAAGAGGATACTTAGATATATGGCTCCGTTTGGGGGGACTTATTTTCATCGGTCAAGCAGTTACGACCGTATGAATCGGACCCTAATTAAGGTCCGGTTCATGCGGTCGTAACCGCTTGACCGGTGAAAATAAGTCCCCCTAGTAATATATGGCTCCGGTGGTCGTGAACGTTGCGGTTTTGAAATGTCGTTCATGAACACCCTACTTCACCTGAGAAATTTCATCAACTTTTATGCTCAAAATTTATTTTATTTTCTTGGTGGTCATAACAGTTGTCATGTCCAATATATATTTCGAGAGTGTTTGTTACGAAAACACTAGATGAATGATGATATGCGGAATACGGTCATTCGGTTCCAAAACCGAATTAGTCATCCAACATTAATTAATTAATTCAAAATTAATTATTATCCATTAATACATTTCGGGACGTGAGCTAAATTAAAATCTGACATATTAAACCCAACCCGATCATTCTTCAAATTTCAGTGCGTTCTTAATGTGCGATCACATAGGTTTATATTACGTTGGTAGTAGCACTAATCCCTTGATCGCACATAGGCCACAGACTCTGACATCCTCACCACCAGAGAAGACTTGGAGCATCTCTTCCATCTCTTTTGTTAATATTGTATTAGTATTTAAGCTTATAGTCCTTTATCCTTTTTGGTTTTAATAAGTGTCCACTCTTTATATAAGGAGGGCTTAAGTGAATCAAGGGACTTGTATCTCTTATTTGGAGATGAGCTCTTAGAGGGCACCAACCCTAAAGATCTTGGCGAGAGCATGTCTCGCGAGTTTGAATTTAGAGCTTGTGAGCATTCCTCGCTAGTTTGAATTTCTTTTTTTTTAGAGCAATCGTTCGTTTTAATTCGTATCACATTAGGGTACATTGAGAACGTAGTGATATGTTTAATATATCAAAACTCCTCGGAATGGAGAGGTAAGATCGTATAGGTAAACCCTCTTAGGGCTTACACAAGTGGTAAGCCATTGATATTGCAACAAGATTTTGCATCATCATCATTCCAGTTCCTTGGGGTCGGCTCGTGAATCCTCAATTTTCAAATAAGTGCTATCTGAAGTGTTAAAATTTACTTTTCGCGAATCATTTTAAATAACTTTTATACAAGTTAGCTTAGGTGTACCCCTTCTCCGGCATGATCATACAACACAAATAGCTTTACTCTTCGACTTTTCATCGAACAACCCTAATCACCTTTAAGCTTATTTTTAATAGTCTAATGTCACTCCAAATATCAATCTTAATCATCTTGAGACAATGTACTTCAAGAAATATTGTCTGATAAAAAAAACAAAAAATATAAATGAATAGAAGGTACCTCCATCCACTGTTTTAAATGTCCTCCGACAGGTCTCCCAACATGTCATTTTAGAGGGCAAAATGACATTTTTTTGGTAAAAAAATATATTATGTCATTTTGTAAAATATAAGCCGACATATCCGATCTTTTCCGATATATCGGGCGACACGACTTTTAAATATATTGTCCGCTATTTTATTTTATTTTATATTAGCAAACTAACAATATATGTTTAAATCACCTATATGTATTATATTATGTATGTTTAAATTAATTAGACTTATTATTTCGATTTTTAACTTTTTATTCTTACAACCAATTTTGTATAATTATTTCACAAAAAAAAATTCATATTACAAAAATTGTGAAAAAGTATAACACATTTATTAGTTGATTATTTGTATATTTTTAATATAAATTTGTAAGTTTGGAAAGACTTATAATCAATCAAAGATATTTAACTTTTAAATCTTCTTTATTTGCTATAAACTCCGTGCTATCAAAATAAAATTATTGTATAATATTAAATATATTTTACATTGTATCATTTTATATTTGCTAATAATATTTTATCTTGGATACTTTTCAAATTTATTTTGTAATATACATGACTCATTTTCCATCTATTTGTTATATTAATTTCTTTTACTTTTAGAACATATAACTATAGTTAGTATACATAAAAAATAAAAAAATTTATTTATAATATATGAAAATCTAATATTTTAAAATATCTCTGACATGTCTCCAACATCCGACATTTAAAAGCTCAATCTAATATATCGTCGACATCCGATATTTACAACATTGTCTTCATCTAGATATGGAGGTGAAAGGGTGTGAACGAAAACAAACTCTTTTCCATCTATATAAACTCTTCTAAAATCCAACATTAATGTCAAGGGTGTAGAAGGTTTGGACTATTTAGTTGCATGGGCCTCGCTTTTACCCCCACCATTCAAAGAGAGATTTTTAGGTACAAGTTGCGTGCACAGAGCTGTGCACGCTACTTAACAGTTACAGCCGTAATTATGTAAAATACGGCTGTAACCTGAAATTACGGCTGTATTTTAAAAGGGGGCCTGGCTGAGCCTGTCAGGCCTAGTTTAAGCCTGGCCACAGGACTCTCAACATTCTCTGTTGGGTGCCTCTGTAAAGTTGGATATTGCCCAGCTTTACAGCTGGCTAGGCACATAGGTCCCCAAGGCCTGGGCTGGCCTGGATAGGGGGCATTTCAGGCCCGGACTTTTTTTACACTCATTTTACAGGAGCCACATACCAAATGATAAACCATTCGTTATTCTAAATATAAATCATATGAGAATAGATGAGTTCTCTAAGATGATGCAATCAAGAAAGTTACCATGGTCAAAAAGATAAGAAAGAGAACAGATGAATAAAGATAAATAGTAACATTTGTCTGGTATATGTTGAAATTAGGAAGATAGAAAAATGTTGCCTGC
The DNA here is from genome assembly GCA_033032865.1 of Dactylorhiza incarnata. NCBI lineage: Eukaryota > Viridiplantae > Streptophyta > Magnoliopsida > Asparagales > Orchidaceae > Dactylorhiza > Dactylorhiza incarnata. Next base: position 2,781,642 of record JAWHQI010000279.1, on the reverse strand, counting down.
TGTACTAGTCAGTTGTCTTGGGATTTTTATATAGTATCAGACTAATGGGTAGAACTTATTTGAGTTGATTCACTGTGTTACGCGCACGCGGCGTCATATCATTATCATTATTATTATTATTATTATTATCTTTTAAATGTTATTAGGGTTGATGTGAGCCCCCCTCCCTATATAAGGAGGTGATTTTGGGGAGTTAGGATATCTTTGGATCAATTGTCTTTTGGGCTCTCATTAGAGAGAAACTCTTTGGAGGAACCAGCCTCCGAGAGTTGGCCGGAGCTTGCTCTGGATTGTATCCGTTGTTTCATTAATCCAAGCAATCTTCATCTTGTTCGTATTATTTGGTCCGACCTGCCTCACCGCCCGCTGCACTTGCCGCCGGTGCTTCGTCCCCCGTCCTCCAGGATCGCGTGAACCCCGTCGTCCGGACCGATCAATCCGCCGCATCTGCACCCCATCGAACCGCCGCACACCATTTATTGCTATAGTTGGTATCTTTTCAAGTGTGATGCATTCTATTACACCCATGAGGTTGGGGGTCCAATAGAGGTCAGATTAGGAGGAAGGAGAGGGGGAGAGCAAGAGATGAGAGGAATCTTTAGAAAGGAACTCTTGAGACAACACTAGGCCAAAATTTTCATTAAACCAAGCACAAGTTCAGGCATACCGCATACACACATATATGCCTCGTAAGTATGGCAAATGTGTAAATACTAAAGTCCAACGAAATAAAAGAAGCGAAATAAGCACAAACTAAATAAAATAGCATGTGAAATAAAATGTAGACAGGATATGATCTCCCCGGTCGATCTGTCTGGAAGATCACATTAGTCTGCAAGGCTCACCCTGCACGAGTAGATCCGCAAGGTGCGCGTCGATGACTCCTCATCATTTTGTTCTGCAACATTTTTGTCATCTGGGAAATGTGTCGTCCTTAAGACAACTCCTAAAATTGGTGATGGATATCGTCATGACTCATGATCGACCCAAGAACCTGATTGATCCAAGACCCATTCTACGGTGCAGTTCTGACGGTCTAGTATGGCCTCTGGAATCCACCTCATGGTGTTAGTGTCAATGAGCTACAAAGGAATTGTACTGTCAAACACATGGTCGCCAATTTACATTTTAAACTGAGAAACATGGAGCATTGGTGAATACAGCTAGATGTTGGAAGCCGCAGACGGTAGGCCATAGTGTCTGTGTAGCACAGTCTGAAAGGGTTTGTAGAAAGGAGATGTGTTATGATCTACGGGGAAAGAAAAAGGAGAACAAGAGAGGAATACTAGAGAGAGGGAGAGAGAAATTAGGGTTTAGAAAGGCGGGAATACCTGATAATAATCTTCCTGCCTACTCCAAGAGAAGTCCCGGGTTAAATACTCCCCGGAACCAAGGGGGTTGCCCCCCCCCCCCCCCCCCCCCCCCTCGGGCTGAACCAGTGTGGTTCAGCCCCAATTCCTCATAATAAATGTTGGCGGGCTGAACCGGATGGTTCAGCCCGGTCTTCCCCCGCCGTCGCCTTTGGCCTTCGCGCATATTGATATCCTCTAAACCGGATAGCGTTTGGGGGCGTAACATTCCCCTCCCCATCAAGAACCAGCTTGTCCTCAAGATGGAAGTCAGGAAAGAGCTCGCGGAACTCGAGGAGGTCAACCCAGGTGTTGTGAGCGGCCGATAGATTCTTCCACTTGACAAGAACTTCCGGACGATACTCGGTGCCGCGTTTCTTCCATTTGGACAGTAAGATTTCCTCGGGAATAGGGTGTAGCTCCCCGGCAGTTGTGGCTTCGGGCGGGAGAGGACTAACTTGGATCGCATCGCCCAGTTTCTTCTTAAGCAGTGAGACATGAAAGATCGGGTGGATGCGTGAGCCCTCCGGTAGAGCGAGGGTGTAGGCCACGGGACCAACCCGTTGAGTGATGCGGAACGGTCTGTAGTATCGCGGGGACAGCTTCTGATGTGCGCGGCGGGAAACTGATAGCTGACGGTAGGGTTGTAGGCGAAGGAATACCTCGTCACCCACCGCAAACTCCCGCTCTGTCCTATGCTTGTCGGCCTAAACTTTCATCCTGTCTTGCGCCGCACGGAGGTTGCCCCGTAGTATTGGACAACCCGAAGGGCATCACCAAAAACTCATAGTGCCCGTCATGGGTTCGAAACGCTGTTTTGTGTATGTCTTCCTCCATCCGGATCTGATGGTAGCCGGAACGCAGGTCTAGCTTGGTGAAAAGACTCGCTCCGTGCAGCTCATCCAATAGTTCCTCGATCATGGGTATGGGAAATTTATCATTGATGGTAGAGTCGTTCAGGTTGCGGTAGTCCACGCAGAATCGCCATGACCCGTCCTTCTTTTTCACCAAGATAATAGGTGAAGAAAAAGAACTAGAGTCGGCCGTATGATTCCTGTCGACAGCATCTCCCGAACGCTCCGCTCAATCTCTGTCTTCTGGATGTACGGGTAACGGTATGGCCTGACGTTTGTGGGAGCTGCGCCTTCCTTCAATTGGATCTCGTGATCCCTGAACCGTGGCGGCGGAAGGCCCCGAGGCCGAGGCTCCTGAAACACGTCCTCATATTGGGATAGTAGTTGCCGCATCTGATTTGGTACCTCAGTAACCGACTGCACCGATTGGGCGCACCCAACTATCATGGCCAAAGTGCTTACCTGCTCTTCCAGACGTGCTAAGCTCCTGAGCGAGATCTCCTTCAAGGGGGACTTCCTGAGGCCGTGTAGGCAGTAATCTCGCCCCTGCTGAGTGAACTCCATGGTCATGCGCTCCCAATCGGTGGTGATCCTCTTCAATTGTCGCATCCACTGCACCCCTAGCACCATGTCTGATCCCATGATGGGAATCAAGTAGAGATCTGTATGGCAGGTGTACCCTTGTATCCGCATCTCGACGCCTTTCATGACGCCTTCGCACCTCCGTTTGTTGCCGTCAGCCATCATCACCTGAAAGGCTGCCTCTCGGTCCACTGGGTGCCCTATCCGATCAGCCACTGAAGGGTTTATAAAATTATGGGTGTTGTCGCTGTCAATCAGGATGGTCACCCTCTCTGATCGCACCTTTCCAGCGATGTGTAAGGTGAGAAGATCCGTACACCCTTCCATGGCCTGGAGGGAGACCCCGAACTCCGTCAGATCTAACTCTTCTTCCAAGGTCGCCGCCAAGGCGCCCTCTTCCTCCTCCCGCGACATGTATACCTGGACCTTCTGACACCTGTGGCCCGGCCCGTATTTCTCGTCGCAGTTGAAGCATAGCCCTTTTTCTTTCCTCACTTGAAGCTCAGGCCATGTCATTCGAGTCACCGTCGGTCGTCCCGCAGCCGGAGGGTCTCTCCTGAGAGCGGGTGTTGCGGGGGGTGCCCGTGTAGTGACCCGGTTCCGTTGTCTGTTGAATTGCTCCTCCTGAATCCGGGCAAGGCTAATGGCAAGACTCGGGCTGCGAGGCATATAGGCGTGCACCTCGTCCTGCAAGAAATCCTTCAGGCCGGATACAAAACAACTCAGGAGTGTCTTCTCTTCCCAATTGACCCGATTGGCCAACCGTTCGAACTCAGTGCGGTACTTCGTCATTGTTCCCCTCTGTCGAAGCTTCTGCAGCGTTGCCTCGACGTCTTCATACTCCAGTGGTCCGAAGCGTGCGGAGAAAGCTTCCACGAACTCCGTCCATGGGGCGTAAGCACGGCCACGCTGGAACCATTTGGTCCACTGATAGGCGTCGTCTTCCAGATGGAAGGCCGCCAACTGTACCCACTGTTCCTCGGGAATCTCCTGGTAATTGAAGAATAATTCGGCCTTTTGCACCCATTCCAACGCGTCCCCGTCCCCGTCCCCTGTGAACCTCGGAAAATTCATTCGGGTCCTTTTTGGCTGCATGTAGGCCCGCTGGTTTCCACGTTCGTGTTCCCCTGCCTCCTGTCCTGGTGCATACGGTCTTCTCTGGTCCACCAGCCCGTGGGGAGGCCCCCGAAAGCCGGGGTAAGGGTTGCCACCCCGACCATCCCCCATGCGCTGCCCCCTCCATGTTGTGGGCCCGGTGGAGGGTGCCAGTGGACCTGATGTCCATTTCCGAACCCCGTAGGAGGTCCGTAAGTACTTGGTAGTGGCAAAATCCCAGCAACACACCCAATCGGAGCGCCCGGAACCGCATACGGTCAAGGGTACGGCGCGGCGTGCTCGGTGGGTCTCCAGACAGTCGAATAGGTCCCCTCGTAGGGAGGATAGGCGGTCGGATTGGCTACTGGGCCGCCCGATCCTGTCGCTAGGTCCCCCGACCTGTTCATGTTCGGGCGGCTTCCGTCGGTCCCCCAGCCCCCACCTGCCGTCGGAACAACATCGGACACCCCTTCTGAAGCCTCTGCGAGCCATCTTGGCAGATTTCCAGGTCCCCTCGCCCTCCGATCCGTGCACAGGAGCACGATCAGACCCGTAAATAGCCGGCGATTGCTGTGCGTGAGAGGGCTCTCCGTCGGATCCTTCATTGCTGATTTTTTCCCTCTTAGGCCTTGTGTGAGGAGGGATTTGATCTCCTTTAGGCGTGCATCCCATCGTTCTTCCAGATTTTTTGTGGAAGATTTGATTTGTTCTTCGATCGCCGCCATCGTGTCCGCCAATCCCACGTAGTTTTCCTCGATGGCAGCCAAGCGAGCGTTCTCGGCCTCGGAGCGCGTCACCATGGTCGCAGGAAGGATGCTCTGATACCAAATGTTATGATCTAGGGGGGAAAGAAGGAGACCAAGAGAGGAATACTAAAGAGAGAGAGAGAAATTAGGGTTTAGAAAGAAGGAGGGAATGCCTGATAATAATGTTCCTGCCTACTCAAAGAGAAGTCCTAGGTTAAATACTCCCCGGAACCAAGGGGGCTGGCCGGACCCCCCATGGGCTGAACTAGTGTGGTTCAGCCCCAATTCCTCTAAATTAATGTTGATCTTCCTTCGTCGTCGCCTTTGGCCTTCGTGCATATTGATATCCTCTGAACCGGATAGCGTTTGGGGGCGTAACAAGATGATAGCTTTAAATGAATGAGGTTGACCGTTGACGGCGTAATGAAACGACATGTTGTACGAATACTTTGCCCAAATCGAAACTCCAAAGTAAAGTCATGCCCAAAGAATTTGGCTATCCAAAATTGTGTTAGTATATGGCAATTTTCTGGCTGAGGCTGCAGCACTAATTGCAGTGGTCGGTGCGGACCACAAAGGGACATAGGTGGTATGGTCGCTAATGTTGAACTATAAAAATCAGGGTCATCAACTCATTCTCATGCATAGAGAGAGCGCACAACCGTGAAAAATAGCAGCTAAAGTGCAACATTGGTCAGTTGACTTTCATCAACATGATGGCAATACCCACGCCCGATGTGTAACACTCAATGACGAACGAACGATTAATGCCGGGCATCACAAAAACTAGGGCCTCTACCAACGCCCTTTTGGAGGGAGGAGAAGGCCATGGTTGATATGGCGGGTCGGGAGAACTACTTGTCTTTAGTCTTCTTAAAGAGAATAATGAGTGATCGCAGAATCATACAATAATCATGAATGAGCGACGGTAATAGCTGGTAAGGAGCAAGAAGGGTGGGGGGTGGCAGTGCAAGACCGTCTCAAACTTGTCATGGTTCATAGAGACCCTGTTACATGAGATGGTGTGTCCTAAGTAATTGACCTCTATCTATCCAAATGAACCCTTCTTCGAGTTGACTAAAAGTGCATGTTGATGCAATGTCACGAGTGTCACCTCCAAGTCGAGGAGGTGATCTTGCCAAGTTAAGTTGTATACCAAAATATCATCAAAAACACCAAGATGTACTTATGAAGCGCAAGACGGAAGACATCATTCATCGTGGCCTGGAAGGTGGATGGTGCGTTCGTAAGGTCAAAAGACATTAAGACGAACATGTAGTGGTCATAATGAGTTCGGAATGTCATTTTAGGAATGTCCAGTTTGCGTGCATAACTCTGGTGATAGTCGGAGCGCATGTCCAACTTGGAAAAGCATGATGTGCCATAGAGCTCTCCGTGAAACCCCTGCATGACTGAGATTAGGTGCTTGTCGGTGATCATGGCCTTGTTCAATTCGTAGTAATTGATGCAGAAGCGCAACTGTCATCCTTCTTGCGAACAAGACACATGATTGGAGAAAGGACTTGAGCTCGGTAGAATTAGACCCCCCCCCCCCCCCCCCAACTAGCATGTGTTTGGCTCAGCACTCGATCACATCCTTCTCGACATAATTGTAATGGTATGGACTGATTTAAATCACTTCGACCCCCGCGAGAGGGGAATGTTGTGATCAATGGGGTTGTGAGGAGGCAAACCCGCATGATTAGAAAACAATATGGGGGAAAGAATTCGGGATGCATTGCAACCTGCAGCTAAGTGGTGGCTTGTCTTATGTTGTTAGTTGCCTCAACGTGTCAAATAAGGCGGAGAAATTCCACAGCATCAGTCTTCCAAATAATCTGAAAGGTTCCAGCAGTGCGTAGTAGAGGCATCGCCGCTCAAGGTCCCCAATTGCCCTTCGTGTGCAAAATTCATCATGTGGGCCAAATTGACGTGCACATCCCGGAATGTGCGTAACCATGCAACACCTAAGATGACGTCGATGCCCCCAAGGACAAAGGCATAAAAGTTCCGGCTCAGACCCACAAAGAGCTACAGTGTTGCACAAAGGCATCTGATGGGGCGTCGGTGCCAAGGCACACAGTAAATGTTGGGGAAGGTGTAACTAGAATGCCAACTGGTCCACTAATGTTTGTGATATGAAATTGTGGCCTATGCCACTTTCGATTATCACCAAAATAGGAATGTCGTGCAATCGCTCTTAGAGCTTCATGGTTTGTGGCTCACAGATGTCGCCCACTAAAAAGCATGGTAGGTCCAAGCTGTGAAGGTTGCTTATGGAAGGATCGAGATAGGTGCACTCATAGATCTCAAGAGCCTCAAAATCGGCTAGGATGACCTCCCCGTCATCACTGATGATAGCACATAGCTTCTTCATAGGGCATTTGTGGTTTGAAGTATAAGTTTGTTTGCAACGAAAACACGGACCATTGCTCCTTAGGTAGTTGTACTCCGATTGGAGAGCTATTGGGTGGGTGGACTTGCCAAAGCGGTGGGGAAATGTGGCTTGGGAAGGGTGGTGGATGGGTGTTTCGGGGGTCAACAGGTATTTTAGTGATAGATGGCGGGTGGAAAGGTGACTGATTACCGTCAGTCGATGGGTCGGCGGCGAGGGCGGTAGTAGTCAGAGGTATTCACTGATAAGTGGACTTCGACCAAACATGTAATGTCCATGGCATCAGTAGTAGTGCGTGGATGGTGAATATGAAGTCAGGAGCGAACATGGGGAAGGGGCCCTTGCATGAAGAGACCCAAATAATGATTTGGTGGAAGTTCGGGCACGTGCGTGATGAGTGCTATGAACTCGTCAATGCATAAGTCAAGGAGACGGTTTGACGAATGGCCCAAAGGCATTCAACCACATTGCTCGAGTAACGGACGTCATAGAGCGGAACCTTCCATGCGCAACATCATGATGAAAACTTGTTGCTTCTATGATATACGGTGGAGGTCGAAGTATTGTTCAACCTTGGCAATCCACTCCAAGGGGTCAGAGCCATTGAGGCACTTCTAACGTGTGGGTGCCTCGACTAAGGATGAGACCCCATAGGGGGGCTCAGGAGTGGTAGACACAACTAGGAGGGAGTGTCAGCGGCGGAGGGAGGTGGGGAGAGGATTGTTTAGGCAGGAGTCAATGTGTAAGAGGGTTACTTGAATGGACGTGAGCAAGTTGTCATGGGCATCAAGCCAACAAAATAGAGTTTTTTCGATGACGCGGACATGGGTGTCAGCCATGGCTAGGGTAATGAGGAATGCACCTCGAGAGGGAGGGAAGGAGGTGGACTTAAGTGTGTAAAGCAACAACGGTACTGTGTCGACTGGATGCAAGGCATGGGCCATGTGGCTAGGTCGCGGTGTTAATGGATGCGCTTGAGAGTATAATCCAGTAATTGCAATGCGCAGGTAAAATGAGCGACGAAGCTGTCGGACGTGGAAGGTTACAATACCCCGGTGACGAAATCATCAGTTCAGAAGGCAACAGTAGCGGAAGACTTCTGGACGTGGAAGGCATACGAGTCCGAAGGAGATTTTCTGGCTCCCGACGGTTGGAATGGTAGCCAGAGAGGGTGGGACGGACTAAATCTTGGAGAAGGGGAGAGTGAGAGATGTGAGGTATCTCAATTCTGAGGAGAGGGACTCTTGAGCCAGTCCTATGCCAAAATTTTCATTAAACCGAGCATAAGTTCACAGAAACCACATACATACCTATATGCCTCATAAGAATGGCAAAGGTGTAAACATTAAAGTCCAACGAAATAAGAAAAGCAAAACAAGTGCAAACTAAATAAAATAGTATGTGGAATAAAATGTCAGAAAAGATATGATCTCCTGGTCGGTCCGTCCGGAAGATCCTGCTAGTCCTCCCAGGTCGTCCTGCGCGTGTAGCCCCACCAGGTGCTATCGTCGTCTCGCTCTATAACACGTAACACATTATTACAAAGAAAACTTGTCACATTGATGACAATAGGGAATGCATTTGTACAGCAGCACATTTATCTCTATGAAAATAGTGACAATTTCATTTCTAAAACCAAACAAAACATTACCAAATAAATATTAGTTAAAGTGGGAATAATTCCTGTTTATAGTTTCCAAAACCCAATCATAATTGTTCGTTAATAGCAGAACTCGAGGAAGGAACAAGATAAGTACTTATCAAATTGATAGATGATGGTTCATGTGCAAGTGATTTATCCATCATGAAAGGACATCTCACACAAAATGTAATAAAATAAACTCAATGCCTTTATGCTTGAAGATTTCAATAAAAAAGTAGCCATTGATGATGCAGCTTTGTCACACAATCTATCAAAATTTAAGAAAAGAATTGCAAATATTTCAATATTCTCAATCAACATCCAATAATCTAAATATGCAGATACAAAAATACAAATAAAACCCGAAGAACCATTTTCAAAACCGTTGTGTTTAGAATTTGCATTTGCTTCAACTACGACCATGTAGAAATGGAGAGAGAATGTTAGGCATTGAGACATACGTTGAGCATTAAAGGTATTAACAATGAATAATGAGAAACAAAATCTTTGTATTGCAAAGCTTTAACTTTTGATTTTGCATCCACTGTAAACACAAGGTGCAGGAAATTGCTAGTAACTAAAACATCAAAACTTTAAGATGAAAAAAAGATCTTTAATAATGGTTGGATCTAATCATGAGAATTTCAGAAGCTAAAATATGATCTTCACACTCATGAAATACTTGAGAAAGGTGTAGCAAATGAGCATATTCACATCACATATTCACATATCGATACATATAGTCTATTGTCCTGACTCTTATTTCAGGACAAGTATCATGAAAACATTTTATGCATGACACATCTTAATTTAAGTTCCTATAGAGAGCAGGTTGTGACCTCTGATGGGTAGCATATTTATCTGCTTCATAAGATTTCTCAGACGTATTAGTTTCTTGGAAGTTAGAATCTTCAGGCAGGACTGTGGCCAAATCTTCAACCAAAGGTTAAAAATCCATAGTGGAATTGCAAGGATCTTCTTGGACATTTGACAACACTAGCTTACTTGACCTCCTTCCTTAAATATACCCCAAAGAAAAAATAACTTGTTCCAACCTGGACAGAGGGCAAGAGGATCTTCAATTAGGGTGAAAGGGATATAGAGAATGTAGGGAATTCCATTGACTAATCAATATAAGATCGCAACTCACGTTGGGAGTTCTCCGCTAACTTATATGATGGAAATATAAGAAGCTCAAAACCACCAAACTTCCCCTTGAGTGCTAGGTCATACTTGAGCATATTATCCAAAAGCTTGCAGTAATTATTTATATAACTGTAAGAATAAATGTAGAGAGAAGTCAGTATTTAGAGAGTAAATTTTACTCCAATAATAACTCAGGCTTCGTTTGGGGCTTTCTTCCTGTTTATCTGGTAGAAAAAACAGTCAATAAGCAGTAGACTATTTACATAGAAAATCTGGACAATTTTATTACCTGTTTTTCCAGCAATTTGCTTAAGAAAAACTGTTTTCTGAAAAATAGAATAGAAACTGTGGCCATAAAGGAATTATGATAAAGTTTTGCTAGCAAAAGCAGGAAAAAAAGCATAAGCCAAACCAAACAAAGCCTAATGATTTTAAAAGATACCTCTTAATATCTTTAGCAAAGAAAAAAAGACCAATGTTGTGTTCTTTAGCATGGTCTCCATGAAATTGCTGAGGCCAACAGCTTATAAAATGCACTTCTTCCAATTGTAATTTGTGGGGAGGGAACTCCTTTGCTGCTTCAAACACTTTGCCTGAAGCATTACTTGAGAAATGAGCTTGAAGTCCATCACAGCACTCGGGAAGCCTTCCTTTTCTAGGCACCTCAAAACTACCTCTGCAGGAAGAAATATGTACGAAAACAAGGGACTGAAGAAATTTATTCAATAGAACCACTGGCGGCCATGCACAGGGTCCCCGTGCACAATGTAGAAGGTGACAGTACCCAACCATCACTAAAATGTAGCCATGTACTATGACCATTAAACAATGCGCACAGGGAGCCTATGCACGGCCGCTAGTATCCTAGATCAGAGAGAGAATATGAAGGGCTCGGATCATTTGATGATCTTATTTCTGGACCATGACCAACCCAAGTTTTTCTTTTTAATTTAGTACAGATAAACCAACACTGCTAATGTTTTTAAATCTGGACAGAATATTAATTTATTTAAAAGCGAGAATATTGCAATAGAAAAAACATACTGCCAAAAGAACTCAAGCTTTGGAATTACTGAAGCTTTCAGTGTATTTGAGATGCATGGCTCCGTACTGGGGCGAATCTGTTCCGTTGGTTTCATCTCGAATTCCCTGGAAATATCACCACATTGATTCAATCTTCCTGCTCCAGAATTACTATGGATTTCATGCGGATGTACTGCAGGTCCACTCTTGTCAAAGACAAAGCCGCTTGTGGCATTAGTTCTTCCTTCCCGTGAACATGTTTTCTTAAAGCACTGTGGAGGGAGTACTTTGTTAAAAACTTTAGCACTATAACCAAAACTTGGAACAGGAAGTTCCTTAGATTGATTTGTAACGTTAGTGCATTTTAATGCTGCTTGTTTTGATATAATTGTTTCTCCTGGTACTTTCTGTTTATTAATTCTACTAGCATTCTCACGTGGCAATCGATCAATAGAAAGCATAATGGCTGAGACAGAATGTTTATCAATTGAACATAAATGTGTGGGAACTGATCCTCTAGAAATCCTGGTATCCTCAACTTGAAACAAGTCCACCTTAGAAGATTTTTTTCTTTCAATAAGACTTAATTCTTTGTCTCTTTCCACACGTAAGTCTTCAATTTGCTTTATATTGACTGAAGGTTTTTCATTATCTAATTCAAAACTGTTGCAACCCTCCTTTCCAGTTTTAAATGAGGCAGATTTAACCAATTGTCCAATCAATACACCTTTCCTTGTAGTTTTAGAAGCAAATTTTTCAGTTGTATCTTCGACCGATGGGACTGCTCCAAGTAGCTGTTTTACTTTTGGCTTTGCATTCGTAGTCTTAAAAGAACTTGACTTTAACAGAGGTCCTGTAGAGAAAAAGAAAAGAGCCGTACTATCATTATACCATAAGGAGGAAATATTTTAAGAAAATTATACTGAAATAACATTCAAATTACTCCAGGTTATAGATCCTACCACTTACTACATCAGAACTATCTCTAACTAAGAGCTAAAGAAATAGAACCTGAGGAAGTATGAGCTTTCTGTCCTTCAAATATGGAGCAACTTGCACTAAATTGTTCAGGATTGGATGTCTTAATTATTAAAATGTCTGGACTATTAAATGGATCCTCAGGAGACAACAATGATATTTCCCGAGGAACAGATGTTTCTGTGGGAACGGGATTTTTTGTAGAGGCCATCTCAGAAATATGTATATTGACGTCAAGATTTTCATCATATAACTCTGCAATTTGGGGTCTTCTACTGACTACCATATCTTCTAAAGTGATTGCCCCTTCCTCCTTTTTATGTAGAATCTCAGAATATATGACATTTCTAGCATTCTGAGTATCTTCACTCAAGTATGATTCCTCTTGGGTTTTGATTATTGTATGAAATTTATGTGCCTTTCGATTCTCATATTTCTCCTTAAACTTGCAATCTTCACAAAACCAATCCCCAACAGGAAGTCTATCCAAGGTTGTTCGCATGCAGTAGCTGCTTAAAGGGAGAAATTTTTTTAAGTGCACGTTAGAGAAAACATGTTATGAGTAAATTGATCAAAAATTCTCAGGATTCATAAATGCTTACACATGCTCTGCACCATCTATGCATCTGCTGCAGACAGCGAGTAAATCCTCATGACCTGCATCTCCGCAGATATCACATACTTTTACCTATAATGGCACGTGAACAATCAAACTTACATATAAATGAATGAGAAAAGAAACATAAGTTGAAGGATCATAAAGTGCATGTTTTTGCAAGGTTTAAAAAAAATTGTTTGGAGAAAACATGGGTCATATAGGGATATACAGATTACAATGCTATTTATGCAGATGGCTCAGCACCCTTCCACCATCTTGAAATTTCCTTTTTTCATTATAATATCTTAAGTTTTCTAATTGCCAAAAAATTCATGAAAGTCCGCTTCACCTTCATTAATGTGACCTTAACAAATCGATAGTTTTCATTCTCAGTATCAGAAACCACATACTAGCATTGCAACAGGTTCACAAAAATGATTGTGTGAAATAGAATTAACGCCTGGTGTAACATTGAAAATGAACAGATGGAGAGCATTCATAAAGCAAATTGCCAGAACTTAGTATAAGGTTTTAAAATCCAAGCATCCAACCTAAAATTATTTGTTTGAGGTGGAAAGGCTCGTGACCTATATTAAGTGAACAAAGTTGTGTTAGTCCCAATGTAAGACTATTCTCAACACCCCCCTCTAATGTAGGTGCTTCAGCCTCTAACATGTGGATTATTTTATTTAATTAGCTGATGTGGAGTTGGTAATTAGGCTCTATCCTACACTGATACCATGTTAGAATTCAAACATCCAACATAAAACTAATTGGTTGGAAATGGAGAGGCATGAGATCAATATTAAGTGTACAAGGCTATGTTAGTTTCTCAATGTGAGACCATTCTCAACATAAGGCTAAAAATGATAATATTATATATCTATACTATATACCAGGAAATACTTGGTGTAGCCCTGGAGGACCATCAAACCAATGGACAATCCAAACTAATGGTTTTAAATCATATCCGTTCGTTCGGCTAGACTTAAACCCCCAAAACCCTCGAAACAAACCATTTCAAGAACCGAGCTTCCCGCTGCATCATCCCCATCTTCCGCTCCTTCACACCGCTCGCAAAGCTAGGGCTCCAACGCTCCTTCGCCTCCTTTTTCTCGTCTTCGCGCGCAGAACCTCTGCATCGCCGACGTTCGGCATCAACACCAAAGCATCCGCCTCTCCTGACTCCTCTAATCCAACATCGTCGGACCCCTCGGTAAGCTTCCTCCATTCACGTAGCCCCTCCGATTCGCCACTTATTCCGCAAGAACATAGCCTCCCCGCAGCCACCTTCTCACCGATCCTTCAACCCTTCACTAATTGATTCATAGGTGAACGATTCTGCACTTCCACTCGTCTTTCTCTCCCATTTTACACAATCAACCCGCTTTTTCCTCATCTAACCGCATATACCTGAAGGTTCCCTGCATTTTCTTATACATTCGTTCATTACTGACTGCAAATCCAATGGTTGCCTCTGATAAAAAGTTTACAATGATTCAGGTTCTGAATACCACCCCTCAACCCAGATCTCGCCAAAGGAGGGGCCGGACTCCGCAAAGTAAGCCCTAAATCTTCTTTCATACATTCAAACTGTGCATTTATTTTTCTCCTCCATATTCAAGCTGACGCTCCACAAGTTCAATTGTTTCCATTTGTTCATCATAACATCGATGAGTAATAGAAATATCTTCTATGCGAATTCACTTGAGAAATTACAATAATACAGATGGGTTTCTCTTTGTATCTTTTATGATATAATCCAATAGCCAATAGGGGCAATCTCAACTGCAAGCCATCTAGGGTTTCCACCAGCAACTCACGACATTCTCATTCAGAGGTATTGTTATGGGCAATGTGCCCATAAAGTTATCTTATTCTCAAGTCGTGTGTTGTTCTCTTTATTATATGTTATTATTAGTGTGTCGGACTATTTACGGTAATGCCTCTATATGTTCTATTTAAGGGACCCTTGAGGTCTTGTATGGATATGAATGAAATCAAGTCCATTTTCTATTATTTTGTGAGATCTTGGTAACTCTCTCCTCCAACGAGCAAGCCCCGCCTAGGCAGCCCCAATTAGGGCTCCACGGTATCTCCGTCATCTTCTCTGTCTCTGACCGCTCCTCCGGCGACCTCCGAGTTGGCCCATAACAACTTTGGTAACAGAGCTTCTCGGTCCCCTTCCGCCAACACACGCCAAAATCGCTCTGAAGCGCTCCGGCACTGCGCCCGCCTCCTCCATCCGCTACTACTTCCTCCTTACCGTTGTTATCAACACTGCGCCTTCTCCTTCGTCGAGCCCTGTCGTCGAGACCAGCAGCACCAACATTGAGCGCTACCGTCGAGACCAGCACCACCGACGTCGAGCCCTGTCGTCGAGACCAGCAGCACCAACACCGAGCCCTGCCGTCGAGAACAGCGGCACCAACGTCGAGCTCGTTCCGCCTGTTCGACGCCCGACTCGCCCTTCCAGTCACCTCCTCCTGCAGGATCGACTCCCTCCTACCAGCCCGTGCGATCAACCCTTTTCCGACGCAGCCCACGTCGCCTGTTGTGTCCCACGAGCCCCTCGCCAACCGTTTCTCCTCATCGAGCCACTCGCCAGGTGCTTTTCCTCATCGCACCCCTGCAACGTTCCCTCGAGAACAACAACCCACGCCTTTTATCCCAACAGGTTTATAAATTTTTTTATTATTATTACAGCCCTCAAAACTCCCTAAGCCCGCACACCTTGTCCCGTCTACCTCATAAGTATTTAAACCAAGGTCCTACGCGTCTCCTTTGCGCCGTTTCCACTGCCTTGAGCTTAAAGTATTTTTGCCGCCATTGGGAAACGACACGGCTCTCGCGACAACTCCCAACCAGCTGCCTCGGAGCACTCCAACCATCCTCACACCCGCTCCTTATCACACATTATGGGTGACTCGTCGGATCAAATGAGTCAGATTATGTCCATGATGCAGGAGGCTGTCATGGCGCAGCAAACTGCCCTCGCGGATCGTCATCAGGAGGCCATTACTGCCTCCGCACACAATCAAGTGGGTAGCAGCCAGGCACCGCCACTTATCAGCCACGCGTCGCCGCCATTGACAGTCCATGAGCCACCGCTACCAGTCCTAGCACGCCCCGACGCTGCTATTCTGCCACGCTACACCAGGTTGGAATTTCCAACCTACGATGAAAAAACTGATCCCTTGGGCTGGCTCACCAGATGCGAGCAATTCTTTGGCCACCAACAAACCCCGGCATCTGAACAACTTCCTCTGGCCTCCTTCCATCTTCTCGAATCGGCCTTGCTTTGGGTCACTCGCTTTCTCACTGATCAGCCGACTCTGACATGGTACGACCTCAAGCGACTCTGCAACTTGCGCTTCGGTCCTCCCATCCGCAGTAATCCCCTCGATGCTCTCACAACATTACGCCAACTAGGCTCCGTGGACGAATACTTGGACCAATTTCAGCTTCTTTTAGCTCACGTCACACTCTCCCCGGAGATGCAGGTCGTCATCTTCACCGCCGGACTTTGTGACCGTCTGCGACTGGATGTCGAATTCGATGCCCCACCTGATTTAGTGACTGCTATGAGTCTAGCCAGGCTATGCGACCGCCGCCTTCAGCTAGCACTGGAGGCCTACTTGCCCACAGACATCGACAATCAGCTGGGCCGTACCAAGGGTCAGCCTACTATGCCCGTCCATCGCTTATCTCGGGCCGAGATGTTGGAGCGACGCGCTCATGGATTATGTTTTAACTGCGACGAGCAGTACACTCGTGGGCACAGGTGCAAGAAGCTCTTCTACCTACACGTCGAGGACTCTGACGAAGAGAGTATCAGATGAAGTTCACATGTTAGTTGAGCTTGTGGTCAAGCTCGTTTTGAACGGCGGGAGTGATGTTATGGGCAATGTGCCCATAAAGTTATCTTATTATCAAACCGTGTGTTGTTCTCTTTATTATATGTTATTATTAGTGTGTGTCGAGCTATTTACGGTAATGCCCATGTATGTTCTATCTAAGGGACCCTTGAGGTCTTGTATGGATATGAATGAAATCAATTATATTTTCTATTCTCTTGTGAGGTCTTGGTAGCTCTCTCCTCCAACGAGTAAGCCCCGCTTAGGCAGCCCGGGTTAGGGCTCCACGGTATCTCCGCCATCTTCCCTGTCTCCGACCGCTCCTCCGGCGACCTCCGAGTAGGCCCATAACAGGTACCTTCTCTTCATGCTTATTGGGTTGAATTATGATTCAATAGGAGTTTAATTATTAGGACCTGATCTCCCTTTCCAGCGCCACTTAATGCCTTCCCTTCATCCGTGGTCATGCTTACACTATGGATACATCTTTTGCAGTGCATTTTTGGTACTAACTAGAGCCATCACGTAGTTTGTCAGGTTGGTCGTTGATTCAGATTTGCTATTATTATATAAGTCTTATCATTGATGTGTCTGTTAACTTTGACTCCTTTGGGACAAAATCACATGACACTAGGGTCCATTTGAGGCTCAAAAACCCTCCAATAACAAAAAATAAGTTGGTTGAGGTGGGCAAAACAAAAATGATTAAATGGGTTTTTCTCTTTATTTAGTGACAGTGTCAAAGCTTCTGTAATATGCAATTGATGCTTACATCACTAAATAAAATGTTGCAAGTGGAAGAAAAAGAAGACATTGGCAGCTTATATCATTGGTTGCAGCATGTGTGTTTTTGATAGGATGCATCAGTTTCTGGTTTTTCAAGTTTAAGAGAAGAGGGAAAGGTGATCAATTGTCTGTGAGAATATATATATATATATATATATGTATGTATGTATTGAATGATATCAAAATTTTGATTTACATTTGCTTATTATCCAGAAGTTTTTAGGGAATTGAGGAGAAAATAAATGTGATGTTGGTATCCGAAGGCTCGCTGGGATAGGGTTTTGATGGGAGAAGCTTTGCAATGTGTCGTTCATGGAGCCATCGAGAGGAGAATCTAGGCAAGGGTTCTTTTGGGTCAGGATGTAGGCAAGGGTTCTTTTGGGAGCCATCGAGAGGAGAATCTAGGCGTGATTGGTAGTATCTTTCCGTGCTTTTCTCCCTCCCCCTCTCTCGCTCTCTTTTTCTCTCTCGATCTCTTTTTCCCTCTCGATCAGTCTGCTCGCTGGGGCGGAGTTTCGACGGGAGAGGCTCAGATTTCTCCTTCCCCCTGTCTCGCTTACACAAAAATCAATAATCTTAGGTTTATTTTTTTCTCTTGACAGATTCAACTGTGGAAATGTAGTCAGGATGTATAGATTTGACTTCAATATGAGTTTGTTGAAATAGTTGTTGGGAACTCACTTCTGTATTCATTTTCTGACTTTTAATCACAAAAATCAATAATCTTAGGTGCGAATTCATGTGAAATGAACTTATGACACTTAATTGAGATGTACTGTATATTGAGTTCTTGATTATTTTTTCTAGGTTTCAAACACTGAGTGCCTATTTTGATACGCAATAATGATTAGTTCCTATGACAGTTAATTGAATTAACAGTGGGATTGTACTCTGATTTTGCAGGACAACTTTCCATCCTATTAATTCTTTGAACTTAAGGTTGTTCACTTCACTTAAGGTATTCTTCTACCCAAATTATGTTCTATTTTTTGCATTTGACGTGCGTCATTTATAGTAACAAAATAGGACCATCTTGATTCTTTCCATAATAACTTACACAGTTTGAATCTTAGCCTCACGTATAGTTCCAACATAGAATGTAGTTACAAAATTTATGTGGGCGAAATCTGACAAGGAAACAATCGGTGTGAAATTGTCCAATGGATGTATACAATTTAGGGTTCAAACCGACCTAAATCAAACTACTTGTACCCCTAAACATAGTAAATATTGTGGTTGTCTTAGATATTTTCTATGCACAGTATAGATTATACCTTCATTTTCTTTCTCAAGAGAAGTATCTTATTTACATTCATGAGAAATACTTACACCTGCATTCTGAGATTCTTCAGTTGGGTCTGTATTTTTTTCTTCATTTTATCTAAAAACACTTGCTGATCCTGATCATCTTCCTTCTCCTATCTGATGTTATACTTTCTGATTCAACATCAAAAACAACAGAAATATCTTCATGACTAACTGCAACCGATGATGAAGCAAACCCTTTCCAATTTTGTTCAGGTAGGTATCTTTCTCCATGTTCTCGAAAAAACTAGGATTCAACACTGAGTCTTGAATTCCATCAGCAAAAAAGGAGATCCATTTGCCTCCTCCACTCTAGCAGGCTTATGTTCAGATGAAGTTTCTTCCACTGATGATCCCTTCCCCATCATATGAAATCCTCCATCCACATTCTCAGTAAGTTCTGTCTCTAAATTGACATAAGAAACTGAAGGATCACCACCTCTCTCATGAACAATTTTTGATGAAGAAGAAATCCCATCATATGAAATCCTGCATTGACCCTACCCAGCAACAAATGAGAATGGAATTACGAAGGTGAAAGGGTGGGATATGCTTCATCTATTTTTAGTTGCCGCCCGCCGTTAGTCTCCGCCCCCGCCCAATGTCTCCGCCCCCGACCAATGTCTCTGCCCCCGCCCAATGTCTCCGCCCCCGACCAATGTCTCCGCCCCCGCCCAATGTCTCCGTCCCCGCACAATGTCTCCGTCCCGCACAATGTCGCCGCCCCCGCACAATGTCGCCGCCCCCGTCCAATGTCGCCTCCACCGCCGAATGTCGCCGCCCCCACCAAATGCCGCCGCCCACACAGGGGGCCCGTGCACTGTCACTCGTGTGTACACACACACACACATGGGTGTGAAGTGCAAGCTAGAATCTTCTGCTTGTAGAAGCATGCACCATGAAATTGATTTATGTGCATTGATGTTACACAAATACATTTGAATCTAAATGCCTATGGAATTTCATTATGAAAAGAAATATAAATGGATAAATTCACTTCAAATTAAATGCACTGTGATGCCACCGTATAGTTTTTACAGGCATCTACTAATCATGTTAGTCTTTCAGTTATTGGACACATTTTTTTAAGAAAGCGTGGAGCAACTTCGAATAAACTCAACTACCTATGAGCTAATGTAAAAAGAGAAAAACAATTACCTGATTGGCTGCTATTTACATTTCAAAAATCTACAGACCGACAGCAAATAAAAATATTTACTGTAAGCATTTAATAAAGAATACAATATACTTGAAAAAAGTGCAAGGAATACTTATTCACTAGTGAACAAAGTGCACTATAAGTAAAACTGATTGAATGTTTTATTTCCCAATGTCGATGTGAACACCTTAGAAGAGGAACAAAGTTCAGGAATTACATCATCCTCTTTATCCATGAAGCTCTCACTTTCTGAGGATGATTGAGGCTGCTTGCTTGTTTCATGCATCTCAGTACACTTCGAACAAGATGAGTACAGTCCAAATTGATCGATCAAGTTCACTTCTTAGAGAAGTATAATATTGTCTGACACATTTCAGGCAGCTCTTTGTTTCCAATTATGGTTTAATCCTTTCTGGTTTTGTATGCCATATAGGAAGTTAGGGATACTTTTACATTTCAGCTTCCTGTAGTCCTCCAATGCATACTTTACATGACCCTATGAGCATTCAGAAGGGTCTGTAGAAACTGAGATATTTTGTTTCCTGCACAGTTCATTGGATTATAAGATGAAAACAGTATTCAAGAGATTCTACTATAAGTTAATAGAGGTGCAGATTTCAATTTAAATTAAAAATACAGATCTTCACATGCTGCTATGACAACTGAAACTTGCATAAGTATTTAACACCAAACTAATGTTCCTCGTAGCAACCACAAATACAATTTCAAGTTACTACAATGCCTACTTAGAAAAAGCATCGCCAGCCAATATTGAAAAATATAAAGAGCATTATGATATGGACCACGGGATTGTAATATAATTAGTGTCTTTATTATTATTAATTGTTCTAGTAGTTAGATGTTTAGGTTTTCATTTAGGGTCTTGTAGCCTATTTAAAGGCAAGTTTGGGTTGTATGTATCAAAGAAGTATTATATTCTCTTCTCATGTCTTGTGTGAGATATTGGTAGCTCTCTCCTCTCGAGCACGCCCCGCCTAGGCAGCCGCGGTTCCGAATCCACATTAGCCCCTCCACCTCCGGCCACTACTCCGGCGAGCACATAACAACTTGGTATCAGAGTTTTCCTTCCTCCGGCACCACATTCCATCTACTCACTTCCGCACAGGCCACCGTCGAAGCATTTTCTGTCACCGTTGTGCTCCCCTGCATCTTCTTCCTGCGACAACCTTCGGCCTTCAACCTCGACAAATTTGTGCGTCATTTTCCCGATAGCAGAAGCCAAAGCTTCTCAAAGCCTCGCTGACCCCTGTTGATTTCATCTGTGTTGGCCACAGAGCAAGCGGTTCAGGTCGCTCGCGTGTCGTCTGCTTCGTCGCCTGTTTCCAGAGAAGGCAATTGGCTCTCTCCCCGACGTCCGCATCGAGAGCAGGCGAGGGACTTTTGTCATTTTGTCGGCGCTGACATCCTTTCCATTGAGCCTCGGCATCCTCCAGATCAGCGTCCTGCAACCGCATCGAGCCACTCGCTCCATCTTTCCCATTGGACGCACGCAGACCAGTCCTGCGTGTGTTTCTCCCAAACCGCCTGCTCCAATCTAGAGCCCCATGTCTTTCTTTCTTTTCCACGCCTGTTGCTACTTCTAAACTACCTGTTTCGTGAACGCAACCGTCTGGACATCAAGCCTACCGCCTCTAAAAGCACCGTGAATTGATTTTTTTTTAATTATTAATCAACTAATCGATTAATAAATTAAATATTACTTCATTAATTGCAAATGACGTCTAAGGCGACCCGACACGAATATTGGGAGACCAATATAGCCTCTCACGCCGCTGCAATAACAAGCTGCGTCGCCACCTTCCTCGCCAGACTCGACGACCAGTTCACCACACATAAACATAAACAATTGATCACTCGTCTTCCAATCTTTGCACCGCCATCGAACTCGTTGATTGTTCAACCGCAACTCGTGACAACCGTGTTGTCAGCCACCTCCATCCAACGCCCTTCGCCCCAGTTACATGTTTCACTGGTCTCTCTGGTGTCATTCCTTCCGGTGACCGTTCCCCAGTCAGCACCGCCACTTCTGATGGTCGCGACTCACATTCAGCAGGCACACTTTTCCCACCGCCAACTATTATGCATGACAGATTCTCCTCGGCTAACGCCCGCGCCACGCCAGATCCCTGCAGCCCTTCGTGACATCTGTGAGCCCGATGACGGCTTGTCACTCTCTGCATCTTTCGCTCAACAACGCACTACAAGGAGTTATTTTGGCGCGAAATAAAGGAATCTGATGATCAAATTGCTTGAACTTCATTCGAGCTTGAGGACAAGCTCAATTTGAAGGTCGGGTGAGATTTATGGGCCAAGGGTCACAGTCCAAGGGCCTAGTTATTGTTATCTAATTAGTGTCTTTGTTATTATTAATTGCTCTAGTTGTTAGATGTTTAAGCTTTCATTTAGGGTCTTGTAGCCTATTTAAAGGCGAGTTTGAGTTGTATGATGCATCAAAGTATTATATTCTCTTCACTTGTCTTGTGTGAGATATTGGTAGCTCTCTCCTCTCGAACACGCCCCGTATAGGCAGACGTGGTTCCGGCTCGACAGTATTCCCTCCGCCTCCGGCCACTACTCTGATACAAAGTTGTTATGTATTCGACGGGGTAGTGACCGGATGTGAAGGGGATAATGTGGAGCCGGAATCGCGGCTGCCTAGGCGGGGGTGCTCGAGAGGAGAGAGTTATCAATATCTCACACAAGACAAGAGAAGAGAATACTTCTTTGATGCATCATACAACCCAAACTTGCCTTTAAAGATGGTATCCATGTTGAATACTTGTATATAGAAAGATCAACTATGGACAAGGTAACCCTTTAAAACCATCTATTTTAATAGATGAACAATTTGAGCAATGATTCCCACACTCTGTAGAATATTGCTACTTCAAGACACGAATTACAAAAAAAAAACACGGACAAGGCAAGGAAGAATTATGGGAAAAAAACACCGATAAGACAAGAGCAATGACTTAACTAATTAACTATAGAGATCTGAGCATCTCAAAGATTAGTCTAAATCCATCAAGCTACATAAGCATGTCCTCCTGAGTATTGAGAAAAATACACGAGCAAACAAAAATAAGAAACAGATTATCCTTATCTCTATTATAATTGATCTAAGTATCACTGACCTGTGAGTAGCATCGGGTTACCCAGCGGGATGGGTCGGAGGAGGGACGTGGGGGTTGTTGAGAATGGTGTTTCTTCCGTGATCTTCTGTGGCGACCTAT
Source organism: Dactylorhiza incarnata (assembly GCA_033032865.1). Lineage (NCBI taxonomy): Eukaryota > Viridiplantae > Streptophyta > Magnoliopsida > Asparagales > Orchidaceae > Dactylorhiza > Dactylorhiza incarnata. Next base: position 2,758,873 of record JAWHQI010000279.1, on the reverse strand, counting down.
GATGGGGTCGATGGTTGGAGCCTTTCCATGATGTCTGAGGCGGGGCGTCGAGAGAGAATGGAGGCAGAGAGAACACAAGACCTTGCACGGGGATGGAGGTCCCAGGGAGCTATGTTATTAAAGGCGCGCCTCAGGCGTTAAGCGCACAGGGCCTCGCCTCTGCTACGCAGAGGCGGGCGAGATAGCCCAGGTGCGGGTGAGCACCCAAGGCGCGCCTTGCGGGCTCCTCTCGCTATCAATGGGCAATTATGTTTTTTTCCCGTCTGAAGCTTATTTCTTTATTACCAATGCACACTCTTGCATGTTTGATTGAATGATATTTCTAAGGTGTTGCATGTTAGGAAAATGGCCATTGTACTCAACTTTAAAATATGTGATTCATATTTTTTGACCGCCAAGTAAAGGTTTGTATCTAACACAATTTTTTTGGGTTGTGTAGTTATTTTAAGGAAATATAACGATTTTAAATTAACGAAAATCACTTAATTGAAGCATAATTATATTTTTTAAAGAATTGTTTGCGTGTCTTTTATTTGCACTTTTACGCTGAAAATAGGAGTTGTGATCTTGTCTCGGACACATCATTTTTGGTAATGTAAGTAGTGTGATTCTTATCTTTGTTCGAATTTGCATAATCATGGTTCTATTGGACTTGCATGTGCCTTATAAATATCTTGTCTAATACTGTAAAAGTTATGTAGATAGAGAAATAGTTATTTGCACGAACTTGAATTGGATCACTCGGTATGACTATTTTATTTTATGTGTTTTATGCATGTAATAAATTAGATATTGTTTTTTTGCGCCACATATTCGTCGTCTTGCGCCACATATTCGTCGTCTTGCACCTAAGCTCCAGGACCTTTTGCGTCTTGTTGCGCCTTTAATAATAAAGCTAGGACGCTTACAGTAGAGCCGCCTAGGGCTGGCTGGTGCAACAAGGCATCACCGGCGGCGTTCGGTTGTGATCGGTGTAGCGGCAAAGCAACTTGGACGTACTGGATGGAGCGGGAAAACCATCCGGCTGGGCAGGAAGCATTTTAGCATGCAATAGCTGTGTTGGAGAGGGCCTAGCATGGGCCGGCGGCTACTCTAGAGCTATCACTAGGGTTTGGTTGAGGTGGGAGAGGGGTGGGTATGAGAGGGTTCCCAAAAACCTCTTTGATGGCAAACGATTTATTTCATTTCAGCATACCCGGTTCATATGGCACCCCAAGTATAAATACAACTATTATAATTGTTAACCCAAATCTTGCGGTCTCGGCCAGTACCCGCTCTGCCAGTCTCAGAAGTCCAGGCGGATTCCCAGGCATGCCCGCGGTCGCATTCCAGAGAAGTGCACCCTCAGCGGAAGTCCCGGGCGGGCACCCCCAGAGTGCCCGCGGACTCTTTCCAGGATCTCAGCAGGGGCGTGGGCAGGATAGTTCGCCAAAGAGCCCGCGTCCTCCAGGCAGCAGCGCCAGCCTCCCAGAGGAGTCATGGCGGATACCCTCCAGAGTCCGCCAGGATCCCTTTTGGCGAGCAGGTGTGTGCAGTTACGTCCTGTCGTACCCGCACGCCCTCTTATTCTTCTCCCGCAATCGACGCTTCAGTTTCCTCGAGCGGCGGAATATTTAATATATCATTAAATGCCCCCCACCGGCAGAGCAGCCTACCCTCTAATATGAATAGAAGACCAGGGGTTCTTGGAGGGGACGGAACTGGTACCAGAAGCTACCTTATTGTAGGTGCGGTCACAAGTTCCTGTCACCCGGTTGTCTTCTATTCTCCAGCATTCTTGTAATAGTTTGTAACAGATCCTTGTGGAATATAAAAATCCCGCAGCAAGAGAGGCACTCGCCGCTGCGGACCAATCTGGTGTCCTCCGCTGCGGGCCAATCTGGTGTCCGCCGCTGCGGGCCAATCTGGTGTCTGCCGCTGCGGGCCAATCTGGTGTCCACCACTGCTAGCGGCATCCACTTTTTTGTGCTTTGTTCGCCTTGTCTCGTGGGTAAGTAAGTGGTTGCTTGCGGTTCTCGATCTTGTTCTCTTAATGCCCTAGAGTATTCGCTGAGTGTTGAGCATTGGTGACAATTTTGGTGCCAACAGTTCGAACACGTGAACTTCAGATGAAGCAACCGGCGAAATCACCCGATGGCGAGCGGACACCCCAATCCTTCCCAGCAAGCGAGCGACTCCCGCGATGACGCGTCGGTCACTCGCGGGGAATTCAACCACCTGCTCGGCTTGCTAACCCAGACAGTCAACCAGGGTGAGCGCGCTCAAGCCGCAGAACTTTCGCAGGAGATCGCGACTCCCGACGCGCTGCCACCTCCGCCGGATTATCTGTCCCCGCCGCAACCGCGCGGTGAGGAAGCGCGCACTCGCCAGCAATTCTTCGGAGAAGCCGCGGCTGAATTCCAAGGAAGGGCTCTGAATTTCGACGAGCCGGAGCATGTGGATTGAACGGAGAGTTATCCGTCGTTCACCATAGTCATCGCAGAGGAGACCGCTCCTCATGGATTTAGGGAGCCTCGGCTCACCCGCTTCTCGGGAAAAGAAGACCCCACCCACCATCTACAGGCTTTCGACGCCTCAGCATCCCTCCAGCCACTTTATGAGGCACTCCGCTGCAAGATACTCGCAACCACGTACGATGGGAAGGCAAGAGAGTGGTTCTGCAGCCTCTCGCCCGGTTTAATTTGTTCTTTTAGGGAGCTCCGGAAGGAGTTTCTGTAGAGGTTCGCCTCTTCAAAGAGAAGGAAGACTGACTTGGACGCCTTGTTTCAGATCCAGCAAGGCCCGAAGGAAAGTTTGGTGCAGTAACTGGATCGTTTCCAAGCGCTGATAATGGAGGTCCCCGACATGGACCCTCAGGTGTATCGGGTGGCTTTCACCAACGGTTTAAGTCCCGGACTCTTCAAACTGGAAATCAGTGTCAGAAAGCCGAAGACTTGCGGCAAGCTCATTGAGCGAGCAAACCACTTTGTTGAGGGAGAGCACAACAACGAAGATTTCGTAGCAAACCTCTCCGATTTGGGATCTCGTCGCCCTCAACATTCCTTCAGTCGCCCTCAAATAGCGACCCAACAAATCGATAAGCCCGGTCGGATCTTTCAGCCTCCAGCTCACCGAGGGAGGAATTTCCATTAGTGGCCCCAGCATCGCCCCCGCCACTTCCAGCATATGAAACCTCCGCACCCCCGGCAGAACAACATCAACAATCCTCCTCTCCCCCTGACAGCCTCCAGAAGCAGTCGAATTTCAAGCCCCCGATGCCCCTGAAGGCAGGGTTCGGAGGAAAGAATCAAAGCCTCTACTGCAAGTTCCACAGAGACGTCGGGCATGATACCGAGAATTGTCGGGTCCTCCGTGACTTAGTGGAGAAGCTGCTAAGGGAGGGAAAGCTGAAGTACTTGCTCCAAAGCGTCGCCAAGGAAGCAGCCGCAGAAAAGGGAAAAAGGAAAGAAAAAGATGAAGCTGGCCCAAGCATCCAGAGGTGCGGCAACATAGAGCAGGGCCGCGACGGCGGCCAGGGAAGTGAAGAAGACGAGTGCGTGGAGGTCGAGGGAGTCAGCCGGTTGGGGCACATCAATTATATTCACGATGGCGCGGGATCAGAATCCTCCTGAAAGGTAAGCTTCAAACGCCTCCGTGAAAGAGAAGTTGCCTCAACCTCCCTCGCTCCACCACTCCGGGGGATAGTCACCTTAAAAAAGGAGGATCTGCCTCGAACCACCAATCTGTTTCATGATGCGGTAGTGATCAAGGCAATCCTAGATGATTATACAGTGGCCCAAATCCTCATCGACACGGGCAGCTCAGTGAACGTCCTCTTCAAGCCCGCTTTCGATGCCATGAAGTCTGACAAGGCCTTAAAAGCCTGTGACGGACCTCTGTATGGTTTTGTAGGAGAAAGAAAGAAAGTGGAAAGAGGAATCGACCTCACAGTAGTCTTGTGCGAAGTGGCTCGACCGGAATCATTTCTGGTGATCGATGCTTCAAGCAACTACAACCAATCTTCGGGAGGCCTTCCTGGATGACTTCCAGGCCATAGCATCAACGTACCACCAAGTCCTCAAGTTCTCACCGGGAGGAAAACAGTTCAGGGTCCGGAGTGACCCCAAGAAAGCTCGAGAATATTATATTTGATCGGTGAACTCGGTCGATGAGTATTCCCCCCCCCCCCCCCCGTGGCGAGCGCCACCGAGAAGAGCCTGCCTCCCTAACAAGGGGTGGTGGGAAAAACCTCAGGGTGGCACTTAATCATGATTTCTAGTTAGTTTTTGAGTTTTTTCAATATTTTCATGTTACCTGAATATCGCATTATAACCTTCGAACAAAATACTAGCTCTCTCTTTTTCTATGTTATAAATAATCTGTGAATCCCTGTGTAACGCGATACGACGGTTTCGGCAATAAATTAAGAGTTGTTCATTATAATCTGACAATTGGTCAGGTGAAATTCTCAATTCGCGGACGCTCTCCCTGGGCAGTCACTGGACCCCGCTTGAACCCCCTTGCACGCATCCGAACGTTTCGAGCGGAGGTCTTCTGGGTACCGACTCTCTCCGCAGGTGCGGGCTACTTTCCTGAATACTACCCTAAGACCACTATAATTGCCCTCGTTGAAAGAAATCATGACCGGCATACGTAGCAGGATAGGAACGTGATAGTTGATCATGCGTCAACATAGGCATTGTTACCGTTACAGGCACCTCTCTGAGGACACGCTCTGAGCTACAGGTGCTTCATCCCCCAAGAGTGTATTCAGACACTGCTTGCGGAGGAGAACTCTACGGATGCCATAAGCACAATTGGTCGTCGTAACCTCTGACAGTGGACCCCTTGGTATGAGAGGTGGGAGCCATAGCCCCCCCGGGACGTCCTTTCGGAGGAGAGCTCTGTCCTCGGACACCCATAACCCCACTGGACGACCCCGACGGAGGGAAGCACCGCGGGCATTATATTATCGCCCATAAAAGTTATGGAAAGCAATACCTCCGAGCAGGTAAGTACGAGGCTTACGCAGAGCACTATGCATATCTCAACAGCCGTTCCTTTAGGCCCAAGAGGGCAGACCTGTCAGGAAAAGCGAATAATGCCGCATTGGTTTTCTATCTTAAATAGGCGGGCACTCGGCGAATAGTGTCGCCTTGGTTTTCTATCTTAAATAGGCGGGCACTCAACGAATAGTGTCGCCTTAGTTTTCTATCTTAAATAGGCGGGCACTCGGCGAATAGTGTCGTGTTGGGCTTCTATCTTAAATAGGCGGGCACTCGGCGAATAGTGTCGCCTTAGTTTTCTATCTTAATAGGCGGGCACTCGGCGAATAGTGTCGCCTTAATTTTCTATCATAAATAGGCGGGCACTCGGCGAATAGTGTCGTCTTCGACTTCTATCTTAAATAGGCGGGCACTCGACGAATAATGGTGCCTTGGTTTTTTATCTTAAATAGGTGGGCACTCGGTGAATAGTGTCGCCTTACTTTTCTATCTTAAAAAGGCGGGCACTCGTCGAATAGTGTCGTCTTAGTTTTCTATCTTAAATAGGCGGGCACTCGGCGAATAGTGTCGCCTTGGTTCTCTATCTTAAATAGGCAGGCACTCGGCGAATAGTGTCGCCTTGGTCTTTCTATCTTAAATAGTCGTGCTCTCGGCGAATAGTGTCGCCTTGATTTTCTGTCTTAAATAGGCAGACACCTGTCAGATGGTGTCGCTTCAATAGGCGGACACCCAGGAGAGTTAATCGCGTCCCTAATCTAAAGTTCGGAAATAGTCTATGGTGATGCTCGACCTCTTTTGTTGATTACTATCTATGTGACAGGTGTTCAGAATGATTACACTTCACCCGCGCGAGAAGAGAGGTATGTCGTGAGTTTAGAATACATATTATCATTCATTCAAATAACATGCAGGAGCACAAAAACGAGAACATGAAGAGATTATATTATTCATCAAAAAGACAGCGTCGCGGATAGATGAACCTCGGCGGTCGCCTGGTCGAAAATAAAATAAAATACAAAGTTTATACGCTTACGGATTCTTCACCCCCGTCATCCTCACCATCCACGCGGTTCTCTGGACCAGAAGCCGCGGGCATCCCAGCATCCGCATACAACATCGCATAGCTAATACCGGCGTACTACGGCTTCAAGGCGCCTCTCTCCTTCAGCAGGTTGAGGGTCTCCTTCGCGAAGGATTCACCGATATCGAATGCTTTTTGTCGGAACCTCGGGTTAATTACAGTAGTGTGAGCCTGCATCAGAAGCAATGGCGATTAGAAGCCGCATATGGGTAAGGACCAATTTTAAGTTATAAGTTTGTTGGTACCTGTAGGCTGCAACTTTGCCCGCAGGCGAGAATTAACCCTCAGGACGTCTTCAAGTGCATTCGATACGGCACTGTTGTAAGTCAGCGACCTCAGGTTCTCCATCACAGACCTCGCAGGGAGGTCACGCACAGGAATACTGTCTATCTCCTGGCAATCCTCGAAACCGCAGACCGCGCCGGATATGTCGAGCGCGTAGGGGGAGCCCGCCCTGATTCTCTCCACGAGGGGAGCCTGGTGCTAAGCATGACGGACTCGAGATCCCGGAGCATCAGTAGATTCCCGTTTTCGTCGCGAACTTTCTCCTCCGGCGCGGGAAGAGAAGTCGCCTTCATGTTCTTGCGGGAAGGAGGTCGGTCCCTCCCTCGCGGGCGCGCGTCTCCACGAGCGGATCCAAGGACAATGTCCGGTGGTCTGTAAGGTTTGAAGGCTGGCACCATCAGCACAACTGCAAAACAAGGATAAACACAAGCAGACAACAGGTACGTGGGTGCCCATTATTCATACTTACATTCCTGGATGCGCAGATCCTGCACCTCCTGCACGCGACGGACATAGTGGGAGATGACCAGGCATTCGACGTCCAGAAAATGCGCGATCCGTGAGCCAACCTCCGACAGCTCCGGGGACTGGAAGGTTTCCTCTCCCCGTAAATTCGGGACCGGACTGAGCCCGTTGAAGTCTCCTTGGAAGGTGGTGAACTGCGTTCTCCAATCAGATGTAACGCCCGTCGGACTTAGTACCTGCATTTGGACGGAGCCAAAGCTTAACCTGCCGTACTCGAGGGCCCGCGGCTGAAATAGATAGCAGAGCACCTCTAGAGTAAAGCGGATTTGTTGCGTCCTCAGGTAAGTCATGTAGGCCAGCATGCAGGCAACAGAGTCCGGCGTCAATTGAGCGGACACCACTCCGAAGAAATTCAGCACTTCCACCATCTCGGGGAAGATGGGAAACGCCCAGCCCGCATCAAAATGGCCAAGTGGCACCGTCAACTCGGCCGCAAACACAGTGTTCGCCCTCCCGCCCTCTCGCCCCCTCTGGGTAACCGCACAGAGTATCCGTCGGCCAGCGGGTGCCTCGACAGAAACTCCTCCAAGTCGGCGTCAGTAAGCGCAGGGGGAGGGAGTTCGCTGCTCAGAAAGGCAATCACACACTCGTGAAGAGCAGAGGGAGCTCGCGTCATTTTCCCAGCAATCGGCTATTCACTAATGTGTGAACGAAGGAAGGAGTCATCTCAATTTATAGACTTCCCTCGCTTGAGGATCAAAGGGGGGAGCGTGCCCTCCTCGACGGACATTCATTCGAGGCCCTTGCGGTCTCTCTTCAAAACACCGCAAGCACAGGCAGGATAAGTTCGCCAAATGCGAGAAAAGCAACAGTAGAAAATAGACAGTACAAGGAAAAGGCACAGCGAATCTGCAAAGCATTCATTAAATGAAATGTTAAAGCGAAAAAAACTACAAATAGTGTCTGCGAGATAACCTACGCGAACTTCCTAACCTAATTAAGGAGCACGTCCCTTCAGTGTCGCGATCTCCGCCTCCAGCTCCAGCATCCGCTTCTGCATGTCCGCGACGAACTCGCGGAAGACCTCTACTTCGTTTCGGAACTCAGAAGCGGACAAATCGCACATGCGTCGGTAAATGCATACGGTAAGGGTAAAAACACTTTCTCATTATCCACAAATTATTTGTGCAGGGAACAATACCATGTGCCTCAGAAGCGGGCACGCCCACGGAATCTGACCCTTCATCGCCGAACACTTCGGTCAAGGTGGCCGGGATCCCGGCGTCAACAGTCACAGGAGGGCCATACTCTATAAACCTGAACGCACCGAAATCTATCTGCGGCGGTCCCGACATCCTCGTCGAGCTAAACGGTGAACGCTTGGCTAGCTCGGGATCCACCCGCTGGAGGTAGGCCTTCTGCAAAGCCTCCCCCCGCCTGCACATCTCATGCGTTTGTGCGTGTGTCTGTGGCCGCTCTCCGGGCTTCGCCCCTTTGAGCGGAGGAATGATGACCGATTCTCGTCGGGGAGGAACGTTAGGGCGAGCCAAGGAAAGATGCGGGAGATCGGCGGACACTTCACGCCCACCTACCAAGCTTTCGACATGGTCGCTCATTAGCTCCATCGCCTCCAAGACGCCCAGGGACTGAACAAACCCTTCTCGGGGCCCCGGGTGCGGAACCATTGCCTTGCGGGACCTCTCGGTGAACCCTTTTGGGTGGCGGTTTCAGATCAGGTACGTGACGTTTTTCTTGTTTAATTGCAGGGGCTCGCACCGCTTCCTCTTCACGTTGCTGCATCCGCAACTGAACCTCCGCGAATTATCACTCCCCCTGATGTTTCTCTAGCACCATCTTTGGGACGGGCACTTTCTCAGAAGTTCCACAGGTCAGAAGCGGTCCCGACGGACTCGCACCGACCACCTTCAAGGAGGAAATCGTCTTCGCTATCCGCTTTTTCCCTTCGGCATCCAAAATGACCGGGCCGCGCTGCGGCTCGAGGATAACCCTAAGTGATCCTTCTCGGGCTGCTCCACCTTACGCGCGCGCATTACCGTTGGAGTCCGGATGCGGCCTCTTCGTCGTGGCCCTCTTCGAGCCTCTGCGCGGCTGCACCTCCAAGCTCGGCGCAGAAAACCTCTGCGCCTCCAAAGCAACAAGAACTGATTTATTGAGTCCAGCCATACCGACAAGAGAGAGGTCGCAAGCAAAAGGAGATTTAGTGGGGCAGACAGTGGGTCCGTTTCCATGCCCATTTATAGTTTTCAGCGGCGCGAAGGGCAAGCCGCAGTCTTTGTGGTTGCCTGTGTACTTTTTCGGAGCCCACACGGACTCAAAAAAGTGCGGGGATTCTGTTAACCCAAATCCTGCGGCCTCGGCTAGTAACCGCTCTGCCGGTCTCAGAAGTCAGACAGATTCCCAGGCATGGTCGCGGTTGCATTCCAGAGAAGTGCGCCCTCGGCGGAAGTCCCGGGCGGGCACCCCCAGAGTGTCCGCAGACTCTTTCCAAGATCTCGGCAGGGGCGTGGGCAGGATTGTTCACCAAAAAGCTCGTGTCCTCCAGCCAGCAGCGCCAACCTCCCGGAGGAGTCGCGGCGGATACCCTCCAGAGTTCGCCAGGATCCCTTTTGGCGGTGTGTACGGTTACAGCCTGTCGTACCCGTACACCCTCTTTTTCCTCTCCCGCAGTTGACGCTTCGGTTTCCTCGAGCGGCGAAGCATTTAATATAGCATTAAATGCCCCCCACCGGCCGAGCAGCCTACCCTCTAGTATAAATAGAGGGTCATGGGTGCTTGGAGGGGATGGAACTGGTACCGGAAGCCACTTTGTTGTAGGTGCGATCACAAGTTTCTGTCACTCGGTTGCCTTATATTCTCCAGCATTCTTGTAATAGTTTGTAACAGATCCTTGTGGAATATAAAAAAAACCGCAGCAAGAGAGGCATGTGTCGCTGCGGGACAATGTGGTGCCCGCCGCTACTAGCGGCATCCGCTTTTTTGTGCTTTGTTCGCCTCGTCCCGCGGGTTAGTAAGCGGTTGCTTGCGGTTCTCAATCCCGTTCTCTTAATCCCCCAGAGTGTTCGCTGAGTGTGGAGCGTTGGTGACAATTTTGGTGCCAATAATAATGCTCTCATTAAGATAAGAAATAAAGTTAGATTATGAGAATAAATAAAATATAACAAAGGAGAAAAGCTAACATAAGAACAAAAGAACGAGATAAATGCGGCATATCTACAATCTCCCATCATGGGATCTTTTGCCAGATACGCGCACACAAATCGTTGTTGACAATAAGCACTTGAAAAAAATGATAGCCTATGGTAAATAAAGGCTCTGTTTAGGGCGGTGGTGACGATCGTGAATACAGTGGTTGGAAACTGCTGTCATGACGCAGTGGTTGGAAACTGTGTCATGAACACGGTTGTAATGTTTGGAGAAACTGTGTTTTTAATGCTGTCATGAACGTGAGAGCAGTCTTATCTATTTGGTGGCATAGAACTGTAGTGACTGTCGAACTCAAATTTTAATTAAAATAGGTTCTAAATGAAATTCATATCTTACAAATGCAAATAATTTAAACAAAAAAAATCATCTGAAACAATGTTCACATAACACAAACAATCTAAGGCTCCGTTTGTTTGCAAAGTTTTGGTGCTTCGCTTTCGTTTTCAGTTTTGGAATAAGTAAAACATGCGATTGTTTTGCTCTGTTTTAGTCTGTTTTGGTTTTTGCTTCAAAACGGTCTGTTTTGAACTCCTCCTAATTTTGCCTAGGACCAAAACTGACCTTCAGAGCTCGATTTTCTCCCATTTTCAAATAGATGCAAGTTAGGACTAAGCTTCCTCTCCAAGCTGAACTTGAGGATATTGGGATCTTTGGAGAAGATCTTCGTGAAGAACTTTCCGGTGAATCGCGCGGCGACGAATAGATCGAGCTTGGCTTGATACATTTCTCCGGATGGTAGCTGAAGAGAGCCGGGAACGTGGCGGTGAGGAGTGCGATGTTAGATTTGGTGAATCCGTAACTTCCCAGGAGACGGAGAACAGATTCAGTAATTGCATTTGTCTTTATGTTGATCTTAGAGGCGAACGCAAGGGCCGACGACGGCGAGAGGCCACGGGAAGTTTTGAAGAATGATACGGCGAGGTCCGACTTCGGTGAGGATGGGCAGGTAGGAAGGGTTTGGAGAAACGTTTAGGGTGAAAGAGGCGTAAAAAAATACCGGGTGATCTTCGTCCTGCGGCGACGAAGGGGTTTCGAAGGAGAATGACTAACAACATATCAGACAACCAGAGCCAGAATGCTCAAAATAAAACAAACAACAATTTTCATTTTGGCCCAAAACGAACCAAAAAATTATGTTGTAAACGAACAATAGTTTTCATTTTGACCCAAAACGAAAACACATGATGTTTTCGTTTTGGACCAAAACGAAAACCTTCGAATGAAAACATTGCAAACGAACGGAGACTAAGTGTGCGTTCATTTGTAATTTTTTGGTAAGAGGTTTTTGGTTTTATAAAAATGAAATATTGGCGTTCGTTTGGGTTAAATTTCGTCGGTATTGGTTTTGGGTCGAAAACAGAGGTTTTCATTTCTTCTAAACTTCGGCTCTCCCCAAAACCGAGCCCCGTGGGTCTGTTTTCCCTGTTTTGGAAACATCGCGCCCCGCCTCTCAACCGAAAAACCCTACTGAGAGTTGTTTCTCCTCCTCGCTCCCTCTTCCTTCCTCCGGCGAGGTGACTTTTTCATGAAATTTCATCCAGGCAAAGCCACGCAACACAGTAGCCGCACCAGGGCTCCTTCCTCCGACAGATTTCATCGATTTTCCAGGGATCAGAGGTACTCTCCGGCGGCTTTCAGCGGTGCAGAGCTTTTCTCCAGTGATTTCAGCGGATTTCCGTGATTTTCCTCCTCTTCCTCTTGGTTTCCCCCTCACCTTGAAGATTTTCCACCTCTTGCTCGGTTATTGTACTCGTTATTATGGGTCCAGAGATGGTTTTGCTAATGTTTTTCAATGGTATTTTCTTGCAATGGTTTTGCTAAATATTTTCTTGCAATGGTGCGGTATTTAAATACTTCCTTGCAATAGTGTTGCTAATATATTGAATGCATGGCATGAAATGGTTTTGTAATGTTTTGCAGTGGTATTTTCTTGCAATAAACAAATAGTTCTCCAAATGACTGGCCGCTTGTAAAATAGTCCTGCATTTGAAAATCATACTGCAAACGAACATAAGTTTTTGTTTTGGCCCAAAACAGACCTGAAAATCATTCTGTAAACGAATAGCATTTTTAACAGATGATGTTTTCGTATTGGACCAAAACAAAAACCTTCCAATAAAAACCGAGCAAACAAATGCACCCTAATCAAAATGGGGAAAGATCATGAAGAAATCTAGAACTTGCCCTAGATTAGACAAAGAGTCAATGCCATCAGAAAAGAGACAGGTCATGAAGAAAAAAGAACTCAATTAATATATAAAATCAGTCAGGCGTTAAAGGGGAGGGGGGATTTCACCTTAATGCTAGCGAAGGATTTTAGTGTTTGTTGTTCATCTTCTTCATCGGTGCCCAAGAAGTCTAATTATTTATTTGGTTCGAATCCTTACTGCCACTTTACTGTTTTCTGCTCATCTTCTTCTTCACCGGCGGCGAAATGTCAAGTCTCCCGCATATTTGAATGCTTTGAGAAAGCCTTCTAGCAGCCTAAAGTTGCAGGGAGTCCTCCTCCGGCTTTTGAGTTTTCACCAAAAATTTTGCCAGTGATGCATCGCCTCCGTGGAAAAAGAGTACCATGAAGTGACTTGAGCCTTCCCGATTTCGCAATGAATGGAGGAAGCGTCTGAGACGTTGCAGAGGCTTGGGATATTGAAGAAGGAAGGAAGGTAAAGTGGTCAAGACTGATCTAGAGGAGTTCCGTAGAAGGAGCTCTGAGACCAGCGGTGATCGGCGAAGGGTGCGGCGCCAGAGGATCACGAAAGGGATCGAGGGGGCTTAGGTCGGGGAAGAGGAACCGCGGAAATAGAGAACGTGTTATAATAAGATTGTTATCCGCAGTACAGTTTTGGTTATTCGATAAGCATTGTACATTCATTTTTAAGAAAAGTGTTCAACACAAAAATTGTAGATCTCATCAAGACCTATAATTTTCGTGTTGAACCATTTTCCTAAAAATGCATGTACAAGACGTATTTCCGAAAATTCGCTACAATTACGCACATGTTTCAATAAGAGCGGCAATACATCTTGTGCGTGCATTTTTAGGAAAAATGTTCAACACGAAAATTGTAGATTTCGATGAGATCTGCAACTTTAGTGTTGATAATCAAAATTGTAGTGCGGATAATAATCGTCTATAATAAACAGAGAGTTGATATTAGCAGTCCGAAACTGGCTAATCGCAGTCCATCTCTATTCGTAGTTCATAAATTTTATTTGTAATCCAAAATTTTATTTGCACACCACTCTTATCTCAAATAAGCGAAACATTTTGCTAATTTATTAAGTGCTAGAAGCCTAGAGAAACATCTTAAAGACTGAAATAATTTAAATACCTAGCAGGAAAACAAGTTAAATGACATGCATAGAGGAATTAACTCAAACAAGTTAAATGGCATGCAAACCTTTCTCTAACCAGAAAAATGACTAATTTTTTGGGATTTTAGCTGGTTAATTTTTTTTTTTTTAAGAAAGTGAATCTAAGATGGGAAAAGACGACGTGTCCGATAGAAATACGGCTATGGTTTAGGAAACGAGAGAAGAGAGATGGAGAGGAGGTTATTCGATGGGGTGCGATTAGCAAGAATTGGACTACGAATATAGTGATTTTTTTTACAATTTTTGGGGTGCGAATAGCGAGAATTGGACTTCCTAATATCAACTCTAATAAAAAGAGCAGCCCGCATTTCGCTTTTGGAAGCCCATGATTAAAAGGCTTCGTTTGCGGCGGCTTAATTATTTGCTCCGGTGAGTTGGGTCAAAAACGTCATTATCATAGAATGTATGTTTGCCCAGACAAAAGTTTTGACCAGTTTTGAACATAAAATGCATGAATTTTGTAGGTGAGGTCGGGCGATCACAAAAGACGGTTCATGACCACCACGTTCACGACCACCACCACCGCGTCAAACGAAGACTAAGTACAGATCGTGAAATTTCATCTGCATGCCAAAATTTTATTGGCAGTCCAAAAAAACAAACAAAAATAACAGTGCGTTGATTCTGATTCACTATGGCGCTTTTCTGGCAGCGTACTCAGCCATTTCGAGATTCCGGTGAGTCGAACTAGCGGCTAACAGTGCTCCCCAAATCACATCATTAGGCTCAATCGGAATGCTCTCGACGAACAATATAGACTCTCCGAGGAGCCCCGCTCGCCCTAGAAGGTCGACCACACATTCGTAGTGAACCAAGTTAAGAGCCAATCTGTAGTCCTTTGTCGTGGATCGGAAGAACTTGCGGCCCTCGTCGACGAATCCCCTGTGGTTGCATGCTGTCAAAACTTGGACGAAGACAACGCCATCTGGTTCGAGTCCATCTTTGATCATTTCAGAGAAAAGTTTGACCGCACTTCTCCCGTTTCCCTCGACCGCTATTGCTCCTATCACCACCGTCCATGCCGAAACAACTTTGTCTGGCATTCCGCCGAAAATTTTCATCGAGGTTTTCGCATCGCCCAAATGCCGATAAATTTGGCAACGGGGGCCATGATAGAAGCGATACGGAGTAGCCGGTGGTGGAAGGAGCGTCGCCGTCGGTGGAGGGCTCGTCGCTGAAGGAATGGGGAGCGGCTCGTCATCTGGAAGCATTCGCGTGAGGATTTAGGGCACGAGTTATCGGATGTGTCGGGCTGCCAATAGGGTGGAGAAAAAGAAACAGCGCTCTTTTTTCGGGAATTAATGGCTGCTAATATCCTTTTAGGGGTTATTGTTAACAACGCACAATAAAAACACAGATTTGAGCGTTTTGCGTTTATCGCCGCCGCAGCGCCTAACAAGCGAAACACAGCGGGGACACCATTCCTTGGAATTGATTGATCGTGAAGTGGACATGTGGGACTTTGGATGTCCAATTCACACGAATTATTATGCATCTTTTGGAAATACGTATTGTACATATATTTTTAGGAAAAGTGTTCAACACAAAAATATTAGATCTCATCAAGACCTACAACTTTCGTGTTGAACCTTTTTCCTAAAAATGCATGTACATGACGTATTTCCAAAAATTCGCTATAGTTACGCACATGTTTCAATAAGGGTGGCAATACATCTTGTGAGTGCATTTTTAGGAAAAGTGTTCAACATGAAAGTTGTAGATTTCGATGAGATCTACAACTTTAGTGTTGATCACTTTTCCTAAAAATACACGCACAAGATGTATTTCCAAAATACGCGTAATAACTCATACAAAAAGAGTGTTGATAATCAAAACTGTAGTGCGGATAACAATCGTCTATAATATACAGAGAGTTGATATTAGCAGTTCGAAACTGGCTAATCGCAGTCCATCTCTATTCGTAGTCCATAAATTTTATTTGTAATCCAAAATTTTATTTGCACACCACTCTCATCTCAAATAAACGAAACACTTTGCTAATTTATTAAGTACTAGAAGCCTAGAGTGTTGAGGCTCCGCTCAAGATAGTCCACTAAGGCTCATCAGATGTGGAATGGCCTTATATAGTATCTCCAGCGTAGAGTCTAACTCTAGTGACACGGAACCCATCGGGTCGTTCCGAGTCGGTCCTGACACGCGCGGACATATTAATAATAATAGAACTAACAATCTCCTCCTATGTCCGCGGTATACCGACGTTGGAAAAAGGTTGGTGTGTGTAGTGTTCAACTAGTTCGACTCATTACACAACCGTGTCTGAAAGCACCTGTTATAACATATTGGACTGAAGAAAATAGAAGTATGTATGCACGCATAAGAATAAAACATAAATTAAGCAGCATCACATGAAAGTCAAAAGTACAATCAGAGAAATAGGTACCAGAAGACCTAATGTCTCATGATCAACAAAAGAGCAGGAAATAGTCCAAACAAAATAGGTAAAGAGAGCTAATCAGTGCTCTAAGTCAGAGAAAGAAAATCAAACAGATACTCTAGAAACCACCATCCAGCAGATCATTCTTCTCAGGATCCCAGTCTGCATGTGCTCCTCCTGCAGCAGCATTTCTTGTAATTTCCAACAGAGAATTTCATTCAGAATGAATTCAACTATGGAAATTGTACATGTATCTAGTTCTGTATATAAGAACGTAGTACTTTAAATTATGCTTAGAGGATATAGGTAGAGTATTTCAGGTTTAACCGCAGAATCTATTAACTGTTTCCAAGCGAAACGATTTCAGACTTCTGGACAACGCAGCTATATCTGTGTTCCTGCGTGTGATATCCTGGTTACTGTTCTTCTAGGGTTAATTGGAACTCATCAAATGTGGAATGGAACCAATCAACAGAAGAAGGTCCAAAATAAGTTAGATCGTGTTATCAAATGTGGAATAACACTCTCCTCCAAGTTAAGGAAGACGAATCTGGATGAGGTTGTTATCATCAAATGTGGAATGAAACAACCAACCAAAAATTCGTACTCAGCAACCAAAGTATCAACGGAGCACAACATGCTTGATTTGACAAAGGAAGGAATCAAAACATTCGGACTTAGGCTGGTTTCAAACCACTTTGAGTCTCATTTCCCCCACTGTTTTGATTGAACGGTCTCGGGGCATTCCTTTTGTCAGTGGATCAGCTAGATTATCCTTCGATCGCACATCGACCAAAGTAATAACGCCTTGTTCATTAAGATAATTCAATAAGGCGTGTCTCAGTCGTACATGTCATCTCTTAGTGTTAAAGAGGACATTCTTCACAACTTGGATTGCTGCCTGATTATCACCGAACAGGCTTAAAGAATTGATTTGAACTCTAGACAAGGGAATGTCTAAGATCAAATTCCTGATCCAGTCTGCCTCTTCACCAACTGAAGCTAAGGCAAATAACTCGGCTTCCATAGACGACAAAGCTATGCATGTCTGTCTCTTGGACTTCCAAGTAACTGCAGTGCCACCCAATGTGAATATAAATCCACTTGTGGACTTGCTGTTTGAAACTTCTGAACACCAGGAGGCATCAGAGTAACCTTCCAAAGTAGGAGGGTGACCAGTATAGCACAGAGCGTGGTCTTTAGTACCTTTGAGATACTTCATCAGCCTATCTAGGGCATCACAATGCTCTTTGCCTGGACTACTGGTAAAGCGACTTAGCATGCTTACGGAGAAAGCAATGTCAGGTCTAGTGCAGCTTGTGGCGTACATGAGACTTCCAATGATCTTTGAGTACTTGACTTGATCAACGCTTGTTCCTTCATTCGGACTCAGCTTGACGTTCGGATCAGTTGATGTTTCAACAGGCCTACAATCTTTATAACCCCAGGTATTAATAATCTGCTTTATGTAGTGAGCTTGACTCAGAGTGACACATCCCTTGTCTACTCTTACTTTCATACCTAGTAGGGTATCGACGGGACCAAGGTCCTTCATATCAAATGTTTTGGCGAGAGCGGACTTAATATCCCTCACGACAGCTATGTCTGACCCCAGGATCAACATGTCATCCACATATAGGCATATGATGACTGTCTGGTTTGACATCGAGCGGTAATAGAGACACTTGTCTGAGAGACTGGACTGAAATCCAAAGCTCTTTACCACTTGATCAAACTTCATGTGCCACATCTTAGGTGCTTGTTTAAGCCCATAGATGGATTTATCGAGTTTGCACACTTTATCCTTTAAATCTTTATGGACATAACCTTCAGGCTGTGTTATGTAGATCTCTTCATTTAGCTCTCCATTCAAAAAGGCTGTTTTCACGTCCATCTGATGGACGATGAAATTCTCAATAGAGGCTAAGGCTAGAAGAATTCTAATGGTAGATAGGTGACACACAGGTGAATAGACATCAAAATAGTCGATTCCCCCTTGTTGTTTATAACCCTTAGCTACTAGACGTGCTTTGTATCTGGCTATAGACCCATCGCTATGTAGTTTCTTCTTCAGTACCCACTTGCATCCCAGGACTTTAGCTCATTTCGGTAGGTCCACTAGATGCCAGGTATTATTTTGTAGCAGCGAGTTCATCTCATCGTCGATGGCTTCTGCCCACATTAACGCATCTCTCGATCTCATCGCTTCCTGGTAGGAAAATGGATCATCCTCTAAGTGGTAGGTGATGAAATTCTCACCAAAATCCTTAGGGATTCTATCTCTTGTAGATACTCTAAGAGGAATAGGTTCGACCTCTAGAGGTTGGGGAGCAGTGCCAGAGGGGCCAGCTTCGGGTTCTACCGTAGACTCTGAGATCATTTCAGTAGATCCAGGAACGGTCAGGCCATGATCTTTGATAAATTTATGCTCAAAGAAAATAGCATCTCTAGACTCTATCACTGAATTAGTGGATAGATCCAGAAATCGATCAGCTGCACTGTCTTCTGCACTGCCTAGATAGACACAGGTCGTCGTTCTAGGTCCCACCTTAGGTCTTTTAAGGTCTTGTATACGCACAAAGGCGATACAGCCCCAAGTCTTAAGAGTGTCATATCTACAAGGATGACCGTGCCACAGCTCATAAGGAGTAGAACTGAGCTTTGAGTGAGGCACTCTATTCAGAATGTGATTTGCAGTAAGGACTGCTTCCCCCCAGAAGGAATTGTGAAATTTTTTCGGATCTTTATGGAGCGAGCAGGAGCTAGACAACTTAGAGATAAAAGCCAAACAACCAGAAACAAATGGAGGCAAACAACTGATCTTTATTGATAACAATCTTCAAAATACAAGGCAATGCATGCTTGACGAGACATGATTTCGCCAACACAAACACTAAAGCAAAGATACAAAGTTGAAGATAACTTGAGACCGCTCAGACCGCGCGACCTCCCTGCGATCTCAAAAGCTGCCAGACCGCAGCGACTTGACGATCACAGAACACCACCAACTCGCTGATCAAACCGCCCACTTCTTCAGACCTCCTGATTCTCCCGAACTCCAGCACCACAACTCCAAGCCGCAGACCGCCCGAACACTTTCAGAGGAAGAGGTGATCACTGCTGCCCGCACTATCCGCAGAAGCTGCACAAGAGAAGTTCAATCAGGAGACCGCTCGGTCACATAAACACAGACCGCAGGAAGGAAGAAAGTTTAGCTTACGCTTGGTGTGTCACTTGCTGCTACAGTGGCCTCCTATTTATAGGCGCGGGACCTGATCCAGTCACCACCCTATGAGATAGGATCACCACCCCCCCAGACCGCGCGACCTGACCGGTCACACTGCGCGATCAGCAACATTACTTCTGCTTCATTTTGGTGAACCCGCCAGCTTCAATGTCGCCATGAGAGACCGCCACTCTCTCAGCAGACCGCGACTCCAAAGGGAGCTCGCCAGACCGTCCGAAGCTATTCACCACCTGTGTTCGCTAGAGACCGCAAACACAGTACGTCCGCCAACAATCCGCGAACTCCTGTCCGCATGCCGATCTCATCCTGAAACCGCGAACAGCAACCAGCTCGCATACCAGTCTCCTCCTGAGACCGCGAACTGAGACCGCGCGACTAAGACCCTTAGTCCGCGAATACTCACAGAAAGCCCGGTCAGCTACCAGACCGCATTCCGGAGAGAACCTGGATCAAGCTGTGCGGTCACACCAGACCGCCACAGCCTTGAAAAGGACAGCACGCCACGCGGTCACGCACAGACCGCGCATACCTGAAGACGAACAGCCTGCCACGCGGTCAGAGACAGACCGCGCGACCTCCATCTTCAGCCGCCTTGAACCCATACCAGCGATCAAGCCAGGAGATCGCAGCTAGGCTTAGACCAGCCAAACCGCAGATGCAGACTGCCAGGCCGTGCGGTCACGTCAGACCGCCCGACCTCCTCCCAGACCGCCCAGGTCCAAAAGCCCTCCAAACTTCCACTTCAACAATTTCAACACTCCACCTTGAAGTGGGAAGTTGAAACTAGCCCCAGTAAGCTCCTTAGCCGTGTGAACGACCCCTTTGCCAGCGCCTTTGTGAAGATGTCCACGACATTGTCCGCACTCCGCACATGCCCGACCGAAAGAGATCCCTCCAACACCTTCTCCCGTATGAAGTGATGCTCGATCTCGTATGCTTGGTCCTCGCGTGACAAACTGGATTGGTTACCAGTTTGAGAGCACTCTCATTATCACCGCGTAGCAGAGTCGGCTCCCGAACCTCCTTGTGGACGTCTCCTACCAACCTCCTAAGCCAGATGGCTTCCTGAGCTGCCAAGGCCGAAGCCTTGTATTCTGCTTCCGTGGTGGAGACCGACACGGAATCCTGCTTCTTGCTGCACCATGATATAGCTGTAGGGCCCGCCATGAAGACGAATCCAGACGTCGACTTCCGATCATCCGAATCTCCCCCGTAGTCGGCATCCATGTACCCGTGCACCTTGAAGTCCGCATCCCTCCTGTATAGGAGACCCATGTCCGAAGTCGCTTTGACATACTTCAGAATGTTCTTGGCCGCTAGCAGATGAGGTACCCGTGGCTCCGCCATATATCGACTCACTCTGCCAACTGCATATGCAATATCCGGCCTCGTGATCGTCAGATAGATCAAGCTCCCAACCAGAGCTCGGAACACCAACGGATCTTGCATAATCCTCCCCTCATCTTTCTGAAGCTTCATAGCTTTCTCCAGAGGTGTGGAAGTGCACTTCCCTTCTTTCATGCCGAACCGCTCCACGATCCGCTCCGCATATCCGACTTGGGTCACCAGCACTCCACCTTCCTTCCTCTGCACCTCGAGTCCAAGGAAATGGTGAAGCTCACCTAAGTCCTTCATCTCGAACCTGATAGACAGCTCGGCCCGTAGCTGTGCTACTTCCTCCTTCGAGTTCCCCGTCACGATCATATCGTCGACATATAGCAGCACGATGATTTGAAGCTCCCCGCTCTTCTTGACGAACAAGCTTGAGTCTGAGTCTGAAGCACAAAACCCACAGAATAGGAGATATTCTGCGATCTTCCCGTACCACGCCCTCGGCGCTTGCTTCAACCCATACAGGGCCTTCTTCAGCTTGCAGACATGCTCCGGAAAATCTTCAGACACAAAGCCTGGTGGCTGGACCATGAAGATGTCCTTGTCAATCTCGTCGTACAAGAAAGCGTTCTTGACGTCGAGCTGCCAAATCTCCCATCCACTGAACGCTGCCAAGGCAATGATGAACCGAACTGAAGTTATTTTTGCCACCGGACTGAAAGTCTCCTCGTAGTCTTCACCGTATTGCTGCGAGAACCCCCGAGCTACAAGACGAGCCTTGTACCGCTCGATGCTGCCGTCAGCTTTCTTCTTGAGCTTGTAGACCCACTTGCATGTAACAGGAGTGGTGCCCTTGGGCTTGGGCATAAGAGACCAGGTCTCATTCTTCTCGAGAGCTGCCATCTCTTCTTGCATAGCGATGTCCCACTCCTTCACGCATCTGGCCTTCTCAAAGCTCGACGGCTCCCTCTCATCCAAGGGACCAGCGAAGAAACATGAGACGAAGCTCACTGTGTTTCCTCCTGTATAGCGACCAGGGGCAACGATTGCTCACTTCGACCTCCTCAGCTCCTTCCCCTGAACCGCATTATTTCCAGCTGCTTCTTCCCTAGCTCCTCTTCCAGACGTGCTAGGAGCATCGCTCCCCCTGCTCCCTGAACCAGAAGCCTCCGTCTCAGAACTAGAAGGAGATGGTCCACCTGGTGACACAAGTAGCTCCACCTGAAGATCCTCCACAGCTTTTTCCGGCACCTCCACCCTACTCTCTGGTAACTCCACATCAGAAGCCCCCTTGTAAGATGTCACCTCATCGAACACGACGTCGCGAGATACCACAAATCTCCGCGTCTCCGGGTCCATGCACTTCCATCCTTTCTTCCGCTCATCGTATCCCACGAAGACTAGCTTCCTTGCTTTCGCATCTAGCTTCGTCCGAAGAGCATCTGGAACATGCACGTAGCAGGTGGAACCAAACACCCTAAGGTGTGCCACGCTTGGCTTCTCTTTGAACATCATCTCATGCGGAGTCAACATGTTGATGGGACTCAAAGACATCCGGTTGATGACGTAGGCAACACAAGACATTCCCTCCGCCCAGAAGGACTTTGGGATACTCTTGGCATGCAGCCAACACTTGCAGGTCTCCGTCAGATGACAGATCTTCCGCTCTGCAACTCCGTTCTGTTGTGGAGTATGTGCACAAGTGAGCTCCCTCCGGATACCTGCCTTCCTGCAGAAAGTAGAAAACTCACTGGAGGTGAACTCCCCTCCGTTGTCAGTCCTCAGCTTCTTCACCCGCAGGCCAAGCCGGCCCTCCACAAGCTCCTTGAACTCCACAAATTTGGCAAACGCCTCCGCCTTCTCCTTCAGGAAATATACCCAGACATATCTGGTGTAATCATCGATCAACACCAGCATATATCTGCTCCCTCCGAGGCTTGGGGTAGCAGTAGGTCCCATCAAGTCACCGTGGATGCACTCCAACGGCACACTACTCCTCGTCTGCGACTTGTCAAATGGTAGCCGATGAGACTTGTCGAACTGACATCCCTCGCAAACATGACCTTCTCCGTAGGAGGATAGACTTGGCAGACCCTTGACCAGACCTCTCACCGCCATTGCTTTCAGCTTGTCCATCCCTACGTGCCTCAACCTCTCATGCCATATAACGACACCATCATTCGTCTTCATCTTGTCAACGTAGGAACTTGTCGATAAACGAACAAGTCCTTTGCCCGTCTCCCGACATGGACAACCTCGGCCTTTACAGCCTCAAAGTTGCGTAGAAACTTCACTTCTGTTGGGCCGAACAGAACGTGATACCCAGCGTCTACAGCGTTGGTCACGGAGAAGAGATTTTTCCTCATACCGGGCACATGATAGACACTCTTCAAGGTAAGTGGCCCTCTATCATTGCCCAAGGAAACAACCCCCACCTTCTCTACTGGATGTACAGTATTATCAGCAGTAATGATTGCATTGTTACCTGTATAGGGCTGTGCAGAAGAAAGCTTGGTCTCGTCTCCGGTGAGGTGATGACCACACCCCGAGTCCACGATCCAGTCCTCCAGATAGTTGATAGGAGCAGAAGCTCCAACAGAAGCCGAGAAGGCTCCTCCCCAACCTCCTTGAATGTGTCTGGCCTCAGCTTCCTCCTTCTCCGCAGCATGCCCAGCTTGGGTGACCACCTTGCAATCCTTCCTGATGTGGCCATACTTGCCACACTTGAAGCACTTCGGACCTTCACCCTTCTTCTTCCCGTTAGCCTTGGGAGCATACCCCCTTTCCTGCTGCCCAGAAGTTGAAGGCCCATAGCCTCCTCCAGCGGTCTTCTTCTTCTTATCCCACTTCTTCTTCTTCCCCGAGAAGAGCACTTTGCCATCTCCCCCAGCCACTGACACCCCCGCCATCTGCCTTGCCAAACTTTCTTGCGATGCAAGCAAGTTCTCCAGCTCCAACAGAGACGGCTGATTTGCGCATCCCTGCACCGACGTCACAAAGGCAACATATTCCTTCCGCAGGCCGCGGATGATGTGCCTCTTCAGCTTCGCCTCAGAGATAGGCTCATCAGGGTCCAATGCTGAGATTTCAGCGCACAAGTTCTTCAGCTTCAGAAAGAAAGTGGAAATAGAAAGATCACCCTGAGCCGACCTTGCCAGCTCATTCTCCAAGAACTGCAGTCTCGCTACATTCTTCTTGTTAAACAGCCCATCCAGGGCTCTCCAGATCTCCGCAGCTGATCCACACCCCAAGATGTGATCAAATAGGTCACGTGAGATTGCCCTCTTCA
Organism: Dactylorhiza incarnata; assembly: GCA_033032865.1. Classification (NCBI taxonomy): domain Eukaryota; kingdom Viridiplantae; phylum Streptophyta; class Magnoliopsida; order Asparagales; family Orchidaceae; genus Dactylorhiza; species Dactylorhiza incarnata. The sequence goes on along the minus strand of JAWHQI010000279.1, from coordinate 2,735,194 downwards.
GAGTGAACTCTGCCTTCGCATTCGTCCTCCTCCAAGTTCTCACCTCAGCCCCATTATCCCCTTCCGGGATAACTTCCTGCGTCTGATCTCCTCCAACAACTTCTCAGAGGTCCTCACCTACAAGATAGCTTTGCATACACGACTTCCACTTCTTGAAGTTAGTCGATGTAAGCACCTCAATCCCAAGACCCTTTGCAAATCCACCTTCCATTGTTCTTCCATTGGTTCCTTCTTCACAAAGGCGATGGCTACTCTAAGTTACTCACTGCTCAACCACTCCAACCTGGCTCTGATACCATGTGAAATTTTTTCGGATCTTTATGGAGCGAGCAGGAGCTAGACAACTTAGAGATAAAAGCCAAACAACCAGAAACAAATGGAGGCAAACAACTGATCTTTATTGATAACAATCTTCAAAATTACAAGGCAAGACATGTTTGACGAGACATGATTTCGTCAGCACAAACACTAAAGCAAAGATACAAAGTTGAAGATAACTTGAGACCGCTCAGACCGCGCGACCTCCCTGCGATCTCAAAAGCTGCCGGACCGCAGCGACTTGACGATCACAGAACACCACCAGCTCGCTGATCAAACCGCCCACTTCTTCAGACCTCCTGATTCTCCCGAACTCCAGCACCACAACTCCAAGCCGCAGACCGCCCGAACACTTTCAGAGGAAGAGGTGATCACTGCTGCCCGCACTATCCACAGAAGCTGCACAAGAGAAGTTCAATCAGGAGACCGCTCGGTCACATAAACACAGACCGCAGGAAGGAAGAAAGTTTAGCTTACGCTTGGTGTGTCACTTGCTGCTACAGTGGCCTCCTATTTATAGGCGCGGGACCTGACCCAGTCACCACCCTATGAGATAGGATCACCACCCCCCCAGACCGCGCGACCTGACCGGTCACACTGCGCGATCATCAACAATACTTCTGCTTCATTTTGGTGAACCCGCCAGCTTCAATGTCGCCATGAGAGACCGCCACTCTCTCAGCAGACCGCGACTCCAAAGGGAGCTCGCCAGACCGCCCGAAGCTATTCACCACCTGTGTTCGCTAGAGACCGCAAACACAGTACGTCCGCCAACAATCCACGAACTCCTGTCCGCATGCCAATCTCATCCTGAGACCGCGAACAGCAACCAGCTCGCATACCAGTCTCCTCCTGAGACCGCGCGACTAAGACCCTTAGTCCGCGAATGCTCACAGAAATCCCGGTCAGCTACCAGACCGCATTCCGGAGAGAACCTGGATCAAGCTGTGCGGTCACACCAGACCGCCACAGCCTTGAAGAGGACAGCACGCAACGCGGTCACGCACAGACCGCGCATACCTGAAGACGAACAGCCTGCCACGCGGTCAGAGATAGACCGCGCGACCTCCATCTTCAGCCGCCTTGAACCCATACCAGCGATCAAGCCAGGAGACCGCAGCTAGGCTTAGACCAGCCAGACCGCAAATGCAGACTGCCAGACTGTGCGGTCACGTCAGACCGCCCGACCTCCTCCCAGACCGCCCAGGTCCAAAAGCCCTCCAAACTTCCACTTCAACAATTTCAACAGGAATTGGGCATGCTAGCGGTTAGGAGCATAGAATTTAACATCTCTGTTAAAGTTCTATTCTTACGCTCAGCAACGCCATTTGATTGGGGTGAGTAAGGAGCTGTAGTTTCAAGGATTATGCCCTCAGTGACACAAAACTCCCTAAACCCAGTTGCAGTGTATTCTCCTCCTCGATCACTTCTAAGTCTCTTAATCTTCAGATTTAACTGGTTTTCTACCCGAGATTTGAAGATTTTGAAGGTCTCGAATGTCTCGTCTTTCGATTTCAATAGGTAGACATGACAAAATCTGGAGAAATCGTCAATGAAGGTAATTAGATACTTCCTTCCCCCTCTAGTGGCATAACTCCGAAAGTCACAGAGGTCGGAATGAATCAATTCCAAAAGTTGTGTGCTCCTAGAAACGGTCTTGTAAGGGTTTCTAGTTATTTGGTTTAGGCACAAACCTCGCACCTATCAAATCGAATAGAGAAATCTAATGGAATGTTGTGACTCTTAGCTAGATCGCGCATCTTCTTATAGTGAACGTGTCCAAGTCTATTGTGAAGTAGCTTTGGATCTAACAGAGACGAACTCACTTGATTTATGCACTCGTTTTCTAGGCTAAGTCTATACATCTCATTGATTAAGTAAGCGCAACCAAAGTAATGTGAATTAACAGACAGTGTTATTCTACCGCTAATGGTTAAGAAGGACATTCCAGACTTTAACAAACTCATAGAAATTAAATTTTTGATTAAATTAGGAACTAATTTAACATTTTGCAAAAATAAAATTTTACCTGAAGAGAGGACGAGCTTTGCCGTCCCAGCATGAGTGACGACTGTCTCTCCTCCATTGCAATTCTCTACTCTGTCTCAGACTGCTCTGACGTCGGAGAGTAGACCTCTGTCATTTGTGACGTGACAGGTAGCACCGCTGTCCAGCCACCACTCAGAGGACGCACTGCGGTGATTGCTCCCGATCATAGCCACAAAGGACTTGGGATCAGAAGTATCGACCACCATGTTTGCCGCCTGAGGTGAAGCTTCATCCTTTGCTTCTTCGGACCCCTACAGTCAGCAGCCCAGTGACCCCACTTGCCGCAGTTGTTGCATTTACCCTTCTTCCTTTTGAGAGAAGGCTTCTTGACAGCCAACTGGGCAGGATGGTCAACTTTAGGTACAGGGGGCTTCCGAGGAGGCTTATTAGGTCGAGAAACGAAGTTGACAGCCTGTGGGGGCTGAGCAACCTGTTCCGTGCTCTTTCCAGCGATGTTCTGGTCCTCGATGTGAATGAACCTTTTGAGTTCATCCAGAGTAATCTTCTCCTTCCGTCTATGCATCTCCGTCTTGAATGTCAGCCACTCCGCAGGTAGCTTGCTCAGGATCAAGTACACGAACAGATTGTCGTCCATCTTTGACTGATCGTCCTCCAGCTTGTTGAGCAGATTTTCCAGCTCTATGATTTGGGAGGTGATCGGCAGGTTCGCCTTGAGGCGGAAGTTGAAAAACTTCTCCCCAATGAGCGATTTGGACAACACCTCCTCCTTCTGAAAATGCGCGTTGAGACGATCCCAGAACTCCTTTGCAGTCTTGTAAGCATGGTAGGTCAGTGCGAGACGAGGATTGAGGGAATTCAACAGGTAGTCCCTGCAGAAATCCTCATCCTTGTCCCACTGATATTCGTCTACGCCCTCGCTAGAAGACGCAAAGTCGCTCTGCACAGTGTAGAAGATTCCGCGTTCCTTCATTCCTAGCTGGACTTGTATTTTCCAACTGAGGAAATCGGACGCGTCGAACGATTGCAATTTGGTAACGTCGAGCGCACTCTTCTTCGACATCGCAGCAGAAATTTAAAACAGAAATCTGAAACAAAATCACCTGATGCGCGCGGAGACGACCCGGTGTCTTCAGAATCAATCCAATAATTGAGATTTCCTCCTCTCGAACTTCTTCCTCCTTCAGATCAAGCTTGATCTTCAAAATTGAAACCCAAGAACTGAAGGAAAAGAGTTGGATCTAGAACCTTCCTCCACACTCGAATTGGTGATGTTCCAGACCAAATTTCTCTAGATCTGAAGTAGATGCTTCCTTCCTCCAAAATCTGAACAAATCAGATTTTCGGATATTCCTTGTATTTCGATCAGAGACAGCAGATCTGGACTCCTTCAACAGGGATCGGCGACAACAAATCTCCTTCAACAGGGATCGACGACAACAGAACTCCTTCAACGGGGATCGGCGATAGCAAATCTCCTTCAACAGGGATCAGCGATAGCAGATCTCCTCCAACAGAGATTTGTAACTATGTTACAGCGATCTGAACAGGGAGCGCCGACGGGATCCAAGATCTGCAAAACTTGCGATCCTTTGCCAACAATAACGATCTGAAGTTGCAGAAGGGCTTCCTCCTTGCGATCGAGCGCCGGGTAGAGAAGACGCGTGCGGGAAACACCTCTTCCTCCTAGGGCAAGCGACCGACTGGAGATCGACGAATCTTCCTTGCGATCGACTGCAAACCAGCGATGAGGAAGAGGAAAAACGCGATCTGCGATAGAACGGCGGCAGAAAAATGCGCAGGAACTCGCGATCGGAAGAAGGAGAGCGCCGACGGGAGCGAGCGAACGAACGGAAGCTTTTTCGGCGCAGACGGGAGCGAGAGATTTGAGCGGAAAACCTAAAACGTATCTTAAGAATGTTGAGGCTCCGCTCAAGATAGTCCACTAAGGCTCATCAGATGTGGAATGACCTTATATAGTATCTCCGGCGTAGAGCCTAACTCTAGTGACACGGAACCCATCGGGTCGTTCCGAGTCGGTCCTGACATGCGCGGACATATTAATAATAATAGAACTAACATAGAGAAACATCTTAAAGACTCAAATAATTTAAATACCTAGCAGGAAAACAAGTTAAACGACATGCATAGAGGAATTAACTCAAACAAGTTAAATGGCATGCAAACCTTTTTCTAACCAAGAAAAATGACTAATTTTTTGGGATTTTAGCTGTTTAAATTTTTTTTTGAAGAAAGTGAATCTAAAATGGGAAAAGACGATGCGTCCGATAGAAGTACGGCTATGGTTTAGGAAACGAGAGAAGAGAGATGGAGAGGAGGTTATTCGATGGGGTGCGATTAGCAAGAATTGGACTGCGAATATAATGCATTTTTTCAATTTTTGGGGTGCGAATAGCGAGATTTGGACTGCTAATATCAACTCTAACAAAAAGAGCAGCCCACATTTTGCTTTTGGAAGCCCAGGATTAAAAGGCTTCGTTTGGGGCGGCTTAATTATTTGCTTCGATGAGTTGGGTCAAAAACGTCATTATCATAGAATGTATGTTTGACCAGACAAAAGTTTTGACCGCTGCCAAGAAAATAAACTAGTTTTAAGCATAAAATGCATGAATTTTTTAGGTGAGATCGGGCGTTCACAAAAGACGGTTCATGACCACCACGTTCACGACCGCCACCACCGCGTCAAACGAAGACTAAGTACAGATCGTGAAATTTCATCTGCATGCTAAAATTTTATTGGCAGTCCAAAAAAACAAACAAAAATAACAGTGTGTTGATTCTGATTCACTACGACGCTTTTCTGGCAGCGTACTCCGCCATTTCGAGATTCCGGTGAGTCGAACTAGCGGCTAACAGTGCTCCCCAAATCACATCATTAGGCTCGATCGGCATGCTCTCGACGAACAATATGGACTCTCCGAGGAGCCCCGCTCGCCCTAGAAGGTCGACCACACATTCGTAGTGAACCAAGTGAAGAGCCAATCCGTAGAACAATATTAATAATCAAAATACATACCATTACCAAACAACTTTTCGGGGCCCCATATTTTGAAAACGTGTGATGATTGTCTCATTGCTAATATTTTTCACAATATCTTTCTCGATATAAGCAATTAAGCAATCGTTCATGCACTCATCTCCTATTCTGTTCCGCAGACGAGTCTTTATTATCTTCATTGCTGAGAACATCCTCTCAACTGTAGCAGTTGCAACAGGTAAAAGACATGCTAACTTAAGAAGTCGATAAACCAACTGAAAATGATCATATTTCTTTAGCTCCACAAATTTTTGAACAAGTCCACTAAGCCCTTCGACGTGAGAAAATGTGTTACTTGATCGCATATCAAGAATGTACATGTCAAGCTGACCTTCAAGCAACTGCAAATCTATTGGATCAAAATCATATGGATAGAGCTGTGCCAGAGAAATCATTTTTTTCTTATCAAATCTAACAAATTGATCGGTTGGATCAAGACAAGATATACAAAGAAATAACTCAGTATTTACTTCGTTAAAACGATCATTTAACTCGCTCAAAATCCAATCGATCACTGTATTAAAAATCTCAACTCGATAATGATGAAAATCTGTGGCATCTCTTGCATTTCTTCTTGATCTTCCAGCTTGAACGTACTTACTATCCATATTGGGAACTTCAATAACATGTTTAACACAAAAGGAAGTCACTTCCAGATAAAATGTCTCCCATTCTAGTTCAATATTTCTCAAATTGAATAACAATTGTTTCGACAATTGCACAAAGTTCATTGCATTAATAATATCTTGATCTTTTTTTGTAATGCTTGTGATAACTCATGTGTCTTTGCCAAAATACCTTTCATTAAATGCAGAATAAATACGGAATCAAAAGTCAATATACTTTTGATAATATTAGTAGGTGTTCTTCTTTGATTTCCATCTACTCCATCAACTGCAATAATTTCAAGAATATCCACAATAGATGAGAACATTTGGATAAAATTTAACACAATGCCATAATGGGAACTACATCGCGTGTCTCCCGCTTTTAAGCTCCAATGGTTGATTTAAATCACGACCTGTATCTAGATCTCCACAACCAAGTTCCCCGACAACTCTTTCAATTTCCGCAGCTCTGAGGTTGTCGCGACGTTTACAAGAGCCTCTCACAACATTCAATGCATTGTTAATCAAGAAAAACATCTCTGCAACAGCTACTAATACTAATTGTAACTGGTGAGCAAAACAATGAATATAAAAAGTAGATGCATTTTCCCGCATAATCAATGTTTTAAGACCTCTAAACTCACCATTCATGTTGCTTGCCCCATCATAACCCAGACCACACAGTCTTGAGAAACTAAGGTCGTGCTTCATAAAAAGCTGATCAATAACACATTTTAGTGATAATGCAGTAGTATCTAGTACCTGGAGCAGGAGAAGGATCATTATGTGAAGCAAGAAAATCTAGTAATTGTTGAAAGTTTCCTTTGTTTAGTGATTCTTTTGACTCATCATATCCACGAAAAGACAATCTTTGACATAATTGAAAACAGACGCTATCAATGAATGCACATAAACGAATACGATATTCTACAATTTGTGTTTCCTCCTGTCTAGCAAATGCAATTTGAATACCTTGTTTTTAATCCATCAAATTGTCACACATCCTCTTAGAATCATTATGCGAACTGTTGTGTTTTCCAGCATGTTTTCCAAATATAGTATTATCTTTCCAATATTTAAATTCACGACTTATAAATGTTTGATCACAACCAATTTGGAGAAATACATAACAATGCAAACAAAATCTTGCATCTTTAGCTTCGCTATACTCCAACCAACTCTTGAATTCAGTAAACTAATCTTTGTTAAATCTTCGCGCTTTTTGACCCATTATAGTTTGTGGAAATTGAGCTAAATGTGGCTGACAAGGACCATTTTGCAAGTAATATCTTCTTACTTAATCTTGCAAATTGACCTCATAATTAACTTGATATTGGTTGCCGCAAACCCAGATCTGTAGGTAAGTTCTTTAAGTTAAACTCAATTCGAGGCTTCTTACACTCTATATTCTTTGCTGCTGATTTTGAAAAAAAATTCTCCATCACAATTAACAGATTCACAACACCAATTGAATCTTAATAACATGAAACCAGTTACACAGGAAACCAGTGTCAAAGAAATAGTGAAAATTATGTTTCAGCAAATAGCAAAATCTGAAATGAGCCTCCTAATTCCTAAATCCTAATGACATGAAACACAGTTACACAAGAATGAAATATATCAATTTAGCTTTAGCCCTAAATCCCTAATAATTTGAAGCAATTCTTTATCCTTCCAAAACTGGAGAGTCATTGCATTACTATGGCAAGAAAAATAGCAACATGGCAAGAAAATAAAATCAATCAGGATTCAGGAATAACTATAAACCATCAGGAAAAGATTATAAATTGCCTCCTACAGATAGCAAATTAGGGCATGATATAATAGCTGAAATTTTCTGAAAATGAGCAACATGGCAACAAAATTAGGGCATTGACATTTAGATAGCAAAAATAAAATTAATCACAGCTGGAGACATGAGAAAATTTGGGCATGATGAAATATGGAGTGCGAAAATTACTTACCCCAGAAGAAGTTAGAAATCCAAAGCTAAAATGCGAAGCAGGGCAGCTGGGCGGGAGTTGTAGTCTTGAATTGCCAGAATCGGAGCTGTAGCCTTGAATTAATCTGAAGACTGAAGTCGTCTGGAGCAGGAGAAGGATCGACGAGTGAAGCGAGTCGCCAGGGGCAGGGGCAGGGGCCGCCGAGTCGCCAAGGGCCGTCAAGTCATTGTTGGGAATTGGAGAAGCTTCTATCGCGCACGCCTCTCTGCCGTCGACGTCGTACGCAAATCGGGAGCGCACTGTCTATGAAGGAATTAGGGCAGGAAACGCTAAATAAATCGAACTTGCGGTCGGGCAGCAGCTAGTAGCAAAATTACGCCAGAATTTTGACCCGGGCACGTGCCGAGTGTGCCTTTAACTGGGTCCGCCCCTGGTTGCCACCCTTAGTGACATCAACAATCATATAGTTAACTCAGTAGTTTTATAGTTTTACAGTATTTTGTATATTAGTATTTATCCGACTTAACTTGTTTACTTGTGAGCTTCCGAAGTTTTTATAAACTGTTGACTTGGACTGTGGGGCAATCGTGCCGTTGTTGTTTCCCGTCGTCTCTTATTACTTATATGTTTCTGTGATCTACTATGTGAAAATTAGTCTTCCGCTAGTGCTTCTTCCGCTACTGGCTAGTGTACTCTGTTTGTGGTGTGATATTGAGTCACTTAGCACCATCGTCGACTCTTAGCGTTATAAGTGTCGGGAAAGAGTTGAGACGTTCATACCTCTACTCTTCTGTTATTCCCTTCTTTGTTCTGGATTGATGATGATGTGCGATAACATCCCCTAGTCTTGCCTAATTGTCACAAACCATAGATGGGTGTACCCAATTTGTACTAGTGATTTTTTTAAAAAGATATTTATCGTGACCTCCCTTGTAACTTGTAAGCATGCTAAATTATAGGCTGCACTCCTTTATCTTTTGAAACCACAAACTCCTCATTTGTATGTTTATATGTAATTATATGCTAACTCACTAACACCAGAGGGTATATTTGTACATGCATGTTATGAAATATAAAATTATAGATAAGGTCTTTGTAATTTCAAAAGACAGATGGGTACAATATGTAATTATGCTAACTCGAAGGAGAGGTTTGAATAATTAATAGCTATTTTTTATTTTAAATCCAATTCTTTCTAAACATTTTAAACATTATAAACTAAGCATGACCTCAAATTGAGACCATACTTGCCTTGTCACCTACACACTCCCTTTGGCTATACTTGTAAGTTGACACGGTCACAACCTTGTCTTGAAAACTCGTGATTAACGAGACGGCTACGTAAGGTGTGGTGAATAGTCTTGTATGAGAAATAGAATCCAACAAGAGAAACCCTTTGGAAAGAAGACTTGGTCAAAACTTATTTCACAACGAGAAGCCTGACAACATAATCGAAGTTGACGACAGTAACACGAAAAATATCTTGAAAGAATACCCGGAGGACGAAATAGTTCTAATATAGGTGTCTCAAAGTGGAATGAAAGTAAATGGTAACACTCAAGCACGAGCAACCCCCATTGAAGAAGACGCAGTAAAAGACAATTGTTACATTGAGAAACCTTGCCTCATAATAGAAATCGATGTCGGTAACACTTAAACATGAGACTCCTGAAAAGAAGGATTCTCCAATGATATAATTCCCAAGAGCAACTTTGCTGTAGAATACAAGCAAACACCTATAACACCCCAACGCATGAAAAAGATCCCCCAAAATATAAACACTCATAAATGTTGATCCCCATCAGAAGATGACCGATCAACGAAATTGAATCAACTGATGATAACACTTAAACACGGGGAACCCTCCCACTAAATAGCTCATAACAAGAAGCCTCAGCGAGCAATAGAAGTGATTATGGCACACTATTGCTCGCCTGACCTCCCTTTGTCTTATTTCTCTTTTTTCTTCTCCGAATTTCTTGCACTCACAGAAGATCAATTTCAGAAGTGCTAATGTTGTTTCTTCTCTGTCAGAGACAACATCAAATAAAAGAGCAGCTAGCCCCGCCCCGGTCTGCTCTTTTTTTCAAAAAAGAATTGAAGTCTGATTCGCCAACCTTTAGGCCAAAGTCATTTACACCAACTGATGCCAAATGAGGCAAGATCAGGAGCCTTCTACTCGTTAGCTCAGTCTCGTGACCTTATAATGTATTCCAATTCAAGACTGCTAAGAAATTGCCGAATGGTTCGAGATAGAAACTTTTCTGAAGGAGAGGAGTGTCTGCGCTCGCCTTAATTAGTAGAGAAGGGTGAGGGGCGAGTCTTGAAATGGAGTAGGTCTCAATAGCGAAATGCGCAGCAGGTGTATCAGTAGCGAGTCTAGGGTGATTAGTGTTCGGTCGAAGCTTTTTCTTTCCCCTCAATCATTATTAAAGTTGAAAAATACAAAACTTCTCGTGTAAATAGTAACCATTCTCTCACAATAACGGTTAAATGAAAAATTAATCAAAACATAAACAAAGTCAGAAGTCACTCTAAGGCTCCGTTTGACGCGATTTTTTTGCTCCGATAAGTTTGGACAAAAACTCCACAATCATAGATTTCATGTTTGGCAAGACCAATTAAAAAAATAGTTTTGAACATAAATGTGGATAGAATTCCTTCGGTGAGATCGGGAGTTCACTAACGACAATTTATAACCACCGCGTTCAGAACCCCCACCGCCATGCCAAACAGAGCCTAAAGCACCATGTAAGTCACGTGATCTAAGCAGCAGGTCACGAAGATGGAAAAATTATCATTTGAAATATATTATTATATAAGGTTTAGGGTTTATAATCAGAACAGAAATTCAAATCTCACGGACACCAAATTATTCCACCATGGACGATCGCTACTTTCATGACTATTTTCTCGGCCTCGGGAAAAGCTCGGCTCCAATTTTTCCTCCTTTTCCATTGCGGGGAGGGGCGTTTGGTGGCGGCGTAAAACGTGGGGTGAGCAAACAATGCGTCAATTTCTAGGGTTTTAGAGCTCATATAAACCCTGATCACGAAGACCCTATCTCACCGGAGCGTTTCTCACGGCCTGCGCAAGGTGAAACCCTGTTTCCCATCTCATTTCCCTCTTTTGCTCCGTCTAGAACGGATTTTCGTAGGTTTTTGGTTGAGATGTTTCTGATTATGATTAATTTTCGTTGATATATTCACATGTAGCTTTTCTCTTCGGCAGACGTTTCATTGATATGTACTTTGTGCAAATCTTTCCACTAAATACGTTTTTTTTGTCCCAGTTGCCGCGAGGGTGGTGATACAGTGATAAACGGGGAGAGTTGGGGGGGAAGGAAGGGGATTATTGTGGTGAATTATAACTGGTGAATTTTATTTATGGATGTGAGAGGGGCTTCTGGGCTGGATTCATCGGAACATTCGGGCATGATGGTGGCTCCTAATTGTTATGGAGGTGGAGTTCCTGGCCACTCAATTTTCATGGGTAATTCGTCTGGGCTGATGCCTTCTGGACTGAGTTTTCCATTTAACACTATGCCTTCTTCTGCACCAAAGCTGTTTGATTCTCCGGGTTTAATGTACTCCGGAGACTGTCCGCCGAGAATGAGGCCAGAAGGTATATTTAGTATGGGCGAGCCCGTGAAGAAGAAGAGAGGGAGGCCGAGAAAATACGGGCCTGATGGGTCTATGTCTTTGGCTCTTTGTTCTACGACTTCTACGTCTGAATGCAACAACAACAATGCATCAATGTCAGAATCAACGGCTAAAAGGCGGGGCCGTCCGCCTGGCTCTCGAAAAAAGCAACAGCTTGATGCGTTAGGTGGAGATTCTTCATTTCTTCTTCCATTTTCCTTTAAATTGTTAAAAAGTTCAATTCTTTTGTTAATTTGATTTTAAAGTTGCTTGTTCTTGTAAGAATTGTTATATCAATCCATTTATCTTTGTCTTTCCAAAATGTTTATTATTTGCGGTTCTCAGAATTTTGAGCAGATTTCAATTCTCTGTGCATGCTACTTAGGATTTGTACTCATTTGATAATGAATAGAATAAATTTCGGGAAGCTAGCTGTACCTTGCTTTAAATTTTGTCTTGTCAATATTTTAATTATTGGAATCGGGTAAATGGATTTGTGGAATGCCCAACACACAATTATTGAAATCTACTCACATATCGAAGCACTCGTTATTGGGAACAGTTTTGTTTTGACTGGAAAATTGCTGTAGATTTTATCAGGTATGTACAAAATATTGTACGCAGACACAAAACTGTGAGTAAAGTGAGTTGTGATCATGCCCATTGGATTGAATGTTGTTTATCTGAGCTCTTGATATTTTTGGGAGATGAAAATGGGTTCTCGTAAATCCGGTAAGTGGATCAATTGCTTCGTCAAAAGCTTTCCCAATGCTCTAGACGATTGGGGAGGGTCAAGTGGGCGGACATTGCCTTTAGTGATTGCAAGCACTTGAATGATCGTAGAGGAGATCTATCCATGAAGAGATTACTCGAAAGCTCGAGCGGTTTCTTGGTTGGCGAGTTTATTCTGTCAATGGTTTTTATTATTGGGTAATCTCAGCTCTTTCCTTTGTTGCAGTCATTTTTTTATTATTGTTGGTTGAGATTTACTCTGTTGAATCAAGCTCGAAAGATTGATAGAAGAGTGGTTTAATTTCTTATATATCGTAGTGGAGTCTTTTGTGATTGTATTTGTGCCCAACATCATGTCCTCATAGTTTCTTGTCGGTTGTACGATCGCGATTTGTGTAATTTCTTTTGCCCGATTCCAACACTTATTATCAACCTTTCAAACTTGATTCGACAAATTGAATTTCAACCCTAAGGAGCATACAAAATTCCCACAACAAAGAAAGAACAAAGACTCCTTGACAATGAACATCATGATAGGACCAAACTCACCAAAAGAGAAATTGCTATTGTTTTGAAGAATATTTTCACAAATCAATCTTCTTTGCGACCACCTTCCTGCTCCCAATCTCTCTCCATACTGTCAGCCTGCTCGCCCCTCCCTTAGGCAACTAGGTGAAGAAGAAAGCTCTCAAAAGAGTTATTGATCTGTTGAAGGATCCTTTATCAAACTTGTCCATTGACATTACATTGAATATAATGTTAAGTGCATGAAGAACATCCTTAAGTGTTAGCAAGTCACTTGTCTTAGTCCTTAGATGGACATTTTCCATGACGATCACCTTTGATATATCCTTATTTCCTCAACACTCCATAATTGCTAGTTGTGTGTGGAAAAAATTGTACTGTCGTGTAACACTCTGCCTAAGCCCTAGTATCAACAGTCTAACTTTACTCATCACACAAGTGTCATACAAACCTCTTCACCAACAATGGTGGTATTGGCTCCAGCTCCACTTGTCGACACCGTATCTTTCATATATGCATCTGATTTTCCCTTTCCATCACTGCCCTTCTTTTGATCATTTTTGAATGCGTAGAAATTTTTATTATGTGTCCCTTCCTGTGACAACAGAAGCACTTAATATTGTGACAGATGATCTTGCACTTCCCTCTGTTCTATCTACCACCACTCTTGCCTTCACCTTGGCTTCTCCCACAATCCCACGAATCTCAGTAAACAATGTTTCAATGTATTGGCGACCAAGACGTTATGCCTTGAAATTTTCGCTGCATCTTTTCGTTTAGAACCCCATTCAGAGCTATCTACAAAGCGATGATCCTGTCAACTGTCGATAATGTCAAAAGCACTTGAACTATTTCCAATGAGTCCAGTAAGATTTCTAGAAGAAAAGTCATTGAATCTCATCCACAAACCTGATTCCCATCATTGCCAATTGATCAATCATACCTTGAAACTCATTGAAGTAATGTGATATGAGTCCATTTTATACTACAAAATATAAATACTAAGTGTTTGTTCATGCTTGTCATCTTAGTATACGAAGATTCTAGTTTTGCTCACAAAGTTTTGGTGTTTATCATTAGCAATGTGATTGTAAACATTATCATGCATCCATTGATGTATCCACATACTTGTTGATACTCGAAGTCTCCTTACTCAGAAGATTAGTCATTCAATTTATCCTAAGAAATCACTGGTTGGATGTAGTTTCTCCATAAATACCAATTTGTTTATCTTGCTCCTCCATGTATGATTGTTGCTGCATTTTAGGTTACCTATTCTACCCAGTTTCACCTCCATCCGTCTCTCGGTCAAGTCAATACACCAATGCTATTTGGACCGGGAAAAAGAAATTGCGAACATCCCGATCTTCCAACCAACAAAAACTGTGAGGACGATGACGATGACGGTGGCCACACATCATTGAAAACTCCACTAAGATATAGAAGAAGTTGCACTATTCTTCTACCGAAATTTCAAATCCAATTTGACAAACTGAATCTCAACTCCAATGGGAATACAAAATTATTACATCAAAAGATAAATTATTAAACACAAACAACACTGATTTGATCAAACTTGTCAACAAAGGAATAACGCGAGTTTGAAAAACATTTTCACGGATCAACTATCAGCCCCAATCACTCCCTACACTTTCGTCTAGCTCAATCCTCTGTTAGGCTTCTAGTTCATTAGGAGAGGTCTTGAAAGAGTGATTAATCTACTTCTCAGATTTATAGGAACCAATTAATCAACTCCCCTATATGAATTTGATGGTCCAGATAAACCCCATCGAATCCAATGATCAAGATCACAAATTGCTCTGTTCTCTTGGTTGTGGTTCTTCTTAACATATCAGGTCCATATCTAATATGCCAAACAATCCACAACAACTCTTCAGTCCTTCTCGTTCTCGCACCTTCTTCCCTTCCGAATGGCAACTCAAATCTAACCCATGAGTGATTTCCACACAGGAAGGGAACCCGGCCCTAACAGTTACTTGTACTAGAATATTGCACACAATTGTAAAGATGACACATGCGGTATTACGTACCCGGGGGAAGAATCCTGCAAGGGGAAGGGCCGGCGGAGGTGAGGGAGAAGAGAGGGATTAGGGTTGAGAAGAAACTTAGGGAGCAACCCTAAACCTTAACATTCATCCTAGATAAAAAAACTAATACAAACATACTCCCCTTATATAGCCGTGGGGGTGCTAATAATAATATCCAGTCTGCGGATAGCGAAAGACAAAACGACATCAAAATGAAAACAATCCCTAGGTCGAGCATCGACGATCTCCTCCTTAATCGGTGGACTAGCATATGTCACCTTCCTCTGTGCGTGAACTCGCCTTGGCTTGCGCGACCGTAACAATGTCGCCGTCTAGAAAATATGCCTTGTCCTCAAGGCAGTGGTCAACGAACTGGCGGTCGGAGTAGCCCTGGAGGAGTCTCGTGGCTTCGAACATTGGGCGTGTAATGCAAGTAGCATGGGTCTCCTGCAAAGTATACTCCCCCGGAAGGTGGTAGCGGCGAACAAGTAGCTTGGCGGGGTAGTACGACGTCACATGTCATCCTTCTTCCGGACTGGAAGACAAGGGATAGAAAAAGGGTGCGCGCCGGGACGAAGGAGGCCCCCCATCCGCATCACTTGCACTAAATGTTCGAGTCCATCCTTCTGCACCTGATCAGAACGGTACGACCGCGCCAAAACTGCCGCGGTCCTTGGCTGGAGGGAAAAGGCGCTGTCGGTCGACCGGGCCGGTGGTAGTGCTGTCAGAGGCTAGATGACGTCGTCGAGCGCGGTGGGAAGCTCCAGATGGTCCGGTGGGGACGGGGGAGGCACATCGGATAGTCCCGAGGGGACGACAGCCCCGCGGAAAGGTCGACGTATGTGGTCCGCTGGATCGTGCGGGGGGAGACCGGAGAGCAGAGGAGAGCGGAGTCACCGCCGAGGCGACACAACCGACCCTCATGGAGGAACTGCATGGACATAGTCGCCCAATTGAAGCGCACCTCGCCAAGCGTGCGGAGCCAAGCCACCCTCGAAATGACGTCGATATCGGCGAGGCTGAACGCGGAGAAGTCCGCGGTCACAGAACAAGACTCCGCATAGAGAGTCACGACATGGTAATGGCCTTGCGTCAGTCTGCGTCGCCCATCGCCAAGGCGGATCAAAAAATCTGGGGATGGAACTGCGGAAAGTTGGAGTTGCTGCATCAGTCGCTCAAAAATAAGGTTGTGGTTCGCGTCGCTGTCCACCATGACACTGATCGGGCGATCATGAAGCGTGCTCGGGAACTTCATGGTCTGCGGTCCGGTGAGTCCACCCCCCGAGACACAAGAAAAATCTAAGCTGTGGAACGTAGCCGTGGCGGTGTCGAATGGAGGACCCTTCGCTGAAAGTTCCAAGGCCTCAAAGTCAGCCAAAGTAACTTCAGGGTCGCTGTCGCTAATGATGGCGTGGAACTCCTTTACAGAGCACTCATGGTTGGGGGAGTAGGGTTGGCGACACCGAAAACACAGGCCCTTGCTACGGAGCTCATTGTAATCAATGTTTGAGAGACTGTGAGGGGACGAGGGCCGACCTGGGCGGGGTCCCCCATGCGGAGGGCGTGGAAGAGGAGCCGGGGTGGGCGGACGCCAAGGTGTCTGCGGAGGGGGGTGGCCTGTTGGAGGAGCCGGAGGTCTAGTGGTGCGTGCGAAGACGAAAGCGAATTTGTGGCAGCAGGCCCTGCATGAAGAATCCTACGTAATGGTCAGGCTGAAGGCCGGGAACGTGGGTGGCCATGGTGACAAAGACATCAATGTAGTCGTCCAGTCTGTCTGTCTGGCGGACGCCGCTCTATAGCGAAGGAGCCAGAGTAATGGGTGTCATATCGCCGAATCATCTCATGTCTGAGCTCGGGCCAGGAGAGGGTTTGGTTAGATTGACGGGGCCACCGAGCCCAGTGGAGCGCAGAGCCATCGCGACCGAGAAGAACGGTGGAAACCTTGTCCTGCTTCGGCGTGAAGTTGAGGTCGAAGTACTGTTCCGCCTTCGCTATTCAACCCATCTGGTCGATGCCGACGAAAGACAGAATGTCGAGGGAGAGAGCGGAGCGGCCTGGAGTCGGGTGGGATGGCAGCTCGGGCGGAGTCCTCGCCGGTATGGCGCCGAGGAGGGAGCCCTCGTCCGCGGGCGAGCCGAAGCTAGAAGCGGCTGAGGCGGCAGCCGATGCTTGGAGGGAGTCAATCTTGGAATGGAGGGCAAGGAGAGAGGCATGCATGGAAGCGATGAGTTGCTCTTGAGCCTCCACGCGATGGCTAAGGGCGTCAACGGCGGTATCTGGAGCGGGTTCACCAGAGGAGCGAAGATTGGGAGCCATATGAGGAGCTGGATCCGTGAATGGCGGCTGGAGGGGGTGGAGCTGGACGGTTTCGGAGGGAGGAAATTTTGGAGCGGGACGGAATCAGCGGAACATAGGGATCGACATGGATCCGATGGACGTCGGCTTGGAGAGGCCGACGTGGATGGCTAGGTGGCACCGATGCTGAAAAAGAGTGAAAGCGGTGCGGCGAATGTTGTCGATCAGGACGAACGGGCGACTGGTTCGTCCGAAACGAGCGGCTGGCGGGCTCAACGGAAACATTCAACTGAATAGAGCCGCTGGCGGAATCGACTGACAACACCGAACCCTGGATCGACCGGGGCACTGCTGCGTGCAACTGGCTCGGCGGCAGGAAGCGTGCGACTGGCTCGGCGGCAGGAAGCGTGCGACTGGTTCGGTGGCGGGAATCGTGGAATGCAGAGACTGACCGACAGCAGGAGCGGGCGGTCGGCAGGTCAGACCAAATATTATGTACCCAGGGGAAGAATCCGGCAAGGGGAAGGGCCGGCGGAGTTGAGGGAGAAGAGAGGGATTAGGGTTGAGAAGAAACTTAGGGAGCAACCCTAAACCTTAACATTCATCCAAGATAAAAAAAACTAATACAATCATACTTCCCTTATATAGCCGTGGGGTTGCGAATAACAATATCCGGTCTGCGGATAGCGAAAGACAAAACGACATCAAAATGAAAACAATCCCTAGGTCGAGCATCGACGGTCTCCTCCTTAATCGGTGGACTAGCATCTGTCACCTTCCTCTGCCCGTGAACTCGCCTTGACGTGCGCGACCGTAACATGCAACATATTGTAATTGCCGCTTGCCGCGTGACATACTGACATTAACATACAAAATTTTATTAAAATCAATTTATTATTAATTACATATAAATTCCTTATTTAAGAGCTAACTATCTAAAGACACTCAACCTTGACTTTAAAGTTGAATTCTAGTTAATTTATGTCCAAATTATGAATTCATTTTCCTGATAAAATAGTTTATAAAGATTTTGGACTTCTCTTTTATTCCTTCCTTATCTTTTAAGCTCACTGCATTGTCGTTAATGCAAAAACCCAACCAATAATCTGCTAATGCTGCTTTCTTGCACCTTTCCTTCTCCATTGCATTCAAATTGTTGGAAAATATTGATTTTGTTGTGTCCTTGCGGGCTGTTTGAATGCACTGTCATTGCCTTTATCATAGTCAGTACCTTCGACTGCTCTTCCAATCTCTATTGATGATTTCACTCCAAAATTATATTATTGGGCAAGCCTTTTCTTTGGTCAATTCGGTGCCGAAGCCGACCCCAGGCGTGAAGCCTGGAACTCCTCCTCCCATTGCCGTGAGCCTCAACTTCCTCCTCCCCCATTCCTCTGCCGTCCACCACATCCTCCTCTACCCCTCCACATAGCAGCCAGCCTCCACCATTTCCCCTCCCCAACCCACTGCCGACCTCCCTCATTCCATTTCATCCCTTCCACATAGCAGCCGACCTCCTCTTCCACCTCACCATCCCTCTTCCAACCACCCATCTTCCCCACCCTTGTCATGGATCCACTTCTCCAATAGTCCCTCCCATTAAATCCCCAAAACCGACCCATCCACCCCCTCAAATCCCCTCTAGTTCAGTCTCCGGTGATCACCAGAATCATTCTCCGGTCACCTTCGGTGATTCCCCACCACCCCTTTACCATTTCTACCAATTTTAAGTTTTCCGGCGATCGCCGGAAAATGTCTTTGGCCACCACCACCACCATCTCCTGTGACTCTCACCGGAAACCACCTCCGGCAGCCACCACCTCCCCACTACCCCACAACCACCCCATAACCACCTCCCAACCTCCACTACCACACTTCCCCACTCCCCTAAATTTTAGGATCCTTTCCTAAAATATAGCTTATACCCCCCCTCTCCACCACTCCCAAGGCAATTACAGCCTTCCAGGCCTTCACCCCTCAGCCCCCACGCCTTCAGAACACCCAGCCGGCTGCTGTAACTCCTCCAACTGCCTCAAATCATTACCTGATCCACCCATTCTCCTATAGCCTGCTGCCTGCTCAACAACCGGCCAGCACCTGCAACTCCCCCATTTTCCAGCCGCCAGAAACTGTCCCGCAACTGTGTGCTGCTTCCTGCCCATCCCATTTTACTTCCTGGCACCTGACAGCAAAGTCCAGCAACCGTTACCGCTGTCCAGCAGTTGGGCCGTCATCTGGAGATCTAAAACCAGTCCCGGTTTGCGAATTTGGCTTTCCGAGAACCCCACGAAGACACCTTCAGCCCTCCCCTTTCAATATTGTGCGAGTCAAATGTGTGTTTGTTATTTCTTTACCGTTGAAACTTGTGTTTAATCTCTACTTGAAGAGATATTAGTTTGTAAGTCTTGATTTCAGTTATTTAAGTATTTGTATTTCCTCATTTAATTAGTCATTTGATCTCACGCACTCTCGCGTTTGTACTCCACTCTTGTTTCCTTATTCTAAGCGCTGTATTTTCCGGTGGCAATTAAAGAAAGTGGTTTTAAAATTCGCTATTGCAAGTTCATCTTCATTGGAAATTACGTCTGCATCCAGCCATAGTTCACTTAGGGCCTTACCCCGTGTCAATTGTACTGTGGTTTTTTCCTCTTGCCATTTCTCTATATGACTCATTTACTTTATCTTACAAATGCATTCACTTAGGAATGTTTGTGTTAATTTTCATTAATTAATTTGTTTCTGGTTTGTATTGACTTTCAGGTTCCTCAGGCACCTCTTTCACTCCACATGTAATCACTGTAAAAGCTGGAGAGGTGATGTTTTTCTTTCATAATTTTTCCTGCCCATAATCAGTGATGCTTCTGAAATGTCTCTTTCACTGTAGATTGTTTTAACTAAATACTAACTAATTTACAGGGAAGACATTATGATAGATAATAAGGATTTACCAAAGCATTATTCATATTAATTGAACACACTTCTGCATTTATCATGCATTAACCAAAAACATTTTAACTTATCCATATTGTCTCTAAATCAACATACCTTCTACTCTTCAATTGTGTTGAATATTTGTCTTTAATAGCCACAACATGGTGGCTTTTGACAATTAGTTCTTTGATTTTTGAGGATGGTGTTGATTGTGAAGAAATATTTTTTCATATTCTAACTCCGACTCCGAATGAGATTAAGTTTGCTACTACTCAAATTATTTAAGTTTTGACCCCTTCTTTTTATTAGTTACCTATTAAATTTTAGGATTAAATTAATTACTGAAATGTTATGTAAAAATTGGTCCTTGAAATAAGCCCATCAGTTTGTTTACCCGCATCTTTCCTGAATCATAAGAAGACTTCGTTAACCCTTGCTCTAAAAATAAAGGCTTGATTTGAAGAGTCAGATATCTAATATCTCTTGAGATTCCTGTGATGTGTGATAGTTCTCACGAGGTTTGTGCGAAAGCCACATTAGGGTCAGTACCTGGGGGAGGTTTGTCAGAAGTGAGACAAGCGATGGTTAGGAGATTTGGTGACTAGCAGTGCGATGGCGGTGTGGCAGAGACGCACACAACAAGTGCAATTTAACGTATTAGTATAATACGATATATTGAGGTCGAGATGCTAGTAAGCATCGCCTTTGGATGATGAACAATGGTAGAGGGATTGAGGTCGAGCCAATGGAAAATGGTTGGCATCGACTGGAACAATCATTGGGCTAGCCGACACACAATATATAATTGGAAGACGATGAGGTGAGATGGTGCATGATGAGGTAAACCATTGTCATAGGGCCTATAAAAGTAGTTATCTTTGGGTCGGTGCACACGTGGTTGAAGTCGGTAGAGCAAGGCAATCCTGGCCTACGATGAAGCATATCTTAGGGGTGTTGGGAGAAAGACATTGTTTTCGCCGCTCACGCCTTTGCGTCAACTAGGGTTGTTGAACGAGAACATGAGAGAGGGAGAGAATGCGAGTTGCTCTTCAGGGTTCCATCGAGAGCTTCTTGATATGCCTTACAGATCAAAACTTAATGACCAAAAAATGTTCAATGCATGAGTTTTCCCCCTTTATATATGGAACCCTCAAAGCTTGAGGTGCACACAATAAAATATCCAAACAAATAAAACAGCTAAACAAATAAATATTAATTGATCAACTTTGCTTGCCTTGCGTAGATTAGCCAAGTGCGTGAGTTCTACAACCTCATGATATGACTCCTCCATAACAATGACGTAGTTGTAGACATTTGCCTTGTCCCATGGCACTAAGTTGACAACTGGTGGTGAAAATTCTCCCAGTCAATCCAGGTGGCCTCCGAATTGGAGACAATATTCCACCTCAGCCCCTCACGCTTCAACACAAAATGACCCCTAAAATCGCGCAACCAACTTGAGATGCACTTTGGAAACTACAAACATCTTGCTTGTGTGGCCTCAACTTCACAAACACCACATCACACTAAATTGGACAAATCACTATAATTGATTGGCGTGTTGTGTTATCTTCTGTTGAGCTTAATGGAGATGGCAACGTAACTGCCGTAAGATCTCGCCGTGATCGTGGAGGTGGATCAGAAAGAATTCCACTTGGCACTCTCTTGGATGTCTGGAAGATATCGCAACAGGTCCGGTAGCAGTCGCCCTTATACTTACTTGGAGGGAAGTAGTACCGGCAGCTGTGTGAAAAGTGGTGTTGTAGGTATACTCCGCCCAACACCGCCACTTCATCCAATGTCAGGGATGTTACAATATAAAGCAACGAAGGTAGGTCTCCAAATAACAATTCAACACATTTGTCTGTGGGTGGAATACCACACTCATCAGAAGCTAAGTCCCATGTAGTCTGAATAGGACCTGCCCAAAGATGCTCATGAAAATGAGGTTGTTGTCACTAGCAATGGACCATGGAAATTCCTGTAAATGAACAACTCCCCATATGAAGGCCTCTGTGATTATCTCTGCTGTAAATGGGTGGCGCAGCGATATGAAATGTCTATATTTGGGAAGTTTACCCATCCACCGGTACTTGAATGCAATTCATACCTTGCGAATTTACTAGTTGAGTATGTGTGAAATGCCTCCAGCTCCTCAGCAGAAAGACCCCCCTGAGGGAAACCGTCCTCATAAACTTTACTAGTATGGGCAAAGTTCTGCGAGGGAGCACCAGACTGTTGGCCACCACCATATTTATTGTTCTGACCACGGCTACCCGTCCCCGACTAGGAGGGCAAGGTGAGGGTGCAAGCGATTCTCCTTAGTATGGCCTTTCCTCCCGCACTGGTCAAACATAAGTGGGAGGACCACGATCAAGCCCAGCAAGAGCGAAGTGATCTACCTGAGCGGTAGGAGCAAGAGAGTGACGACAATTCTCATTATTTAGGATCACGCTGAATGTCCTGAAGATAGGAAAGAGGCTCACGATGAAGAACATATAAGTGAACAGTATCAAACTCCATGTTGAGTCTCATAAGAAAGCCATACACCCAAAAACGATCTTTGTCCTTCTGAAGGTTGAGATCATCCGCAGTGCATGCTGGAAAGAAGGTATTGAAGTAATACAGTTCTTGATAGAGATATTCAAATTTTGAGTAGTAGGCAAATACATACAAGGATCATTGTTTCAACTCCAAAACACGACGAGTGAGATCATATATTTGCGTCTAGCTACCAATTTGCAAGTAGGTTTCACATGCTCGAGCCCAAATTTCATGGGCAGAGTCCATGAGCATATAACTACTCTACACCAGAGGGGACATGGAGTGAAGTAACATGCACAATCAAATAATAATTCACATCCCATTTCCTCCATAAAGGATCAGATCGTGGTGGTTCAAGAATTGTCCCATCAATATGCCCATACAGTTGGTGACTAGTGACTACTGATAGCATGTTGAGCGGCCTTGGACCATTTAAGGTGTAATTTGTGTCATCCAAAGCCAATGTAGTGATCTTAAACGATCCAGTTTGCCTATGGATCCGAGGGTCATTTCGAGGAAGAATCCGAGGAGTGGACGAGATATTTGAAGAATCACCCATGGGCAAGGAAAGAGTACCCACTATAAATAATCAATCGAAATGGATAGTATAAAGAAGCATAGCATCTCATGAACCTCCCTTAGATTGATCCACCGTAGATGACACCATAGGATGTGACCATGAAGTCTTCGGCGACTGTCATGGTGGACAAAACTGCTGGAGACCAATGTACGCCTGCTGGACGGGCGGAGGGAAGCTGGAGGATGCTTCTGTAGGAGAAATCATACTCTGGAGAGAAACTATTGTGGTCCTGGATTGGAGAAGGAGTTGTGCCTAGTTAGTGGGAAAGAAGAACTCGAAATTTGCGGCTTGCTGGAAGCGGCGAGCGGAAGAAGATGATGACGCTCGAACCAACTGAAGTCGACAAGGAGTAGCGGGCGAGGCGGTGGGAGAGGGAATGCTGGATGATTCGTGCGTCGAGAGGCGCAAGAGAGGACATCGAGCGACACTGATCGCGAGCGGCGGAATCAGGTTGACAAGAATTTGTTTTCTCGTCGCTCTGATACCAAGTCGAGCAGAATGAAAAATCTTATTTGGCTAAAAACCAAATCCTCCATACAAGTGATCTAGGACCTTTTATAAGTGGACTCACAAGCAATGCAATATATGTGACACACGACAATATTAGAACAAAATATAAAATATAACACATATTCAACGTGGCGATCCATCGCTTGTTTGCTAAGAATGTGTTATGTGCCTACTAGGAGGAGTGGCTGGAGAATGATTGGAGACCAGGATGACGGTGGCGAGAGATACAACGGAGCCGGAACCGCGGCTGGCTAAGCGAGGCGTGCTCGAGAGAGGAGAGAGATTCCAAAATCTCACTTAAAAGACAAGGAAATAGATTTCTTTCTTGTAACATTACATGACCCCTAGGTCTTCTTATATAAGAGGAGGTAATGACATAAGCGTAAATACCAAAGGCAAGAGAAATATTAAAATATAAAACAACTAGACTCGAATAATAAAATAACTAGATAACTAGGCCCGATGCTCGTGGCCCATAGCATCTCTCCCGACCTTCAAATCGAGCTTGTCCTCAAGCTCGAACGAGACTTGCACAACTTGATCGTTCGACTCTTTAATTTCCCTCCAGAACAACTCTCGGGATCGTGTAGCTGGAGCGGAGGCTGTAGCGAGTGGCAGAAGAGATGGCGAGGAACGGGTTGAACGAGTGTGCCCGGTGGCTGCGGATAGTCGAAGGTGATGGTAGTGCGGACAGATAAAGAGCGGCCACGATCAGAATTTGCGGTGCCGACTTGGGGGCGGTCGACTGAAGAAATGGATCGGAGGGGCTGACCGAGCAGATAGCTGTAGAAGAGGCGGCGAGGCCGACGGAGGAAGTCGCGGTTCGAGGACCACAATGACGATGGTGGTTCGACACAGACGACAGAGAAAGGTGGAGGGGGTTGCGACTACTCTAGAGGAATTGGCGGTGGGGAAGACGAAATTTGTCGGGAGGTGGTCTGCAGGGTTTGGCAGAGGCAGGGATTACAGTGGTGTGACTGGCGACCCTGAAGGACTTGTCGGAAGTGACCCCTTTACGAGTGCGTCGAAACATTGCAAAATGGAGGCTATAAATTCTCGCGTCGAACGGATGACGACCCCATCCGCGACACTGATCGTCATACTGAACTAATGCCAAAATAATGTAACTTGTAAATAATCAATTGAGAAGTACTCAATTATTGAAAATAATTATTAGGTATTGTAATGGCCAATCGGCTGGTGGGTCTGCACAGTTTCCCAAATGAGAAGGTCTTGGGCTCGACGGAACAAAGCAACATGCCCGTGCTGCTCGAGAAGTACGCAATCGATGCCTGCTGGTAGCCGCGGTCTGGACTTGAGGGTCTCGATGCTCCGCGGTTAACAATAGGTAGACGATGATGCGGTGAAGGAGAGCCCTGCCTTTGCACGCGGATAGAAGAATTGTCGGGAAAGAAGGATTGTTGGCGGATGCGATGAGGGTGACACCTGAAGAAAGACGCACATGCGGGCGTGGCTGACTGACGTCGGCCGTGAAGATCGAAGAGGGGCCTGCTTTGGCTTGCTCTCCTTGCAGGAAGGAGAAGAACCCGCTGATGACTCGCGTGTGCTGAATCCGACGAGGTGGATGCCGCTGGTTTGAAAGCAGAGAGATGTGGCTTTCTATTGTCGATGGCGGTGATGTAGCAGAGAGGAGGATGTGCGACCTGTTGTTGTCGAACGATGGCGGAAAGGTTGGAATGAAAAGGGCCGAATGATGGCTTACGGGGGTTGGGGGGACCAACTATCTCCGATACCAAGATGTTATGTGCCTACTCGAAGGAGTGGCTGGAGGATAACCAGAGATGAGGATGACGGTGGCGAGAAATACAACGGAGCCGGAACCGCGCCTACCTGAGCGGGGCGTGCCCGAGAGAGGAGAGACTAGAGAGCTTCCAAAATCTCACTTCAAAGACAAGGAAATATATTTTTTTCTTGCGTAACATTACATGACCCCTAGGTCTCCTTATATAAGATGAGGTAATGACATAAGCGGAAATACCAAAGGCAAGAGAAATATTAAAATACAAAACAACAATTAGACTCAAATAATAAAATAACTAGATAACTAGGCCTAGTGCTCGAGGCCCATAAGGCCATAACAGAATGTCTGTAGACAACAATGGAGGTTGGAGCTCTGGCGGCTTCGAGATATGTCAAAGATGGTCATACCTTAAATGAATTGGAGGAAGAAGACATAGGGACTGCGGGTAGGGGTCCGACGAGGGTGGCTAGGGCATATGTGGCTTCGCCGGTGGGTGGGAGGGATCCGGCGATGGTAGCTCCTGCGCGTGTGGATCGACCGATCGGCGGGGGAGGGAGTCTCGGTTGTGGAAAGGAGGAGTTTGGCGTGGGTTGCGATTAAAAATAACTTAGCTTGATCTAATAGAAGGCATTTTTATTTTTTTGGGGTGCAGATAGTGGAACATGGGGTGTGGTTAATAATTGCCTTAAAAATACCCATAAATAATGACCATAACATTCTTTTATACAAGATTCTTCTATATAAAAAATCAAGCCTACAGAAGTTCCATTACACTCCCAACTGTGTAATTGTGCTTTGAGATTTGTTATTATATCTATAATATTATTTGTTTAAATCAACTGATTCAGTGAAATACTGCATTAAGACTTAGAAACCCTTTATCTGAATTTTTAATCTAATCTCATACTTTTGTATGCTAATCCTTTAGCATCATGTATCCTCACTCTGAGAGTATATGTTCTTTTTGTAGGATGTTGCTTCAAAAATTATGGCATTCTCACAGCAAGGGCCTCGAGCTGTTTGTATTCTTTCGGCAAATGGCGCCATTTGTAATGTTACGCTTCGACAACCAGCTACATCTGGTGGAACAGTAACTTATGAGGTTTGGAATCAATAGAAAAAAGAATGTTATTCTTAATGTGATGTTCTAAGATATAATCAATAGCTTTTTATCTTAATTAATCCACTGTTAATAGTATTCCATGACATATTATAGGCGTCTTGCATCTTCACTCAATCTTTTAATGATAAACTTAGCTTGGACTTGGCCCTATTTGAGAGAGTAGTGGTGGTTGTAAAAAAAACACATGTTACGTGCAGCATTTGGGTAAAGGCGCGGTCACGAATGCTATTTTCTCAACATGACATTTTAGGCCAAAACACAACCATGATCATGCATATATGGTCAAACTTTAGCGGTCGTGAACGACTAGAACCCAGAAAGCAGGATTTGGGTCAAATAAAGTTGCCATGAAAGTTCAAAACACAGGTAAACTGTCACTACTGCGTTTACTACCACAGTTTCATACCGCCACCACTCCGGGTCCGTTTGGCACGATGGTGTTGGTTGTGAACACGATGGTTCTGAACTGTCGTTCGTGAATGCTTGACCTCACCTAAGGAACTCCATCCAATTTATGTTTAAAAGTAGTTTTTTTTCTTGGTTGCAGGCATAATTTCTCATGTTAAACACATATTTTATGACGATAACGGTTTTGTCCAAACTCACAGGAGCAAAAACGCAGCGCCAAACGGACCCTCAATGCCACTACTGTTTCAAACAGAGCCTTTGACAAGGATTAGTCATAGGATCGACATTGATGATCGGGCCACCACTTGGCGGGACCCGCTTATGTGTTTTTGCGCAGGAAGCGTTAGTCGGATCAGCGATCCGGGGCCACGGGCTTGTTTGGAGCGCCATTTTTCTACTGTCTTTTATTTTATTTTTGGACATTATTTGGTAGTAATCAGATACCTGTCATAACGGTCAATCATAGTCGTTCATGCCGGGCGCCCTACTCCTCCTTTATTATAAATATGGAGTGATGACAACCATTGTTAGCCCTGTGAAGAAATTCAGAGCAGACAATCATATCATGGTGCAATGCTGCGAGATCTCTGGGTGTGACATTCTGATTGTGTTTTGTTTCCGCCCTCATCCCCTCTTCCCGTAACTCTACCACTGCAAGATCCCACTCTCATCCCTGTTGCTTCCCACAAACCCTCCATCTCCCTTTCCGGCTGCATAGTCGCTATCGCGACTCAGCTCCTTTTTTGGACCATTCGCCTCTTTCCATAAGCTCATCTTTCTCGCCTCTCTTTCTATAAGCTCACATACGCTGTACCCTTCGTCACAATGAACTTATTTGTACACAAATCGGACAGGGAACTTTAGAACAACCACAACCTAAAAAGGGACATCTAGCTAGCGACTTGACTTCTCTCTTAATTCAATCTCTCTCTCGAACTTAGCCTGAAAAGAGAGCCTTTGGCCATTGGACAATAAGTGCCTTTCTCTTTCTCAACGGGGCGATTGCACTCACAACTACTTCATGCCCCGCTAGCAACAACCCTCCATCTTCCCTGCAACAAAGTCGCACACCCCGCTAGCTGCAAACCCTCCTCCCGTACCTGCCATAAAACGACGCCTCCCTGTAACCACCGCAAAACTGCCACCGCCTGCCCTCCCCCTTCCATCTTCCTACGTCGTCCATCTCTCCCCAACATCCCGTGGCAAGCACGAATCCCTCCACCCCTTCTACCTCCAGTCGCCACTTTGCTTCCTGTTTCACGCCGACGCCCCTCCACAAGCCGCAACACAAATCGACTCCCCGCTCTCTTCCCGTTACAACTCCAACAAACCCTCACCGACAAGGTTCTTTTCGATCTCTATGCATTTCACCGCTTTAATGGAAATTCCGTCTGCCCCTAGTACTCTAGCTTGGTAGTTTCCACCGTCTGTCCAGGGTTGAACCCTGGGATTTGACGGCCGACTTAAAAAGCCACCTACAGACGCTTTACGCCCAATCATTCCGGATAACGGTTGCATCCTCTGTCTTACTGCGACTTCTCAACCCAACACCTCTTACATATGTTTGCATTAGTATTGGTCCACTTCTATAGCCTACCATGCTTTGGCCTTAGTTTATGTTCTTGCTAATACTGTAATAACTTTTCATTTTTCTTGATTGAGTACTATAAAATGCTATTTAAGTAATAATAGTATGTGGTTCCAGCTCCTTGGTGTCATAAATAGTGATTTTCATGTTTATGAATTATCTATCAGCAGCTTGGTTTAGTGAATTTTTTTCTTTAAGTTACAAGTGTCATCTATAATCTATTTGGTTAATTTTGTTGGTTAGATAAAACTAGGTCTTGAACGCATGTAACTTGTTTTGATAATTGTTATTAAATTGCACTTGCAGTGTGTGACATTGCGTTATGAGGTTCAATTCTTCACCTGAGTGCAAAGAGTTGGGGCTAAGCTAACAAATGCTATAATACAACATCTGTGTGCTTATCAATCAAGATTATAGAGCATGCTACGAACACATGAATTCTCTTGTTGTTTTCTACTTACGCGCGCACTGTTGCATTGACATCGACACCTTGGGGTGGAGAAATGAGAGCGTCAATCTTGTTGACTAGGGTAGAGAAAAGATCTGGGTCGTGACTGGCTGGATGGCACCTCAAACACCACGTGAGTTGCGAGACTTCCTTGGGCGGATGGATTACTCAACCGATTCATTATAGGTTATAACGAGATCTCCGCACCACTGATTACACTCCTTAAGATGAATTCGTAGAAGAATTCATTTCAATGGAGACATGAGGTGAGCTCAACTTTTGAGAACCTTGCGCGTAAATTTAGTATCCATTATAGTTCTCCACCTTCCCAATTTTAGAAAGGGGTTTCAAGTGGAGTGCGACACATCCAACAATAATAGTGGAGCAGTATTGCAACAAAAGGGACATCTGATTGCCTAATTTCAGCAAGAAGACAGCTCATCATCACCTCAAGGTACCGACTTACGAGCAGGAGCTCATAGGCTTAGCGAAGGCTGTGAAACATGTGAAATTTTCCGGACCTTGTGAGAGTAAGCAGGAATAACAACTAGAGATGCAAGCCAAACAACCAGAGACAATCTTAGGCGAACAAAACGATTTTTATTGATAGCAATACTTCAATTACAGGGCAAGACATGCTCGACGAGACATGATTTCGTCAGCACAAAACTTCAAAGAGAAAGAACAGAAACTGAAGATAACTGAGACCGCACGGTCTCTTGCCGAACTCAGCAGCTCGCCAGACCGCTGCTGCCAGACCGCAACCGTTCCCGATCTCGAAACTCCACCAAACCGCTGCACCAGACCGCTCCTTTGCCGATCTCCTGATTCCCGAACTCCAGCACCACAACTCCAAGCCGCAGACCGCCCGAACACTTTCAGAGGAAGAGGTGATCGCTGCCGCCCACACTATCCGCAGAAGCTGCACAAGGAAGAATTCAATCAGAGACCGCTCGGTCAGATAAACACAGACCGCAGGAACTAGGCAAACTCGGCTTACACTTGGTGTGTTGTTCTTGTTGCAACAGTGGCTCCCTATTTATAGGCGTGAGACCTGATCCAGTCACCACCCTATGAGATAGAGTCACCACCCATCAGATCGCGCGACCTTACCGGTCAACCCGCGCGATCACTGCAACCCTCCTGCTTCATTTTGGTGAGCGCCGACTTCACTCCAGACCGCGGGAGATCGCTACTCCCTTAGTCTGAACACGACTCCACACGGAGATCGCCAGACCGCCTAGAAGTCACCCACCACCTGTGTTCGCCTGAGACCGCAAACACAGCCAGCTCGCCCTCCTGGTCTCCTCCTGAGACCGCGAACTGAGACCGCGCGACTAAGAATGACTTAGTCCGCGAACTCCTTCAGAACCCTCTGGAAAGCCACCAGACCGGATTCAAGAGCCAACCCGTGTGGTCACGCCAGACCGGCACGTCCTTGAAGAGAACAACTTATCGCGCGATCAGAGACAGACCGCGCGACCCTGAGGATGATCAGCCGTCATGCGGTCACAACCAGACCGCACGACCTCCTCCTCCAGCAGCCCTTGGACCAGACCAGCGGTCAACCCTGGAAGCCGCAGCTGACCAATAGAACAGATCGCCATTGTCAGACCGCCAGACCGTGCGGTCACGCCAGACCGCCCGGTCTCTTCCCAGACCGCCCAGGTCCAAAAGCCTCCTCCACTTCCACTTCAATAATTTCAACACTCCCCCTTGAAGTGGGAAGTGGAAACTAGCCCAAGTAGCTCCCTTAGCCGTGTGAACGGCCCCTTTGCCAGCGCCTTTGTGAAGATGTCTGCGACATTGTCCGCACTCCGCACATGCTCGACCGAAAGAGATCCCTCCAGCACCTTCTCCCGTATGAAGTGATGCTCGATCTCAATATGCTTGGTCCTCGCGTGACAAACTGGATTGGTTACCAGTTTGAGAGCACTCTCGTTGTCACCGCGTAGCAGAGTCGGCTCCCGAACCTCCTTGTGGACGTCTCCTACCAACCTCCTAAGCCAGATGGCTTCCTGAGCTGCCAAGGCCGAAGCCTTGTATTCCGCTTCCGTGGTAGAGACTGACACGGAATCCTGCTTCTTGCTGCACCATGATATAGCCGTAGGGCCCGCCATGAAGACGAATCCAGATGTCGACTTTCGATCATCCGAATCTCCCCCGTAATCGGCATCCATGTATCCATGCACCTCGAAGCCCGCATCCTTCCTGTATAGGAGACCCATGTCCGAGGTCGCCTTGACATACTTCAGAATGTTCTTGGCCGCTAGCAGATGAGGTACCCGTGGCTCCGCCATAAACCGACTCACCCTGCCCACTGCATATGCAATGTCCGGCCTCGTGATCGTCAGATAGATTAAGCTCCCAACCAGAGCTCGGAACACCAACGGATCTTGCATGATCCTTCCCTCATCCTTCCGAAGCTTCATAGCCTTCTCCAGAGGTGTGGAAGTGCACTTCCCTTCCTTCATGCCGAACCGCTCCACGATCCGCTCCGCATATCCGGCTTGGGTCACCAGCACTCCACCTTCCTTCCTCTGCACCTCAAGTCCAAGAAAATGGTGAAGCTCACCAAGATCCTTCATCTCGAACCTGATAGCCAGCTCGGCCCGAAGCTGTGCTACCTCCTCCTTCGAGTTCCCCGTTACGATCATATCGTCAACGTATAGCAGCACGATGACCTGAAGCTCCCCGCTCTTCTTGACGAACAAGCTCGAGTCTGAGTCTGAAGCAACAAATCCACAGAATAGGAGATATTCTGCGATCTTCCCGTACCACGCCCTCGGCGCTTGCTTCAACCCATACAGGGCCTTCTTCAGCTTGCAGACATGCTCCGGAAAATCTTCAGACACAAAACCTGGTGGCTGGACCATGAAGATGTCCTTGTCAATCTCGCCGTACAAGAAAGCGTTCTTGACGTCGAGCTGCCAAATCTCCCATCCACTGAACGCCGCCAAGGCAATGATGAACCGAACTGAAGTCATTTTTGCCACCGGACTGAATGTCTCATCATAGTCTTCTCCGTATTGCTGCGAGAACCCCCGAGCTACAAGACGAGCCTTGTAACGCTCGATACTGCCGTCAGCTTTCTTCTTCAGCTTGTAGACCCACTTGCATGTCACAGGAGCGATGCCCTTAGGCTTGGGCACAAGAGACCAGGTCTCATTCTTCTCGAGAGCTGCCATCTCTTCTTGCATCGCAACATTCCACTCCTTCACGCCTTGGGCCTTCTCAAAGCTCGACGGCTCCCTCTCATCCAAGGGACCAGCAAAGAAACATGAGACAAAGCTCACTGCGTTTCCTCCTGTATAGCGATCAGGGGCAATGATAGATCGCTTCGATCTTCTCAGCTCCTTCCCCTGAACCGCTTCATCTCCAGCTGCTTCTTCCCTAGCTCCCCTTCCAGACGTGCTAGGAGCATTGCTCCCCCTGCTCCCTGAACCAGAAGCCCCCGTCTCGGAACTAGAAGGAGATGGACCACCTGGTGACACAGGTAGCTCCACCTGAAGATTTTCCACAGCTTTCTCTGGCATCTCCACCCTGCTCTCTGGTAACTCCACATCAGAGGACCCCTTGTAAGATGTCACCTCATCGAACACGACGTCGCGAGATACAACAAATCTCCGCGTCTCCGGGTCCATGCACTTCCACCCTTTCTTCCGCTCATCGTATCCCACGAAGACTAGCTTCCTTGCTTTCGCATCTAGCTTCGTCCGAAGAGCATCTGGAACATGCACGTAGCAGGTGGAACCGAACACCCTAAGGTGTGCCACACTTGGCTTCTCCTTGAACATCATCTCATGTGGAGTCAGCATGTTGATGGGGCTTAGAGGCATCCTGTTGATGACGTAGGCAGCACAAGACATTCCCTCCGCCCAGAAGGACTTTGGGATACTCTTGGCATGCAGCCAACACTTGCAGGTCTCCGTCAGATGACGGATCTTCCGTTCTGCAACTCCGTTCTGTTGTGGAGTATGAGCACAAGTGAGCTCTCTCCGGATGCCCGCCTTCCTGCAAAAAGTGGAGAACTCAGCAGAGGTGAACTCCCCTCCGTTGTCCGTCCTCAGCTTCTTGATCCGCAGATTCAGCCGACCCTCCACGAGCTCCTTGAACTCCACAAACTTGGCAAACGCCTCCGCCTTCTCCTTCAGGAAATATACCCAGACATATCTGGTGTAATCATCGATCAACACCAGCATATATCTGCTGCCTCCGAGGCTTGGGGTAGCAGTAGGTCCCATCAAGTCACCGTGGATGCACTCCAACGGCACACTACTCCTTGTCTGCGACTTGTCAAACGGTAGTCGATGAGACTTGCCGAACTGACATCCCGCGCAAACATGACCTTCTCCGTAGGAAGATAGACTTGGCAGGCCCTTGACCAGGCCTCTCACCGCCATAACTTTCAGTTTGTCCATCCCCACGTGCCCCAACCTCTCATGCCATATAACGGCACCATCATTCGTCTTCATCTTGTCAACGTAGGAACTTGTCGACAAAACGAACAAGTCCTTCGCCCTTCTCCCGACATGGACGACCTCGGCCTTCACGGCCTCTACATTTCGTAGAAATTTCACTTCTGTCGGGCCGAACAGAACGTGATACCCAGCGTCAACAGCGTTGGTCACGGAGAAGAGGTTTTTCTTCATTCCGGGCACATGATAGACACTCTTCAAAGTAAGTGGCCCTCTATCACTGCCCAAAGAAACAACCCCCACCTTCTCGACTGCATGCACAGTATTATCTGCAGTAATGATAGCATTGTTACCTGTGTACGGCTCTGCTGAAGAAAGCTTCGACTCGTCCCCGGTGAGGTGATGACCACACCCCGAGTCCACGATCCAGTCCTCCTGATAGTTGATAGGAGCCGAGGCTCCAATAGAAGCCGAGAAGGCTCCTCCCCATCCTCCATCAAAGTGCCTGGCTGGTGCTTCCTCCTTCTCAGCAGCATGCCCTGGCTGAGTATTCAGCCTGCAGTCCTTCCTAAAGTGCCCAACCTTTCCGCACTTGAAGCATTTGAGACCTTCCTTCTTCTTCTTCCCGTCAGCCTTGGGAGCATACCCCCTTTCCTGCTGCCCAGAAGTTGAAGGCCCATAGCCTTCCGTGGTCTTCTTCTTCTTCTCCCACTTCTTCTTCCCTGAGAAGAGAACCTCGCCATCTCCCCCAGTCACCGACACCCCCGCCATCTGCCTTGCCAGACTTTCCTGCGAAGCTAGCAGATTCTCCAGCTCTAGCAGAGACGGCTGATTTGCCCATCCCTGTACCGACGTCACAAAGGCCACATATTCCTTCCGCAAGCCGCGGATGATGTGCCTCTTCAGCTTCGCC
The DNA here is from genome assembly GCA_033032865.1 of Dactylorhiza incarnata. Lineage (NCBI taxonomy): Eukaryota > Viridiplantae > Streptophyta > Magnoliopsida > Asparagales > Orchidaceae > Dactylorhiza > Dactylorhiza incarnata. Next base: position 2,700,794 of record JAWHQI010000279.1, on the reverse strand, counting down.
TCAGAAATTGGCTCATCAGGATCCAGTGCTGATATCTCAGCGCAGAGATTCTTCATCTTCAAAAAGAAGTTCGAGATAGAAAGATCACCTTGAGCTGACCTCGCCAACTCATTCTCTAAGAACTGTAGCCTTGCTATATTCTTTTTGTTAAACAGCCCATCCAGGGCTCTCCAGATCTCAGCAGCTGATCCACACCCCAAGATGTGATCAAAGAGATCAGGTGAAATGGCACGCTTCAAGGTGAACTCGGCCTTGGCGTTGGTCTTCCTCCATGCCCTCACGGCCGGTCCATTATCACCTCCTTCTACTGCCTTCACCTCTTCTGTTTCATCTCCTCCTACCACCTCCCAGAGGTCCTCACCCAGAAGATAGCTCTGCATACACGACTTCCACTTCTTGAAGTTAGTCGATGTAAGCATCTCAATACCAAGACCTCTTGCAAAACCACCTTCCATTGCTCTTCCTCTGGTTCCTTCTTCACAAAGGCGATGGCTACTCTAAGTTATTCACTGCTCTTTCAACTCCAACCTCCCTCTGATACCATGTGAAATTTTCCGGACCTTGTGAGAGTAAGCAGGAATAACAACTAGAGATGCAAGCCAAACAACCAGAGACAATCTTAGGCGAACAAAACGATCTTTATTGATAGCAATACTTCAATTACAGGGCAAGACATGCTCGACGAGACATGATTTCGTCAGCACAAAACTTCAAAGAGAAAGAACAGAAACTGAAGATAACTGAGACCGCACGGTCTCTTGCCGAACTCAGCAGCTCGCCAGACCGCTGCTGCCAGACCGCAACCGTTCCCGATCTCGAAACTCCACCAAACCGCTGCACCAGACCGCTCCTTTGCCGATCTCCTGATTCCCGAACTCCAGCACCACAACTCCAAGCCGCAGACCGCCCGAACACTTTCAGAGGAAGAGGTGATCGCTGCCGCCCACACTATCCGCAGAAGCTGCACAAGGAAGAATTCAATCAGAGACCGCTCGGTCAGATAAACACAGACCGCAGGAACTAGGCAAACTCGGCTTACACTTGGTGTGTTGTTCTTGTTGCAACAGTGGCTCCCTATTTATAGGCGTGAGACCTGATCCAGTCACCACCCTATGAGATAGAGTCACCACCCATCAGATCGCGCGACCTTACCGGTCAACCCGCGCGATCACTGCAACCCTCCTGCTTCATTTTGGTGAGCGCCGACTTCACTCCAGACCGCGGGAGATCGCTACTCCCTTAGTCTGAACACGACTCCACACGGAGATCGCCAGACCGCCTAGAAGTCACCCACCACCTGTGTTCGCCTGAGACCGCAAACACAGCCAGCTCGCCCTCCTGGTCTCCTCCTGAGACCGCGAACTGAGACCGCGCGACTAAGAATGACTTAGTCCGCGAACTCCTTCAGAACCCTCTGGAAAGCCACCAGACCGGATTCAAGAGCCAACCCGTGCGGTCACGCCAGACCGGCACGTCCTTGAAGAGAACAACTTATCGCGCGATCAGAGACAGACCGCGCGACCCTGAGGATGATCAGCCGTCATGCGGTCACAGCCAGACCGCACGACCTCCTCCTCCAGCAGCCCTTGGACCAGACCAGCGGTCAACCCTGGAAGCCGCAGCTGACCAATAGAACAGATCGCCATTGTCAGACCGCCAGACCGTGCGGTCACGCCAGACCGCCCGGTCTCTTCCCAGACCGCCCAGGTCCAAAAGCCTCCTCCACTTCCACTTCAATAATTTCAACAAAACATTGTTAGCCTTACCTATGGGGGAGGATGCTCTTGATCCACACCGACCACGTTAGCCTCAAGTATTTGTTGGAGTGGAAGCTTGCCACCGCCTCAGAACAAAAATGGGTTAGCAAGCTTCTGATTTCAAAGCAGAATACAAGGAAAAGACCCTGACGGTGTTGCAGATGCATTGTCACTTAGGGAGGCATCTGAGTGGTCAATATTTGCCATTTCTAAACCCACTTTTGAGACTTTGGAGTAACGCGGGAGGGTGATCAAAGATTTGCTTGTATGTACTGAGATAGGGTGGGGGATCACCTCTTTTTTTACAACGAATGATTATACCTTTCTGCTAACATCATTGTTGATCACTCAACTCCTTGAAGACACCCATGGATGGGGTTTGTATCCTGGTGGCCTGGTGGGAGATGGACGATTGCCAATATCATTTTTGATCACTCAGCTCCTTGAAGTCACCCATGGGCGAGGCATGAAGGCGCCCACAAAACCCGACATTGGACTAGTTGGCGCACCTCTTGGCCTTCGTGAGAGAAAGGTAAAGGGGGGTCGGTTCCCCTACATAGGGCTTCAGTTGAGACATGTGGAAGACGTGATGAATCTTGGTGTCCGTTGGCAAATGATGTTCGTAGGCTACCTTGCCAATTTTCTTTGCAATTTTAAATGGTCTATAGTATTTTGGAGAGAGCTTCTTGGGCACATGTTTTGAGAGGGACACTTGAGGGTAGGCACACAATTTTAACAACACCCAATCTTCTGGTGCAAAGAAGACCTCCCGTTCACTTTTATTGTATGACTTCTCCATGTGCGCTTGTGCTTGATGTAACCGGGCACGAGCGACAAAGAGAAAGTGATCATGATCAATGAGTGTTCTATCCACCTTGTTGACTATAGATGTACCGGCTTAATATGTCACTAGCAATGTATATTGCCTTAAACATGATCGTTTGAAGGGAGTTGGGATAAAAGGGGTTTCGGCAATACTACACCCATGGAAGCCATTGTGTCCAATCCTTGGGTCGATCCCATATTATACATCAAATGCAGTGCCATCATGCAACTTACAATCTCCACCTGCCTGTCTGACTGTGGATGATATGGTGAAGATATTGATAGCTCAGTCCCATTGAGCTCAAATATCTCATGCCAAAAGTGGCTAGTAATTGTTTTTTATCACGGTGAGAGACGATGCTCCCCAAAAGACCATGAAGCTTAAAAATATGCTCAAACAAGGCTTACATCCCATTTCTTGCCGTGAACATGTGAGCCAAGGAAATTAAATGAGCTCCCTTGGAAAAATGGTCCACTACGACAAACAACAAAGGTTTACCCTTGTGTTGAAACCACCCACGCCCCATTATCATCTCAAAACCTCGGTGTTGAGATGAAGGGGTGTGGGGGTACATAAGCACAAAGGATCACCCGCTACAGGCGGTGTGGGACTAATCCATCTAACCAACCAACCACTGGACCGTGGGGATAATCCGAAGGGGGAAAGTTTGAGGACATCAAGTCAAGTCAGGTCCCACCGAAGTTGGTCCCACACAACACGAGTCCCGCTATACTAGATCCGCTAACACTCCCCCTCATCGAGACAACCTGTCTCTGATACCATTTCTAAACCACCCACGCCCCATTGTCATCTCAAAACCTCGGCTTTGAGATGAAGGGGGTGTGGGTACATAAGCACAAATGATCGCCCGCTATAGGTGGTGTGGGACTAATCCATCCAACCAACCAACCACTGGACTGTGGGGATAATCCGAAAGGGGAAGTTTGAGGACATCAAGTCAAGTCGGGTCCCACCGAAGTCGGTCCCACACAACACGAGTCCCGCCGGACTAGATCCGCGAACACCTTTAATTGGGTAATCCTTCCACAAATCCATAGAAATGTCAACCCAGATTTGGACTAGTACAGGTAAGGGTTGTAACAAGTTAGCTGGATGGAGATGGTCAGGATTGTTATGTTGGCATGTGACACAATTTAGTATGAATACTCGAGCCCTCCCATTGAGTACCTTCAAAAAAATCAGCACACGTTCGATGTTGGGTTTTATGGATCCCTTCATATCTCAATTCTTGGGTGGATTTAAGGAGTTGAATGATTAACGATGATGTTTCAAGAAAGTATATCGGTTCCTTTGAAAAAATTGAGGCCATCTGTCACTGCCCACTGGGACTGTAAGGTAAACTCACTCCCCTCCCCAGTAGGCCTTTGAAGTTAAGCACTAGTGAATCCTTGATGAAGAGAGATCTTCCCGCTGAAATGCTACTCCACTGCCATTCTCAGATGTGTCACACTCTTGAAATTCCAGGAAATTTGGGAGGTGAATTAGAGTGGATACCAATGCATACTTGAGGTTCTAAGAAGATGTTCTATTATCATCCTTCCATTGGAATGAATTCTTCTTTAGGAGTATGATCAATGGTGCGACGATCTTGCTATCCTCAAATGAATTGACAATAATAGCCGCTCAGCCTTAAGAAGTCGTGTAGCTCATGTGATGTCTAAGGTTCTCTCTAGTAAGTTACGGCTTGGATCTTTTTTGGGTCGATCGATATTCCATATATGTATGCGCATAGGTATGTATACATATATGTATATATATAGAGAGAGAGAGAATAATTACCAAAGCTTCCCCTCGAAGTTAGCATAATTACAAGTTGCACCCCTCTTTTGAAATTACAAAAACCTCCTTATAAATTTACATTTCATAATATCCACGCACAGAAATACTCAATTGGAGTAAATTTTCAGGGGGGGGGGGGGGGGGGCGGAGGGTTTGTGCATGGATGTTATGAAATGCACTCTTATAGGGGAGGCTTTTGCAATTTCAAAAGTAAGAGGGGTGCAACCTATAATTTAGCAAACTTTGAGGGGAGGTCCCGGTAAATGGCCATGTATATATACATATATATGTATATACATACATATATGTATATCAGTATATCTGTATATGTATATACATACATATATACATATATATACATATATATATACATACATATATACTTATATACATACATATACATATAAATACATACATACATATACATATATATACATACATACATATACATACATATATATACATATATATACATACATATATATACATATATATACTTACCGGGACCTCCCGTCTAAATTTGCAAAATTATAGATTGCACCCCTCTTATTATTGAAATTACAAAACCTCCCCTCAATGTTACAAAACATAACATCACTTCATAACATTCATGCACAAAAAAAAAATACGCCCTTTGGCGTACATTTTCGGGGGGGGGGGGGGGGGGGGCGTATTTTGTGCATGGATGTTATGAAATATGAACTTCAGGGGAGGTAAATGTTATGTTTTATAACATTCAGGGGAGGTTTTTGTAATTTCAATAATAAAAGGGGTGCAATCTGTAATTATGCTATCTTCCAGGGGAAGTTTTGGTAATTATTTCTCTATATATATATGTATATATAAAATGATAGGAGCTTCTATTATCCTGCCTTGCTAATGTTTTAAATGGTCGGAGCATTGAGTGGGGGCATTGAGATGGACATCTACGACAATTGGTGAAGAAAAGTCATTGCGGATACGAAGGAAATCAAGAAGTTGTCAATGGAGGCGCGTGTGCATGGATTTTATGAAAGGTATTCTTACACGGGAGTTTTTTGTAATTTCAAAAGTAAGAGAGGTGCAACCTGTAATCTAGCAAACTTCTAAGGGAGGTCCCGGTAAATGACCCTATATATGTATATAACGATAGGAGCTTCTATTATCCTTCCTTGATAATGTTTTAAAAGGTGCGGGCATTGAGATGGACATATACGACGATTGGTGAAGAAAAGTCATTGTGGATGCGAAGGAAATCAAGAAGTTGTTAATGGAGAAAGATATTAGACAAGCCAGCGAGTGAGATGACAAAATGGAGTGAGACAACTTAATTTAAAATGAAAACTAACATGAAGTTGTTAATTTAACTGCCCCGTGCCCGCCCACACGCACTCACGCACACACGCACACACGCACGCACACACGCACACACACGCACGCACACACGCATAAGGACGGTCAGACTGGCGACGACCCAAGATGGACAATCTGGTAAAACTAAATACCCAAGAAAGAGGTAAGAAAAAATGTGAATACCAGCAGCCGTCGAATAGGATCTCATCCGGCAGATGGAACACCCATACTAATTGAACCGTCAGGACCGATTTCATAGTTCATGGTAGGTTCTGTCAAGACCTCATTTATTGCTCTCATACTAAAAGCGATATCCATAGATTAGTTACCGACATGCTGTGAATGTTCTCGCCTCTATTCTTGAGTCTCTTGTGTTTACTCCGCGCCCTTCAAGTTTTTGCGACCGGTAAACCGTTCTGCGCCTTTTTGAACTAGCTTTGACGCTTTCTTCTTACCAACGCGAGATTCCAAGTGAGAGCTCCGCGTCCTGAGGTATGTACCTCAGTCTTTCAAAGGAATTGCCCGCCCGGGCCTCATACACTTTTTTTGAAGTGCAAGTCCTGCCATGCCTATCCCCTACAAACCTAAGCGGACTCAGGAGCCTTGAAAGCAAGAACTGTACGAGCCGAACGGACGAAGCAAGGGAGTCATACTTTGACTGCCTTGTCTACCCGCCCACTACACAGGCCTGAGTAAGGTACAAAGGTACTGGCCAAGGTACAAAACATTAGTATGCCAAAGGTGTGAAGCAAGCACGCACACACACACGCACACACACACACACACACACGCACAAACACACACACAGGCACGCACACACACCCACACACACGCACGCACACCCACGCACGCACACACACACACACACGTGCCCACACACGCCCACACACGCCCACCCGCACACGCGAGTGACAGTGCACGGGGGCCCCCCGTGCCTCGCGCAACAGTACCCGGCCCGCGGAGGCGGGCTTCACCCGCCCCTGACCGGCGGGCTTCGCCCGTTCCAAGCCCACCCCAGATCGGCGGGCTTCATCCTCCACCGACTGGAGAGCTTATTTTTTTAATTATTCATTTAAATTATTCCTTTTTAAAGGTTTTTAATTTTTCAATTTTTTCTATTTATATTTCCCGCAGTGAGTGCTTTAAATATCTGGGATCGATAATTCAAAAAGATGGAGGTGTAGATAAAGATGTGATTCATAGAATTCAAGCAGGTTGGTTGAAGTGGAGAGGCGCGTCTGGGTTCCTATGTGATCGTAAAGTACCACTAAAACTTAAAGGCAAGTTTTACCGTACTGCAATTAGGCCTGCAATGCTCTACGGTTCTGAGTGTTGGGCAGTGAATGGTGTACACGAGCAAAAAATGGGAGTCGCGGAGATGAGAATGCTTAGGTGGATGTGTGGTCACATGAGACTGGATAAAATTAGGAATGAATGTATCAGGGATAAGATAGGAGTGGCGCCAATTGTAGAGAAGATGCGAGAAGCTCGTTTAAGATGGTTTGGACATGTACATAGGAGACCATTAGAGGCACCTGTTAGGCGTTGTGAGAGTTTAGTCACTAGACATGTTAAACGGGGGAGGGGTAGACCAAAAAAGATTTGGAATGAAACTATAAAGAAAGACATGATGTACTTAGGCATTAATGAGACTATGCTTAAAGATAGGGCGCAATGGCGACAGAGGATCCATATAGCCGACCCCACTATGGTGGGATAAAGGCTTGAGTGTTGTTGTTGTTGTTGTTGTATAATTTACTTCTTTAAATTATTTTATTTTATTTATTCGAAAAAATAATAATAATAATAAAAAAAGAAATAAAAAGAAGACCGCTGGTGGGCGGTTAAGGCCGCCGGCGGCCTCCTCGGATCCCCCTGGCGGGTTTACCGGGCCCCGACGAACTTGTCGGGGCTTGTCTGGCGGCGAGCGGGCAGGGCCACCGCCGGCCCTGCCAGAGAGCGGCCGGGATACCACCGGCGAACTCGTCGGACCCCGGCGAACTCGCCGGACCCCGACGAACTCGCCGGGGGTTGTCCGACGGCGAGAGGGCAGGGCCACCGCCGGCGATGGCCCTGCCCGTGAGATCCATAAACTGGAGCTCAAGCTCACGGGCAGGGCCACCGCCGACGGTGGCCCTGCCAGAGCGCCGCCGGGATACCACCGGTGGGTTCGCTGGGGGCCGGCGAACCCGCCGGTGTGCTCCGGCCAGGCCGTCGGCGATAAAAGAAAAAAGAAAAGAAAAAAGCAAACGAAAAGAAAAAAGAAAAAATAGGTATCGGGATTTCAGCGGCTGGTAGGAGGCAGCATTGAACGGCTATTTGCAGACCACCGACAGATATTTGCAGACCTTTTTTTAATCTAAATGGACGGCTTAGATTCAATGAATGGTTCTAATTCAGCCTCAAAATGGTCCTTTATGTTTACTTTTATAGTATATATATATGTGTGTGTGTGTGTGTGTATTTAAGTTTACATATATATATATAGGGTTATTTACATTTCATAACATTCATGCACAAAAGTACTCCACTGGAGTAAATTTTCAGGGGGTCTTTTTGTACATGGATGTTATGAAATGTAAACATTGAGGGGATATAATTGTAATTTTTAAAGTTAGAGGGGTGCAAGCTGTAATTATGCAAACTTCGAGGGGAGGTCCCGGTAAATAACCCTATATATATGTGTGTGTTTGCGTAAATATAGAAACAAATTTGAGGTCTCGAAAATTAAAAAAAAAAAACTACATAGAATGATGCATACATAGTCATAGAAACAAATTCGACTCCTTTTTTTATTTGTTATGTAAGGTATTTTAATTTACAGAAGCCCTTGCAGGGCCGCTTCGAGATAATCTCCTTGTCAGGCTCGTTCCTGCTCACCGAGAATGGCGGGGCCCGCAGCAGAACCGGCGGCTTGAGCGTGGCGCTGGCAGGTTCCGACGGCCGTGTTCATGGCGGTGGAGTCGCCGGAATGCTGATGGCAGCGACGTCCGTTCAGGTACTCCTACTCTTTTGTTCTCCTCACAGCCCTCTTCCACCCTAAACCTACTTTTGATTCTCAGGTGGTGGTCGGCAGCTTTCTCGCAGAAAAGAAGAAGCCGAAGTCTGATCCCTTCAGTCACGAGCCCCCGTCCGCTCCGCCGCAGCAGATACCTGGATTTGGGCCTCAAACCGCGTCCAGCCCGCCGTCACAGGTATCGCTGAGCGACTCCGGTGATGAGCGGAAGAGTTCGATGGATCATGACAGCGGGCACGAGAACAACTTTGGCTTTCAGTTTCGGGGTCTGCCCTCCTACTCCATGGGGTGGGCCCCCTCGGGTAATTGATCGCGTGGTTGGTTCTTCTTGTTCTTCAGCTGTAGGGGTTATATCTTGGAAAATTTAATCAGATGCTAATTTGAATGTGGGAGGGTTCTGTTGGAGGATGTTTCCTTATATCATTGCAGGTGTTCTTTTGATTCCCCCGTTTAGTTTAGTTTTTTTTTTGTTCTTGTTTATTTTGGAGCCTCTTCTAATTTATCAAAACCTCCTCCATTATGAACGAGGATTAGTGATGGATTTCATTGTTTTCAGAGGATTTGTTGGGTTTGAATTCATTATTAATGCCTTCATTTCTACCCATCAGTGTTTTTTTTTTTAATTTGTGTGAGAAATATTCATATTTGTGTGCTTGAACACCAAATTCATTACACAACCATTTAATTATATAAAATTTACTTAATTATGGTCTTATGTATTGTCTCTTTTTAAAAAAAAAAAAATTGGTATCTAGTGGTTTTTTTATCTGTGATAGTCGTGTTGTTGCAGGTGCGCCGCATCATGGGACCCATGCATATATACATTGTGTGTGTGTGCGTGCGCGTGCTTTCTCGCACACGCATGTATGCATATGTGCGTGTGTACACACACTATAGTTTTAAGATGGGGTTCAACGTTACACCATCAAATTAATTGTAATTGTTAATGTACGACCTGAACATGACGAGATAGGCAAATGGTAGCGCCCAGTGGAGGATAACTACAAATATGCATTTAGGAATAATTACCAAACTTCCCCGGAAGATAGCATAATTACAGATTGCACCCCTATTATTATTGAAATTACAAAAACCTCCCTTGAATGATATAAAACATGACATTTACCTTATGTTTTGTAACATTGAGGGAAGGTTTTTGTAATTTCAATAATAAGAGGGGTGCAATTTGTAATTTTGCAAACTTAGAGGGGAGGTCCCGGTAAATGCCCCTATATATATACATTTATATAGGTGAACTATTAGCCAATTGGCGTCAGCTTATGATCGATCCGCAGTTAAGCCTGCGGGTAGTTGACGGACACCTCGTTGATCGCACAGGGGTCCGTCCCACATATGAATACGACCCACCGTCGAGGGTAAGAGGAAGTGCCATCAGCACACAAGATAACTCACATGAGGTTTGCGGGCTCTCCAGTGCGTCCCGCGAGCCTGCCTCTCCCCTAGCCTAACACAACATTTGGTGTGAGACGGGACCGCCGAGCTGTGTTTAACCGCTTTTCTTCTTGTTCACCTTTCTCTATCCGTGAGATCTACTTCGGTGGGCAAGTAAGCTATGCCCATATATCAAGTTCGAACTTTGAAGTCAAGTTCTCGGTCTCAATATCGTGGTGCGGTGAGCCTGGACTTTGGGGAGACTGGAGAGGAAGAAAAACTCACCAAAGATGAATACCATGACACTTGATGACGGATATGGGATGAGTCGCAACACCTCGCGGAAGCACGACGACACCATTGAGCAAAGTCACTTTGAGTTAGTACGTCGAGGTAGAGAACCTTGACAAGGATGCTCCAAAGATCGGTGTTCGGTGCACGCATGGTGGATGTCGGATGCACTCCAAAAGGGCAACGTTCTACGCGCGCTATTATGTTACGAGGCGAGTTAGACTTTGGTTGCCACACCCGGGCCGAGGCGCACTTACGTAAGTTCAACTCTTCGCCGATCGCGCCGCACCCTCAGGAAAACTGAGAGCTTGCGATCAGAGAATTTTGTCAGAAAGGTGAGCTCGGACACGCCGTTGGTACCCCCTATGTGAGACCTTAGAGGGTTTGACATTGATGAATGAACAAATCGACGACCTCAAATCAGACACAACAAAGGCGAGGATCTTCTCCCGCGTGAACTTGCCAATACTAAGCGACTCATACGTGCCTTCAATCGTGGTGGAAGACTCGTGTACAAATATAAGCATCGAATGTATCTCTTGTGCATTTAATTATTATGAATTCACTCTTTCTATTTTTATTTTCCATTGCGTGTTTGCGAATCGGAATCCATGTGACAAGCGAGGTGACCACTGGTCGTCGAGCGACATCTCTAAATCCAAGCCTCTGCATTGTGGACTGAGATCATCTCCACCCATGCATGTTGGTTGCCTATCCACGATTAGTACGATGTCCCCTCCCGTATCGGGAAGACACATCTCCAAGGCTTCTCCTACCTCCTTAAGAGCGTTAGCGTGCGCGAACGAACGACTCTCCAAGGTGCATGTTTCTAAATTCAAGCATTCACATTGTCAGTCGTGATCAGCTCCCCCTTGCACGTTGGTTTCCTACCCCTCGGGTGCTCGTACCCTATAAACGGTTGATGGTTGATTAGGAACTAGGAAGGACATCTTAAGAAAGTTTCGCCGAGGCAAAGTTCGTAGAAGCAACTCGCCCAGAAATCCACCTCCTCCAGTAGAGCTCTCCCTCTGCGCGAATGGTCTGGGAGCGTTTCAACTTCATACGATCCATGACCGACTATGTGGAAAGAGCCATCTGCTTCGCACCCATCACTTTTACTTTGCCAATAACAGAACTTCTTTATGAAAACGAATGACGGAACTCTCATTCAGGAATCCCCGCGTGAGTTCACAGCACAACGCTCATAAGAGCCTGCCGAACTTTAGGCGACCTTGTCGCTCAGTGTACCTAGATCCTACCGAACTCTTGGCGACCTCACAACACAGCGCACCTAAGAGTAACGAACTCGTGGCGAACTCATTGCGCAACGTACCTAAGATCCTTATCTAACTCCAGGTGACCCTCGCCGCATAGCGCTCTTAAGAGCCTACCGAACCCGAGGCGAACTCATCTCCCAGCGTAACTAAGAGCCTATTGAACTCTTAGTGACCCCGAATCACAGTGCGCCTAAGATCCTAACGAGCTCGTGGTGAACTCATCGCTTAACGTACCTAAGAGCCTACTGAACTCGAGGCGACCTTGTCACACAACGTTCCAAAGAGCCTACCGAACTCGAAGCGACCTCATTGCCTGAACTCTTGGGGACCTCGCAGTACATCGCAAATCAGAGCTTAACGAACTCGAAGCGACCTCATTGCCCAGTGTACCCGAGAGCCATTAAATTCTTGGCGACCTCTCTGTACAACGCAGATAAGAGCATAACGAACTCCTGACTGTACAACCCTCATATTTGCCGAATTGGTGTGACCCAACACAGGTAAGATCGCCATAAAAAATAGCCGTGACGCAGTAGATCGACCAGTTGGAGGTCACCAAGACCGAAAAGAGAAGGCCCGGGGGGGGGGGGGGGCAAACTTCCTCACTCGGACGAGTGGACCAATGGTCCGCTCGCCCGAGTGGTGGTGGTGGGGGGGGGGGGGAGGTCCACTCTCCCCAGGCATGTGGGTGAGTGGATCGAGGGTCCACTCGCCCCGGGCAACCTGGTCAGCTGAGTGGACCATGAGGTCCACTCGCCCAGTTCGGGTGGTGGACCTTGGCCCACTCACCCGACCCCCAGCAAGGGGGGGGGGGGGGGGGTGGTGGACGTCTCATCTCCCACTCGCCTCCTCCTGTGTTGGTCGTTCAGGTTCGTAGTTGAGCTGATAGTAGATTTTTGGCTATCCGCAACCCAATTTTGGGAAGTCTATAAATAGACCCCCATGGGCACACCTTGGGAAGGGCTGGTCTCCCCTCTCCCTTGCGTGTGTCTTGTGAGCAAGCATTCCACCCCCCTGTCAGTTAAGGTTGACGATCGACGAGGTGACTCTTAGTGCCCTCCAAGGTGCCCAGGCTCAGCATTGACTTGGGAGGGTAAGCTCTTTTTGAACTTCCGGGTGTGTGGTGGGACCTCCTCGCTGCAGCTTAAGGAGTTTGTTTTAAGTTCCAAGTGTTCTTAGGTGCAAGGTCTTTCAGTTCTCAGCAACTAATCATGGTTCTAGCTCAGGTCAAGTAAGGATTATCTGCATATCCGTTGCGAACGTCGAGACCGATTCTCTGGTTTCAATACTGACGAACTCGCACAACGCTCCTTAGAGCTTACCTAACTTGAGGCGACCTAGTCGCCCAGCGTACCTGAGAGCAAAATTTCTGACCGATGAGGATAATACTCTTATCGTTGCTCGTGATAATCTACATTTGATTTTTTTTTATCTTAATAGTTTATATTTTAGCTTTATTTTGTTCTTTCCGCTTGTTCATAAATTATTTATTTAGTGTTTGTTTATATACGAGTGACAGGCAGGGCTCTGTCACTATGGCCAATCGTGATAGTACCCTGATCACGACAGGCACGGAGCTCCGCCTCTATCAATTAATTAATGCAGCTTAAAATAAACACATTATCAATTATAATTAATAAGGAAAATAGTTGTACACAACTTTTCGATTTTTATTAAAAAATCCTTATCCAGATGTATATATCATCGTGTATGTCAAATCAATTTTAATAAAGTTAATAAGTTTAATGGTAGAGCTCCTCGAAAATACTGCTGACATGTCTAATGACATCCTATTATAGTCGGCATAGGAGCTAGATTAAAACAATAAGACTATCTGATAATTTTGTATATTTCACCGATAAAAAGCAAATTTTTTTTAAATAAATAAATATATATATGTTGAGTCCGGGCTGCGCCACAACATATACTTATGAGTACTCAAAATGACCGCACAAAAAGTTTAATTAATATTTTATAATTAAAAAAAACATTTATATTTTAAATAAAAATCATTTTAAAGTAGGTCTATGAGTTCTAATGATTACCTACCATAGTAGGTTTAGGAGGTCTACTAAAAAGCTTTTGGATTTTATGAATTTTCATCATTATTTTTATTATAGGGATATAGTGTAATTACACAAATAGCCATTATATTTTATGAATTTCTATTTTTTCATAATATATGTTGAGTCATTGGAGTAAAGGAATAAGATTATATTTGACAATTTTGAATGTTGCACCAAAGACAACTTCTTGTATATAGTAGTTAAAGATATATATATATTTATTTGATGGGAATCCTCTTCATGAAAGACATGTCAAGTGATACATGTCTACCACATTTCTGGTGTGTTTTCTTTTCTAGTGTTTATAAACTCTATTTATTTTATTTGTTACTTTGGATAAAACATCAGAAGGATTCATCGCGCTCGTATCCTCGCTCCACGCCGGATCGAGACCCGGAGCCGGATTTGGATTTGGGAATAATTGAAGTGCTACTTTTGTTAGAAGAAGTTTATCACTTTATGTTATACTTTATGTAGCGGAACCGAGGATCTAGTTTTTATTGATGATGATCTTCAAGCTAACAATGCTTGCTGATATAGGCTCCGTTTGTTTTGACGTTTTTTTTTCTATTGGCGATGAGGAAAAAACGCGACACTGAGAAAATCTGTTTGGTAAAACTTCTTTTTTCATTCTCAACACTTCAAAACGTCATTTTTGACCTTCAACATCAAAGTTGTACCCTCACTCCATTCCAACTGCTACATTCTCACCCCTCTCATTCCAAAACGCCACCACAGAAACAAACGGAGCCATAGCCGTTTGTAATTACTTTTTAGTGTATTTGAATTGTCATTTTTAGTGACATTTCTATTTAATGTACAGCCGTTTGAGATTTATTGCGTGATTAATATTTGATGCTTTTCGAGAGCCTATTTATTTTTGAAGTCTTCCCAAACTATTCACACTTCTTCTCTTGATCTATTCACGAGTTCTTCTCTTCCTGATGTTGCTTTCTGCTTTGAGTTTGTTTCGTCCGATAGAAGCTTTGGATGTTCTGTGCTTCTTCGGCGGCCACGCGCATTGGAGTCAGGATTTAGACGAATATTGTACGTTGGTGTAGTGAGCATAGTTGAAAACTCTTTCGAAAGATGATGCAATTCTTTTAGAGTAGTAATCACACACATCTAACCCAAACTCAATTTCTACTCCCATCTCTTAATCTTATTTGACATTCAAGATTATATATGCATCTAAAACTTTACTGCTTTAGGGTCGGTAGTCGTGAACGCGATGGTTATGAACCGTCGTCGTTCATGACAGTCCGACCTCACCTAAGGAATCTCGTCCACTTTTATGTTCAAAACTAGTTTTCTTTTCTTGGTGGCCACCATAATCATTGTCATATCAAACATATATTCTACGACGGTGACGTTTTTGTCCGAACTCACCGGATCGAAAACGCCGCGCTAAACGGAGCGTTAATGTTCTATTAAATATAATTCCAGCAATTTTGTGATAAATTCAATACATATTGAAGGTTCAATTTCGATTCAGCAGCTGAAATTGGAAGAGGAAAAAAAACAGGATGAATATTCATACCAGGTTTCCTTACATTCATCCTGTACAGATAATATCAAACCTGGAAGAAAGAAATCTAAGTTGATCTTCCATGCCCAGACCCTGCAAACCAGCTCTTATTCTAATGAAAAAAAAACCTCTATACATTCCGCAATTTCGACTAGTTTATTAATTCCTTCCGACAGGTCGAGCGATTCGAGTCGGCGGAGAGCGAAAATCTGAAAGTAGAGATGATCCCCAAATTCTGTGGTTCAGCTGCTGGGCTTCTGCTCATTGCTTGCTGGAGCCTGCAAAAATAAAGAAACTTTGATTAGGAATATATGTTTTGAAATTATAAGAACTTCCCATCTATGTTTTGAAATTACAAAGACCTTCTCCACAAGTTAGGTTGGTTTACAAACCCTCCTCTTATGTTAAGAACAAATTTTCTGTGCGCTCAACGCATACAGAGGAGCGTGGGGGAAATGCATTTATCTGTTACAATTTTTATTTTTTCACAAAATAATTAACAAAAAAACTAATTCATATATTGTTACGGTCATTTTAAGTACTCATATGTATAAATTTTGGGGGTGAAAATATATTTGTAAAAAATGTATTTTTTAACTATTGTGTAACTGTATTTACAATTGAAAATACAGTCTACATACAGTTGTATATGACGTTACAACTGTATATAGAATTGAAAATACTGTCCCGCAGGCTCTTCTGTATGCGCTGAGCGCACGGAAAATTTGTTCTTATGTTAAACACTAAATAGTTTTTTTCTAGAAAAAGTCCAAATTACCCTCTCTTTAAAAAAAAATACAAATACAATTCCTATAACCCTATAAAACAAAGCCGATTTTCATCACTTTCACCAATGCGGGCGGCTGGTAGTGCTTCCGCTCAGTGGGGCATCGACGACCTTGACAGGGACTTGCTAATAGGCCATCGACGACTGTTCTGATGCCGATGAGGTTTCGGCTCGAGAGGACTTCGACGACGGAAGGGGGAGTTTTTAAACAAACCAAATTTGTAGGGGATGTCTTTGTAATTTCGAAACATAGAGGGGAGGTTTCCCGTAATTATGCAAACTCGCAGGGGAGTTCCCGGTAATTAGATATTGCCATCTTTGACTTTCTAATCCTGAAGCTGTTTTCCCCTTAGTGCTAATAATGAACCAGTACTCAACCATTACACCAAAAAGCTCCTCACTGTTAAGAATTCTACTTTGCTAAAGCAATCTTACAAAAGCTCAGTTGATTTAAAGTGTTAGAAATGGTTCCAGGAAATTTTGATAAAGATTGGGTCGTTTACCGAGATCTCCCCTCTAAGTTTGTAAAATTACAGGTTGCACCTCTCTATCTCTTGAAATTACAAAAACATCCCCTATAAGTTTCATTCAGATCGACATGAGGGCCCAACTCCATTGCATTGCCAGAATCCATGTTGTATATTTGAAGAAGTTGAACTCCTTGCTTCTCTCATGGTACAACCCTCTTCCCGCAGAGCCCCCTTTCTCCTCGGTCCACAGAGACAAAATGTAGGACTGGTGCCAACAGTTCATCACGAAAGAAAGGACTCGCCGAGCCGGGATCACTAAGACTAAAATACTAAAACTCAAATTATAAGACTAATATAACTAATCAGACTAAGATAATAATACATAATAGAAAAGAACCGTCTTTTCTGTATACTTTCCCTGGTTCCGTTGCTACCGCGGCCCTTACGCAATCGATTGGATCATTAATTTTGGGCATGCATGTTATGAAAAATAAACTTACAGGGGAGGTTTTTGTAATTTCAAAATATAGAGGGGTGCAGCAGGTAATTATGCTAACTCTCAGGGGAGGTTTGGGTAATTAATAATATAGGGATATTAATAAAGTGGACAAAAGAAAAGAATATGGAAGGAATACTTACCCCAACTGATGTTACAAAATTGCAGACTGAACATTTTACAGATCTTGCACCATATTGATACATCAACAGCATGCGACAGTTTCCACAGTTCACATGGGCAACCTGATTGGCTGTAAATAGAAGTAATCAACATTTTGCTTATGTACATTTTAAGTATTGTGCAAATTAATTTCATGGCTTTCTTTCATTTAAGGCTTTTGGGATTGAAAAGCGGTGGTGGGAAACCAGTTGTCGGAAAGTGGTGGTAAGAAAAGTAGCGGTTGGAATGGAAAGGAGATGTGAGCCTACAAGAGCAGAAACATTAAATGTGGAAACTCATTTGAGCTTTTCTGAAAGTAGGAGCGTTTAAAGAAGTCCCGAAATATGCACTTTTTACATCACTGTGAAACCAATCGCCTCTAAAATAGTGGTGGTGGTGAGAATATAACTTTTCTCACCGTCACCACCGTACAAACAAGAGCCTAAGGCTCCGTTTGTCATAGAATGTGTGTTTGGCATGACGACGGTTCATAAAAGTGGATGAATTTCTTCGGGTGAGGTCGGGCATTCACGAAAGACGGTTCATAACAACCGCGTTCACGACTGCCACCGCAGCGTCAAACAGAGCCTAAATTTGAAATGAAACGAAGGTATCCTTCTTTAATTCTCTATACAAAACAAGAGATGCATATCTTTTTACCTTCATGTGCCAAATTAATTGTGTGGCAGCAAGAACATTGCACACTGGTTGCTCCGCGTATATACATCAAAAGAGTATGGCAACCTCCGCAAACTAGCTGAGCCATTTCTGTTCCTGCTTCATTGCCAAAAAAAATTTAGGTTAACATCATCATTAGTTTTATCCAAACTATTTATGGTCGATTTTAGCAATTCTCATGTTTTTTTATTTAATCGTACCAACTGTTACCAGACTATTTGTGGTCGCCCAAGCACCCCAAGGCCTCCCCGGGCCTGTTTCTCAGCAACGGTACATTGTTGAGGCCGGGTCTCGAACCCGCAACCCCCTTGATAAGGAGCCTTCAAACCACTCCTCATCACCAACTGAGCTGGGCGTTGGGGTGCTTGGGCTGCAGCCCGATAACGTGCCGGTTCGGGTGTCCTCTGGCGTGGAGCCTTGGCAGGTCGGCCCTGGGCGTTACAATAAAAAGTGCACTTTTTTTGTGATGCCCCAGGGCCGGCCCACTCTAGATCACACAAGGATCACTGTGACCTCACCTGGCATCGTTCGGACTGTAGCCCAAACACCCAACCCATCTCCTTCCACAGGCGGGATGTTGGTGGCCACAACCCGCATGTGGAAGGAGATGAGTTGGGTGCTTGGGCTGCAGCCCGGACGATGCCAAATGAGGTCACAGTGATCCTTGTGTGATCAAGAGTGGGCCGGCCCTGGGTCGTCACAGTATATCCATTCACTTCTGCTAACACAACCATTTTACTCAATCTCATTTCTGTCTGATTGCACAATGTTTTTTTTATACTTCCTAACACTCCAATGCATATGACATTTAAGCCAATATCCTCTTATCACTTAATGTTCTTGAGACGCTCATCTATTTTAACCACAAACATTATCTCTATAAGTTACATCCTTATGTATAACACAATTCTTTTTGTTAATTATATATCTCGAATTCTAACTCAAAGATGACGTTGACACTGATCTCGACCACTTTTTGTAACTGCCTCTGTTTTTGATCTAGTGAAAAATGTTGCTGCTCGTGGACCTAGCCCATCTTGGGGTGCATCACATAAATCTGTGTCTTTTGTGTTTTGATTTTCCGTTTGTTTGATCGGTCTACTCCTATTTCCGCAACACTTTTCATGTTAGTGCCGAGTATGTCTAAAAATATGACTAAGCTAGATACAATCTCTCTTTAACAAACATAGGATCAGCATTCAGAGACTCAAAAAAGCAAAAATTCAAGAAAAAATATCTGATGAAATGTACCAGGCGGAGGAACATTTGTCACTGCACTGCACACAGCACAACATACTGAACTTGCCCCCAACGGATAGAGAAGAAGGTTTCGACAGCCGGAGCACACGAGCTGGCTCTGTCCGCCTGATAATAAACAACTTATTTCTTAAATACCACTAAGAAATCATACTCTGGGCCTAAAATTAGTTCAACTTTGTGTATTATGAAGAAGATAACATAAATGTGTGAAAAAGTAATTTGTTATCTCTCTAAGTAATTAAAGGAGGGTAAGGCATGAGTTGAAAAACTTTGAAAAGCTGAAAAGTGAATGTTGAGAGTTTCACCTGCATATGAGTTGCATTAATTGTTTCTCAAGATAGATAACAAATATTGAAAGAATAAAGCGAATGAAGGCCGAGAAAAGCCTTAATGCTTCGAGTTTCGTAAGTTAAATCTTGTCGAAACTCTCATATGGTCATGAGTTGCAGCATATTTCTAGATTGTGCACTCTCCTGTTCTTAGAAGGACTCTAGAGACTAGAAACAGAATATATTAGCATGGTTGAAATAGGAAGAATCACACGAGGAATCGAAAATAGACTTATATTATGCGATTTGAACAGAAAATATGAACCTAATAGCAAATATTTGAAGGAGAAGAGCAAATCTAAAGTTACATGGATAAATACAGTTTAAAATGATTTGCAATGAATGTTTTTGTTACCACAGAGTCAATAAAACAAATGAAAACAAGAATTTCATAAAGCTAAATGTTAGATTACATCACAACAAAATAAGAATAATCATCAACAAAAACAACTTTTACTCCACCAGATCAAGATAAAATGTCGATTATAACAACGGTTATAACCACCATTAAAAAGAAAACTAGTTTTGAGCATAAAGTGGATGAAGTTCCTTATGTTAACCACCGCTCCACTGCGTTCATGACCGCCACTGCTGCGCCAAACAGAGCCTAAAAGTGAAAATATCTACACTTTCTACTAGAAACATAGTTACCATGATACGCTCATTCAAGTAAAAAAATTTCTTCTCTAAGGATTCTAATGGCGACGATGATCTTAGCTTTCTGTAGAAATTATAATACAAAAAATTAGCATTATAATACAAAAAATTAGCATCGATTGAAAAGTAGGATAGTAATAATGGTGATAACGATGATGGTGACGAGAGATGGGAACAAAGACATGTGGTTTATTACGAAAACACTTTTAATCTTGCACTCAGGATAAACTGAGCCGAAAAGTTTCCTTCAAAAATGATTGCATAATTGCAGAACAATTACATAATTGCAGAACAATTACATAATTGCAGAGTTTTGTCTTAAAATTCCTGCAGAAATATAACAAAAACCAACTTATAAATTAATGTTTCAAAGTCGTTTTCCTCTAATTCTCAACAATTCATTCAAAGAAATCAGCAGCCTGACAATTTGTCTATACAAGTGTCCCTTAAATATTAGGACAATCCCTTCAACATAGATAAAGTTCCGTTTGGCGTAGCTGAATGTATGTTTTGCATGACAACGGTTATAACCACCATTAAAAAGAAAACTAGTTCTGAGCATAAAAGTGGATGAAGTTCATAACCACCACCGTGTTCATGACCGCCACCGCGTGCCAAACTGAGCCAAAATCAACCCAAACCATGCTGAATTCAGGAATTAAAATTTTTTAAATAGTTCAGCACAATTCCTGTAAAAAGTTTCAGAAAAACTCACCATTTGGTGGTGTGAAAGGGACAGGGGGCGGTGGATAAGGCGCGAGAGGAACTGGCATTGATAATCCGACGAGTTTCTTTCCCCTCTTCACCTATTCAGCCCTCCTATTTCAGGCGCAGTGGGAGAAGAAGTCCACTCCATTCCCTCCTACGCTGCGAATTCAAAGAACAACAGATTTCAGAGAACTGTAGAGTTTTCCAGCAAAAAAAAACTTCAAAAATCAGTGTCAAATCTTGCATCAGAAACGGCTCAATTCAAAAGAAATGAACAGATTCCTGGTTCTTGATCATTCGTGGTAGAGATTAAATTAAAAAAGTTTTGATTTTTGAATCACATCTCAGAATCTTTTGGCAGAGAACCTGCTCGGAGAGCATTTCTGCCTTTAGCCGAGCAAATATGTCCAATATCTGGAGAAAGTATGCATATTTCATACTAAAAGTATAAAATTGGAAAGAAAAGAAAACTATGAATGGTGGAGATTACTCTATGGCTTTTCTTCTCCTCGAGCTTCCTTGCTTTCTACTTCACCAGAGAGAGAGAGAGAGAGAGAGAGAGAGAGAGAGAGAGATGCTGTGTGGGATAATGGTGAGTATGGGTTTATTCTTTATAGGGTGTTTTGGGGTTTGAAATTCTTAGGTGCACTAGACCGGTGTAAGCGTTTTGGCGTTTGTCCCAAACAAAACCTCAATCTCCAACCACTCCATCACCAACAACTAGGGGCGGATCCAGAGGGGGCCCGAGGGACACGGGCATCTCCATTGTTTTTCAAAATTGTTAGTGGATTTGAATTCCTCTCTTCGAGGCAATGAATTTTGACTACTTATATGTCAAAAATGGTGGACAGATGAGGGAGAAACAACTCCGATAAGATGAAAGCGTTCTCACGTCACATAACTAGTTTGTTTTGGGACAAATATTTGCTATTCGCGGACTAAAGTTCGCCATTCGCAGACCAAATTTGGCTATTCGCAGACCAAGTTCAGCTATGTGCACCCCCAAATTTTTTTTCCAACATGTGACCCATGACCCTTCTACTCAATCCGCTAGCATTTGTGTTTAGAAATATTTTGTGTACCCCCATTTATAATTTTCTGGACCCGTCACTGCCAACAACCAGTGTTCTCTTAAAAAAGCATCCCGTGTGTCCGTTTAGTTTGAAACAGTCTACACGTTGCCCCCGGCAGGATATTTATAGGACAAAAATTTAAATCCCCGACGATCCGTTATAGACCCTTTATCTTATATAAAAATATATCTTAACATGTTTGGCATGACAATGGCGGTTATGATTGTCACCAAGAAAAAAAATCTAGTTTGTATGTGAATGAAGTTCCTTAGGTGAGGTCGGGTGTTCACGAATGATGATTCATTATCACCGCGTTCACGTCCGTCATCGCCACGCCAAACGGAGCCTTTAATGATGATCCAGAAATGGAGAATGGAAAATGAGTTATTTCTAATAAACAAAGTTTGCGGTATAAAACTATTTGGATGAAATTCTGTTTGCAGTGTTGTTCAGATGAGCTTGAAACTTTCGTGGCAATCGTAAGCACAAATATTCTATATGAAACAAATTTTCGATTCTACGGAAAATTTTGTATACATATACATACATCAAAAGTTCTACTATGAATATAACCGGATCGACACGGTAAACAGCTGAGAAGACGGCGGCGGATCTGGAAGATTATGCCGATATGAGATCTTGATTGGGAAGAGCGCGTTTGAAAGAACCTTAGATCTACATAAAGATTTCTTTTTAATAATACTCTAATGTGTTTCCTCTCTCTCTCCTTCTCTCAAAAATGAAATAAAAGGCTTGATTGGCGGGGCGGTGGCGGTCATGAACGCAGTGATTACGAACTATCGTTCGTGAATGCCCGACCTCACCTAAGGAACTTCACCAACTTTTATGTTCAAAACTAAGTTTTTTTCTTGGTGGTGGCCATAGTCGTTGTCTTGCCACATATCTTCTATGATGATCGTGTTATAATCCAAACTCACAAGGAGCAAAAATGTCATGCCAAACGGAGCCAAAATCATAAATTATATATTTTATTATTTTCTTATATATATAAATAATAATATTGTATATTTTATTATCTTCTTTTATATATATATATATATAGAGAGAGAGAGCTATGTTAAACACAGGCTGGTTTTGGCTATATGCAGACCATAGTTTTTTAAAAAGAACGATGTTAAACGCAGGCCGGTTTTGGCTATATGCAGACCACAATTTTTTTTAAAAAATGTATCATTTTTCCTTTTCAACCTGCAGCCGCCGGACGAGATCGAGCTTCCTCTCTGATCTCCTCTCCCTCCTCCGGCGACTCCGGTCGGTGATCCTCTCCGGCCGACCACCTCCTTCCCTTCTCCAGCCCGGTGTTTTTGTGATTTTACACGTCTTTTATTGATTGAAGCATTGAAAGGGGTGGCCACAAACATATTTTTTGTGATATATATAATCAAATGATTATAACATATTTTGTTGGACTATTATTGTGGATCAAATATATTGCAAAAATATATTTATTTGGTTTTTATGAATGCTTTATTTTGCTTGCTGATTTATTTAAGAAAATATTAATTTGATAAATGAAGCTTTTTCGAAAATATTAATTTATAATATATTTTGGATAAAGGGAGCCTTTTGGAAAATAGAAAAATAAGTTATAGAGGAAGATAGAGGAGCTCGCCGGCCGGAGAAGGGAAGGAGTTGGTCGAAAATATTAATTTAAGAAAATATTAATTTTATAAATTTTTATTTTTGAAAGGGGTGGCCTGCATGAATAATTTTTTGACCTGCATATATCTGCGGCCTACATAAAGCCAAAATGGGTCTGCATTTAACATCGCTCTATTTATATATATTATATATATTTCATTTCTCACTCTTCAGCTCTCATTTAAAGATTATTAAATTTATTATATATATATATATATAATTTTCAATATATAGTATTCTAATTATACATGCAAATGTGCAATTATTTTTGTATGACGTGGCAGCTCATGCTATGCACGTGATGAGTTCCCAAACTTGTGGAGCTGGTGGCTGTGAGAGCGCCACGAGTATCCCGTTTGACCCGTACAAACTGAAAAGGGTGACGCGGCCTTAGGTGAGTATCTCGCACCTAGAACTTCTAGGTGAGGGGGAAATATAACCAGTGGCGGCCGCAGAAATTTTTTTCAGTGTGGGCGGACTAAAAAATTGCAAAAAAATTTGAAAAATATGAAACAAGTACATTAATCATTAATATGACAAAAATTATACAAAAAACTTCTTGTAGACCGAGGCATAATAAGAAAAACTGGAGCAAATAAAATTCAAAATTCAAAGAAATATGTTTTGACTTCTGGGAGACATGCATGCATTGATAGCTTACCAAATAAACTAAATGATTTTGAAAAAAAAATGCTAAGAAAAAAAAAACAGATCTACAAAAAAAATGCTCAGAAAAAAGCAGCATCCAAAAAGATAATATCCTTAATGAAATCAGATCTGCTGGGTTCGTTCAGGAAAATTTTCAAAACAGATCTTTTTGGATAATATAATGATTAGCTAAATAAAACAGATTCGCATCTACAAAATCAAGATCTACAAAAAAATTGATGAAATCAAACCTTCTGAGGCATTGGACTGAGAGGAGGCCGGAGGGTCGGAGTCGGAGGGATTCCGTCGGTCGGATTGAGAGGGGGAAGGCTTCCGTCGGTCGGATTGAGAGGAAGAGGGCCTTCGTCGGTCCGATTGAGAGGGTGAGGGCTTCCGTCGGCCAGAGAGGGGGGAGGGATTTCGCTGGCTTGTGACACGTAGCTAGCTGTCGGGGGTGGGTGGGGGCTGAGAATAAGACATTGCACTATTAAGTTAAAAAAATGGTATTAGCCACGGCCTTTTGCCGTGGCTAATAATATTAAGTTAAAAAAGGGTATTAGCCACGGCCTGCCGTGGCTAATACTATTAATTTTTTTTAAAAAAAATCTGAGTGTGGGCGGCCACACTCGCCCCAAGATGGGTCCGCCCCTGAATACAACCGTATGATCTTAGATCTGACGGTAGGAAAAATACAGACATTATTTATTATTCATAAATACAGCAATATTTAGAGCTATCAATGGCTGAGATGCACTCCTCTCACCGTGATCTAAGTGCGAGATACTCACCTAAAATTTTTTCTTAATTATTCCAGTGTGATTTTTTATTTTGTAATTTACCATAATAATATTTTTTCGGAAGGGAGTTTTTATTAAGAGTGGTGTTAACCGTATTTTTTTTTTGCTACATGCAAACCACTAAAAAAACTCATCTTCAAATAAGATTAAAATCACCAAATCTTAACCCTAAATCCTAAACCCTAGCCCGCCTCTTTTTCTCTCCCGTGCGTGAAGTGAAGGCCGAAACCCTACTCACCATTTTCACGCATCGTCGCCGGTTTCCTCTGTCATTTTCGCCGGCGAATGTCTCCCCCACCTCCGGTTCTTGCGTGTCCTGCCGACGGTGAACCTTCCCCTACCGTCAGCGATTCTCCGTCTAGATAAATATCCACAGGATCAAGCTTTCTCTCCCCCATTTTTGCATTTTTCGCTGAATTCTTATGCCGACGGTGAACCTTCTGGTTCTTGCATTTTTCGCTGAGTGTTTCCTTTGTTCATATATTTTATATGGACTTTACTTCCTTCCCATGAATGATTGATAGGAATGAGTGTTAGTTGGATGTTTTCTTTTCATTAATATATATAAAATCATTCTTTTTTGTACTCCACTTCAATCGGAGTGTTAGTCCACAAAAAGTAAAGCATAATAGCCACTAAATAAAAATCTAAACCATAATATGTATCGATTGTCATTGCTTAGCATTGTTTATTTTTTCCTCACCCAATTTCTGTTCAACTTAGTAAAATGTTTCCTACTGTGTTTCTTATGACCTGCACCAACAAGACAAATAGGCATCACTTGCCATTGCTTAGCATTGTTGGAGTAATTTCAACCAATCAAACATTTTATTCAACATTTGCTTTCATATCAAATGAAACACAAGACAGTTATGCTTGGGCACTTGATTGTTTTAAATCAATTTTGGATCAACATTGTATGTCATCTATAGGTGATAGTAACTGATAGAGAAATTGTCTTGATGAATGCTATTGAATTTTTATTTCCTGAAACAAAAAACATTCTATGCAAGTTACATATTAGTAGAAACATTTTGGCAAAATGAAAAAAATATTTCAAAAATGGCAAGTTGTGGAACAAATTTTTGACCGAATGACATATTATTGTTGAACCACGTACTGAAATTGAGTTTAGTGATCACTAATGAGAACATAAAAGTTGAAGTTGTGAATGACAGTTAAATTGATATTGAAATGGAGGATATTTTGAAGAGATATAAGAGTACAAGTACTTTACAAAAATAAGAAATAAAAAAGAAATTACGTGATATAATAAATCCAACATCAACTCAAACATTATTGGAGCATACATTACCAAAAGCATTGAAAGGTCGGCCACGAGGTAGCTACAAAAAGTTCAAGGAAGATGCAAAATCTACAAAGCGCAATCCTTCTCTATTTGAGTATGTGTTGATGGATGAACAATTGTCACATACCATAAGTACCTTAAATTCTAAACAAAAGTGGTATCTCTTTCAAAGGGAAATGTCACTGCGTGTTTCTGAATATGTTTCAGATGTGATTGATGTATTATCAGATAGTCATTGTGGGTACAAAGTGGTTAGTAATGCAATGAGAATGAGTACTTGTTGAAACCGTCATTCGGTCTCTTGAGTTCGGACTCACAAGGGGTGTAGCCTACACTTACTTCTCCCTCACTGACACTCTTGATTGTGGATGAAGAAAAATGAATAGACCCAAAGCTGTAGCGAGGAGGTCCCGTCACACACTCGGAAGATCTTAGAGAGCTTCCCCTCCCAAATAAATGCTCAACTGGGCACTTTGGAGAGCACTACGAGCCAACGAAAAATAACCAGGAGGAGAGAGCCCAAAAAATCGGATCTCCTCCAAGGTGCCCTTAATAATATATTTATAGATTTTCTCTTCTAGTCTGCAAATAACATGAATCCGTCTTTTAGTTTTACTAGTTGCACCCCAATTTGGTCTGCTAATAGCCTAATTCCGATGTTCTGAAGGGCTATTGGCAGCCCACAAAGGGTATCTAGGTAATTTCCTCATTCTGTGCGAGTGGTCCGTGAAGGCACCACTCGTCAGACTTCTCGCGCACTAGGATCCACTGGGTGGGTGGTCCGTAGGGGCACCACTCACATGATACTTGGCTCGCTTGGCGAGTGGGGCTCCGCGCTCACTCGCCTTGACCTCCCGAGCATTCACACTCCTAAGCGAGCGAGTGCCTTGCGGATGAGGCTCGCACTCGCCCTGAGGCTCCCCTGCCTCTCCTGACCTGAGCGAGTGCTCTTCTTGACCTACCTTGCATGCCTGTTGACCCTTTGGGACCCGGGGACCCACTCGACGAATACGGGGTTGTACAGTACTGATTGGACGAAGGTACGCATTGAGTTATCATTAGAGCAACAAAATAGAGAAAACATGTATGACAATATATTTGGTAAGGAACGAAGATTGGTGATGCTTAGTTCATTAGATTGAACTGTTACTGCAGCTCCATATGACAAGTGGATGTCAATGCTTGATATTGGATTAGTGGTTGTTTCTTGCTGCAACATAGCATTTGTTCACTTATCTAGATATCAGTCATTCACGCTTCTACCTTTGCATCCACTTCCTCCGGGTCTCCCAAGATAGTTTACATCGGATTTATAAATGGTAATCATTTTGTTCAATTGCAAATGCGCGACGATTTTTCATTGTCTCCTAGCTACAATATCTCTTTGGAGAAGACACCTGGAAGAAAATGCGGAGCACTGAGAGAATTTCAATGAAAAAAATTTAAAGAAAAATTGATTACGAGGTACAATGAATTTTTTTTGTTAAAAAAGTAAATAACTAATTCTTACATTTTAGTAACATTAAAATTTCAACATGCATCATTCAAAGCATTTTATGACGTTTATTTTGGTAGAAAGTTTACCCACATCATATATTCAATATATGATAAGTTATTGATTAACTTGAAGTATAACTCATGTTTTAAGATTATTCATTGATCTCACAACTTTTTATATTTTAATGCAGGTAGCAACTAATTTTTGAACTAACACTTGGACATGGAAAAGAATGGTTTTGGTGTACTAAAGTTTTGTATTAAAATTGATTTTATATAGTAATTAGTATGATATTAAATATTGAAGTGGTATTTTTTTTTAAATTTAGTTTGCACATAACTAAAGAAGTTGCACCGCTAATACGCAGAGATTTCAACCGATACGCTCACTTATCCAAGACACAACACCCAGTTAAATCCAGAAAACTCTAATGTGCGTGGACACCAAAAAAGTATAGAGCATCCGAACTTCTACTTAATGAAGCAGACAAAAAGAGAGCAAAATTGCAAGAGCAGAATAAAAAAACTGTAAGAGCGAATGAGCGTGAGAATACGAGTGTACAAAAATATGTATTGCTTTCGTTTCAGGAAATCCTCCTATTTATATAGGAGTCTGGTAAAATCACAAGTAATAAAACACATAATTAATTTATAATTGTTATACTAAGTAAATTTTATCGTGCATAAAAATACTTATATTTCCAACGTAAAATTTAATAAGGCAAAACACATACAAAAAATATGTATAGAAATCACGTGTGAAAGTGTTTGACGAGAAGAAATCAACGCTTAAGAAATCTACGTTTGTCGATTTCATATCAATGTACAGGCGAGAAAAAATCGTCGCATGGCAGTTAGAGCAGATCTTAATGTACGTCGATTTATAGGCGAGGCAAATAGACACGCGATGATTTATAGCGAAGCAGAAATCGACGTTTAAAATTATCTATGTCAACTTAATTGAAGCTTATTATATCAAAGAGCTTGTTTAGAAAGACTATAATAAAGGAAACATAAGAGTTTGTCGCTAGCTAGGTATATAGTATTTGACCAAATTATAGCATCTTCCGGTTCCTATATAAAATACCTGGCCTTTAGAATAAGTGATTGTCTGATAATGAACAAAATAGTTGTCATTCTGCTAAACATATTGTATTGAACTAAGAATTCTTGAGATATTATATATCTGAATGTAAACATGATGTCATGCACTTGACTTGTTCAATTATTTGATAAATGATCACTATATCACTCACACGCCCTTCGACATAAGATCTTCTGAACTGCTTGATGACAAACTTTGACAGAAGATCCTATGTTTTTATGATATTTTTAAAATAATCGTCATAAAAGCTAAACATGTATGTAGACATTTTTCATGGAAAACACGATTAACGGTAAATTTTTTCTATTGCTAAAGTTTAAAAATAATTGTCGCTAGATAGAAAACCAACGACGACGCTTTAAAAACATCACAATAAATACGTCTTTGTAAAATCTATATTTTGTAGTGCTTGCTGCAGGAAGAACAAATTGACATACGTTGACATGTATTCGACGTACGTCGAATTATAACCAAGCCAAAATGATCTTCAATTAATGAAATTATTTTGTACAAAAAATACAATTCAATTATTTCCCAAATTCCAATTCCAAATTCGGTTTGGTGCGTGCGTGCGCGCGCGTATGGTTCATAAATTCTACTTATATTTCTTTCAAGATAATAAGGATAAGCGAATTGGTTTATATACCCACTTAAAGTGGTGGATGGTAGCATTGTGAGACTAAAGTTTCATACTTTCATACGAAAAGATTTCCCTTCAACATTTTGAGTTCCTTTCATTTGATTTTGAGTTTTTCTGATCAATTGAAATGGAGCCCATGCAAATACCTGACACCATGAAAACTCCATTAAATATTTTAAAATAATTAATTTAATTAATAAATTTCTAACAAAAGGAAGCCCTAGGTACAATGTTATGAAGTCTGGAGCCACCGGGAAACCGTAAATGTCTATAATTAACTCCCTGGCCTGCCAACTCAGTGTAGAGTTGGATCCATGAAAGCAGTGGATTAATTATCAGTACGATCAGACTCCAAATCTCCAATACTTTCTACACACGAACATTCGTCTCCTTCGTAGGTACAAATCTTAATTAAGTTCCTTTTGTAGATATTAATCTCACTATTGCACCACTTGTTAATAACATAGATGCACTTAATTGAAAAAAAAAAACTTCTTTAGTTACTGTTGGTGTCTTTCTTGCTCATAATTAATTAATAAGGAGTAGGGTTTGCATCCTGCCAACATGCATTTCTAGTTTTTCTACTCCTTCCTAAAACTTTGATTATCCTGTAACCATTATAGACACCCTTTGAGGTGAATTTTTTTTGCGTTCGCATCTCGGACTTCGGGTCCAGAATGATCTCAACAGAGATCATTTTCGATCTCCGCGGGGATAGAAATAGGTTCACCATTCCCATGGGCGGATCTATAGGGGTGACACAGGAACACATGCCCCTTTTTTTTGAGATTTACTATAACCACACAAAAAATCAGATATTCACACACACATAATAACATGCATGGCTATTCTCACACCAAAATAGGTTATTTGCGGCCCACAAAAAAAATTAAAACCTACCCGTAATCCTCGTCCACGTAGGGGCGGATATATAGTTGGGTTTGCTATTTCATTTTGAAAAAACAATTGTGCCATACCATTACAAAATTCTTGGATCCGTGGACCATTCTCCTACTATTTTTTATTTTTGATCTCCCCCATTCACCATTCCACGCGGCAGAAAAATGCGGGTCCCGGACTGAGATCTCAGAACGAGACCCGGCCGGACCCAAAAATCTCCCCTCCCCCCTTTGAGGGCAAAATTATGACATCCGGGTAACGAGCGACAGAAAAATGATCGCGCGTGAGCACCAAACGGGTTCCATTTCCCCACACCCTATAGGTCTATAGTTTGATTGTGCCTATTGATTCCTCCACATGGCAAAATTAATGTCCTTTCACCCAGTTCTAGATCTCTGAACGGAGCCCACACTACAAGAAAAATCCTTATTAGCTAGGAGAAGAATCCCTTGCTAAATCATAAATTTCGTTGCTAATTTATATTAGCAAGGGATTTAGCAACAAAACGATTTCCTTTCTAAATTGAGCCTAGCTAAATTCAGCAAGGATGTTTTTCCTTGCTGTTTTACAAGGGAATTTTAGCAACGAATATATTGCTTGCTAATTTAGTAAGGGATAATACCAACAAAAAATTTGTTGCTAATCACCATCAAATAATTTTGATCCTAAAATTAGCTAGCATTAAAATTATTGCAGATTTCGATGCTAATAAACGTCAAATCTAAGAAATAAATATATTAATAATACATTAATTTGTGGATAAATTGATGATGGATCATTTCTTTCAATTAGTAATAAAAAATATTTGACATCAATTTTATTTTAATAGTACCACTATATAGCACAAATAATTTTATTTTTGAGTGAGCCAAATTGAAAAATTAATTAATAATAATACTATTTTGATTAAAGCAACAAATAAATTTGTAATAACATGCACTATAATTAAAAGAGTACACATGATCAAATGTATATAATGCATACCCAATATCGAGCTCATATAACCAAACTTTCATATATATTAAGAAATTTTAATACAAAGTGAAACTTTGTTTTCATAAACGAACAAACTAATTACATATATCATCAAACCTTCATATATACATCTTCAAACTTTCATACATCCTGACCAAAGTTTAAAATATAACCAAAACATCAATATAACAAAAGTAAAGTGATCTAACACAGAATTAAAACCCAAAACAACACATAAATTTGTGGATCTGAATAATGAAGATCTTCGGAAGGTTGGCATTGAGTGGGAGCATGAGCTTGACTTTCAACTTGATATTGAGCATGAGGATGATGACTTGGTATTGGAAAATAGCCATGAGAAGTATAGTAGCCAGGAGCTGCAGCTTAAAAATAGCCAGGATCTGGAGCAGAGAAATGACCTGAAGAACTATATAATCCTGGAGAAGGAAACTTCCCGGAAGCAAATTGATGACCTTGATAAATACCATGCATCTCTAGAGCTGTAGAAACGCATTCTTAACAATACTTTGAACAACTTCATCAACTCTTCGTTCAAAATTATTACTCATCTCCATTTGTTGATTCTCTAAATCTTTAATACGATCCTTGTACTTGTCATTTTCAACTTGTATGCCTGAGCTAGTATCAAAGAAAGTCATATTTTTACTATATGAATTACCAAATCCATAACAACGGCCATTTTTTGGACCCCCTAATGCCTCAACCCACAATTCAGGATAATATATGCATGAACCTTGAGTAGAAGGTAAATTGCTTCTAGATTGCTTCTCGTTTAGCTTAGAGGTATAAATCTCCTATAAGATAAATTGGAATATAAATAAGAATATCAATACATTACAATTTATTCAAAAAATAATAAATGAAAAACTTACAAATGCTTTCTTTAATTTATCATCTACAAAGACCTTTTTCGCTTTATTTGTCCTATGAGTACGAGTAAACACTTTTTCATGAGGCACCGGTATTCCTCCATTATCCTTGGCCTACAATGCAAGAGAAAAATAATTAACAATTTTGCAAATCAAAGAATCATAGCTTTTGAGAGCTTGAAGATGGGAGTATAGACTACCTAGAGGTTTAGTACAGACGTCATGATACCTTGTTAATTATGCATAAATTCTTTTAAACTTTGTGCAAACTGCATCCCCCCTCCCGAAAAAATGCGACTAATGCAAACCTGTTTATTTCTAATGTTTGCAACTGATGTCGATAATAAGGTATGTGGTTATAATCTTGATTACTGGATTAATGAGAACTATAGTTATCTGTACGCTTTTCTAGCACATTTTGCACTGTCTGAAGCTTTAGTTGATTGAAATCTAGCGCCCGGTTCGCTGGAAAACAGCGAACTGGGCGATTGGGTTTTACTCAAGTGAATGAGTCATATTAAAGCTCGTCATTTGGATCAAGAAATTTGAACGGCGTGTTCACAAATGATCCAAGTCGTAAGCATATCTACGAAAGCATTAGGAAAGCCAAAGTTGGAATATTGCAGAGCTACACTTGAATTGATCGTAAGGATGGATTGCATTACACGCTTATTTGGTTATCAATCAGTAATTCTAGGGGATTGATGTAGAGAACTAATTCTAATAATATGATTCAGAAACCCATCAACCGTACTACACGCGTTTATGGAAAATTGGATGAGAACTGAGGAAATGAAACGCCCATCATGTTATTAGTGGTAACAAGATAAAAAAAACCAACTAATGCATGGTAGATGAAGTAGCAATTAACAGTATTAGCAATGAAGGCACTAAGTTTTGAAGTCTTAGTAGATGAATGGACAAAGGAAGACTTGAATGCACTCTTGGTTTGAGAAAGCTATCAGATAACCAAGCTCTCTACAACAGAGGAGAAGAATGCTACTGTGCAGGCTCTCTACAACACTCCGCCCCGAGAACAACACTACCCAGCTCGCAGTTTTTCAGCTAACTGGGCGCCCAGCTCGCAGTTTTTCAGCGAACTGGGCGCCCAGCTCGTAGTTTTTCAGCGAACTGGGCGCCCAGCTCCCTATTTTTTAGCAAACTGGGTGCAATTTGAGGAGCTCCAAGCGCGGAAGAGGGAGAGGAACTCTTAAAAAGAAAATTGCTTTAAAACATTTTCTCAAAAATCTCTGATTTATGCTTCATGAAGAACACCCATATAAATCTTAAAAAGTATCTATTATAAACAAAAAAATAAGTCGTACCTATTGGTGATGGAGTTTGAGTTGGTCCTTATACATCAAAGCAGATTCATTCAAGAGGGGTTGTTGATCTCCATAAGCTGTCTTTTGAAAATATTAATCAATGAGCATTTCTAATTGTGCCTACTTCATAGAAATCTTTATTAATTTGCAATTTTGGTAAGCAATAGAAAACATGTAAGCCTCGTGCATACCTATTTCTCATTGTTCTAAGTCTTATAAAACCAATGCACCTATAGGGCTCACTCTGCCATAACATCTTGCATCTCCTTCAAAGAAAAATAACTCCCTGGCTCGAACCAAATTCTTCTCTTGTAAACAAATAAGATAAATTTTTTTTACTAAATGAGGGGGATAATAGATAATAAATATGAGTGTGTTCAAACTAGCAACTTTACTGCACGTAAATGTATTTATGTCAGTGTTACTAAATGTAAACCAACTAGCATATGCACTTACTGAGACATAGGTTATAGCACTCGCATACCACTCAGGCAAGCATCAATACAATAAGTGCATTGATTAAGCTTTCAGACAATGAGGCAAGTGTCACGCGTTAATTTGAGATAAAACTAACAATCCAAATGTTAAAGATGAGCTGGTTTTTGAGAATGATACTAGGACATGGAAGAGATAAACTATAGGAAAATCCAAAGTTCAAAAAATAGAAATAGAGAAGTTGAAAAAAATTTATTCAGGGCATCAAACCAAATCAGTATTCACTAACAACGGTTTAAATTAGTAACAAAATTGAGAAGTTGAGAAGAATAGGGAACAATTAGAAGAAGGAATGTTACCTTCAACTTCTTGTGATTTGCATCCGATGTCTTCGCCATCCCTGCTAAAGTCAAGACCCTAAACCAAAACGTACCAAATAACACATCCCTACAGAAAAGTTAATCACAGAGAAACCAAAACAAAAAAAGATGAAGATATCATATCAATGAAATTATGATAGATGTAATTTGGAGATATCCAAAGATAGGAGAACTACAACTATGACTGCAATAAAACACATTCCTTTGTACCCATTGGAGCAATTTGGTTGAAAGAAAAACAAAAAAGAAGTGCAGAAATTCTCCAATATAAGGATCTGAAACACAAATTAACAACATAAAAATTTCAGAATTGTCCTGGACTTACAAATCATTAATAGTTTGTTCTTAGCACATTAGCAACATTATGATTGGTCTGTGGGACTAAAATCTCCAGGAATTGAAATATTTGGGTTGAGAATTTTTCCCACTATACTGTGAGAATCTATACAAACCTGCAAGAGCAGGAATGGGAAGTGAAATTCAACTTCAATCAAGAAGTAACATGAATATGAAAGTAAGAATGAGGAGTTTACACTTAAGTAATTTGTAACAAAAAGGCATTGGTTAGTAGATTATATTTTCTCACTAATAATGACTAAAATTCAAGTTATTACTGCAAACTGATATAAATGCATGAACTCCTACAAATTGAACTCTATGTTTGGCAACAATGAGAGCATCGTTCATCAGTTGCAGAAGAGGAGTCTTTGTGGCCACGTTGTAGAATGAGTACGCTGCCTTCAAGTTTGCTCTCCCGCCTCCGCACCGAGCTTGGTTTTCTGATCAATAGGAGAGACGACAGGTCTGCAACCCATCATACATGTCTCTTTGAGTAAGGAAATTAATATTTTAGAACATATGTTATACTTAAAGTCTACCTTTTTTCTGATGCAACTTGATGCCTGAATGGTTCCTTCCAGCAGCAAGCTTATGATCTCTATCAGCATCCAATTGTGCCCTATAATCTCGCATCATCCTATCAGCAATGTCAGATGGAAGAGGAGCGCCAGAATGAAGTGCAGCAGATGGCAAGCTCAATGTGCACAAATGGAGTGGACAACAGTGAAAACCAGAATATAAAGATAGCACAAAAGCAGAGAATGCGTATGGTTAGACATGTTGAAGCACCGGAAAAAATAGCAAAAGCAGTAATTGGAACTGCAGCAGCTCATTGAGGGAAGCAGAGGCAACAAACATCCACGGCGAGGGCATTGGAGAAACAACCGATGCGCAGTAAGATCCCTGGAGTGATGATAAGTCCCAAATACGGCGAGGGCATTGGTGAAATGAAACATTTAGGCTAGTTTACCTGAGAACATGTTTAATCTTCTCCAAATACTGTGAAATACTGCAAAGGGGCTGCTCCTACAAAGGAATGACATATTACAGTAAACATAAGATCTCTACATTTTAATTTAATATACACTTTATTTAAATAATTATAAGAAACCTCTCCCTTCTCACACACACACAACTTAAAGTGGGCGCTTAAGGGGATACCAGAAAAAATGGGTTCATGAAGGTGAGAAGATTGCTACTAAACACACATACAAAACTTACAGTGGGCGCTTAAACAAATCTAGATTTGAAATGGGAGAAACCTCAAATATGATCTTATTGGAAGAAAACCTCAAACAAAACCTCAAACAAAACCTCAAACAAATCTAGATTATAAAGAGGTAAATCTGAAATGGGAGAAACAAAACCTAGATCTGAAGAAAAAATAACCTAGATCTAAAGGGGAAAACGCAAAAAAAATAACCTAGATATGAAGAAAATAAAAAAATTGGAAGGGACGGAGAAGAAGATGGCAGATTCATACCTTGGAAACAAGATCCCATTTCAGATTAGTGCGAAGAGCGGGAGAAGAACGGGCTACTCCTTTTCTTCTGCCGCCGCGGCTTAGAGCAAAGAGCGGGAGAAGAACGGGCTACGGGAATGAGAGGGCGAGGTCGGGAATGAGAGGGGCAGGTAATTATTTTAGGTTTTCTTTGGCGGCGTTTTATTAAAAAAGCGTCGCCAAATCAAGTATTATTAGCGGCGCTTTAAATAAAAAAACGCCGTCAAAGCTATCACAAACTATTGGCTGTGTTTTTTGAATAAAACGCCGCGAAATCAATATTTTATGGCGGCGTTTTCAAAAGCGCCGCAAAAAAAACATCGCAATAGATGTTATTTGTGGTAGTGTAAAGTGCTTCCAAGCCTCACCGTCCCGTGGATGGCATAATTTTCCCTCATTACCGATATTTTCCTTATGTCATCTCATATGTTCTGCAGTGGTTTTGGACATGTACAACCTTTGTAGTCTCGGTATAAATGGTAAGTAACTCAAATGTTTAAATGATATATCTTTATGCTTTTTATTCTCTCGTTGATTTCTAGGCATGAATCTAGGGTGTCGACATATCTTACATTCTTGTAACATTTCATCATATTTCCAACTTTTATCTGGATGCATGATTGTTTTTCTGTAAGTACAATATACCAAATGATTACTTATTACATAAAACAACAATGTGATCTCTTGATAAATGCAATAGCTATGATATTGTATCAAATGAGACATTAAATTAGAGTTTGTCATTTCGTTTACACAATGAAAGTTGATAATCGTGTGATAAATGCAATTATTTACTCCGGGCATTGTAAGTTCGTCTCCCTTATAAATTACTCTCATTTATCTCCCCGTTCACAATTCCACCATCAAAGGAGGTTATTCTTCACACTATAATTTACGTGAATCTTTATAACTACATTTCAATTATATCTAGCTTTTATAAATGTAGATCTTAAATTTTAGGTATTAAATGTATCTAGCTTTTGTTTAACATGGACTATAAAAATTAACTTTGACAACTTTGGGTTTCTGGGATCAATCACCGTGCGTTAGGCGATATTGTCGGTAGTAGCTTCAAATAACCTACATTTAGCTAAAAGTCAGCGTTTGCTTTTATTACCTTGAACAATTAAGATTAATTTATTAGGGGTGCAAGTCGGATCAGTTCGGTTCAGTTCCACCCAAAACCAATAACCGACCCATATATGTTCGGTTCCAAAATTTTGGAACAGGAACCGACCCATGGTCCTAAGGTATAGAACCGGATCCGAACCGTTTGGTTCGGTTCCAGTTCATTTTTTGATTCTAAACATATCTCATAATTATTGAAAAAATTACTCTTCCAACTCCCAATATTCCTACCATTAACAACTCATCACATACAATTAATCAATAATCAAATGTAAATGAAAACTACAAAGACATAATTCAAATAGTAACATAACTTGATGGAAGTTCTAAGTATCATATGAGAACAATTGTTCAATCTATGCCCAAATAATTAATATACAAAAAATTAAACCTACTTTTAACATACAACAATCTTTGCAAAAGCAAATTATAAGTAAAATAAACTAAACCTGCAGCTACATTAACTGGAAGAGATCATACCTTATATGCAAAGACAGATAAATCAATCGTAGGTCGATACTTTATAAGGTAGAATGGATTAGTCTTTCCCTATTACATTAACCGGAAGAGATTAGCTACAAAATCCCAGTCAAACAAGCAATAACAAATCACTTACATTAATTGGAAGATAACCCTAAATAACATCAAGCAATAATTAGAAGAGAACCCTAAATCACTCTTTCCCTATTATTTCCAAGGGCATCAAACAATAAATTGTTAGTTCGGTAGAGAACTCGCTTGGAAGAATGAATAGGGAAGCCGGTGAGGAAGAGGGTTGCATAAATCTGAAATTTCAGGACCTTACTCGGGGCCGGCGAGGAAGAGGAAGGATCTCGAATAGAAAAGGAACGCCGGCGAGGAAGAGGAAGGACCTCGAACAAAAAAGGAACGCCGGCGAGGAAGAGGAAGAACCTCGAACAGAAAAGGAACGCCGGCTAGGAAGAGCTTGGACCTTGAACACAGAAGGAACGCCAGTGAGGATGAGGAAGGACCTCGAACACAGAAGGAACACGCCGGGGAGATCGCAAAGAGAGGGCCGAGCGGGATGACAGGGCGTCGAGCAGGGGGTTTGGGGGTTTGGGGGCTTGGGGCTTATTTAATTTCCTAAAGTATTAAGCAAATAAGTCCGTGAAAGTGAAATAGAAAACATTGTGGAGGGAAATGAAATTTTTCCCTCCATACATATTTTAATCTAAAATAATTAGCAAGGAAATTTAGAAATGAAATATTTAGTTTCTATTTAGCAATAAATATTTTGCAACAAAATAATTCGTTGTTATTTCTGCAACAAAAAAAATCGTTGCTATTTTTATAGGTAAAAGCAAAACTCTTATTCCTAGCTAAATTTGATTCTAATTAGCAACAAATTTTCGAGCCTTCCTGATTTCCCTTGCTAAATCACAATTTTCTTGTAGTGCCAGTTCTAATAATCCCTCCCTTTGAGAGATCAGGATCCTCTATTTCATGGTTCAGATCGAATATCTCTTTATCCGACGAGTTCACCTTTTCCCATCATTTTATTGTTTTTTTAATCCAAAAAAATCTCCACCACTGGATATATGTTAAAGCATTTTTGTTCATTAGATGATGAAATGGATCCCCTCCATTTCGTCATAAATGGAGAGAATCGATTCGGATCCAAAGGGGGGCCATCACCCCAATACAACATAAGAAGTAGTTTACCTCTCAACGACCGAGACGACGGCAAGGGAGGAATCTAATGGAAGGCGGCGGTGCAGAAGTAGTGGCCGGAGATGGAAAGGCAGCCAGGCGGAGGTGAGAGGATCTGCTACATCTTCTTGGTGCAGTCAGTGCAGGCGTAGAAAGAGAGCTCAGGACTTGCATGCCGTCAGCGGGAGGAAGAAAGTAAACAACAGGGGGTGGATGAAGTCACCGTCGGCGGGAACAAGGGTGGCGGCGGAGTAGGATAAGCCGACGGAGGATTGAGAGGAAGGAAACCGGAGGTGATTGGGAGAGGCAATGATTACAGCTAGGGCCTCTCGACATGCATGGCGGCTGAATGTTCCTGAGAGGCGGATAGGCGAGCATATATAACAATAATTCATGGAGAAGAAGAAGAAGAAGAAGGGGATCATGCAAGAAGGGAGAAGATGGAGGATTAAATGACACGTGGCTTTTGCTTCGATAGAGTAACCCCACGCATAACTAATACTGGCCTTTGGATATTAATCCAAGGGATTACAATTTAGTAGGATAATATGTACTATTCTTAGCCTCTTAGGTGGAATATATATTCGCAAAACCTGTTTTTGGAGGAATCGCTATAGGCAGGCCTCCCCCCTTGCATCCGACGGCTAGCTTTTGATCCTGCTTGATCGGACGGTCCAGATACGATCCATAGTGTGCTTCCAAATATCACTATTGTTTTATATAATAAAGATATATATATATGTGTGTGTGTGTGTTTGTGTGTGTGGGTGGGTGGGTGTGGGTGTGGGTGGTGTAACCCCATGCATAACTAATACTAGCCTTAAGATTCTGCCCGTTCATACCTACTCTCTCGATTGAAGCCTGTCTCTTCTTGAACTGCACGATCGTGTGTTTATTTGAGCACGACCATGTGCCCAATTATATATGACACTTCATCCCGTGCAACCACCATTTTTCTTCTTTCCAATTTCAGTACTTTCCCTCCCACATTTTCGTTTGCCGCGCATGATCATGCATCTAACTGTTCGTGACCACACTGTTTTGTGTATTTAAACGAAAAAGTTGTCGGCTTTTGGGATCTCGGGATTTCATCCCTAAGCGGCTTGTATTGCACTTAAGTTTAATACAATCCACATTCAATCGCCTAAATAGCCAACATTAGAGTAGTTTTGGGCATTTCCGCCACATGGAGATGATACACTCACACTTTATTACTTGGGACATGCAAATTGTCATAGCATTTTCTTCAAAATTAGCAGCGCGCTAGCCGTGCTCATCACTCAGCCTTAGACTTGATAGAATTTTATAATGTCATGAAACTTGCAATTTGTCCTAGATTTGACACAAAATTTTGATAGAACAAAGTCTATTGCTCACCGCCTAATTTGGTGGAATTTTTTGGCGCGACAAAGCCTGGCAAAGCCCAAAGTTGACAATGTTTTTCATGTATTAACTCATGAGAACGTTACTCATAATGCATAATTTTAAAATTTATTTGGTGCACAAGCTGAGTTAAAATCCAAGTTCTACAACCCGGAACCACTTATAGTCAATATGTATAACATTGCTAACCCTCATCTTGGTTGCCACCCCAGTTGTACCAGAAGCTCAGACGAGGACTTAACGAGAAGATTGAATATTCAAATGATTTTCGCTATCCTTAGTAACATAAACAATTTAGTAGAAATGTGGATTACAATTATTATGTTTATCTTTTATATTCGGCCTGATATACTTACTTCTACGCCCTTAGATATGCTATAAACTGTTGTACTTGTTTTGTGTGGCTTTGTGCTCGTTGTTATATATTGTTTACCTTATGTTTACTCTTGTATATATTCATATTTTTGGGATTAATATGCGGTGGTTAGTCTTCCACTATTTATTTCTTCCGCTACTTATGCTTTAAGCCTACTTTAATTTGCTAGCTTGTGGTGCGATAAATATTCACTTAGCACCATCGTCGGTTCGCAGCATTGAGAGTGAATGATGAGAGAGGTTGAAGTTCATACCTACTCTCTCGATAATCACTTCGATAATGCATGTTGAAAGTTTTAGTATCTATGCCTATTTCCCGAGAGAGGGGGTCTTACATGTAATATATAGATTTTTTTTTTTTAATTATGTGGGCTTATCATATAATTTTAGAATGACCATCTACTTAATTATGCATTCAAAAAAGAAAAAAAATAATTTCTCGAAATCAAATTGTCAAAATAAAAAATTCAAGTTGTTATTATTATTATTATTATTATTTAAACGTGACTGCCAAATCAAATTAATAAACGTAGCTTTGAAAGGATAAATGAAAAAGAAGAGAATAGAGAAGAGAGGGAGAGGAGAGAGGGGAATTTTTTGTGTCCGAGACTCACGAGATGTTGACACGTGTAAATGTATTTAGGTTTGTGCAAAATTGCGGGAACAAGTTAAAAATCCTAGATACAACTAGATTGTCTTAGAAACAAGTCCATTGTCCAAGAGACAAATGTATTAATTAAGATACAACTCGATTATCTCGGAGATGGCAAGTCCATTAACTCAGAGAAAATATATTATCTCATATACAACTCGATTATCGTAGAGACAAATGCTTTATCTCAGATACAACTTGATTATCTCGGAGACGACCAATCCATTACCTCAGAGACAAATGTATTATCTCAGATACACTTGATTATCTCAGAAACGAATGAACTATCTCAAATACAACTCGCTTATCTCAAAGACAACTGAATTATCTCAGTGAGATAACACTTCTTCACAAAACTCACCCCATTTGTTTTCACCATTCTTCAAAACTGAACACTTTGCCCACCAAGCTGCTTATCCACCTAGCATCAACCATTTACGGTGACGACAAGAAAAACTCTGTCTTCTATGTCTCCTCGCTTTGTCTCTCCCCGCAGAGATGTCAACGGAAGACGACGACTCTTCTTCCTGGAGCAACATCATGCAGATGGTGAGGAAGCCATGAGTGCAAAATGGGGAAGACGATCTAAAAACAGGGAGAGAAATAAACCAGAATAATGCGTGACCTAAATCTTGTACACATGCCAACATCTCCTAAGCCCCGAACACAAAAATTTTACAGGAGAGGGGGGTGGGGTCGTGAGTGAGGTTGCAAGTGGGGTGAGGTATACATTTTTATTAGATATCGGCTGTGAGCTGTGAGAGTGTTATCGTGTTGTGGCACTGTTGCGGTCGCACGGGCCCGTGCACTCTCACTTATATATATATATATGTATATATATATATATATATATATTCAAAAAACCTTTAATTCACTAATCGAGTGGTGGAGAATGATTAAAAGATCTCATCGGAAGACAATGGCGTGCCGAAAGCACGAGACCACACACAGCCTTATCCCACGCATATAGATATTATTCTTCCATCCTAGGAGTATTTGAGAAGCTCATTTATTTATATTAATTAATTATTTGTTCTATATAGAAAAATAAATAAATAATATCAAGCTTGTTGTCATATGCTCTGCACATGCATTCATTACTCTATTATTATTATTATCATCCAAAAATGAGACAGCAACAATTAAAAATATATATTCTTATCAAGATTTTGAGAATAACCGGAGTTGAATCGTAATAATCTAATAATATAAAAACATATTTTAGTATTTTTATCATCACAAATATACAAAACTTCTCTCTTATAAAATATAACATTCAAATTTACCAAAATATTATAATTAAACATTATAAAATATCCACAATTTCTAAAAAATATAGTTTTTAAGTTACATATACAAAATAAATATTAAATACATGTTATAATGTTTTTAAATTTTAAATCTAATGTTTTTATTTTCACCAGACTACTTTAGAAAATCTACATCTTTAAAATGTAAATTATACATTAATACATGTATTAATGTATATATAATTATTTCTTAAATTAGTAATGTTATTTATATTTATATATTTTAAACTCTCATAGTTCAACAGGTAGTTAACCCTTTATAATTTCTAGAGGAGGTTATGAGTTCGAATTCGGCAGCGGACATTAAATTAAAATTTTTAAAAATTTTGAACTGTAAATTGGTCTGACCGGTTGATTAAAACCGTGACCGGTCCCCGGTTCTACGAACCGCCTGCCCGGTTCTCCGGTTGTTCGCCGATCCGTCACCGGTGCAGCTCTTTGGGCTAGACTGCGAATGTTGCAGTGGACGCAAATTTATGACAATTTAGAGCATGTATGGTGAACAAAAATTGTCAACACTAATTTCATAATGATGAGACGGTTTAATTTCTAGCTTCGAATACCGGCCGGTGGCACTTCAGGCTCCGTTTGGGGCGGCTTCCACGCTCCGACAAGGCTGCGAAAGATGGGAGGGTTGCGACCGGAGCTCGGGAGGAGGGGTTGTTAACAGAGGAATTCCTCCGTTCTGCTAGGGCTAGCGGAAGCAACCGTCGCCGCCAGTGCAATAGTCCCGTTTGTTTTTCCGCCGTGCGGTGGCGATTGCTCCCGTACCGGAGCTCCACCGTCGCGCCAAACGGGCCCTCAATCGTGATCTAAATTAGCTTTTCTGGTCAATAGTTATCAACAAACGAACGGTGGAGATCATGCCATCCCTCCCACGATAAAATCAGGGTTGAACTGAATCTCACACGATTATCGTCGCAAGAACAAAATATTAAGTTGATCAGATTGACCAGAATCTCTTAAAAATGTCGGATTCTTCTAGAAAATCTCTTAAAAATTAGACTAAATGCATCCCATGGAATAGAAATTGTGAGCATACACATGAGAATTCCAAATAAATAATGTTGAGAAGCTATAATATGGAGCTTGAGATACACATTTCAAAGCAATTTAGGTGTAATTTTTAAATTAAAGAAGTTGAAAATGCAATTTAATTTAGGCAATTGTTAACCGCACCCCAGTTTTGGCTAATCCGCAACCCTTTTATATGAAGTATTACGCGTTTTTTTGAAAATACGCCTTGTACAAACATTTTTAGGAAAAGTGTTCAACACGAAAGTTGTAGATATCGTCGAGATCTACAACTTTCGTGTTGAACACTTTTGCTAAAAATGCACGCACAAGATGTATTGCCGCTCGAATTGAAACATGGGCGTAACTATAACGAATTTTTGCAAATACGCATTGTGCATGCATTTTTAGGAAA
Organism: Dactylorhiza incarnata; assembly: GCA_033032865.1. Taxonomy (NCBI): domain Eukaryota; kingdom Viridiplantae; phylum Streptophyta; class Magnoliopsida; order Asparagales; family Orchidaceae; genus Dactylorhiza; species Dactylorhiza incarnata. The sequence continues at coordinate 2,656,538 of JAWHQI010000279.1, read as the reverse complement.
AATGTTCAATACGAAAGTTGTAGATCTCGACGATATGTACAACTTTCGTGTTGAACACTTTTCCTAAAAAATCCCTATAGAAGGCGTATTTCCAAAATAACGCATAATACTTCATATAAAAGAGTTGCGGATAGCCAAAACTGAGGTGCGGTTAACAATTGCCTTAATTTGTAGAATTTTTTTTTCATGTGATCATAATAGTGATTTATATTGTGAAAAGAGCACAATAAATTATACTTTTCACCTATGTGACATATAACAATGATCACCTAAATATTATTTTCACACCAAAAATGTTATTTTTATAAACCATACAAGCATAAGAGTGATATTCATCTTGCGTATAATACGATATTTCATCGCAACCACAAATTGACAGATGATGAATTGTCGTCATTATATTGAAGACTCCGTGAGTAAAAAAACCCCAAACAAATATGTTGATAGAGATCATCACCGTGTAGAACATGATATTGTTGGAGATGTGGAGTTTTGATCGATGCATCCTAATTTTTTTTTTTTGAAAATATTTTGATAATTTCAATCACTACATTTGTTTGTATCCCCAAACTCTTTCAATATATATAAAATATACGCGTTTCTTAAAACCATGTATCAAGAAAAGAAGCAATAAAAAAATTGAGAAAAATTCTTTATTGAGAGGGACATAAATTCATAGCATGAACTTAAAAATTGTTGCGCGCACAATGTCCGTATAAAGGTCGTATAAGTGTATAGTAGCAAATTTGTAGCAAAATGAGCGTGCGCTAAAGAAATATTAGCCGAACCACGCACGTTTGGCTGCATTTTCATTTACGAACGCTTTGGAACGAAATGATTTTGCGAAAACAGGACTGCGAATTCTAATTAATTTAAAAAGGAAGAAGAAAAGGGATGTGTTGACCCATTGATGATCCATCCACATCTTTTAATGCCTACTTGATAGACCAAAATTACTGAAAGAGATAGCTTGGCCCAAATTGCCATCCATCACATGGAAAGCTCCAACTCCACTTTATTAATTATTTCAAAAATAAATAAATAAATGCTACAAATTAAAATTTTGGTCATTTTCATGTGAATGAGGGCACTTTCCATATCAGCCATCCTCATAAGGGATATTAGTTATATATATATACGAGTGACAGTGCATGAGGGCCCCCCTATGCCCCGCGCGACAGTACCCGGCTCGCAGAGGCGGGCTTCACCCGCCCCTAACATGTTGCTGTCAGGCGGCCTTCGGCCGCATCTAGGCTTTTGTAACATGAGTCTTGTTTTTTTTAATGATTTTGAGCTTGATTTGTATCTTATTTGAAAAGGTGATGAACATGAAAGTTGTAGATCTCATCGAGAAGAATAACGTTCATGTTGATCACTCTTTGATTTGAAGCTGTTTAGGGCCCCGATTTAAGCCTCGAAAAAGGTCACACCGAATCGGGAGCCTAAACGGCTTCAAATTAAAAACTGATCAACATGAAAGTTATTCGTCTCGATGAGATCTACAACTTTCATGTTGATCACTTTTTCAAATAAAATAAAAATTAAGGAGAAATCGTCAAAAACGCCACCAATCTGATTGGTGGCGTCCCATTACACCATTAAGGGGATTTCCTTATATATATAATATAATTATGACACTCCCGCGACGATATTTTTGCGTCTCGCAATCTCACACATGACACTCTCCTCTCTCATGTATTTTCTCCTTTCAAAATCACGATTATTTATTTGATTTGATAGTCATGATTATGTTAGGATTGCGGAGCCAATGCGATAGATGGTTTTGGGTCTTTTGATGTCATGTTTTCGGGACGGCCTATTTTTCCGCCTATTTATTGTACGCCTTACGGGGAAACTTGTAACTGATTCCTTTCAACATCTGGTGGATTTTTTTGGCTGTGGCTCCGTGATTTTCTCCCAAAAGGGTTTCCATGTAAGAAAATCTTGTGTTATGTGCGATTGATTCTCTCCTTTCTTGTTTGTTTTAGTTCCTTTTGCTCCCAGTGTTGGAATATCTGTGGCGATTTCCTAAACACATTAAATAATATAATAATTATGATAACTTGAAAACTTGATTTCAACAACTTACTTTTGACAATTTTTTTTAATACTTTTTTGGATGTATAATTACGTAGATGAACGTTATAATTTAAATTATTTTGAAATAAATAAACGAATTTCATAATATTAGATAAAAAAATAGTGATAATAATGAAATTATAAATGTTTTGCCAAAAAGAAATTTTCCCTTTTAATATAGTATATACATAATTATAATTATCACTTAATTAAAGATTTTAAAAATTGAGAGAGGGGCCAAAGATTCTAGGGTTAGCCTATTTGGGAGATGTGTAATTGTAGATATCATTTGCAATATGTTTCAACCCTCTTCGCAGGATGACTTGCTATGACATCTCTCGTAAGCTCGTTCTAGCTATTTTATCTAGATCTACTGAGTGACATCAAGCCGTAGAATTGAGCACGTGATCGAGTGATTGTGGTCGGGTACTTACGGCTAAAGCCCGGGTTATAGAAAAAAATAGTTGAATGATGGAGAACAAATGAAATCGAGAATGCGACTAAGGGGTTAGGCGCTGAGGCTAGAACTAGGGTTGCTATTGATCGATTCAATTTCGAGTGGACTTGACTCCAGTGGCGGAACTAGGATTTTGATGTCGCCCATGCACAATAAATTTCAACATACATATCATTGTTGAAAAAATTACTGATTTTTTTTGCTATTTCTGCAACCCACTCTTGCAAATTCACAGAACTTTGACTTGACCATAATTTTGGAAAAAACTTATACATTGCACAAACAATTACACTGCAAAAAAGTTAATAAATCAAATATGAAAAACAAGCAAATATAAATCAAAACTGAAAACCTAGGGCACAAGTAATCCAAGAAAGGATCGAGATTCAAGCACAAATTAAATTAATAGTTGCTATTCTGAGAGTGTAAGAGACTTAGAGCAGTTTATACCTGCAAAGGCGAATGCAATTAAGCTGCATAATGAATATACTTGATGTTGTGAATGCGTCTTTAGTAGATTTTTGGTACCAAGAATTCAAGGAAGAACATTGAACACGAACACGATCTGCAAATCATAACAAACACCATGGAAAAAAAAAAATTGCATCATTGCACTTATTTATCATGAGAAAACTCAATGAAGCATAATCTGCAAATCATAACAAACACCAGGGAAAACAGGAAGAAGAAGAAGGAGGGGGAAAAAGGAAGAAGAAGAAGAAGAAGAAGGGGGGAGGGAGGATCCAGCTAGCGGGAAGAAGAAGAAAATACCAGGCGAAGAAGATACCAGGCGAAGAAGATACCGGGCAAAGAAGATACCGGGCGAAGAAGATACCGGACGAAGAAGATACCTGGCGAAGAAGATACCCGGCAAAGAAGATACCCGACGAAGAAGATACCGGACGAAGAAGATACCGGGCGAAGAAGATACCCGGCGAAGAAGATACCGGCGAAGAAGATACCAGGCGAAGAAGATACCAGGCGAAGAAGATACTAGGCCAAGAGATACCAGGCGAAGAAGATACCAGTCGAAGAAGATACCATACGAAGAAGATACCTGGCAAGGAGGATCCAGCTAGCGGGAAGAAGAGGAAGAAGAAGATACCAGGCGGAGGATCCAGCTAGCGGGAAGAAGAAGAAGATGCCAGGCGGCGGATTCGGCTAGCGGGAAATTGCGAAGAAGAAGATACCAGGCGGAGGATGTAGCTAGCGGTAAATCGCTAATCAGAAGATACCCGGCGGAGGGGGATCTAGCTAGCGGGAAATCGCGAATCACCATTGCCGCCCGTCGTCGAAATCGCGAATCACCACTGCCGCCCGTCGTCGAAATCGCGAATCACCACTGCCGCCCGTCTTCGAAATATTGAATCACCACTGCCTAGCGGGATTTCACGAAAAACATGGCCGGGCACGTGCCCGCCCGTGTCTTAACATGAGTCCGCCCGTGCTTGACTCGACCCGGAATCAAAATTTTCAAGTCGGGTTGACTCAAAGTCTTAATTAGAAAAACTACAATAAATCTACATTTTTTAGGTACAAAGAATATTGGATGAGAGCTATGTTTTCGAGTTGATTTGTCCGAGCGGCGTCCGAGCGAAACCCTAAACCTCTATCTACCACGAGCCCTATATTCTGATCATAGCTTCCTTATCAAGCTATTTATTTAATTAAACTACAGTCGTCAGCCGAATATTGGGTTAACCTAATATGAAGAAATAGCAAATAAGAACAAGACACAAAACATATAAACACAAGCAACAAGATTTATGTTGAAAAAAGAAGAGAATCCGAGTAGCAGTGCGCTAAAAGAATCGGAGAACCGAGTATTGACCTGTAACCGAACTGAATCAAAACGATAATTTAGGTCAAATTTGGTGGTTCTCAGTTTTTGGGGTCGGGTACCCGAGAATCGACCCGAAAATTGACCCGAGAATCGACCCGAGAACCGAATTAATTATAACTAATTTGCAATTGATTAGTATTTTAGCTAACATTTAATATATACCTATTATTAATCATTAAAAATTACCAATATATCTATTTCAATAAATATTAATATAATTTTTTCATGAAATTTGAAAGTGTTTGGTTGATAAATATTAAATTTTAGAGCGATGTTAAATGCAGGCCGGTTTTAGCTATATGCAGGCCGCGGATATATGCAAGCCAAAAAATTATTCATGCAGGCCAAATTTCATATTTACATACCATATTCCAAAAATTAATTAATATTTTCCTAAATAAATCACCAAGCAAAATAACATTTATAAAATAAGTAAGTAAAATATCATGCGTGCAAGGTTACGTTGAACGTCACTGTTTCGTCAATAAATCTTGGAGAGCTATTGATCGAGTATCCCTAAAGGAGTTAACCGCACCCCATTCATGGATGGGGGTGCGGTTATCCAAAGAACCCCCACTAGCGACGTAACGACTCGAAGTATAACCATGGCCGCCATCGCCGACGACGTCGCGATCGTCGCCGCCGTCGCCGTAGCAAATACTCATGAATAACTTTAGGCCAGTTGTAATTTAAAAGCACATCGGACTCGGACAAGAGAGTAAACTCCTTGGGGACACAGTTGCATGGAAGGAAAAAATACATAATACATGAATTATTAAACTACTCGAACCATTTTTCCTGAAGTTTTAAAAGAAAAAATGACAGTTTTTTTTAAAAAACTGTGGCCTGCATATAGCTATCATCGGCCTGCGTTTAACATCACTTTTTATAAGAAATTGTGGCCTGCATATAGCCAAAACTGGCCTACGTTTAACATCGCTCTAAATTTTATTACCATGGGAATAGTATGTTGTTATATGATCGATATAAATATAAATTCAAATTTGCTATACTAGGATTTGTAGTCAAATTTTTTACGAGCATTATTTGCAATTTGTTCAATAACTCTTGTTGCGGTCCACTCAAGGCTCCGGTAGATCGGACTAGATTGGATCGTCTTAGCCCGGGAGCGTTTAAGCGCGCAAACAGTCACAGAAAAAGAGAAAGTTGACAAGACGATTTTTTTAACGTGGAAAACCCGTCAACTGGGTGAAAAACCACGCGGTCGGGTCTGTGCCGGCCGAAACCTCCGCTATTTGTTGGTTATTGTACAAAACTACTTTAAAGAACTCGAGGGCGACAGGCCGCCTCTCGTTACAATTGTTGAGAGAGAGATACTCGGAGGGTGACAAGCCACCGCTCCTGGAGCTAAGACTTTTGTATGATGCAGAGGGGGATGCTGCGCTTTAAGCGCTCTAGAGGTTTTGACTGCAGCTTGAAGGTTGGATCGATGTGCTCTGTGCGTCTGTCTCTGTCGGTTGTCTCCTGCTGCGCGAGAAGAGTTTGGAGTGCTGTTCTTGCTGGAGGCTGGAGCGTTTGTTCTTGAGTGCGCGGAGTGCTTGTTGCTGAGTACGCAGGGTTATGCTTGGACGCTCTTGAGAGCGGAGCGCGCAGAGGCGCTCTTGGAGCAGTCTTCAGAGCGGAGCGCACGGAGGCGCGCTTGGAGCGGTCTTGAGAGCGGAGCGCGCGGAGGCGCGCTTGGAGCGGTCTTGAGAGCGGAGCGCGCGGAGGCGCGCTTGGAGCGGTCTTGAGAGCGGAGCGCTCGGAGGCGCGCTTGGAGCTGTCTTGAGAGTGGAGCGCACGGAGGCGCGCTTGGAGCGGTCTTGATAGCGGAGCGCACGGAGGCGCGCTTGGAGCGGTCTTGAGAGCGGAGCGCACGGAGGCGCGCTTGGAGCGGTCTTGAGAGCGGAGCGCACGGAGGCGCGCTTGGAGCGGTCTTGAGAGCGGAGCGCACGGAGGCGCGCTTGGAGCGGTCTTGAGAGCGGAGCGCACGGAGGCGCGCTTGGAGTGGTCTTGAGAGCGGAGCGCACGGAGGCGCGCTTGGAGCGGTCTTGAGAGCGGAGCGCACAGAGGCGCGCTTGGAGCGGTCTTGAGAGCGGAGCGCACGGAGGCGCGCTTGGAGCGGTCTTGAGAGCGGAGCGCACGGTGGCGCGCTTGGGAGCGCGCAAGGAGGAGGCCGCCTGTGAGCGCGCAATGAGGAGGCGCGCCTGTGAGCGCGCAAGGAGGACGCTCGCTTGTGAGCGCGCAAGGAGGAGGCGCGCCTGTGAGCGCGCAAGGAGGACGCGCGCCTGTGAGCGCGCAAGGAGGACGCGCGTCTGTGAGCGCGCAAGGAGGACGCGCGCCTGTGAGCGCGCAGGGAGGAGGCGCGCCTGTGAGCGCTCAAGGAGGAGGCGCGCCTGTGAGCGCGCAAGGAGGACGCGCGCCTGTGAGCGCGCAAGGAGGACGCGCGTCTGTGAGCGCGCAAGGAGGACGCGCGCTTGGAGCGGTCTTGAGAGCGGAGCGCGCAGAGGCGCTCTTGGAGCAGTCTTCAGAGCGGAGCGTACGGAGGCGCGCTTGGAGCGGTCTTGAGAGCGGAGCGCGCGGAGGCGCGCTTGGAGCAGTCTTGAGAGCGGAGCGCGCGGAGGCGCGCTTGGAGCGGTCTTGAGAGCGGAGCGCTCGCAGGCGCGCTTGGAGCTGTCTTGAGAGCGGAGCGCACGGAGGCGCGCTTGGAGCGGTCTTGATAGCGGAGCGCACGGAGGCGCGCTTGGAGCAGTCTTGAGAGCGGAGCGCACGGAGGCGCGCTTGGAGCGGTCTTGAGAGCGGAGCGCACGGAGGCGCGCTTGGAGCGGTCTTGAGAGCGGAGCGCACGGAGGCGCGCTTGGAGCGGTCTTGAGAGCGGAGCGCACGGAGGCGCGCTTGGAGCGGTCTTGAGAGCGGAGCGCACAGAGGCGCGCTTGGAGCGGTCTTGAGAGCGGAGCGCACGGTGGCGCGCTTGGGAGCGCGCAAGGAGGAGGCCGCCTGTGAGCGCGCAATGAGGAGGCGCGCCTGTGAGCGCGCAAGGAGGACGCGCGCCTGTGAGCGCGCAAGGAGGAGGCGCGCCTGTGAGCGCGCAAGGAGGAGGCGCGCCTGTGAGCGCGCAAGGAGGACGCGCGCCTGTGAGCGCGCAAGGAGGAGGCGCGCCTGTGAGCGCGCAAGGAGGACGCGCGCCTGTGAGCGCGCAAGGAGGACGCGCGCCTGTGAGCGCGCAAGGAGGACGCGCGCGTGTGAGCGCGCAAGGAGGACGCGCGCGTGTGAGCGCGCAAGGAGGACGCGCGCCTGTGAGCGCGCAAGGAGGACGTGCGCTTGTGAGCGCGCAAGGAGGAGGCGCGCCTGTGAGCGCGCAAGGAGGAGGCGCGCTTGTGAGCGCGCAAGGAGGACGCGCGCTTGTGAGCGCGCAAGGAGGACGCGCGCTTGTGAGCGCGCAAGGAGGACGCGCGCTTGTTAGCGTGCAAGGAAGAAGGAGGAGAGAGAAAATCCGTAGGAGGATTTTCCCGGCCGGAGAGAGAGAAAGTCTCAAAGAGGGGAGAGATGGAGGAGGAGAAGATCCCCAAAAAATAGAAGCCTTGGGGTTCTATTTATAGTTTTTGAGGGTGACACTTTCGTAATTAAATGGGTGGTTAAGGTAGTTATGGTGGTTATGCGGCTACCCGCACACCATAACTAATTTATGTGTTATACGCACACTTATCATGAATATAGCTACGCGAACACCAGTTTGTATAGTTTTGCGGTGATATGTATTCATATGACGGATATGGTTATGCGCACACCATAACCATATTATTTGCTATACGCAGACCGTATTGAAGTTTTAATATTTGCACCCACATGTTGGAGGATTTTACTATTTGCACCCAGTAATGGGGGATTTTACTATTTGCACCCCCATGTTGGAGGATTTTACTGTTTGCACCCCGTAATGGGGGATTTTACTATTTGCACCCCATGATGTGAGATTTTACTATTTGCACCCCCACGTTGGAGGATTTTACTATTTGCACCCAGTAATGAGGGATTTTACTATTTGCACCCCATGATATGAGATTTTACTATTTGCACCCCCATGTTGGAGGATTTTACTATTTGCACCCCGTAATGGGGGATTTTACTATTTGCACCCCATGATGTGAGATTTTACTATTTGCACCTCATGATGCAGAATTTTACTATTTGCACCCCCATGTTGGAGGATTTTACTATTTGCACCCCGTAATGGGGGATTTTACTATTTGCACCCACATGTTGGGTGGTTACGGGGATAGTGGGGTTTCTTTGGATAACCGCACACCCATGAATGGGGTGCGGTTAGAGCCTTCAAGGAAACCCTATCATTTGCCCCCCCAAGTCCCCGAAGTTCAGAGCCGGGGCGAGAGAGGTGCGGGGACTTTTTGTGCGAAATAGTTGTGGCGATTGTGGTGGAGTCAGCAACATGGTATGGAAGGAGGTGCCTGAACCTGCCCCCCCGAGTTGGAGGTTCGGATCCCGGATCCTGAGGAGCGAGCACAGAATCCGCCTCGGGGTTGGATGACCATTTGCGAGTCATCGCTTTGGAGCGGCTTTCGCCTCCCGGCCTGCGAGGGGGTGATCGAGATCCTGAAATTTTGCGGCGTCCCAGTGTCACAGTTTACGCCTCAGGGGATGGTGCGGATCATGGGGCTGATCGCCTCTCCTTACTGGAGCGGATTGCTGAGTTGAAGGATGTTGGAATCACCCAGTATAAAGCATTTATAGCTTATGTGTAGGACTGTTCTCAGATTTTGGAATAATTTCGCGAGGAGATCTGGAACAAGGAGGTGGAGCCCCAGCTTGAGGACGAGCGCGAGGTGGCTTTCACACGCGGGATGGGGGAAAGCCCCCCGCTTGGTCATGCAGACACGAGGTTGCGATGTGTGCGGATTGAGTGTCGGAGATCATGACGAGCTTGTCATTTAGCGGTGAGGCCTGATGAGTTTAGTGGCGAGCTGGATAAGCAACGTGGTGGTGAGGGGCCCAAGCAGCGCGGAGGCGTGGTGCCTGTGCAGCGCGGAGGCGTGGTGCCTGTGCAGCGCGAAGGCGAGATGCCCAAGCAGCGCGGTGGCGAGGTGCCCGAGCAGCGCGGAGGCGAGATGTGTTGGATCTTACGGCGCCCTTAGAGGGGGGGGGGGTGAATAAGGGAATAAAAATCTTTTTACAATTTTATGGAAATTACTAAATTGTTTAAAATAATATTAGAGCACAATATAACAATTTAGCTAAAGGAAGAAAATATCATAATTTGCAAGTTTAGGATTTTAGAAACAAGTGCTAAATTGTTATATGATGAAAATAGAGTAAGATAAACAATTTAGACAAAGTGATTTGAATTGAAAGCTTTGTAACCAATATTTAAGAGATAACGCCAAAAGTGAGAAATCAAGTAAACACAAATAGAGACATGATTGTATTTATATAAAAATGGTGTTTACATAAATTTGATTTCTATATCGCTAGAAATCGGAGGCGTACAAATGAAAATATCTTTTCCTTTTCTATACCGACTCGTATCCCCACGAACCAGTTGGCTTTAGCCAATCCTTCCCCGGATATGGCCTCAAGCCGCTCTATCCAATCCTTCCCGGATATGGCCTCGAGCACCCCCTAGATCTAATCACCTAGACCTAGTCGCCAACACAAGGCGAATTTCCCCCTAAGTCCTACCCAGACCTAGTCGCCAACACAAGGCGAATTAACTAAACGGTTACAAAGAAATATGGAATGGAAATAATGAAAAACAATAATAAAACTCCCTCTTGAGATTTCTGGAGATGAGGATGAAGGATCGCTGAAGCACAAGCGAGGTCGAAGCGATCGTTCTTCGGATGCAGCGTGACGTAGTCCTCCTCCAGAATTCTCCTTAAGCTTTTTGTGGGAGATCCATCTTCGGCAGCATAACAGCACTGGAGTTGTGGCACAAGCTACCTCTCTGGGATGTCTAATCAAAACGAGAGAGAGCCCACCCTTTTATAGAACTTGGAGCTAGCGCCGGCGGTAGTAGATAGCGCTGGCGGTAGCGTTCGTGTCCAGCGGTTGTGCAACCGGCGGCGGCGTGGCATTCTGCACGAAATCGAGATAGCGCCTGGCGGTAGCGGTAGTGCTGGCGGTAGCGGTAACGGTAGCGGTTACGGAACCGTCGCGTGTACGAACTCGAGATAACGCCGGGCGGTAGCGGTAGCGCTAGCGATAGCGCTGGCGTTAGCGATAGCGCTGGCGGTAGCGCTGCTCCTTTCAAAAAGTTGTTCCAAGCTGCTTTCTACCTGTGGAGTATTGCACCTATAGTTCCTGCACACTATAAACACACTACACGCAATATCAAATACAATATGAGATTTGTTATTCTCAAACAAAGGGATGTGACACACATGTCCAACAATCTCCCCCTTTTGATAATAACAAATCCTCTAAGCAAGAAATCAACAATAGTGTTTATAGATAAGATAAGCAAGATGATAGTGCAACTATAGTATATGGTAAGCATGATGAAATGTGCATACTCCCCCTATCTTAATGCTCCCCCTACATAAATGCAATTTATGTGTTACTCCCCATAAATGATAGATTTCATGAATTTATTCTCCCCTTAAACTTCTATATTTTTTCTATATAGATTTCTTCAAATAATCTCCCCCTTTTGGTATTATCAAAAGAAGGTGGGGTGAGGGTAGTAAGGAGGCATTTCTTACAAATAATAAAGCATGATCGAGCTTTTGTAATATATGAAATTATAAAGAGGTTAAGCATAACATATATAAGAGATTTCAAATAGAAATATAAGAGTTTGTAAGCAAGCGGAAGATTATAATAAACATCTTTTTGTAAGCATGGAAAGCATAAGTAGAAATATGAGTTTTAGTTCAAAAATTGAAAGATGTTTTAACCTTTTTGAAATCTCAAAGTTTTTCATAAAGATACCAAGCATGAAATGAAAATATCAAAGAGAGATTATACTACAATGTTTACTTAATTTTTAAGTTCAAGAGATACCAAAACATTGTAGAGATCATGCTAGGTTATCTAGTGCATTTCTTATATAAAGAGTAGTATAGATAAAGCATTAGAATCCAATACTCATGAGAAGAAGTGTAATGAAAGATAATGATGTGCACATAAGTGTATTTTGGGCAATGTTAACAATTGATTTAAATCATCAAAATACAAGACATATGTAGAGTAAAGTGCACAATAAAACACAAGTAAATTACTTTCACACACTTTTAATGCACATAATTTTTAACAAAGTGGTGTAATAACCAAGGTTTGCACAAGTAACTTTACAATTCTTTCCAAGGTGCTCAACCTCACAATGCTTATGAAGACTTATCAGGAGCTTCAAGTAGTGCTTGGTGGAGTTATATTTGTCTACATATACATAATTTTTTGTTCACATTTGTGAGACAATATTCTCCGAATACACTTGTTTTGCAAACAGAAATTTTAACTAAACCACTTTTTAAATTTCATAAGTGCAATTCAAATGTAGTGTAGGCAATAAACTTATGCAAGTTTTAATTTATTGTACAAAATACAATACACAAGCAAGCATTTTTAGATTTAGACACACATGTTGATTACCAAAATAAGTGAGTGAAATGTATCATTATCAATCATAAAACATTTACGCATACTTAGAGGCATGCTAAGCTTGGTTCTACACATTTTTCAATAAAATTGATGCACTTTAAATAGAGATATCAAAGCATGATAAGCAAAACAATGTTCAAAGTAATTTGAAAGAATATGTTTTAACATTGTAAATAATTCTAGATAATAGAATTCATACATGCTTGATATTGACAATAAAGATCATTCAGTTTATTTTTGTTTTATTATCATTTTTTTAAAAATCAAAAACAGAAAATCACAAAAACATATTTTTGTAATTTTTTAATTTTGAATTTTTGTAGTAGTTTTTTCATAATAAGAAGAAAAAAAAACATAAATAACAAAAACATATTTTTGTATATTTTTTTAATTTTGCACTTTTGCAGTTGATTTTTCATAATATGATTAAAAACACAAATAGCAAAAAAAAAATATTTTTGTATTTTTGAATTTTGATCTTTTGTAGTTGATTTTTCATAATATAAATAAAACTAAAATAACAAAAGTCAGAAACACAACAAATAAGTAGAAAATATGAACCAATATATTTTTATGGATTTTTTGAAATTTTAAAAATCAGAAAATTCCAACACCCACGCTAGCGCCGGCGCTAGCGCTAGCGCTGGAAACAGTACTCGATTTTTTGAGAATTTTAAAAATCTGATTTTTGATATTTATTAAGTGTCCTTAGAGTAATCTTATGCAAAAATTTTGGAATTTTCAGAGATGACTTGATTGCTCAAATTTGCATAAAACTTTAGCTTTTTCAAATACATGTGTTTTACAAAAACATTTAAACTCAAAAAGATAAATTATGCAAACACATGAAGACATTTTTATTAAACAACCCAAAATATGCATGATTTAAGTAATAAGTGAATAAAAATATTCATGCAGTGAGTAATATAAGTATGTCCTAAGATTAAAGGCTACCCCGACTAAATGTCTACACCCTAGCCCCGTACTAAGTGACGGATGGGCATGAGGAGCTGCACGCATGCTGTAGGTTGGGGTGTTAGTCCCATATGCACACACTAGAGAACGCTCAACCTAGCACTCTTTCCCCCCAGTGCCTCGCAAGGCCCCACTGGAACCCTCCTCGGTTAAGGACAAGACATGACTTAGAGGTTAGGTCTCTAATGCATACAACCCTACGCCCTCGCTATTGTGAGATATGAAGTCATAGGTGAATAATCTTTTGGACAACTTATGCTTTTAAATCTATGGGTTGATATATAAACTATGGGTTTTGTTTAATGTGAAGAGTTATATAAAACCACATAGTTTTTCTATTCTTATGAGATGACGATATGAGATAACTAGCATAATTACTAATATTCAATAAGTGACAATGCTAGAATGATGAGTTTTGGGTTTAATGTCACGTCATAAGATTTATATTAATATTGCATGTATTCCAAAATAGAATTTCAAATTATAGATTTAGAATGGAGTGATGATTTAGTTTGATTTATACTTTCATTACAAAGTTGATTATAGAGTCTACAAATATGAGAGATACATGCAATCACTAGCAAAGCACATCAATACATCAAATAATGTAAAGAAAACATTATTCATAATTTTTATCATAAGATTCATAATTCCTATTATCGATTTGAGACAAGTCTTGATAGAACATATATGAATTATGATTTATGATTAAAGAGAATTTTTGCATAGAATATATGTTAGATCATCATGATGTATGAGAATTCTAATCCTTCTAGACTTATGATATAGTGATATAGTGATTTTCTTTTGAAAGAACATGATTGATTTGTAAGTCTAGAAAAATGATGATCATCCAATCATATAAAAAGACAAAGATCATATATATAAAGTTTTGAAATAAAATTTCATTCAATAATTGAATATTTTGATCTTTGGTTTTGCATGATGAGATATGATTTATGATAGAATATTCATATATATATTCTAATGAATAATCCATAAACTATGTGTTTGTTGGAATTTTAGTTTTCTATATAATTTCAAATCACATAGTTATCATCAAATTTAAATAACATTGTAAGTGTTATACCTAGCATATAAATTTAAGCACAAATTAAGAAGTGATGCTAGAATGATACGTTTGAATGCAATGTTATTACATAGAATTAATGGTGATAATGTTGCATGTAATATGAGAAGTTTACAAATTAATTTTCTTTAGACCTATAATGAAATGATTAAACTTTTGATTTGATCTTAATGATATAAGATGATTCTAAGGTCTAAATTACATGCAAACAATGGTGACACACATCACACACAATATCTAAATTAATATATGAAACAATTATACATAGGACATCATGTGATGAAAAATCCATAAACACAGAAATTTCCAAATCAAGCAAACTAAGATAGCTTTTTACAACGGAGTTAAAATAGGGCAAGTTGACAGCACCAAAAGAACTCAACTGAGAAAGCCTAGTTTGCCGTTGGATGGAGATTTTTGTGCTCTTTCTGAAAATATATTAAACGCAAAAATCGGACGAGCGGATCAAAAGATACGACTATTTGAAGTTTTGATCAAAAACTCGCTTTTTGATAGATTAAACATGCGTTTAGATGAATTTTTGTTTTCAATTTTTCTAGATAATGTTCTTCATTATAAGGGCTATCATATGCAGCTAATAAAATAGATGATTATCATAACGTTGCGCATTTTAATTTTTAGCTTAAACCCTTTAATAAACCATTTAAATCCTTTTTTTTAAATAATTTCATTAGTCTTGAAAATAATTTCTATATTCAAATTATAATGTTAATTCAAGACATAGATGGATAAAGGATTTAAAAGGATAAAGAACAATCAAAGATGAGTGATAGATCACTTTTGAAAAATATATGACTTAATGTTCAATTTTAACTCAAATTTGATTTGAAAGACATTAAGCTTAATATATGAAAGTCATATTACATGATATATAAAGTGATCATAGCATGTTTTTTTTAAAACATAAAATAAACAAAAGAAAAAGAGACAATAAGCATATCATGAAGTAGAGAATTGATATTTCATTTTTAATTGTTTCTACTTCATGCAAATGATGATTCCTAGTGAATGAGAGATTTAGGTATCCAAAGGGGACCAAGTGTGATGGTTCCTTTGGGTACCCAAATACATCGTATAGGCTTTTGGAGAGATAGTGATGAATGGGCCTTTATAAGTGGAGTTAGTGTTTCATTTTTAATTTTGGGCCTCCATTCATACTTTGGTTGTTTATCTTTTAAATTCATGTTATGATTATGTGACATCTTTATATGATTATATTTGTTTGAAAAATAATTCATTTGTGATTCATGTTTATTCAAATTATTTTTCAAAATAGATTGATGTTGATAATCATAATGAATTTTATTATATGGATTGTTTGAAATTTTATAAGAGTGATTGTCTTTCTTTAGAAGTGATTGTTGAAAGAGTGGGTTACAATATGTTTTAAAAGATTGATTATTATTTTGATGATTTTCATTTCCACTCTTTCTTATAGCTTACTCTTATAATGTGAAGGATAATATTTTATATTTTGATTTTCATGAAAAGGAGTTTTTAAATTTGAGTCATGATTGAAAATATATTGAGACTTATAATAGTGACTCTTAAGAATTTTGTGAGGGTCATAATTCTTTTTGAAACTAAACTCCTTTTGAGTTGATGAATGAAAATGATTCTTTTTAGAAATGATTTTGTAAGTTAATTTATCCTTGTTATTCAAAATCTTATGATGAAATTCATTACATGACATTTGAAAATTTTCAACAAAAGATTTTAATTGTATTAACTTACAAGATAAAACATCATTTTCAATTTAACAATTTTTCATTATGCCTTTTAGAAATTAAGAGCCCTTTTTCAATTTCCTTGAATTTTTCTTTAAATAAATTGCAATCAAAACAAGGAGTAGGAATTGTAACTAAAGAGCATGAAATAGAATTTAACACATCAATATTTGTTTCTACTTTATCGTTTGCTTTTAAAGATTTATTTTCTAAACGTAATTTGGAATTAACAAGTTTTAACTTTAAAATTTTACGTTTAGCAATTTTAAGCATACGAGATGTAGAAATAGAATTTTTTACAAAAAGAGAAGATTTAGATTTTCTTACCTTGCAATAGTTTCCGTCTTCTCTTTTGCTTGATGTGTTGCCAACAAATGAGTCCAATATTGTGATGTTGTATTCTTCTTCCTCCAAGCATAAGTCCTCATCGATTTCTTCTCTTGGATCCATAAGAAATTCCTCGTCGATTTCTCTCTTAGATTTATCATCCTCCAAGAATGAGTCCTTGTCGATTTCTTCTCTTGGATCCATAAGGAATTTCTCTTGTTCATCATCTGTAGAAGGAAGACTATAAGTATTCTCAAGAAATTTCCAAACTTCATAAGCAGTAGGAAGTGTATAAATAAGTTTGAAAATATTTTGATCTAATGCACAATATAGACTATTCATAGATTTGACATTTAAAAACATATCATTTTTATTTAAAATACTTGGGGGCATTTTAATTGTAATATTCCATACTTCCATATCCAATGATTTAAGAAAATTTTCCATTAGAAATTTCCACCCATTATAATTTTTCCCTTCAAATAAAGGTGGTGCTAAAGATTTTTCATTTATAAGAAAATTTCCCCTATTAGTAGAAGCGAGATCATGAGACGCCATTATTCCTGGTTTTTAAACCGTTTGGAATAACCTGCCTCTGATGCCACTTGTTGGATCTTACGGCGCCCTTAGAGGGGGGGGGGTGAATAAGGGAATAAAAATCTTTTTACAATTTTATGGAAATTACTAAATTGTTTAAAATAATATTATAGCACAATATAACAATTTAGCTAAAGGAAGAAAATATCATAATTTGCAAGTTTAGGATTTTAGAAACAAGTGCTAAATTGTTATATGATGAAAATAGAGTAAGATAAACAATTTAGACAAAGTGATTTGAATTGAAAGCTTTGTAACCAATATTTAAGAGATAACGCCAAAAGTGAGAAATCAAGTAAACACAAATAGAGACATGATTGCATTTATATAAAAATGGTGTTTACATAAATTTGATTTCTATATCGCTAGAAATCGGAGGCGTACAAATGAAAATATCTTTTCCTTTTCAATACCGACTCGTATCCCCACGAACCAGTTGGCTTTAGCCAATCCTTCCCCGGATATGGCCTCAAGCTGCTCTATCCAATCCTTCCCGGATATGGCCTCGAGCACCCCCTAGATCTAATCACCTAGACCTAGTCGCCAACACAAGGCGAATTTCCCCCTAAGTCCTACCCAGACCTAGTCGCCAACACAAGGCGAATTAACTAAACGGTTACAAAGAAATATGGAATGGAAATAATGAAAAACAATAATAAAACTCCCTCTTGAGATTTCTGGAGATGAGGATGAAGGATCGCTGAAGCACAAGCGAGGTCGAAGCGATCGTTCTTCGGATGCAGCGTGACGTAGTCCTCCTCCAGAATTCTCCTTAAGCTTTTTGTGGGAGATCCATCTTCGGCAGCATAACAGCACTGGAGTTGTGGCACAAGCTACCTCTCTGGGATGTCTAATCAAAACGAGAGAGAGCCCACCCTTTTATAGAACTTGGAGCTAGCGTCGGCGGTAGTAGATAGCGCTGGCGGTAGCGTTCGTGTCCAGCGGTTGTGCAACCGGCGGCGGCGTGGCGTTCTGCACGAAATCGAGATAGCGCATGGCGGTAGCGGTAGCGCTGGCGGTAGCGGTAATGGTAGTGGTTACGGAACCGTCGCGTGTACGAACTCGAGATAACGCCGGGCGGTAGCGGTAGCGCTAGCGATAGCGCTGGCGTTAGCGATAGCGCTGGCGGTAGCGCTGCTCCTTTCAAAAAGTTGTTCCAAGCTGCTTTCTACCTGTGGAGTATTGCACCTATAGTTCCTGCACACTATAAACACACTACACGCAATATCAAATACAATATGGGATTTGTTATTCTCAAACAAAGGGATGTGACACACATGTCCAACAAGATGCCCGAGCAGCGCGGAGGCGAGATGCCCAAGCAGCGCGGCGGCGAGGTGCCCATGCAGCGCGGTGGCGAGGTGCCCAAGTAGCGCGGAGGCGAGGTGCCCAAGCAGCGCGGAGGCGAGATGCCCAAGCAGCGCGGAGGCGAGGTGCCCAAGCAGCGCGGAGGCGAGGTGCCCAAGCAGCACTGAGGCGAGGTGCCCGAGCAGCGCGGAGGCGAGATGCCCCAGCAGCGCGGTGGCGAGGTGCCCATGCAGCGCGGAGGCGAGGTGCCCAAGCAGCGCGGAGGCGAGTTGCCAAAGCAGCGCGGAGGCGAGATGCCCAAGCAGCGCGAAGGCGAGATGCCCAAGCAGCGCAGAGGCGAGGTTCCCAAGCAGCGCGGAGGCGAGGTGACCAAGCAGCGCTGAGGCGAGGCGCCCGAGCAGCGCTGAGGCGAGGCGCCCGAGCAGCGCGGAGGCGAGATGCCCAAGCAGCGCGGTGGCGAGGTGCCCATGCAGCGCGGAGGCGAGGTGCCCAAGCAGCGCGGAGGCGAGGTGCCCAAGCAGCGCGGAGGCGAGATGCCCAAGCAGCGCGGAGGCGAGATGCCCAAGCAGCGCGGAGGCGAGGTGCCCAAGCAGCGCGGAGGCGAGGTGCCCAAGCAGCGCTGAGGCGAGGTGCCCGAGCAGCACGGAGGCGAGATGCCCAAGCAGCGCGGTGGCGAGGTGCCCCAGCACCGCGGTGGCGAGGTGCCCCAGCACCGCGGAGGCGAGATGCCCAAGCAGCGCGGAGGCGAGGTGCCCGAGCAGAACCGGCGGCGAGGTGCCCCAGCAGCGCGGCGGCGAGGTGCCCCAGCAGCGCGGCGGCGAGGTGCCCCAGCAGCGCGGAGGCGAGGTGCCCAAGCAGCGCTGAGACGAGATGCCCAAGCAGCGCGGTGGCGAGGTGCCCATGCAGCGCGGTGGCTTTTTGCACGAGTCTGGCTCGCGACTTTTCATACGAGTCTGGCTCGCGGCTTTGCCGGAGAATGTAAGTATTCAATCCGGTGGCCATCGTGAGGGGGGCAGGCCCTGGCGATGGCGGGCGTCGGCGGGCAGTCATGCTAGAGAATGTAAATTCGATCCAGCGCCAGAGAATGTAAATTCGATCTGGTTGCGGGGCCTAGCCACGGGTCAGAGAATGCCAGTATTCGATCTGGGAGAAAAGACTACTGGAGAATGCAAATTCGATCCAGAGCTGCGAGTAAAGATCTGCGCTTGCACTGGAGAATGAAAATTCGATCCAGGTTGTGTTGGCTTTTCCGGTTGAGGGGACCGCCGGAGAATGAAAATTCAATCTGGGGGCTGCGGATGGAGGCTAGCGCTAGCGCTGGAGAATGAAGATCCGATCCAGGTTGTGCCGCCTATTTTCGATTGAGAGGACCGCGTTGGCGCTGGCGAATGAAAATTTGACCAGGTTGCGTAGCTTCTTCCGGCGGGAGGATACTAGGTCACCTTGCCGCCCCAGTGATTGATCTTTCGGCGGCGCTGATGGCTTTTCCTGCCATGATGTCAAGTCACGAGTATCGTTGGGCTGGTGATACTGTCTTTCAGATCTTATTGGAATGCGGGGAACTCTATCCCACAGACGGCGCCAAACTGTTGCGGTCCAATCTAGTCCGATCTACCGGAGCCTTGAGTGGACCGCAACAACTCTCTATGCAATATGAGAATAAATAAGGAGCGATGTTAAACGCAGGCCGATTTTGGCTATATGAATGCCACCGTTTTTAAAAAAAATATATTATTTTTTTCTTTTCAACCTGCAGGTCATAGAGCTGGACTTATACGCACAGCCATCGCCCACGACCCGTGCAGCCCTCTGTTAACTTATTGACCTCCTCTCCCTCCTCCGGCGACTATGGTCGGCGATCCTCTCTGGCCGACCACCTCCTTCCCTTCTCCGGCTGGTGAGCTCCTCTCTCTTCCTCTATTAACTTATTTTTCTATTTTCGAAAAAGCTTCGTTAATCCAAAATGCTGTAAATCGTGCTATGCACCTGAATTTAATTAAAGCTTAGTGTTTTGTGCATAAATAAAGCTCAGTGTTTTTGTGATTTTACATGTCTCTTATTGATTGAAGCCTTGAAAGGGGTGGCCACAAACATATTTTTGTGTGATATATAGAATCAAAATGATTATAATATATTTTGTTGGACCATTATTGTGGGTCAAATAGACTGCACAAATGTATTTATTTGACTTTTATGAATGCTATATTTTGCTTGGTGATTTATTTAAGAAAAATCTTAATTTGATTTTTGAATATAGTCTGTAAATATGAAATTTGGCATGCATAAACAATTTTTTGGCCTGCATATATCCGCGGCCTGCATAAAGCCTAAATCGGACTGCATATAACATTGCTCTAAATAAATTGACTTAAGATGACGAGTAGAACCGGGAATGAAAGCGGAACCGAATCGAAATTTTTGGCTCAGGTATAGTTCTAGGTTTCAAGTACATGAGTATGTTCTAGTTCCAAAAAGTTAGAACCAAATCTACAAGTATAGATCGGTTCTTAATTCTGAGTAGAACCGAGATCCAAATAGATCTGAGTTGTACCCCTACAACGAAGAATGATCCATAAATTAATATTTTTAGTTCTTAAATTTTGTGGATGCTAGCAAGCTAGTAATGAAATCAAATTAATTTTTGCATGCACAGATGAGTAGAAATATTAACTTAAAGGAACATGACATAAAATAAGAGAAGTGTTAAAGGCAAATAAAAAATGGATATACGCACATCATTCTTAACAATAAATCATACTTTTTTTGAAAATTACTCGGTGCGAACAAATCTGTTAACGACAAAGCGATATTGTTAACAGCAAATCAAATCTAAAATTAGAAAATTTGTCATTTTTTTAACCGTGATATAGCCACTCGATCATAAACTTTAGATTATGATAAACTTTAGATTGTTGCACTCTGAATCAATTCAGAGAAGGTTTTGGGATAGTTGCTAATCAAAGTGACCCAAAGGAGAAAAAGAAGTAAATAGTGAGTTCTTGCTTCTCTAAATTATGATATATGTGCGCTATAGTTTTGATCTATATGTGAAGTTGCAATAGCTTGTTAAGCTTAAAAAACCTACAAAATGATATGCACAGATTTATTTTATAAAGACATAATGGGTTGTTGAAGTCTTGGTTCAGTGAGTTTAGCTTTTTAAATAACCAAAGTCTGATCCAGGAATAAAAATTATGATCTCAGCATTCATGCTTTAACCACAAAAGTTAACTAATAATCTCAATTTATGCATGAGTAAAATATCATCACTAAATTTTCTGCACAGTTATTATTTTTATTTTCTGACTTTTTAGCCTCAAAGAGCTTTTTGTTATGCTATATTACCCATTGATTTTTTTTGAAAAATAAGAACATGATTATATACATCTTATTGCACTTCTTTTTCGATTAACATTTAATGCGCATGCACATACTACATAAGCAAATCATTATAGAATGTGAGAAAGTTTCGGCCGAGCGCGAGAGGGAATCATGGAGGGTTTTCGGCGCTGGTGTGCGGCTTATGATTTGCCCGTAGAAAAATTCGAAACTAATTTTAGATGCGGATTTTAAGTTATGTTGTTGTGCAGATAGCCATTTTTGATTTGCCCGTAAAAAAATCGGAACTAATTTTAGATGAGAATTTTAAGTTATGTTGGTATGCGGATAACCGTTTTAGTTTTGCCTTTAACAATTCCCTAAAATAAATAGGTGCCCAACATAACTCTGGTAACTTTTTTGGGGGGCATAAATGTAAAGTGCAAGTGATACTCTTGCAATATTCAAGCACCATATGCAATAAAATGGTCAAACAATGCACATTTCTTTGCTCCGGTGAGTTTGGTCAAAAACGCAATTATCATAGAATGTATGTTTGGCAAAACAAAGGTTATGACCGCTATAAAGAAAATAAACTAGTTTTGAACATAAAATGCATGAATTTTTTTAGGCGAGATCGGGTGTTCACGAACGACGGTTCATGACCACGGTCACGACCGCCACCACCACGCCAAACGAAGCCTAAGTAGTTTTAGATGATATTAAACAAATACTCCCGAACTTAAAAGATTGAGATACAATTGTCACGATCATCCGCGGGACTTATACTCTCATACGGGTGACTGACTGTCTGATCAAAATCATAAAGCCTCACATCTAGGGTGAGGCTGGGATAAATTTTTAGATCCGGGTCCCGAACGCTAACCGGCTTGTCGAATGTATCGATCATCCACATGACTTATATATACTCCCATATGAGTGTCTGTCTGATCAAAATCTTAAATCCTCACATCTGGGACCCGCATTTTTCCGAGATCTCAGTCTGGGACCCGCATTTTTCTGCCATGTGGAATGGTGATGGGGACATAAAAAAAACCGCAGGGGAATGGTGAACCCGTTTCTTTCTCCACAGAGATCGAAAATGGTTAGTTCCCATCATGATGAGCATATATATTGAGTCGGCTAAGGAAGAGCTAGAGGAATAGCTCATTAGCTCCCGAACTCCGGGTCTGAAGCAAACTTGCATCAACTTTGCCTTGCTCGGTAGCCGGACTAGATAGATCCAAGGGGCTGATTGAAATCGTTGCTTCGCCGAGGTTTGACTTCGTATATAATCCCCCAAAAACTCTCGGTTTCCGCGGGTTTTCCACATTGAGCCTCTCAGGCTCGCCACTAAGGCAGCGAAATAAGCATTGGATCATTGGCTGCCTATTGGCCCGGCCACCTCTATTTGACTTGGTGCAAAGCTTTGAGCTAGCCGACCAACTTTGTAGCTTGGCAAGGAACGGGCAAGAAGAGTACGAAGGGCACGAAGTGGCTGAGCATTAGGCTTCGTTTGTTGCGGCATTTTTTTTGTAGCGAAGGCGTTTTTTTTTAAAACGCCACAATTGATTTGGATCGTTTGGGTGTGACGGTTGAAAAACACAAATTTTAGGCGTTTTGAAATAAAATCCGTAAGCCGCCCTAGCTATGAGGGCGTCCCAAAACCGCGGACCGCAATTTTCATTTCATGATATCATTCCTGATACCCCAGCAACCGACTACTGGATCACCCTTCCCTTCGCCGACGACAACCACCACCGAGAAATCGGTCGACGATGGTTGTTCCTTGAAGATCCTCGCCGGTGTGTTGAAATATAATCAAGACATCTGCCTTAATGATCATGGCACAGAACATCTGCAAAAAAATTAAGAAGAAAATAAAGCCACCGAATGCAAATTCCCAAAAGATATCTACCGCTGCCGCCCTGTCTTGAGGAAATCTCATGTTGGTCTTCCAGTTTATTTTGTGCAAGTTGTAATCTTTATTTGCTTTCCCTGTTTTGATCATCATGTAGTTATATATAAAGAGCTTCAGTAGTAAGGGCTAAGTTGTTGGAAGAAATAGTTATTGTTTGAGAGCTATATGTGTTGTAACCTCTTCATTTTGTTCAATATATATTCGGTAGTATCGCCTACCTTTTCGCACTTCTATTTGTGCTTGAATTTTTTACATGATATCATAGAAAGATTGTGGGTGCATGTGTTTTGCTATACACCATCAGATCTAGAGAAAATCATTAGCGCAGTACCTTTCTCTTATTTTTCTCAGTGTGTTCTTCTGTGTTCTTCCTCTATCTCATCACATGGCTTCATCTAGTTATGCACCTCAACTCTTCATTTACTCCGCAAGTGGGAGTTCCTAGATTCGAAGGCTCAGATTATGACTACTGGTTAGTTCAGATGCGCACGTTGTTCATATCAGAGGGACTATGAGATTTGATTCAAACAGGATATATTCATCCAACATCTGCCCAACCTATAGAGCAATGGGGAGTTGAACGAGCCAAAGTATATGCTGAGAATCAAAAACGTGATGCAAAAGTACTGTTATACATTCAACAAGGAACTGGAAGAAGTATTTTTCCCAAAATTATGGGAGCTCTCACAGCCAAAGAAGCATGAGAACTCCTCAGGACTAAATTTTAGGGCTCCTCAAAGGCAATATCCTTACAACTTCAAAACTCATGGCAAGACTTTGATACTCTGCAAATGGAAGAAGATGATACCTGTGACGACCCAGGACCAACCTACTTTGGATCACACAAGGATCACTGTGACCTAACATGACATCGTCCGGGATGCAACCCAAGCACCCAACCCATTGCACTTACCCAGGGCCGATCTACTCTGGATCACACAATTAGGATCATTGTGGCCTCACCTGGCATCGTCCGGGCTGCAGCACAAGCACCCAACCCATCTCCATCCACAGGCGGGTTGTTGGTGGCCACAACCTCCATTTGATGAGGCAAACTTGAGTACTACTCCAACCTGAGCACGCTTAACTATGCAGCTCAATTGGTGGTGAGAAGTGGAAGAACTCCATAGTTAAGCGTGCTTGGGCTGAAGTAGAACTGGGATGGGTAACTTCCTGGGAAGTCCCTGTGCTGCACACTTAACTATCGAGCTTGCCTCATTAAAGGGAGGCCGTGACCACCAACAACCTGCATGTGGATGAAGATGGGTTAGGTGCTTGGGCTGCAGCTCGGACGATGCCAGGTGAGGCCACAGTGATCCTTGTGTGATCCAGAGTAGGTCGGCCCTGGGTCGTCACAATACCTCTATTTCATATCTGTCTAGAATAACCACCATTACTAACCAAATAAAAATTTATGGAGACATAGTAGATGAAAGAAAGATCATTTTAAAAATCCTTAAAACTCTCACTCATAAATATGTCATGGCGGTTGCTGCCATTGAGGAGGCAAAAGATGTAAATACCCTCACAATGGCAGACCTTATGGGCTCTCTGCAAGCTCATGTAGAGAGAATCAAGAGGTATGAGACTCAATCATTGGAACAAACATTTCAAAGCAAAGTTGTGTTAAAACTAGACAAGCACTATGTGGAAATCACTAAAAAGGATAAAATAATTCAAAGAACACATATGTTTTGCATCTTATGCAAAAGAAACAACCATGCAAAAGTTGTAAGCATTTCAAAGCAAAGTTGTGTTAAAACTAGACAAGCACTATGTGGAAATCAATAAAAAGAAGAAAATGATAAAATAATTCAAAGAGCACCTATGTTTTGCATCTTATACAAAAGAAACAACCACGGAGCATATGATTTTGTTTATAAATGCAAAAGTTGTAAGTATCTATCTCACTTCAACAAATACTGCAAATTTAAATAAAATCATGAAAGATAACTTAGAGAAGAAGCTCATTTTAGTGAACAAGAAGATACAGATTTTGTATTTTACTCATGTAATGATAATGGTGAATCAGTTAGTGACATCTGGTACTTAGACATTGGTTGCTCCAACCATATGACCAGTAATAAAGAAGCCTTCATCTACTTAAATGAAAACCTTAGCTCACAAGTCATATTAGGAGATGGAACAAGTAAGTCAATAAAAGGAAAATGCACTATCGTTGTCAGGTCTAAAAATGACCGGTATAAACACATCTCAGATGTTTAGTATGTCCCTGAATTAGCCCCGGAATCTGTTAAGTGTAGGTCAGTTACTTAACAAAGGCTACAAACTCATATTCGACAACTCCTGTTGCACTATTGTGGAAAAAAGTATCTCCCAAGTGATTGCTAGAGTCAAAATGGCATGTAACAAAGTCTTTCCTCTAAAATTACCTCAAGAACAAACGAGTTTTAAGGCAATTGAAGGAACAAATACCATAACCTGACACAACAGGTATGACCACCTCAACTTCACAGATTTAAAGAAACTCCAGTAAAAAATCCCTTGTGCTTGGGCTTCCCAAAATCAGCTCTGAGAATAGCATATGCAAGGATTATGCCTCTAACAAAATACACAAGTTACCACACCCACAACAGACCTTGAGCAAAACATCAACACCTATAGAATTGGTATATGCTGACATTTGGGGACCTTCTAGGACACCTTCCATATCAGGTAAACAGTATTATCTCCTAATTGCAGATGACTGCACCAAAATGCTGTGGATTTACTTCTTGAACCATAAATCTGATGCTTTCACTAAGTTCAAGCACTTCAAAGCTCAAGTGAAAACTGAAACGAACAACTCAATCAAGGGTATAAGTACTGACATGGGTGGGGAATTTGCCAGTAATGAGTTTAATAAATACTGCTTAAACCACAAAATTAGACGATATTTGACTGTTAGAAACACTCCTGCACAAAATGGGGTTGCATAAAGAAGAAATCGAACCATAGTAGAGATGATCAGATTCCTTCTAAACCATAATTAACTACCAAAAATTTACTGGGCAGAGGCAGCAAACACTACAGTGTACCTATTAAACAGGGCTCCTTTTCGAGCTCTGAACTGCAGCACACCATTTGAAGTTTGGTACAAAATCAAACCCAATATTAGCAATTTAAGAGTTTTGGGCAGTTTAGTTTACAGTTTAGAAAATCAACATAATAGAGACAAGTTAGCTGAAAAGCAGTTAAAGGAATTCTACTTGGTTATAGTGATAAATCCAAAGCTTATCGTATATATAACCCATGCATGTCAAAGTATTTTGTTACCAGGAATGTTATAATATATGAAAACAACAGCTGTGACTGGAACGTGATTCTGGGTCAGTCATCAGTGTTGGAGGTTACACAGGAATCAAGTGCTCAAGAGATACCTGTGCCCGTGCCTTCCATTCCAGCAGACTGTCTTCAGCAACCATAAGAAGCTAAGCATATTGAGCTTGAAAATATGTGTGAATCCTCATTCCCATCACCACCACGCAAGTATCGATAAATTTCAAACATATATGACCAATGTCAGGTAGCATTCTTCATAAAAGAACATACTAATTATAATGAAGCTAGTAATAACTCTAATTGGATTCAGGCCATGGATGAAGAGCTTTCATGCATAAATAAAAATGAAACTTGGGAACTAGTAGATCCGTCTTCCAAAAAGCATGCAATTGGATTGAAATGGCTATTCAAAGTCAAATATAATGAGGATGGTGAAATTAGAAAGTATAAGACGAGACTCGTTGCCAAAGGTTATGCCCAGAAGGAGGGCATATATTATGCAGAAACATTCTCCCCAGTAGCTCATTTTGAATCAATCCGCTTATTACTTACCATTGCAGCTTGACATCACTTCCCAGTTTTTCAAATGGATGTGCAATCTGCCTCCCTTAATGACAACATATATGACGAAATCTATGTCCAACAATCTGAAGGGTATTAAGTTAAGGGAAAAGAAGACTGTTAACATATACAATGTCATTTGTGTAAATATTTGTAGGGTAGTTTGGTCTTTTGACTATTCTCTGTTATTTTCCTTTTTATCCAGAGCAGTATATATATGTATGCAGAGCTGCTGTTTGTAATCAATACAATCATAATGAAAGTTTTTCTGTTTTTAGCTCAAAGGTTTTCTCCCGTGCTTTTTCCCGCTCTAACTTCTTAACATGGTATCAGAGCGAAAAGAAGATCCATGATTTTCTCGCTCGCGTTACTTTCTTCTTGATCATCGATCATCGTTTTTCCTGAATCGTATTCTTCTCTCATCTCCTCTGACAAAATATGGAGATTGAGATTAACACCAGTTCTTCGAAGAATGCCGCTGACGACAGTACTACAAATTCAAGAAACTCGACCTCCACCCTATTTCTTCTGAACAATTCAGATTCTCCAGGAATGCTTCTGGTTAGTCAAGTTCTTGAAGGTACTTCTAATTACATATCTGGCGGCGATCTATGGAAATCGCTCTTGCTTGTAAAAATAAATTAGGATTTGTCAATGGATCGGTGACTCAACCTGCAGAAGACGACGTGAATCACTCAAAATGGGATCAAGTTAATAACATGATCATCTCCTGGATAATCAGCTCTGTTTCAAAAGAAATTGGTAATTCCATTATTCATGCAAGTACTGCTGCGCTTATGTGGGACAATCTCCGACGTCGTTTCTCTACCCGTGGTGGTTCTATGTCTTACAACTTACGCAAAGCTATTACCACCTGCAATCAAGAAGGTTTGAAAGTCGAAACCTATTATACAAAATTGAAACGATTATGGGACGAGTTAGATGCAATTACTCCTTTTCCAACTTGCACTTCAAGTGCTCGTTGTAATGTTCTGCAAACTTGGGAAGATCAACATGAGGAACAGAAATTGATGCAGTTTCTCATGGGTCTAAATGATGCCTTCAAACCTATTCGTGGCCAAATCTTGATGATGAAACCCTTACCATCGATTGATGATGCTTACTGTATGATTCAGCAAGAAGAGCGTCAAATTAACACCTCTACTTTTTCCATGAACGATCTAAATGCTGCCCTCATAGCTCGACAACTTCCACCTCCAGATCCTTATAACAAAACGCAGCAGCGGCGCCCCGCCATCAGGCCAACAGACATGGCATAAAAATACACTATGGTGTGAACATTGTCAACTCAAAGGACATACCAAGGCCAAATGCTTCAAAATACACGGTTATCCTCCAAATTATAAATTCAAAGGCAAACACAATACAGACAATCAGCACAAAACACAGACATATCATGTGGATTCTACCAATCACAACTCTCAAGTTGACTATGCTACTTCTGCCACTCCACAATTGACTCATGGACAGATTACCCAACTTCTTAGCATCATTACACCTTCAGCTCAGATTTCCCAATCAACTGCTCAAGATCCTGCTCAAAAGTTGGCAGGTATATGCTCCAATCTATCCATAAGCCATCCAGATGATACTTGGATCATTGATAGTGGGGCGACTGATCATATTTCTCATAGCTTTGATTTACTGATCTCTCCAAAAGAACTTGTTCCTGCTTTGACTGTTTACTTACCAGATGGATCATCTTCATCAATTACTCACATTGGCAAAATACAGATCTCTCCTTCAATTATTTTGCATGATGTGCTTCTTGTTCCTACATTCAAACATAATCTGCTCTCTGTTAGCAAATTATGCACTGATTCTAATTGCTCTCTATTTTTCACCTTGAATTCATGTTATATGCAGGGCCATTTGCAGAAGACGGCTATGGAAATTGGTAAAAGGATGCATGGACTATATTGTCTTTCCACTCAATCCAATCTACCTACCAATGGATCCATACCTTCTATCCAAAGTCATACTACTGTTGTTGTTGATAAAACTCTGTTATGGCACCATAGATTAGGCCATATTGCTCTTGATAAACTTCGGCATCTTTCTTCTTCTTTACCTAATTCTCCTTCTATTACTAAATTGCAATGTGATGTTTGTCCTCTTGCTAAACAAACACGTCTCCCATTTTATAAAAGTGAGCATTCTTGTCAACATGCTTTTGATATTATTCATTGTGATGTTTGTGGGCCTTATAAAACCCCCACTCATTTTGGATTTCGTTATTTTTTAACTCTCGTTGATAATTACACCCGTAATACTTGGACTTTTTTGATGATTAACAAATCTGAAGTTCCAACTTTGCTTAAAGCCTTCTTTCATCTTATCCTTAATCAGTTTCACTACTCAATCAAAACTTTTAGAACAGATAATGGATCTGAATTCTATAACAACAATTTCAAACAATTTTGCCTTGACAATGGGATCATACACCAAAGCAGTTGTGTATACTCTCCACAACAAAATGGAATTCCTGAACGCAAGCACCGCCATATTTTGGAAGTAGCTAGAGCTCTTCGTTTTCAAGCCTCTTTACCCATAGAATTTTGGGGGGAATGTGTTCTTACTGCTACACATATAATTAACAAAATTCCCTCCACTATCTTAAATAATAAAACTCCCTATGAGCTCCTATTCCATAAACCTCCAATCTATCACCACCTACGTGTGTTTGGCTGCCTCTGTTTTGCTTCCAATACTATGCCCAATCAAGACAAGTTTGCTCCTAGAGCCTCTCGTTGCATTTTCATTGGCTATCCTCTACATCAGAAAGGGTATAAACTGTTTAATCTTGTTACTCATCAGATATTTGTGAGTCGTGATGTCCAGTTTATCGAACATGTTTTTCCTTTTTCCCATAATCATCAAATACGTGCTCCCACAACAAACTCCACCTTATCCTTAATTCTTCCCTTTCCTACAGATTCTGATGAGTTTATATCTTCCTCTCCACCTTCTAATGAATCCACTCCTTCTGAATTCACACCAGCTAATTCCTCTTCCAATAACCTCCCTTTTCCTGATATATCACCCTCACCACTTCCCATACCTCCACAAAGAAAATCTACAAGGTTTCGAGCTCCTCCTTCATGGCATGCTGATTATATCTGTTCATCTACTTTTACCAATAAACATATCACTTCTTCAAATGGTGCTGCACTATCATTGTCTTCAACAGAACCCTCCTCTTATAAAGAGGCCTGTCAGTCACCTGTTTGGAGAGAAGCCATGACTCTCGAAATAAAAGCTCTAGAAGATAATCACACTTGGGTTATCACTTCTTTACCTCCCAATAAACGTGCAATTGGTTGTAAATGGATCTATAAAATCAAGTATCACCCAGATGGCTCTATTGAACGCCACAAAGCCCGTCTCGTTGCAAAGGGCTACACCCAAATTGAGGGCTTAGATTACCAAGATACTTTTGCACCGGTTGCTAAGATGACAACTGTGCGGGTCCTTCTTGCTTTGGCTGCTTCAAAAGGATGGTTTCTCCACCAGTTAGATGTTCACAATGCATTCTTACATGGAGATTTATTGGAAGAAGTCTACATGCGTTTGCCTCCAGGATTTCAACATCAGGGGGAATCCGATCAGAAACCTTCTGTTTGTCGACTCCTCAAATCCTTGTATGGCCTTAAGCAGTCCTCTCGCCAATGGTTTTCCAAGTTTTCTGGTGTATTGCTTCAGCTCGGTTTTACTCAATCATCCAATGATCATTCTTTGTTTATTAAAACTGCTGATACACATTTCCTAGCTCTATTAGTCTATGTGGATGATGTAATTGTAGCAGGAACTCATCCTTCTGATATTGATAATTTGAAGACTTCATTACAACAACACTTCAAAATTAAAGACCTTGGTAACCTCCACTACTTTCTGGTCTTGAAGTCCTCAGGAATAATACTGGCATATATTTGCACCAACACAAATACGCTCAAGATATACTGCAGGACATGCAATATGATGCGGCCAAACCCAGTTCTACTCCTATTGAACAAAATCATAGATTAAATCTCACCGATGGAGAGGCACTATCAGATCCTTCTCTTTATCGTCGTCTTGTTGGACGTTTGATATACCTTACCGTTACTCGTCCAGATCTCACTTATGCAGTCCATATCCTTAGTCAGTTCATGTCCTCGCCTAGATCTCCACATCTTCATGCGGCACAAAAAGTCTTACGATACATTAAAGGAACCATTGGGCAGGGCCTTCATTTTTCTACTTCCAGCACCATCCGTTTACATGCATTTTGTGATGCAGATTGGGCCTCTTGTCCGACAACCAGGAGGTCTCTTACCGGTTTTTGTGTCCAACTTGGTACATCTCTAATTTCCTGGAAAACGAAAAAGCAGAGCACTGTTTCTAGGTCATCTGCTGAGTCTGAATACCGGGCCATGACTGCTGTATGTTGCGAACTAACGTGGTTAGTGAACCTGCTCCTAGAGTTTCAGATTAACAACTTAACACCCATCCCTTTGTCTTGTGACAACCAAACAGCGTTACACATCGCATCTAATCCCGTTTATCACGAGCATACCAAACACATTGAGATAGATTGTCATCTTGTTCGAGAAAATTTAGCATCCGGATTAATTGCTCCCACTTACATCTCTACAAAGTTACAGCTAGCTGATTTGCTTACCAAGGCTTTGGGCCAAGCTCAACTTTCCTTCTTGTTAAGCAAGTTGGGAATTTGCTACTTATCCCAAATTCCAACTTGAGGGGGGATGTTAACATATACAATGTCATTTGTGTAAATAGTTGTAGGGTAGTTTGGTCTTTTGACTATTCTCTGTTATTTTCCTTTTTATCCAGAGCAGTATATATATGTATGCAGAGCTGCTGTTTGTAATCAATACGATCATAATGAAAGCTTTTCTGTTTTTAGCTCAAAGGTTTTCTCCCGTGCTTTTTCCCGCTCTAACTTCTTAACAAAGACAAGACCTACATGCTAAAGAAAGCCTTATACAGGTTAAAGTAGGAGGCGTCTAGAGCTTGGAACACCAAAATTGACTGAAATCTAATACAACATGGTTTCACTAAAACAACCAATGATTCGACCATGTATGTAAAGAAGCAAGGAGGAAAAGAGGTATTAATTGTATGTCTTTATGTCGATGACTTACTTACCACTGGATCTCGCATTAATATGATAAACAGTTTTAGACAATATATAAAGCACAAATTTGCTATGACCGACCTGAGTCTGACTCGGTATTTCCTGGGCATCCAAATCTACCAAAGTAATAAGAGCATATACATTACTTAAAACAAGTATATTGGAGACATCCTGTGTCATTTTGGGATGGCGTATTCCAAACCTACATCTACCCCAATGGTGACTGGGGAAAAATTCAGAAAAAAAAGATGAAGAGGAGAAAGCAGAAACAGAAAACTACAGAAAATTAGTAGGCCCACTCATCTATCTAACCAATACTCAGCCAGATATAGAGCATGCGGTCAACATTGTCTCACGGTATATGCATGCACCCAACATTGAACACCTCATGGCTGCAAAACACATTCTGCGGTACATCAACGGAACAAGAGACTATGTGTTGAAATATGTTAAAGATGAGAGAAGTAAGATAAGGGGCTAATCAAATAGCGATTGGGCATGGTGCTCTGATGATCGAAAGAGTACCTCAGAGTATCTATTCTTTATGGATACTAAGTTAATATCCTAGAGCTCCAGGAAACAAAAACTATAGCTCTATCATGCACAGAGGCAGAGTACAGAACTCTCTGTGAAGTTGCAAAAGAAGTTGTGTGGCTTAAGAGATTGATGGGAGAAATTCTAGAGGAGGGAGAAGAAGTAGTAAACATTAAAGTCGACAATACGTCCGCTATAGCCCTCGCTAGCTAGGAACCCCGTATTCCACAACAAGACCAAACATCTAGAAATCAAATTTCATTTCACAAGGGATTTCATCTCCAAAGGGGAAATCACGATTGAGTACTGCAATTCCAATAACCAGATTGCTGACCTTTTAACAAAACCTTTACCCGCTCTTTGTTTCGAGGAATTAAGAGGAAAGATGAACGTTGAGAGATATCTTAAGAGCAATGTTAAATGCAGGCCGGTTTTGGCTATATGCAGGCCGCGGATATATGCAGGCCAAAAAATTATTCATGCAGACTAAATTTCATATTTACATATTATATTTAAAAATTAAATTAATATTTCCCTAAATAAATCACCAATCAAAATAGCATTCATAAAATAAGTAAGTAAAATATCATGCGTGTGAGGAGAGAGAGATCGCCGCCATCACCGCCATCGCCGACGTCGCCGCCATCGCCGCCATCGCCGACGTCGCCGCCATCGCCGCCATCGCCGACGACGTCGCCATCGCCGCCATCGCTGACGACGTCGCGGACGCCGCCATCGCCGCCATCGCCGACGACGTCGCGGACGCCGCCATCGCCGCCATCGCCGACGACGTCGCGGACGCCGCCATCGCCGCCATCGCCGCCATCGCCGACGACGTCGCGGACGCCGCCATCGCCGACGACGTCGCGGACGCCGCCATCGCCGACGACGTTGCGATCGTCGCCATCGCTGCCATCGCCGACGACGTTGCGATCGTCGCCATCGCCGACGAAGTCGCGATCGTCGTCATCGCCGCATCGCCGACGAAGTCGCGATCGTCGTCATCGCCGCCGTCGCCATCGCCGTAGAAAATACCCACGAATAGCTTTAGGCTAGTTGTAATTTAAAAACACATCGGACTCGGACAAACGAGTAAACTCTTTGGGGACACGGTTGCATGGAAGAAAAAATACATAAGATTAAACTACTCGAATCATTTTTCTAAGTTTTAAAAGGAAAAATGATTTTTTTTTAAGACTGTGGCCTGCATATGGCTAAAACTGGCCTGCTTTTAACATCGCTCTATCTTAATTATAATCAAAACATTTTCTTTAATGATCACTGCACAGAACATCTGTAAGGAAATCAAGAAGAAGAAAAATCGGCCGAATGCAAGTTCCCAGAAGATATCTGACGTTGCCGCTCTGTCTTGAAGAAATCTCATGGTCTTCCGATTTACTTTGTGCAAGTTGTAATCTTTATTTGCTTTCCCTGTTTTGCCCATCTTGTAGCTATATATAAAGAGCTTCAGTTGTAAGGGCTAATGGTTCGTTTGGCTCGGCTTATTTGCTCCGGTGAGTTTGGACAAAATCGTCATTGTCATAGAATGTATGTTTGGTATGACAAATGCTACTATCATTACCAAGAAAAGAAACTAGTTATAAACATAAAATATTTGATATGACAATGACGTTTTTGTCCAAACTCACAGGAGCAAATAAGCCGAACCAAACGAAGCCTAAGTTGTCGGAAGAAATAGCTATTATTTGAGAGTTGTATGTGTTGTAACCTCTTCATTTTGTTCAATATATGCTAGATAGTACCATCTAACTTTTCCCACTTCTATTTGTGCTTGAATTGTCTACACGGTGCTCCTCGAATGCCTTCTGTTCCCGTGCTCGATTCTTTGTGGATCAAGCATCAAGGTTACTCCTGATTTCTAACTGGTTCGCATGATTTTCATTAATTATGTTTAATTTTGATATAAACAACAACCACAGATTATTTATCAAACAAATAAACGACTTTCACGTTCATAACTACACTTAAAACACAGTTCTGTCAAACAGGAGAACTATGTTCATGATCACAGTTTTCCACCACTCTGTTCATGACCACAATTTCCAACAACCGAGTTCACGATCACCACCCAAACCCTTATTAGAGTAAATCAAAGAGGACGAAAATCCGCAAGCCATAATGCGAATATTCCTCGAGGTGAGTCTTGAATATTTCTTATATTAAATTGATTACAAAAAAAAATTTATTTAATATATGTAAACAATAATTTAATATTTATTATAATCTCCGTACAATATACTTGTTAATCATATCATGCTATGCTCAATAATTATTGTTAAAAAAAATGCGTGGAAAATGGAAATGTTGAAGACTAAAATTCAGAAAATTAAAAAGTAAAATAAATGAAAAATAATGGAGATGCGGGGTATCGATCCCCGTGCCTCTCGCATGCTAAGCGAGCGCTCTACCATCTGAGCTACATCCCCTTTTGTTTTAGTGATTAAAACTATAAATATTCTTATAGAAATACTATTTCTAATATTCTCTCCGAGATTGCTCGAATGACAAAACTCATATCTCTCATGTTGCCGTACCTTAGTTTTGGGAATTTGAAACATTCCAAAAGGTCATAAAATATGTTTACCTAGAAACTTCGAAAGCTTTCTCGAACGGTTCTAAGACACGTCTTCTCCTAGCTCTCTTCTTGCTCCTACCTTTCTCCCGGCTTCATATGTTTTGCGCTCATATGATTCTGCATCATAGATAGCACTCGCCATCTCGTGAATACTCCTATCGATACAAATTACATAACTTTCAGTGGTTTACATGAATTCCGAAGACTTAAAATTTAAAGAGTCATCAGACACGATCGCTTATAGAGTGTCACCAAATCAAGAGTCTTACATCTACCAAGTTCCTTCTTACATCCTATCATCATCGAAAATTCATCGACTCACAAACATGCATGCGCTAGCTCAATACCAGGTTAACTAATTGCTCTGTGTACTCCCAGTAGTCATTCCACGACCAAATGCCTTTTCATACTTCATAGATCAAATTTTATTAAGTTTTGTATTTGACGAGATAATTTTTTTATTATACTGTCGCACTAGGTGAGGTGGAACGATTCTTATTTCTGTGTTGTCTTTACTTATTTATTCTGTGTTTATTTTCAGCAAATTGCATTTATTTTATTCTGTCTTTGGTTTTGTTGAATGCATAATACTTAGTGTTTTTATTGTGTGTGCATAAATAAAATAGAAAATATTGTAAATCTCTATTCACCTCTCTCTAGAGAATTCTCAAGCACACTGTGCACTTTCATGCACAACTGCTAATAATTAAGAGTGCTCTTATTAGCAGTCCGTATTTGGCTATTCGCAGTCCCATTTTAAGAGAAATACACAATTTTTCATTTTATTCTCCATTATAATCTCACACTCCGCTTTTATTCTCCTTCGACGCACCCTGCTTTTATTCTCTTCGACGATCTCTTCGTCTAGGGTTCGAGACAACCTAATCCCGCCGACGACGCCAGGTTTCGCTCGCCGATAACAACATCCCGCTGATGCCATAGTGTAAGTACAATTTTTTGGACTGCGAATATAATTTTGGATTACAAAATATAATTTATGGAGTATGATTAACAATAGACTGCGAATAGCCATTAATAACAGCACTCATAATTAATATAAGAACATTATTATCATAAAATCCATCTTAATTTAGAGATGGAAGATCCTGACCACTAACTTTTAACCATTAATAATGTCTCACTAAAATGAGTTGAAAGTTTCATTCAACCTCGTGCCAGAAGCGACGGCTTCTTCGTCTTCTTCATTCTCGGCATCCGCCGATCGGGCCCTTTTCCGAAGTCTCTCCGGCTCCCTCGCCGCTCTTTCATTAATCCCTCCCCCGATCTCGCCTAGGATTTTTCCTCCACCGCCCCTGCCGGAATATCCTCGAGAAACCATTCTCTCCGCCGACAGTCGCTTCCGATCGATCGCCTCCGATGGGTCTCAGCGCCCGCGATAAGCCCTTCCGTGCAGGCACGGCGGGCAGAAAGCGCCACGTTCCTCGACCGGCTGCAGTTCCATCGCTGCCGTCAGAATCCACAGTCCCCAAAATCCTCTCCACAGCCTTTCCTACCCCCGTCCCCTCCCCGGAACCTGGCGCTAGCCCCTACCCTAGTCTCAATCTCAATCTCAGTCCGGCCTCTAACCCTAAGCCTAGCGGACTTGATGAATCCGGGTGGGGCTACTGCACCGAGCAGCAGCTGGAGGAGATCGTGATCGATAACCTTGATTGCATTTACAAGGACGCCATCGCCCGTTTGGTCTCCCTCGGCTACGACGATGCCATAGTGCTCCGTGCCGTTCTCTGCAACGGCCACTGCTACGGCGCCATGGACGCCGTATCCAATATCATCCAAAACGCACTAGCATACCTTAACACCGAGGCTGCCGCCATGGCTTCAGATGGGGATCCCCCTGCCGGTGGATTCTCGGACCTCCGCAACCTCGAGGAATACTCTCTCGCTGGAATGGTATGCCTTCTTCAGCAGATACGCCCAGACCTCTCACGTGGTGAGGCCATGTGGTGCCTCCTCATGAGCGGTCTCCATGTTAGCGGTGCAAGCACCATTGAACTCCCTTCCCTCTCGTTTCCCGCTAATCTCCAATCTTCCAGCTCTGTGAGTGCTGCCTTGGCCTCTGCAGCCCCTTTCCCATTTGCGGTCACCGACAGAGATTCTACTGGCAATGAACCAGCTTCTGCCAATGCTTCTGCAACTCATACCCCTGAAATCACAAAAAACTTTGATTCTCCACCATTATTGAAATCCATCCTGAAACAGCACAATGCAGAGTATTGCCCGGAGCTGAAGATGCAGGGAAGGCAGAGGCAGCAGATTGTGGAGGAAGAAACGGAGGACCTGGTGCAGCTGGTGCTTAAAAGGCTGGAAGCCATGAGAATTGAAGATGATAAGTATCCAGATAAGGACCTTCAGGACCAGAAGAAGGAGATGATCATGGACCTAATTCGGCAAATCCGCGAGCTGGAAGGCCAGGTTAAAGAGAGGAAGGATTGGGCACAGCAGAAGGCAGCGCAGGCTGCTCGGAAGCTGAGTGGGGACCTCCATGAACTCAGGGTTCTAAGGCTGGAGCGGGAGGATAACCTGAGGACTATGAAGGGGAAGCAGGCCCTGGAGGACTCAACCATGAATAGGCTTGCAGAGATGGAGAGCGCGCTAAAGAAGACCTGTGCGCAGGTCGATCGTGCTAATGTAATTGTGAGGAAGCTTGAGACGGAGAATGCAGAGATAAGGGCCGAATTGGAGGCATCAAAGCTGAGTGCGTCAGAGTCTGTTATTGCATGTGTGGAAGTTACCAAGAGGGAGAAGAGGTGTCTGAAGAAGCTTGTGGCATGGGAAAAGCAGAAGGAGAAGATGCAGGAGGAGATTGCTGAGAAGAGGAAGAAGATTGGGCAGGTGCAGCAGCAGCTGGCTGAAGTGAAAGAGTCCACAAAACAAGTTGAGGTGAGTTTACATCATTTGATAAGCCATTGTTTTTTTGAGCAGATTTTTTGTTTTTGTAAAGTAATTACAATATATTTTTTCTCCTGGGATAAATATAGCAGATTTGAGTCATTTGACAGCATTACTTTGAAAAGGGAAGAAGATGGATTATGGAGTATGGTAATTTTAATTCGTTACTTCAAACCAATGAAAGAAAGAGTACTTTCTTTACATGGAAGTACTTTATAGCATGTTTTCAGTAAAACATGTGTACTATCTGTGCAAATTGTCGATGATAGATAGGTAAAAAGTGGGTATATTGTCAAATGGAGTGTTGTAGTGTTCGTCAATAGAGAGACGAAAACTATGTGTGTTGTGGACTAGGACTTGCGAGTGTATTATGGTGAAGAATTATCTTCCTTCTCATGTAAGTGGATTGATCTTACATGTAAATTTATGTAAGTTATGTTTAATTTGATTGCATTGTTTCAGAGATGTCGATGCGGAAGTTTGGAGTAGAAAAGTTCAACGGACATGGTAATTTTCCGGTGTGGTGAATTGAGATGTGTGCCTTGCATGTACATTCGTGCTTACTAGTGGCATTGGAGGAAAATGAAAAATTGATGGAGTCCAAGGTAGATTTAGAGGTGAATCTGTTGAATCGCGCACATATGTTGATTCAATTGTGTTTTGTGAATTAGGCTCCTAGAGAAGTGCATGAAGATACTGTGACTGGATTGTGGTTGGCCTTTGAAAGTCAATATATGGCCAAGTCTCTCATGTGTAAGCTTAATCTAAAGCAACGCATGCATACCTTGCGAATGAAAGAAGGCATGTCAGT
This sequence comes from Dactylorhiza incarnata, assembly GCA_033032865.1. Classification (NCBI taxonomy): domain Eukaryota; kingdom Viridiplantae; phylum Streptophyta; class Magnoliopsida; order Asparagales; family Orchidaceae; genus Dactylorhiza; species Dactylorhiza incarnata. The sequence goes on along the minus strand of JAWHQI010000279.1, from coordinate 2,617,409 downwards.
TAAATATTATATTGATAATCATATTATTTTTAAATTAAAGAACTGATGAAGCTGAGCAAACCTTAATTATGTTATGCTCCTTGCTGTCTTATATGAATACTTTGTTGATATCATGTTTTATGCTAGAGAGGCTGTCTCTGTTGATGATGCTAGGACTAGTCTTACAGTCACAATAATCGGAGAAAAATGTCGCTAAAATTTATGTGGATAGCTAAGTTGATTGCATGATTGTTAGATGAAATTTTTTTGAGAAGAGTAATGACAATAAATGTAAATCCAGATCTACCAATGGCACATAAGAAGGTAGTCCAGAGAGGAAGAAGCAAGATAAGGTGTATGATAACTGTGTAAGCTCTTACAAATAATGAAGATTGATCGTCCATCTCTTACATAGATTAATCATACTGATTAATCGTGTACGTAAATTTATGTAATTTTGTTTACTCGATTGTATCATATTGCAAGAATTAGTACCAGATTGTTTTGTTTCTTTCATGGCTGAAAAGATTAGTGTGGGGATGCTTATGACAATTGTGTTTACCTGACAAAGTTGTCATATTGCTCAGTTATATACATATTGCTATATGATGATATGTTGATGGAAGCAAGGGATACTTTTTTGAAATTGACAGTTTGAAGTTGACAGTTTGAAGTTGACAGTTTGAAGTTGACAGTTGAAGACTCGATTGAATGGTGAAATTTGAAATGGAGGATTTGGTTGCATAAATTTTTTTGGCTATGGAGATACATAGAGATATACAAGCAGACACATTGTACTCATCACAAAATAAGTACATCGAGAAGGCTTGAATATTTTTAGATGTGTAAGTTTAAACTAGTGAGTACTCTTTTAGCTTGTCATTTTATATTGTCATCCTCATTACTACCATAGATTGAGGAGGTGGTGTACATGCCTCATATTCCTTATGCTACTGCAGTTATTAGTCTTATATATGTCATGGTGTATACTAGGCTTGACATTCCATAGGATGTTAGTATGGTCAAGTGATTTATGGGTAATCATAGGAACTGAACTAGGCTAGACATAAAAAAAAACTAGGCTAGACATTCCTTATGATAGTGCAATTAGTAGTCTTTTGTATGTCTTTTTATATTATTTTATAGCATAAATAGAGATACAAATGTACCAAGTATTTCAACTAATTATCAAATTGATTTTCATCTCCCTATGTTTTCTCGTCTCCTTTCATGTTCCTTAGTGATCGTAGAACTGCTTATTGCACACTGAAACTCTTTTATTGTTTGGACTCCACTGAACTCTCTTTGTTCAAGATCAATTCTACCTCACTAGATCCTTCGAATATTGGTAATCATCTGACATTATCGACCAATTTTTTATCAGTGGTATCAGAGCTTTCGCTCCTTGAGCATTCATTCACTTATTTCGTCATTCGTTGATGATCATAATGAATTACATAATCTCACTAACTATCTAGGTCAATTGAAGGATTCCTATGACAAAATGGAACAATTAATTGATTTGCAAACTAAATCAGTTGATGAAATTACGCAACTGTATGATTCATCATGTTGAAGCTGAAAATCTGGCTTCAAAGTTCGGACAATAGTGTGAGTTGAGATTACTAGCCCACCGAAGTAATGACCACAAACAAGAAAGAGCAGACAAAAAGGAAAGAGATCTGTATGGCCTTGCTAAGTAAGAATACAAGGTAGCTACAATTTGGAGTCTCGCCGCACACTCAGGAGTGTATTGGAACTCCCCCTCCCAAATCAAATGTTGTCCTAGGTTGGGGGGAGAAGTAGGCTCGAGATGAGAACTGGCGAGCTCGTTGGTTTTAGGCGAGGACTCTGATGAGCTGTTAGCATTGTCTCTCCCCCTAGATGATGGGGTCGTATTTATAGGTGGCGACAGGGGGGGGGGGGGTATACTCTCTCACCCAGAGGTGGGCCCATCTTTGCGCGAGGTCCTTCTGGTCTCCGGTGAGGTGTAACGAGCCGATCTTGTTGCCTAGTGATGTGAAGAGTTGTCCCCGCGAGGTGGCAGCGAGGTGACTGCGAGACTCCCCTCGTAGGGGTCTTTTGGTGATTATCTCTTGTCTGACTGTCATCTACTAGTCTCGACGAGTACAGATCGTACACATCAAGCAAACCTGATCAATATGGAGAATATAAAAGACCCACTGGATCTCACTTAGTTACTTACTCGTTGCCCTGGTGGGAGTTTCCATGTTTTTTCTTGGGATCATCTTATTAATTTGATCTATTGAGTTAAGTGATTCTTTGAAATATATGATACGCCTAGGACGATGAAGGTGAAGCTCGTGCCCATCCATATGGAGCCATACACGACAAATATTTTTAAAATCACGATATACCATCTATTACCTATTGCTTTAGATCATCGATTTGGGGTCAAACAAGTTTCATGATCCAGTGATTGAATTGCAGAAATTACATCAATCCGGCTCTGTTCACCGGTAGTTGGATCATTTTGATTGCGGTCATGTACACGATGAATATGTTAGCCTTTTTTTCACAAAATTATGGAATGAGATGAAACTATTTGTTTGAATTTCCAACAATGTTTTCTGCAAAATGCATTCAATCTTGCCAAAATACATTAGCCGGATTTAACAAATTCTCTTGAGAGTGGACAAAGGTTTACCAATACGTCTATATTGAGATTTCCAACATTGTTACCTACTCCTCGCCCGATAATGATGAGTGACATACAACAACAACACTCAAGCCTTTATCCCACCAATAAAATTTATCATTGAAAAACAGACATTCCAAAATCCATTCGTTGTCCGATATGGATGAAAAATTGGCTAAAGACCTTTGTTATTGATGTGAATTGTGAGGTGAAGTATGTTCTTGGAAACGAGTGTCAGGTCTGTAAACAAGTCTATTTGCTAGTACTTGAGGATGCTGCTGAGGTCAGTGAGGCTATTGAGCAACAAAAAGAACATAGAGGATTCACTCATACAGATTGATGAGCCTATTATCATTCCTCACATATCTATGACTACTATGACAGATATGCATAATTTTAACACTGTTTGTTTCGGGCTCTGTTGCAGGGGTGGCAGTTCACCTTATTTTAAACACTGGCGTTACACAATTTTATGAATATTCAAACTGCTAAGAAGTTAGACTACAAATTACATGCTATACCCCTTTTTTGTTACGATAGTAGATGTCAATGGAATTCAAAGATCACAAGTATGTACAAATTTGTTTTGGATAATTTAGGGGGTTCAATTCATAGCAGATTTCCTCATTCTTCTGTAGGAGGGTTGTAATATGATTTTGGGAATCCAAGTTAATGTTGCAGGCAACTAAAAATGGAATTTACTATCTGGAGTAAGAAAATTAGAGAAAAAACAGCTGAATTAGCCATGCTAGGGTTTGTGTAGTTAAATAGCAGTTACAAACTAGTAGCCATCTTTGCTTATCATCTCTCACAGCAGTGAACAGCTATGCCGGATAACATGTTGGTTTGAGAAATGGCCGGGTCTGGCCCATTCCTCGAAAGACGTTTTTATAGGATTCCTGTCTACAACAATTTTCACTTCGGGTTCCGGCGAACGAATGCCGCCACACGGGAGGAACATGGGGACGTACAAACGCTTTTGGCATAGCAGGCCTCCCCCAGGGAGGCCCACACGACGGGCTATTAGCTCAGTGGTAGAGCGCGCCCCTGATAATTGCGTCGTTGTGCCTGGGCTGTGAGGGCTCTCAGCTACATGGATAGTTAAATGTGCTCATCGGCGCCTGACCTGGAGATTTGTCGAGGATTCAATTCCATCGAACCTCTTGATGGTTGGGTGAGGAATCCTACCCATAGCTTTTTTCAAGAAGAGGATAGGGAAGCAGTACAGGAGCTTTTAGCTGAATTTAAGGATGTATTTTCTACACCACAGGGTCTTCCTCTATCAAGGTTACAAAATCATTAAATTATACTAGAAGAAGGCGCCTCTCCAGTTGATGCTCAACCTTACAGATCCTCCCTAGCAAAAAAAGAAAAAGGAAAAACAGGAACAAATAGACTTACCAAGGATATGTTGTCAACTGCATCATTTGAAATATTACTAGTCCATTTTTTCCTTTGGTAGAAAAATAGAATACGACGCAGAATAACTTTTATTACTTCATATCTCCCCATACAATACAAGTATATGTACACATATTTATAGGATGGAGGAGTAAAATCTCAACATCAAACCAAAATGTGATACTAATTTATACATGAGAAAAATTGCCTAATGAGCCAAGAAAGAAGGCACTTACATGAGCTTATTCATAGTTCTTCTACACTCCCCGCAAGATGGAGCATACAGATTGTAGGTGCCAAGCTATAGTGGGCTTGGTAAGGCCTTGGTGAGGACATCCAAAATTTTCTCGGTATCGTGTACACCAAGATCAGTAAGAAGATTTTCTAACCACATGAGTCCTGAACAACAGACGCCATCGAACGATACCCATTTTCCGCAGAGGGCGTGTCACCACTGTCTGCTTGCTTTGCCAAGTTACCAGGTGTCCTCCAAAATATGTGCAGTAGCCACTTGTAAACCGACGGTCATCTAGGGAGCCGTCATAGTCTGCATCAGAATAAGTAATTAATGATAGAGAAGATCAGGGATTGTACACAAGCCCTTGTCCCTGAGCATTCTTTAGATACCGAAGGATTCATTTGACATCCTAGAGGTGAGATATCCGAGGAGAATGCATGAAGAGGCTGACCACCCCAATAACAAATGAGATATTAGGCCATGCGACAATCAAATAATCTTGCCAACAAGACGACGATAGTACTTTGGATTAAAGAGAAGCTGATCAGAGTCGGATGCGTGAGCACAGAGCTCGTGGTTCACATCCGTTGTTGTGTCAGCAGACTTACATCTTGAGTAGCCTTCATTGTGAACAAGATCGAGAAAGTACTACCGTTGAGACAAAACGAGTCCATTGGGTCGACGGGCTACTTCAATACATAAGAAATATCAGAGGCGACCCAAATCTTTAGGCTGAAAATGTGAGGCCAAGTTCTTTTTTATCATAAATATATCGCTCAGATCATCGGCCGTGATGAGAATATCATCAATATATACAAGAAGTATCATCGTGACCGCTGGGCGGCGACGAGTAAATAAGGGGAAGTTTGTTGAGCTCCAAGTGAAGCCAAAATCTCGAACCACCTAACTGAACTTGTCAAACCAAGTCCGAGGGAACTGCTTGAGGCCATAAATAAATTTCTTAAGGTGGTAGACGAGACTCCCCCGTGGTTTCCTAAGTCATAACCAAGAGGTTGCTGCATGTAGCAAGTCTCTGCAGATCGTCATTAAGGAATGCATTCTTAATATCAAATTGATGCAGCTGTCATTGATGACCAAGGAGATCAAGACCCGTACGGTATTCAACCTAGCGACTGGAGAGAACGTCTCTTCATAATTGAAGCCATATTGCTGAGTGAAACCGCGAGCCACAAGACAGCTTTGAGGCGCTCAATTGTCCCATCTGGACGATGCTTCACAGTAAAGGTCCATTTACATCCCACACGGGATTGGCCAAAAGGATGAGAAATAAGGTCCCATGTCTGATTGGCCTAGAGAGCAACCATCCCCTCATCAATCGCGGCCCTCCACCCTGGATGCTGAAGAGAAGTTGCGCAGAAGAGGGGGTGGAAATAGAAGTCAAGGAAGCTACAAACCTGTGAAGTTTTGGAGGTAAGTGGATAAAGGAGACATATTGAGAGAGAGGGTAAATGGTAGAAGAGACTGCATCCTGGGGAGAGCCGCAGGAGGACCAGCTGGCTGTGGAGCATCATCAGTAGGGGAAACTGTCTTAGGACATCAGATCAAAGATGACGACGAGTGTACACACAGAGAGGAGGAAGAGGTGGTGGTGTTGGGAGCACGTGAGGCGGTGTTGGGAATAAGGGAGGTGTTGTGTTATTGATAGTGATGTTAGGGCGCATGATAACATGTGAGTTGTTATTATGAAGAGTCAAGGAGTAGAAGGGTTGAATCTCGAGGAAGGCGACATCAATGAATGTAACCGTTTTCTAATCAGTGGGAGAGTAACAAACATAGTCTTTTTGTATGCGAGAGTACCCAACAAACATTTACTTGGTAGCGCGGGGGGGGGGGGGGGGGGGGGGGGGGGCGTTTGTCCATCGGAGGGCCAAGATGATGGACATAAGTCACACAACAAACACTTCCGAAGACATGATGAGTCAAGGGGAAGAGAGGTGTTGAAAGAAAGGATGGAGAATGACGTCACAAAGTTGAGAAAGGACGACGACATGCTAATAATTAAATAACATGCGGTGGAGACTGCAAAGTGCTAATAGATCTTCAGGAAACTGCATTTATAACATAAGGGAGCAGGCAATCTCGAGGAGCTGGCGATTCTTTCGCTCGTCCACACCATTTTGATGTGGGACGTTTATCCATCGGAGGGCCAAGGTGATGGACATAAGTCACACAACAAACACTTTCGAAGACATGATGAGTCAAGGGGAAGAGAGGTGTGAAAGAAAGGATGGAGAATGACGTCACAAGGTTGAGAAAGGACGATGCCATACTATTAATTAAATAACATGCGGTGGAGACTGCAAAGTGCTGATAGATCTTGGGGAAACTGCATTTATAATATAAGGGAGCAAGCAATCTCGAGGAGCTGGCGATTCTTTCGCTCGTCCACACCATTTTGTTGTGATGTGTATGCACATGATGTTTTATGGAGAATACCCAACGTATTGCAAGTTTCCTTAAATTCGTGACTCATATTGCAAGTTTCCTTAAATTCGTGACTCATTGCAAGTTTCCTTAAATTCGTGACTCATATTGCAAGTTTCCTTAAATTCAAAGTATTTTAATTGAGCACAAGAATTGTGTATGAGTCCCAGCGATGGAGGAGCGAAAGACACTTAGTAATTCAAAACAATTGCGCAACAAATACAACCATGTTATGTGAGAATGATCATCAATTAATGCAAGAAAATAACAATATCCAGATTCCAAATAAACTACATTTTCATAAAACCCCCAAATATCTGATGGAACTAAATCAAATTGAGCAAAGCTCCTAGTACAATGAGAGGAGAGGGTAGAGCGATGTTGTTTCCTGTAGATACATGATTCACATGTAAATTCAGAAAAAGAAAAATCAAGAAAAACTTTCTGCAGGATAGGAAGAGGAACATGACCAAGGCGTCGATGCTAATCAACAGAAGTGACAAAGGAGAAAACCATGGTTGGAAGGTTCAGAGTGTAGAGCTCATTTGACAGCCGCCCTCTACCAATGATATTACACGTCCGTCGATCCTGCACCACAAAGGAAGAAGAGAAAAAGATGATGAAGCAATAACCATGATCACGAGTAAGACGACAAACAGAGAGGAGATTAAATTTTGAGCTAGAAACATGAAGTACAAAGCGGAGAGAGATAGAATTAGTGAGAGACACATCTTCAGATCTGCAGATCGGGGTGGCTGCTCCATTGGAAACAATGATAAACTGGGGACAAGCAGCGTCCGTCTTTCGAGGAGGTTTATGCGGAGTAATGTGATTCGTTGCTCCGGAGTCCATTATGCAGGAGAAACTATGGGAAAAGAAAGATATACCTTCGTTGGAGAGTGAGGTGACGGAGTTGGAAGTGTGAGTTACTAACCCGCGCAAGTGCTGGAGTTCCTCCCGCAAAGCGTCAATGTTAGAGCGGAAGGTGCGTTGAGTATCCACTGCTGGAGAGGCGTGGGAAGGAGGGTTTGGTGGGTGCTGTGGGAACCCATGTTTGTTGTAGCAGGTGGCCTCAATATGTGCATAGACGATGTGTGGACCTCTTGGAGTTATTTCGGCCACCGCGCCCACCGCCTTTTGAATAATTGCGACCTCCATGGTGCCTAATAGACAGAAGGAGAGCCTCTGCAGAGAGTTGGAGTGATGGGTGGTGTCACCTTCAAAATCATAGAGCAAACATCTGAGAGAGAAGGAATGGTGGGACAGGATAATATGTTGGCACGAACACGGTAAAGATGAGGGGTATCCGCGCCATCATTAGCGCTATGCCAACAACTTTTTTCTGAGCCCGTTGGGTAGCAAAATCCAAAGTCGGAGGTTGTTGTTGAATTCAGGCCTCGATGAGAGTCTTGTTGATAACGTCCTCCTAGACACGTGTCGCGTCTCCCTCTGCTTATGTAGCCCTTAGGGGCATCATCATAATACTGCAGAGCCGGACATGAGAGTTTCTTCTCATTCATCTCTTCGCGAATGAAATGATTCAATAATCTTACGCATAGACATGTATTTCATTCTATAAAAAAATAGATTAATTTTAATTTTTTTATTGAATTTGTTATTGTTACATAGGGATATATATATATAAATATAAATATAAATAGATATATCTATATATTATAAAGGAATACTTATGGGACCATTGAAGCTGAATTAGGACCATCCCTTCATTATTAGCCCTTCATTTAATATAAACTCCCTACTACAGCCGTCCGATCAAAACACCCTCCTTCTTAAAATCCTGCAACACTCCTTCTTAAAATCCCGCAACGCTCCTTCATCGCAAAATCGCTCACCCACGAACTCATCAGCTCCAAAACTCCTTCCGCAACCCGAAATCCCTCACCCACGAACTCAGCGACTCCAAAACTCCTCCTTCGCCGAACCACCTACATCGACGACGACGGAGAGCAACATTCCGACCCTGCAACTCACTGACCCCTCGCCGTCCATTAGCACACCTCTACCCGCCATCGCTCAATGTTCTGACTTCGACCCCTTCTTCTCCGACAGTCCGCCGTTCAAGAAAACAAACCAGGTAACTCCAAACCCAAAAAAACTCATGCCCCATCTTCTTCGACCACGTATTCTCTCCCTGCCTCCCTCCTCAATGTCTGTCATTCCATTTTGAGATGGATAAGGCTGTAATTTCACACGTCTCCGCCACTCAAGAAAACCTCCCAGATCACAATCAAAACTCCACATACATCAACAAGCCTCGCCGAACCACCTACATCGACGACGACGGAGAGCAACATTCCGACCCCGCAACTCACTGACCACTCGCCGTCCATTAGCCACCTCTACCCGCCATCGCTCAATGTTCTGACTTCGACCCCTTCTTCTCCGACAGTCCGCCGTTCAAGAAAACAAACCAGGTAACTCCAAACCCAAAAAAACTCACGCCCCATCTTCTTCGACCACGTATTCTCTCCCTGCCTCCCTCCTCAATGTCTGTCATTCCATTTTGAGATGGATAAGGCTGTAATTTCACACGGCTCCGCCACTCAAGAAAACCTCCCATATCACAATAAAAACTCCACATACATCAACAGCCAAACGCAAAAGACCTCATGCACCATCTACTTAGAACAAGTATCAACTCGGAACACATCCCTCCTGAATGTTGTTGATTCAATCCGATCACGCCATCTCCAAACACTTACAATGTCTCTCAGGACATTTCGAGACAGTTAAGCCCGACATTTCACACAGCTCCGCCACTCAAGAACAACCCCCTGATTGGTCCAAGAACTGCAGAAATATCAAGAGACATTGGTCAAAATACCTCACGCACAAACTTCTTCGAACAGGTATCGCCTCCCCACCTCCCTCTTCAATGTTGTTGATTCAATCCGATCATGCCATCTCCAAACATTTTCAATGTCTGTCAGTCCATTTCGAGACATATAAGGCTGACATTTCACACTGCTCCACCACTCAAGAACACCTCCCCAATCTTGATTTCCAAGGAAAATGTTAATTGAAACTTAACAATATTTTCTCACCAAAAAAATTGTGTTCTTACTTAGCTTTCGAAAGCATCTAAAAATGCACATAAGATGTTCGACTAAAGCACTGATAGATAATAGACCCTTCCGGATCTAATAGACGACCAGAGCTTTCCAAGTGAAGTTCTTCATTCAATCTTGCACCACCACATACAGTTATTTCAGCACAAAAGTATGGAAAATACTCACTCAATACAACTCATATTTCAAATACATATTATGCTAATTCCTTCAATCGTGCACCACCACATACTCACATTTCAATTACAACTAAGCACATGCATTTATTTGAAGTGATGAAATGACATGTGTGTAGAAAGCAACTGCACTTGCAACTTCCAAATGGCAGCTAGCAGTTTTTGTAAAAATGAAAGATATGCAATGTTGGGAGGAGGGGTTTGTCTAAAGAAAATGAATCTATGTTAGATGTCCACAAAAGTTAACTATAAAAAACACAGCGTGCATCTGTTTCTAAAGAAAATAGATTTATGGGGTTAGTATTTTTTTTTGTGTTGTTGCATTAACCTCTACCAATCTAATTAATGACACAACACATTTGGACCACATTAACAAATGAAAAAAAAAATGCTGGACAGTATTTTAACAACGCATTTGGAACACGGAGATGAATTATGTTTGAACGGTTCATGATGTATTGCATCAGTATCTATTTACATTATGCTTCAATTATGCTTGAATTGCATATTATTTCATTGCAGCTCTGTGCTTTGGGTTTAAGGTTGGTGGGACTGTAGATTAAAATCTTTAGTATGGTTCATGTGATCTTTTGTTGCTTGACACTACTATTGTGTTCATTCCAGTTTTTTGTATATTTTTTTCAATTTATTCTAATGTACATCTGCGTTTTCTATTAATGGTAAGTATACAACCAATGTTGCCCCACACAACCAATGTCGCCACCATCAACCAATGCCCCCCCCCTGACCAAAGTCGCCGCCCACGACAAATGTCGCTCCCCCCCCACGATAAATGTCGCCCACCACGACAAATGTCGCACCCAACGAAAAATGTCGCCCCACCATGACAAATGTCGCACCCACGACAAATGTCGTCCGCACGGGGGCCCCCCCGTGCATTGTCACTCGTATATATATATATATAAATAGATATCTGGGCATGTTTGTTTATATATGATGTTTCTTTCTTTTATGTATATCAAATTTGAAAAGTATTTGAGTTTACCTCTTAATGCCAGATAAAAAGGATTTCGGTTGTAGTTTTTCTTACGTTGGCCCCGGGCATGGGGGTACTTGTGATATTTTTGCTTGGGACGCATTTTATTTGGTAGTTTTCTAGATGCTAAATACCATTGGATGAGTTACTTTTTATTGATATTGGAAACATATCACATTATGGCAGGGTAACTTTTCACAATTTAATGAATCCTCAAAAAGTGAGTACTTGTGAAGAGATTTTTTTTGAGAAAAAGTCTTCACTTGGTTCAGTGTTCTTAAACTCTTTCTTAAATGAAAGAGAATTGCTCGCACTTCAAAATGTGAAGGGTAGTGTAATAGAGAAAAAGTTTTGACCAGTGGTAAAGAATAAAGGAAAAAGAAGAGCGATAGCGAAGTTTCTATATGTAATTTGTCACTCTGACATCAGTCTTCTTCCTATCAAAACTGAATCTACCAATGGTTTGTTGTCCTTTATCTTGGGAATCTACAATGCCTTCACCATCTACCATATCATACCTGAAAGGAGGTTCTTTAGACGGTCCCTCAAATGAAATATAGAACCTCTGTTTGGTTATTGACTTCTCGTTATTTAGCCACTTCTATATTAAGTTGCATAACCCCGAGTGCAAGGATATGTGTTTCTTCTTGACTCAACTTCAATCCCAATTGTCTCACTCTCCTATATAAGGGAGTGGTAATGTCTCTTATTAGGCATCTTTGGAAGACAGTGTGAGTGAACTCCTAGGTGAGAGAGGCTCTTAGGGGGAACCAACCCTCAAGAGTTCAGGTCGAGCTTGTCTCGACATTTGTATCTCTATTTTTATGTTTAATCCTACAAGTTTCCATACTTGATAGTGACATCTATCAATGGATTTGACCTGCCGCTCCTTTAGGATTTCTGACGAAACCCTAATTAAATATGGATCCCTGTTTCAGCCTGCACCGCCTGGTTCCCTCGTTCGCTCCAGCGCTGCTCGATAAAGCGTGGCTCGATCCGTCGATCCCAGTCTTCAACGACAACCGGCTCCAGCGTTGCTCTCCTCGCACGAAACGACGCTGATTCCGATCAACGACCTCTTTTCCAACTACTCCTCGCGCGCTCGACGATGCCTTCTGCCGCTGTCGCGCTCGACGATGCCTTCTGCCGCTGTAGCGCTCGACAACGCCTTCTGCCGCTGTCGCGCTCGATGACGCTTTTTTCCGATGGAGCCTTTTGCCGATGACACCTTACGCCGCTGTCGCGGCTCCAACCAACCCGCGCCCTCCGCCTTCCGTCGACATACAACGCCTCCGCTGCATTCCTCGACCTTCCAACGTCTCCTTTCGGCAGCCGATACACCTCCGTCTCTGTGTCCAACATCACATCAACCCATTTTCACCCCGAGACAGCTATTCTAGCAGCACCCCGCGCCGCCTCGTCGCCCAACAACCATCCGTTCCTTACCTTCCTTTGGCCCTGCTGTTCCATGCCCCAAACACGTTCAATGCCCCCGTTGTTCCATGCCCCAAACACGTTCACTGCCCCCACGCCATTACCTGTGGTACTTCCTTAGGGGTCTACAATCCCACCTTTGGGTGCGCCTCCAGGTCCTCAATCCGACGACTCTTTCCCGCGCTATGGAGCAAGCTCGTTGCCTCGACGAGGGACTCTCCACAACCCATCCGTCCTCCTCGTCCTGCCCACTCCACTAGCCACTGCTACTACTGCTATTGCCGCCGAAATTTCTGCCGTCTCTTCCCCGCTTGGATCACCTGCCCCCGCATGGGCCCCTGCTGCTAGGCCTGCCTTCGCAGCCGCCAGTTCTGCCTCCACCGGCTCCCCGACGACCCTACCGCTTTTCTCACGAGTAACACCTCGAGCTTCGTCGTAAGTGCCTTTGCTTTCACTGCCAGCAGCTGTAGTCGCCCACCCACGTCAGCACTTTCAGAGACTTGTGTGTGCTGGTTGAATCTGAAGACCACGGTCCTGACTTCGGAGACTTGGATCCTCTAATGCTTGCGGATGATCCCTATGGACCTCGACCTTGAGGACAAGGTTATTTTTTGGGAAGGCAGCGTTGATACGGATACGATCTCTTGGACACACGTCGCGTCTCCTCCTGCTTATGTAGCTGTAAGGGGCATTATCATAATTTGTATGTCCCACTCCTATATATAAGGGAGTGGTAGTGTCTCTTATTAGGCATCTTCGAAATACATTGTGAGTGTATGCTTTCCTAAGTAAGAGAGTTCTTAGGGGGAACCAACCCTCAAGAGTTCGGGTCGAGCTTGTCTCAACATTTGTATCTCTATTTTGGTGTACAATCTTCCGTACTTGATAGTGACATCTATCACTTGTACTGCGCCACGAAGGAGGTAAGTCACCGTTCAAACCCGGTTTGACTGTTTGGAGGTTCTTAAATAGATTGAACAAGTGTTGAAGGCTGACTTCCCAGAATATAGCGAGTGAAGTTCATCCCACATGGCCTTGGCAACCTCGTAGTGCATAGCCATGCGATTGGGCTCACTCTCCATAGAATTCAGAATCCATGACTGAACCCGACCATCATCCTGGAGCTATTGCTCTGTAGGCCCAACAAGCGGTTCGCGAGTCAGATGATGAAGCTAACCCTTAGTTTGAAGAACTTTGCGCACCGAGTGGACCCATTCAACAAAGTTTGTCTTTTAGTGAGGGAGATGGTGGCAATGCACAGTTCATCGCGGACTTGAGGGAAGTCAGAGTAAGAGTGACCAGAATGGTGGAGGAGGTGGATGCAACATTTGTCCCCATGGGAGCAGTGAGCGTCAGGAGGAGGGAGGGCAAGCTCAAACAACGTGTAGGCTTAAGTCGTAAGGTCGGCTAGTGCTGGAAGAAGGGTCCATCGAGTTCTTGTCTTATAGGTCTGGTAGGGAGTAGCAAGGGCCTGCAGGATTCCAAGTAAGAAGAGCAAACCCATCGAGCTCTGGATACATGATGAAGGTAGGCCGTGAGTTCTGAAAGGTAGGGAGCATCGAGCATTGGATATGGGGAAGTAGCAAGCTGAAGCGGCAGTCACACTCAAGCCGGGAGGTCGGCAAGTACCAGGAGTAGAAAAATCGCGAGTACAGGAAGATAGGGAGCAGCGAGCCATGGATGCAGGGAAGCAACAAGCTTAAGCGTCAGGCACACTCAAGCCAGGAAGTCGGCGAGTACCAGAATCAGTAAAGCCTCGAGTCCTCGAACCAGGGGTCAACGAGTTCTAGGACGCATGCAAACGGTGAAGTTAGTAAGGCAGCGCGCCTGTGAGCTCTGGAAGCACAAGCGACTGCGAGGGAGACAAAAGCGTTGTGTCCAGCGAGCGTGGAAGGAGGGAGGAGCGGCGAGTTCAGATACAGATGACACCGGGGTCCACGAGTCTTGCACTAGGTGGGGTTCACTAAAAGGCGGTGTGGAGCTAAGTGTATTTGGACCCAAGCTGATGGACAGAATTGTGGTGAGCTTGGAATGGTGGTCGTTGAGTCATGCAGAGAAGCTGGCTAAACCTGCAAGAACAAAAACAAGGATCTCAATCGACGAGAGAAGGAGGTCAATCGGCGGGAGACTAATGCCAATAATCGTGTGACTCTGATACTGTTAGACTAGGGTTCCAAGAGGGAGGGGAGAGGGGAAAAGAGAGAGAGGAAGGGGAGAGAGACAAGAGAAGAAACTCCAAATCAGAATAATACTTAGCATAAACCAATACAAGGGTCTCCTGGGTTTATATACTACCCGGTGCAAAATATGAAAAGACATAATGCGATGCAAAATACAAAGATAAATGCGACGCCGCTCTCATTCTTCGGCGCGCGTGCCGCGTTCCCTCCTTCGATAGACGCGCCACACCGGCGGGCGCCTTTCGCCTTCGTTGCTCTCGTCGCCATCCGTAACAATGCCGCCCGCTGGGAAATTTGCCTTGTCCTCAAGGCAAAAGTCCGGAAACTGCTGCTGCAGCTCGGTTTGGTCGACCCACGTGGCCTCTGAGTCAGGGAGGTCGCGCCACAGAACCAAAAACTGCTCCACTGCCTGGTCGCCTCGCTGTACCGTGCGAGTATCGATGATGCGCTGGGGGTGGGCTGCTGGCGGTATGGTACCTGGGTCCGGTGGTGGAAGTGCCCCCTCAACTGGATGATCGCCAATCACCCGCTTCAGCTGCGAGACGTGGAATACCGGGTGGATCCGGCTCTCCGGAGGTAGGCGGAGGTGGTAGGCCTGAGTGCTCACTCGGGTGAGGATCTCGAAGCGGCCATAGAATTTGGCCGCCAATTTGGAATGGGACCGCGAAGAAGCCGAAACCTGGCGGTGTGGCCGTAACTTGAGGAAGACGGAGTCCCCCTCGCTGAATTGAACGTCGCGTCGTCGGCGGTTAGCCGTGGCTGTCATCCGGTCCTGGGCGCGCTGAAGATGCTGGCGTAGCTGCTGGAGTATGGAGTCCCGGTCTCAGAGCAGAATGTCGACCGCGGCCACCGCGCACTCCCCCGGAAGGGTGCGGCTTAAGACCGGAGGGGGCCGCTCGTAGACGGCTTCGAAGGGGTAGTGCCGGTGCCGGAGTGGAATGAGGTGTTGAAAGAGTACTCCGCCCAGGATAGCCACTCCGCCCATGCTCGCGGGTGGTCGCACACGAAGCACCGTAGGTAGGTTTCGAGGCACCGGTTCATGACCTCCGATTGGCCATCTGTCTGCGGATGGTACGTTGTGCTCATGCGTAACTGAGTGCCATGCATCCTGAAGAGGGCCTGCCAGAAGGCACTGAGGAATAGCGGATCGCGGTCGCTTACGATCGAACGCGGAATCCCATGCAGGCGGACGACGCCATCGACGAAAGCTGCGGCGACGAGGGGAGCTGTGAACGGATGGCGAAGCGGGATGAAGTGCGCGTACTTGGATAAACGGTCCACTACCACCAGAATGCAGTCCCAAGTCTTGGAGCGGGGCAGGTGGGAGATGAAGTCCATGGAGATGTCCTCCCATATCAGAGGGGGTGGGAAGTGGCTGCAGGAGACCCCCAGGAAAAGTGGCCTCGTACTTGGCCCGTTGGCACGGGAGACAGGCCGCGACTAAGGCCTTGACCTTCTGAAACAGATACCATTTAGAAAAATGGAATACGAAGCAAAATAACTTTTATTACTTCATATCTCCACACATACAATACAAATATTTGGAATAGTTAGCAGTCTTAGAGATTAACTTTTGTTACTTCATATCTCCACATACATAAATGTGTAAATATTTGTAGTTCTTGGTTTGATCTGTATTAACAGTCCAAAAATTGCTTCTTGTTTTGATCTGTAAGCGTTTTACCATCAAGTCAGATCACCAAAGAGGAAGCTTCAGTTACTGAGCCTCAATATATCAAGAAAACGTGAGAAACAGGGAGAATATAAGAGCAATCATCAAACAGAAAGAGGGTGCTCTAATTAGCAATTCTCGATATACTACATATCATGGCGAACTTTGAGGTGCAAGGGTCAATATATCAAGAAAACGTGAGAAACAAGGAGAATATAAGAGCAATCATCAAACAGAAAGAGGGTGCTCTAATTAGCAATGCTCGATATACTACATATCATGGCGAACTTTGAGGTGCAAGGGTCGTTTAGTGTGATGAATGATGCGACCACTAGAAAATTGATTATCAATTATATCTTGACGCCACCTTTGAAGGTTATTTAGGTTTTAAGATGACCCTTCATCGAATTATAGAATATTTTTTTTGGAAAGGAGTACAATTGCTATACACGAATGTGCAACAGTACAAAGCACATTGCAGTAAATCTGTAGGGTTACTGCAATTTCTAATTTTGAAGAGTTTGACATGATATTTCTATGGAAATTATTGAAGGGTTACTGAGGTCGGGTGGAAAGGAGGTGATCTTGGGATGATTGACAGGTTGAGTTAGTATGCCGATTTTCTGGCATGACAACATCTATACTCATCATTAGTAAGCGGCTTAAACTTTTTTAAAGGAGGTCTACCATTTACTCTGTCGCCGTTTAGCACTGCGAGTGATTGGACACAGTGTTTATGTGTCATTTTGGCAGGAGTTTGTTAAACTACAACAGGTACAATTGCAGACCTCCACAACTCCCCACAATTTTATGGCCAGAAGTCGGTGGTGAATCAGTACATAGAAAGTTATCTCTGTTGTAAGCTGGTACTTCCTGCTTAGTGTGACCATACAACACTACTTTTTACACTAGCATGGTTTACTCCATATGAAGTGGTGTATTCTTTGAAGCCACCCCTTTGTTCTCCTTATTTAGTGAATTCAGGGGCAATAGATGTAGCCAACAGGAGCCTCCAGGCATGCAAGACTATGATTCGATTCCTTAGAGAAAACCTGCACAAGGTTCACAATAGAATGAAACAACTACCATATAAGAAATGGCTGGATTGACGGCCCTATAGACGGCTTGGTTTGTGTGGCCCTGCTAATCGTAGACTGTATCCAAGATATTTCGGCCCTTTTTGATTCTGAAGAAAATTGGAAGTGACTTTTGTATGATATACCCGTTGATTGTAAGATCCATGCCACTTTTCATGTTTCTCAACTAAAGTAGCACATTGGATCGGCTCTATCTACTACGAACCTTCCAACATTAGTAACAACATAAGCATTCTTTTACTAGAGCCTGAGGCGATTTTGGGTCGCCGTATTATACCTAGGTGGGGCAAAATGACAATATTTGTGTTGGTAAAATGGATCAACGCCAAATTCGAAGATTTGACGTGGGAGCTATTGTTTGATTTGCAGCTTTGCTGCCTAAATTTTCACTCTTGAGGCCAATGATGCTCAAGTGGAAAATTGACATCCTGTTATTGACATCTAATATGTAATATTTGATAGTAAGACATGGTATTTTCATAATGTTAGAAATAGACAACAGGAAATAGTTGGTGCATTTTACTCATCCTCAAAGGGGAAATATATAACATTACAACAAGACACCAAACACTGATAAGCGGTGTGAGACTAAACCTCAAATACTTAAATATAATAACTTTAACACTCCCCCTCAAGCTGGAGGACTAAACCTCGAATACTTAAATACTTAAATATAATAACTCTAACACATAACAAAAGTACTATTATTTCATAGTATAAATAGAGATGCTTACATAGTTTATGTAGCAAGTAATTCAGATAATGGTCAAACTGAATCTTCATCTCCCTCTATTTTTTCCTCCTCTCCTTTGTACTTCAGCAGTCATAGACTCATAGTACTACGTTATCACACAATGAATCTCTTCCTTTCTGTGGACTCCACCGTATTCTCTTTGCTTAGGAATTCTAACTCGACAGGTCCTTAGACGAGAAGTAATTGTCCGACATCGCCAATCAATTTCGCATATTACCCTACTTATAAACAATACAAGAGTTCTATTCTTTCTGCATCTCTCCACGGGGGCCCCGACAGCGGGGAACTGTCATGGCCAGGGTATTGTCGCGGCTGCACGGGACCCGTGCGTTCTCTCTCTCTCTTTCTATATACATATATATATATATCTTTAACTACTATATAGAAGAAGTTGTCTTTGGTGCAACATTCAAAATTGCCAAATATATCCTCATTCTTTTACTCCAATGACTTTAACATATATTATAAAAAAATGGAAATTCATAAAATATAATGACTATTTGAGTAATTGCATCATATTCTTATAATAAAAATAATAATGAAAATTCATAAAATTCAAAAGTTTTTAGTAGACCTCCTAGACCTACTATGGTAGGTTATCATTAGGACTACAAAAACTAATTTCGAAATATAATAGTTTACTTTAAAATAATTTTTGTTAAAATATAAATGTTTTTGAAAAAAATAATTATAAAATATTGATGTATATTTTTTTACGTTCATTTTGAGTACTCATATGTATATGTTGCGGGCGAAGCCCGCCGTCGCCTGTCGGGTACTATCGAATGCGGGCGCAGCCCGCTAAGAGTCAGCGAGCACGGGCGATGTCCGTGCGGATGCTGCTCGTATGTATATATATATTTATATTTGTCACTCTCTCCTTGTGTTCCGATGCATTAGGGTGAGAGTGAAGACTGATTTAGGAGCGGGATCTTAAGACCGGGTGTGTGGTGTGCTAAAATCTCTAGCCCGCTTACATAATCTTATTAAAATTATAAACTTCTTTTTCACTTCATGACTATTTTTTGATGCTACCAATTCCTCGTTATGCATATACTTTTGACTCATTTTTTAAGTTAACACACAACAAATCACAATCAACAAAAACTATGAACGTCTGTCCGGCGTCCGCCCATCGTCATATATTTTTAATTTTTAATAAGTAATCTTAACATCCAAAGAATTCCTCTAATAAATTTTACCAACCCATAACCAAATTGATCTGTTTATACCAATGAAAGTTTTCCAAATTTATGCTCCAAACTGCTTTGTCATCTCAATGTGCTTAGGGTTTGCACTTCCATGTTCCTGATTGGCCAGATGAAATGGAGGGGGGAAGCAAAGGAGAGGGAAGAATCTCTTTCTCTGCTCGAAGAGGAGCGCAGAGCCAAGGATGCCGCTGAGGCGAGCTGCAAGAGAAGACAGGAAGGTTTGCGCCATAAATTAGACGTAGATTTTCAGCGGTACAGGGACGACATTCACAGGCTGGAGGAGGAGCTTTCTCGGCTGAGGGAAGCTGCTGCATCTGCTCAATCGGGATGCGCGGATGCGCCAAAGCCCCTCGCAGAATCCAATCGCAAGAACCTTCTCCCCGAGGTGCGGGTTTTGCCCCGGAGCGGAAACCACAGGATATGCTTGCTCTGCAGGGAGCAGGAGGTGTCAGTGGTCTTCCTGCCGTGCGCTCATCAGGTTCTATGTCACAGCTGCAATGAGGGACAGAGGGAAAGAAAAAATCATATATGTTTAGCCTGCAAGAAACATGTTGAGGATAGGATCCATGTCTATGGTGCCAGTTCTTGAGATTCTACATATAATTGTTTGATTTTGTATCAAATAAATGATGTGTGAAAACACAGCCTTACCCCCTTTCCCATCATTTACACTATTATACCTTTGCTTTGTGGCAATGCAAGTTTTTTTTAAATGGTGGAAGAAACTATAAAGGAAAAGTGGTGTTGAAAGTGGTTTGGTTTGGCTTTTGTTCGTATTTAGGGCTCGTCTTCGATCTACTGAGATTCACGTTGGAGTGGTGGCAGTGTTAATCATGATAGAAAATGAACCTCCGGCTTTTAGGGTCACAACTTTGGGGCCTTACATTCGTGATCGTTAACGCTTAATCACACAATAGTGATCGTTTTGGAGAATGCTTGCAACTGCAGTTCCTGAAATGCTTGTGTTTTCTACTCTAGCATTCATAAATGCCACTGGTCTACTCTCACAAACAGAGATTAAGGCCATGTTTGGGAGAGCGGTGACAGAAAAGCCAACTAATAATATTTTATCAATTTTAGCCCCAAATGCCAACTAATCATGGTTGCGCGGTCAAGCTTTAGCGATCATAAGCGTCCCATAGAGTGAAATTTGGATTAAAAAAAGGTGTCTGAAAATTCTAACCGTAGATAATCAAAATTCTGCCCAATTAGAAACTTGCACATGTTTAAGGCCACAAGAAAAAAAGACAAACGCGCAGAAGAAATTTTCAGAGCTGTTATAGACTCAAGAAACATGACTTAAGTTAGTCATGTGAATGCTGTATCCTGATCCTTTCCCAATGGAGGATTTTTTTTTCTTCAATAAAAGTCTCTGAAATAACACAGTACTCAGCAACATTTTCATAAATAATAGGGTCCTAAAATTACAGGTTGCACCCTTCCATCTTTTGAAATTACAAAAAACTCCCTTGTAAGTTCACATTTCATAACATGCATGCACAAAAATACCCCTGGAGGAAAGCACCAGTGGAGAAATTTTGTGCAGGCATATATTATGAAATGTAACTTCCAAGGGAGGTTTTTGTATTTTAAAAAGATTTGAGTAATTAATAGTAAATAATATGGCAATAATAAGTTTGAAAATATACATATTTTTCAATTTATTTTATTTTGTTTTAAAATCATAGAATAATATTAATTCATAACAGCATTACCACCAAAATACATAGTATAAGAATGCTGGCGCTTTCCTGACTTAAAAACCAAGTAAATTAATGCAGATTTCATTCATTCATACTCTTCTGGGAAGATATAATAATCATATAGAAGTCATAATTAATTAAATTAATACAGATTATAGATAAACTTGGCAGCATTTCCCATCCCCCTCCACCTTCTCCTCAGCTACTACAAATGCCAGTACCAGTATGCAAATAGATCAAAACACATGAGTGCTGCATACTCTTGCAAAACACAACTTATAAAATTATTTCTCCTTACTACACTATAATATACACATTTATTTGACTAAATCCCCACTCTCCTGATTCATCTCCACTCTCCAGCTTTCGCACCCACTCTATACGATCTCGACCATCCACCATCCAGCTGAAGCATCACCGTGCGGGAGATTCGGAGACGGAGGCCTGCTTTCTACGGAGCGAAATTTAACCTCGCCAGCTGTTCTGCTTCTTAGCTTCAAAGACGGCGCCGTCGTTGAGCATATCCTGCGCGTCCGTCTCCATGCCGAGCTTCGAGAGGGCGAGGGCCTGCAGGTAGAAGGCGGTCGGCCACTCGGGCAGGCACACCTGCGCCTGCATGGCGTCGCGGAGCGCGAGCTCCGGCTGCCCGTTCATCAAATACGAAAGCGCCCGTCTTGCAAATACGGTTGCCGAGGGCACCGACATCATCACCACGAGCTGTTGCGTTGTCACATCGAAAATGTCAGGCTATAAGCATCAATGCATATTTCAAGTAATAATATTTGAAGGATGGATGCAAGAGAGATTCATCAATATCCTGCATAAAATAGTGAGAAGGGCTGGTTGTTCATAGTAGAGCATAATGCAAGTTTTATGGAGCCAATACTGAATTTGTATTTAAGCTTCTATCCAACAAAGTTTTGATGATTTGTATCAGTAACCCAGGCTCCGTTTGGTGCGGTGTTTTTGATCCGGAGAACTAATTTTGAACAAAAAAATGGATGAAGTTCCTTAGATGAGGTTGGGCGTTCACGAACGACAGTTCATAACCACCGCGTTCACGACCACCAGCGCCATGCCAAACGGAGCCCCAATGTTTGATCCAAGTTTAACAGCTTTTTTTGGTCTTTTTTAATTTACCAGCCTGGTATAAAGATGGTGACGTGAGAAAATATATCTATATAAATATAATAGGAAATATATACTTGCCCGCAAACTGGAGCATTTATATTCAACGTGCCTAATTTGGATGTAAAATATGAAAAAGGACGGGTTGTCGTAGAGGCTTGGTGAGAATATCTGATATTTCTCTTGAAGAGGGTACATGTTGAATGACTACTTATATTTTATTTTTCTTTGTCAACATGACAATCTATTTCAATATTTTCAGTCCTCTCATATTGTTACGGTCGTAACCCCCGGACCGGGCTGGGCCCCGGGCAAGCACATACATCCTCCCAGTTATATCCCACGATTCCTGGCCCGGGTACCGTAACAGGGCGTCAGGGCCGCGGCCCATACACCCCGACCAAATCTCCGCCCCCATTTAATCAGGCGGTAGGTTGTTGAGGCCAGGGATCAAACCTCTGACCCCCTTGATAAGAAGTCCTTCCATCGACGATCATAACAGTTATTGTTCTTGTCATTTTTTATTTTGAGTTGTAATTTTATGTATTTTTTAGTCGGGACGTTCGGCCAATCATAGCCGTCCGTTGCCCCCTAGGAATCTATAAATAGAGGGTGAGGGCTCTCATTTTAGGCATTGAAGAATGGAGTATTGAAACCAATTCTTTGGTCATTTGGTGTCGAAGCCGAGTTCCGGGCTATGTAGCACGGGGACGGAAACGGGATACGGTATACGATTGGAAACGTGATTTAAAAAAAAATACGGATACGAGAAACGTTTTTAATTTTTTTAATATAAGTATTAATTAATATAAAAAAATACAATTAACAAACTAAGGTACCATCTCAGTCACTACATTCAATAAAGAATAAGAAGAGGAAGAAGAAGAAGAAGAGGAAGAAGAAGTAGAGGAAGAGGAAGAAGAAGAAAAGGAAGAAGAGGAAGATGAAGAGGAAGATGAAGAGGAAGATGAAGAGGAAGAAGAGGAAGAAGAAGAGGAGGAAGAAGAAGAAGAGGAGGAGGAAGAAGAAGAAGAGGAGGAGGAAGAAGCGTGAGGGATCGAGAGCAGGGAGCGTGATCTGGAGCGACAGTGGAGCGGCAGCAGCTTCGGCTGCCGGGGTCGGGAGAAAACAATGCAAAGCTGCGGGGTCGGGGTCGTGAAACTCGCGTGAGTGTGAACCCTAAACAATCAAATTAATATGAGGCGTGACCGCGCGCCTGACGCCGTGAATAAAATAGCGGGAAACGCGTATCCCGCAAGCGGGATACGCGTTTCCCAATTAGTTTTTTTATTTAATTTAAATATTGCGTTTCCTACGTTTCGGAAACGCGTTTCCGCACGTTTCCGGGTGTTTCCCGTATCCGATACGCGTTCGAGCCGATACGCGAAGCATTTTTAAGTATCCGTGCTTTGTAGGTTCCGGGTGCGAAGCCTTGGAATCCCCACCACCTTGCCATCCACCACCATCATCCTCCACCACAAGCCGCCGACAGCCCTCCTCCCTCCTCCCAAAACAACCATCTCCTCCCTCCTCCCAAAACAGCCATCCTCATTCCTCCACAGAAAACAACCCTCTTTTTCCTTCATTTCCGACTCCGGTGATCACCGGAGAACATCTCCGGACACTTCCGGTAATCCAACACGAACTCCCCTACAATTGCCCTACATTATGTATTTTCCGGCGACCACCACCACCTCCGGCAGTCTCCCACTGGCCACCACCAGCCACCTCCAGCCGGCCACCTCCCCCACTATCCATAACTTCCATAACCACCCATTACCCCCACTACTTCCACTTCCTTTTATTTAGGAATCACTTCCTAAATTTAAGCCCCACCATCTCCTAACTTCCCTCACAACCATCCCCTCAAACCCACTCCCCCATAGCCGGCCTCTTTTAGCCTCACTTCCCCTCATTCTCACGTGAGAAATAACTTCCCTCTTCCTCCACTTAATTACTCTCCCACCCCCTCTAACTGCTGGGCTGAAATTTCCCCTCATTCTCACGGGGAGTCCAGGTTGCTGGATCCACCAATTGCTGCCACCATCTGCAGCTTCCCCTCCCAATTAAATCCACCAACCAACCCCTCCCCCTGCCTGATCTTCCTCTCGTGGATCCAAGCCGCCGACAGCCCTCCTCCTCCCTCCTCCCAAAACAACCATCTCCTCCCTCCTCCCAAAACAGCCATCCTCATTCCTCCACAGAAAACAACCCTCTTTTTCCCTCATTTCCGACTCCGGTGATCACCGGAGAACATCTCCGGACACTTCCGCAAATCCAACACGAACTCCCCTACAATTTCCCTACAATATGTATTTTCCGGCGACCACCACCACCTCCGGCAGTCTCCCACTGGCCACCTCCAGCCGGCCACCTCCCCCACTATCCATAACTTCCATAACCACTCATTACCCCCACTACTTCCACTTCCTTTTATTTAGGAATCACTTCCTAAATTTAAGCCCCACCATCTCCTAACTTCCCTCACAACCATCCCCTCAAACCCACTCCCCCATAGCCGGCCTCTTTTAGCCCCACTTCCCCTCATTCTCACGTGAGAAATAACTTCCCTCTTCCTCCACTTAATTACTCTCCCACCCCCTCTAACTGCTGGGCTGAAATTTCCCCTCATTCTCACGGGGAGTCCAGGTTGCTGGATCCACCAATTGCTGCCACCATCTGCAGCTTCCCCTCCCAATTAAATCCACCAACCAACCCCTCCCCCTACCTGATCTTCCTCCCGTGGATCCCCCCCCCCCCCCCCCCTCATTTCCCCTCAACCAACAAACCCTTTCCCGTTACCTCCAGCAGCCCCAAGTTTGCCCCTACACCACCCAAAAAAAACTGTTGCTGTGCAGGCCTTCCAAACATCCCAGCATCATAGTCCAGGTTGCTGTCTTTCTCTCTGGACAGCCGCCTTCCTTCACGGATTGCTGAATGCTGCCTCCCTGCATCGTCCAAGTTGCTGTCCCAGTTTCTGGACAGCCACACACATCATTTGAGTGCTGAAAATCTGTCCCGGCAGCCCTCCAAAAGTACCTCCAGCCCTCCCCTCTTTATAGTCTTGGCAATCAAGGTTTGTGTGCTGATTTCTTTACCGTTGGGTCTTGTGTTTGTTCTCTACTAGAAGAGATAGTGGTTTATAAGTTTGCATTCAATTATTTTAGTCTTTGTAATCTCCCATTTAAATAGTATTTGATTTTTTGGCACTCTTGCACTTATACGACTTCACGTGTTTTCATATTTGAGAGCTTTAACTCTTTGTGGCCAATCAAATTAATATTGCTTTATAAATATTCATTGTTGCAAGTAAACCGTCGGATCTCATGTGTGGTTGCATATAGGAGTTCATACAATTATTTCTCCATCACATAGGACCGTCCTGCGTCAGACTCTAAGTCCTGTGAGAAGATAATTGAGCCACACCGACTCAAAAATAATTTATGTTATTGCTCGATATTCAGAATAAGCCAACTTTTTGTTATTAATCATGTCAGCTAACAGGATTTTCTCTCAAGATTATATATCCATTTGTAGATCTTCATTCATCAACAGAGCCAACAAAGTAAGCATCATCATAGGATTTGAACGGTAGTGTAGGAAATGATTTGTGAGAAGTCTTGTCCAGAAGTTCCCTTTAGATAGGGAGAATCATCTTTTTTGCATGGTGAAAGTGAGAGGTCAGTGGGATATAGGGCTCCATTTGGCACAGCGTTTTTGCTCTGATGAGATTGGTTAAAAACGTCGATGTCATAGAATGTATGTTTGACATGACAACGGTTTTGAACATAAAAGAGGATGATGTTCTTTAGGTGAGGTCGGACGTTCACGAACGACGGTTCATAACCACCGCGTTACCGCCACCATTGCGCCAAACGGAGCCATAGACTTGCCAACTACGCGTTTGCAATGACGTGGATCAGATAGAGATGGATCATATAATGAAAGTTTTACAATGATGTCTATAGCTGTATTAGTTGTATTATGATTTATGCCCAAGTTGATCTGCCTCAACCAGAAGGCTAGGAGTATATTTCCTCTGAAAGAGTTGCAAGTGCCCAAAACTCCTTATTACCTTAATGCCTAAGAAATAACAAGACTTCCAAGGTTTTTTGTGTTAAAGTTAGAGGTTATGCGTGCTTTGACCTTAGGACTCCATCAAATGCTTGAAGTCGGAACTGGGAAGGTTGTTGAATGAAGATTGGTCTGAAAAAGGATCGGCATTAAGAAAAACAATCTTCACCTCAGGCTGATGAAGAGGTCATATGCTCAGAGAAACAACTATGAACAAGAGAACTCAAATAGCTGTTATTTTAGCTATAAGATAAAATATCAGTATAATTACAACCAAATTATTGAGTAAACCCATTGGCCACTATGTGAGTCTTGAGATAAACTACTGTCCCATTAGGATTATGCTTAATAAAATGTCCATCACATTTGATTTGAGGCAAATAATGAAACAAAGGTATGACCAAAGGAGTTTATGATGCATCCTTCGTCGCATCTTAAGTCATGCATTTTATTTCTCAGCTTTTATTTACTTTCATGTATTTCTTTTCGCGCACCTGCTTTTACTTAAAAGAGTTCGGCTCGTCGGGTTGACCATCCGATGAGACCCTGAATAAATGGTCCGACAATTTTAGTAGCTAGGACGAAGGAGACAAGTTTAATTTAATTATGAAAATATAAGATCAAATGGGGAATAGAATCAAATTAAAATATTCCCACTTAAAAAAAGATTCATTGGGAGACTAGTTTAGGAAGTTAAAAAATCTGGAATTATTTGATATGAGATAATCACCCCCCTCATTAGGAAGATTGAATGAGTGGGTGAGTTAGGAAATAATTATTTCAGGAAATATTTCAAAGCAAAAAAAAAAAACAATTCCTCCTTTAAAATGGCCCCTGCGCCCACAAAAGAAGCCAGCCAGGAAAATACAGAGAACGACGAAATCGTCGTTCCTCTGTAAGCCCGACGATCTACCTCCCGACCACGACTCACGCCGCAACCATCCCCCTTGCCGACGCAAAAACCCTCCAGCTCCGACGAACACTCAGCAGAGCACCTCTTCTCCGGCAGTCGCGACGACGCCAGGGCGCGACTCCGTCCAGTCTGCTGCGGGCATCCGTCCTCCTCGGATTCGCCGTCGACTTCGGCGTTCTACTCCAGCAGTAAGAGGGAATCCCGGTTAACTTAGCCCTGCGGGCTCTTTCCGCACCCCCTCCGTCTCTGATCGACTCCAATAGCAAGCGCGCACGACAGTCTGATAGGCTGGCTGTTTGCGAAGGAGCCGCCTCTATTCAACTCAGAATAGTGCAGACCAGTTGACGTGAATGAACCTTTTGCTGGGTTAATTTCGCCGTATCTCTTGCTTCACTTATTAGCGTAGTTTTTATGCAACTCAATAATTAATTTAAGCTTGTCTCGGACGTTCGCGCTGTTTAAATTTGTCGTTTATCCATAAATTATTGCTTGTGATTTTTGCTTGTGGATGTAAGGATCTCGCGACGGTTCAATTCATTAAGCGCCACAGAACATTTTGCTAATAACGATTAACGATCTTGTGAAGCTCAAACGGTTGAGGGTGATTGGCGCTCAAAATTCGTTTCGGCCGTTCGACTCCTTTTCAAAATTATAATAATAAAATACTTAATTTTAAAATCCTATTTTTATTTTATAACAATAAAAATATTCTGCTTAAAATTTATTTTACTCCAAAACTCTAAGTCCGATTTACATCAGTTTGGTATCAGAGTGAGGTTCGATTCGCTCCTATCGCGAATCGGTCGATCCGGTATTAAAAAAAATGATTTAAAAAAAATTTAAAAATAAAAAAAATATATATCATCAACATTTCTTATTATTATTATTATCTTAAAATGAAAAAAAGAGGTTCCCTTTGTTTTAAAAGGATTTAAAACAATTAATATAATTTTTGGCGATTAAAAAAAAGTATTTCAAATGGAGAAGGTGACCGATCATTTAGAAACTAATATAAGGTTGGAGAGTAATATGAAAAATTTAAATCTTCGAATTAAAAAATTATCTGAAATGGTAGCTTCGCTCCCTAACATAAATCACTTATTGCAAGAAGAGATCATTCATCCTAAAGACTTTGAGCACACACACCCGAGTGATTTTGACGGACATTTAGGGCCCGAAGATTGTTTAGATTGGTGTCATACTATGGAATGCTCTCTGAGAACTAATCAAATACCTTTGCGCACGCAAATCGAGTATGTGACCCGTAGACTTAAGGGACCCGCACTAGATTGGTGGAAACAACTCGAACGCATGAGAGATAAGTTATGGTTGCCTCCAATCACTACTTGGGTAGACTTTAAAATAGAGTTGCGCAAACACTTTGTCTCCCCCGACTACCTCCGAACTTTATATCATAAATTTCAAAATCTACAACAAAGAGGTTTGCCGGTCGATGAGTACACTAGTGAATTTGTAGTCCTTCAATCTAGACTAGGTATTCAAGAGGGTGATGAGATGATCGTATCCCGTTATTTGCACGGGCTACACTACTCCATTAGGAATCAACTAGAGTCGCAGCGTTATCGCAATTTAGAAGAAGTTTCTAGTATGACTCATAGGGTGGAATCCGAGTCTTCAGATAGACGGAGACCCCGCTCTAGTCTTGTCATTGCACCCACTTTTAAAGACATAGATTTCCCTAGTATTACCACTCTCAAGAGCACACTATCCCAATTTAGCTCCACGGTAGAAATCCCTCCAGACGAGGAGACTCTTCCTGAGCCCCAGCTCCAGAAAGAAGATATTCTTCCATCTATTTATGACATACCGATTGAAGTAGCGACTCCACTTGCACCCACTGAATCACCAACTGTAGTCACTGATTTCCTTCTCGAGCCCCTGCTCCGGGAGAAGGAGTTGACCAGTGATGAACCCCTCGTCTTAGGTGACATAGACTTAAACTACGTATGTCCTAAATCTCCAAGCCCACCACACTCCTTAACACTTGAGCCTATTGACGTTCACCCATCCGTTGCACTATTGTCGCCACCATATATTGATTTCGTATTTGGAGAACACCACTTTACGTTATTTCGCCATCTCATAAATATAAATCTTTTTGAAATAAATTATTATTGTCAAATTATCAATATATTCAAGAAAAATCATGTTTTAAGGATAATCAGAACTCCAAAAATTTTCACTCCCAATAAGGATACACGTTTTAAAGGATTTCTTTGGAAATTTTTAAATAATAAAATTGTAGTCAATTTTAAAATTTGCAATATTAAATTTGATATAAGCGAAATTGTGAGATTGCAACGTTATATTAAATATTTTATATCAAAATTTTGGAACGTACTAAGAGGACGAATGGACACCAAACTCGAGTATAGTAGCGTTTATCACTTTCTAATTGATGAACTGACTAAAATCGTTAATAAGAGTTTGAAGAATTTTCTTAAGTGTTTAATCGAGGCAAATCTAAAGCAATGAGATCTTATACCCCCGCAAGCAATTTTCACTTGTAATAATTCTAAAAGCCACTCTCTTAATATATCTCCTTACGAGATTTTCTATGTGTCGCCCCGCCCACCTGACCACCACCACCTTTCATTCCACGAACGTATTTCTTTCGATGCGCGAGCTCATATTAATTATTTGAAAGAACTGCATAAAATTACTGCTAATATTTTGCGAGCAACCTTTGAACATTACAAACTCACGGTCGGTCGTTATCGTCATGAGTTGTACTTTTTAAAGGGAGGTCTGGTGATTGTTTACTGCAGGAGGTTTGGTTCAATTCATGTTCAGAAGCACAATGGGCCGCCCATTGAGCCACCTGTCATGGCCCCAGATATTCCACCCGACCTAGCACCAGTGACGATGTCAGTGATAGGAAGAAAGGATTTTCTATGTATTCACACCATGAACAAGGTAATACATATACAAGAATAATAGAGGGTGATCCTAACACCCGAGGTGACTATAGGCTAACACTACTACTCAATATACAACATATCTAACACCCCCCCCCCCCCCCCCCCCCCCCCCCACAAACTCACGGGGGATCATACACCGAGAGTTTGGACAGTAGATAGACATGCTGGGTCCTCGTCTGCGGCTTAGTCATCAAATCTGCAATCTGCTTCTCGGAAGGAATAAAGGAAGGGGCAAGAGTGCCCTGACTATAGTGCTCACGCAGGAAGAAGGCATCCACCCCGATATGCTTGGAGAGAGAATGTTTCACCGGGTTTAGAGTAATCTGAATGGCACCGGTGTTGTCACAGTAGAGGGGAGTGGGATCTGGAGAAGAGACACCAAGGTCCTCAAGAAGCCAACGGAGCCAAATAATATCCTCAGCAGTGGTAGTCATGGCTCGAAGCTCGGCCTCAGTGCTGGAACGGGAAACACCAGTCTGTTTCTTGGACTTCCATGCAATAAGTGAAGAACCCAAGAACAGACAAAAACCAGTGACAGAACGACGGTCAACAGGATCACTAGCCCAGGTGGAATCAGAGTAAGCACGTAGCTGTAGAGAACTACTGCTGGAGAAGAATAAACCACGAGAGGTCGTCTCCCGGAGATAGCGCAGGAGTCGCAGCAGATGGCCATAATGCACAGAGGTGGGTGCACTAACAAACTGGCTCAGCACATGAACTGCATGGGCAATGTCGGGCCGAGTAATGGTGAGATAGACGAGACTCCCTACGAGGTGTCGGTATCGAGTAGGATCGGAGAGTGGAACCCCATCATCCGGACGTAGCTGAAGATGAAGCTCCATAGGGGTGTCCACTGTGCGAGAGTCAGAGAGAGCAGCCCGAGCAAGGAGATCTGATGTGTAGCGCTGCTGAGAGAGCTGAAAACCGCGATCTGTAGAGCTGACCTCAAGACCCAAGAAGTAGCTCAGCTGTCCAAGGTCAGTCATCTGAAACTGCTGCTGAAGGTGTGTTTGACGAAGGCCACATGAGAGGGATCATCACCAGTAATAATCATATCATCCACGTATAGTAACAAAAGGGTCCGACCACGGGAGGAGGAGTGCACAAACAGAGCTAGATCATGTGGACATGGCTGGAATCCGGCGGATGTAATGGCTGAACTGAAACGTGCAAACCACGCGCGGGGCGCCTGCTTGAGCCCATAAAGAGCTCGCCTCAAGCGACATACAAGGCATGGAGGCGAGGATAGACCCGGAGGAGGAAGCATGTATACCTCCTGTTGAAGATCACCGTGAAGAAAAGCATTCTTCACGTCGAGATGTGATAGGGACCAGTGGCGAACAACGACAACATCAATAAGAGTCCTACTGTAGTCATGTGAGCAACTTGAGCGAAAGTCTCGTCATAGTCTCTCCCCCGCTCCTGCTGAAAACCACGAGCAACAAGTCGAGCCTTGTATCTCTCCACAGAACCATCAGAGCGAGTCTTGACCTTAAAGACCCACTTGCAAGTAATTGGAACAGCACCGGGTGGAAGAGGAACAAGCTCCCATGTACGAGTGTGCTCAAGCGCCTCCAACTCAGCAGACATAGCAACCTGCCACTCAGGTATCTGGGCAGCCTCACGATAGGAAGTCGGCTCTGGAGTACTGCAGGCAGTGGCGGGAAGGGCAGGCAGGTCCAACGGTAGGGTAGCAAGGCTAAGACGGTCGGGAGGACGCCTCTCACGAGGTGGGTTGCGACGCACAGGAGGATCATCCATAGGGCACTCGCTGGAGGAGGTAAGTACTGAGTCTGGGGGCACTGGAGGTGAGGAGATAGGAGGAGGACGACGAGTATAGTGATAAGGAAGAGGAGAGACACGATCCCAAGTGGACAGCTCATCAGAGGGAGAGGAGTGAGGAGGTGACGGAGTAGATTGCAAGGAAAGAGGAGGAGACGAAGTAGAGTGCGTCAAAGGAGGAGGTGACGGAGTAGACTGTGGCATGGGCAGAGGAGGGGGACATACCGGAGGGGAGGATACATGAGGCGGAGAGATGGGAAGAGTGAGAAACAGCACGTCAGAGGGAGTAACGGATGAGTGTGAGGTCGAGGAGACAGGGGACACAAAGAAAGGGTGAGACTCATCAAAAGTGACATCACGTGAAATGCGAAGTCGACGCGCAACAGGGTCATAGCATCGATAGCCCTTGTGCTCAGCACTGTACCCAAGAAAGGCACAAGGAACAGACTGAGCAGAGAGCTTAGTACGCTCACGTGGAGAGAGAAGAACATAACATCGACAACCAAAAATGCGAAGATGAGTGTAACGTGGGGGTCGAGAGTATAGACACTCACCGGGACACTGACCCTGAAGAAAAGTGGAGGGCTGCAAATTAATAAGATAGACAGCTGTGGAAACAGCCTCAGCCCAGAAGTGAGGAGGAACGTGAGAGGAGATAAGAAGGGTGCGAGCTGTCTCAATAATATGACGATGCTTCCTTTCAGCGGTGTCATTCTGAGCATGGGCACCGGGACAGGCAAGCTGAGGGAGAGTGCCGTGAGTAGCTAGCAAATCTCGAAAAGCATGAGAGAGATACTCCCCCCCACTGAGTCAGAACGGAAAATGCGTATGGAAGCAGAAAACTGTGTGCGCACCATAGCAGAAAAGGTAACATAGATCTGAAAAAATTCAGATCGAGAACGCATAAAATAGACCCAACAATAACGAGAGTAGTCATCAACGAAAAGAACGTAGTACCAGTGTCCACCCTTGGATACAAAAGGTGCGGGTCCCCAGATATCAGAATGAACGAGATCAAAGGAACGCTGAGACCTGGACTCACTAGACTGATAGGGAAGTTGTAATTATTTACCGAGCCTACAACCTGAACATGAGTGAGACCGATCAATAGAAACACGACCAAGGAAACCATGACCAATGAGAGAAGCTAGGCGTGAACCACTGGGATGACCAAGACGGTGGTGCCACTGAGAGAAACTCACTGAAGGAAGATAAAGGGAGGAAGCTGCAGGTGACCATGAAGTGGATGGAAGGTGAAGACGATCAAGGACGTACACCCCGCAACGACGACGACCAGCCCCAAGGAGTGCCCCAGTCAGACGATTCTGCACACGGCATGTGAACTCATCAAAGGTAACCAGACAACCATGGGATGTGAGCTGGCTGGCAGATATAAGGTTCATGGATAACTCAGGTATGTAGGCAACATCGGGAATGTGAAAATGGGTGGTGTGAAGGAGGCCACGACTAGTGATGGGGTGAATGGTGCCATCTGCAACCATGATACCGAGGGCAGGAGTAATGGGCTGGCATGACAAAAGGTGTGTAGCATCATAGGTCATGTGAAAAGAGGCTCCAGAGTCAAGCAACCAGTCGGAGGTGGAGATACTTGCAGGGGCGGAGGCAGCCAGCTGAGAGACAGAAGCAGAAGAGCAGGCCAGAGAAAGCTGCTGGACAATCAGCTGCACGAGCTCAGAGGCAGAGAGAGACTGCGCTGGAGCCGAGAAATGAGCGGAAGGAACACCAGGAGCACGCTGCTGACCAGGCTGCTGAGCCCTCTGAAGCTTGCGACACCCAGATTGAACGTGTCCAATGCAGTGACAATAGTGACAGCGGACCGGCTGGCGACGAGGCGCACTAACAAGAGAGGACTGCGGTGGAAGCTGGTGAGCAGCCATCGAAAGAACTGGCGGGCTGCAGGAGGCAGCAGAGAGTAGCGGGCTTTGAGCTGCAGAGGGCAGCGGAAATCAACAGGCTTCGGGTTGCAGAAGGCAACAGGGATCGACAGGCTTCGGGCTGCAGAGGGCAACGGAAATCAGCGGGCTTCGGGCTGCAGAAGGCAGCAGAGATCAACGGGCTTCGGGCTGGGGCGGAGGAGCATGGGGCTGTGGAAACGAGCGACAGGGCGAAACCCTAGAGTTCAGTAGATCGAAGCAGCGGGAGCGCTGAGGAGATCGCAGTCGGGCGCTGTAAGGAGCAAACATATCGAAGCAGATGGGAGCGGGGGCGGCCTCGCTGAGGAGATCGCAGATCGAAGCAGGCTTTTCTTCACACACGCAGGGATCCCGATGGGAAGAAGAGCAGTCGAGGAGGATCACAGATCCAGGCGTTGTCGTCGATCGAGGGAGATCGCAGACGAAGAAGCGCGTAGGATCTCTGAATCTGGAAGACAATTGATGGGGCTCTGTAGGAACGATCGACGGGGATCTGTCGGAAAACGAAGCCGATCGAAAACACGAGGAAGCGCCGAAAACTGGAAGACGATCGTTGTCGTCGGGGCTCTGTCGTCGACGAGGCTGATCGAAACGCATAGAAGCGCCGAAAACGAAGGGCGAGCTCGACGGGATCGGCAACGCCACTTACCGGAAAACCCTAAGCTATGATAC
This sequence comes from Dactylorhiza incarnata, assembly GCA_033032865.1. NCBI lineage: Eukaryota > Viridiplantae > Streptophyta > Magnoliopsida > Asparagales > Orchidaceae > Dactylorhiza > Dactylorhiza incarnata. The sequence goes on along the minus strand of JAWHQI010000279.1, from coordinate 2,582,929 downwards.
CATGATAGGAAGAAAGGATTTTCTATGTATTCACAACATGAACAAGGTAATACATATATAAGAATAATAGAGGGTGATCGTAACACCCGAGGTGACTATAGGCTAACACTACTACTCAATATACAACATATCTAACAGTCAGATCTCTCCACTGCCACTTTTTGTGAAGTCTCGTCGGGGTCGAGCTCTTTCAACCCCGGGAGAATTGATGCATCCTTCGTCGCATCTTAAGTCATGCATTTTATTTCTCAACTTTTATTAACTTTCATGTATTTCTTTTCGCGCACCTGCTTTTACTTAAAAGAGTTCGGCTCGTCGGGTTGACCATCCGATGAGACCCTGAATAAATGGTCCGACAATTTTAGTAGCTAGGACGAAGGAGGCAAGTTTAATTTAATTATGAAAATATAAGATCAAATGGGAAATAAAATCAAATTAAAATATTCCCTCTTAAAAAAACGATTCATTGGGAGACTAGTTTAGGAAGTTAAAAAATCTGGAATTATTTGATATGAGATAATCACCCCCCCTCATTAGGAAGATTGAATGAGTGAGTGAGTTAGGAAATAATTATTTCAGGAAATATTTCAAAGCCAAAAAAACAATTCCTCCTTTAAAATGGCCCCTGTGCCCACAAAAGAAGCCATCCAGGAAAATACAGAGAACGGCGAAATCGTTGTTCCTCTATAAGCCCGACGATCTACCTCCCGACCACGACTCACGCCGCACCATCCCCCTTGCCGACGCAAAACCCTCCAGTTCCGACGAACACTCAGCAGAGCACCTCTTCTCCGACAGTCGCGACGACGCCAGGGCGCGACTCCGTCCAGTCTGTTGCGGGCATCCGTCCTCCTCGGATTCGTAGTCGACTTCGGTGTTCTACTCCGGCAGTAAGAGGGAATCCCGGTTAACTTAGCCCTGCGGGCTCTTTCCGCACCCCCTCCGTCTCTGATCGACTCCAATAGCAAGCGTGCACGATAGTCTGATAGGTTGGCTATTTGCGAAGGAGCCGCCTCTATTCAACTCAGAACAGTGCATACCAGTTGACGTGAATGAACCTTTTGCTGGGGTAATTTCGCTGTATCTCTTGCTTCACTTATCAGCGTAGTTTTTATGCAACTCAATAATTAATTTAAGCTTGCCTCGGACGTTCGCGTTGTTTAAATTTGTCGTTTATCCATAAATTATTGCTTGTGATTTTTGCTTGTGGATGTAAGGATCTCGCGACGGTTCAATTCATTAAGCGCCACAAAACATTTTGCTAATAACGATTAACGATCTTGTGAAGCTCAAGCGGTTGTACTCCTCAAACGACTGGGAAGGAGACAATTCTGTCAGCGGATGGGACAAAGACAATCCTATTTTTATTTTATAACAATAAAAATATTTTGCTTAAATTTTATTTTACTCCAAAACTCTAAGTCCAGTTTACATCAATTTAGAAGATGATAAGATACAAAGTTATGCGCAGGAAAGTTTTCCCCTTTATGCTTGTGTAAGAAAGAGCCAAAGCTTGTATATTCCGTTCTCTGTATTAAATACAATGTATGAATACAAATATATAAGAGGGAGAAAGAGAGAGGAAGTCCTTATACATGATGTGGGACTAAAGAGAAGAGAGAGAAACAAACAAATAAAAGGGCTCCCATATGGGCCTTTACATGGGCTTTTCTAACACTCCCCCGCAAGCTGGAGCGTACAAGTCGTAGGCACCCAGCTTGGACCTGAATTGATAAAATAGGGTACTTGGTAGGGCCTTGGTGAGAATATCAGCAACTTGGTCTTCGTTCTTTCGTGGAAGACCGGGTTCTTAGCTATGTGTATAGCAGCTTGACTGTAACATACTAAGATAGTTGGTGAGGAAAGTTTTACTCCTAAATCAGCAAGGAGACTTTCAAGCCATGTGAGTTCAGAGACAACTGATGCCATTGACCGATACTCTGCCTCAGCTGAAGATCGAGCAACCACAGCTTGCTTCTTACTACGCCAGGTAACAAGGTCACCTCCAAAGTAGGTGCAAAATCCACTCGTAGACCGCCGATCATCCAGGGAACCAGCATAATCCACATCTGAATACGCAACCAATGTTGGAGTAGAAGACGAGGTTTTGTATACCAACCCTTGACCAGGGGTTGTTTTCAGATATCTTAAGATGCGTTCGACGTCCTGAAGATGGGACATTCGAGGGGAATGCATAAATCTGCTGACAACACCAACAACAAATGATATATCTGGTCTCGTGACTGTTAGGTAAATCAATTTCCAACAAGTCGTCGATAGTACTCTGGATTTGGAAGAGCAAGATCATTATCAGAGGCACATGCACATAACTTGTGATTGACATCCATAGGAGTGTTAATTGGCTTGCATCCAGAATAGCCAGCATCCTGAAGAAGAACAAGACAGTACTTCCGTTGAGAGAGGACAAGTCCATCAGGACGCCTCGCGATCTCAAGACCAAGTCAGTATCGAAGGTTCCCCAGATCTTTTGTTTGAAAAACAGAGATAAGGTGTTGTTTGACCGCTTATCCCCTTTGAATCATTTTCGGTGATTAGGATGTCATCAACATATACCAACAAAAGAACTGTTCCTGTTGTTCGATGTCGAGTGAACAGGGAGAAGTCTGTCGAGCTGCGCGTAAAGCCAACCTCCCGGACAGCCTTACTGAATTTGTCAAACCATGTTCGAGGGGATTGTTTGAGACCATAGATGGACTTCTTAAGGCTTCGTTTGGCTCGGCTTATTTGCTCCGGTGAGTTTGGACAAAATCATCATTGTCATAGAATGTATGCTTGGTATGACAAATGTTACTACCATTATCAAGAAAAGAAACTAGTTATAAGCATAAAATGTTTGGTATGACAATGACGTTTTTATCCAAACTCACCGGACTAAATAAGCCGAACCAAACGCACCATAAGATGACAAACTCGGGACTCCCCCGTGGTCTGAAACCCGAGAGGTTGTTGTATGTAGACTGTTTCCTGCAGATCACCATTTAAAAAGACATTCTTGATATCCAGTTGGTGTAAGGGCCATTGGCGATGCACAGCTACGGAGAGGAGGACCCGAACTGTGTTGAGCTTGGCCACTGGAGAGAATGTTCCGTGTTGTTGAGTAAAGTCACGTGCCACCAGTCGGGCAATGGTCCCATCAGGAGCATGCTTGATGACAAAGACCCATTTGCACCCAACGGGAGTCTGGTCTGGAGGGAGAGGGACCAGGTTCCATGTCTGGTTAGCCCAAAGGGCTGTCATTTCTTCTTCCATGGCTGCCCGCCAGCCTGGATGTTCGAGAGCCTCCTGCACAGAGTGAGGTATAAAAATAGAGGATAATGAAGTAGCAAAAGTTTGAAGTTGTGGGGAGAGGCGATGTAAGGATACATAATTCGCCAAGGGATGAGCGGTGGAAGCCGGTGCCGGATCAGCAGAGAGCATAGTGTCAGAGGTCGAAGCCGGTGCCGGATCAGCAGAGCGAGGAGGGCGACGGGTGTAGACACGGATAAGAGGTGGTTTGTTGAGAGCAGGAGCAGGTCAGACATGACTGAAGTGATACATGATACAGATTGCTATTACCATAGTGAGTTGCTTAGCCCAGTGAATGACCTATCTTTTGTTTCTGACCCGTCTCTCGCGACCCCGACTGAGAGTGAGCCTGAGCGACCTCTTGAGCCTATAGTATCGATCCCCTCACCCACACCACCACCTTTGGCATGTCATGGGTTGATTAGCACCCCTACCTTGGACTCACGTCTTGACACCGCACCCACAGACCCATTCTTGAGTGTAGATCTATGTCGCTCTCCCATTGTCATTACCCTGAGTCACATCACGACCGAGAGACAAGAGTCTGGTGTTGATCACGTAGTGGCTTTGTCACCCATTCACCGGGACACTACCCCTCACGATGGTACTCATCTGGAGGACCATGACCCTAATGACGAGTTCTATGACGAGCACCCAGTTGAGCCTCCGGATGAACCGCCACATTCTGATGAGGATGGGATTCAGGTGAGCCCCACATGTAGGAGTATCGATTTATGAAAGCCTCTTCCATTATCGTCCCTGACCCCACCCCAGAGGATGGATATTGTGAGGATCATCCAATATTTAGGGCACCACCTGCTAACACATCGCACTCTCGCTGAGTTTTGGGATGCACCACCTGCTGACCCACCAGACGAGCTCTTTTTTTTCGGGAACACTCACCACACTATAGAGCCATGTCTTCTAGTCGGTGCACACGATTTTCACTTAGGCGGTCGTCGCATTCGCGATGACTTTTCTTACACCTCCTGGTGAGCCCCCTGATGTGTCACGTCCCCTGAGAGACACTTGGATCTTTACGAGCTCGCATTTGAGTATAGGTGTCTCACGCGATCATCTGAACACCCGTCGTAGATGGGATGAGTTTTTCTACACTCCACCGAGGGAGCCACCTGATCGGCCACCACATTTTAGAGACACCACGGTCATTATTAGATTCTCCCATAGAGAGCATGTTGTGTCAGTCATGTTTCATTTACATCATTTGCATGAGTCTGTTGAGTCCTTTCATCATGTGGCAACAATATGAAACTAAAAGTCTAAGTTTCATGTCCTTGCTGTTGGTAATGAGGTTTGGTCTCATATTCGATCAATGTATACGTCTGAAGACAACCTACAAGAAATTTACCTCGCCTGATCTAAAAGTCTAAGTTGCGCAAACTTGACGCGGCGCTCACCAAATACCTCAAAACGGTCAAGATAATACTTCATGCCCACGAGCCAATAACTGAAAGACTCGGGACTCGATGAGCCGTCAAAGGAAGGGGCAACAGTATGAAACTGACTCTCAAGATCTCTCTCAAAGCGACGATCCTCATAATAGTCATCTCTAAGGTAACCGAGTCGAGCCGAAGGATCAACACGATCCGCTCGCGTGCAAGGATACGAACAACGACAATCATTATATTGATCGTCTCTAGTGTAGTGGTCTCGTGTCGGTGAGTCAACACGATCTCTAAAAGTGGTATGCTGTGATCGAGAATAATCGTCGTAGTAACGTGAAGATCTCCCTGACGGGGCTCTGTGAGAGCGGGTGCTAGTGGACTCGAGACCTCCAAAGTGAGGGGAGGAATAATCGTGACACCTAGACATAATGAAACCTATAGACTCTACGACTGCGTATCGAAAAGTGAGCGCAACCTGGCTTTGATACCAATTGACGCAGGATGAATCTATAGGCGGCGGATAAATCGTAACCTAACCCTACATGCTATGCAAATCCGACGTCTTGAATCCAAATTAGATAATAAATTTAAAACATCCCACGCAAAATAAATTCACAGCAGGGCAGAATATTTTATTAGGACGAAAACAAGCTTAGGTTTTCCTCCGCGTGGAGGGCCAAAGCTAGAGCGCGCGGCGAAAAAACCCTGCAAATCACAATAATAATCTAGGGCAAAATTCCACGATAATGTGTCTCCAAGCAAATATAAAATGTCCAACCCAATAAATAAAATGTTGAAAATAATAAGTCCAATACAACGAAATCTCACCAAATAGCGGTCTGACCACGGCACTGAAGAATCCGGAGTCGGGGATGCGTGAACGGCGATCCGAGGTGGAACCGTTGGCGTGGAAATGGCGGAGGTGGCTGTCCTTGGCGGAAAATGGGGAGATCGGGCCGGAAATGGATAGATCCGACCACTAGGAAGTAGATCCGGGCGAGGGATGGATGGATCCGATGTTTGGAAGCGGATCCGGGCTAAGGGGTGAAGAACGTATATGAAAAAGGGGGTGGATCGGGGCTGGAAAATCCAAACTGGACTGTTTGGGGAGGGGGCCGTGGTGGCTGCTGGAGGAGGAGGGGTGGCGACCAAGAGAGGGGTGGCGTGAGGAAGCGGCGGCCTGCAGAGGTGTTGTAGGAACCGTCGGCTGGATGGCTACAGGAAGGGGGGAGCGGTTCAGCAAGGGCGGCGGCCTGCAGAGGTGCTGTAGGAACCGGCGGCTGGATGGCTACAGGAAGGGGGGAGCGGTTCAGCAAGGGCGGCGGTTTGCTGGATGAATTGTGGCGGCTGGCGGTGGAACAGGGAGGGGGAGGACTTTAGGGAGGAATAATAAATATCATTTTTGAATAGTACAATTGAATAGGAAAATAAGGGGATTTTGGACAGCCAAACCGTGGCTGTTTGGGGGGCTGTTGGGGGCTGCGGGAGGGAGTTTGGAAGGGGGAAAAGAGGGCTAGGGTTAGGGGATACATTGGGGAGGGAGATACAAGCCTAGGAGTCGTCACCTAGGGTTACACGGAGTCGGCACCGTGGAGGGATAGCCGGATTTCGGGATTTCTCTTCTCCAAAATCTGCAATGTCTCAATCAGCCCACAAACCATCTATTTATAATAAAAGGAGGATTAGGGCATCCCACCATCGATGGCTATGATTGGTCGGAGGTGGGGTCACCTAAATACATCAAAATAAAATGCAAAATAGTGAAATAATATATCAATTCGATTCGCAACGCGAATCCGAACACATCTGCGGAGTCCGATCGTCGATCCAGGCACGCCATATATGAAAAGTTGCCAAATCAGCCCAGAATGGACCCAAAGCTCGTCCTCGCCTCTGCTCCGCATCATGTAGCACCTCGTATCTATATAGTTAGACAATCAGACAATCACCTTGTTATCTTCATTGAACCATGCTAGTTACTTATGAGACATCCTTGGAGTTAAGTGGTAACACTATCAAGTAACAATGAAGCTCCTTACTATTGAGGATCTTCTTTACAACATTGAACCAGGTAAAGTAATTGGCAGTTTGTCTAAGAGAGATGTTGATAAGACTGGATGTATGTTGAAATCACCGTGAGAAGGAGAAAGTGCACGAGGAAGAGATGGCACTCGGATAAGGGATGATGCTTGGGGAAGAGACTGCCGAGAGATTGATATGAACTAAAAGTAGAAATAAGGAATTATGTTCCAATTAACCCTAAACAGGGTAAGAGCATACATATATAGAGGAGTCATACACGTGACATATCACGTGCATAATAAACACGAAAAATAACATAAATACGCGAATATTCAACTCTCCCCCTCAAGTTGGGAATATATATTGATCATTCCCAACTTGTTAGTGTTGTCCTTGAAGCTGTCGCTGCATAGCCCCTTGGTGAAGACATCGGCAAGCTGGTCAAAAGAGTTTACAAACGGAGTACAAATATTTCCCTTGTCAAGGTGATCCTTGAAGAAATGTCTATCGACTTCCACATGTTTGGTTCTGTCATGCTGCACGGGATTGTGTGCAATGCTGATAGCAGCCTTATTGTCACAATAGATCATAATAGGGTTGTTCCCTTGAAGACCTATATCACGGAGAATAGTCTTCATCCACAGTCCCTCACAAACGCCTTGGGCCATGGCTCTATACTCTGCTTCTGCGCTTGAGCGAGCTACCACATTCTGCTTCTTGCTCTTCCACGAAACGAGGTTGCCTCCTACAAAGGTGCAATACCCAGTGGTAGACTTTCTGTCGTCTTGGCTACCAGCCCAATCAGCATCTGTAAACACTTCAACTTCCAGTGACTGACTGTTTTTGAACAAGATCCCACGTCCTGGTGCCTTTTTGAGATAACGTAACACCCTGAAGACAGCCTGCTGATGACGTATGGAAGGAGAGTGCATATACCTGCTTAAGACTCCCACAGCGTATGTAATGTCAGGGCGAGTGTGGGACAAGTATATAAGCCGCCCAACCAGACGTTGGTATTTTGAGGCATCCACTTTCTGCCCACCAATATCTGCATCAATTTTGTGATTAGCCTCAATAGGAGTGTCCACAGGGGCACACCCAAGCATCCCAGTCTCCTCAAGAAGATCGAGAGTATACTTCCTTTGGGAGATGAAGATCCCACGTTGAGACCTTGCAACTTCAATTCCCAGGAAATATTTCAGCTTCCCCAGGTCCTTGACTTCGAATTCTTTGCCTAGTTGTTTTTTCAAGTGATTGATCTCCTCCAAGTAGTCTCCGGTAATGATGATATCATCCACATACACAATAAGAATAGAAACCTGAGGACCCTTCCTCTTGATAAAGAGAGTGTGATCAGCTTGACTTTGAGTGTATCCGAGTTGAAGCATGGTCTTGTAGAAACGCCCGAACCACGCTCTCGGAGACTGCTTTAGGCCGTACAGAGATTTTAGAAGGTGGCAGACCTTCCCCTTGGATCCTTTGACCTCAGAGCCCGGGGGAATATCCATGTAGACTTCCTCTTCCAGATCACCATTTAAGAACGCATTCTTGATATCAAGTTGCAGTAGCTCCCATTTACGACTCGCAGCGCAGGAGAGAAGCACACGAATTGAGTTCATCTTGGCAACAGGAGCAAATGTCTCTTGATAATCAATGCCTTGAGCTTGGGTATATCCCTGAGCCACCAACCGAGCTTTGTACCTCTCCACCATTCCATCTTGATTTTGTTTAACTGTAAAGACCCAACGGGATCCGACCGTTCGCTTCCCAGGAGGAAGGCTAGCAAGCCTCCATGTCTTGTTTTTATCCAAGGCGCACAGTTCCTCCTCCATTGCCTTTTTCCACTCAGGTATCTGAACAGCCTCCTGCCATGTCTTAGGAATCACAATAGATGAAAGAGAAGAGATAAAGGCTTTATGGGCCTGAGAGAGATGATCATAGCAAATGTAGTTGGCAATGGGGTGTTTGGTGCCACCCTTTTTACCTATAAGACGAGCCAGAGGAATATGGAGGTCATCATCAGAATCTGGTGCGGAGACAGTCACCGGCACTGGCGAAACATCCGGAGTCTGCACTTGCTCAACAGTCGTGGGAGGAAAGGGAGTAACGGAAGGAAGAGGAGGAATGGGAGTAATGGAAGGAGGAAGATTGAGGATGGGAAGAGGATAATCAATGGTCTCGTCACCATCACTAGTCGTCTCCCCCTGACGAGGACCAAAGTACGGCTCCCCCTCACGAAAGGTAACATCCACAGTGCAATAGTAGCGACGAGACGGAGGATGATAACACCGATACCCTTTTGTGGTAGGAGAGTAACCAACAAAAACACACCGGAGGGAACGCGCATCGAGTTTATCACGATGTGGGGTATGGACGTGGACAAAGCACACGGAACTGAAGATGCGAGGGGCAAGATGAGATGTGTGGACGATGTGTTGCTTTTCAAGGCACGACAGAGGTGTAGCAAAAGAGAGAGCACGAGAAGGAAGACGGTTGATGAGATGGGCAGCAGTAAGAACAACATCGCCCCAGTAGGATTTAGGAAGGTGCATAGCAAGGAGGAAGCACCGGGCCACCTCCAGCAAGTGTCTATTCTTCCGTTCAGCCACCCCATTTTGAGTGGAAGTATGCACGCACGTAGTTTGATGTATGATGCCATGATCGGCAAGATAGGCCCCAAAAACACCCCGGTCATCATATTCCCCACCATTATCGCTACGAAGCACACGAATTTTCCCCCCAAATTGTTGGATCACCATCTTATGAAAGATTTGAAAACAAGAAAGCACATCACTTTTCTTTTTCAGCAAATAGACCCACGTAGTGCGAGAATGACAATCAATAAAAGTAACAAACCACTTATAGCCAGATAAAGATAACACAGGGGATGGACCCCAAACGTCGGAGTGAATAACATCAAAAGGACATAAACTAGGAACAGATAAATGACTAGTACTCCGACGGACATGCTTAGATTGTTCACACGCATCACAAGAAAAAGACTGAAGTAAAGGACGAAAAACAGGAAACAGTTTAGCAAGATATAAAGGAGAAGGATGGCCAAGGCGCTGATGCCATCGTCGAATGTCATGTAAAGTCGGAGATCTGATGGAAGAGAGAGCACTTGGAGAAGACTGGTTCAGCAAGTACAGGCCGCCAACATTCCTACCACTGCCAAGCATCCGCCTCGTACCCAGATCCTGAAACACACAAACATCAGGGTAAAAAGTCACGGAACAATTGAAAGAGTTAGTCAAGTGACTAATAGAAAGTAAATTGCGGGGAAAAGAGGGAACATGCAAAACAGAGGACAGCGATAGGTCGGGAGAACAAGGGACAGTCCCTTTACCAGCGATGGCGGAAAGGGAGCCATTGGCTGCAATAACCTTATCGCGACCAGAAAGAGGGGTATAAGAGGTAAAACCTGAGGCCGAACCAGTCATGTGGTCGGTCGCACCCGAGTCGATGATCCACTCGGAAGAAGTGGAAGACACAGCATTAGCACTGGACAGACCTGAGGTGGCAACAGCAGCATGAGAGGCAGCAGGAGTAGACGCTGTGTGGGAGCGCAACAGGCGGCGGAAAGCCTCTAATTCGCCAGCAGATAGGCCTCCAGAGCTATCGTCTATAACCTCAGTAGAGTGTGCAGAAGACTGAGGACGATCACCAGAGTGACGGCCACCACCACCACGGTACCCACCTCTACCACGGGTACTAGAGCCCCGACCACCGGGAGCAAGGTGCGGATGCAGACGAAAGCAAGAGTTTTTGGTGTGGCCAGTCTTCCCACAATGACTACAAACAGGAGGTGGTCCACGAGACATCCCGGCCAGCGCAGAGTGATCAGTAGCGGGACCAAGAGTGCGGCGACGATTCTCATCACTGAGGAGCATGCTGAAGGCCTCCCGAAGAGAGGGAAGTGGCTCACGATGGAGGACATGTAAACGGACAGCGTCAAACTCCATGTTGAGCCCCATAAGAAACACGTGAACCCGGAAGCGATCTTTATCTTTCTGAAGAGCCACAGCATCAGTCGTACAAGCAGCCGCGAAAGCATTAAAGAAATCCAGCTCCTGATAAAGGCGCTCAAACTCAGAATAGTAGGCAGCTATGGTCATAGTCCCCTGCTTCAGTTCCAGAACACGGCGAGTGAGCTCATACACTTGCATCGAACTGCCTGCCTGAGAGTAAGTATCTCGGGCTCGGGTCCAAATGTCGTAGGCGGAGTCCAATAGCATATAACTGCGATACACCTGGGGAGACATCGAATGAAGTAGCCACGAGACAACCAACGAATTGTCCGCATCCCATTTGCTCCACGAGGGATCGGTGCGTGGTGGCTCAACCGTGGTACCATCAATGAGACCATATAACTGGTGGCTGCGAATAGCATGTTGGGCTGCCCTGGACCATTCCAGATAATTTGTGCCATCCAAGGCAACAGTAGTAATCTTCAACGAGCCAGACTGGCTATGACTCCGAGGATGATCACCCGAGGAACCGGGCAAAGCACCGGAACGGGGAGCCGGAGAACCGGAAAGAGAACCGGAAAGGGAAGACGGGGAGATAACAGATGGATCACCCATCGAAGAGATCAAAGATATCAAAGGAAGGAAAAAAACATCCTACAGGTGCCTCTTAGAACGAGAAGCCGAAGAGAGCACCCGAGGAAGCGAGGGCGGTGCCTCCGGCAGCCCCCATGGAGGACAAAACCGCTGCAAGAAGGATCGGCGCCGGCGACTAGGGGCAAGGGCAGAGGGGGGGTTGGAGACAGAAGAGAAGACCCCCCCTTATGCCAGCGACACAATCTGGAGGTCGACGGGGCGCTGGCGAGTCGGACGGGGCGCTGGCGAGACGGATGGAAGGCGACGCAGACGCAAGGATCGGCGAGCGAGAGTCGACGCAGACGACGCAGCGATCGGGGAACGGAGCGGGATCAGCGAGCGGAGCGGGATCGGCGAGCGAGCAAGGAGGCGCGGAGACGAGGCGGGATCGGGATCGCGGAACCGCGGCGCTCTGATACCAAGTAGAAAATAGGAATTATGTTCCGATTAACCCTAAACAGGGTAAGAGCATACATATATAGAGGAGTCATACACGTGACATATCACGTGCATAATAAACACGAAAAATAACATAAATACGCGAATATTCAACTCTAAACCTATGAGATTGGTCAAGAGAGAGATCTCAGCAAATGACTAGAAGAGTGATGAACGACTACCCTCATGATTGAGATAGGTAAAACAACAGGAACTGAGTTGAGTCATAGCCACAAAACAAATAGTTCAGTACCTCAAAGCATTTCCATGGTAATAGGATTAGTAAGATATTACTAAACCATGTGATAATTAACTTCAAGTTTGGAAAATCAAATGATACATTAAATGTTGTTTTTATAGATTTAGCATATCAAGAATATATTTAAGGATATCTGTTCCGTTTATAGTGCAAATAGGAATTTAGACATGCTACATTTAGTATTGTACTTGAGCTTAATGCCCTCCACTTTGGACCTCATTAACCATTCATTCATTAATATTAATGATAAAGTTCAACGAACTCAATAAACTTTATGTTCACAGGCAATCAAATATGGCTATTCGTTTTTATCCATGGATGGTTAAGAAGGTACAAATATCTTGAATGAACCGGATATAAGATATTGACTTTGTCAGAAAGACACTAAAAAGAAGGATAACAACAACACTCAAGCCTCCCACCATAGTGGGGTCGGTTATATGGATCCCTTGTCGCCATTGCGCCCAATCTTTAGTGGTGGAGACCAGCCCCGATCTGGACGTCGCAAAAGCGTCCGACACCGCACCCAACCGGATCTCTACCGGCCCTGAGTTTTGCATATTTTAGTTTGCATTTAATGTAATATTCGCATTTTGTTTTATTTAGAAATATATATATATACACATATAAATATATATATATAGATATAGCTGGTAAACAGGAACTTGCGGTTCAGCCTTTCTCCCAGCCAACCCGTGCGGCCAACCCTCTTCCGATTTCTGCGAGTACGAAGAAATAGAGCTCCTTCCCCGCCAAAGGCGCTGCTCCAGGAGAAGTCTCGTACACCCAGATCTGCAACCGCCTGCCCCGGGTTCGTTGGATTAGGGCTTTTCGTGCGTAGATGTTCTCGATTTCCGCATGAGACCAGGGCCACGACGAACCCCGACGGTTTCCAGCAACCGTCCACTTCCCTCCAGGGCCGCAATCACCGGCAGTTTGGGCGACGACGATTTACCTCCGGATAAGCCGATGATTTCGGGGATGCTCGATAAAAATGGGGAATCGGTAAATGCGTAAGAGGTTTTTGGGATTTTGGGTATTATTTGTTATTCCAGATGGAGAGAGACGATGAACAGTGAGTTGATGTTCTGTTGCTGCTTGCCTCCCGTTGAATCCTGCTGATGTTATGGTTTGAGTAGAAATTTCCATTTGTGTGCTTGAGTGAACTCTAGTTGGTTTCCTCTGTAGTTAAGTGCTAAGTTTAATTGATTATTAGAGTTGTTGTTTGCTTTGTGAAATCCCGTATGAGATTTGTCCTGGAGAAGAGGGGCAGTCGAATTTATTTGTTCATTCCCGTAAACAGTGAGCAGAATTAATGTCACTGTTGGCTTGAGATTAAGATTTATGTTAGATCCTTTACTGTTTGTTTGAGATTACGTGGAACCAGTTTCGTGTGAGAGTGAATTTAGATCGTTAGTTTGTGGCCTCCTTACACTAGTGAGTGTTTGAGATTCCGTGGAACCATTTAGTGTGAGAGTGAGCGAATTATTCTGTGGTGCCTTGTGCGATAGCGGTCGGCCTTGGAGCGGGAGATCGAAGGTGACGAGAAATTCCTCGCGGGATCGCCGTCGGCTTCGGTTGCGGAAAGACGCCTCTTTCCGTGGGTAATTTGTTTCTTCCTCCTTTGTGTGCATCTAAATTTTCTCTTTAGGATATTAGATTCATTGTTGGGTTATTGCCTGGATTTGGTCAGCGAACGCTACGTCGAAAACTCCAATCGGAAACGTATCAGGAGTTCTCGATTTTCGTTTTGGCTACGACAAAGGGAAAGGAAAGAAAGTTGCGAACCTTCTTTCCCCGAATTTAGAATTGAACTATTATTTTTAAAAAGAAAATTCATTTTAAAACAAAATAATCATTTTGTGCTTTACAAAATTCTAAGTTGCTGTATTTCGTAAAGTTCGTGCAACGCCCGCTCGAAACATTCAAATTTTTTTTTATTGCATGCATTTAGGGCTTCCTAGAAGTAGCCGACAGACGCGCAAACCCTACGCGCCGTCCTGCATCAATTTGGTATCAGAGGGATGTTCCAAAAATTTTCTAAGTTTCGAAATCCGCCCTGCGTAGAATAGGAGCCCGCATAGCATTTTAATTTTTCAAAAAAAAAAAGTTTTACTTTAATTTTAAAAGCATAACCATCCATTTTACTTGTGTGTTTGCATGCATCTGCGTAGTGGTAGGTTAGTGAGCATGAGTTCACCACATCACACTCCACCTGAACACCCTCAAGAGGTAAATTCGGAGATGCGTCGAGTTGAACACGGCTAAGCGAGTCGTGTGAATGAAGGGACTGAACCACCCCAGTGGTTTCTACCTTTCGCCCACCAAATGGCAGCGTTAACCGAGAGTGTCTATCACGTGAGAGAAGGATTTGAAAATCTTAGTGTTAGGATGAACAGTTTAGAAGTACCCCCTCGAGTTTCAATGCCACCTACAATTCGAGATGAGCATTCTGTTCATCCACAGTACGAAGCCCCTCCACACTATGGAGAGAGGTCTACACTTAGGAGAAATCCTCTATAGTACCCCCAACGAGGGACTATATTAGGCGTGCGAGATAATTATCAAGAGAGGCCACATTATGACGTAGCGAGAGAGGAGCGTCCTCGAGACCATCATCGGCCTATACCGGCCATGTTCAGTTCGCCAAAATGAGATTGATTGGGCGAGCGAAGATCTTTTGGATAGGTGAAGAGCGTAGCCTAGAGAGGAATGGACGCCCTCCCATTACACTTTGGCCCCACATGAAGGCCATATTAGAGGAGCAGTACATTCCCCAACATTACCAGTCCCGTCTACGAGACGAGCTGACGTCTATACGTCAAGGGTCCAAATCAGTTTCTGATTACTTAGCCGAGATGAAGGATCTTATGATTAGGTGCAACGTAGTAGAACACCCACGTGACACATTATCCAAATTTAAGTGTGGGCTGCGATCTGAGATCCGAGATGAGTTGATTCGATATGGCCACTATTCTTTCCCTGAGATCATATCTATCACCATCGATATCGAAGAGCACCAGAAGAGAACCTCCCGGTTCAAATCTCAACCTAAAACGAATACTTCTTACAAAAAAGAAGAACAGAAAGGTAAGGAGAGTGCGTCGAAGCCTACCTCGACCTACACCCGAGATCAGAACAAGAAGTCCCCCATGGGAACTGTGACCCCTTCACAGATCCGATGTTATGAGTGCCAGCAGATGGGCCATATTTCGAGAGATTGCCCCAAGAGGAAAGGCACGTTAGTTATTCATGAGGTGACTGAGGAGGATGAGCATGTAGAAGAAGCTGGAGTCGAGAGAGACTCACATGTTTTGAACGACGAAGTGTACGGTACGCCTAGTGATGAGGAGATAGATCCCGGCGTTCTAGTGGTGAGATGCATGTTATCTACACCACAAGAGTCAGCCAATTATTGGCGAACGAACATCTTCCAGGCCTACTTTAAGGCTGGGGAGAAAGTGTGTCGTTTAGTAGTGGATAGCGGGAGTTGTATGAATGTGATAGCTGAGACAGCTTTAGCCCGCATGGGACTCACTGCTGAGCCGCACCCATCCCCATTTCAGGTAGCCTGGGTCACAAAGACTACATTATCGGTGACTAGGAGATGTTTAGTGCCCATCAATATCGGTACATACGCCGATAAGATCTGGTGTGACGTTATGCCTATGGAAGTGTGCCACGTATTACTTGGGCGACCCTGGTTATACGACCAGGATGTCACCATACATGGCAGGTCTAACACTTGCTCCTTTCTACTGGACGGAAAGAGAGTAGTGTTGACCCCGGTGCGACCCAAAGCACCGTCATTCCGCGCGAGTAGTAGTGCGAAAGGATCTCTTCCTCCCACTGAAAGGAAGAAGACTTTTAGCATTATACGAGGTACTGAGTTCCATCGAGAGAGTTTTGACGGTGGATTTATTTATGCCTTAGTGGTTTTATCAGGCATCTGATTTATCAGAGGTATATGAGTCTACTCCTATACCTGCTAGGAGACTCTTAGAGGAGTTCTAGGATCTACACCCTGATGAGCTTCCGGCTGAGTAACCTCCCATGAGGTGTATTCAGCATGCGATAGACCTTGTTCCTGGAGCTTCCCTCCCTCATCTACCGCATTACCGACTGAATCCTGCCGCCCACGAGGAGCTGCAGAAGCAGATTGGAGAGTTATTAGACAGAGGCTTTATTCGCCATAGCCTTAGCCCTTGGGCGGTGCCTGCCCTCCTTGCCCCGAAAAAGGATGGTACTTGGCGTATGTGCGTTGACAGTCATGCTGTCAACAAGATCACAGTGAAATACCGATTCCCGATACCCCGACTGGATGACATGTTGGACATGTTGACTGGGGTAACGATCTTCTCTAAGATCGACCTTCGTAGTGATTATCATCAGATCCGTATACGCGAAGGAGACGAGTGGAAGACTGCCTTCAAGTCGAAGGATGGACTTTATGAGTGGCTTGTGATGCCCTTTGGGTTGTCCAATGCCCCTAGTACTTTCGCTCGGATGATGACCCATGTCTTCAGGCCTTACATTGGGAAGTTCGTAGTAGTTTATTTCGACGACATTTTGATATATAGTCAGACTGAGAGTGAGCATTTGACTCACCTACGTACAATTTTCGAGCTCCTGCGAGCCGAGCGACTATACATCAATTTGAAGAAATGTGTTTTTATGGCTGAGTTTGTTATCTTTTTGGGATATATAGTGAGCTCCGCTGGCATCACTATGGACCCCGAAAAAGTTCGAGCGATTCGTGAGTGGCCTACACCCCAGAACATTCACGATGTCCGTAGTTTTCATGGGCTAGCCACCTTTTATCGTCGATTCATAAAGAACTTCAGTTCTATTATGGCGCCAGTCACTGAGTATACGAAGAAGGGAAATTTCAAGTGGCCGACATCGGCAGCTAGAGCCTTTGAGATCATCAAAGATAAGATGTCCATTGCACCTGTTTTGAGACTCCCTGATTTTAGTCACGTGTTTGAGGTATCCTGCGATGCCTCTGGGGTTGGGAAGGAGGTGTACTTAGTCAAGAGGGTCATCCCGTTGGATTTTTTAGTGAAAAGCTTTCAGGCCCAAAGCTGAATTATTCCAACTACGAGCGCGAGTTCTATGCGATTGTGCAGACGTTGCGTCATTGGAGGCATTATCTATTGCCCAAGGAGTTTGTCCTCCACTCCGATCATCAGGAGTTGCGTTATATCAATTCGCAGCAAAAGTTGAACCCTCGACAGGCTAAGTGGGTATCATATTTGCAGGAGTACACCTTCGTTCTCAAGCACTGTAAGGGAACGGAGAATCGGGTTGCTGACGCCCTTAGTCGAGTCACCCTCGTATTATCACAAATGCGCACTCAGGTGTTAGGATTTGAGCGTATCAAAGATGACTATTCTAGTTGTCCCGATTTTAGCGGAATTTATGATGCGATACGCTCTGATCCCTTTCACGATGAGACAGATTACCTCATTCGAGACGGATATTTGTTTCGCGGAACCCGTCTGTGTATTCCCCGCACCTCGTTGCGAAATTTCATTGTATGGGAATTACATGGCGGAGGCTTAGGCGGACATTTTGGACTAGATAAGATGGTAGCCTTAGTAGAGGAGCGATTCTATTGGCCCGGGATGAAGCGAAATATCGCACAGATTGTCAGTAGCTGCCGCACTTGTCAGGTAGCGAAGGGCAATAAACAGCCCGCTGTATTATATACACCATTACCGGTGCCCAGTATTCCTTGGGATGATGTTAGCATGGATTTTGTGCTTGGATTGCCGCGCACTAAGGAAGCACGATTCCATTCTTGTAGTGGTCGATCGGTTTTCTAAAATGGCGTATTTCATCCCCTGCAACAAAACCGACGACGCCTCTCATATTGCCCGAATTTATTATAAAGAGGTTGTCGCGCACCGAGGGATACCTAAGACTATCGTTACCGATCGAGATGTCAAGTTCACCAGTTATTTTTGGAAGTCACTCTGGCGACTATTAGGTACAAAACTTCTATTTTCGACCGCCTATCATCCGCAGACCGACGGTCAAACTGAGGTTGTTAATAGAAGTTTAGGAAATTTACTGCGATGTTTGGTAGGAGATCACCAGGGAAAATTGGGATCTAATTCTTCTCCACGCTCAATTGGCCTATAATAATTCGAAGAATAGATCTACGGTTTTATCTTCAAATGAGGTTGTTCATGGTCATACTGCACGAGTGTCGCTAGATTTAGCCTCACTGCCACCCACTTTTAGAACTAGTCAATTTGCACACGACTATGCATTGCACATTTGCATGATTTGCATAAAGAAATTGAGCGGAAATTGCATTGTACTTATAATTTATACGCAACTCAAGCTAACAAGCATAAAAGAGCTATTAGTTTCAAAGTGGATGACTTGGTGATGGTTCGGCTAAATCCGGAACGGTTACCTTCGGGTACCGTAAAGAAGTTAGCTGGCCGTAGAACTAGACCCTTTAGAGTGGTCAAGCGGATTGGGCAAAATGCGTATGAACTTGAGATGCCTTCCGATTGTGGCGCAAATCCGGTTTTTAACGTAGCCGATCTGACTTTATTCAACGATTACCCGCATGAGTCTTTAGATTCTCCATTGCCTTCTCCTCCATTTGTTGCTTCTGGGTTGGGGAGTGCTAGTGAGGAGCCACATTCCGGACATACTGACACTCATTCAGTTACTGACACACCATCTGCAGTTCTACCATTTTCCACTGAGAGTTTTCAGGATGAGTACGAGACACCAGGTGATTCTGTCGTACCAGTTCCCAGAGCCGCTGACAGACTTCCGCGACAGATATTGGTTCCCGAGCAAATATTGGATGATGAGACAGTGACCACTACTGATGGTTGTTTTCAGAGATATTTGGTTCGTTGGCACGGCAGACCAGAGGCTGAGACCAGCTGAGTCTTGACAGAGGAGTTACAGCGCATGGATGCCGATCTTCTGCAACACTACCGGTCGGAACACTCACCAGAGATGAGTGATTTCGAGAGGGGGAGAGTTGGTGGAGACCAGCACCGATCTGGACGTCGCAAAAGCGTCCGACACCGCACCCGGCCGGATCTCTACCGGCCCTGAGTTTTGCATATTTTAGTTTGCATTTTGTTATTTGCATTTTATGTAATATTCGCATTTTGTTTTATTTAGAAAAATATATATATATACACATATAAATATATATATATAGCTGGTAAACAGGAACTTGCGGTTCAGCCTTTCTCCCAACCAACCCGTGCGGCCAACCCTCTTCCGATTTCTGCGAGTACGAAGAAATAGAGCTCCTTCCCCGCCAAAGGCGCTGCTCCAGGAGAAGTCTCGTACACCCAGATCTGCAACCGCCTGCCCCGGGTTCGTTGGATTAGGGCTTTTCGTGCGTAGATGTTCTCGATTTCCGCATTATACCAGGGCCACGACGAACCCCGACGGTTTCCAGCAACCGTCCACTTCCGTCCAGGGCCGTAATCACCGGCAGTTTGGGCGACCACGATTTACCTCCGGATAAGCCGATGATTTCGGGGATGCTCGATAAAAATGGGGAATCGGTAAATGCGTAAGAGGTTCTTGGGATTTTGGGTATTATTTGTTATTCCAGATGGAGAGAGACGATGAACAGTGAGTTGATGTCCTGTTGTTGCTTGCCTCCCGTTGAATCCTGCTGATGTTATGGTTTGAGTAGAAATTTCCATTTGTGTGCTTGGGTAAACTCTAGTTGGTTTCCTCTGTAGTTAAGTGCTAAGTTTAATTGATTATTAGAGTTGCTGTTTGCTTTGTGAAATCCCGTATGAGATTTGTCCTGGAGAAGAGGAACAATCGAATTTATTTGTTCATTCCCGTAAACAGTGAGCAGAATTAATGTCACTGTTGGCTTGAGATTAAGATTGATGTTAGATCCTTTACTGTTTGTTTGAGATTACGTGGAACCAGTTTCGTGTGAGAGAGTGAATTTAGATCGTTAGTTTGTGGCCTCTTTACACTAGTGAGTGTTTGAGATTCCGTGGAACCACTTAGTGTGAGAGTGAGCTAATTATTCCGTGGTGCCTTGTGCGATAGCGGTCGGCCTCGGAGCGGGAGATCGAAGGTGACGAGAAATTCCTCGCGGGATCGCCGTCGGCTTCGATTGCGGAAAGACGCCTCTTTCCGTGGGTAATTTGTTTCTTCCTCCTCCTCTGTGTGCATCTAAATTTTCTCTTTAGGATATTAGATTCATTGTTGGGTTATTGCCTGGATTTGGTCAGCGAACGCTACGTCGAAAACTCCAATCGGAAACGTATCAGGAGTTCTCGATTTTCGTTTTGGCTACGACAAAGGGAAAGGAACGAAAGTTGCGAACCTTCTTTCCCCGAATTTAGAATTGAACCATTATTTTTAAAAAGAAAATTCATTTTAAAACAAAATAATTATTTTGTGCTTTACAAAATTCTAAGTTGATGTATTTCGTAAAGTTCGTGCAACTCCCGCTCGAAACATTCAATTTTTTTTATTATTGCATGCATTTAGGGCTTCCTAGAAATAGCCGACAGGCGCGCAAACCCTACGCGCCGTCCTGCATCAATTAGTCATAATCTCACTAATGCCTAAGTACATCATGTCTTTCCTTATAGTTTCATTCCAAGTCTTTTTTGGTCTACCCCTCCCCCGTTTAACACGCCTAGTGGCTAAACTCTCACAAACCCTAACAAGTGCCTCTAATGGTCTCCTTTGTACGTGTCCGAACCATCTTAATCGAGCTTCTCGCATCTTATCTACAATTGGTGTCACTCCCGTCTTATCCCTGATACATTCATTCCTAATTTTATCCAGTCTCGTGTGTCCACATCCACCTAAGCATTCTCATTTCCGCAACTCCCATTTTATGCTCATGTACACAATTCACTGCCCAACACTCGGAACCGTAGAGCATCGCTGGTCTAATTGTAGTACGGTAAAACTTGCCTTTAAGTTTTAATGGTACTTTACGATCACATAAGATCACAGACGCGCAGCTCCACTTCAACCAACCTGCTTGGATTCTATGTATCACATCTTTATCTACACCTCTATTTTTTGAACTATCGATCCCAGATATTTAAAGCACTCACTGCGAGAAATATCTTGGTCACCCAACTTAATGATGAAGTCATCCGTCCTTCTTGCACTACTAAATTTAAGCTCCATATACTACGTCTTTGTCCTGCTCAACCTAAAACCCTTTTTTCTAAAGTGTCTCACCAAGATTCAAGTTTCGGGTTTACACTCTCGCGCGTCTTATTGACCAAAATAATATCATCTGCAAACAATAAACACCAAGGTGTTGCTCGAAGAGCCCTTGGCACAAGTATGACTACACATTCAAGAGGCTCATACATGAGGCGGGTAGGGCTAGGGAAAAGAACTGCTCGGAGAGACTACTATGGCGATATCAATGATATTGCAGATGGCGAGCACCACGGGTACATTTGCAAAGATGGAGCACAACCATGCAAAGACTTGGCATAGGATGTGAGTGGTCAGAGAGTTGCATATGCAGACAGTGTAAGAGCTCATGGTCTGCCCACAATAGCCATGACATATGGTGTGAAGCCTTAGTACAAATGCTTATCAGGGCGGTGGAGGCTTGTGGCAAAGGATGGCAACATAAGTGTGCTGCAAGACGACAGGGAAAAATGAAACTTGGTGTGAAGGATTGACTTGCAAGCTTTGAGCATGGATAATGAAGGAATCTAAGAGATATGCATGGCATCAAGACAAGGATCACACTAAAGGGCGTGGGAGTATGCTTTTCATGAAGTTCACACAAAGGATGCTGACACGATGTGCAATACTTAAGCACATTCATGATTTCCTATGGCGCAGAAGGATACAAAAGTTTCTAGAACATTGGAGAGAAATCTTGAAGATGACGAAATATTCTAGAAGGATATGAAGTCTTCCAGAAGATTCTAGAGTCATGTAGAATGTTCTAGAATATTATGCAATTGTGTATATATTTCTAGAATATTCTAGAAGAGTGCAGAATAATCTAGAATACTCTAGAAGAGTGTGGAACCTTCTAGATAACTCTTGGTGTGTGCAGAGGTATCTAGAATGGTGTGGAATTTTGTAGCAACTTCTACAGCTCAAAAAGAGAAAAAGGGTTTATCAGCTTCAGATAAAGATAATATGTTTAGAACTTACTAGTATCCAATTTTACTGGTTCCAAATTGCTAATGGATGTCAAGTAGGCCTGATAGTTATGTTCAAAACATGTAATTTGTTCAAAAGTTGCTCGCTCGACATAAGTTCAACTCAAAATTGATAGAATATATTAATATATACACATAAATATTGACGTAGGATGAATGTAGAGAGTGCAATCGTGCCCTAAGGAACTCAAATGAGTGTGTTCATGGAGTGCTGTCGGAATCTTAAATGATGTGATGCACAAGCAATTGTCCAATGAATAATAAACGATAAACTCTGAAATTAATAAAGATATCTACAAACCACCACGATTGATATTAGAACACAACATAGACAAGCAATTTCAAGGTAAATTAAGATTAAGAGTGCTTCAAAAAAATGTTAAACGAATAAGTCCGACAAATAGAACAATTCATGGGTAAATGTATACGAAATAATATCTCAAACAATATGATTATTCACCGAATATGCAAACCCTAAGTGATAATAACCTAATACAAGAACTTAGTAGGGCAATCTGAGTCTGGAGAGGTGAAATGGTGCTGATTTCTGGGACTGGACAGCAAGATCGGCGAAATTTTGCACAGATTTAAGAATTTATGGAAGGGGATTCCACAGCACGAATGGGTTGAGGTTGAGGGGCGGGCTGTTCGAAGGAAGTGGGAAGGCTGTGGAGTGGAGTTAGTGTATGACCCGTATTCGGTGAGATCAGAAATCCAACAAACAACAGAACAGTTCGCCGACCTCATTGGGACACCTTGGCAGGACACCTTGGCAACCTTCGCTGAACAACTCGTCGATCTCGTGAAGTCGCCTCGGTGGGACACCTCGACGACTTCGACAGAACAGCACGCCGACCTCGTCGACAGAGGAGCTCGTTGCCAAAGGAGCTGGAATTTAGCTTGCATGTGGCTTGCCGAGCTCATATTGACTTTGCATAGGGGTGGAGCCCGCCTTTTGATAACATGGTACCCCCAAGCCTATAAATATGACCCATTGTACTGGGTGGAAGGCCAAGTTCACACTTCCGACGACCTTGCACAATACATGGTTCGGGAGGGAGAATTCATATACACTCCTAGGATGCGGCGGTACCTCCACAATATAGCACAACCACCTCATCAAGCAATAAAATAGCCTTCCGTTCTCTTCTCTGTCTCCTGCTTTCGTGGTTGCTCGCGAACTAATAAACATTCGGTCATACTACAGTCCAAACTTTGCGAGCTGAAACCTCGCTCCTTGCAGGCCAAGATCTTGGTTCCATTAGTTAGGAAGACTGGGAGGGGTTTTGGGCTCTGGGAACAACAATTGGATGGAAGGAATCGAGTCTCGGGATGCTGAGAGATGGCTCTGGATTCCTGCCTCAGGAGAGTATAAGCAGATCACTGGTAAGGGTCTTTTCTAGTAGGTGAGTAAATCTCTGAGTGGAGAATGACTATGGACTCCTGCCTTAGGAGAGTATAAGCAGATCACTGGTAAGGTTTTTTCTAGAGTGGGTAGGCTAGGTGAGTAAATCTCTGAGTGGAGAATGACTGGATTTTAGTTCTGGAATGAATTCAACCATAGTAGTGAATGAATTGTGAAATCAGCTCTGAGAAAATAGGGAATGGGCGGTAAATACTCTTGGTGGGTAGCTATGTTAGTGGATGGAGCTAGTTGTAGTTAGGGTGGTTAGGATGTAATTTGGAAGTGGAGAAATGATGGTTGTGGATTTGGAATAGTGAGAAGAGGTGGTTATTGCAGGAAACAGGAAAAACGGCAATTACGAGTAGTTTTTGACGATTAATGAGTGGTTATTGGATGGTGGGGTAGTTATGATGAGCAGGTGGTTAGGAAAAGAAGTTACCTTGGATTCGGCACCAAGAGTCCACCGAATCGGCACCGTGTGAAGACTGCGAGAACCAGAAAATTCTCTCCAAATTCTGTGATATCAGAAAACCAAACCCTACATCCATATTTAAAGACTTAGAACCCATTACGGACTGCCAAAATCAGCTGGAACATAAATCCACTAATTTTACATGAAATAAAAATACATAAAATATGTTGTTGTCGGTCTGAATGCGACTATCAGCTCTAATCGTCTATCCGACAATCATATCTCTGTCTATTACGTATGTAGATTTGTGCGGGCTTCGGTAAGTGCGGTCACGCCCTTGATCTGCGATCCCATGAAATATGTTGGAAACCCGTTGCTTACATCCCAAATTAAAGGAGGAAGGGCCAGGGACCAATAAAGAAAGGCGGGTGATGCACGGGTGGCAATGTGAGACTAATCTTTAGATTGCGCTATGTCGGGAATAATCCGAATATAAATTGGTCTCACGTGACATGTTGGAAACACTGAAATCAGGTCAACCAACACGCCCCTGCAGCAGATCAAACCTCGCTCTGATGGAAACCCGCGGCTTCCATCCCAAAACCTTGAGGTGGGAGGAGGGGACCCGAGACTTATAAGAACACGCGAGTGATGCGCAGTTGGCAATGTGAGACTAATCTTCAAACCGCGCCTCTGGAAATACTTCGAATATAAATCGACACACTGGACCTACAAGATTCAGGTTAACCAACAATATACATAGACGCACACACATGTGAATATAATGTATTTCATAATATAACTTTATGAATAAAATATATAGATAATTGACTTGATTAATAATTAAAAGCATCGTATAAATTAATGGATTTAACTCTGTTACGAAAACAAGAGTAGAATAAAAAACAAATAGAAAATCAACAACACAAGACAGATTTACGCGGTTCTCCCCAAGATGGACTACATCCACGGGCAGTAGCCGTCCATTTTTCACTTCTTCAAGAACAACGAGTTTACAGAAAGTGGGCGGATTTTAGTTTTCTGAAAATTACCAGTTAAGCCAAAAACTTAAGGTTAATGCTTGTTCTAAATTAAGCAAATATCTAACATGCCCAACAATTGAACGGTAATAATCAAGTTTGTTTGTCAAAAACTCGTTTTTGACCACTCAATTGGGAAGAAACTGGTGGAAAGAATGAATGCTTTGAGCGAAGAAAAAATATAATTTGAACCTATTATTTAAAATTGAAGAGATAGAAAGAGGTTCAATCAAATACCTTTGAGTAATATTCTATTGCACTCTTGAAATCCTTGTCTCTGAATGCAATATCACCATATTTTTTTGTGTTCAACATCTCTTGCACTTGTTGTGTCCATTCTTGAAATGATAACTTTGTGCATACAACGGCGAATACAAAAGTCCAGTTAATATTACTGTGAATGGATAACTATAAAAATAAAATATGTATACATAAACAAATTTAACGAATTGGTACTAGATTTTATTCACTGAGTTCATAGAAAGAATGGACTTGCATCCACTCTTTCTGTTATTCTTAACAGCATTTCATCATATATCATAGCCATTAATAGAATCTAAAAAAATGTAGGGCTATTGTAGATTTATTTTGTTTAAGTAAATTTATTTTCTTTGTTTCCGCAAATTTTAAAATAGAAATGATAGTGGAAGTATTAGTAGTCAATTATCTTCCACTTCCAAGCATAGAAACAATAGTTCACCTTCTACCAAAATGAATTTCATTCCGTTTGATTTTTTGCAAGTGCTATGCACTTACAGAAGAGAAATATATTTCCCTTTTCAATCGATCGAAACAAAGGTTGATCCCAATGGTTAGGATAAAGGCCGACAATGAAGATGACCATCCACTATAATCAAGTTGCAAATTGATTTCACAAAATATGGTTAAAAGTCAAAAATAGCAGATTAAGGTTGTTAGAATTAAAATAAGGTAGATGTGAACACATCTATTTTTTTTTAAGAGAAGACATTGAACTCCCTAGGGATATCATATACTATCTTACATTAGCATGAATATTGAGCATTTCACTTGAAGTTTTATGTACATCATCAAACCCAAGAAACAATCGAAGAAGGATGCTCAGGGAATTTTTTTTCATATATATAAATCGATCAAGACGATTACCTCAAAGTCAAAACCATTATAGTAACAAATGAACCTGCTGAACAGTTGTTTACAGATACACACACTAATAAGGGAATTGCGCATGAGGAACAGTGCCAGCGTGTTTAATGACATATTTTCAAATTCCGATTTTGCCCTTCCGCCTTCTGCGAGCGCCGCATGCTTTGCCGTGTGACGCGAACCGCCAATTCAACACACGTCGATTTGGTGTGTATATATAGACAATTTGATGTGGCGTCGAATTGGCCATTTGTTGCCAATTCAACGCACGTCGAATTGGTTTAGAGCTATATACAGTCAATTCAACGCATGTCGAATTTGTGTATCTATGCATATATATAGCCTTATCGAAAAGTGTGTATGTCTACACACATGCACACACACACGATTGAGTGCATATATCATTGACGACAAATATGTACACAAGACACTACTGTTTCAACGTACTTTTTGCCGACAATACTACACTTATCGCCCGCCTCTCCACCAAATGTGTCGTTCATATATCTCATCTATCACCCCGTAATATTTGTGAGCATTTGTTTTGTCCACTTTCATCGGCCACATAGGGACAAACTTGATCATCGGGTTCAACGTTGCGTATTCATTGGTCATTCCTCCACCATGACGGGGTATCAGTGTTGCCACCCCCCGTTACGACGTACTTTTTGCACCATGGATGTTACCTTCCATGAGGACGAATCATAATTTTTGGATCCGACTCCATTCGTCAATGGGAGATTGGTGACATTGTCGATGACATCTCTGTTCCTCTTCCACTCATTCCTCCCACTCATAGTCTACCTTCCATCCAAGTAATAAACCAGACCCAGGTTGCTCCTCGGTCTTTGATGTCTACACTTTCGATTGTTTATCATTGCCGACAAATATGTACACATATCACTACTGTTCCACCCATATCAGTGCCTCCTCAGACTCAGATTCTGTAGATGATCCTCATCTTTCTCTTGCTTTGCTGAAAGGTAAAGTGATTTGCATGCAACACCCTATCTCCAACTATGTTTCTTATCATCTAACCCATGCGCACCAGACTTTTGTTACATTGTTATCCTTGATCACCATTCCCAAGACATGGCAGGAAGCCTTGTGTATCCCTGAATGGGTACATGAAATAGAGGAAGAAATGTCTTTTGTTGATACGAATCACACATGAGACATTTCTCCTCTGCCCCCAGGGGAAAAAGCAATTTGTTCGAGATAGGTGATCTCTGTTAAACAAAACCAGGATGGCAAGGTAGAACGTTACAAAGTAAGGCTGGTGGCTCAAAGATATACCCAGACTCAAGGAGTGGACTACCAGGAGACCTTTGCCTCGACCGCGAAGATGGTCTTCATGCGGGTTCTGTTATCCTGTGTTGCTTGTCTAAGTTCGGATCTTCATCAACTTGACGTGAAAATGTCTTCCTACATGGTGAGCTGAATGAAGAAATATACATGAAATTCCCTCCTGGATTTATGATTAAGGGACAAGAAGAGCTTGTCTGTCACTTGAAAAAATCCTTATATGACATGAAACAGTCGCCCAGGGCATGGCTTGGTAGGTTTCACAAGGCCATGCTCAAATTTGACTACAAGCAAAGATAGTCTGTCATACAATATTCATTAAAAGACGTTGTCAGAAGATCGTGGTTCTCATTGTGTATGTGAACAACATTGTCATCACAGGACTGAGGAGCTCACCAACCTCAAAGCACAATTATCCACAAAGTTTGAGGTGAAGGATAGGAAGACTGAGATACTTCCTTGAAATTGAAGTGGCTAGGTCGAATCAACACATTTTCACATCTGAACGTAAGCATGTTTTGGACCTGTTAAAGGAAACCAGAATGCTTGGTTGATCCCCTACAAAGACTACCATGGAAGAGAATCATAAGATTGACGAAGACAGTGACAGTGATCTGATAGATATGCCGAGCTATTAGAGAATAGTCGGAAGACTCATATACCTATCCCACACATGTCCTGACATTACATATACAGTTGGTGTTTTGGGTAGATATATGCATGCTCCCATAATCAAGCATTAAGTGGCTGCACATCGAGTGCTGAGATACCTGAAGAAGGCACGTGATCGAGGACTATTGTTCTCGAAGAACAATTACTTAAGGTTTGAAGTCTTCACAGACGCAGATTGGGTTGTAAGTCGTGATGACAGGAAGTCCACTACGGAGTATTACACATTTGTTGGCGAAAATTTGGTAACCTGGCAAAGCAAAAAACAAAATGTAGTCACTAGATCAAGCGTGGATGTTAAGTACAAGGTGATGTCCCTAGGTCTTTGTAAAGGACTATGGTTTCAATCTATGTTACAGGATCTGGGAATCTGAGAGCATACCCCTCTTTCCTTATACTGTGATAATAAGGCCGTCATTGGTATATCTCACGACCCAGTACAACATGATAGGACCAAACATGTTGATGTCGATCGATATTTCATCAAAGATCACTTGGTCAAAGGGAATGTGGTCACTCCATTTGTTCATTCCAAAGACTAACTGGATGACGTCTTCACCAAAGGTCAGGGTTGTAATATGTTCACTGATGATATACACAAGCTAGGAATGGTTGACATATTCTGTTCGACTTGAGGGGAGAGCTGATGTTATGTTATATTATATTATCAAACCGTGATTGTATATGCTATATGTGTAATACCCGGTAAGGGTAATTTAGTCATATGAGTTCTTTTCACTCATGTATATGTATGAGTGAGCCCTTGTTATTACATCATGAAATAATACTTTTGGTTTTTCAGTTTCCACTATTCTCATCGTGAAGTTGTGCTATTCTTTTTTGGTTTTTTGGTTTCCACTATTCTAATCATGAAGTTGTGCTATTCTCACTTTATTGATATGAAACATGTGGTATTGTCAACCTACTGATAATAATGCTTAGCACTTCCGCTCAAGTTAGGCATATGGAGTATCTTTGCTAACATTAGTAGATAATACTTTTCTACTCAAACACGTATTACACATCAACAATTTGTTACTCAAATCAAACAAAATAAATGCAAATAATGCCAGCCTCAATTTCATTGATGAAATGTATTTCAATCTTAATGTATTTAATGCGTGCTGAACTAAATTTTAACAAATAAATGAGAATTGTGTTATCACAAAACAAGTGAACTGAATTTTAAGAAAGCAAGCCAAGATCCCTCAATAGAGTCCTGAACCATGCACCTTCACAAATTTCAATGGTCATGTGATGTAGCCATGTAGGGTAGGCTAGATGCGTGGACTAGAAGGATACAACCCTAGGTGTGGTGCTGGGGAAAATATTCTCATCTACCGTAATATGTTGTACGCAAACTAATACAAGAGCCGACAGAAAAATTACCAGTAGTAAATAAAAAAAATCCCAAGCAGTTAGTTATATGCAGTGCAAATTAATTTTAAGACAAGTATGCTTAGGCTTTCCTCCGTGTGGACGCCGGTAGGGGTGGACTACAAATCAACATGTGTTCCAAAAACAACAACCACTAAAGCCAAATATCCATAATAATATTTGTCCACAAACTCATACAACAATGAAAAAAATAAAGATCCGTACAACAAGAAATTTACCAAATAAGGGGGCAGGCGGTGGCGTGGAGATTCAGTGATGGTAGTAGTAGTAGTAGTGAAGGCTGCCCGGAGGTAGGCTGCCCGGAGGAAGGCTGCCCGGAGGAAGGGTGGGGCGAGGAGACCATTTTAGAGGCCGGTAGGGGTGGATTGGGCAGCAAACAGTGGATTAGGGATGCTGGAATGCAGCGTGTTGGAGGAGGTGACCGTAGGGTGGCGGGTGCAAGAGTGTGTTGGTGGCAGCCCTTTCAGTGGACTAGGGGGGGTGATGGCGTGGAAGAATGGAAGAGCAGGGGTTGGTGGGAGGTGGGAGTGAGAGGGAGGGTCGGCTAGAGTGTTTCTGTAGGGGAAGAGGAGACATGGCCACGGAGAGGGAGTAACGATGCGGTCGACGACAGTTAGAGTGATGGAGATGAGACGGGGTGCGGCTGAATGTGTCGGTTGTAGGTTAGGGTGACGGGAAGGGCTCAAGAATGAGGGCACGTGCAAGGGAATAAGGGGATATAGAGGAAATTATCTAAGAGTCGTCACCTAGGGTTCTGTGGATTCGTCACCTAGGGTTCTGTGGACTCGGCACCACAGAAAATCGCCGGATTCCATATTTATAAGCAAACTCACCAGGGCAACCATATGTCAAAGGTTGTGATTGACCGTTAATATAATGACCTCGATCTACCTAAATAATACATGAAAATAACAAAATAATACATGAAAATAGCAAAATAATATATGAAAAAACATGTAAACAGAATTCCGGACGCATCTGCGGTGTCAGATTGTCGATTGGTCAAGCTCCCTTGCGCGAGTAAACAAAAGTGGGTCCCGCCAGGCAACGATCCAAATGTGGTGGATGATCCCATCACCATGACCCTATATTCAGCCTTCACATTAGAATTGACAACAAATTGCTTTGTACTTCTCCAATGTTATAATACCCTATGGTAGAGCTCTCAAGGATTGCTTTAATTCTTATCACGACTTTCATAATTTAAACAACTTAATCAAATTCCACCATTTGCCAGCCGCACATAATAGCAAGACCCTGATGGTATTATCTTTGCTAGAGGAACAAAGTTAGCATGATTAGCAGTGCCAAAATTATGTCTATATCTAGGTTCCACCAATCTGGCCTTATATATTTAAATAACAACATTTTGGTTAATAGTAAGACCCACCTACATCCAACAATTTTCTTTCAAAAATGAAGATTAACCATTTCCCATATCGGATTTTTCTTTTGACCCCTCATTTCTTCTAAGATGGCACCAAGCCACTTAGGACCTTTGAGTGCTTCCCACCAATACTTAGATAAAGATATGGATAATAAGGAGGAGGGAATAGAAGTTTGTTGTGATGGCGGTGAAGAAGCATATGAGGTAAAGTTGGAGATATAATATTAGGTGCATGAACAAGTACCTTTTTCAAAGGTCCATTGGTCGATTATCTAGGCTTTAAAAAAGAGCAGAATCTGAAGGTGGGGCAGGCAAGGAATCGGGGAAAGATGTCTCAAATTGAATCTATTTTCTTGAAGCCAGAATTATTCTTGGAGGAATTTCAGAGAAGAAAACATTACAATATGAATGAGATGAATTTCCTTTTTGTGGAGGGCACTCCTCTCACCCAAGAGTGTTTGTTCTGCCTCCTAATCCAAACACAAAATGATGGATTTGATTTTTTGAGTAATAAAGACCTTTTGTCTCCTTTACCTTTTAGTCCCTAATTGTTCGTTATCCTCAATATGTATAGTGTAGACAATAATAACTGTCAGCTTTGAAAAGGTAATGGTAAAAATAGGGGTTACTGTCCGACAGTTTTGAATAGATAGTCTGTATAATGCTTGTCCACATCTCAATAATCATTTTTTGAATATTAGGTCATTGCTTGATTCTTTGTAGTCCTCACGGTCACCCATTAGTACTCAGGAATAAGCGCATCACAATTGATAGGGATCTAGCGAATTTCATCTGGGCGATCCCCAAGTACTCGCCAAATGTTACCTGCAAATGGTCACAATCCAAATTTCTCTTGATTTGACTATACTTCTAGTAATGATGATATAGGTGGTGTCGTGTTAATTCAGACACACTGGCCAATACATGTTTGTTTCTTCTAGAATTAGTAGCTCTTTATCAAGGAGATGGATCTCATAAATCGAGTAATTATGACTACAAATTTCATCAATAGGAGAGGCTATGACTCGGTTGTTAGATGAAATAAACATAATTCAAAATAAGAAAGTAAGATTCATCTTCATGAAAAGTGAAATTCATAGATACATAGGTTTTATGAGCGAGGAGTGATAATATTTGTGTAAATGAATAACTTATGAAGGCACTACATTAATCAAGTATGCAACAGTAAGGAGAGTTGAGAGGAAATAAAATCACTTGTCATTAATTAACACCTCCTCTACTCATATAAAACGAGTATGGGAAAAAGTACAAAATACCTAAATACCCTTATGGGGAAACAATAAAAAAAACGATGGCGGACTTGAAGTTCAACACTCCCCCTCAAGTCGGACAGAAGATATCTGACATCCCAAGCTTATGGATATCATCAGTGAAGGAATCGAATCCCAAACTCTTGGTGAAGACATCGGTCAACTGGTCTCTGGAGTGAACGAAGGGAGTAACTAAGTTTCCTTTTTCAAGATGATCTTTGATAAAGTGGCGATCCACCTCAACATGCTTGGTCCGGTCATGCTGAACAGGATTATGAGTTATAATGATCGCCGCTTTGTTATCACAGTACAGGGAGATGGGAGTATCCTTCTGAAGCCCAAGATCTTGCAATATGGTACGCAACCACAGACCTTCACAGAGACCTTGGGACATAGCCCGATACTCAGCTTCTGCGCTGGATCTTGCCACAACATTTTGCTTTTTGCTGCGCCACGTGACCAAGTTTCCTCCGACAAATGTACAGTAACCTGTGGTGGATTTTCGGTCATCGCGACTACCGGCCCAGTCAGCATCGGTGAAGACATCAATCTTCAAATGATCATTCTTGGAGAACATTAGCCCCCTTCCGGGAGCTTTCTTCAAATACCGGAGAACACGAAAGGCAGCATCCCGGTGTCTGACTCTTGGGGCGTGCATGTACCTACTCAAGATCCCAACAGCATACGTGATGTCAGGACGTGTATGTGAAAGGTATAGAAGTTTGCCCACCAATCTCTGATAACTGGCCGCATCCACACGATCACCATTGCTATCTTCATCAATCTCATGGTTCTCCTCCATGGGTGTGTTAGCAGGAGCACAACCAAGCATACCGGTTTCCTCTAGCAGATCTAACACATATTTACGTTGAGAGATAAAAACACCTTTGTCAGAACGGGTCACTTCAATTCCTAGGAAGTAGCGGAGCCTTCCTAGGTCCTTTACTTCGAACTCAGCAGACAGGAGATCCTTTAGCTTAGCAATTTCATCTGAGTCATTTCCAGTGATCACAATATCATCGACATAGACAATGAGCACGACGATTTTACCTTCATTCCTCCGGATAAATAAGGTATGATCTGAGTGACCCTGTTTATAACCAAACTTTATCATAGCCTTGTGAAATTTGCCGAACCACTCCCTTGGAGACTGTTTAAGCCCATACAAAGACCTCCATAAACGACAAACAAGACCTTCTTGTCCCTTCTTCTCAAATCCCGGAGGAAGTGCCATGTGCACTTCTTCTTTGAGGTCACCGTGCAGGAACGCATTCTTGATGTCCAGTTGATGAAGTTCCCAATCTAAGATCACAGCACATGAAATGATCACACGAATAGAGTTCATCTTTGCCACCGGAGCAAAGGTCTCCTGGTAATCAATTCCCTGAGTCTGGGTGTAACCACGAGCAACCAACCTGGCTTTACACCGCTCCACTTTCCCATCCTGGTTCTGCTTGACTGAGAAGACCCATTTAGAGCCAATGGGTTTCTTACCAGGAGGAAGAGAGGTAACATCCCATGTATGATTCTTCTCCAAAGCGGACATTTCTTCCTTCATTGCTTGTGCCCATGCAGGAATACCAGCCGCTTCCTGCCATGTCTTAGGAATAGAGATTTCGGACAAAGACGATATAAAAGCCCGATGAGGCTTAGAGAAATGATCATAAACAACATGATTAGAAATAGGATGTTCAGTACATACAGTTTTACCTCTTAGCAGGGCAATGGGAACATGTAAGTCAGCATCGGAATCTGAGTCCAACGACGACATTGACAATGGCAGAGCAGCAGTGGGCAGGATATCTGGTTTTCGGCGATGATAGACATGAGGCAGCGGAGAGATGAGAGATGGATAATGATATGTAGGGAAAGGCGTAGATGTCGGTAAATGAGGAGTGGATGGCGATGTAGAGGGTATGGACATAACAGGAACTAGAGGAGTGGATGGCGATGTAGAGGGTATGGACATAACAGGGACTAGAGGAGGAACAAGAGGAAGAGGAACAGGGGCATCGGCATCAGTCTCCCCCTGACGACAGGTAGAAGTCAAGCCCACATAATAAGGTTCCTCTTCACGGAAGGTGACGTCCATGGTGCAAAAGAAATGTCTGGTAGGCGGGTGATAACAACGATACCCCTTAGTGGTGGTGGAGTAGCCAAGAAAGACACAACGGAGAGCGCGAGGGTCAAGCTTATCCCGAATGGGCGTGTGAACGTGAACAAAGCAAACACACCCAAAGACACGGGGTGGTAGAGAAGAAGTGTGAATAGCAGATGTAGTGGAGAGACGGACCAACGGAGTCATATA
This sequence comes from Dactylorhiza incarnata, assembly GCA_033032865.1. Taxonomy (NCBI): domain Eukaryota; kingdom Viridiplantae; phylum Streptophyta; class Magnoliopsida; order Asparagales; family Orchidaceae; genus Dactylorhiza; species Dactylorhiza incarnata. The sequence goes on along the minus strand of JAWHQI010000279.1, from coordinate 2,548,399 downwards.
GTTAAGAACACGAGATGGAAGACGGTTGATAAGATGAGTGGCCGTCAGAATAGCATCCCCCCAAAAAGATTTTGGAAGATGCATGGTGGCAAGGAGACAGCGAGCAACGTCAAGAAGGTGTCAGTTTTTCCATTCGGCCACACCATTTTGGGTGGACGTATAGACACACGTGGTTTGGTGAACAATACCATGACTAGATAGGTATGCACCGAACGCCCCACAATCATCGTACTCCCCCCATTGTCACTACGAAGAACACGAATGGTACCATTAAACTGAGTTTGTACCATCTTATGAAAACTCTGAAATACGGAAAAAACTTCCCCTTTTTTCTTTAACAGATAAACCCAGGTGGTCCGGGAAAAACAGTCAATAAAAGTAACAAACCACCGATAACCAGATAAAGAAATAACAGGGGACGGACCCCAAACATCAGAATGTATAATAGCAAAGGGTGTACTACTAGGAGAAAATAAATGCGAAAAAGAGTGTCGAACATGTTTAGACATCACACAAACATCACAATTTAAAGTTTGAACAAATGGAGAAAAACATGAAACAGTTTCTGAAGGTAAACAGGAGACGGATGACCAAGACGCAAGTGCCAGCGTCGAGCATCGGACTCGGTAGCAGCAGCAGACGAGGAGAGAGCGAGGGGAGACTGAGTAGCATCCAGATAATACAGACCACCACGATTCTTACAACTGCCAATGCATCGCCTCGTACCCAGTTCCTAAAAGACACAAGAATCAGGGAAAAAAGTTACAGAACAATTAAGAGATTTAGTAAGGTTGCTAATAGAAAGGAGGCTGCGAGGAAATGAGGGGACATGCAAAACAGAAGTAAGCGAAAGAGAGGGGAAACAGGAGATATTCCCCTTCCCAGCAATAGGGGATAGAGTGTCATTGGCAGAAACGACCTTATCCTTACCAGACAAGGGAGTATAAGAGGAAAAACCTGTGGGGGAACCGGTCATGTGGTCAGTGGCACCAGAGTCAATAATCCACTCAGACGGAGGAGTCGCGGCAGTATGAGCAGCTGGCATAGTAGCAGTAGCAAATGAAGTAGAAGTTCCACTCGGGGAAGAGTCAGGATGGGAGTGCAGCAAGCGACGAAGGGCATCCAATTCAGAGGTGGTAAGATGGCTGGACAGCTGACCCTGATGATCCTCCTGAACCTCTGTGGAGTAGGCAGCATCCTGAAATCGAGTGCCGCTCTGACGGTATCCACCACGACCAGGGGCACGGCCACGACCACGGCCACGCCCGGATCCCGACGGGATAAGGTGTGGATGAAGCTTGAAGCACACCTCCCGAGAATGTCCCCGGCGCCCACAGTGATCACACGTAGGAATGGTGCTGGTATTGCTGGAACTGCCCCGTCCAACACTAGCAAAGGCAGACCGATCCACTACAGGTGTCGTCGTGCTGAGGGATCTACGACGATCGTCATCACCAAGAACCATGCTGAAAGCTTCCCTCAGGGATGGAAGGGGTGATCGATGCAAAATATGAGTCCGGACAGTATAAGAGTTCATATTCAGCCCCATCAGGAATACATGTAAACGGTATCGGTTCTCCTTTTCCTGCAATTTCACGGCGTCGGCCGTGCAGGAGGCAGTAAACTGCTCGAAAAAATCCAATTCCTGATAGAGCCGTTCAAACTCTGAGAAGTAGGTGAACACAGTCATAGATCCCTGTCGGAGCTCCAGAATGCGACGGGTAAGTTCATAAATCTGCGTGGAACTCCCAATCTGCGAGTACGTGTCTTTGGCCCGTGTCCAGATATCGTAAGCAGAGTCCAGAAGCATGTAGCTTCGATATACCTTGGGAGACATGGAGTGGAGAAGCCAGGATACAACAAGCGAATTCTCGGAGTCCCAGCGTTTCCAAGTAGGGTCAGTCTTGGGTGGCTCCTTCACAGTTCCATCAATATAACCAAACATCTGATGGCTGCGGATCACATGTTGGGCAGCACGGGACCATTCCAAATAATTTGTTCCGTCCAAAGGAACGATAGTAATCTTCAACGAGCCTGAGTGGCCATGGGTCCGCTGCGGGTCACCCATCTGTGGCATAACTTCAATCACTTGTGGCGAAGAGTCCGTAGAATCCCCCATGAGGACAAGAGGGGGCAGCAAATCAGCAAAAAAAACCGCCAAATAAGGAGAGGAGGGGCTGTCAGAGCATCCAGCAGCAGCGGCAAGGCAGCGGGACAGAAAACTAGGGCATAACACGTCCTATCTAACCTTCTGCAGCCAAAACGGAGGGAGAGGCATACGACAACAGCCCAAGAGCCCATACGGAGAGGCGCCAACCCTAGCATCCACAGCGAGAGCCTAGGGCGGCATTAGAGGAGAGGGAAGGACCGGTCGACTCTCAAACGGCCGAAGGAAGAGTCGACCGGATCAGGAGAGGCTGGCGGGAGGAGGTTCGACGCGAGCGGAAGCGACCGGGAACCGGCGACTGCGAGCGGAAGAGACGACTGCGAGCGGAAGAGTCGGCTGCGAGCGGGATCGGCTGCGAGAGAGAGCAGAACGGGCGAGTACGGGAACGAGAGCGTAGTCGGCTAGGGTGAGCGTGCTCTGATACCAAGTTGAGAGGAAATAAAATCACTTGTCATTAATTAACACCTCCTCTACTCATATATAACGAGTAGGGGAAAAAGTACAAAAGACCTAAATACCCTTATGGGGAAACAATAAAAAAAACGATGGCGGACTTGAAGTTCAACAAGAAGTGCATCTCCTCAAATAACGTTTATGTTGTTTACATTGTGAACAAGAGGGTTCTAATCACCTCAAAAAGATGTTTGCTTTTTCTCCTCTGCTACCTCATTATAAGAGTGAGTAACAACATAAGAGGTTTGGTGGGCGATGCCATTATCAAGAAGATATTCTTTGAACAGAGTACTACATATTCCAGATAATTATCAACATGAAGAATCTTTATCTTAACATCAAATTTGGTATGAAAAATTTATTAAAATACCTGAAATATGTAATAAAAAATTGTCCATAACGACAACCATATGAAATAGGAGAAATAACCAATAAATGTGACAAAACTGTTGGAATATTTACTTCAATATTCCTATATTAATATACAAAATACTGTAATTTTTTGTTTTAAAAACTTTGCAGAAAACAGCAGATATATATATATATGAACAGCAATAATAATAAAATTGCATGAAGGAGATGAGAAATAAAGGAGAGAAAATACATAGTTTAAAATCGAGCCTGGGTAAGGTGTGTGGTCACTGCCCTAAAGAAGTTGCACCACCCTCCGGCAGGGCTTTCAACCGATGCTCACTCCTCCAAGGTACAACACCCGGCTAGATCCTGAAACTCCGATGTGCGCGGACACCGAAGAAGCACAGAGCACCCGAACAACCACTTGATGAAGCAAATGTGAAGAAAAGGAGACACGTAGAAGATCGTGACAAAACAGAGAGAAAGAGCAGAAGAGCGTATGTCAGAGCGGTCGTTCTTTCTGAGAAGAACGACAATATATAAAGACAGTAAATCGCCCGAAAGGAATCTCGGAAAACGGCAATATTAAAACTGTAATAATTATTAACAGTTATAGTTGGAAAGCACGTAATTACGTTGAAAATTTCCAACGTAAGTAATTGCGAGAAACACGCGTAAAGAGCGGTCAAGAATACGCGTAAAAAATGGCAGAACGCGTGAAAGCAAATCGACGTTACGTCGACATCATATCGACGCTACGTCGAGTTCTATCGACGCAGGACCTATCGACGCAAGCCTTATCGACGCAAGCGTCGAGTTCTATCGACGCATGCGTCGAATTCCATTCGACGCCACGCCAACTTCAGCGGCTTGACGACGCTACGTCGAAATCTATTCGACGCAGCTCCGAATTCTAATCGACGCAACTCCGAGTAAAGCTCTGAAACTATTTTGAACAAAAAATACAATTCAATTCAATTATTCCCCAAATCCCAAATCCGAAATCCGGATCCGGTGCGGTGCGTGCGCGCGCGCGTGTGGTTCATAGTTTCTCCTTATGTTCTTTTGAACAAATAAGAAGGTGTGAAAACATATATAAACTCTTTGGCTAGAGAGCTAATAAGCAAGGTGGGACTAAAGGTTCATCCTTTCATTCATGAAAGGTTTCCCTCCAAATAATTTGGATTCCCTCCAATTTGGTTTTGGAGCTTTTCATTTATAATGAGAAGCCAAACACCAAACACCATACAAGGCTCCAATAAACATTTATGAAATGAATGTTTGTAAATAAAATTTCTAACAATCCCCACAAAAGCGAAAAACCAAAAGACGAACTTCATAAATATGATATTACTAATAATAAATAAAATCAAATACAAATTTGCTTCATCAAGTTGTATCTAATGCAATGGGTATAGATGGAATGGTTACCTTGAATATATACTTAGTACTTACTTCCTCTACCGAAGAGTATAATGTGTCAGGGGCTTTGAATTATAAACTTTTGACCGGTAAATTAGATAAGCACACAAAAGATTGGTTGTTCTTGGGTTATGGCGATGGGCGCGTTAATGGCCATGCGCATTCCTTGATTTTTCATGAGAGTTATTTTGGGTTCAGCCCGGATCCCAAAGTTGCGGCCTCACAACAACCCCCACATAGGTGGTGCCTCAAGAGATATTCGTAACCAATATCTCGCAAAGAAATATGCCTTTGGCAACCATTAAGAACTTAATTAAGTTCATCCTAACTTGTTACGTAGAGCACAACATCATAGGAATGGGGAGAAGGTTTTCTCAACCTTATATTTTGTGCTCCCAACTACGCTACATCAACGGTTTCGTTTCTACCACATTGAACTCACTTCATGGGATCTCCAATCACATGGGTTGGGCATCCACCGTTGGCAGCAAATCATGTGGGCTTAAGCCTCATTCCCCTCGATGACAACAATATCTCCCTTCGGGACAATCCCTTGGTAAGATTATCAGCCAGATTCAATTCTGACTTTACATAGTTGAGTGATATCACTTCTTTTCTTCTTTGCTTCACGGACTTGTACCTGATTCTCATGAACTTATTCATTTTGGAATTAGTACTATTAGAAGCAGTTAAATCAATAACACTTTTATTATCACAATGTAAAGAGATAGCAGGCATGGGGTTTTCAATTAATGGAATTTCACTAAGTAAATTTTTAATCCATTCTGCTTCGGCACATGTAGTGTTCAAAGCTATAAGCTCTGATTTCATGGTGCTTCTAGAAATAACTGTTTGTTTTGTAGAAGCCCATGAAATGGCAGCACCTCCAAGGAGGAATACATAGCCCGTCGTTGACTTAACGTCTAACGAATCAGTTACCCAATTGGCATCTGAATATCCTTCTAGTACTTCGGGAAATCCCGTGTACACTAAACTATAATCCATAGTTCCACGAAGATACTTAAATATTCTATTTAGTGTTATCCAATGTTCATCACTTGGATTACTAGTATATCTACTAAGGCGGCCTACGGCATAGGAAATGTCGGGCCTAGTGCGGTTAGCTATGTATAGGAGTGATCCTATCATTTGTGCATACCTATGTTGATCAACAGGTTCATTAGTATTTTTACAAAGTTTTACACTAGCGTCATATGGAGTAGAAGCGGGAATGGAATCATACAAGTTGAATTTAATCAACATTTTCCCAATCGAGTGTGAAAGAGATAATGATACGCTAGAATCATTTTTAACTAGTTTCATTCTTAATATAATGTTTGCTTCCCCCAAATCTTTCATATCAAAATTGGATGATAAATTATTTTTGGTTTCATTGATAATTTTAATTGAGTTTCCAAAAATTAAAATGTCATCTACATAGAGACATAACAAGACAATTTCATTTCCGTTTTGTTTGGCATAAACACATTTATCAAATTCATTAGATTTGAAACCAAAAGTTAAGACTACGGAGTCAAACTTTTGATGTCATTGTTTAGGTGCTTGTTTTAAACCGTAGAGAGATTTAATTAATTTACAAACTTTGGTTTCTTAGCCTTTGACCACAAAACCTTCGGGTTGAGTCATGTAGACTTCTTCATCTAAGTCTCCATGCAAGAAAGCGGTCTTGACATCCATTTGATGAATGATCATCTTATGGATCGAAGCCAAGGCGACTGGAATACGAAGAGAGGTTATTCTAGCTACGGGAGCATATGTGTCTAGATAATTTATTCCTTGTTTTTGGGCATAGCCTTTAGCTACAAGGCGAGCCTTATATTTATCTATGGATCCATCCGGATTTAATTTCTTTCTAAAAATCCATTTACATCCTATGGCTTTGGCACCGGGAGGTAAATCGGTTAGGATCCAAGTTTTATTTTCTAAGATAGAATTAATTTCTAGATTAATTGCTTCTTTCCAAAAGGGATAATCAGATGAGGTCATTGCTTCCTCATATGTATTAGGATCTCCTTCAACTAGATAAGTGAAGTAGTCCTCCCCATAGGATCTTTTGGTTCTAACTCTTTTGCTTCTTCTAGGTTCATCATTTTCTAATGGTTCTATAGAAGAAGTGGAAGGTTGGTTTGAGCTAGTTGAAGGTTGAGATGAGTTATTTAGTTTATATGGAAATTTATCTTCAAAATAAGCTGCATCTCTAGCTTCTATAATGGTGTTGTTAGATATTTCACTAATTAGGGAATTAGTGATGAGAAATCTATTAGCACTACTATCGGATGCATATCCTATGAAAATAGTAATGTTTTTGGTCTTATTTTCTTTCTCTTAGGTTCAGGAATTGCTACCTTTGCTAAACACCCTCACACTCGAAGAATTTGGAGGTTAGGTTTTCTTAATTTGAATAATTCAAAATGTGTCTTATCGCTTTGTTTAGAAGGAATCATATTAAGGATGAAGGAGGAAGTGAGCAACGCTTCTCCCCAGAGATTTTCTGGGGCACCGGACTCGGCTAACATGGCATTGACCATGTTCATCAAGGTCCGATTTTTACGTTCAGCTACACCATTCGATTGAGAAGAATATGTAGCAGTCACTTGATGAATAATCTCATGTTCTTGGCAAAATTGGGTTAGTTCATTCGAAGTGTATTCTCCACCTCGATCGGATCTAAGAATTTTGATTGACGATCCTAATTGTTTTTCTACTTCGGCTTTGAAAATCTTAAAATATGAAAAAACTTCATCTTTAGTTTTTAATAAATATATGTAACAATATTTAGTGAAATCGTCAATAAAAGTTACAAAATATTTATTTTCACCCTCTAGTGGGTTGGCGGTTCGAGTCACACACATCCGAGTGAATTAACTCTAAAGGTTTTGAAGTTCTTTCCACTGTTTTAAAAGGTTTTCTAGAAAATTTAGATTGTACACATATTTCACATCTAGAACTTGGTGTAATATTAAATTTTGGAATTAAATTTAACGACATCATTCTTTTCATAGAATCTGAATTCACATGTCCTAATCTAGCATGCCAAAAATCTGAATTTGAGTATGAAACAGAAGAAGATGAAATCTGATTTATTTCTAAATCAGCAACATTTAATTTAAATAAATCATCGCAGATATATCCTTTACCAATAAAAACATCATTAAATGTTATTACAACTTTATTTGACTCTAAGACAATTTTATAACTCTTCTTCACTAGCAAGGATCCGCTCACAAGATTCTTCCTAACTCTCGGCACATAAAGCACATCTTGCAAGGCTAGTGTTTTCCCGGATGTCAACCTAAGATCCACTCGCCCGCGTCCAAGTATTTGTGTCGAAGATGCATCTCCTAAGATCACGCTTCCTCCACTGATGTCCTGAAAGGTGGCAAAGCAAGAACGATCAAAACAAGTATGAACATTTGCTCCGGAATCAAGCCACCAATCTGATGAACAAGTGAGAAGAAGACTTGGAGAATAATCTAACCTGAAGATAGGTTGATCCGGTGCTTGGATCATGTTGGCCTGAGGCTTGTCTCCACGAGACTTGCCAATCACGGGTTCTGTCTTCTTGTAGAAGCAGTTGGTAGACAGATGATGTGTGCGGCCGCAGATGAAGCACCATTTCCCTTTACCTGGGTTTTGGTTAGAGGGACCAGGCTTGGGATGATTGGGTTTTTGATGGCGGGAACCTTGACGGAAAGGTTTCTTATGGATCTTGCCTTTGCCTTTGAAGTGATGGTTGGAGGAAGGATTGCCATGAGATTCGGTTAGATTCACTTTAGGAGCAAGGTCTTTGGGAGCTTTAGAATTCTTAGACTTATGTTCCTCCTCTATGCGGATAGCATTTTGGATCTGAACGTAAGTAAGGTTTGATTGGTCATGCATTAGTCTAGTGCTAAAGCCGGACCATGAATCGGGAAGAGAATCAATAAGACATGACACAAGATAATTTTCGGAAAGGATTGAGCCATCGGCTCGGATCTTGGACAACATCTCATCTAGATGATGGAGTTGAGGATTGATGGGCTTGGAAGCATCAATCTTGAATTTATGGAGGTTGGAAACATTGTAGCGTTCTATACCCGCATTGTCAAGGTTATAACGCGCTTCAAGTGCATACCACAATTCCTTAGCCGTACGATATTGGAGGAATACATCGTAAAGGCTGTCGGACAAGGCACTAAGAATGCGGTTGCGACAATGATATTCAATGTCCACCGGATCTCTATATGGGACACGTCTAACATAGGTTCTAGTGGTGTTTGCAGTTGAGGATGAAGATGATGGCAGGTTTGCAGCAACTGCATTTGCAGCGCTAGGGATTTCAATTTCCACAGCGGGGGCATCGAAGATGGCAGACAAAAGGCCTAACGTATTAAGCCAATATTCTATCTGAGCTTGCCACCGACGAAAACCATTACCGTTAAATTTCTCGGGTTTGATCCCGGCAGAATCCTCAGATCTAGATGTCATTACAGATTTCTGAAATTTAAAATACATACAATAAATAACAGTATATGTAAGCAATAAAACAGAGATAATCATTTTGATTATTTGATTTTATTTATACTGTCACGTTTGATTTTTTGTGCAAGGCCAATGCTCTGGATGCTGAATGAAGGAAGCATGGTTATGTGCACATAAATCAAAATGGATTCTTTGGTCTGCCCTCTCTGATGTCTTTGGCTTTGATTTGAGGGCATGATTCCGCAGCAAACGTGACAGTATAGGGGGCCACTATTTCAGTGGTAATCTGTGAGCAGCCACTTTGTGCATTTATTGTCAAAGGTTCGGTCTTTCTCCTTTGAGAGAAGCCACTTTGTGCATAAGGCCAAAGGTTAGGTCTGTTTCCAATCTTTCCCCGCCCATACCCCCAATGATTGGGGACTATATGGGTTCTGTTGTTGTTGTTGTTGTTGTTGTGTTGATGTAGAACTACAACTTCTTTAGATTGTTAGAATATTTACTTCAATATTCCTATATTAATATACAAAATACTATAATTTTTTGTTTTAAAACTTTGCAGAAAACAGCAGATCTATATATATATGAACAGCAATAATAATAAAATTGCATGGAGGGGATGAGAAATAAAGAAGAGAAAATATATAGTTTAGAATCGAGCCTGGGTAAGGCGTGTGGTCACTGCCCTAAAGAAGTTGCACCACCCTCCGGCAGGGCTTTCAACCGATGCTCACTCCTCCAAGGTACAACACCCGGCTAGATCCCGAAACTCCGATGTGCGCGGACACCGAAGAAGCACAGAGCACCCGAACAACCACTTGATGAAGCAAATGTGAAGAAAAGGAGACACGTAGAAGATCGTGACAGAACAGACAGAGAGAGCAGAAGAGCGTATGTCAGAGCGATCGTTCTTTCTGAGAAGAACGACAATATATAAAGACAGTAAATCGCCCGAAAGGAATCTCGGAAAACGGCAATATTAAAACCGTAATAATTATTAACAGTTATAGTTGGAAAGCACGTAATAACATTGAAAATTTCCAACGTAAGTAATGGCGAGAAACATGCGTAAAGAGCGGTTAAGAATACGCGTAAAAAACGGCAGAACGCGTGAAAGCAAATCGACGTTACGTCGACATCATTTCGACGCTACGTCGATTTCTATCGACGCAGGACCTATCGACGCAAGCGTCGAGTTCTATCGACGCATGCGTCGAATTCCATTCGACGCCACGCCAACTTCAGCGGCTTGACGACGTTACGTCGAAATCTATTCGACGCAGCTCCGAATTCTAATCGACGCAACTCCGAGTAAAGCTCTGAAACTATTTTGAACAAAAAATACAATTCAATTCAATTATTCCCCAAATCCGAAATCCGGATCCGGTCCGGTGCGGTGCGTGCGCGCGCGCGTGTGGTTCATAGTTTCTCCTTATGTTCTTTTGAACAAATAAGGTGTGAAACATATATAAACTCTTTGGCTAGAGAGCTAATAAGCAAGGTTCATCCTTTCATTCATGAAAGGTTTCCCTCCAAATAATTTGGATTCCCTCCAATTTGGTTTTGGAGCTTTTCATCTATAATGAGGAGCCAAACACCAAACACCATACAAGACTCCAATAAATATTTATGAAATGAATGTTTGTAAATAAAATTTCTAACAAAAACATCTATTGACAAGCAAAGGAAAGGATTGGGGCATAGTCTTCATACATCAGTATGAATAAGAACCAAAAGAGTACAACTACGTAGAGCAATATTACTAAAACAGGTGAGTTGATGCTTGTCAGATACACATTCCTCACATTTACAGATTTGAACCCATTGTGAAGAATAGAAGAAAAAATTTGTCTAAAAACTAGGAGAGTAAGGATGCTCAAATTGTCATTGTAAAATGAAAAGAAAAAGAGAAAGCAAGAGCGCCTAAGTCAGAGTCTACAAAAGACTACCAACAAAAATAGTTCATCTTGCAATCCGGTGGAGATGTTGTATTGATCTGAATATTAGGGAGAGAAAAAATCATTGATATCTATGTTGAATGTTGTGGAAAAAGCAAGAAAAACTTATATATATATAGATATATATATATCCAAAAATCATATATTACAACAAGTATTTGTACACTTATATAGGAAAAGAGAGCGGGGGGAAATCCCATTCTAAGATATGGGACTAAAAGAACTACAAAGAGAATGGGCCTAGCTGGGCCTTCATTATTGGGTCTTTTTACATGTTTTCTTTAACACTCTCCTGCAAGCTGGAGCATACAGATCGTAGGCACCAAGCTTGGACAAGAACTGATAATATAGTGGACGTGGTGGAGCCTTTGTGAGAATATTAGCAACTTGCCCGGTAGCAGGAACATGTTTCAACTCCAGTTTCCTCAGTTGTACCTTCTCCCGAATGAAGTGACAGTCGACTTCGATGTGTTTGGTACGTTTATGAAAAACAGGATTTTTGGTAATATGTATAGCAGCTTGACTGTCATAATAGAGAGTGGCTGGTGAGGGAAGTTTTACACCAAGGTCACTGAGAAGACTTTCTAACCAGGTGAGCTCGGACACAACAAAGGCCATTGCCTGATACTCAGCTTCGGCGGACGAGCGAGCAAACACAGCCTGCTTCTTGCTACGCCAGGTGATAAGGTCTCCACCAAAGTATGAACAATGTCCACTTGTGGAACGACGATCATCTAATGAGCCAGCATAATCAGCATCAGAGTATGCAGTGAGAGATAAGGTTGATGAACAGGCTTGTATACAAGTCCTAGTCCAGGAGTTGTCTTTAAGTATCGAAGGATGCGCTCAACCGCCTGAAGATGAGAGATGCGTGGAGCATGCATAAATCGACTGACAACGCCAACAACAAATGATATATCGGGCCTTATAACAGTGAGATATATCAGTTTCTCTACAAGGCGTCGATAGTACTCCGGATTTGGAAGCAGAAGATCGGAGTTTGAGGAATGAGCACAGAGCTTTTGATTGGCATCCATAGGAGTGTTAGCAGGCTTGCAACTAGAGTAGCCAGCATCACTAAGTAAATCAAGGCAGTATTTTCGTTGGGACAGAGTAAGACCATCAGGACTCCGAGCTACTTCGATACCAAGGAAGTACCGAAGGTTTCCCAGGTCTTTAGTTTGAAAAGTCGAGGCCAAGTGTTGCTCGATCTTATGTATTCCATGGAGATCATCTCCTGCTATCAAAATATCATCAACATATACCAGGAGGATCACAGTGCCTGACGGTCTATGTTGAGTGAATAAAGTGAAGTCAGCCGAGCTTGGAGTGAACCCAACGTCACGAACAACCTGACTGAACTTGTCAAACCATGCTCGGGGAGACTGTGAGACCATACAGAGACTTCTTTAGACAACATACAAGAGACTCCCCCGTGGTCTCAAACCCGGGAGGTTGTTGCATGTAAACAGTTTCCTGTAAATCGCCATTGAGAAAAGCATTCTTAACATTTAATTGATGCAGCGGCCAGTGTCGATGAACTGCAAGAGAGATTATCACACGAGCAGTGTTCAGCTTGGCGACAGGAGAGAAATTTTCATCATAATTCAGGCCTTGTTGCTGAGTAAAGCCACGAGCAACAAGACGAGCCTTGAGACGTTGAATTATCCCATCAGGACCATGCTTGATGGCAAAGACCCACTTACATCTCACACAAGCCTGGCCAGGAGGAAGAGGGACAAGATCCCAAGTGTGATTTGCCCAAAGAGCCGACATTTCCTCATCCATGGCTGCCCTCCATCCTGAATGTTTAAGAGCCTCCTGCAAAGAGATGTGGGGGGGGGGGGGGGGGGGGGGGGGGAAATAGAAGAGAGAGAAGTTGCAAATTCGGGAGATAGATGAGAGAGAAGTTGCAAATTCGCGGAGCTCCGGAAAGAGGCGATGTAAGGATACATGGTTTACCAGGGGGTGAGCCGTAGAAGCAGGTGCCGGATCTTCGGGCCGCAAGGTATCATTGGTAGAGGGTGCATGTTTCAGAGCATCCGACGTAGAAGAGCGACAAGTGTAGACACGAAGAAGAGGTGGTTTGGTGGTGATGGGAGCTGGTGTGGGTAGTAATGGTGGTATTTGAGACGTAACTGGAATAGTAGGACGAAGGATGGTGGGAGGTGTTGGAAGAATAGTAGGTGTAGAGTGATAGAGCTGCTCTTCGAGAAAAGTGACATCGACAGAAGTAACGACCTTCCGATCAATAGGAGAATAACAGACATAATTTTTCTGAATGCGAGAGTAACCGACACATATATTTGGTAGCACGAGGAGCAAGCTTGTCTGTGGATGGTCCAAGATTGTGAACATAGCAAGTGCAGTCAAATACACGAGGTGTGATAGTAAAGGGAGGCATGGAGGGAAACAGAAGGCTAAAGGGGGTTGCAAAGTTGAGAAGAGAGGAGGGCATACGGTTGATGAGGTAACAGGCTGTATACACCGCGAAATGCCAATAAACTTTGGGAACCTGCATTTGAAACATCATGGAGCGGGCGACCTCAAGGACGTGACGATTCTTTCGTTGAGCTACCCCATTTTGTTGTGGGGTATACGCACATGAGGTTTTGTGGATAATCCCAAACTCAGCACATATATTGGTAAACATGTTTTCTGTGTATTCTCGCGCATTATCGGTTCTTATAGTTTTAACAATGGTGGAGAATTGGTTGCGGGTTTCAGTAATAAAGGCACGAAATAAATGAGTTATGGCAGAAGGATCATGAAGTAAATATAACCATGTCATGTGAGAGTAATCATCAATAAACGTAATGAAATAACGACACACAGAGCTACTAGTTACTTTATAAGGTCCCCAAATGTCTGAATGGACTAACATAAAAGGAGCATCGCTCCGAGTACAATGCGGAGAAAAAGAAGAGCGATGTTGTTAGCCGAAGATGCAGGACTCGCAGGTGAAGTCGTTGAGGGAGAGATCTGGAAGAGCTTTCTTTAGTATTGGAAGAGGGGCATGTCCAAGGCGTCGATGCCAGTCAATAGTACTAACAGAAGAGAGAATGGTAGGGGGAAGTTCCAGACTGTATAGCCCATTCGCCAGTTTCCCTTTACCAATGATAGTCTGCGTCCTTCGATCCAGCACAACAAAAGAAGAGGAAGAAAAGATTGCATAGCAATCAAGAACTTGAGTGAGCCGACTAATAAAGAGGATTAAACGGAGAGTTCGGGACATGTAGAACCGAGCGAAGAGAGATGGAGGGAGTAAGAGGCACGTCGGCTGATCCAGAAACCAGAGTGGTGTCACCATTTGCCACAGTAATGTACTTCGGATGTTCTGAGTTTGAGTAGTGAGACGGTTGCTTTGGGGTAATATGGTGAGTTGCTCCGGAATCCATAATCCAAGTTGAACTATGGGAGAGACAGGAGATACCTTCATCAGAGACAGAGGCCACAGAACCGGAGGAACGAATGAGCATTCCTTGAATTTGCTGGAGTTGGGTGCGCAAGACATCAATGTTGATTTGAGTGTTGGTGGGAGCGTTGACGACAATAGAGGCCTGGGGAGGTTGTGGCAAACCATGCTTATGATAACACGTGGCCTCGAGGTGACCATCCCGGCTACAGTATGTACATTTAAAGGGAGTACGATTGTTTCGACCCTTACCCCGAGAAGAGGTCCGACCCCCACGAGAGGATGGAGGAGTAAAGGGAGGTGGAGAAGACTTCTGGAGCAGAGTCGGAGAGGGGTTCCCGGGAGCATCAGGAGGTGGTGTGACCTTTAGCAACATGGAGCACACATCTGACAAAGATGGAATGGTGGAGGAGAGGATTTGAGCTCGAATGATGTGAAGGTAAGGTGGAACACGTGCCATCATCATGGAAATACCAACTGCCTCTTTCTGAGTACGTTGAGCAGCGAGATCGGGAGTAGGAGGCTAATGATGAAGCCAGGCTCCTACTAGAGTTTTGGATCGCGCAACAAACAAAGTGAGATCGTCACTCGTCAGTCACCCCTGGGTCAAGAGACTGAAGGTCCGTGATGATGTCAACGAGATTGTAAGTTGTCCTTTCCCGAATAAAGTAGTTCCTCTCACATAGTTTTGGTCGTCTCATGATACATAGCCATACGATATGGTTCATTGTCCATCGAATTTAGAATCCGGGATTGGACACGACCGTCATCACGTTGCCATTACTCGGTGGTCTCAGATGGAGTAGCCTTTGTCAGATGATGGAAGAGACCTTTTGTCTGGACAACACGGCGGACGGAGTGCATCCATTAAACAAAATTCTTCTTCCCACTAAGGGAGATAGTGGTGATCCGAAGCTCATCACGAACTTCAGGAAGAGGAGACGTAGCACGGGCCGGAAGAGACGGAGCAGTGTTCTCGACCATTGAAGAGCACGGCAGCGGTCACGAGAGCACAACAGTTGAGAAACCAGTGAGCAGAAGAGATCGCGACGATCAGAACAGATCACGGGCAGCTCGCTGTTAAAAAAACTTGCAGCGGTCAGACAAGCTCGCGGGCGGGAGAACTCCCGGCGGTCTAGAGGAGCTCGCGGGCAGGAGATATCGCTGCGAACAGAAGAGCACGCAGGCAGAGGAGCTTGCTGCGAACAGAAGAGCACGCTGGCAAAGGAGCTCACTGCGGTCAGACGAGCTTGCGGGCAGGAGAGCTCCCGACGATCTGGAAGAGCTCGGGGGCAGGAGAGATCGCTGTGAACAGAAGAGCACGCGGGCAGAGGAGCTCGCTGCGGTCAGACGAGCTCGCGGGACCAAAGAGTTCGCAGGAGAATAGGAGAACTCGCAGGAGAGCTCGCGGTCCTGGCAAGCGAGACAAAGAGGTCTCGGACACAAAACGGAAGACAGAGACGCGGTCAGAATAGCAGACCGCAGGAAATGTGCGAATAGCGGACCAGCTGTGGGACTTAGCTGATAGAGAGGAGGTTATAAAAGGAGGAGGAGGAGAAAGTCAACTCCAGAAGGAGGGAGTATGGGCTGCGGTCACACGAAATTGAGACCGCAAGAGGAAGAAGCAGAGTTTGCGGTCTTAAGAAGAAGCAGAGGTTGCGGTCACAAGAAATTGAGATCGCGTGAAAGCCAGGAAGGCAGGCTACTCGTGGAAATTTTTAGGACCGATTTTTCTGCTCTGATACCATGTGGAAAAAACAAGAAAAACTTATATATATATATCCAAAAAAATCATATATTACAACATGTATTTGTACACCTATATAGGAAAAGAGAGAGGGAAAATCTCATTCTAAGATGTGGGACTAAAAGAACTACAAAGAGAATGGGTCTAGCTGGGCCTTCATTATTGGGCATTTTTATATGTTTTCTTTAACAAATGTCATATAAATGAAAATGCTAATATTGAGGTTTGACAAGCTAGAAAAAATAAATTAAAAAATGATTTTATCAGAGAAACAATGAGTGACATCTATTGAAGAAAAAATATTATAAAATAGACTTGGGTACAGTACAATGTTGGTTAGACAATGCACCAATTAGAAGGATTTATAGAGTTAATGTCGACGTATTAGGTAAAAGAAGGGTAGATCAAAGGTAATGGATAAAAATTGTTCATATGATTTACATGGTTTAGGTTCAACACTTCGAGAAGTGCTCGACATGAACAAATGGAGGAGGAATCTAAAAGCCAGACAAAAAGTTGGGAAAAGGATATTGATAATGATGATATGCAGAGACAAAGATAAACTAATAGCATTTTAGAAGCATTGGGACCATTATCCTTACACATCTTGCAGTTTCAATCAAGATACTTGAATGTTTATGCTCTAAAGAAGCTAAAAGTTATCTTATTGCCTTTCTTATGTTCCAGACGACTCCAACTACTTTAAATATTTACCATATGACTTGATGGATGGTATAGTTTACTAATATATACTTCTAAAATGATAATAGTTTACCTACACATATATAATAGTTTACACACACACACACACGAGAGAGATAGTGTACAGGCCCCCCGTGCGGCTCCAACAGTACCCCGTCCATGACAGTGCACACACACAAGGGAGACAGTGCACGCCCCCCCCCCCCCTGCGGCTGCAACAGTACCCCATTCATGACAGTGCCCCGGCGCAACGACACACACACACACACTCTCTCTCTCTCTCAACACACACACACACTCTCTCTCTCTCTCTCTCAATAATTAGTAAGAGAACAATAGCAACTCAACACCAATAAGCATCATAAGCATCCATCAATCATTTAAGTATCATGGATAAACTACATACAAACATATGGAAAATTAAATAAGTACCTAGAAGAACTAGATCACTATGAACATTTAATTTTAACCACAAATATCACATCTTAGATCTAATATCAAAAGCATACACATATTTAGTTGCAGGTGGATGGAGGGCCAAAAGGAAGCCATGAGATTACTTATTTACATAAATGGGTAAAGCAAATTTTTAATCTCATATTTGTTTGCAGAATAATAGAGTTATATCATGGGTAATGAATTGAAAGTGGGGTAGAGATTCAATATCGGAATCCTGAATAATTGCTGAAACCAGGCAGGATCTAGAGGGGGGGGACCACTATTGTAACTGAGCGGACCTCTGGAGAATAGTGAACGGGCAGCACCGATCAAAGTTCGGCGATCAAAGTTCGCCGCCGATCAAAGTTCCAAAGATTGCCGAACGCCGATCAATGTTCCAAAGATTGCCGAACGCCGATCAATGTTCCAAAGAAGGCATCAAGCATAGTACACAATGAAGAGTACATTTTATTTTGAAAATAGTATTTGAGCTAAAAAACTGCTCTATTTGATGAACTACAGAAAAGACTTTCCATTTTTACTAACTTTATAGCTTATCAATCTTAGGTACTAGGCTAATAAATTTCAAGGTTTTATGTTTTGTGACCGAAGAAACAAGAATCTGGCGGAAACCCTGAATCCTATCCTCTATAAGAAATAGATCCCTGTGAAAAAATATAAATTTTTGAAACCATGAATCCTGATGACTTATTGTACGATGGTGAAGGGAGAGTGGGAACAAGCACGTTGTTGTCGGCCAGAGCAAGCATAATCTCGTCCGAGTCGAGTAAGAAAATCTTTTGATCTCATATCTCGTATATAGAATAGAATGATTCTGAAATGAATGCGAGCAGGATGTGATTCTGAGCTCTTGATTTGCTTTGACTGATTCTTTAGCGATGTAACATCCATCTGGGCAGTAGACCGTGCAATGGGAACGGTTGTTCACGGTAGTTGCTTTTGAAAACCACTGAATCACTGGGAAGCGCTCCTGGCTTCGCTTCTGGGAGGGGGCGGAACCGGAAGTTGAGAAAGAAGAATCTCGATCTAATCAACACACCCCTTTCTTTCAATTTCAATCCCAATCAACAGGGCATTTAGTTCCTTCATGAAATCCGTCTCTTCGGGGAGTTCGGGGAGTCCGGGAGAAGGCATTTGAGAGCAGGGCTTGGGAAGACTTGTGCTCTTATTAGTTAGCTCACAACTTATCCTTCTATGAGAACTGAAGTGGTGAGGTCAATCAGGAAGATTGCCTTCCTCGGCTGGATTCTATCCTTTTCACACCCTGAGCTACACTTGAGATGAGCTCATTCACTCCTCACGTATCGATCACGAGCCGCGCGCTTTGAGAAGCTTGGAGGATCAGAGTTTTGAGCAAGTCGTGGGATTCAATGTTGTCGCCGTGTACGCAAGATGGAGACGAGCACACTATCATCAATGCTTTTCATCATCAAGCAGTCACAGAGAGTCCAGATGACGGAGCTTTGAGCAAGATGCGAGATTTTATTTTTATCGATTAGGGTTTTAGGCTTTTAGCTTTGGCCTCTGGTGCTTTGAAGTTTTGACCAGAGCACAAGCTGAGACGTGACACTGTTTATTTGTTAATTGTTAAATACTTAAATTCTTATAACTTTCATTAAAGTCACTCCGTCAACACTTTCAGCAAGTAGCAACTCGCAAGGCCCGCAAGAAACCACTCGACCAGTAACTAGTATGCACATAATTTGGAATGATAAAATCCTGAATACCTGATGCAACCGCTTAACCCGATATCTCTTAGTCAGTTCAGTTTGGTCGGGGTTTTTTTAACTTCGAAACCGACCCGAACCGATATGAACTCGTTTTTCACAAGGTCCATACCGAACCAACAACGGACTGGCTCGGTTGAGTGCAGTTCGGTTGGTTTTGTCGGTTTACAATTTTCGCTCTTCACCCCTATCTGTTCGTTGTCACCGTAAAAATTTGTTACGCCAAATACAAAACTCAACAGAAATTGCGGGGATGATTACACATTTTTTAATATAAAAAATATACAAATTAAATTCACTTATGAAAAATTGAAATTTGGAATACAAAGGTTAAAATTGGAAAGATAAATGTTTCACCGAAGGATCATTTTCTTGAAATCTTTCCTGAAAGCTGAAGATAGAAATGTGGAAATACCTCATTTTCAGCACCTTCATCGTCTTTGTATCCTGCTTTAAGTAAACTATCATGTACAGCACCAAGGTCCATCCTAGCGCAAGCCTTGCCAAGCGGAGAAAGCATTGTTGGTAACACTACAGCGGCTTTTGATATACCCATTAAAACATGTGATGCAACCTATAGTTAAGCAAATTAAAATCATCATAGCAGTTCACTAGAATAGATTAATAAGTAAATCATTCAAAATGATGCAAATCAAGAAGAAAAATCAGTATTATAATTACCTCTTTCTGTTTCTGAAGTGGTTCGACGGCAGAGAGCAGAAATTTAGAATTTGGCCGATCCTTCACCTCGAATTGTAGACACTCAGAAGCAAGTTCTACCAATTTTGTGGCATCTTCATCTGTATACTGTCCTTCTAAGGATGAATCCATCAACATTAATATATTTTTCCCTCTTATTAAATCCAAAGCCTGGTAAGATCATTAAGAATGCAGTATCATATTATCAGTTTTAGCAAATTACAACGAGAAAAGAATACTACTTCTAATCTATTCAATAATATAAATCTATCCTGAAAAAGTTTATTGAAATTACCAAATAGAATCATAAAAAAAAGAACAATGGATGCACACCGTGCTTATAACATCCATTCATTACATATTATTGTATTAGAAAGTGTGTTATTTTCGTCATTTTGTCAAACAGATTGGACCAGCACGCACATGCACACATACAGCACATGCATGTGTGTGTGTGCGGGTGCACACATGTTAGGATCGTGACACCTCACGGATCCATATTCCCGGATTATCCGGATCGCGGCACGTCACCGATCCATGGGATCAAGGTTTTCCTATTCTAGCAATTCCTAACTTAGGAGAAATCCTATTATAGGAATCAGATTTTTGGGAGATTATTCTCCCCATTGATGTGGGTCGGTTGGCGTTTTTCCATGTGTGATGGCCTGGGCATTCATGGCCATAGATTTCTCTCCTTATTTGGAGATTGGTTTTTTCCCCTATTTATAGAGGCCGGTTCATGGTGATGGTTGCGACCCAATTGAGAGCCAGCGAGAACAGAGAGAAGGAGTTCATTCGGAACAGGGGCGGCGCAGAGACTCAGGTGGCCGGAGTTCTTTCTTCGGCTAGAGGCAGCGCGCAGCGGAAGTTCCAGGCGTCGACTCCTTCGGCTTCAGGTGGCATTCAGGCCAGGCTTCAGCCGAGCGGCGGCAGTCCAGCGGCGACCAGTCGGTTCCTGGAATCGACATCAGGCCGGCGGCTCCATTGAAGTCCAGGCGGCGGGATCGGGAAGGAGGTAGTGCTGTCCAGGTGCGGGCGGCAGTCTCAGGCTCCGGCGGATCCAGGAGGAAGAAGATAGGCGATATCGCCAGGCGACAGCAGCGGCGACAGCAGCGACGACATCA
This sequence comes from Dactylorhiza incarnata, assembly GCA_033032865.1. Classification (NCBI taxonomy): domain Eukaryota; kingdom Viridiplantae; phylum Streptophyta; class Magnoliopsida; order Asparagales; family Orchidaceae; genus Dactylorhiza; species Dactylorhiza incarnata. The sequence goes on along the minus strand of JAWHQI010000279.1, from coordinate 2,527,693 downwards.
GTATTCCTCAATTTTTCTGCCATTTTTTCGTTTCTGTTTGACCGTGTATCGGTCATCGTTGTAACTCCTGTAACCTCAGTATATAGTGGATTTCCCGGCGCGCTCTCCCCGTGGACGTAGGAGCCCATCTCCGAACCACGTAATTTCTCTTTGTCGTCTGTGCGTGCTTGAAATCTCATTCTGTACTTATTTATTTTGCGCTATTGCTTGTGCTCAATTTATTCCGTTGCGCTTCCGCGGTTCTCGATCTGATTGCATAACAATTGGTATCAGAGAGAGGTTCCGCAGGGGTGATCATCTGGAAGTTCCGGTTTTAGATCTGGGTCAACGGTAGGTGACGACATCGGTCCGCTCCCTATCTTCTTAGATCTGATACGTGAACATTATTCAGATTGCCCAGTAGCTCTGCGAGCAAAGCAATGTCGGCAAAATTTGAGATTTCAAGGTACGACGGCAAGATCGATTTCGGCTTGTGGCAAAAGAGGATCAAGACGGTTCTAGTTCAGCAAGGTCTCCACAAGGCGCTCCTCGGCAAGGAGAAGTCCGGAAAGAAGGATGACGAATGGGAGGAACTGGATCTGAAGGCCATAAGCACGATTCAGTTGAGTCTAGCCGATGAAGTGATGTATAACGTTGTCGACACTGAGACAACGGAGGATCTGTGGAAGAAACTGGAGGAGCTGTACATGTCGAAGTCTCTCACGAATAAGCTCTACGTGAAGAGACAGTTGTACAGCTTGAGGATGTCCGAAAGCAATCAGTTACTGGAGCACATGAACGTGTTCAACAGACTTATCTCTCGGTTCCATAGCATGGACGTTAAGGTCGAGGAGGAAGACCAGCTGTGCTCCTGTTGTCTTCATTGCCGAAGTCCTTCGATCATCTGGTCACCACGATTCTGTATGGGAAGGACACCCTAAAGATGGAAGAAGTGATGACAACGCTGCTCTCGAACGAAACGAGAAGCAAGTCGAGTCCTAGTGACGACGTGGGCTTTTTCGTGAGGAGCAATGACCCAGCACGGGCTAGATCGAGAGGAAAAGGCAAGGAGGAAGACCGACCTAGGTTTAAGTCCGGAGGCAGGAATACTAAGTGCCACCACTGCAAGGAGGAGGGGCACTGGAAGAATAATTGCCCGAAGAAGAAGTCTATGGAACAAACGCATGAGCCACATCAGGCTGCAGTGGCATCTGAGGATGAGGACGATGCCGACGTTCTTCATGTTTCACCCAGCCTTGAGACCACAGGTTCCTGGATCATGGATACAGGATGTTCGTACCACATGTGCCCAAACATAGAATGGTTCTCCATTTTTAGGCAGTATGAAGGTGGTCATGTTCGTATGGGGAACCAGTCAGAGTGCAAAGTTGTGGGAGTCGGTAACATCAGGATTAGGATGTTTGACGGAGTGGTTAGGACCCTCACCGACGTTCGGTATGTGCCCAGGTTGAGAAAGAGTTTGCTTTCTCTAGGCACTCTGGAGGCTGCTGGGTATTCTTATACCGGTAGTGGAGGATATCTGGAGGTCAGGAGAGGCGCGCGGATAGTCTTGAGAGGGAGCGTTCTGGAACGCTCTATAGACTGATTGACACCACGTGCGCGCAGAGGAAAGGCCGTGGCGAAGGTAAAATCTTCGCAGTCGTAGAGAAGAAGGGCAGAGAGTCATCTCAGGAGTGCTCAGGCACCGCAAAAGGAGCCATCTGGCTCAACGGTCCCACCAAGGAACTTAGGATCACTCAGGAGAAGGTGGAGTTGCACAGTGAGAATTCGAGTGCGAGTCGTCTTGCAATAGACCCGGTCTATCGTGCAAGAAAAAGGCACGTCGGTGTGCGCCACCAGGAGTCGAGGGAGTTCGCTGAAGGTGTAGGCATGGAGTTGCGGGAGATATCTACGGAGGGTAACGTTGCGAGAGGAATCAAGTTCAAGAGCGGTCTTGACTTGGCTCATACTGATGCATGTTGATCGTGTCAACCCCAGGGAGGGGGGGGTTGTAGTCGCCAGTATGGGAGATCCAGGTTCGAGGTGGAGTTACGTTCGTGTGAGGCGTCAAGGTGGAGATTGTTAGGATCGTGACACCTCACGGATCCATATTCCCGGATTATCCGGATCGCAGCACGTCACCGATCCATGGGATCAAGGTTTTCCTATTCTAGCAATTCCTAACTTAGGAGAAATCCTATTATAGGAATCAGATTTTTGGGAGGTTATTCTCCCCATTGATGTGGGTCGGTTGGTGTTTTTCCATGTGTGGCCTGGGCATTCATGGCCATAGATTTCTCTCCTTATTTGGAGATTGGTTTTTTCCCCTATTTATAGAGGTCGATTCATGGTGATGGTTGCGACCCAATTGAGAGCCAGCGAGAACAGAGAGAAGGAGTTCATTCGGAACAGGGGCGGCGCAGAGACTCAGGTGGCCGGAGTTCTTTCTTCGGCTAGAGGCAGAGCGCAGCGGAAGTTCCAGGCGTCGACACCTTCGGCTTCAGGAGGCATTCAGGCCAGGCATCAGCCGAGCGGCGGCAGTCCAGCGGCGACCAGTCGGTTCCTGGAATCGACATCAGGCCGGCGGCACCATTGAAGTCCAGGCGGCGGGATCGGGAAGGAGGTAGTGCTGTCCAGGTGCGGGCGGCAGTCTCAGGCTCCGACGGATCCAGGAGGAAGAAGATAGGCGATATCGCCAGGCGACAGCAGCGACGACATCAGTATTCCTCAATTTTTCTGCCATTTTTCCGTTTCTGTTTGACCGTGTATCGGTCATCGTTGTAACTCCTGTAACCTCAGTTTATAGTGGATTTCCCGGCGCGCTCTCCCCGTGGACGTAGGAGCCCATCTCCGAACCACGTAATTTCTCTTTGTCGTCTGTGCATGCTTGAAATCTCATTCCGTACTTATTTATTTTGCGTTATTGCTTGTGCTCAATTTATTCCGTTGCGCTACCGCGGTTCTCGATCTGATTGCATAACACACACACACACACACATATACATATACATATATATACGAGTCGAACGGCACGGCCCGCCGGCCGTTGCACCTGTCGCGACAGTACAGTCGCCGCAACAGTACTACGGGCGCGGCCTCCGGCCCTACGTGAGTGCAATTGTACTGACCTCCGGCCCTACGTGTGCAATCAGTAGGCTTCGCCCGCCCATACGGCGATATGCGTTGGAATATATACACCGGCGACTAAACTATTGATGTCTCGATATGCTTTGGAATATATATACATATTACACACTTATATATATAATATAAATAATAATGACATTTATTTTAATAATGTTAAGAAACAAAAAATAATAAATATTATTTTTATATCAAATATTAAATACTATGTTATTTTCGGATAGGATTAACTAAAAAATAGAACACAAAATTTCATCAAGTTGTATTGGTTCATTTGGTTGTGTCATTTGTCATTGTGATAATTTGCCTGAGTTCGAAACCTAGTGCCTCTTTATTTTGCCTATTTAAACTGACCGTCCGATTCAGCTCTTTTTAGATCACTCCCTAGTAGGTTTAGAAGACTTTTTTTAGGTCGCCCCCAGTAGGTTTAGGAGACCTAAAAAAAATGGAGAGGGAGGGAGCAGATTGATCCGACGGCTGATGAAATATCATGTCAGATTCGACGACCATGATCTTCCTAATGTCTTGTTTACTTAGGCAATCTCTTAGTCTTCTATATTTCTTTATATATGGTAAAGATAAGTGCGCACACATACAAGAAATACTATATAAACACCATTTATTATAATTATTTAGATATGCTTAAATTTTTATAAGCCTTTATAATATTTATTTTTATGTTATAATGACTTCTTTGTCATGTCAATGGCAATTTATACGCATTATTTTCAAAAACTTTAAATCTGTTTAATGGTTCTAAAATAGAATTGCAATAAAGAGTTGACATATGAATACAATACAATGAAATTTAACATATATTGAGTGTGAAATTCCACTAATATGTAACGTACATGACTAGGAGGGATATGTTTCCCGCTCAAAAGATCCAATAAAACCGTTCCATAACTGTAGATGACACTCTCCGGAATTACCCTACCTGCAAAAGAGAGAATTCAATATATAAAAAATCGAAATTTTCAAAAGGGTCCATCTTTTCAGGGATTTTCAACAAAAATGGATGAAATTATGTTTTAAAAAACTTAAGTTTCAACTAACTGTATAAACACCAGAAATATATCTTACACAAATATTGAAGTAAAGATAAATTGAACTTTAATGTTAATTTTAGTAAGTACTTATCATGAAATCTACCCTTTGGAATTAAGACATGTAGTATTTAGGTTCTGAAGTTGCCAAGAAAACGTGTAAGATTCAGATTGGTCTAGTAGCAACTTTCATCTTCATTCACCACTGATGCCAGTAGTTATTAACTTTATTTTTGCACGAGCAATCATGCATGAGGTTCTCCAAGCCGGGAAGCGGCAATTTCCCCACGGTTTGCCACCCACCATTTTGTATTCGGTGAAACAAAATTTTTCACATGGGACGGCAACTGGCGAGGATATTGTCACTTCCAGGGCACACGAGAACCACGTGCACGGCTGCTCGTATCATTAATAAGAAATTAATTGCTTTGATTTTAATAAAAAAAATACGGCAAAGGACTCGAAGATCTTCGAGCGACAAATCAATCCAATTTTACAAACAAAAAAGAAATTACAATGCCACTCTCGACGATCAACGTGTGGATTAAGCGCAAGTATGAAGCGTGCATCGAGTGCTCAGAGCAGTAAGCGGGCTTCAAGCAGGTAGCGAGAAGGGCAAATCCAAAAACGCGAAGACATGAAGCAACCCCCATTTAGTATAGATAATATTTATCTTTTTCGATATACCCCTTCTCCTTTGTTATCCAACCACAAAAAATATCATGGTGCACCAAACTTTCATGGTAGACGCCCGAACCAAATAAGGCTTTGTTTCGATAGATGTGTTCACATTCATGCAATGTTGTACGAAATAGAATCATATGCTCACACAAAAATACAAGTGACGCAGGACGAATCTATAGGTGGTGGATTAGCGATGCCCTAACCCTAGATGTAATGCAAGTAATCATGCAACAAATGCAATGAGCCTAAACACCGTCTAAAGAAGTGTTGGGTACGTGAGTGTGCGACTAACAAGCAATCCTAAGTGAGGTGCACATACGTAGCCCTCATTTATGTAGTATGAAAACAGGACGCAACGGAGAGATCAAATCAAGCAATAAATAATTCAACCACACTTAGATAATTTAAGCCAAGCAAAATTATTTCTTTGAGCGAGCTGGCATAGGCTTTCCTCTGCGTGAAGGAACAAAACAAGAGCGTTTGGAGAATAATTCATGAAAATCACAAAATATCCCAGGAGCAAATGACAATGATTCTTTCGATCAAAGCAAGTATGAAATCACATCAACATATATTAAAATTAAAGAAATTGTTTCATACAGTGATAAAACAATACTCGCGAAGTAGGGGGAGAACGAAGTGTGGAGATCCGATGTTCCCGGATGTATGGGCTGCTGTCCGGAGGCAGAAATATGGTAGCACTGTGATTGAAGTCGTGGCATGGTGGCCACAGGGACTGGGTATGGGGGCAGAAGGAGTGACTACAATAGAGGAGGGAAGAATGGGGGGTGGGGGTGGGGGGGTGGGGGGGGGGGGGGGGGGGGGGGGGCGCTTGGGATGAACAGTAAATTTCATCAAACTGTAGCATAAATTAATGAGCAGGCCATTTCGTTTAAGGTTGGACGGGCCTTTTACTGCGAAGAAAAACGCAAATATGTAGGGTTTGGGCGTGGCTTCCGGTGGATGGTTTTGTGAAGGGGATTGGGTGGTGGTGGAGAGGGATGCAAGGGGATACAAGGGGAAAATAAGATACAAACCTAAGGAGTCCACCCTAGGGCTTCGCGGCGTCGCACCACTAAAGATCGTCAGATTCTGGGAATTCTTTCCTCCAAAATCAGCAATGAAATCTGAAGGCAACCCCCTACTCCTATTTATAATAAAAGGACATTTGGGCACCTGACATCAACAACTATGATTGACCAAGAGTGTCAAGTGCCCGATTACACTAAATAATGCGATATGAACCCTTGTCCAGGGCGGGCCCATCGACAAATCGCCTCACCCCAATTCCCCGGTCGGGTCGCACCAGGTTTGCAGATCATACACCCCAACTAGCTCTCTGCACCCATTTAATCATGTGGTAGGTTGATGAGGCCGGGCTTCGACCACTTACCTCCTTGATGAGAAAAACTTCCATGATCTCTCATCACCAACTGAGTTGAGTTGGTGATGAGAGATCATGGAAATTCTTCTCATCAAGGAGGTAAAAGGTTCGAAGCCCGGCCTCAACAACCTACCACATGATTAAATGGGTGTGGAGAGCTGGTCGGGGTGTATGGTCTGCAGATCTGGTGCGAACCGACCAATGAGAACTTAGGGAGAAAACACATTCATCCAAAGATAAAACCCTAATGAGAGCATACAACACCCCTTATAACAGCGGGGTGTGAATAGCAAGAGTCTGGAGTGCAAATAGTAAAAAGCAAAATAGCATTCAAACAGAAATAATTAAATGGAGATGGGGTCTGCGGTCTCTTCCACGATCAGTGGGCTAGTATCTGACGCCTTCCTACGCGTGTAGACCCGCCACGACGTCTCGTCGACGTGCACGTCCGTAACAATGTCGTCGTCTGGAAAATGTGCCTTGTCCTCAAGGCAGTAGTCGGCGAACTGACAGAGGAAGTCATCCCGGGGCAGCCACGTAGCGTCGGATTCCGGACGATTGGCCTAAGCGACAAGAACCTCCTCCGAAGTGGGGTCACCCTGAATGGGGCAGCGGTGATAAAATATCTTTGTCGGGTAGTACGGCTCCTCAACGGAAAGGTCGATGTAGGCCGGAATATGATCTGAGTAGCATTCTCACCCACCACCCGACGCAATTTAGAAACATGGAAAACCGGGAGTATGCAGCTCTCACTAGGAAGTCGGAGGCGGTAGGCGACTGTGCCAATACGAGCGAGGACCTCAAAGGGGCCGAAGAACCGGGGAGCGAGCTTCGGGCAAGGTCGCCAGGCTACCGAGAGTTGGCGGTATGGGTGCAGCTTGATGAACACCTTCTCTCCTACCTGAAAGGAAAGGACCTGCCTCTCCCAGTTCGTAATGGACATCATCTTTTGTTCAGTCCGCCACAGATGTTGCTTCAGATGGTCGAGGATAGTGTCCCTGTCGCGCAGGGTGGTGGGTATAGTCTCCACCTGCCATTCCCAAGAGAAGTGGCAGACAATGGAGGGGGGGGGGGGGGGGGGGGGGGGGGGGGCGATCGTAAATTACCTCGAACGGGGTGGTGCCAGACTGTGGTGGTATGCAGTGTTGTAGGAGTACTCAGCCGGGGTTGCTCCCACACGAAGCATCGAAGGTACATCTCCAAGCACCGGTTGAGGATCTCGGATTGGCCATCCGTTTGTGGGTAGTAAGCGGTGCTCACGCGGAGGCGAGTCCCCTGTCGTCGAAACAGTGTCGCCCAGAAGGTGCTCAAGAAAAGTGGATCACGGTCGTTCACAATCGACAAAGGGAATCCATGGAGGCGTACGACCCCGTTGATGAAGCTCTCCACAACGATGGCAGCGATGTAGAGATGGCGGAGAAGAATGAAGTGACCATACTTGGACAGTCGGTCCACCATGACCAAGATGTAGTCAAACCACTGTGAGCGCGGCAACCGGGTGATGAATTCCATGGCCACATCCTCCCACATGCGGTCCCGAATATGCAGAGGCTGAAGGATTCCGCCTGGAAATGCGGCTTCGTACTTGGCTTTCTTGCAAACGAGGCAGGCGGTCACAAAGACTTTGATGTGCCGGAACATGTGAAGCCAGTAAAGAGAGACCGCCAAACGGCGGTATCTGTGGAAGATGCCTACGTGCCCGCGGAGGGAGAGACGTGGAACTCTGCGATGATAGTCCGCCCAGAGATCCAACTTGGTGAAGAAGACGGCCCCGTGAAGCTCGTCCAGGAGCTCCTGAATCACCAGAATCGGGTACTTGTTCGATATTGTGGCCTTGTTGAGCGCACTAGTCCGTGCAGAAGCGCCAGCTGTCGTCCTTCTGGACCAAAACGATCGTGCTGGAACGGGCTTTCACTGGGACGGATGAGCCCCCCCCCCCCCATCAGCATCTCACGAACCAAACGCTCGATCTCGTCCTTCGGCACATGGTGATAAGGTAAGGTCACACCGATACCACCGCAGTACCCGGCTGGAGGGGAATGACGTGATCGGTCGGTAGGGCAGGAGGCAGGCCGATCGGGGCCTCAAAGACATCAGAGAACTCAGTGAGTAATCCCCGAAGGTCGGCTGAGTGAGAGGGAGCCACGACAGCCGGTCCCGAGAGGAGACAAATCCATGCGGAAAAGTCGACGTCGGTGGTCCGCTGGATCGTGCGAAAGGAGACAGGGGAACGGAGGAGGGCGGAGTCTCTGACGAAACGACATGACTGACCTTGGTGGAGGAACTGCATGGTCATGGTAGCACAATTGACCCGCGCGCCGCTCAGTGTGGGGAGACACGGCACCCCCCAAGATGGCGTCGATATCGCCGAGGCCGAACGCGTAGAAGTCAACGGTCAAAGAATAGGATCTCACCGAAAGTTCCACGGCAGGGCAATAACCCTGGGTCGGCCGACGTAGCCCATCGCCCAGGCAGACAGCAAAATCCGGTGACGAAATCAAGGGAAGCCGAAACTGCTACACCAACTGCATCGAAATGAAGTTATGGCTCGCACCACTATCCACCATGTCAACGATAGGACGATCACAAAGCGTGCCCGAGAGCTTCATGGTCTGGGCCTAGAGATTCCGCCCACCGAAAAGCAGGGCAACTACAAGCGGTGGAATATATGTGTGGTGGTATCCAAGTGGTCGTCCTCGTCGGAAAGCTCAAGGGCCTCAAAATCAACCAAGGTAACCTCCGGGTCGAAGTCGACGATGATGGTGTGGAACTCCTTTAGGGAGCACTCATGGTTCGGGGAGTAGGGCTGGCGGCACCGAAAACAGAGTCCCTTGCTACGGAGCTCGTTGTAATCACTGTTGGAGATTCGCTGAGGGGCCGGTGTGCGGGCGTGGCGGTTGTCCCCATGTGGCGGTCGTGGCGTAGGGACTAGGGCTGGGGCGGGTGGTCGCCATGGTGCCCGAGGAGGGGGTTGGCTGGCCGCAGGAGCCGGTCGCCGAGGGGAGAGGTAGACATCCACCAGACGTGCCATGTCCAGAGCGTCGGATACCGTCCTGGGGTGGTGCATGCGAAGTCAAGAGCGGATGTATGGCAGCAGGCCCTGCATAAAGAAGCCCAAGTAATAGTCAGGCGGGAGGCTGGGAACGTTGGTGACCAAGGTGACAAACTCATCAATATAGTCGTCAAGGTCGGCCGTATAGTGGACGCCGCAAAGGCGCTCGATAGCAGGGAGCCGAAGTAGCGGGTGTCATACCGTCGAATCATCTCTTGTTTGAGCTCGGGCCAGGAGAGGGATTGGTTCGATTGGCGTTGCCACCGAGCCCAATGGAGTGCAGATCCGTCCAGACCGACTAGAACAATGGACACCTTCTCCTGTTCCGGCGTGAAGTTGAGGTTGAAATACTGCTCCGCCTTAGTGATCCAACCCATCGGGTCGGCGCCGAAGAAGGACGGAATGTCGATGGAGAAAGTCGAGCGGCCCGGAGTCGGGTGGGGTAGAGGCTCGGTTGGGGTTCTCGGTGGCATGGCGCTGAGAAGGGAGTCCCCGTCCGCAGGCGAGCCGGATCCGGAGGCGGCAGTCGGCACTTGGATGGAGTCGATCTTGGAATGGAGGGCGAGGAGCGAGGCATGCATGGAGGTGATGAGCTGTTCTTGAGCCTCGAAGCGACGGCTAAGGGCGTCAGAGGCAATATCCAGAGCAGGATCACTAGAGGAATTGGTGTTGGGAGCCATGGGGCTGAATACGGCGGACGACAGCCGAAAATGAGCAGATTTGGCTGGGGTCGACGGATGCAGAGGGTCGGCGGCCAGGATCGGCGGATCTGGGTTGGAGTCAGCAAACGCAGAAGGGGATTAGAGGATTTGGGCTTGGAGTGGCTGACACGGAGGCATGGGCGTGCGATAGTCGGCAGATTGGGCGGAAATCGAAAGATCTGGACGAGAATCAACGGAGCTGGACGGTTGGGAGCGACGGAGCTGGACGGGATCGGCGGACGAGGGGCTGGAAGGCACCGACGGCGAGCTTGGTGGGCGATGAGGGCAGGTCGGGCCAAATTGATATGATCCCAAAGAGGAATCCAACAAGGGATGGGTCGACAACTAGGAGAGAGAGAAGAGGGGTACGGGAAAATGAGAAGAGCTTAAGGAGCAGTCCTAAAACACATTCATCCAAATATAAAACCCTAATAAGAGCATACAACACCCCTTATAACAGCGGGGTGTGAATATCAAGAGTCTGATGTGCAAATAATAAAAAACAAAATAACATTCAAACATAAATAATCAAATGGAGATGGGATATGCGGTCTCTTCCACGACCGGTGGGCTAGCATCTGACGCTTTCCTACGCGTGTAGACTCGCGATTGCGTCTCGTCGACGTGCACGTCCGTAACATAATGACTGAAAATACAAAAGTTATATATGAAAAAACATATAAAGAAAAATTTGGATGCATTCGTGGAGTCGGATCGTCGATTTGGAGAATCTAAATCTGGCAGGTGGCCAATCGGCCCCAAAACTCGTGCTCCACTGTGAGTCGCGCCGCCGTTCCGCATCATTCTCCCTGACTTGAAAGAAATAATCTACTGATTAATAGAGATCGAAATCCTCTCAATGTGTGCCGAGCAAAATCGATGAGGGACATCAGGGGGTCGTTCAAGTATCGTCGATCATGGGGCATCCTCTCCAATGGTACTCTTGTGTCTAGCTGTCTGGCGCGGCTACGCATGCGTATGACACGATATCAATAATGCCCTCAAGAATCGACTAATGTGACGGTAGTCTCGGTGCGATCGCTGGTGCAGATGGTGAAGCCATATGCGACTGACCCAAAGGCAGGCGGGGCTCAGGAGTGGAATGGGTGCATGACTGAGGATGTGGAGGTGTAGGCTCAAAAGGATATGGAGGTGCAGGCTCAAAAGGATGCCCATGAAACGGGTCCACATACTCGTGACGCTTGTAGTATGGTGTCAGGTCCTCAATATTAAATACATGATGGATACTCATGCTCGTCAGGATATCAAGATCATAGGTATTTGCTCTGATCCTTCTCATGATTGTATAGGGCTACATTCGCCTAACGCTCAAACTTTTAGCAGGTCCTCGAGGGAGTCTCTCAGCGCGGAATTGCACCATCACCTACCAGCCTTCATGAAATACATGCTCCCGACTGTGGTTATCTGCCTGAGATTTATAAGATTCATTACTAGTATTGATCCTCCGTCGGACCGACTCATGTAACACATGCAAATAATGAACAAATGACTCTACAGACCACAGCTCATGCAAATGATCTAAATGACGCATGCCAGACACAACACTCTCCTAGGGGGAAGTGTGACAATGACCTGGATATCTCTAAAATGGGGCGGCCTATCAGGAGGCTCTTTCGGTGGAGTAGAAAAACTCATCGAGTGTGCGACGATATCCAAATGACTGCCTGAGACATCAACACTCAAATACGATCTCATAAAGTGCCAAATGTCTTTCAGGGAACGTGACACACCGGGGGGATCACTTGGAGATATGTATGAAAAGTCATCTTGAATGCGACGAGCACCTGAGTGAAAACCATAGATATCAACAACAAGATGTGACTTTAGAGTGTGGCTCTTGCCCCTCACAAGAAAGAACTCATCTGGTGGGTCAGCGGGCAGTGTGTCCCAAAACTCATCAAGAGTGCGAGTGGTCAGATGGTAGACTATCGAATCATCTGAAGTATGCTCAAGTGTATTTAAGGAAAGTCATACATACTTGATTCTACACTCAAGATCTACTCTCAGGAGCAAGATCAGGGGCGATACTAGAAGAGACACTAATAACTCGATACTCATAAATGAGCCGCTCACCTGAATCTTATCCTCACAAGGACGCAATGGCTCATCAGGAGTCTCAATTGGGGTTTCATCAAAGAACCCGTCAATATGGTCATGATCCTCCAGATGAGTACCATCATAAGGGGTAGTGTTCCCAAAAATGGGTGAGGTGGTCACTACGAGATCAACATTGGGCTCTCGGTCGTGATGTGGCTTGGGACAATGACAGGGGAAGACTGGGAAAAGCCCATACTAAAGAGTGGGCTAATAGGTAGAGTGTCGAGGACTGGACCTCTAGCAGAAGGGGACACTAAGTCTAAGTGAGATATGGAGGATGGATATACCATCACAGTGTCACTGGTCCGCTCGTCCACACTCTTGTGACCATGCTCACTAGTCATACTAGTGTCACTCCACCTGCATCAAACGGTCATGATCGGACTCGACTCCAAAGTCAAGTGGGAACTGAGTCTCATTCAGACAAGATGAATCAAAATCAGGTGTCGGATCTCTCATGTCAGTGGGAGAACTACCAGACGCACCAGTGGATGGACCTAAATCCTTAGGCTTTCTCCTATTGATTCCTCATAAGACAACCCTCAGGCGATCAAAATGAGCGGATGCGAGGATGATCAACATGATAGTATGAAGACCTCTCCGGAGGAGCTCTATGTGGTCGAGTATATACAGACTTTGATTCTTCAAATAGTGGAGAAGTGTAACGATGATGACTCGAACGATACTGAGCCCTACCATCAAAAAGTCATGGAGAGGCGTAATGATGATAACATGAGGACCACTCATCGTGGTGGTCGTCTCTAGCATAATGGAATCGTCTCGAAGGTCGACATGATCTCTGGAAGTGGTGTGTCGCGCAAGAGGATAATCATCGTAATAATAAAGGGTGCCTCTCAAGTGAAGGTGAGAGGTGACAATAATAATACGTCATAGGACAAAACCTATAGACTTAATAACACGTATCAAAAGAGTGATGACAACCTGACTCTGATACCATTTAATGCAGGACGAATCTATAGGTGGCGGATTAGCGATGCCTTAACCTAGATGTAATGCAAGTAATCATGCAATGAATGCAATGAGCCTAAACACTGTCTAATGAAGCATTGGGTACGTGAGTGTGCGACTAACAAGCTAACCCTAAGTGAGGTGCACATATGTAGTATGAAAACAAGAGGCAACAGAGAGATCAAATCAAGCAATAAATAATAAATCGCACTTAGATAATTTAAGCCAAGCAAAATTATTTCTTTGAGCAAGCCGACTTAGGCTTTCCTCTACGTGGATGGCCAAAACAAGAGCGCTTGGCGAATAATTCCTGCAAATCACAAAATATCCCAAGAGCAAACGACCACAATTCTTTCAAATCAAGCAAGTATGAAATCACATTAACATATATTAAAATTGATGAAATTGTTCCATACAGGATAAAACAATACTCACGAAGTAGGGTGTAACGCGTCTAATAGGTATCAGTCCTCTCTGATCAAACGACGTTAGAGCTTCAATGGCAGAGATTAAACAATGGCTATATTGTTGTAAATAAATTGTAATTTCCTATACAGGCTGATTAAAGTCTATATGATATGAACATAGAAGGAAGAGAGCGAGATTAAGAGAGATCTAGAGAAGGAGAGATTAGGGTTAGGGTTGAGAGGGAAGAAGAGAATACCTGAATATTGATCTTGATACCCATCCAGGAGAGTCCCGGGGTTATAAATACCCCGGGACTAGAGGGGGCCGGCCGGCCCCTTTAATAGGGGTTGAACCGTGTGGTTCAGCCCCGCAGGCCTCCTTCTAGTGATTGGGGGCTGAACCGGATGGTTCAGCCTTGTTTCTCCCTGTGGCCTCCTTTGGTCGTCGAGCATATTGATGTCCCGTGAATCGCAACACGTTCGGGGGCATAACATTCCCCTCCCCATCAAGCACCAGCTTGTCCCCAAGGTGGAAGTTTGGAAACAATTCGCAGAACTCTAGCAGATCAACACAGGTATTGTGTGCAGCTGTCAAGTTCTTCCATTTAACCAGGATCTCGAAATGATATTCAGGCACGATTCTTCCACTTGGTCAGCAATATTTCCTCAGGCAAAGGCCGCAGTTCCCCCGTTGTAGTAGCTTCAGGTAATAGAGGGTTCGCCTGAACTGCGTTGCCAATCTTCTTTTTCAGGAGGGATGCATGAAAGGTCGGATGTATATGGGAGACTTCCAGAAGCGCTAAGGTATAGGTCACCGGTCCTACCCGCTGAGTAATGCGGAACGGCCCGTAGTACCGTGGTGCCAATTTCTGATTCGCCCTGCGGGAGACGGAGAGCTGCCGGTAAGGTTGGAGTTTGAGGAACACCTCGTCTCCGACCACGAATTCCCGTTCTGTCCGATGTTTATCTGTCTGTGCTTTCATCCTGTCTTGAGCCGCTCTGAGGTTGTCATGCAGAAGGGCCAAGGTGCGATCCCGGTCGCGCAATGTGCGGTCGACCGCTGGAAGAGTTGTGCTTCCTGGCTCATAAGAACCCAAGGTTGGCGGAGGGTGGCCATAGACGACCTCAAACAGGGTAAGCTTATTGGTTGTATGATAAGAGGTGTTGTAGCAGTACTCCGCCCAATGTAACCAGAGGGTTCAAAGTACGTGGCTCGTCCATCACGAAGCATCCTAGGTATGTCTCCACTCCCCGATTGAGAACCTCCGTCTGGTCGTCCGTCTGGGGATGGTTGGTCGTGCTCAGGCGCAACCGCGTACCTTGTAGCCAAAAAAGCTCAAGCCAGAAATTGCTCACGAACACCGGATCACGACCCGAAATGATAGACCGGGGAACGACATGGAGTCGAACGATCTCTCGAACAAAAAGATCGGCTACGGATTCCCCGGTGTAGGGGTGGCCCATGGCGAGGAAGTGATCATACTTCGAGAGTTTGTCGGCCACAACCAAGATGACTGACTTGCCCTGAGATTTGGGTAGGCCGTCTATGAAGTTCATAGAGATCGTGTCCCAGATATGGTGCGAAATTTCCAGCAGAGTGAACAAGCCTGTTGGGGAGGTCGTTTCATATTTCTGTCGTTGGCATACCTCACACTGTTGCACAAACTGCTAAACGTCATGACATAAGCCTTTCCAAAAGACATTCGCCCTCAGCCGTCGAAGAGTCCGGAACACGCCGGCGTGGCCCCCCATCGAAGAAGAATGGAACTCATGCATCATAACTGTCTTCCAGGCTGAGGTAGGTGGAATGACTACTCCGCCCTGGTAATAAAGGTGCCCTCCCTGTAACCGGTACCCTGGTGTAGTCGTTTGCCCCTGTCGTAGTGCATCCACGATGATCCGGAGCTCGGAATCCTGCTGCAACTCCTCCTGTATGTCGTCGAGGGAGTCGATCAAGGGACCCGAAATGTGGGAGAGCGAGCTCTCCGGAAGTCGGGATAGAGCATCGGCGGCCACATCTCCTTTCCCTTGCTTGTAGACGATCTCATAATCATAGCCCAACAACTTGGTCACCCACTTCTGTTGAAGAGGGGAGGCTAACCGTTGCTCGAGGAAGTGCTTCAAACTCTGGTGGTCTGTTTGAACCATGAAGTGATGTTCCAGCAAGTATGGCCTCCACAAGGCCACCGTGTGTATGATGGCTAGCATTTCCTTCTCATAGGTGGACAACCCCAGGGTCCTTGGAGCTAGTGCCTTGCTGAAATAGGTCAGGGGTCTCCCTTCCTGCATCAAAACTGCGTCAATGCCTACCCCGGATGCGTCGGTCTCCAACACAAACTCCTTGCTGAAATCCGGTAGAGCCAGGACCGGCGTAGTCGTCATGGCCCATTTTAGAGCCTGAAAAGCCTGAAATCCGGTAAAGCCCGGATCGTCGTAGGGTGAGGCCAAGTTACCATGCTCTCGATTTTGTGTGGGTCGGCCCAAACTCCCTGTGCCGAAACTAGATGGCTCAGATACTCGACCTCCGCTTGGCCGAAAGAACACTTGGACTGCTTGGCGTATAGTTGATGTTGGTGCAATATGGCGAGAACTAGTTTCACATGCTCCAGATGCTCCTCCCAACTATTACTGTAGACCAGGATGTCGTCGAAAAAGATCAACACTGAACGATGTAGAAGTGGCTGAAAGATCTCATTCATCACGGCCTGAAATGTCGACGGGGCGTTAGATAGCCCGAAAGGCAGCACGAGAAACTCGTAATGTCCATCATGGGTCCTGAAAGCAGTCTTATGGATGTCCTCCCGCATCCGAATCTGATGGTAGCCGGAACGCAGGTCCAGCTTGGTGAATAGGCACGCTCCGTGTAGCTCTCATCTAACAGCTCCTCAATCATGGGAATGGGAAATTTGTCTCTGATTGTAGAACTATTCAGGCCTCGGTAATCAACGCAGAACCTCCATAGGTCGTCTTTCTTCTTTACTAGAATGATGGCCGAAGAGAACGAACTGGTACTGGGACGGATGATCCCGGCAGCAAGCATCTCTCTAACGCTACGCTCAATCTCCGCTTTCTGTATGTGCGGGTAGGGGCATGGTCTGATGTTGGTGGGTTCCGACCCCACCTTGAGCTGAATCGCATGGTCTCTGAACCTCGGCGGAGGAAGTGTGTGTGGTTCCTAGAAGACATCTTCGTACTGGGGCAACAAGGGTCGTATCTGCTCCGATACCTCTGATGGAATACGAGTGGAAGATGCTAGTCCCATGATCATCGCCATCGAGCTTCCCTGTTCGCCTAGACGTTCCAAACTCCTCATAGTGATCTCCTTCAATGGAGATGATCTGAGGCCGTGAAGGCAGTAATCCTTGCCAAGTTGTGTGAACTCCATCGTCATCTGGTCCCAGTCGAAAGTGACTCTCTTCAACTGTCTCAGTCACTGGACTCTTAGTACCATATCAGATCCCTGGATGGGCAGAAGGTAGACGTCGGTGCGGCAAGTATACCCTTGTAGCCGCAGTTCTACTCCCCTCATCACCCCTTCACACCTCAGTTTGCTCCCATCTGCTATCATGACCTGGAAAGCGGCGCCACGATCTACTATGTGTCCCATCTTCATTGTCATGGTTGGGTTGATGAAGTTGTGGGTGCTCCCACTATCGATCAGAATTGTAATCCGCTCCTGGGTTACGTTCCCCGCTATGCGCATAGTGAAGGGGGACGTACACCCCTCCATTGCCTGTATGGATACCCCGAATTCTATCAGATCCAAATGTAGTTTCTTCTTCCTCTTCCTCCTCTCAGCATGAAAACCTGGATCTTCTGGCACTTGTGCCCTGGACCATACTTCTCATCACAATTGAAGCACAACCCTTTTTCCTTCCTTGCCTGAAGCTCAGGCCATGTCAGCCTTGTCACCGTCGGTCGGCCAGGTGTCGGATGGTCTCTTGCGAGTGTCGGGGCTACCGTAGCTCGCACGGTAGTGCGGTTCTTCTGCATGTTGAAATGTTCCTCTTGGATTCGTGCCAAGCTGATGGTGCGACTCAGGCTTCGGGGCATGTATGCATGGACTTCATCACGCAGATGATCCTTCAGCCCGGAGATGATGCAGCTCAGTAGTGTCTTCTCTTCCCATCTTACCCTGTTTGACAACCTCTCAAACTCCATAGGGTACTCCGTTACCGTCCCCTTCTACCGTAATTTCTGAAGAAGAGCCTCAAAGTCCTCACATTCCAACGGACCGAAGCGGGTGGTGAATCCCTCAGTAAACTCGGCCCAGGGTGCGTAGCCTAGGCCCCTCAAGAACCATTGTGTCCACTGGTATGCATCATCTTCGAGATGGAAGGACGCGAGTTGTACGCACTGCTCTTCGGGAATCTCCTGATAGGTGTAGAATAGTTCGGCCTTCTGTACCGATTCCAAGGCGTCTCCGCCTTTGAACTTTGGAAAATTCATGCGTGTGCGCTTAGGTGGCATGTACGCCCTCGGGTTCACCTGTCCGTACCCACCCTGCTCCTGTCCACCTCCTGCTGGTATGCGATGCTCTGCGGGAGGGTTCGGTAGTCCCGGGGGTCCGTGAAAATCCATCCCTCCTTGATGTGTTGTCTGTTGAAGCCTTTCGACCCCTTGTCCGCCACCGAAATAAGGTCCTCCCTAGATTCCGATCTGTGGTGGCCAATTGGCCCATTGGCCATTGTTTCCGTGACCTGTGTTGGGTCCGAAAGCTCGAATGAGCGGAAGAAGACCAGCAACTCCTCCGATTGGAGCGCCTGAAACTCCTGTCGGTCGGAAAGTACCCGCCGAACCCTCGCCGGTGCCAGACTCCCCTGCGGCCTGTGTCGGCCTTGATCCAGGCGGCGGAGGCCGTACCCGAGCCGGACGTGTCGTCTGGGAGCCCCCCTGCTGGTGTGGGAAGCATTCTGCCCCCTGGTGTTGATCGGCCTGCGTCGGCCTCGCTCTAGGCTGCTGAAGCCCTACCCGAGCCGGACGAGCCGTTCGGAAGCCCCCACTGCGCCGATCGGGTCCCTATCGCTGGTGCGCGTAGATCGGCCTGCGGTTTGTCATCTACGCTGTGCGGAGAAGTCCGTCCGGTGTTCCCGTCGGGTTCATCGCTCGTCGTCGCCTTCCCCTTCAAATTATGTGTTAGGAGGGCTTTGATCTCCTCCATGCGGGTGTCGAGCCGTTCTTCCAATTGCTTCGTGGACGTCTCCATGTTTTCCTCGATCGCCGCCACCGTATCCGTCAATCCGGTATAACCCTATTCTAGGATTGCTAGTCGTGCGGCGTCTTCTTGCGTGCGAGTGGTCACCATGGTCGCATGATTATTGTTCTGATACCAAACGATATGAACGTAGAAGGAAGAGAGCGAGATTGAGAGAGATCTAGAGAAGGAGAGACTAGGATTAGGGTAAAGAGAGATAGAATTTGGTATGCTGAGTCAAACTCATTATTAGTCGAGATGTAACTTTTGATGGAAATTCAATGCTTCACCCGAGATTAAAGTTTGATGTTGCAGGGAAACATGATAATGTTAGCGAGCAGATGGAGTTTGTGATAACTCCAAACAAGGGACAAGGGGATGATCTACCTCACTCAAACAAAACCGATGAAGAGAGAACTACAAAGTTTAAGATTGAGTCTAGTACAAGTCCACTGCAAAAGAGGCAGTACAACATTGTCACTGATCGTCCAAGGAGACAGATCTGACACCCACATAAGTATGGCTATGTTGATTTTGTACCATATACTCTCCAAATGGCCGAAGAAGTGGATTCACCAGAGCCTTCTACTTGCCAGGAGGCTATTTTGGATACTGAAGTAACACATTGGGTTGTTGCAATGTGGGATGAAATGGAATCTCTTCACAAGAATCAAACTTGGGAGCTTGTCAGGCTACCAACGGGGAGAAAAGTGGTCCAACGGGGAGAAAAGTGGTTGGCTGCAAATAGATCTTCAAGAAGAAACCAGAAATCCCGGGAGTTGAAGGTACAAGGTACAAAGCACGTCTAGTTGCTAAAGGACACAGTCAGAAAGAGGGAGTGGACTACAATGAGATTTTCTCACCAGTCGTCAGACACATTTCCATTCGGGTGCTACTAGCTTTAGTGGCACATCCGGATTTGGAATTAGAACAACTTAACGTGAAGACAACTTGTCTTTATGGAGAACTGGAGGAGGACATCTTGATAAGTCAGCCAGGGGATTCATAGTTCACGAAAGGAAGACCATGTCTGTAGACTTCGAAGATCTTTGTATGGACTAAAACAGTCCCCAATGCAGTGGTAACAAAAGATTTGACACGTGGCTACTGCAAGAGCCCTTATGACTGTTGTGTGTACCACAGAAAGGTTCAGGATGGTTCATTCATCTACTTACTCCTTTATATAGATATGCTTATTGCGGCTCGAGACATGTATGAAGTTCTAAATCTGAAAAGGACTCTTAGTGCGAAATTTGATATGAAGGATCTTGGCGTAGCACAGAAAATTCTAAGAATGGAGATTTATAGGGACCGTCATCAGCGTAAGTTCTTTTTTTCTCAAAAGAGTTATATTCAGAAGGTTCTATCCAGATTTGGTATGTTCACAGATAAACCACTAAATACTTCATTACCTCTAAATCTTCGATTGTCTACTGCTTATGCACCTCAGTCAGAACAAGAGTCAGAATACATGTCTAAGGTTCTATTTGCTAGTGATGTGGGGAGTCTGATGTATGTTCTGGTGTGCACGAGGCCTGATATTGCACACACAGTTAGTATTGTGAGTCGATATATGGCTCACCCTGGGAAGGAGCATTGGCAAGCCGTGAAGCGCATTTTTCGATACCTCAGAGGGACATCAGATGTTGGTCTTATCTATGGAGGCAACACTGATTGTCTTGTTGTTGGATATTCAGACTCTGACTACGCAACATATGTGGATAGCAGAAGATCAGTTACAGGGTATCTCTTTACCCTTGGCAACTCATTGGTCAGTTGGAAGGCTAGTTTGCAGCCTTCAGGTACGTTATCCACTACAGAAATGGAGTACATGACATTGACAGAAGAAGCCAAGGAAGGTATTTGGTTGAAGGGCCTTTTTAGTGATTTTGGTTTTCATCATGACAAGACAACTTGAGTGTCATATGTTTGGCAAAAGATCAGGTACATCATGACATGAATATGGTTAGCACAGCAGATAACCCAACGAACATGTTCACCAAACCAGTTTCAAAGAGCAAATTGGTACACTGCATAGACTTGCTCAACATTGACAGTTGGAGATAGCCCCTAGTTTGGGGCTGACAGCAGTAGTTTTATGGCGAGTTACTTTTGTTCGGATAGGATTCAATGCAAGGTGGAGATTGTTAATTATGTGCCTCGAATCTTAACCCAAGACGGTGACTGATGCTGAAAATTTTCGGGGCACACGCCCGAGGTACACGGGCGTGTGTCGAGGCCGTGTAGCAGTTGGGACCATTCCAAAAGTCAGTGGATGCATCCAGAAGGAGACACGACGTTTCCATTCACACGCCCGAACAACACGATCGTTTGTCGAGGGCGTGTCGTTCTGACGGTTCCATGGAGGTAGCTAGACAGTTGTTGATGAAAAGACGCGCAGATTGGGGCACACGAGCGTGTGCCAAGGGCGTGTCAATTTTTTTCTTGTACAGAGTGTTACATATACTCCTGGTCGTTCCGTCTTCTTGGTGGTAATTTTCGAAGCAGTTTTAGGGGTTTGGGATTTCATCTGAATTTGGAAATCCACCCATCTGTCTGTAACCGCCAATGTTATTAACAGTGAAAATCCGTCTGCTACTGCCAGCGGACGTAGCCCATTTTGGGGTGAACCACGTAAATCTGTGTCGTCTGTGATAGGCCTAGTATGTGATTGTTTATTTTTTGTGTCGTTTTTCATTCTACTTAAGTTTCTGCAACAACTCCACCTCCCCAGCCTTACCCAGCTTACACACCCGCTCCACTACTAAGCCACCTTCCAATAAGATTTTTTTATCAGTAGTTTAAAATTTCATCTATGATTGGAGTGCTATACAAACTTCCATAATTCTAGGATTTACAAAGACAATGGATTTCTAAGTCATCTATCCGTGTATCTTTGTTTATCATAATGAAGTTATGAAGTTTTGATGTCGCACAAGAGGACATAGAACAAAACATTATGTTCTATAAATTTATGCGTTCTATGTAGTTTGTGCCTCATATTTACTTGCTTGATTTCTCTACATGTCGAATTATGATTCATTTCATATACTTTAACACAAGTTTATTACTGGTTTGTACAATGATTAACTATAAAAACAAGTAATTGCAAAGGAATAATAAATTAACCTGTTCGCAAGAACTCTGGAGGGGTATAAGCCAAGTTTGTACTATAGCTTTTCCCATCTCGGCTATTTTTCATGAGACCAAAGCTAGACAAACAAGGATCACCATCCTGTTGGAGACGAAACCATTTGAAATTCAATATTAATTATAAATAGAAAAGTAGTGTAAAACATATTTAGTAGCTATATTTTAAATAATTCAACACAAGTGCACAAGTAGATAAGGCAAAGGACACGGTTAACATTTTACAGTATGGGATACGTAACAGGGCTGTATTTTGAAGAGGAATTCAAGACGCATAGCACATATAGTTGTCAGGAAAAACTGCATGAGAAAGCTTACCTTCTACTAGCAAGCATCCACTGAAATTGAGAAGTTTATTAAGTACTTAAAAGACTGAAAATTTCAATAGCTAGCATCCAGTGAAGGAAACATATTTTGCTAGAAGTGTCCATATAGAAAAAGACCAAAATGATCCCCTAGTTATTTAGGATGTACTGAATTTGATACCAGACCCTTTTTTCTAAGACATATCAAAATGTGGCCACCGTGGTCCTTTCATTTTTTCAATCATAAAAAACTAATGAAAAAGGCTTATGTGAAGACACAAAGCACATGCCAATGTAGAAGTGATCATTCATATCCAAAATGTACGGTTCCCCTAGCCCCATTAAAATACAACTCTATTTTTAATAGGGTCATAATGGGCAGATTTGGACACTCTAAGGTTCATATTGGAGGGAAACACAGCTTGTGTCAAAAGAATATGTCCTAAATAGCTACTTGGATCATTGCCAAAACATCTTTCTTGACAGATGATGCCCATGTACATGATATAAAGAATTGGTGTAGAAAACACTATCGAGACAAGATTTTGCAGCTTGATAAAATGGCACGTAATAGAACGCCAAGTACATGCACATAGAAATGAGCTAATAAACATGATAAATGGTTTTAAGATCAAAATGGTTGCATTCAAATATAGGTCATGTTTGGGAGAGTAATAGCAGTTGTAAACTCAGGTAGTGTTTGGATAGATGCAATCAAGAATGTTATTTTCCCAAGAGAGTGATAGTAGTTGTAGACACGGTAGAAATTGGGTATGTGAGAATTTAGGCATGCAAAAAAGGCCTGTTGGGCCAAAGCCCCATGGGCCCAGGCTTTTTTGCTACCAGGTAGGGCCCTGTTCAAACCGGGCCCCGGATGAGCCCAGGCCTTCCTAAGAAAAGGGGGGCTGCCTAGACCTGCCAGATCGGGCCCAGGAAGGCCCCAAAATGGGAATTTAGCAGCAGCAACAGCTGCCAATGTAAGACCCAAACTCGTTTTGTATATTAAATACTTTTATAATAATTCCCCTACGATGAAAATGAAACAAAAATTCAGTGTCGATTCGACGTCGCGCATTTATTTTGAAGTTCGAGCTTTTCCAAAGATTTTTGCAACGTTCGTTTCGTTTTCGTGTAAATTTCGTGAAATTGGCCTTGCATTTCTTTAATATGTGGTTGTTGTATAATTCTTGTGAATGGCTTCTTGGTTGACTGTTTTCAAGTGGCCTTTGCATTTGGCCGGTTGCTTGTTGATTAAATTGGGCATTGTCCCCTGGCTGAATTGAGAGCTTGGGTTGGTGGCTGCTGGCAGAGTATTATGATATATTATATTCTATGTATTAGGCGGTGGATTCACTCGGTTATCTATTGCCACTCCTTGTCTTTCCGTCTACTTTTTTCGTCTCCTGGAGAGCTCGACGATGGGCTGGTTCGGTGGTTTTGCTTAGGGCTTCTCCGATCTTTCTTCTTCTTGCTCCATAGCTACTCCTCCTTGATTGACTGTGTTGGAGGTGGTGGTCTAGCTGCTCTTATGTGTTGTTGTTGCTTGTTCTTGCGGTTTTACTGGGATCGACTGGCAGCTTTGGGCCGAACCTCCACTGTGAGCTTCTCTCCTCCCTCTCTTGTCTTTTAATTGCTGAAATTTGAGTTATGTATGGCTGGCTACAGTTCCTGTTGGGGGATTTAAGTTCTTTAAGTCTTGGCTAGGATTTCTGATTTCTGATTTCTGATTTGGGATTCCCTCTCCCTCTGCTTCTCATATGCTCATTTGTTATTATATAATATTGCTATTATATAGAGGGATGTTGGTTGTCTCCCTTTGCTGGTTGTTTGACTTCGTGCTGGCCGGCTTTTATTTTTTATTCCTTTGGGGATGCTGTGTTGAAGGCCAACTATGTGTTATTGGCTGCTCCTGTTAGTTGCTAGCTGCCCTTGGTGGCTGCCTTTGGTTGAGGGTTTGCCTTGGAAATAGACTGCTAGTGGCAGCCCTTAGTGTTGGTGATGGCAGCCCTTGGTGTTGCTGTGTTAGCAGCCCTTGATGTTGCTGTGTTAGCAGCCCTTGTTTGTTGCCTTTTTGGGTTGCTATTGATGGTGATGAATTGCACTTGGTTGGCTTGTATTGGTTGCCTTTTTGTGGTGTTTTCAGCTACCATGTAGGCTGATCTTTGGGCTGCCTTTGTAGCTATTGTGGGTTGTCTTCTTTGGTGTTTATTGACCACAAAAGTGGCTAATTTCAGAAGTGTATAGTGGCTGAATTCTGAGTTCTGTAACGTTTAAAATCTGATTTTTACGCATTCTTTTTGAGTCACCTAAGCTCATTCTCGCCTAGGCAACTCCTATAAGTCGTAGTTGTGGCCGCCTTAGGAGTTCGCTCGTAACTATTTAACGGTGCAACCCTAAAGTAAATGTTTTACTTGATACTGCATAAGATGGCGTCCGGTGATAGACGCGACGAGAACCGTATGAAAGACAAGGGCAAAGGAAAAACTGTGGTGAGTCCTTACCGCTTTGATTACGTATACATTTGAATTATTTTGAATTATCAACATGCAGAATTCCTTTACTCTGAGCTACTTCCTTGCATGGAAACCAAATATGAACTGAATTGAATTGAAGAAATTCGAAGATTTGAAATCACTGTAAATATGAAATCGCTAAAAGTCTAAACATGAATTAGCAAGCGATAAAAACTATGAGGGGAAATTAATATAATTATTTCTTATATTTTACGAATTGGATATGAAAAGAATAAGAAATTGAGAGTGCGTCGACGTATCGAAAAACTAAGGGTCGGTCTTGTAGGGGGTAGAGCATCAGACTCCTACACCTTGTAAGGGGGGGTAGAACTCCTACACCCAACAGGGGGGTTGAACTCCTACGGAAGTTGATACTGAAATGTCTAATCTAGGAGGCGTGGAAGTTTGTTGCGTTGTTGAGCGCCCTAGAGCGGACATTGATTCGACGGGCCCAGATGTTTGATTTAGAATGACCCTCAGTATTTCGAAAGAACGAAAAGTGATATGAAAATCTTGAACTAAACACGGAAATGAACAAGAACGGGAAATAACAAAATTGATGTTTATTTCTGTTGCACTAGCTCACTATACTTGCTTACTTTACTTCTTGATCTACTATACATGTTCATACATAAATATGTAACTGTCTATTGATGCTGACTCTTTGTGTTTGTCTGTAGTGTGGTTGAAGAGGTAAGGAACTCACTTAGTTTTCTAAACTAACTGGTTGTCAATCTCTTTTTTTAAGATCAGACCGCCAGCGCGCTAGGCCCCGCTAGGGGGATACCTGCGAAGGCAGAAAGGAAACAGAGGGAAGGTGTGGCTCGAGCACGGGTTAGAGTTTATTTCAGTTTGTTGTAGATTTTAACTCAGTCTGTATATTGTATATGTCGTAGTGTGATGTTTCGGTTGTTTTTCCCTGTACTCTGGACATGATGTATATTATTGAAATGAATAAAGAGTGCTTATATGTCTTCTACTGGTACCACTCATGTGCTCCGCTTAGCTGCATTATATAATTGTGCAAAACCTGCTCAGAAGAAAGAAGAATTTAAATTGTGGCGGACTTCGGGCCGTTACAGCCAAAAGGTAGCTAGGAGTATCCTTTTGGCAGCTAGTTGTTGTCGTTTGGCAACAAAATTGTTGGGCGGCAGCGCCGAGCAATAAATGTTGGGCGGTTGTCCAGCTTTACATCTGGGCAGCGCCCATCTAGGCGGGCACTTACGGGCACCAGGCTTTTCCTGGTTCCCAGGCCGGCCTGGGCCCGGCCCGGCCCAGGCCAGGCACTAGGCTAGGCCATTACAAAAACAGGGGGACTGGGGAGGCCCTTAGGCCTGGACCGGGCCTAACCGAGCTCAGAGCCGAGCAACTGGGCCCAGGCTTTATTTGCACCCTGGGTGAGATCACAAACGCTATTTTCCCAAAGTAATATTTTAGAACAAAATGACACCATAGTCATGCAAGTCTAGTCAAATTTTAGCGGCCTTGAATGTCAGGCCACAGAAAGTAAACTTTGGGCCAAAAAAAGCGCCACGGAAGTTACAAATGCAGGTTAGCACCGCCACCGCTCGAACAACATAGTTGTCCCAAACATAACAATAATTAGGTTGTTTTAAAAAAGGTCAACGCTTGCTAAGCATCCTTAGTGTAATGCTTCTGTAGAAACTTAAATGACAACTTAGTTTCAAATAAAGACAGCATGTCTTTTAGTCATCTTTACACAGTTTTGCAAGAACTTCGGAAGAAAAAGGAAGGACTATAACATTGGAAACCATCATGTTAAAAGCTCAATCACTGCTCAAATAGCCATCTATCTAATTGCTAAAGATCTATCTAATTGGTAAATGTTACATTGAACATTACAGTTTAATATTTAAAAATCAATAGCTTACCATTATAAATTGTTTCCAAGATGTAAATGTGTTTGACAGAACAATTACTAGCTATTATTCAAAAAAAAAAAAAAAATTTATCGATAATATAATACTAAAAATCAACCTTGATAAAGAATCAATACATAGAAGTTACATGGCCCGAAATATATGCAAGGGAAGTAGGACTCAAAGAAATAAAGCCATCTAAATTTTTGCGTCAGCTTCTATGCCAAACACGCTCCTCTGTCGGCTTGCCAGGCATCAACCCAACACTCACATGAGTCAGCATCATCATAGAGCTTCAAGCACACACTATCCGCCTGGATTATCTATAATTTGATGGCATTGAACCCCTCAGCTGGATCTTCAAAGTCAATCACTTTTTTTCTTACCATGGAACACATGACCAATAATGTCTCACTATCACATTCTCTACATGAATGGACCCGCTTTGGGCTGGTTCAAATGTGATGCACAATAACTGACAACTTTCTTCATGGGATGCCTTCACCACGTCACGCTAGACATGCTTTGATCCCTTTGTATGCGTTGTCGTCAAGGTGTACTTTCCAACTTAATACAATCATTATTGATGCTTGCATCAAACCATATCATTTTCTTATGTCCTTTTAAAGTTTTTGGTCTAAGTCGAACTTCATCAAGAAATTTAGACAATTTAGCATTGTTTTCTCCCAAGTTGGCTTAGTTATATTACATGGAGAAAATTTTAGAGATTTGTCGCTCACCTTATGCCCAATTCAATCGCCCATCCACGATTGAAATTATTGTGAGCAGAGACTTTGATTCAACTGGAGAAGACATTTATTTTCAGCATTTTCGTCTGATTCATTGGGCTATTTTTTTGCTACAAAAATTACTTTATATAAGGAGGCACATCTTCATGTTGAGTTTCTTCTGCTCCTTCCAACAATCTAATTAGAACAATGAATCATTCTACTCCCTCCTCTTCTACGGCACTCATACTACTCCAGTATGTACTTTTGGCCTAGAACTTACGCATTGTTGTATCACCCACTTATGCAGGATGGGTCATTGATTCAAGGGGAACTAACGACGTGACAAGTGTCTTTCCTATAGGAATATGTGATCTAGAAGTAATAAATGAATTAGTCTTACTGTCAACGTAATATGAACTTATAAGGTCGCATGTTAAGAGAAATTTGATAAATGATGTGTTGATTTTATTTATATTAGATATAAATGAAAACCAAGTCCAAAATATGTATTTATGGTATTTAATTAACTGAGAATTAATTAAATATGAATGAGAGATTGTTTCTTGTCGGATTGGATTCGAAATGACTTCAAAACGTCGAGTGGAACTCGACGTACGTCGACTTGAAATCGATGCACGTCGACTTAGAGAACTCGATAAATGTCGACTTGGAGAGTCGACACACGTCAACTTGAGAAGTCGATGTACGTTGATTTGGCTTGCGGTTGAGAACTGCAGTCAAATGTCGACTAGAATTCGATGTACGTCGAATTGGTCCAAATTCAGCAATTTGACGGGTTCTTCATATTTGTTGGTTTTGAACTAAAAATGATTATCCTAGTACCATAACTTCCACTCAGAGATTTTTGATATCTCTCTGACATAAGAATGGCAGTTTCAGAAACCGAGTTAGAAAAACCGATTTATCAGAGACGAATTGTTCGCTGTGAGAGGAACAGGGGGGTTTCTTTGCCTGAAATGAAACTAGTATTTCATTGCAGAGAAGGACAATCATCTTCCAACCCCGGGACCGTTGGACGGACTGCATGGTGTTTCCAGCGTTCGTGTGGTTACCATTAGTATACAACCCATATTCTCCGAGGGTGGGACTCATTCAAGGTCACGTAGGCAGAAGTCAAGGTCAAAGGTCAACACAGAGGACAAGAATCAAAGACTGAAGACAGCAAAGCAAGCAAAGGCAACAGAAAGCATGTGCGGGTAAAGGAGAGCACATGCGAGCTGCCCCTCATACTCGCCAGGTGGGCGACCATAGCGGATACTCGCCGAAGCCAGGCGAGATCTCCTCAATGTCGCGTAGTCGCCGGGCAGGGTTAGGGCAATAAATAACCCCCCCCCCCCCCCCCCCCCCCCTCTCCCCTTTTGATTTTCCTATAAATAGGACCTCAGGGGTACTTGGATGGAGACCTTTGGCTGAGCTTTCGGAACCCCATTTTCGAAGACTTGTCCCCCCGTGAGTTCTTGACCGTCATCCTCGACCGTCATCTTAGATACTCGTCAAGTTGGTGCCTTCCTCGTACCCTGCTCAGCCATTTTTGGTTACGAAGGAGAAGTCTCTTCTGAGCTTCTGGGTACGTGGTGGGACCTCCCTGCCACAGCACTTGTGGTCCTGTTGTTGCTCTTCTAGTCCCTTCGTCGTTGCCAGCCAAGCCATCTAGTCGGACCGCTGAGCGAGCAGCCTCCGGCTGCATTGATCCGAATTTTGGAACCTACAATTTTCTTGGCTTCAACAAATAGAGACGTGGATTTCGTTCTGTGTTTGGTTCTCAAATCCAACATAATCTCAACGAAATCTGATTTTGTCGCAGGTATATGTCTAACTTTCTTGATTTACTGGTTTTACATGGTTCCTTGGCATGGGGTTTTCGTATTCGTTGTGCATTAGATGTTCAACGAAACCCACGAGTGATACCAAAGCTAGTTTTGCAAAATCAATTTTTCAGAAAGTGTACATGAAGTTATAGAATTGCTCCAAAACATATAATTTTTTCATACACATCAAATGTTGATGAATTTTGCTATGAGAACCTCGTCAGGTGCGCATTGTATTTCATAGTGCATTAGATGTATATCTGGGATATATCTGTTGTGTGAATGACGTAATTATTTAATGATTGTTTTATAATATGTGCAAGATTAATTGTTAATTGTTTATCATGAAAAGCCCTTAAAATTTATATTAAGTGTTTGGATGTCTTCCAATAAATGACACTCATCAAAGCCTTGATCGATGAAGTGTGAGTTTGTCAAAGCAAAGTGCACCAATCTATCTCGGTGAGGTGTGATGGGATAATTATAATATCCAACTGTCAAACATTGAGTTATACTTAACTAGGCAATCTCAATTGAATTGGGGGCTTAGATGCATAGAGTTGGGAAGCACCATAAGATTAATGAGAGTAAATGTTATTCACCAAACTATACAAGAGTTGTATAAGATACAATTGACAAATATTGTCTACCTAAATAGCCACGTTATGGGTGATCAATCAAATATGACTTATGATTTGAAGAAATGTGGATCTTGTCCCACTAGAAAGTATCTCGATTAAACTCTTTGAATTAATGTTAAAGGTTATTAAAAAAGGGCAGCCAGATGCACAAAGCATCCCCATACAGCGAGGGCCGGGGAAGGGTCCCACCACAAGGGTGAAATATAAGCAAACCTTAATGACGCAGGACGAATCTATAGACGGCGGAATATCTGCGACTTAACACTACATGATATGCAAAGCCCGACAGATTAGTGACAAATTAGATCATAAATAATAACAACATCCCACGCAGATAATTCAAGACAAGATAGAATATTTTATTAGGGCGAAAACAAGCTTAGGCTTTCCTCCACGTGGAGGGTCAAAGCAAGAGCGTGCGGCGAATAAATCCTGTAAATCACAATAGTAATCCAGAGCAAACCACCACAGTATAATATATCCAAGCAAATATAGAGAGTCCAAGCCAATACAGATATGTTGAAAATAATAATCCAATACAACAAAATCTCACCAAATAGTGGGCTGACCAAGGCACTGAAGATTCCAGAGCCGGAGGCGTTTTGACGGCGATCTAATGTGGAACCGTCGGCGTGGAAATAGCGTAGGTGTCTGTCCTCGGCGGTGGAAGGTTGAAACGGACCGAAAATGAATAGATCCGGCGATGTATGGGTAGATCCGGGCGAGGGAAGGATGGATCGGATGTTTAGAAGCGGATCCAGGCTGAATAGTCCGGATCTGGACTGATTTGGGAGGGAGGAATGTGAGGGTGGCTCCACGGGATGGGGGAAGGTTGGCGACAAAGAGGGGGGCTTGTAGGGGTGGCGGGGGCTTGTAGGGGTGGCGGCTGCTTGGCCGGTTGTGGCTTCAGGTGGGAAAGGAGTAGGTGGTTGGGGCTACAGGAAAAGGGGAGTAGGCGGCGGTGGTCAAGGGGGCTGGCGGTGGAATAGGGAGGGGAAAACTATAGGGAAGAATAGTAAATTTCATTTTTGAAGAGTGCAATGAAAATGAACAGGGGGATGGAATCTGGGCAGCAAGGCGGGCTGGAATTGGGGGGCTGGTAGGTGGCGGAAAGGGGGAATTGGAGGGGGAAAAGGTGGCCTAGGGTTAGGGCAAACCTTGGGGAGGGAGATACAAGCCTAGGAGTCATCACCTAATGTTCCACGGAGTCGGCACCGTGGCGGGATCGCGGGAATCCGGGAATAGCTTTCTCCAAATTCTGCAATGCCTCCAATCAACCCACAAACCAACTATTGATAATAAAAGGAGAATTAGGGCATCCCACCATCGACGGCTATGATTGGCCGGAGGTGGGTCATGTTACGATGATGCATCCGCCAACGCACACCAGCTCGCAGGAGTCAAAGGAGCGCATGTGGAAACCTCCTTAGTTAATGAGTGTAATTAATTGGTATTAATTAATTAATTTGTATTAATTAATTAACATTAATTCAATATTATTTTTATTGTTTATTGTCTTGTGAGCCCCCTCCTCCCTATATAAGGAGGAGGTATGGGAGTGTTTTAGGGATCTTTGAATCATTAGGGTTTGACTCTCATTTGAGAGAGGGATCTTATGAGGAACCAGCCTCCTAGATCTGGGCCGGAGTCCGCTCCGGATTGTATCCGTTTTCACGTTTAATGCAAGCATGTCTCTTGATTTGTTCGATACTCTATCAATGGTCCGACCTGCCGGCCCCGTCCGCTCGTTCCAAGCCGCTGGGGATCAAGCCACGTTGAACACCCGCCTCACCGCCATCTCCGTCTGTGTCACGCTCGATCAGCGAACAGAGATGCTCGCCAACATTCTGGCCATGGCGCAGCACCTCCACGATAAGCTCGATCGACTCCGACCGCCAGATTCCGCACCGCCTCCGCAGATCCCGCAGCTCCCGCACCACCAGCTTCCAGCGGATCCTGCACCGCCGATTCCAGCAGTTCCCGCACCGCCCGATTCCAGCAGATCGCGCAGCTCCCGCACCGCAGATCCCGCAGATCCCGCATCTTCAGCTTCCCGCACTGCCGATTCCAGCTGTTCCCGCACCGCCCGATTCCAGCAGATCGCGCAGTTTCCGCACCGTCGATCCCGCACTGTCAGCTTCCAGCACCGCAGATCCCGCACCGCCTCCGGCAGCCCGATTCAACACGGCTTATGGCCACCGCAGCTCCAGCACCGCCTCCGACCGCCAGCTCCAGCCCGCGCCGATTCCGGCCGCAGCACCGGAAGGCCACGCCTCTGGCGCCCTCGTCCGCCAGATCCAGCCCGCGGCATCGCCTGTAACGGCAACGCGCGACCGCCCCTCTCCGCGATCGTCATCTTCCTCCGTCGCTTGCGTCGACTCCTCTTCTGCCGCCTGCATCCGTCTCCTTTCCCGCTCAGCTGCTCTTCCCCTCCTTGAGTCGCACGCCTTCTATTTCTTTTTACTTGGGAATTCGCACTGCCCCTTTCTTTTTCTGCCTTCTGCCGCCTCCCCCACTCTCCCCAACCACCAGCTACAACCTTTCACTCCAAGACAACACCTTAGCCAGCCCCCCTCTTTTCTCTCTCAACCTCTTATCATTTCGCCGTTTTATTCACATTCTCGCTACCCCACGGCGACAAGTTGTATGTCGTTTCCGTTCATAAAGACCCCGACAAAATTTTTAGCCTTGACCTTGGGGACAAGGTCAATTTTCAAGCGCGGCGTATTGTTACGATGATGCATCCGCCAACGCACACCAGCTCGCAGGAGTCAAAGGAGCGCATGTGGAAACCTCCTTAGTTAATGAGTGTAATTAATTTGTATTAATTAATTATTTTGTATTAATTAATTAATATTAATTAAGTATTATTTCTATTGTTTATTGTCTTGTGAGCCCCCTCCTCCCTATATAAGGAGGAGGTATGGGAGTGTTTTAGGGATCTTTGGATCATTATGGTTTGGCTCTCATTTGAGAGAGGGATCTTAGGAGGAACGAGCCTCCTAGATCTGGGTCGGAGTCCGCTCTAGATTGTATCCGTTTTCCTGTTTAATGCAAGCATGTCTCTTGATTTGTTCGATACTCTATCAGGCCACCTAAATACAACAAAATAAAATGCAAAATAGTGAAATAATATATCGGTCGCCAAATCAGCCCCGAATGGGCCGAAAACTCATCATTCACTGTCAGTCCTCGTCTATGCTCAGCATCACTTAACCTGCATTTTTGCAAGAGGCTGCTTCCAGGACTCGAACTCGTGACCTCAAGGTTACACGGCAACACCTCAATCGGTGTGTCAAGGCTCTCATTCTAATGTTAAGGGTTATTAATTTGATGAAAATAGTGAAAGTAGTTTGATAAAATATCTTATTAAAATAAAATATATAATTTAAAATGTAATACTAATTTAAACTTTGCATAGTTCTCTTGTAGAATTTTCATGACAAGTAACATGCATACTACTTCGTCTCTGCGATCGGTCCCCTTGAAGACAAATTTCTGGACTAGTACAGGAACTTGAGGATTGTCTTCAAGCAGGAGCGGAAGATTTATGTCTTAGAAGAAGATCCCCTTGAAGAGCCGTCCAGTATTGCATCTCGTATAGAGAAAGATACTTACAAAAAATATCGTGACGATGCTTTGGATATCAAATGCTTCATGCTAGCCATTATGACTCTTGAGTTCAAAAATAACATAAGAGCATGTCTGGTATTGAAATCATCGAGCACCTCAAGAGAATATTTCAGGGGCAGGCTCAACAAGAGAGGTATGATGTCTCAAAGGTATTGTTCAAGTGCAAGATGGCAATCGTGACACAATGGGAACTCATGTGCTCAAAATGATTGGGTACATTAATTGAATTTTCTGATAGGCCAAGAGTTGTCCACTGAGTTAATCATGCAATCATTGTCAGATAGTTATGAACAGTTTGTCATGAATTACAATATGAATGAAATTGACAAAACACTACCTGAGTTGTTGTGCATGTTAAGAACTGCTGAAAATAATATTAAGAAGGTGAAACCTGCTAGCCTCGTACTGATGATGCATAAAGACAAGAGTAAGGCTACGGGGTTTAAAAAACCTAAGATGTGAAAAAGCTGGACATTGGAAAATGAACTGTTCGATGTACTTAAAGGATCTGAAGAAGAAGAAAAAGAAGAAATGATGTAAGACTTTCACTTCATGTATATATATTATAGAAGGCATTTTTTGTATTTCTTTATATTGGGTATTAGATACCGGATGTGATTCTCACATTTGTGTAAATGTGTCAGAATTGAGAAAGAGAATAATGTTGGCTAAAAGTGAGGTAGACCTACAAGTTGAAAATGGAGTAAGGGTTGTTGTCATTGTTTTATGAACATATCATTTACCTCTGTTTACTGGGCTTGTAATAGAGTTACGAACTATTACTGTACACCTACTATTACTAGAAACATTATTTTGTATTTCATATTTGGACTTGAAAGGATTTTCATTTGTTATTAAAAACAATAGATGTTCTAAATATATGAATGATATTTGTTTATATACTGCATAAATGTTTATTGTCTTTATATTTTAAACTTAGACCCGCCCATCTATAGCATTAATAATATTGCACAATTTTTTATTTCATATTTAATAGTATTTATGTTTCGAATTGGTCCAAATTCAACATGTTGACGGCTTCTTCCTATTTGTCGGTTTTGAACTGAAAATTGTTGTCCTAGTATCATAACTTATACTCCGAAATTTTCGATATTTCTCTCACTCTCTCTGACATAAGAAGGGTTGTTTGAGAAAGTGAGATAGAAAAATAGATTGATCAGAGACGAAGTGTCCTGTGAGAGGAATAGAGTGGAGTCTCTATCTGAAATGAAACTAGAATTTCATTGCAGAGAAGGGCGGCCATTTTCCAACCATGGGATCGTTGGACGGACAGCATGGTGTTTTCGACATTCGTGTAGATACCAATAGATACATGATTTTTCATTTTGTGTTTGGTTCTCAAATCCAGTATAAGCTCCGCAAAATCTGATTTTATCGCAGGTATATGTCTGACTTTCTTGATTTACTGGTTTTGCATGGTTTCTTGGTGTTGGAACAGTGCCCAACAGTGTTCCTGATTTGAAGAAGTGCTCAGTCCAATGATAAGTACAAGTTGTATTTAATGCTATATTTAGTTCATGCTTGCAGAGATCAGACAATATGTCAAGTACTTTAATAACTTCACTAAGTACAACATCGTCGAAAAGGACTGGACATATCGTCGAAAAGAGTATGCATGTCGTCGAAATGATGTGCAGAGCAAAGCAGAAGGATAATATCAGTTATCGTCGAGATAACATGCACATGATGATATCGTTGTGACACTACAATACCACACGACGATATCAGGATGCCAAGGTGAAGGAAGAATACTTAAGTACAAGTACAAGACAATGTCGACGACATCGTCGTAAAGAAGCTTTGACGTCGAAAAGGCTAAGCAAGGTGATGTCGACGACATCGTCGTAAAGAAGTCGTATCGTTGAAAAGGAAAAGAAAGATTGATGTCGACGATATCGTCGTAAAGAAGACTTAACGTCGAGAAGGCTATGGAAGGTCTTATGAAGACAGCAGTTGTTGAAGAATAGCTTATCGACATGATACTGATAATGTCGTCGATAATGCAAAGTGGTGTCGACGACATCAAGCAGTCGAGAAGAGTACGATGACATATCTAGAAGACAGTCTATCGTCATAATCACTAGTGCAGAAGGGATGTCCCGTATCGTCGAGATATCCTTATCTGAAGAAGATGGAAGAAGACTTGAAGATCTGTCCAAGTCATCGACAAGCTCTGTCGTCGAGATATTGTCCATGTCGTCGTAACGATGGAAATATCGTCGAGACAGATTCAAACTTTGCCAGACGCGCTGTCAGCAATTAATGTCGTCGCCTGATTATCCAATCAGCACGTGCTCTAAAAGTATGGGCGTCTGACATTAAAGGACATCATAAGAGACCGTTGGACGGCTCCTCCATCCTACAAAAGGGAACAGTGGATGCCCTAAAAGCACTCTCGAACCGAAGAACGAAAAAGTACCCTGTCGAGCATATCAATAAAACAGTAAAAGTTGCGGAGAAGAATCAAGAAGAAGAAAACAAAACTCACATCCTGGGTTCTCTAAGAATCAGTCAATCAGCATCGACTGAAAAGAATCGTTCGAGTTTGAAGAAAGCTTGAAGAAGATTTGTGCTGTCAAGGTTCATATCAGAAGCATCTTCTTCAAGTCAAGAAGTCAATCTTCATCAGGCAGAAGAATCTCTATTTTATATTTCCCTGTAAGGCTTGCGGGCCAAAAACTGTAGGATCTGTTTACAGATCTGAGTGTCAAGCTTGCGGGCTTGAGAGCTGTGAGGTTTGAGGGTCAAGGCAGTGGACTTGCGTGTCCGATCGTGTCGAGCTTGTGGGCTTGAGAGCTGTGAGGCTTGAGGGACAGGGCAGTGGACTTGCGGGTCCGATCGTGTCGAGCTTGCGGGCTTGAGAGTTGTGAGGCTTGAGGGTCAGAGCAGTGGACTTGCGGATCCAAGAGGCAAGCTTGCGAGCTTGAGGGCCTGAGTGTCGGGTTTGCGGACCTGAGTGCAGTAGGGGCTTGCGGGCCTAGGTTGTAGGACTTGCGGGTCCGAGTTGTAAGGCTTGCGGGCCGGAGACATTGGCGGAGTTTGCCGAGCCTAGCACAATGCTAGGTAGGCGCAAAGGGACAGAGGACTACTCAAAACACATCGTCTTAAGGAACCTCTATAATTCTTTGCGTGTTTTCTGTGTTATGCTTCTTATTTCATAATCTAACAAACCAGAAAACAAGAACACCAAAGAGGGTCAAAGTAATTTGAAATACCTATTCACCCCCCCCCCTATAGGTGATAAGTTGACACCTCATAACTAACACTTGGCATGAGTGTTTGTATTCCATTGTGCATTAATTGTTCAATGAAACCCGCCGGTGGTACCAAAGCTAGGTTTGCAAAACCAATTTTTCAGGAATTGACATGAAGTTTTGGAATTGTTCCAAAACTTATAATTTTGTCGTGCACATCAAATGTTAATGAATTTTCTATGAGGACCCCGCCATAAGGGAATTGTATTTTGTGGGGCACTAGATGTATATTTGGGATATATTTGCAATGTGAATGACGTATTGTTTCATGATTGTTTTATAATATATGCAAGCTTAATTGCTAATTTATCATGAAAAGCACTTAAAATTTATATTGTGTTCGGATACCTTCCAATGGATGACACTTATCAAGGTATTGATCGATAAAGTGTGAATTTGCCAAAGCAAGGTGCACCAATCTATCTCAGTGAGGTGCGATAGAATAATTAGGATATCTAACTGTCAAACATTGAGTTATATTATCTCAATTGGATTGAGTGCTTAGAGGCATAGAGTTGGGAAGCACCATAAGATGAATGAGAGTAAATGTTATTCACCTAACTCTATACAAGAGTTGTATAAGATACAATTGACAAATGTTGACTACCTAAATAAACAAAATGGGTGATTAGTCAAAACTGATTATGATTTAGTGAAATATGAATCTTGTCACACTAGAGAGTATCTCGCTTAAACTCTTCAAATTAATGTTATGGGTTATTATTTTGAAGAAAATAGTGAAATTATTTTAGTAAAAGACCTCATTAAAATAAAATATATAATTTGAAATATAATACTAATTTAAATTTTACATAATTTTATTGTAGAATTTTCATGCAAGTAGCACACATGCTACATTTCTCTGCGATCGATCCTTAAGAAGGATAAGCTTAATGGGACAAATTTCCTGGACTAATATATGAACTTGGGGATTGTCCTCAAACAGGAGGAAAAACTCTGTCTTAGAGGAAAGTCCTCTTGAAGAGCCATCTAGCACTACATCTCATATTAGAAGTAACATGAAAGCATGTCTGGTATTGAAATCATCGAGCACCTCAAGAAAATATTTCAGGGGCAAGCTCAATAGGAGAGTATGATGTCTCAAAGACATTCTTCCAGTGCAAGATGGCAGTTCGTGACCCAGTGGAACTCCTGTGCTCAAAAGGATTGGGTACAATGAGAACCTTTAGATATTTGGTTTTCCGATGGGTCAAGACTTGACCACTGCTTTAATCATGTAATCCTTGTCGGATAGTTATGAGCAATTTATCATGAATTATAATATGAATGAGATTGAAAAAACACTGTCCAAGCTGCTAGGTATGTTAAGAACTGCTAAAAATAATATGAAGAAGGGCAAACATGCTAGCCCCATGTTGATGATGCATAAAGACAAAGGTAAGGCTAAGGGGTTTAAAAATACTAATATGAGATCTAAGTCTAAACTCAAGTCTTCAGCACTAAAGAACAAAGGATTGGCTAAACAAGGAAATTGACACTATTGTGAAAAGCCTAGACATTGAAAAATGAACTGCTTGGTGTACCTTAAGAATCAAAAGAAGAAGAAAGGATATGAGACTTCCACTTCAGGTATATATGTTATAATAGTAGAACTTTTTATTTCTTAATTTTGGGTATTGAATATCGGATGTGGTTTTCACATTTGTGTAAATGTGCAGGAATTGAGAAAGAGAAGAATGTTGGCTAAAGGCGAGGTAGACATACGAGTTAGAAATAGACCAAGGGTTGTGTCATAGTTGTAGGAACTTATCACTTATCTCTGTCTACTGAGCTTGTAATAGAGTTAGAGAACTTATATTATGTGTTTGTTATTACTATAAATATTTTTTCTATTTCTTGTTTGGACTTGAAAGGATTTTCATTTATTATTAAGAACAATATTTATTCTATATATAAATGATATTTGTTTCTATCTTGTACAAATGTTTAACGGTATTTATGTTTTAAACTTATCCTCGTCAATCTATAACATTAATAATACTAAGAAATTAAAAACAAATCCCTTGAATCTTACAAATCTCTGGCATTGTTGCTTAGGCCATATAAATGATAAGCACATTTCCAAACTCCATAAGGATGAACTATTAGACTCATTTGATTATGAATCAAATGAGACATGTAAATCTTGTTTATTAGGTAAAATGATTAAGGCCCCTTTTACTGATCATATTGAGAGGGCAAAGGATCTCTTGGGTATATTATATTATGATGTATGTGCACCCATAAGCTCCATGTCTAGGGATGAGTTTTATTATTTTATTACATTTACTATTGATTTCAGTAGATAAGAATTTGTGTATCTTATGAGACACAAGTCTGTATCATTTGAAAAGTTCAATGAGTTCAAGAATGAAGTACAAACCAACTAAGAAAAATAATTAAGGCGTTACTATCTGATCGTGGTGGCGAATATTTAATTCAAGAATTTCAAGACCATCTGAGAGAGTGTGATATTGTATCACAACTCACTCCACCTAGAACGTCACAATATAATGGTGTTTCTAAGAAGAGAAATCATACTCTGTTGGATATAATGCGATCTATGATGAGACATCCGGATCTTCTTATTTGCCTTTGGGATATGCCTTAGAGACGACAGCTTTTATACTAAATTGTGTTCCTACTAAAACGGTTCAAAAGACATTATATGAAATATAAACGGGGAATCATCCTAATATGCCTTTTATAAAGACTTGGGATTGTGAGGCTTACATCAAATGTCAAGCATTCGACAAACTTGAACCAAATATGATAAATGTTATTGTATGAGTTATTATAAGGAAAATAAAGAATATTATTTCTATAATCACTCCGAGGGCAAAGTGTTTGTCGCAAGGAATGGTGTTTTTCTAGAAAAATAATTTATTTCTAGAAGAACGAAAAAGGTAAAACTTGAAGAGGTACAAGAACCACAAAATAGGAATGGACTTGTTGTGGCAAGGGAACCTGCTCAGAAACATAAGTTCTACGTAGATCTAATAGACGACGTGTTGAGTATGAGAGATATGGATTTATCATAACTCAACAAGGTGATGTATTGCTCATGGATCAAGATGAGCCTGATACGTATCCAGATGTTATACAAAGACCGGACTCCGAGAAGTGACTTGAGGTCATGAGATCTTAAATAAACTCCATGTATACAAACCAAGTATGGACCATGAAAGGGTAAAACTCATAGGGTGCAAATGAGTTTAAGAAGAAAATAAACATGAATAGGAATATACAAACATTCAAATGGCGATTAATGGCTAAATATTTCAAGTAAATTCACAGTATTAACTGTGATTAGACATTTTCCCCAGTTGATATAGTAAAGTACATCAGAATCTTGCTTGTTATCGCAGCGTACCATTATTATGAAATCTGGCAAACGAATATCAAAATGATTTTCCTTAATGAAAACCTCGTTGAGGATATGTACATGACACAGCCTGAAGGTTTTGTATCTCCACGTGAAATTAGAAAAGTATGCAAGTTGCAACGATCCATTTATAGATTAAAACAAGCTTCTCGAAGTTAAAATCTTCATTTTGATGAGAAAATCAAAGAATTTGGTTTCGCTAAAAATAAAGATGATACATGTGTTTACAAGAAGGCTAGTGAAGCCTAGTTATATTCCTAGTTCAAAGCAAGAGCCAACAACCGATTCTACTACAGAGACTGGGTATATCGATGTTGTTAATGCAGCCAAGGAGGTTGTTTAAATTAGGAAGTTTATCGACAAGTTTGATGTAGTCCTAACATTATTGGTCCAGTGAGCTTTTACTCTGACAATAATGAGGTTATTGCACAGGTCAAGGAACTTATATCTCATCAGCGCTCCAAGCACATACTTCAGTGATTCCAAGCATTCGGGAGATCATCGATAGAGGAGATGTGAACATATGTAGAGTGACGACTGATGACAACATTGCAGATCCACTAATTAAAGCACTTCCTCAGAGGAAGTATGATGGTCATATCAGATCACTTGGTATTAGATACCTACATGATTAACTCTAATTGAAGACTAATGTATTTGGGTTTTCTAAGTTTTATGTTTATGTAATGACTAATAATATTGTTTCATTTATATGTTTAAGGCATTTTCTATTATTATGACTATTCTTTTTTATATTTATAGTACAATTGTACATAATGATTGTCCTTAGAATATTTGTTTCCATAGAAATTCAAGTGTGTACTTGAATATGAGATCATATATTTCATATGAAGCATTATTCTTAAATCGTCCCTAGTTAAGGTATTATTATAGAATGGACGGTGATGATACAATAAGACTAATATGTGGGTTGACTGATGACCGAGTCTCAAAGTTCATGATCTTGAATATCAAGTCATCGCATGGGTACTTGTTAGAGAACAAGTGTACTGGATAGACCCGCCATGAGATCCTTTGCTGATTGTTATATATATGTCCAAATAGTTCTCATAGAGACAATGGTGTATGTGGTTCTCTGACCTAAAGTTACTACAATTATTACATAAGGAGAATTGCACTTTCATGCAAATTAAAGTCTTTCTTGAAAAATGTTAATGATAAGGTTGGTTGTTAGGTGCATTGCAAATCGTGTAGGTAATTGTGAGTGATGTAGATGGAATTTGTCTCTGCTATATAACAGGATTGTGATGTCCATGAGTCACTTGATGGAGTGAGACTATAAAATACATATAATGCTAAATTGAGTCAATATATGATATTGAGCTCTTTTGTTTGATATAATCTACTTGGAGATCAAGAAAAATAAATATTAAATTATAAAGATGGTGACGCATTTTATGCCTTGAATTCAGTCTGGATGTCAAGGACAAATGGACTACACTGGAATATTGATTACTGACAAATTTTAATTGAGTTACCAACTTTTGTATTATTTAGGTATTAATTATGCATTACTAGATGTCACTCATTGTTTATTAGACTATGATTTATACGTTCAAACTCTAGTGGGAGATTGTTGGAATCGATGATCTAGAAGTGATCAATGGATTAGTCTTATTGTCAACGTAATATGAACATATAGGGTTGCACATTAAGAACGTACGGATGATCGTGTTAGTTTTATTTATATTAGATATAAATAAAAATTAAGACCAAAATATGTATTTATGGTATTCAATTAATTGAGAATAATTAAATAGAAATCAGAGATTGTTGCTTAAGAATTGATTTCGAAATGACCTCAAAACGTTAAGTGGAACTCGATGTACATCGACGTGCATCGACTTGGAGAAATCGACGCGCGCCGATTTCTCCAAGTCGACGCACGTTGATTTGGCTTGCGGTTGGGAACTGCAACCAAACGTCGACTAAAATTCGGCGTAATTCGAATTAGCCCAAATTCAGCAATTTGACAGGTTCTTCATATTTGTCGGTTTTAACTGAAAACTGTTATCCTAGTGTCATAACTTCCACTCCTCGGAGATTTTTGATCTCTCTCACTCGCTCTGACATGATAAGGGCAGTTTGAGAAACTGAGATAGAAAATTTGATTGATCAGAGACATTGTTCGGTGCGAGAGGAACAGAGGAGTGTCTATGCCTGAAACAAAACTAGTATTTCGTTGCAGAGAAGGACGATCATATTTCAACCCTGAGACCATTGGACGGACCGTGTGGTGTTTCCGGCGTTCATGTGAATTCCAATAGAGACGTGGATTTCGTTCTGCGTTTGGTTCTCAAATATAGTATAATCTCCACGAAATCTGATTTTGTCACAGGTATATGTTCAACTTTCTTGATTTACTGGTTTTGCATGGTTCCTTGGTATGGTTTTTCGTATTCCGCTATACAATGAACCCACCATTTCCCTCATGGTTCATCTACTCTCAATCATGTTCGTATGACCAATGGATCACTTACCATGGCTATGGGGCATATTTCTCTCCTTATTTCTTCTTGTCTTACTATTCAAAATATGTTGCAAGTTTACCATTTGTCTACTAATATTCTATCAATCAGTGCTTTAACCCACAACATGAACTACTGTATCACATTTTCCTATATAAGGGCCTTTGTGGGAAGGAGATTTTTGGTAAGAGACGTGATAGTAGGGGTATAATCCTATAAAAGGGCAGATGCTTCTGGGAATGATGTCAGTATTGCCGTCTTTTATCTTCTCTGTCTTTACTTTTTGAATCTTATATTGCCAAAATTAAAAAATTTGTTTTAGTTGGTACATCCAAAGGTTTCTTTCATCGCATTTGGGCTTGTTATCTTAATGATCATTGACTACTTAAGTTGTTCATCTATTGGTGTATGTTGTGCTCTGATTTAATTTGTTCTCCATAATAATGTTTGTGGCTACTCACTCGTAAGTGTCTACAGAAATTTGGTGTCACAACATTAGGTCTATTTCACTTAAATTAGATATTAAATAGCATTGCATACATACCCACGGGAGTGCAACTAGAAGTGCATCAAGTGGTAGTAGAGACAAATTTCTTTTCTAGGTGTCCTCATAGGACTTTTAGTCAAAATCCACACACAAAATCAGCAAGTTTTTTTGTTCTATGAAACACCGCTTGTCAACTTTGGCACACGACAGTTTATACTTTGCATCCTAAGGGCCATATATCACAGTGGTTACAGCATCACTTCATCTTCACATATTTTCATGGCAAATCAAAATCTGAGAAAAAATAGTACCCCAACCAAGGAAGAAAGATGACACAATTTGTCAGTTAGACAATAAGAACTCAATGAAAGAACTTTATCCTCAATAAATTTGGACGAGAGAGTTTAGAAAACTCGTAGAAGATAATCAACATGAAGTAGTTACATTTATTGAACAATACCCTAGAGTCGAGGGAGAAGACAGATGTTAGGAACAAGGGACAATTCTTGTTGAATTTTTGGAACGGATAAAGAAGAATGATCATTGTTTAATAGAAAGAAATACCATATAAAAAGAAGGTAAATTTTGCAGGTCTAAAGTTGACTGGTCGCACCCTTTTTGGGGAGTGCGTGGCCACTCCACTAAAAATAGGGAGTGCCCAGCACTCCCTATAAAAAGGGGAGTGCCCAGCACTCCCTATAAAAAGGGGAGTGCCCAGCACTCCCGAGAGAAAAAAAAAAAGGGAGTGCAGCACAGGCACTGCCCAAAAATGGAGCACCGCACAGCCGCGCGTCGCAGCCCCGCCGCCCTCCGACGGCCAGCCGACCTCCTCCGGCCGGTCCCTCGACCGCCGCCTAGCCTCCTCCGTTCAACTGTCACGTAACCGTCGTTCCAACGCCGCGAAACCGCTGTGCAACCGCCGCGTAACCGTCATTCCAAGAGAGATCCTCGAAGATCTCCTTCGCATTCGAAGAATCCTTCGAAGATCTTCGAGCGTCTTCGAAAATCTTCGAGCCCCCTTTAAGCGCATGCGGGGATTCCGAGGCACTCGCACACCTCGTGCACATTGCTCCTTGCGCACACCTAGCGCATATTGCGCCTAGCGCACACCTCGCTCACATTGCGCCTTTCGTACACCTCGGGCAGATCGCGTCTTGCGCACACCTCGCTCTCATTGCGTCTTGCGCCTCGCGCACAATTCGTGCACATTGTGCCTTGCGCACACCTCGCGCACATTACGTCTTGCGCACATTACGTCTTGCGCACATTGCGCCTTGCGCGCGTTGTGCCCCGTGCACATTCCATCCAGCGCACGTTCCACCCTGCGCACATTTCACCTTGCGTGCATTTTGCTACGCACTCGGCACGCATTCTGCCACGAGCAAAGCACGCTCCGAGCACACCGCAGCAAGCACCCCGCGCGCACCGCAGCAAGCACCCCGCGCGCACCGCAAC
The DNA here is from genome assembly GCA_033032865.1 of Dactylorhiza incarnata. Classification (NCBI taxonomy): domain Eukaryota; kingdom Viridiplantae; phylum Streptophyta; class Magnoliopsida; order Asparagales; family Orchidaceae; genus Dactylorhiza; species Dactylorhiza incarnata. The sequence goes on along the minus strand of JAWHQI010000279.1, from coordinate 2,483,242 downwards.
AAGCAGTTTGCACGCAACGCGCTCACAGCGCCCTCACCTCAGTTGGAAGCCCTCCAGTCGACAACAAGTCCACCGCTCCAGATCCCTCTGCGTTACAGTAGACAAGCCACAGACGTCGAGACGCACAGAGCGTGCCCCTCCAGCTTTCGAGCACCAGCAGAAGACCTCAAAGCATCCAGAGCACAGCGCTCCCAACTGCAGCAAAGAAAAGGCTTAGCTCCGTGAGTGGTGGTCTGTCATCCTCTGAGCCCATTTCTCTCTCTCCCCCGACAATTGTAACGAGGAGTGGCATGTCGCCCTCGCCTTCTCTACAAAGCTTTGTACAACAACAACAACCAAGAATAGTGAAGTTTGGTCAGCACCGTCCCGACCACGTGGTTTTTCACCCCTTTCTTGGGTTTTTCACGATAAAAAAAAGTCTCTTGCCAACCGTCTCATTTCTCATTGACTGTTTGCGCGTTCGACCGCTCCTGAGCAAAGACGGTACAATTTAGACCGGTCTACAGGAGACTCAAGTTGACCGCAACACAACCATTGAATAATTAACTCAGAAATCAAAGCTTGACGGAAGAGAAGCAACTTGATAAAAATAAATATGGTCTATAAAGCAACAAACTGATACATCATAAGATACTTTTCCAAGAACTCACCCATGAGAACCTGAATTGATTAATTATATTACGGATGGCTTAAACCAAATAATTAGCAAAAAAATTCTTGCTTGATGGCAAATGCAGAATTAAGTGAATAGAGAAACTCTGTCAGTTGTCATTATGCTCAAACAAATTAGTAAAACATGTTTGAAATCTAGCTAAAACCACAGCACTAACATGAGTCTAAGAGATTGAATAACTCTGCCTCCACAAAGGTGACTAAAAGAGAGTAAATGAGATATTTAAAGAAGCAAAATTTTCATACCTCATCAAATAGGACCCTGTAAGCATTCAAGTCATGATATATTTTTCGATTTTCATTGTTGCAATGCTCAAGTGCTTGTGCAATGTAGAATGCAACTCTCACTCGCATATCCCACGGCAAAGGTTGTTTGTCCCCTATACACACATCAACAATCTCAATACATAAAGAATACGATGCTTATACAGAAATGTGCCAAGTAAACAAATGCACAATAAATAGGAGATGCCCAAAGTGCTTAGGCAAGATGGGATACCCCATGTAGGACTATTCCTCCCCACACCAGGTAGAACTCCAACATAAGTGGACCGAGCATGGGGTACACAATCGTGGACCACACACAAAATCAAAGTGAATACAACATAATGCATGACCATGGAAATAATACGCCAACAGATATTACTTTAACTCAAATTTTTGACCGTTACAATGGATAAGCCATCATACTAAATTTATAGATGAGAAGCTATTAAAACCCATATTTTAAATATTCAAACCACTTCTCCTCGAAGATACAAACATAAACATGCAACCAAAGAAATCTCGAGCTGCCCAAATCTCAGTAGACAATCTCTAGGAGGTTATACATACAAACATAGCGAGTGAGCGAGAGAGAGGAGATTATTAAGTTCATACAGTGAAAAAGATGCTTGGAGAGAGTGTCATTGGGCATGAACTCAGCAATTAGAAGCCTCTCATCTCCTTCAGCGCAGCAGCCAATCAGGTTAACCAGCCTTTTGTGCCTCAACTTTCCCACCCCCGCAGATTCCACCTAACCATAAACCATCAAACAAAACCAAATACCCCCTCAGAAATCCAATACCTGAACCCACAAATCCAGAAATCCGGAGGAACGAAGGCGGGTTCGGAAGTCAAACCACAAACTGTTGAGCATCGGGCCATGACTGGCGGGAGAACCGTTTGACAGCGACAAGCCTCCCGCCCTCGAGCTTTCCCCGGTAGACAACGTTCGGCGCCTTCTCCCCGCTCTCCGACACGATGAGCTCGGAGCTAAACCCCTTCGTTGCCGCCCGCAGCTCCGCCAAAGTGAACTCTCGGAACGCCGGGACACGATCCTGCTCCCCCTTCTCCCCTTCAAAAGCATCACCAAAATATACCCACGTGAATGAGGCTAAAAGAAAACCCTAAATAAGAATGAGGGGATAAGGGATCAAGAAGCGAGAGTTGAATTAAATACGCGACTCATCCTTCTCCGCCGGAGGAGACTCCTCTTCCGGCGACTGGACGTTGCTGGTCTTCGATTGCAGGCAGCCCATTCCCGACTGAACCCTAGATTTCCATCCGATTCAGGCCGGTCGGCGGCGGCGGCGGTGGAGCAGAGCAAGAAATGAAGCAGCAGAGCAGCAGGGAAGGAGCAGGAGCAGAGGGAAGAGAAGAGGGGACAACTGACAGGATGACGTGTCACCTATCCGCATTTATAATTTCAGCCTAGGCCATTAAATCGTATGCGGTCGTTTTCATGAGACTTGTAACTTCTCCACCGTTGGATGCTCCATCCGATCACTAATGATTGGCGGATAATGTGAACGCATTTGAATTTGCGTGCGGGAACACGAGGTTCAAATGGGCCAATTGATCACATGATAACTCGACGATGGGGCACGTGAACGGGAGGAGGGAAAATCGGAGAGAAGCGTCTGCCGGAGAATAACTCACTGGCTCCCAAACCACACTCAATCGTGCACCCTAACACGTGGCGCTATAGCGTAGGCCGAGTGCATATTTCGGTGAGCTATGTAGGTGGTGGTAAATATGATACTCACTTCGTGGAAAGTGAAATGTGTTTCCATCGGCATCAGCTTCTGAAAAGGCAACAGCTATATTCGTGTAAGGCCGAAAACTTTTGCGAGCAGGCCCCTGGGAAATTAGATTTTGCGTAAACAATCTGCCGTTGTTCGGTTCCCGGGCGGTTGAACCGGGCCGGCCGGCCAGATCGGGACAAGTGGTATCGACCATCGAGAACACTAATGGCAGAAGTAGTTTTTGGCTCCGTTTGATGTGGCGGTCGTTAATACAGTGGTTGTGAATTGTCGTTCGTGGACGCCCGATCTCACCTAAGGAACTTCAATCACTTTATGTTCAAAACTAGTATTATGTGCAAAAACGCTCCGCCAAACGAAGCGGCAGTGGGCCGGTGACGATTGTGAACACAATGGTTATGAATTGTCACCCAGCCTTATCTACAAAGTTTCATCAACGTTTATGTTCAAAACTAGTTTTCTATTCTTGGTGGCGGTCATAACCATTGTCATATGCCAAACATGCATTATATGATGGTAGCGTTTTTAACTAAACTCAACGGAGCAAAAACGCTATGCCAAACGGAGCCAAAATTTCGTTTGCAGAGCGGTTAAGAACTGGGATATGTCTTAATCGTTTTGTAATGACATAAAATTTGAGTTTTCCATTTGTTAAATGATATAATAAATTGAGTTTGGGGGATAAGCGGTGTGAATAGAATTTTTCCCAGCAGCAAATTTTCTTTATTGGCGGCTTGACTCAACCAAAATGGAGCAAATATGGTGAACCAAACTCCATCTTGCTCCAAACTCAATCATTCAAGGTGTAACCTGCAGTTCAGCTCCAAACTTGATCTAATTTCAAGGCTGAACCTCCGACTTTGCTCGTAGCACGGAGCTTGGCTTCATACTTAAATCATTCAATATGAAACCCACAAATCAGCTCCAAACTTAACCATTCAAAATAGAATCTCCAACTAGTCTCCATGACTCGTCATGCATCATGGATCTGCTAATCAGGTTTCCGCAAGCAACAAAGACTAAGGCTTTGTTTGGCTCAGCTGTTGCGGCTGGAGAAGCAGTGGTGGGAAGCAGTAGTGGAATAATCAGCTGTTTTGCATAGTGATGTCAGAATCTGTGAAACTGTTTGGAAGAACAACGTTTGTAGTGTTGTTTCGAATGGAAAAACTGCTTAAGTTGTTTGACAAAATAGTTGTGCGGCGTATGTTGGAGTTTGAGCTGTGTTGACCCGGTCAACATTTGTTTAAAGGTTTTATTATTATGAATTTTAAATTGTATAGGTGGAGGAGAGAGAGCCCGCATTTATTGCGGAGAGAGAAGATTGGTGTTTTTGCTTTGCCTATAAATAGGCGTGTTTTGTAAAGTTGAAAAGAAGGAATATAATTGTTTTTTCCTCCTCCCTGCGTACAAAGCTAGAGAGAGAGGGAGTGTAGAGAGAGAGGGAGAAAGTTTTTATTCCCGCATGAATAAAATTTCCCGCCACTCATCTTCTCGCCTGTAGGAATAATATATTTCCTTCTCGCCAACATCTCCCGCCACCCCTTCTCGCCTGCAACCTCCCGCAGGAGGATCTCGCCACCCAAGTCGCCGGAGCAGCTCGCTGGGCAGCCCACTGATACGCTTTTTAATTGGTTTGTTTCTCTCTTTTCTTTGTTAGAAAGAGAGAAAGAAAAGGAAAAGCTCTTTCTTCCTTTTCGATTCAACCTTGGGCGGACGTTTTCGAAGAGTCCCGCGAGTAATCCTACTTCGAGGAATTATCCGTTATCCTATCGAAGGATAGAAGTAATGGACTCTTTCTCTTTCGAAATATCGAGGATTCCTCCTCGGCCGCGTCCTTTGAAGGCAGAATGGAAAGAAAAATAAAGCTACTTTACTTTTAAAATTTAAATTGAAAGCTTTTTGAAAATATTGTTGCAACAATTTTTTAAGTAGTTGCAACAATTCTTTAAGAGCGTTTTAAAACTTCTTTTACCTTGAGCTAGTTGCAACAACCAAAGAGGCGTTGCAACAATTTTTTAGTGTTTTTAAAAGAGTTTTAAAGAGTGCTTTAGAGAGAAAGCTTTTGGGTTTATGTAATTATCCGGACTAAAATCAATAAAGGCAAGTGGACCTTATCGATAGTAGTATATGATATTTCTTTTGAAATATCAAGGTCGTATTTTTCCAAGGTCGTATCGATTATTTCTACTTGTTAGGAACGCGCTATTATCTTATCGAGAAGAGTTTGAAGATTTTTATGATTTTATAGAAAAGTTAGTGACAAAAACGATAACTATCGCGGGCTTGGTGTGCGTTTAGCAAAAACCAAGAAAAGCGATGAAAAGAAAAAGAACGAAAACGTTAATTTGAAAAGTAGTTTTGCTTAGAAATTTTTAGGGTTTTATGAAACTATAATGATAACTACGGCGATAATTAGCGATTGAGCGGGGCGCGTGATTAAGCAAAAAGCAAATATATAAAAGATAAAAGACGCACTAATTGAAAACTCACGCACTCTACGGAATTAAAATTAAAGCGGTAAATTGCAGAAATTGAAGAAATGCGATCCCTACCCAAATAGGTAGAGGGGAAATAAATGCGTGAGCAAGTCCTATCCAAACGGATAGGCGGGAAATAAATGCGTGACAGAAATAGAAACTATTCGGTTACCAAAAAGGCGCAAAATTTATTCACCTACACACACGCACTCTTCTTGAAATTGAAATCTAAGTTAAAAGAAAATAAAATCTATGCTCATAAACACACACACTCTTCTTTAATGAAATCTAATTAAGAATAAAACAAAACTAATCTCATACACTCACACACACAACAATAATGAAAACTAAGTTAAAAGAAAAGAAAAGTTATACTCATACACTCACCCACACTAACAACAAAACAAAACTAAAATAAATACAAATTACTCTCATACACTCACACACACAAATTAAAAAGATGAAAACTAATTAAAATTACTAAATTACTAAATTACAAAAAACTAAAAATAAAAAGAAAAAGAAAAAGAAAACACACACACACTTCCAACAAAACAAAGAGAGAGAGAGTGACAAAACAAGCCAACTATTTCATTTCCATAATAAAAAGATTACAAAAAACAAGAGAGAAAAAGAGCACAAAATTGCAAAAATTACAAAACACCAAAAATCAGCAAAATGGAACAAAACCTTAAGAGAAGCTCCCAAAATTTTGAACCCTTGGACTCAGCTGAAACTGGCTATTTATAGAAAAAAATTTTGGATTACACGCCCTCGGACACGGGCGTGTCTGAGGGCGTGACACGGCTTGGGGTGCGAATAGCCAGAACAGCTGGATCCAGGCAGGCATCTGGAAGGCTTGACCGGCGACTTCGGAAGTACACGGGCGTGTTCCAAGTAACACGGGCGTGTTCGATGTCGGCATTGTGTTGTCGGCTGCTGGGCGTGACGGGCGGCGTGTCCTTTGTTCTTCCGAAAGAAATTGAGGGGTCACGGCCTCGGTCACGGGCGTGACCCGATCACGGCCGTGACAGTGGGCGTGACATTGACATCTTGGCTCGAATCTGGGCTTGGTCATTCAACACGGGCGTGACTGATGTACACGGCCTCGGTCACGGGCGTGACCGAGGGCGTGACTTGATGTTTGAGTTGGAAAAAGAGCAGGGAAAAGAAAATGTTAGGGATTAGTGAACACGCCCTTGGACACGGGCGTGACCAAGGGCGTGACTTAACAAAATTACAAAAACTTTACAAAAATTAAAATAAAACTAAGTTAAAAACAAAAATAACAAAAACAAACATTTTATTCATTAATTTACATATATTATTTAGAAATCTAATTAAAATTATACTAAAAATTATAAAGAAAAATGCGTATATTTACTATTCATCAAACACCCTCATACTTAAGCTTTTGCTATTCCAGAGCAAAAGTAAGGGATACCTATAAGACGTTTAATAAAATTTCTAATTTACTAAAGTTTTTATTAAATCAAAAGTAAGATCGAAATAAATTTAGGGTATTTAAAGAGGTAAGTCCAAAACTATGAAAGTAATTTAAAAATAGCGAAAAAATTTTAGCGAGACTTCTAAAGTTAGCTAAATAGCATCGATTATTGCAGTCTTTGGTACCTTTTAATTAGAATAGAATTATATAAAACTATAACCTTTTTTAAGAAAGTTTTTAAGAATAAATAAAGCCTACTAATTATGCTCTCTCAAACTTTTTTAAATTAAAATCTAGGTACAATTTTATTGGCTAAGGGGTAGGAAAAAAGGTAGCCTTGGCAAAAAGAAGAGTGCTTGGATATAGGGGTGACGGATTTTATCCTCTCACCCCACCTTTTTGGTGGTTTTGCTTTGGTTCCCAGCGTTGGTTTACGCGGGATAATTGAAATCTTTTCTAAACTTAACCCAATGCCCGTGTTTACGGAATTAAATTCCCATTGACACGGGATTTCTTTTAACAATATTGGGTGCCTGTGTTTACGGAATCTATTTATTCCCATTGACACAGGATTTCTTTTTTAAAACTTCTTCTTTTACTTTTTTTATGCCAAGCTAAAGGGGTGTTTATACTTTGGTTTCAAGAGAAATTCTAGATTAATAAAGAAAGATTTTGAGAGCAAGTTTAGTAGATTAAAAACATTCCTAAAGTTTCACAAGTTTAGAGTTAGAATAATTGAATCTAAAGATGGTTTGCCAATATAATACAAAAATGAATCTATTTAGGGTAAACTCGAGGTAGTGCTAAAAGTTCTGTTCTCAAATTAAATTAAGATCGCAAGATTTTCTTTACTACTGAAAATTCCTCGATTTAAATTTTTCAAACTATGAAATAAATAAAATTGATTTAGCAAATCATAAATAATGAAAAGCGCTTAGAGATAAAACTAACCTCGCCTTGGGAATAACAAAAAGCTAAGTAGGGGTTTTATTTTATTTTTGGGTTTTTTTGATAAGTTTTTCAAATATTTTTTTTTTGTTTTTAAGATATGATTTTTTTTTTTTTTTTTTTTTTTGATTTTCTTTATAACAAAATGCATAAATAAATACAAGATTTTTTTTTTTTTTTTTTGATTTTTCTAAGATATTTTTTTTTTCTTTTCATAATTTTTTGATTGTTTTAAATTTGTTAAAAATATGTACATAAAAAAAGGAAAGAAAGAAAGAAAGAAAAGAAAATAAAAGAACATAAATATTTTTGGTGTTATGACAAAATTAATTTTGTTATAACAAATTTTTAAGTACTTTTTTCATCATTTTTTTATTTTGATTTATAACAAAAAACATATGTAAATACATATATATTTACATTAATACTAAAAAAAGGAAAAAGAAAGACATATTTTTTGAATGTTATGGCAAAATTTTTGTGAATTTTGTTGTAACAAATTTTTTTGTAAAACTTTTCATCTTTTTTTTTTTTTGTTTTGGATTTTGATTTTATAAATAAGGTTTATTTATATACAAATAAAGACATAAATATAAAACATGTAAATTTTTTTGAATTTTTCAATTGATAAGGGAGGGGCAAAAATAATTACAAAAAAGAGGGAAAACACGCCCCCATACTTAAAACCAACATTGTCCTCAATATTGAAGGTAAGTGTGAGGAACGAAAATATTTACAAAAAAGACGAAGATTTTAATTACAAGAAAGAAAAAAAATTTACAAGAATAGTTACAAAATAAAAAAAAAGGGACTCCACGAATATATACAAAATTATTTTTTTGGTTTGTTTTAGTTTTCCGAAATGTACAAAACACGAATAAAATACGTATAGAAGAAGTTAAAAGTATATATGTGATCATATATTTTTTTGGGTATGATAAAAATAAATGTTTATCATCTTTTTATGTTATGATTTATATTGTAAATATTTTTTTTGTTGTTTTGGTTTTAATTTGAAAATGCATGTTTTAAAATATATCTAAATTTTAAGAAGGATAAAATAAAGAAAATAAAGAGAAAACTTTAAGATAAAAACCAAGGAAGAAATAAGAGAAATAGAAAGGTAAAAGCAACGGGGTTTTCTTGTTTCGAAATATCGACAAAAATCCCCTCTCGGGTCTGTCGAGTAATCCTACTTTGAGAAACTTCCTATTGTCTTATCTGAAAATTTCCCAAAATTCTTTTTGATTTTCGTTTTAAAGTTTTTGCATTATTTTATTTTGTTTTATGTTTTTCTTTGAAAAAAAAGAATGATAATTTAAAATATGCATAATTATTAATATTTTTTTTTTCATTTTATTATTATTATTTATTTATTTATTATTATTATTTATTATTATTATTATTTATTATTATTATTTTTGTTTAAGTTTTTATTTTTTTGAAATGAAAATTTATTTCATAATTTTTTTTTTGGTTTTATAAAAAAGAGCGTAATTGGATAAATATGGGGGTGCCTCCCACGAGCGCTTTGTTTACCGTCTCGTAGCTCGACGCGTTGGCGGGGTACGATCTTTTTAGAGGTGGGGGAGGGGTATGGAATTTAACTTCCCTCCCAGATGATCCCCCGCGTGGTAGAGTTTTAGTCGGTGACCGTTAACTTTTAAGTCGCCTTTTTCCGGGTGGGTGATAAGGACGGTCCCGTATGGCCAAACCTCTTTCACTTGAAAGGGGCCGGACCAACGGGATTTTAGTTTCCCCGGAAAAAGACGAAGACGTGAGTTATATAGGAGGACGAGATCGCCCGGCGCAAATGATTTTGGAAATTTAATTTTGCGGTCGTGGTAAAATTTCGAGCGTTCCTTATAAAATTTATTACTCTCGTAAGCGTTCGCACGCCATTCATCGAGTTCGTTTAATTGGAATTTCCGGTTTTCGGCGGTTAAATTATGATCGAGATTTAAGAGTTTTAACGCCCAAAAAGCGCGGTGCTCTAATTCTACGGGCAAATGGCATGCCTTGCCGTAGACTAATCGATAAGGCGTACAACCGATTGCGGTCTTGTACGCCGTACGATAAGCCCACAGCGCGTCGTCTAATTTAAGTGCCCAATCCTTCCTATTAGTTGAAACGGTTTTTTCTAATATGCGTTTGATTTCCCGATTTACTACCTCCACTTGGCCGCTCGTTTGGGGGTGATAGGCGGTGGCGAGCTTATGCGTGACGCCATATTTGGTTAATATTTTTGCAAACTGGGCATTGCAAAAGTGCGTACCCCTATCACTAACTATCGCACGGGGCGTACCGAAGCGAGAAAATAATTTTTTAAGAAATTTGACGACGACTCTCGCATCGTTGGTGGGGAGAGCTTGCGCTTCCGCCCACCTAGATACGTAGTCGACCGCCACTAAAATGTAGCGATTTGTATATGAAGGAGGTAGGGGCCTATGAAATCTATGCCCCATAAATCGAAAATCTCGCATTCTAAATAAAAATTTTGGGGCATCTCGTCGCGACGAGAGATGTTACCCGACCGTTGACAGCTATCGCATGTGCTCACAAAAGTGTGAGCGTCTTTGAAGAGAGCGGGCCAATAAAAGCCCGCCTCTAGCGCTTTCTGCGCGGTCCGGTTGGCTTGATAATGCCCCCCGGCCGGCCCTTCGTGGCAGTGCCGCAAAATTTGCGCACCCTCCTCGCTCGAAACGCATCTCCGCACGACCTGGTCCGCGCAGACGCGAAATAAGAAAGGGTCCTCCCAAAAGTAATTTTTCAAATCAGAAAAGAATTTCTTCTTTTGCTGTTTTGAAAAGTCTTTCGGGAGCACCCGCGCAACTAAATAGTTGGCGTAGTCTGCGAATCAAGGCGAGGGAGAAGTTTGTAAATTATTTAAAGCTAAAAGACGCTCCTCGGGAAATCGATCATCGATTTCCGGTTCGAAGAGCGCTTCCGCGGTTGGGTGCTCTAAACGAGAAAGGTGGTCGGCCGCTAAATTTTCGGCCCCCTTCTTATCGCGGATCTCTAAATCAAATTCTTGTAATAGGAGGATCCATCGAAGAAGGCGGGGCTTAGCGTCCATTTTTTCTAATAAATATTTTAGGGCGGAGTGGTCGGTAAATATAATAATTTTTGAAAGCGTGACGTAGGGCCTAAACTTATCTATGGCGAAGACGACGGCAAGGAGTTCCTTTTCCGTTGTCGTGTAATTAGCCTGTGCGGCCGTGAGCGTGCGGGACGCGTAGTAGATAGGATGAAAATATTTATTTACGCGTTGGCCTAATACAGCCCCTACCGCTATATCGCTCGCGTCGCACATTATCTCAAACGGAAGGGTCCAATCGGGCGCCACCAGAATGGGAGAATGGATAAGTTTATTTTTTATGGCATTGAATGCCTCTACGCACGCGTTATCAAAAATAAATGGAGATTCCTTCTCCAGGAGGTGGGTTAGCGGTTTTGTTATTTTAGAAAAGTTTTGGATGAACCGCCTATAAAAACCCGCGTGGCCAAGAAAACTACGGATTGATTTAATATTTGAGGGCGCGGGGAGTTTTTCAATTATTTCGACCTTGGCCTTGTCGACCTCCATCCCTCTTTCAGAAATTTTGTGGCCGAGAACTAAGCCTTCTCGAACCATAAAATTACACTTTTCCCAGTTTAAAACCAGGTTCGTGTCTTCGCATCGTTGGAGGACTCGATCTAAATTTTGGAGACAGTTTTGGAAGGAGCTTCCAAAAACCGAGAAGTCATCCATAAAGACTTCCATAATATCCTCTACGAGCTCTCCAAATATCGCTAGCATACATCGTTGAAATGTAGCTGGCGCGTTGCAGAGGCCGAATGGCATCCTTCGATACGCAAAGGTACCGAAGGGGCACGTAAAGGTTGTTTTCTCCTGGTCTTCGGGGGAGATAGGAATTTGTAAAAATCCCGATAGACCATCGAGAAAACAATAATAAGGATGGCCCGATAGCCGCTCCAAAATTTGATCGATAAACGGTAACGGAAAGTGGTCTTTGCGGGTGGCATCATTTAATTTTCGGTAATCGATGCACACCCTCCAACCCGTAACAGTACGAGTTGGAATTAATTCGTTATGTTCGTTTGCCACGACCGTTATACCGCCCTTTTTAGGCACGACATGAATGGGACTAACCCACGTGCTGTCAGAAATAGGGTAGATAATCCCCGCATCCAGTAATTTTATTACTTCAGCCTTAACGACTTCCCGCATATTTGGGTTTAATCGTCGCTGAGGCTGGATGGTTTTGCGGGAATTATCTTCTAATAATATTTTGTGCGTGCAAAAAGAGGGATTTATCCCCCTAATATCGGAAATCTGCCATGCAATTGCATGGCGATGCGTGGACAAAACTTTAACTAATTCGGAAGTTTCCGAATCAGATAAGGAAGACGAAATAATAACCGGGAGTTTTAAGTCCGCGGCGAGAAAAGCGTATTTTAAATGGTCGGGGAGTGGCTTAAGCTCCAAGACCGGGGGTTCTTCGTAAGAGGTTGTTATTTTTAAACTTTTAGAATTAAAAGATTCGAAAGGCGAATCTGGCGGTAGCTCGTCCAAAGGGGCGAGGTCCGCCAAATCCGGTTCGTCTATATTTAAAGCGAGTAATTCATAAAGCGAAGAACACTCATCCTCGAACGCGGATTCTAAGTGAAAGCAAGAATCGTCGTTCGATAAAGAATTTCGCATCGAGGGATTAATAAGAAGGGTAACTTCGTCGTCCCCTACCCGAAGGAGGAGGCGACCGTTACTACATCAATTAAAGCGCGGGAGGTCGCGAGGAAAGGGCGACCGAGGATAATTGGCACCTCGGCGTCCTCCTCGATGTCGAGGATGACGAAGTCTACCGGGAAGATAAACTTGTCAACCTTGACCAGAACGTCCTCCACTACCCCGATAGGATATTTTATCGAGCGATCCGCGAGTTGGATGCTCATTTTCGTTGGGGTGGGAACACCCAAATCAAGTTTTTTAAAGAGGGAGAAGGGCATCAAATTGATGCTCGCTCCCAGGTCCGCTAGGGCGTACTTTATTAATAAATTGCCAAAAAGGCACGGGATGGAAAACCTTCCCGGGTCGTTTAGTTTTGGCGGCAATTTATTAAGTAGGACCGCCGAGCATTCCGCATTTAAGGAAACACGCGAAATACCCTCGAGCTTCTTTTTATTAGAAAGGAGCTCCTTAAGGTATTTCGCGTATTTCGGCATTTGTGAGAGTGCCTCGCAGAAGGGGACGTTAATTTGAATTTGTTTAAAAATTTGTAAAAACTTTTTATAATGTTCGTCCTCCTTCTCTTTATTAAGTTTTGCGGGGTACGGAATTTGCGGGCTCGAGACGCCCGGCGCTAATTTTGTTTCCGTATCTAATAAAATAAAAGACGAGGGTGCAGGGGTCGGAGGCGAAACAGTTACCTGATGCTCAACCCGCAATGGGGAGTCGACCTCCTTGCCGCTGCGAAGGGTAATGGCGTGGGCATTTTCACGCGGGTTCTGCTCCGAGTTCCCCGGCAGTGCTCCATGTGGCCGCTCGGAGACCATTTTTGCAAGCTGGCCTACCTGTATTTCTAAGTTTTTTAGCGATCCGGTTATATTCCGGATATTTGCGTCGTTGGAAGCCATGTATTTTGCAAAAAGCTCCTCGAGCGGAGAAGGTTTTGGAGGGGGAGGCGCAAAACCTTGCTGAAATCCTTGGGGAAATCCATGCGGAAATCCTTGCGGGATCGCAGGTGGAGGGCGTTGCGCATTATTTGGGTTACTCCAGGAGAAGTTCGGGTGATTCCTCCAACCCGGGTTATAGTTATTACTATAAGGGTTGAAGGGCGCCCGCACTTGGTTACCCACGTAATCCACCGATTCCTCGCATAAATTATTATTATTATTAAGATTATTAAGATTATTAAAATTATTATTATTATTATTAGCCCACGCGGGGGTGGAGGAGGAAGCAGTTATCTCCGCCACTTGCTTACTTAGCCGCTCTACCTGCGAGGCTAAGTGAGTAGTGACATCCACTTCAAAAATCCCAGCCGCTTTAGAAGGACGCGCCCTTGGCACATTCCACTGGTATGCGTTCATGGCCATTTCCTCGAACAAAGTTTGAGCGGCCTCCGGGGTTTTGTTGTTTAACGTTCCCCCGGCGGCCGCGTCGATCATTTGTCGAGTCGAGAAATTTAAGCCGTTATAGAACGTTTGTACCTGTAGCCAAGGTGGTAGCGCGTGATGAGGACACTTACGCAGACATTCTTTATATCTCTCTCAAGTCTCGTAGAGAGACTCGGAATCGAATTGTATAAATGATGCGATGTCGGTGCGTAATTTGGCGGTTTTTGACGGAGGAAAATATTTAGTTAGAAAATTCTCCGTCAATTCGGCCCACGTGGTTATGGACCCTCTCGGAAGAGAAGTCAACCACGATTTCGCCTTTGTCCGCAGGGAAAAGGGAAATAAGCGCAAGCGAATGGCGTCATCGCTGACGCCATTAATTTTAAACGTGTCGCAAATTTCTAAAAAGTTATATAGATGAAGGTTTGGGTCCTCATCTGGCAAGCCGTCGAATTGAGCCGACTGCTGTACCATTTGAATGGTGCTGGGTTTTATTTCGAAATTGTTATTTGCTATCGCGGGGCGAGTGATGCTCGATCCTGTATCCTCCAAATTCGGCCTGGCATAGTAGGCCATGGTCCGCTGCGGAGCCGCAGGTGGATTAGGATCGCCCATTACTCCTATATGTATATCGCCGACGGATTCTTCGGGATCTATTTGTAGATTTTGATTACGAGATCGGCGGCGCTCGAGAAGCGTGCGCTCGATTTCGGGATCAAAAGGTAATATTGGATTATTCGAAGAATCGCCTCGGATCATACACTATTCGCAAAATTTTTTTTTTTTTTGAAAAAAGAGAGTTTTTCTTTTTATAGATTTTTTTTGGTTTTTTGTTTTAGAGATATTTTTACAAAGATGAAAAAAAGAAAAATAAGTGAAAGAAAGTAATATATTTTTTTGGTTTTTCTTTACTTAAGTAAAATATATATATATATATATTTTTGATTTTTGTGGGGCTTTTACTTTTAGGAGGAATTTAAAATAAAGAGAAAGAAAAAGATAAGGTTTTTATTTGTTTTTGTGATTTTGGTTTGGTTTTTGGTTTTTGGTTTTTTTTGTTTTTTGTTTTTTGGTTTTTTGGTTTTTATATGAACATATAAGTAGTTATATTCCAAAATATATGAAAAAAAAGAAAATTGAAAAATATGTGTTTATATATTTTTTTATTTTTCTTTACTTAGATATATTTTTTTTTTTGTTTTTTTTTTTGTTTTTTAGATAGAAAAAGTGATGAAATATAAGGTAAAATTAATAGCGTTTCCTATTTCAAAATAACGACACAAGTTCCCCGGCAACGGCGCCAAAAACTTGATACGCTTTTTAATTGGTTTGTTTCTCTCTTTTCTTTGTTAGAAAGAGAGAAAGAAAAGGAAAAGCTCTTTCTTCCTTTTCGATTCAACCTTGGGCGGACGTTTTCGAAGAGCCCCGCGAGTAATCCTACTTCGAGGAATTATCCGTTATCCTATCGAAGGATAGAAGTAATGGACTCTTTCTCTTTCGAAATATCGAGGATTCCTCCTCGGCCGCGTCCTTTGAAGGCAGAATGGAAAGAAAAATAAAGCTACTTTACTTTTAAAATTTAAATTGAAAGCTTTTTGAAAATATTGTTGCAACAATTTTTTAAGTAGTTGCAACAATTCTTTAAGAGCGTTTTAAAACTTCTTTTACCTTGAGCTAGTTGCAACAACCAAAGAGGCGTTGCAACAATTTTTTAGTGTTTTTAAAAGAGTTTTAAAGAGTGCTTTAGAGAGAAAGCTTTTGGGTTTATGTAATTATCCGGACTAAAATCAATAAAGGCAAGTGGACCTTATCGATAGTAGTATAGGATATTTCTTTTGAAATATCAAGGTCGTATTTTTCCAAGGTCGTATCGATTATTTCTACTTGTTAGGAACGCGCTATTATCTTATCGAGAAGAGTTTGAAGATTTTTATGATTTTATAGAAAAGTTAGTGACAAAAACGATAACTATCGCGGGCTTGGTGTGCGTTTAGCAAAAACCAAGAAAAGCGATGAAAAGAAAAAGAACGAAAACGTTAATTTGAAAAGTAGTTTTGCTTAGAAATTTTTAGGGTTTTATGAAACTATAATGATAACTACGGCGATAATTAGCGATTGAGCGGGGCGCGTGATTAAGCAAAAAGCAAATATATAAAAGATAAAAGACGCACTAATTGAAAACTCACGCACTCTACGGAATTAAAATTAAAGCGGTAAATTGCAGAAATTGAAGAAATGCGATCCCTACCCAAATAGGTAGAGGGGAAATAAATGCGTGAGCAAGTCCTATCCAAACGGATAGGCGGGAAATAAATGCGTGACAGAAATAGAAACTATTCGGTTACCAAAAAGGCGCAAAATTTATTCACCTACACACACGCACTCTTCTTGAAATTGAAATCTAAGTTAAAAGAAAATAAAATCTATGCTCATAAACACACACACTCTTCTTTAATGAAATCTAATTAAGAATAAAACAAAACTAATCTCATACACTCACACACACAACAATAATGAAAACTAAGTTAAAAGAAAAGAAAAGTTATACTCATACACTCACCCACACTAACAACAAAACAAAACTAAAATAAATACAAATTACTCTCATACACTCACACACACAAATTAAAAAGATGAAAACTAATTAAAATTACTAAATTACTAAATTACAAAAAACTAAAAATAAAAAGAAAAAGAAAAAGAAAACACACACACACTTCCAACAAAACAAAGAGAGAGAGAGTGACAAAACAAGCCAACTATTTCATTTCCATAATAAAAAGATTACAAAAAACAAGAGAGAAAAAGAGCACAAAATTGCAAAAATTACAAAACACCAAAAATCAGCAAAATGGAACAAAACCTTAAGAGAAGCTCCCAAAATTTTGAACCCTTGGACTCAGCTGAAACTGGCTATTTATAGAAAAAAATTTTGGATTACACGCCCTCGGACACGGGCGTGTCTGAGGGCGTGACACGGCTTGGGGTGCGAATAGCCAGAACAGCTGGATCCAGGCAGGCATCTGGAAGGCTTGACCGGCGACTTCGGAAGTACACGGGCGTGTTCCAAGTAACACGGGCGTGTTCGATGTCGGCATTGTGTTGTCGGCTGCTGGGCGTGACGGGCGGCGTGTCCTTTGTTCTTCCGAAAGAAATTGAGGGGTCACGGCCTCGGTCACGGGCGTGACCCGATCACGGCCGTGACAGTGGGCGTGACATTGACATCTTGGCTCGAATCTGGGCTTGGTCATTCAACACGGGCGTGACTGATGTACACGGCCTCGGTCACGGGCGTGACCGAGGGCGTGACTTGATGTTTGAGTTGGAAAAAGAGCAAGGAAAAGAAAATGTTAGGGATTAGTGAACACGCCCTTGGACACGGGCGTGACCAAGGGCGTGACTTAACAAAATTACAAAAACTTTACAAAAATTAAAATAAAACTAAGTTAAAAACAAAAATAACAAAAACAAACATTTTATTCATTAATTTACATATATTATTTAGAAATCTAATTAAAATTATACTAAAAATTATAAAGAAAAATGCGTATATTTACTATTCATCACCCACACTCGCGTAGTAGGGGAGTGCTCGCTGGAGTGTGTGGGCTCGCGTGTGTCTCTCGTCGGTGTGTTGGAGGAAGAGCTCGCCGGTGCAAAGAAAGGTTGTGTTCGCCGGAGTGGTTGAGTGGAGAGCTCGCCTGGAAGTTGTGGGTGCATCTCGTCGGTGTAGTGTGTTGTGCGTGCTCGCCGTGGAGAGTGCTCGGTGTAAGGTGATAGTTTCGCCGGGTGAGTGCTCGCTGAATTTAACGGAGCGTTCGCGAGGTGTCGTGCTCGCCGGAGAGGTTTCGCCAAGTGTAGTGCCGTGCCCATAGCGCTTCCAACAAGTGGTATCAAAGCGGGGTTGCAAACCTTTGCGGTGAATCGGAAGGTTTGAGGAGTAGATGCAATGGAGACAAGTGGAGCCATGTCGGGGAAAGTCCCCAAGTTGACGAAGACCAACTATGAGAACTGGAGCATCCAGATGAGAGTACTACTCGCATCAAAAGAACTATGGGATATAGTTGAGAATGGGTATGAGGAGCGTACTGCTGCAGCAGAGGCGGCGTTGACTAACGCCCAGAAGACGACACTTAGAGAAACAAGGAAGGCAGACAAGAAGGCTCTCTTCTTGTTATATCAAGGGGTTGACGAAGCTACCTTTGAGAAGATCTTAGACGCGAAGACTTCTAAGGAGGCATGGGAGGTGTTGCAACGCTCCATGCAGGGGGTAGACAAGGCTAAGAAGGTGAAGTTGCAGTCCCTCCGTGCGGAATATGAAGTAACGAAGATACAGAGCACCGAGAAGGTCGGTGACTATGTAACCCGTCTGCGGACGCTCACAAATGAGATGAAGCGCAATTGGGAGATGATAGATGATGTGAGCTTTATGGAGAAGCTGCTAAGATCTATGTCCAAGAAGTTCCGTCACATTGTGGTGGCGATCGAAGAGTCGAAGGACCTCACCGAGATGGCCGTTGACGAGCTTGTAGGCTCTTTGCAAGCTCATGAGTATAGGATGTTGCAAGACGATGAAGAAGTGAGTGGCTTGGGAAAAGCACTCCAGACCCAGTTGAACTTTGGGGAAAGTTCAGGAAGAGGAGGCGGCCAGCGTGGCCGAGGTCACCAAGGCAGAAGCAGAGGTAGAAGAGGAGGTAGAGACCAAGGAAGAAACCAAAATTTCCAGAGAGAGGCAGAGCGATCTCAAGGAGGTTGGCAAGAAGGAAGAGGAAGAGGAAGAGGCCGAGGAAGAGGCCGAGGAAGAGGCCGAGGAGATATGTCCCAAATCCAATGTTACAACTGTAACAAGTTCGGGCATATGAGCTATGACTGTTGGGCTCCGAGGAAGAGAGAAGAGGCAAACCACTATGCCGAGGCTAGGAACAACGGCAACAATGCTGGTGCTGGAGATCCGATGATGTTCCTAACCTACCGAGGAGCGGAGGAAGGAAGAAATGAAGTGTGGTACCTGGACACAGGTGCGAGCAACCGCATGTGCGGAGATAGGGAGATGTTCACTAACCTGGAACCCAGTGGGGGTGAGGTTAGCTTCGGGGATGTGTCGAAGATCTCGCTGGAAGGAAAAGGTCTGGTGGTTGCGAAGCTGAATGGAGAGAAGGTGCATCTGAATGATGTGTTCTATGTGCTAAGCTTGAAGACTAACATCTTAAGCCTTGGGCAGTTGGTGGAGAAAGGCTACTGCATCCAGTTGAAGGATGGGTCTTTGGCGATGAAGAACTATCAAGGGAAAGAAGTGGTAAAGGTGAAGATGACGGCGAACCACCTCCTTACACTGAAGATGGATACTCAGGATACGGCATGTCTCGCGAGGACGGAGGAAGAAGAGGAAGCATGGTTGTGGCACCATCGAATGGGCCACTTGGGCTTCACGGGCTTGAAGCTGCTATCCCACTCCAGGATGGTGGAGGATCTACCTATGATCTCACCTCCGGAGAAAGTCTGCGAGGCGTGCACGAAGGGGAAACAGAAGAGGCTGACGTTTGAAGGAGGGAAGTCTCAGAGAGCGAAGAGACAACTTGAACTGGTTCACTCGGACATCGCGGGTCCGTTTGAGACCACCTCAGTGGGCGGAAGCAAATACTATATCACCTTCACGGATGACTTCAGTCGGAAGTGTTGGGTATATTTTCTGAAGGAAAAATCTGAGGCCCTTGAAAAGTTCAAGGAGTTCAAGGCGATGGCGGAGAAGGAGAGTGGTCAACCATTGAAGGTGTTGAGGACCGATAGAGGTGGGGAGTACACCTCTAGATTGTTTGATGGTTTCTGCAAGGAGAACGGGATTTCTCATCAGTTGACTGCTGCATACTCACCTCAGCAGAACAGAGTGGCGGAAAGAAAGAACTTGACCATCATGAACATGGCGAGGAGCATGGTGAAGGGTAAGGGGTTGCCCAAGATGTTCTTGGCAGAAACAGTGCAGTGTGCGGTGTATCTACTGAACAGATGCCCCACGAAGAGTGTGAAGTTCATGACCCCGTTTGAGGCTTGGAGTGCCTGGAAGCCAAGTGTGAAGCATTTGAGGGTCTTTGGGTGTGTAGCTCATGCTCACGTCCCGGACCAGAGAAGGAAGAAGCTCGATGACAGGAACGAGAAGTGCATTTTTGTGGGCTACGCTTCGGAGAGCAAGGCTTACAAGTTATACAACCCGGTGACGGAGAAAGCCATAATCTCAAGGGATGTGGTGTTTGAAGAAGATAGCTGCTGGAGCTGGGACGAGGAGACAAGGAGCAAGAAGGGGATGTTCTTTGAAGATGAGGAGGAAGGTGGTCATGAAGCAGGAGCTGAGGATGGTGGGGCTGAGCCACCATCACCACCTAGCGGACATTCAGGGGGAGCTTGCACTCCCAACTCAAATGAAGGAAGTACTAGTGGAGCAAGCACTAGTGGAAGCAAGGATGATCGCCCTCAACCTAGGATGAGAAGGATGGAGGAGATCTACGAGGAGACGGCACCAACACTTAACAATTTTTCTTTGTATTGTTTGTTGGCAGATTGCGAGCCGTACTCCTATGACGAAGCAGCCCAGGAGAAATCTTGGAGGATGGCGATGGATGCTGAGATGGCTTCCATAAAGAAGAATGAAACCTGGAAGCCGGTCGATCCACCCGCAGGCCACAAACCCCTCGGGGTGAAGTGGGTCTACAAGGTGAAGAAGAACAAGGATGGAGCTGTGGAGAAGCACAAGGCTAGGCTCGTCGTGAAGGGCTACAGGCAAGTCCAAGGAGTGGACTATGACGAGGTCTATGCCCCAGTGGCAAGGATTGACACTAGCAGGTTGATCATCGCACTGACAGCTCACTATGGGTGGACTATCATGCAGATGGATGCAGTGGCAGCATACCTGAACGGCTACCTGGAGGAGGATGTGTACATCGAGCAGCCTCCGGGGTATGTTGTGAAAGGCCAGGATAAGAAAGTGTGCAAGCTGGGAAAAGCACTGTACGGGTTGAAGCAAGGGGCAAGAGCTTGGAATGGGAGGATAGATGCTTTCCTCCAGAAGCATGGATACATCAAGTGCCCGTACGAGTATGCTCTGTATCTGAAGGTGGAGAAGAACGGTGATATCATGATCCTATGCATATATGTGGATGACATGATATTCACCGGGAACAACCCAACTATGTTCGAGGAGTTCAAAAGAATGATGAATAGTGAGTTCGAGATGACAGACTTGGGAGAGCTCAACTACTTCTTAGGCGTGGAGGTGCAACAGAGAGGAGATGGGATCTTCATCTCGCAGAAGAAGTACGCGGAGGAGATCTTGAAGAAGTTCAGGATGGAGAATAGCAAGGCTATCTTCACTCCCGCTGATCCCGGAACAAAGTTAAGGAAGGACTCGGAGGAAGAAGCTGTGGACCCAACGATGTTCAAGAGTTTGGTTGGGAGTCTAAGGTACTTGACTTTCACCAGACCTGACATCATGCATGCGGTTGGGGTAGTGAGCAGGTATATGGAAGAACCCAAGCAGGACCACTTCACTACAGCGAAGAGGATCCTGAGATATGTGAATGAGACAAGGGACCATGGGCTGAAGTACTCATCTGCGGGAGAGTTGAAGTTAGTCGGCTACTCGGATAGCGACTATGGAGGTGATGTGAATGACCGGAAGAGCACTTCCGGATATGTGTTTCATATGGGAACCGCGACGTTCTCATAGAGTTCGAAGAAGCAGGCTACGATAGCCTTATCGTCATGCGAGGCAGAGTACATCGCAACTGCGACATGTACTTGCCAAGCCATCTGGTTGAGAAACTTATTGGAGGAGTTGCAACATGGACAGGAAGGGCCAACGACAGTGTTAGTGGATAACATGTCGGTCATCCAACTCGCGAAGAACCCGATGCTGCATAGAAGGAGCAAGCACATCGAGACGAGGTATCATTTTCTTCGTGAGCAGGTGGAGTTGAAGACTGTGGAAGTTGTGTATTGCCCCACCGGAGAGCAGGTAGCTGATATTTTCACCAAGGCTTTGAAGACAGAGACGTTTGCGAAGCTCAAAGGCAAACTCGGCGTGTGCTGCCAAGTTTGAGGGGGAGTTTGTTGGTTTTAATTTGTTGACTTGGTCAACTGATTATTATATGTATTTTGATGTATTTTGTTTTTGTTAAAATAGAGGAGAGAGAGTATGCATTTATTATGGAGAGAGAAGAGTGTTTTTTTTCTTTGCCTATAAATAAGATCCCCCTTTGTAATTTGAAAAGTTGAATAGAAAGTCTTTTCTTTCCTTACAGAGCTAGAGAGAGAGGGAGTGTGAAGACGGTTGAAGTTGTGTACTGCCCCACCGGAGAGCAGGTCGCGGACATTTTCACCAAGGCGCTGAAGGCAGAGACGTTTGCGAAGCTCAAAGGCAAGTTCGACATATGCTGTCAAGCTTGAGGGGGAGTTTGTTGGAGTTTGAGCTGTGCTGACCCGGTCAACATTTGTTTAAAGGTTTTATTACTATGAATTTTAAATTGTATAGGTGGAGGAGAGAGAGCCCGCATTTATTGCGGAGAGAGAAGATTGGTGTTTTTGCTTTGCCTATAAATAGGCGTGTTTTGTAAAGTTGAAAAGAAGGAATATAATTGTTTTTTCCTCCTCCCTGCGTACAAAGCTAGAGAGAGAGAGGGAGTGTAGAGAGAGAGGGAGAAAGTTTTTATTCCCGCAGGAATAAAATTTCCCGCCACTCATCTTCTCGCCTGTAGGAATAATATATTTCCTTCTCGCCAACATCTCCCGCCACCCCTTCTCTCCTGCAACCTCCCGCAGGAGGATCTCGCCACCCAAGTCGCCGGAGCAGCTCGCTGGGCAGCCCACACTCGCGTAGTAGGGGAGTGCTCGCTGGAGTGTGTGGGCTCGTGCGTGTCTCTCGCCGGTGTGTTGGAGGAAGAGCTCGGTGCAAAGAAAGGTTGTGTTTGCCGGAGTGGTTGAGTGGAGAGCTCGCTTGGAAGTTGTGGGTGCATCTCGCCGGTGTAGTGTGTTGTGCGTGCTCGCCGTGGAGAGTGCTCGGTGTAAGGTGATAGTTTCGCCGGGTGAGTGCTCGCTGAATTTAACGGAGCGTTCGCGAGGTGTCGTGCTCGCCGGAGAGGTTTCGCCAAGTGTAGTGTCGTGCCCATAGCGCTTCCAACAGCGTATAGTACAAAAAAATAATACCATGCAACATAAACACGACAATTTCATTTATTATAACTTCGAGAAAACAAATGAATAAAAAATCATAGATCTAACAACATCAAAAAAAAATCTGAAACATACTTTTAATAATAATTTGAAGAAGAATCACTTGAGATCCATGTAGCATGGTGGCTTCAAGCGCATTAGAATGGACAGATTATCAAATTTTTCCGGACAATTTGTTGATTGACAAAGCAGCGGCTAATTGGTTGTTGTGGAGAAGATCTTCCGCTTCGTTTTGGTCTATGCCGAGATTTGTGAGGAGAAGGATGGATCCTACAGAAGCAGTACCGGAGGAACCGAGAAGAACTGGAACGGGGACATCGCCGGAGGAATGGAGACATCGCGCGAGAGGCGGCCTTGCGGGCTAGCATGAAAGGCGGAGCGAAGAACCACGAGCGGCGGAGAGAAATGACGAAATGCGCCGTTCGCAATTCTTGATTCGTGAAAAAATTTCACGACTGTAAATCGCAGATGAGGGGCGGTGGCGATTTCCACTGTTGCACCTGTTTTTACTGTTTGACGGGGAGGTAAAAAAATTGGCGGCAAGCCGTGGCAAAAACGTGGAGCCAAACAGAGCCTAAGCTTTCTCAGTATAGCTTCTTAGTTGTTTTGCATCTCCAAGAATTCTTCGCTCAAAGCTTCGGCTTCTCAACTCAATTCCGCTGAAACATGCGAATAAGATTTGAATGAACTCATATGGCGAAAAACACAGATCGGCGTAGTCGCCAAGCTGGCACAAACAAGACAAGCTTCCATACATAAAGTGCATAGATCTTGTGGTCCCCGGCAAAAGCCAGCTGGTCGTCCACCCCCAAATATGTTGTGAATCATTTACAATCGAGTGACTGTGCGCGGGGGTGCCCCTATGCCCGGCTGCGACAACACTCCCTCTGTTTGCCTTCTCCCGTCTCCAGCATACAACAATGACCGTACCTCCACCCTTGCTCGATGTCCTCTCTCTCGGAAAAAGACAGGGAATGTGCTATACCACTAACATAAGGTTAATTGTGATGCCTTTTTTGGAGCGAGAGAACATTGAACAAGGTTGAGAGTTCAATCCTTGCCGCACGTTAGAGACTCGAGAATGCGAGCGGAGGGAGTACTTTCGCAGTCGGGCATGGGGACACCCCCATGCACTATCACTTATATTTAGTGCTAACCAATTTGCCCCGTCACTCATATGAGACAAAAAAACTTTTAAACGACACACAAAAACATCATGAATATCAGAGACATCACAAACGAGGTGCCCTGACATCACAGACGAAGCGCCAAGGCACCTTGGGTATGAACCCAAGTGCCAACCCCCACACAAATTTCTTTCCCCTTCATATTCATTTTACTTTAGTTCATTTTATTTTTGTATGCACTCATCATTTGCCATAATTTTGAAATGAAATAAATTGAGCATTGATGGGGTTCTCCAAAATTCCAAATGCCGAGCCGTAGATCTTTCGGCGCAACCTCGACCGGCTCACCGCGACGGTTCTGGAGGGCCTTTTTCCTGCACAATCTCTGTACTCGGCTGTTACTAGTGGATATCGTCCAAGCTGTGCATGAGCCCGTGGTTTTTCCCTTTTCAAGTTTTTAACTTAAAAATCTCGTTGTCTGCTGTCAGTTCTCTGCTTTGACTGTTTGCGCATTCGGCTCACTCTCGAGCTAAGACGGTCCACCTCAGGTGGTCAGTAAGTGCGTTGAACGACCGCAACAAGCATCAATTGCTATATAAAACCAATCAACTAAAAAAAACTCACTATGGGAAGGGTGAAATCATCGATAGAAGAAATTATGATCAATTAATCAACTCAACATTTCAAGAAACATGATTAAGCTATTATTGAGTACAAATATATTATGTACCGGGCGTACCTAAGATCAGACAGCTCGTGTTGTAACAAAATGAGCCAAACTTCAATGATCATGCACATTTATTAGAAATTAGCTAGTGTACGTCGATCGTTGGAGAAAATGTGAATAAATAGAAGCGTGAGATTTACGAAGAACTTGCTTTCGTGAAATTTGCATTTGGGACACGAGCTTGGGCAGAAGCTCTTTGAAGATAACAATTTTCGTGCAAGTACCCTGCAGACTAGTTATTAAACCTTTTTTAAATAAAACATTTAAGAAAAATGATGAGTGCATGCAAAAATAAAGTGTATATAACACTACTGACCAAACATCATTTTTTTAAAGGGCATGTTCTTTTGGAGTTAAGTTGAACAATCATTTTAACATAATCACAGCCTTCTAAGCTAAGCCATCTGGATTTAAAAGCATATAAACTTCACAACTCAACAAAACAATTAATGCATAAAGTTCAAATATGTCTAAGCTTAGCTTTATATCATAGACTAAACTATACATTGCAACATAATCATAGCCTTCTAAGCTAAGCAATCTAGATTTAAAAGCATATAAACTTCAAGGAATATAACTAGAATTCTTGGAGTAATTGCATTACTCATGCAAGTATGAAGATTCACACCTCATAACCTTGTGTAGAATGAATAGAGTCTATTTTTTACTCTCGAGTAACTCATTGAGGATTACTTCATAGATGTAAAAGTCAACCTGAGATATTCAGCTCGACGAGCTCTAGACGTTGTAGGCATTACCTAATCAAATCAAAGCCTATGGTGAGTGCTAGTATGCTTGGACAAAGAGAGAAATGGAGTCTCCATGATACTCAACTCGGCGAGCTCTAGACGTTGTAGGTATTACCTAATCAAATCAAAGCCTATGGTGTGTGCTAGAAGGCTTGGGCAAAGAGAGAAACAGAATCTCCATGATACTCATCTCAACCAGCTCTAGACGTTGTAGGCATTACCTAAGCAAATCATATGGTGAGTGTTAGTAGGCTTGGGCAAAGAGAGAAACGAAGTCTCCATGATACTCAGCTCGGCGAGCTCTAAACGTTGTAGGCATTACCTAAGCAAATCAAAGCCTATGGTGTGTGTGCTAGTAGGCTTGGACAAAGAGAGAAACAAAATCTCCATGATACTCAGCTCGTCGAGCTCTAGATGTTGTAGGCATTTCCTAAGCAAATCAAAGCCTATGATGTGCTCTAGTAAAGCTTGGACAAAGAGAAACAGAATTTCCGTGATATACATAAGTTAATCAAGTTCAAGATTGTGAATTAATGAAGCAATTATGCCCAATTGCAAGTTTAATAAGAAAAAAAACAGTTTGAACATGCATGTTTGTTCAATGGGGGAGAGGAGAACTTCAAATTTTCAACTCCTTGATCAAACCTGCAAGAAAATTACATAAGTTCAACCAAATCATATAACTGAATAAATCCTCTTGATGCAGTACTAACTAAAATGGTCAAAGCTCCTTTAACCATGCATTCACCCAATGGAAGAGTTCTAGGCGAGGTCTCATGTGGCTTGTTACGGGTGTCTCTCCCCTTCGACATGAGGCCGTATTTATAGGCAATGGAGAACATGGGGTGCCTAGGTGTCAACGGGTGGTCTCCACCCACATGCGAGCTTAAATGGGCCGCCGACGAGCTGTGACGAGTTGTTTTTGTTAGAATTCAAGTGAGATAGCGTCAGCGCCAGCGCTAGCTCATACTCGCCACCCCCCTTGTTTTGCCTATAAATAGAGGGGTACCCCCCTCTAAAGAGTATCGATTCTGGAACTGGCGAGTATCATCAACTTTGAGCGAGTTAGAGATACCAGAGCGCCACCAGGCGAGCATCGGACTTGGAGTAAGTTCGGCAGGCGAGCATCGGACTTGGAGTAAGTTCGGCCAGCTCCTTTGAGCGAGTAACGAGTAGTGGAGATACCGCCGGCGCTAGTGCTAGCGCGCGCGGTAGCGACAAGAGGCGAAGCGGCGAGCAGCGAGCTTGCGAGTAGCTGGGAGTGCGAGTACCTACTCGGGAGATAGCGCCCAACGCTAGTGATAGCGCTCGCGCTAGCGAGCATTGGAGGAAGCGACGCGTGGCGAGTACGCGAGAAGCTTGGAGTGCGAGCAGCGAGCTTGCGAGTTGGAGAGCTAACGCCTGGCGCTAGCGATACCGCCGGCGGTAGCGAGGAGCGAGCTTCTGTAGCGAGGAGCGAGTATCGGAGCGAGTATCACCAACGTGGTGTGCTCCGGAGGAGAAGCGGACCTTGTCCGTGACCAAGTTCTTACCTTCTATTGGCTGTTGTGATTCAAGTTGGGTGCAACTTGTATTCAGCCGTGTTCAGTTGTAACTAGCTACCAAAATTAGTATTGTGAAAGCTTGTGTTCATCTTTGGTGTCCTTATTCTCCTGTTGGTTGACGTGTTCTTCCGACTACAAATTATTTCACATGGTATCAGAGGGATAGTGGGAACAAGGACGAAGCAACCAAGATGGACGGCGGAGGAGGGTATGCTAGGGGACTTGGCATTGAGCTGCTTACTCAAACCAACTACAAGAAGTGGATGTCTTGTATGGAGAGTTACCTTCTTGGAGAGGATCTCTGGGAGGTTGTTGGTGGTGGGGAGCAAGAGGAAGTAGTAGCTGTCGGTGATAATGGTCCAGCTGTGAGAGCTTGGAGGAAGACCAACGCCAAGGCGGAGTTCACCTTGAAGAAAGCCATATCACCTGACTTGTTCGACCACATCATAGGTTGCAAGTCAGCGTCTGCGATCTGGATAGCCCTCGATGGGTTATTCAACAAGAAGAATGTGGCGCGGCTACAATTCCTGGAGAATGAGTTGGCGAAGTCGACTCAAGGCGAGATGGCGATATCCACCTTCTTCCTGAAGGTGAAGAACCTATGTGGGGAGATCTCGGCCTTGGATCCTGAAGAGCCAATCTCAGAGGCGAAGTTGAAGCGGCACATACTCCGAGGCTTGAGGAGGGAGTATGTCCCCTTCGTTACTTCCGTGCAAGGATGGGCTACTCAGCCCTCCCTTCTGGAGCTAGAGAACCTGCTATCATCACAGGAGAGCTTGGCGAAGCAGATGGCGGGAGTATCCATCTCAGGTGGAGATGGCGAGGCCTTGTTCTCAGGAAAGAGGAGATCCTGGGACAAGAGAAAGAAGAACTCCGGAGATGGACCTTCAACGTCCTCTCAGGGAGATGGGAGGAAGTTCCTCCCTGCGCACGATGAGAAGGGGAGATCCCTTTGCTTTGCCTGTAAGAAGTACGGGCATATGGCAAAGGACTGTCGGTCCAATCTAAAGGCCGGTCATGCTGCTAACAAGGAGGGAGATCACCAGAGAGGTGGAGGAAGATGTAAGATCCCCCTCCAGGAACACAAAACACGGTCGAGGGGAATCTTATGCCCAGGACAGCCGCCTTGCGGAAGCGCTAGCACACGAGCTAGCCTCCCCCACAAGACGCCTATCCTGCCGGCTAAACCAACTACACAGCGCCAACCCATCAATGAAAGAAAGTATTAAAAACCAAAGATTCACAATAAGTAATAATGTCCAAATCAGAGTATAAGAAAGACAGAAAGCTACACAAGCTCCTGCAAATCATCAGAGTAATCAGCTAAATGCCCCAAGGGCTACATCTCAAAACACTCACCCGCCTCTGTCACTAACGGCAGCTAAGGTACCATAAACCCCAGCCCTGCACACCTGACCCGGCTGGCCTCCAGTGCTGAACGCTGCTACACATCTGAATGTGCTCCTAAAAAGAGGGAGGTAGCAACCGTTAGTCATAAAGACTAAGTGGCTTCCCATCCGCTCCCCCGGCGACTCCAAGGCACCGGGCGGAAGGAAAGGAAGAAAAGCTGCAATATAACTGTAATATATACAAAGCAGGTGACGGGGAAAGTAAACTAGTATATGCACAAATTCTAAGCTACACAAGTGTAAAAGGGGCTAATCTAATCATGTATAAGCAGGAGTATAACAAAGGTGTACAACAGTAAATAAACAGTAAGTAAAGCAGGTAAAGCAAGACAGTAAGAACAGTAGCGACAAGTAATCAATCTCGTACTCTAACTTATGTGAAGGCCCATACAACTTATAAGTTAGGATTTCCAGGAATTATAACTCATCATATAAAAGAGCCCATACTAATTTATATGATGAGGATCTGCAAGTGCGTATGTTATGCTTATGTTATGAATGATTTATGCAATAAAACTCACACACACGACTCTATGCGCATAGACCTTTGTAGTTCCCTCTGTTTGAAAGGAAGCCAACCTCTCGGGTACCAACCGCTGTGACACACGGTGGTAGCGGACCGGGCCGTCCACTCCTAGGCGGGTATGCACACTATCAGGCCTAGACCGCACGTACGCCTCGACGTTAAACAACCGCGGAGCTCTGCGTACTCTTTCCTGGAGTCCACCAGGCTTTGAGCTAAGTGGAAGGTGTCTTCGAGGAATTGTCGTCCCGACACGCAGACAAGCTGGCCCCTCAGACCCCAACACACCCGCTAAGTCCACGCACCGCGGTCGGTGTGACGACCTGCCTAGTACCGAAGACCTGCCACAATCATCCAAGAACTAACGGGGCTATCCTCCCCTCGAGCCTCCAGCTCGTCCAACCCAGTATACCACACACCTGTCACTCCCACACTGGGAGGAGATACATAAATCCAATCTTACCCTACTATGGCTACTCTTGCCTACTTTAAATGTTATTGCAATTCAGGGTTAATCTTGGACTTCCCGAGGGTTACCCTGTAAGGGGCTCGCTACGGTACTAGGAACCACAATGGGATGACACCCCAAAGTTCCCTTTCTCAAGACACTTAGTATTATTGGTATCTACCCATAAGATTATCCTCTTATCATTTCGCTTGAATTAAACCTCAGTGCTTTATGACCCTCTTAGGGGAAAGACGATCTTTCGTCAATCCCGAGCACAGCCTTACCCATAGCTCACCAAGCACTCTCATCACATAAACTCCTTTTTGGTGACCTCAACCTCTTCATCCAAATCAGGTACACCAACTACCTCCCATTCTCACCTAATGGTCTACAAGTTATCTTCATTCTACCGTTTTACTATTCACAGACCAAATGAGTTATATGAACCACATAAGGGGGGGGGGGGGGGGGGGGGGTACTACAAATATTCATCCAATTGACTCAATATTATTACCAGAAGACTATCATGATGTTATAAGGCTAAGCTCAGCTTTTACTCAAGGGTTGTTTCTCATCCAACCCTGTTAGATTCAATATATATATTTAAATGTTAATACATACTACGCCATCATGTGTGAAAACATGCACATTCATACTGTCACGTCCTGCCCGTAGGCCCATTCACAACCGGTGCTCACAAGCACTCATCATATTTACTCGTTCTGCCCGTAGGCTCATTCACAACTTGTGCTCTCTAGCACCCATCATATTAACACGTTCTGCCCGTAGGCTCCGTTCGCCACAAGTTCAACCTAGTTGAACTAAACACATTCTTGAGAGTTTACTACCAATACGTATCATCCCGTTGTTTATCTAGCGAGGCGATCATTCATAGAAGCACGTCTTCCAAACATGCGCCAAGAGTCCCCTAATATAACGTTCGTGGTTTCCAAGCATATCTCACATGTCATCGACATTCACTTCTCGTACTCAATTTACAGCTCACTCTATCACGATGAGATCCTTATCGCATTTGAGAGGTTGTCACCAAACCACACTCTTCGCTGGATGATCGATCGATGTGCGCATTATTATAAACATGTCGTCAAAGTCTTTATTCGATTATTCATCGCAATACCTCATTCTAGCATCATGCCATTCGCCCATGCTCCGCCCATGCTCCGCCCATGCTCCGCCCAATTGACACGTAAATCTGGGCACTCATTCCTCATTAAATTGGAGAATATAGATTTCTTTGTTGCTTCCGTAGTTCCGCTAGCTTGTTATGGTCATTCTCTCCAAACAATAGCCACGTCGGCATTCCTAATTATTATTCCCAGAGCGAAGCGAGAACGAACTACGGTTGGCGAAATCACAACAAGTACCCTCCCACAACTCATGAAATTCAACCAAGGTCAGCAAAATATCATCAATTCGATTTCTACCAATTATTAAGAGCGTCAGACAAGTATTATAAAAGATATCCCCAAAGATTACCGCAATTCAAACTACAACGACGCCGATTAACAAAACTGAGATTCTGGGAGTTCTACTCCACCCCAAATTATGTGCCACCCCATTTTGGAAAGCTCTCTCCAAGGGCTACAACATTTATGTTGAGTCCTAAACCCAGATCCAAGTGGATCCTACCTAAAATCTGCTCCAAAGTCAACTGCAGAACCTGGACAGCAAAAACAGCACGCACTTAAACAATTTCCCGCTTTCTGGACAGTCCACTCGACTGGACCTTTAGGGAGCTACAGGTCACTTCAGGAAACGGGTAACCTATCGTTGGAAAGCTCTTTCCGAGGGCTACAACTTCCTTGTTGAGCCCGAAGTCTAATTCCAGCGGGGTCAAGCCTAAAAACTGGCTCGAACCCAGCTGCGCACAATTTCCTTAATAACCAAGTGCAAGTTATGAATACATTTATCACATATAATTATCAATCCTAATAATCAGAGGATTATTCATCACATTTATGCAAGTTATAATTAACAAATCCTATAACAGGAAACTATCTCTTCAAATCTCAAGCATTAAATAATCATATATATATATACATGTATATATATATATATATTGAATTCCCCTAACAGGGAACAAAATTAAAAACCCCATATGGATTTAGGCAGCCATCTTCTCTCCTCCACATAATTAACAATCCTAATAATCAAGCATTAATTGAATTAATTGATCAAGCATTAATTTAGGCAGCCACCTTCTCTTCTCCATGCACCCTCACGAGGCCACCACGTCTCACGAAACCAACGTCCCACGTTCGTATTGAAGCGGGGAGTTGAATGAGGGTATTTTCGCGGCGATCGACGCCCTACGGCGAAAAACCCTAACGCGGCCTCAACCTACGGAACTTCATTTCGCTCTCAAATCTACTCAATTGAGTCGATGCCTCGCCTAATGGATCTAAGAAAACTAGCACCAAGGGAGAGGGGAGGAAGTCACCTGATTTTCGTGCATGCTACCTCATAGCCGCGCATGCGGCATTTGTCCGCCGCTCCCGGTCATGGTTGGATCTTGCCGATCCGGACCTCGCCGAATCGGATCTCGAAGAGGTGCCGGCCTTGTGAGTGGGCTGTTTTGGCTTTCGGACGTGAAGCTCGCCGGTTTGCCGGATCTGAAACGGAGAAGCTCGGCAAGATTGTCGGCCATGAAATTTGTAGAGAGAGAGAGAGGGTTGCTGGTAAGGGTGGTCGAGCATGGAGTTTGCCGGAGTAGAGCTCGACGGAGGTGGCTCGGGCTGCTCGGAGCTTGTAGAGGGGCGGCCATGGAGGAGAGTAGGTGGGCTAGCTTGGATCGGCCATGGCTGGAGGGAAGAGGTTGCGGCTTGGAGATGATGGTGGGGATCTTGCCGGAGAAGGAGAGCTTTAGTCTGCTCGGAGCTTCGCCGGAGTAGGGGGCGGCCATGGAGGTTGTAGAGAGAGAGAGGGAGAGAGGCATCTTGGCCCTTGACAGGAAACGAGGAAGAGATGGACGCCGGAGTTGAGAGCTCGTCGGAAGGAGCTTCGGGGTCGTCAACCTTGCCGTGAAGAGCGCCGGAGATGGAGGAGGAAGAGGGAAGGGAGGGCTTGACGGCGCTGGGAGGAAGAGAGGGGATCAGGCAAATTTATTTCTAACCTAAACTTATGTATACATATATATATATATAATATGTATTAATATTAATATAATAATAATAATAATAATAGTAATGATATTATTATTATTGACTAAAACGCTCGCACAATGCCGTAGAGGACTCGAAA
Source organism: Dactylorhiza incarnata (assembly GCA_033032865.1). Classification (NCBI taxonomy): domain Eukaryota; kingdom Viridiplantae; phylum Streptophyta; class Magnoliopsida; order Asparagales; family Orchidaceae; genus Dactylorhiza; species Dactylorhiza incarnata. The sequence continues at coordinate 2,450,550 of JAWHQI010000279.1, read as the reverse complement.
TTTATCCCGGACGGGCTCGTTTTGATCGTCTCGCTGGCACGCATCCACCGGGATGATCCGAGATCAATTCCGAGTTCGTTTGGTAAATTTATGCTTGTCGGAGCATTTACGGCCAAATTTGACTTAAACGTCAAAACTCCTTGAAACGACGTCGGAATCGCAAACAGATAAATTTGTTGAATTCATACTATCGTTACGAGTCTAACAAGACTGGTTGGGGTCAATTGCGAGGTTGTTTGGTCCATTTCACCATTTTGGATAAATATGCTATTCGCAGATCACATTAATAATTTCGCCGATTCTCATCAGAATCGAGCGCGGACAGTTTTGTTGAACTCTTAAAGGCTTCATGAGTCTAACAAAACTGATTGAGATGGATTCCGAAGCAGTTTACTCGATATCACATTTTTTTTGGATAATTTCGTTACTTAAAGTCGCGTCGACACGACAGATTCTCCGATACTCATCGCAATTGAGTGCGGTCGACTCCGTTGGACTTGTATCGGCTTTACGAGTCTAACAAAACAAACTAAGGCCGATTATGAGGTCATTTGCACAATAATCATATTTGAGGCGTCGCGTAGCTCGAGGCGACTGTTTTTGGCCAACTTCATATATACGCTATTTGAACACCACGTCATTTGAGCTAAGGAACGCACTATAATTCCTTCAAGGCGGCACGCTCCCTTCGAGTTTTATTGCACAAGTTATACTCCCCGGACGGCTCGGACCCCGATACAGCAAGCATCGGGACAAAGAATAGAAATGGTACTCGCCGCATTCGTCGAGTGCACTTCCCCGGCTCAGGTGCAAGCCTGACCCTCAGCACACCCCGAGCCCGAGTCAACTCGTGTGACTCAAAAACGCGCACAAGGGGTCTAGCTCGAATCGGGATGTTATAGAAGAGGTGGAGGTCACCAGGGCGGTGAGAGGGGGGACAATTGTTTCCTGGCAGAGATGACGACAACGTCAGTCGATGTCTTAGCCTCCATCAACCTCGAGAACGACTGGATAGTGGATTCCAGTTGCGGGCATCATCTCACAGGAGATATGTCCAAGTTCGACTTCTTGGAAGCGTATGAAGGAACGGATGCTATCATCACGGCGGATGATACGGTACATCCTGTGGAGCGAGAAGGGAAGGTGTCCCTTGGGAGTAGAGAGAAGCAAGTGACACTGAAGAGTGTGTATCACGTGCCTGGCATGAAGAAGAACCTCTTCTCAGTGGCGAACGCCGTGGATGCTGGATACCACGTGCTATTTGGACCGAAGGAGGTGAAGTTCTTGAAGAACCTTTCGTCTGTCGATGCTGACGTCACGCTCACGGGGAGAAGGGTGAAGGATTTGTATGTTTTGTCTGCAAATGCCTACGTGGACAAGCTGAAGACAAACGACAACGCTGTGATCTGACATGAGAGGCTGGGTCATGTGGGGATGGACAAGCTGAAGATGATGGCGGCAAAGGGCCTAGTGAGTGGCCTGCCTCATCTCTCTTCCTACGGCGACGACCATGTGTGCGACGAATGCCAATATGGAAAGTCACATCGACTTCCATTTGACAAGTCGGAGACCAGGTGTAAGGCACCTCTTGAGTGCGTACATGCTGATGTTATGGGGCCGTGCGCCACCCTTACTTATGGAGGCAATAAGTATGCGCTGGTTCTGGTGGATGACTACACCCGCTATACGTGGGTATACTTTCTGAGAGAGAAATCATAAGTATTCAGCAAGTTCCTCGAGTGGAAGGAGCTTGTGGAGGGGAGGCTGAACCGCAGAGTGAAGAAGCTGAGAAGCGACAATGGAGGGGAGTTTACCTCCAATGAGTTTGCTTCTTTCTGCAGGAGGTTCGGCATTCGGCGGGAGCTCTCCTGCGCTCACACCCCGCAGCAGAATGGGGTGGCAGAGAGGAAGATCCGCCATCTGGTGGAGACTACCAGGAGTTGGCTACATGCCAAGAGCATTCCCAAGGCCTTATGGGCGGAGGGAATGGCGTGTGCTACTCATGTGATCAACATGCTACCTCTGAGTCCTAACAGGATGGTGTCTCCACACCAGCTCATGTTCGGGGAGAAGCTTAATGTGGGTCACATGAAGGTGTTCGGTTCTACCTGCTTCGTGCACGTCCCGGACGCTCAGAGAACAAAGTTGGAGCCGAAAGCGAGGAAGTGTATCTTCATCGGATACGATGAGCGGAAGAAGGGGTGAAAGTGCATGGATCCGCAGACCCACAAGTTCGTCGTCTCGCGCGACGTAGTGTTTGACGAACTGGTCTCATACCAGGGAGTCTCTTCAGTGGAGCTGCCGGAGAGTGGAGAAGCTAGCAGGGAAGAGGAGTGGGTCACTGAGGACCCTATTGTGGAGTTGGAGTTATCTCCAAGTGCTCCATCGCCATCTGGCTCGGGAGGAGCTTCTGGCTCAGGGGGCCCTACGAACTCAAGAAGCAGGGAGAGCACCGCTTCAGGAGGAGTTCAGAGAGGAGCTCAAGCAGAGGAGTCTACCGGAGTGGTAGATAGTGGCCAAGCCTTGAGGAGGTCGAAGAGGACCATCGTCCCGCCTGCTCGCTATAATGAGGGGAACTTCGTGAGTTTGGTTTCATGCTTCTTCGCAGGACCACTCGATGAGAGGGAACCTGCCTGCTTTGAGGATGCAGCTGGCATCAAGGAGTGGGAAGCGGTCATGATCGAGGAGATGGAGGCCCTTGAGAAGAATGAGACATGGGACCTGGTTCCCATGGTGGAGGGCATCAAACCTGTCACCTGCAAATGGGTGTACAAGGTTAAGAAGAGAGCGGATGGAGAAGTAGAGCGGTACAAGACGAGACTTGTCGCTCGGGGCTTTTCGCAAACCTACGGAGAGGACTGCGAGGAGACATTTAGTCATGTCTCCAAGATGACGTCGGTGAGGACGATCATCGCTCTGGCGGCGTGCCGAGGTTGGAAGCTGTGGCAGCTTGATGTGAAGAATGCGTTCCTATACGGAGAGATTGACAAGGACATATTCATGGTGCAACCACCTGGATACGTGTCCAAGTCTCAGCCACGTCATGTCTGCAAGCTGAAGAAAGCCCTCTACGGGTTGAAACAGGCGCCGAGAGCCTGGTATGGGAAGATTGCGGAGTACTTGCAGTTCTGCGGCTACGATGCCTCAGACTCAGACTCCAGCATGTTCGTGAAGAAGAGTGGAGGTCTTCACGTGCTGGTGCTGCTATACGTCGACGACATGATCGTGACAGGGAACAACCCTGAGGAGGTCGCGGCGCTGAGAGAGCAGCTTTCCATACATTTCGAAATGAAGGATCTTGGTGAACTGCACCATTTCCTTGGCCTCCAAGTTGAGAAGAGAAGAGGCGGGCTGTATGTTTCCCAGAGGGCTTATGCCGAGAGGATCGTCGAAAGATTCGGCATGAAGGAGGGGAAGAGCAGCTCCGTTCCTCTGGAGGCTGGGCTGAAGCTTCGGAAGGAAGAAGGGAGGATTCTTCCTGATCCGAAGATCTTTCGGGCACTGATGGGGAGTCTTATCTACCTGACTATCACGAGCCGGACATCGCCTTTGCTGTCGGCCGAGTTAGTCGGTATATGCAGGAGCCGCGGAAGCCTCATCTGGAGGCAGCCAAGGGGATACTGAAGTACGTGAAGGGCACTCTTGAGATGGGGTTGTCCTATGATGAGAAGTCTGACTTCAAGCTGCACGGGTACACGGATGCAGATTACGGAGGTGACGCTGATGATCGCAGTCGACATCAGGTTACGTGTTCTTGTGTGGAGCAGCTGCTATCTCGTGGTGTAGCAAGAAGCAGGACTCTATTTCCCTTTCTACCACAGAGGCCGAGTACAAGGCGTCGTCCTTAGCAACTCAGGAGTGTGTCTGGCTAAGGAGACTAGTGGAGGATATGGACGAGGAGGTCAGCGGACCTACTGTGCTACGTGGGGACAACGAGAGTGCATTGAAACTGGTAACCAATCCAGTTTGTCATGCAAGGACCAAGCACATAGAGATCGAGCATCACTTCATCAGAGAGAAGGTGCTGGGTGGCTTGATCGCTGTGGAGTATGTGCGGAGTGAAGAGAACCTTGCGGATATATTCACGAAGCCCCTATCTGCGGGGCCGTTCCGGAGGCTTCGCTCATTGCTTGGAGTTGTTCCCGGAGCTCACTTCAAGGGGGAGTGTTAGAATTGAAGTGAGATAGCGCCAGCGCTAGCTCATACTCGCCACCCCTTGTTTTGCCTATAAATAGAGGGGTACCCCCCTCTAAAGACTATCGATTCTTGAACTGACGAGTATCATCAACTTTGAGCGAGTTAGAGATACCAGAACGCCACCAGGCGAGCATCGGACTTGGAGTAAGTTCGGCAGGCGAGCATCGGACTTGGAGTAAGTTCGGCCAGCTCCCTTGAGCGAGTAGCGAGTAGTGGAGATACCGCCGGCGCTAGTGCTAGCGCGCGCGGTAGCGACAAGAGGCGAAGCGGCGAGCAGCGAGCTTGCGAGTAGCTGGGAGTGCGAGTACCTACTCGGAAGATAGCGCCCAGCGCTAGTGATAGCGCTCGCGCTAGCGAGTATTGGAGGAAGCGACGCGTGGCGAGTACGCGAGAAGCTTGGAGTGCGAGCAGCGAGCTTGCGAGTTGGAGAGCTAACGCCTGGCGCTAGCGATACCGCCGGCGGTAGCGAGGAGCGAGCTTCTGTAGCGAGGAGCGAGTATCGGAGCGAGTATCACCAGCGCGGCGTGCTCCGGAGGAGAAGCGGACCTTGTCCGTGACCAAGTTCTTACCTTCTATTGGCTGTTGTGATTCAAGTTGGGTGCAACTTGTATTCAGCCGTGTTCAGTTGTAACTAGCTACCAAAATTAGTATTGTGAAAGCTTGTGTTCATCTTTGGTGTCCTTATTCTCCTGTTGGTTGACGTGTTCTTCCGACTACAAATTATTTCACAGTTTTCAGTGTTCGACGAGGTGCGTTGTGGCCCCCGATGAGATGATTGTGAACTGTAGGCGAGGTGTTGGTGAATTGTCCTTGGACTAGGCATTCTTATAATTCTCTCTTGGTTGTTCATGTGCGGTCTCGACGAGTACGGGCTGCACATATAATATATTTCAGAACTGGCCTTAGCAGTGTTTTTTTTTTTCATTTCGGGTTTTTCAATGGAAAAATATTATTGCCAAACAACACGAGTTTAATTGATTCTCGAACTAAGATTCATCACTCAACCAGCTCTTGAGATAGTTGGCTACAATAGCATTATTATTTCTAAATAAATAAGTTCATGACTAGTTATATCAATTTTCAGGGGTCAAAATTTGAAGAGCTCAGTCCCCGGTTCGCCGGGTTAATTCCATCAACACGGAAAATGCGCTAGTTGGTGTCCGTTTGATCGAGTTGGATCATCCAATAACTATGCATACGATGAAGGAAGCTAGACAAAAACCCATGCAATAAATTGTTATAGCCTGCGCTATTGCGATCAAACGACTGCTCTGAGTTTTTCTGTGAAATGCATAGTTGATAAAACGAGACTATTTTTTCGCCCTTTTCCAGCTTTGTGAAGATGATTGTCGCATAAATATTTAGAGGTCCAATAGATAATCACTTAAACAAGGTATCGATGAGGCGGAATCACTTAAACTCATGCCCCCCATGCCCTTTACTTATGTGCCTCATGAATCACTTAAACCACTTACAACTGCCTTTACAAGTCGCTTACATATGCGCGCACTATATTTGGCTTCACACCTCGTGTTTCCTGCAACTTAGACATGTATGTGCACCGTTGCTCTGGCACATGCGCCCCAGTGAGAACCACTCGAATCCTACAACATATTTTCTAATATTTGTGACCGGTGCGTGAGATGCTAATGTTAGGAAACTGATAAAAATTCTCACAGGAACAGCTGCAAATACAAAGAGAACAAGATATACTGAATATGCAAAATTAGCAATCACACCGATATAAAGCACATCCACACAATTTTATATAAAAAAAAACAATTCAATACATTGCTACAATATACTTGAGAGAAATGTGAATCCAATAAAGGGCATGACGGGTGGAATCGAACGCCTCGACCAATTATCCAATTTTCGTACGTTTCTAACGTGTGATCATATGAGTTCATATTATGTAGGCATTAAAGTCAATCCCTTAATAAGTTCTATATCACATATTCCAACAATTTCTTCACGATTCTCATGGCTCCGAGGAGGATTTCAAGGGTAATGACTTTTTTTCCCTCCGGTGATCTCCGCATTGTGCTTGCTTTGATTCATAGCACTGTGTAAGTTCTTCTCTCGCTAATTAGTGGAGAAACAATCATTTTGGTTCTTTGGAACCTCAGTGTGTGAGATTGCATGCATCCCCAAGTTGATTTGCATTAGAGATCTGATGATCGATTTTGAATTAGGCATGATATAAGATGCCTATTTTTCGTGGCCATGATACCGAATTGATGATGTTTGTATGACGAGTTAGTATGCGATAACATAGAGTACTCTGTGTAGCTAACGATTGATGTGCGGTACCATAGCCCTAGGGTGGATTTTTATATCCTTTATGTAGTCCTAGAATTGAGGTTATGAGGCGGTGAGATTAGGACATTATGATGTGGTGATAATTTGAGTGTGATGATGTAATCCATGTCTAAGTTAAGAAGATAAGCGGACGGGCTTTAAATGCACACCGATCGAACGGGACTTAAATGTTGTAGTAAAAGATAGCCGGGCGGACTCTAAACGCACGCCAAATGAGCTTTAATTGTTGAGACAAAAGATAGTCTGGCAGATTATAAACGCAGGCCTGACAGCCTATAAATGAGAGCTTAAGCTCTTCCATTGCAAACAACATTAAGCTGCACAAAATGAGAGCTTAAGCTCGACCAGAGAACCTTATGTGCACGCTCTTGCGCTATCTTCACTTGGAATCACATCGAGGCGCGCACAGTAGAAGCGCACGCATGCAATTGCGTACTCTCTCCATGCAAACTGCACCATGTTGTGCAGAATGAGATCACAAACAACTAAATGACGCAATCCAACGCGCATGATAACAGAAGACGGAAAACTACTATCATATAATTATTATAAAATGAGCAGTAGCATGTCATCCTCGTTGAAACTGTCATCTTCTGTTTGGAACACTACTAGTTGATTTTTTTCTAAACCGGACCAGACCCTATGATTTTTTCTCTTTTCGATTTTCCACCTAAAAATTTGATTATACTCTCTTTTTAACATGTTGCGTGTTTGACTCACTTCGACTAAGATGATCCGATTTTACCGATCCGTGAGAGTGTTGAGCGACCCACAATAATTCTAAGGGTCCGTTCGTTTCAACGAAATTAACTTTCTCGAATTGTCATTAGGGATTAGAAATCCAATTCGCACGTTTGGCGCGAGTAAATTTACGTGGATATTGAATTTAAAACGAAATTTTTTGACTTTGGCTTTAAACTAAAAAACCAAATCGCCGATTCTTATCTCCGTCAATGAGTTTTCCGCATAATTGAGTGATTTCGAGCTCATGGGTGTTTTCACGCAGGAGGGAATTTTCGCGCGAGTGTATGTTTTTTCGCCCGGGCGAGTTATATCAATCCCGGGAGCAAGTTGTTGTCAGGGGCTCGCTTTTTTCGCATAGGCACGCGATTATCGCTCGAGTGCGTGTTTTTCAGCTCAGACACGCGTTTTTCGCCCAACGCTCGTTTTTTCGGCCTGAACTCGATATTTTCGCTTGTGTGTAAGTTTTTCACGCGGGCACCCGTTTTTCGTCCCGGACGCGTGTTTTTCGCACGGCGCGCGTTTTTTGTTCGGGAGCGCGTTTTTCGACCATGACGCGAATTTTTCATCGGGCGCACATTTTTCGCACGACCATGCATTTTTCGTCCCGGGCGCGCATTTTATGCCGAGACGCACGTTTTTCGACCGGACGCGCGTTTTCCCCTAGGTCACATTTTTTCGACCAACCGCACATTTTTCGGTCGGACGCGTTTTTCGGCCTGGGAGTACATTTATCGGCTCCAACGATATTTTTTTCCCCGAACGCGAATTTTTTGCCCCGAGCACATTTTTCGCTTGGGCATGCATTTTTCGTTCCGGGAGCATGTTTTTCACTCGGACGCACATTTTTTCTTAAGAGCGATTTTTCGGCCTAGGAGTGAGTTTTTCGCTCGGGTCTTATTTTTACGTCTGGGCACGCGTTTTTTGTCCGAGAGCGGGTTTTTGGTCCAGAAGCGAAAAATGCGTGTCTGAACGAAAAATTCGTGTCCGGGCCGAAAAACTTGGGTCCGGGTGAAAAACGCGCGCCCAAGAAAAAAAAACATGTGCTCGTGCGAAAAATGTGCGTCTTAGTTGAAAAATGTGCGATCGAGCGAAAAACATGTCTTGGCGAAAAACGCACGCCTGGGCGAAAAACACTTGCCCGAGCGAAAAATTCGCGCCCCGGAGAAAAATTCACGTCCGGGACAAAAAAACTGGCACCCGGGCGAAAAGCGTGTGTACCACCCTCATATTATCCGAGTCGGTGTGACCCGACGCAAGTGAGGGGGCTCAGTAGAACGACCCGTCAGAGGTCGTGAGCATCGAAAAGAGAAGGCCCGGGGGGGGGGGGGGGGGGGGGCAGACCTCCTTGGATGAGTAGACCTTGGGTCCACTCGCCCAAGGCCCCCGGGCGAGTGGACCCTTGGTCCACTCGCCCAAGGACCCGGGCGAGTGGACCACTGGTCCACTCGCCCGAGTGGGGGGGGGGGGGGGGGGGGCGAGTGGACCCAGGGTCCACTCGCCCCAAGCTTGTGGGCGAGTGGACCACTGGTCCACTCGCCCGGGGGCGGGGGGACCTTGTGTCCACCCGCCCGGATGGCTGGGCGAGTGGACCCATGGTCCACTCGCCCGAAAAGATGAGTGGACCGTAAGGTCCGCTCGCCCAGCTCGGGGGGTGGACCTTGGTCCATCCACCCGACCCCCGGCAAAGGGGGGGGGGGGGGGGGGAAGTGGACGTCTCATCCTCCACTCGCCCCCCTCTCGGTTCAGTCGTTCGGGTTCGTAATTGGGGCTGCGGATAGCAGAATTTTGGCTATCCGCAACCCAACTTTCGGGAAGTCTATAAATAGACCCCCATGGGCACCTTGGGAAGGGTTGTTGGTACCCCCCTTTCTCGCGTGTGAGCAAGCACTACCCCTCCCCTCCCCCTGTCATTGAAGGTGGACGTTGAGGTGGTCCTTAGTGCCCTCCAAGGCGCCCAGGCTCAGCATTGGCTTGGGAGGGGAAGTTCTGTGTGAGCTTCCGGGTGTGTGGTGGGACCTCCACGCTGCAGCTTAAGGGGTCCGTTCGTGGACTTAAGTTTTCTTCATCAGCAAGTTTCTTCAGTCCTTAGTCATCGGTCAAGCGTCTAGCTTGGGTCAAGTAAGGGTCAGCTGCATCCCCCTTTCGAACGCTGAGACCAGTTCTCTGGTTTCAACATTCTGGTGCGGTGAGCGTGGAAGCAGCTGGTTCTGAAAGCCTTGAGTAAGTCCCATGGCTGAAGGCGAAGAATCAAAGATCTCACCTCCTCCCGATAAGCCGCAGCCGTGGACATGGGAGGAGGAGGAAGAGAAGACAGATCAGGTCTCGGATGATAAGACCAAGTTGGAGGTGGCAGAGGAGGTGAAAGAGAGGGAGGTCGTTAGCGGCAGTGGGAGGCCTGGAAAGGTGCGAATCAGCGGAAAGCTGAGCGAGCAGGACCAGGAGAGGATACAAAGGTGTGTCCAACGGAATATGGACATCTTCGCATGGAGCGCTGCAGAGATGCCGGGTATTGATGCGGATGTGGCATGTCATCGCCTCAACCTCGACTCAAGCATCCGCCCCATTCGGCAGAAGAAGAGGAAGGTATCGACCACCCTCGCCGGTCCGATCCGAGATGAGGTAAGGAAGCTGCTGGAGGCGGGGTTCGTGGAGGAAATCCAATATCCGGGATGGGTTTCTAATCTGGTGATGGTGAAGAAGGGGGACGGGAAGTGGAGAATGTGCGTGGACTTCTCCCTGTTAAACAAGGCATGTCCCAAGGATTGCTATCCCCTGTCCCGGATTGACGCGCTAGTGGACTCAACGGTCGGCTTCCCGGTGATGAGCTTCCTGGATGCGTTCTTCGGCTACCATCAAATCCGAATGCATGCGCCCGATGTAAAAGATGTTTCTTTCATCACGGACGATGGGTGTTATTGCTATAAGATGATGCCTTTCGGACTAAGGAACGCAGGAGCAACCTACCAAAGGATGATAGACCGAGTCTTCAAGGGGCAGAAAGGGCGCAACCTGGAGGTCTATGTGGACGACCTGATGATAAAGAGCAGGGACGTGGAGTCTCACCTGCAGGACTTGGAGGAGACTTTCGCCACCCTTCGGAGGTTCAAGATGAGGCTTAACCCTTCTAAGTGCGTCTTCAGAGCAAGCCGAGGGAAGTTCCTGGGTCATCTCCTTACCCCGGAAGGGGTCGAGCCGAACCCTGACAAGGTCAAAGCCATCCTGGAGCTGGAGTCGCCGAGGAGTGCGAAAGAGATCCAAAAGTTGACAGGGAAGTTGGCGGGGTTGAGCCGATTTCTCTCCAGAGCCGGGGAGAAGTGTTCCCCATTCTTCAGAGCCCTGCGCCAGGGTCAGAGGTTTGAATGGACGTCGGAATGCGAGAAGGCTTTTCAGGCGTTGAAGGAACAGCTGACGCGGGCTCCTTTGCTCCAAGGACCGAGAGAGGGAGAAGACCTTTTTCTCTACCTAGGGGTGGGAGTCGAGGCAGTCAGCTCGGTCCTGGTCCGGGAGGAGGGAAAGAAGCAGCTGCCGATCTACTACGTCAGTCGGGTCCTGAAAAAGGCGGAGCTCAGGTATCCCATCCTGGAGAAGCTGGCCTTCGCGTTAATCGTTTCCAGGCTCATTCGATCAGAGTGGTAACCGACCACCCCCTCTGCAAAATTATGGAAGGAGTGGAGCACTCGGGAAGATTGGCGAAGTGGTCAGTCGAGCTTAGCGAGTTCGATATCATCTTCGTCCCCCGGCTATCAATGAAGGCGCAGGCGGTGGCAGACTTCCTAGCAGACTACGTGACTGAGGTGGAGGGGTCGGAACTAGCCGGGTTGGTGGCATGGGAGCTGTTCGCAGACGGGGCATCAGGGAAGAATTCCCTCGGCGGAGGGATGATCCTGGTCAGTCCGCAGAGGACAAGGATCGAGCAAGCGATCGACATCCGATTCCCGGTGACTAAAAACCAGGCCGAGTACGAAGCAGTGGTGGTTGGGCTGCGTCTGGCGAAGGAGCTGGGAATCCGGGATGTGAAAGTTTTCACGGATTCGATGGTCGTAGCTTCACAAGTTCGAGGAGAGTTCAAGGCGAAGGAGCCGACCCTCCAGAGGTATTTGATGAAAGTCAAGGATCTCATCGGGGGGTTTCGTACGTTCTCCATCCAACACATTCCAAGAGAGGAAAATGCCCGAGCCGATCAGTTGGCGAAGTACGGCCCTCGCGCAGGAGGAACGGTGACCGAACTGTTCCGACCATCCATCGAAGAAGGGGAGCTGATGGAAATCGATTAGGTGGCCTCGTGGGTGGACCCAATCCTTACCTTCCTGACCTCAGGCAGGTTTCCGGAGGGGGTCCCAGATAAGAGGCGGTTCAGGTACAAATCAGCATACTACCTAATCCAAGAAGGGAGCTTGTATAGGAAGACCCTAACTGGTCTCCTGGCAAGGTGCGTGACGGAGAGTGAAGTCCCGAAGGTCCTGGAAGAAATCCACTCCGGAGAATGCGGAAGTCACTCCGGAAGCCAAACCTTGGAGAAGAGGGTATTGAGACAGGGATACTTCTGGCCGACCCTGCGTAAGGATGCCGCGGAGTTTGCGAAGAAATGTCAGAAGTGTCAGCTTTTCGCACCACTACAACTGCAACCCGCGCAAAGGCTCAGGACGATCACAGCGCCCTGGCCTTTCGCCATCTGGGGAATGGACTTGGTCGGCCCATTCCCTCAGGCTAGCGGTCAAAGGAGGTTCCTGCTGGTCATGATAGATTACTTCTCCAAATGGGTGGAAGTCAAAGCTTTGGCAAAGACGACCTCGCAGGTAATAAGAAATTTTATTTGGGGAGAAATAATCTGCAGGCACGGACTCCCCCTCGCCATAGTGACGGACAACGGACCGCAATTCGCCAGTAAGGAGCTCATTAGCTTCTGCGGTCAGGTGGGCATCGACCTCCGCTTCGCGTCCGTCCATCATCCTCGGAGCAACGGGCAGGTTGAAGCAGCGAACAAAGTCATAGTCAACCTGCTGAAGAAAAAGGTGGAGAACTTGAAGGGGAACTGGGTGGAACAGCTCCCCTCGGTCTTGTGGGCCTTGAGAACGACGCCCAACACGGCAACGGGTGAAACGCCGTTTAAGCTTTCTCATGGATCTGAGGCCGTACTCCCCGTGGAGTTCGAGGCCAGGTCCCCGCGGGTCGTGGCCGCCCAGGAGAGAGACGAAGGCTGGAGGATGGACAACGAGGAAGAACAACGGCTCTCGCTGGATATGGTCGAGGAGCTCCGAGACCTCGCATCGATTCGGCAAGAAGAGGTTAAGCGTCGAATGGCCAGGTATTTCGACAAGAACATCAGGATCAAACAATTCGCCCCAGGAGATCTAGTCCTCAAGAAGGTCGACGCCGCAGGGAGATCGGCGAACGTAGGAAAGCTCCAACCCAATTGGGAAGGACCCTATATAATCCTGGAAGCCCTCAAGTCAGGGGGGTATCGTCTTCAAAATATTGAAGGAGTCTCCCTTGGCAATACTTGGAGTGGCGATGATCTTAAACGCTTCTATCTCTGAGAGATATTGATTCCCTCTTTTAGAAAAACTTCTTGCTTCAATTCATAATAATTACTCTAACCCATTGGATTAAGGGCTGGTCAGGATTCAAGAAAAGGGGCCATGGCGCGGGAGCACCAAGTTCCTCCGCCTCCAGGCAAGGATAAGCGCCAGGAGCGTGGAGGGGTACTCTGCCTCCGATTGGTAAATTCCCCGAGTACAGACCATTCTCCGGGCTCAGTCATGCCGACAAATGGGAGACTCATCGGGTCGACTGGTTGGTAAATTCCCCGAGTAGAGACCATTCTCCGGGCTCAGTCATGCCGGCAGATGGGAGACTCATCGGGTCGACCGGTTGGTAAATTCCCCGAGTAGAGACCATTCTCCGGGCTCAGTCATGCCGACAGATGGGAGACTCATTGGGTCGACTGGTTGGTAAATTCCCCGAGTAGAGACCATTCTCCGGGCTCAGTCATGCCGGCAGATGGGAGACTCATCGGGTCGACCGGTTGGTAAATTCCCCGAGTAGAGACCATTCTCCGGGCTCAGTCATGCCGGCAGATGGGAGACTCATCGGGTCGACCGGTTGGTAAATTCCCCGAGTAGAGACCATTCTCCGGGCTCAGTCATGCCGGCAGATGGGAGACTCATCGGGTCGACTGGTTGGTAGATTCCCCGAGTAGAGACCATTCTCCGGGCTCAGTCATGCCGGCAGATGGGAGACTCATCGGGTTGACTCGCTGCGGGCAGGACTCTGGAAAGGACGATGGATTCGGAGAAACGATTAAGTCCCTCCGTCTCTCGGTGAAGGTAAGCACCTGGGACGGGGGCTGGTTCTCCGTCCCCGGATGGGACAGAAACATGCAAGTTCCCTCCCCCTCCAGGTGAGCTCGGCTCCATGGTAGGTGTGGAGTTCCCTCCCCCTCCAGGTGAGCTCGGCTCCCTGGTAGGTGTGGAGTTCCCTCCCCCTCCAGGTGAGCTCGGCTCCCTGGTAGGTGTGGAGTTCCCTCCCCCTCCAGGTGAGCTCGGCTCCCTGGTAGGTGTGGAGTTCCCTCCCCCTCCAGGTGAGCTCGGCTCCCTGGTAGGTGTGGAGTTCCCTTCCCCTCCAGGTGAGCTCGGCTCCCTGGTAGATGTGGAGTTCCCGTCTCCCATCTCAAGTCGAGCTCGGCTCGACTAGAGGTGTTGAGTTTCTTCTCCACCTAAGGCCAACTTCAATTCGCCTAAGGTGTCGAGCTTTCTCCACCTCCAGCTGGGCTCGACTCATAGGAGGGTTGTCAAGTGGAGAAAGGTTTGCCTTACATCTCAGGTCAAGCTCGGCTCGACTAGAGGTGTTGAGTTTCTTCTCCACCGAAGGCCAACTTCAATTCGCCTAAGGTGTCGAGCTTTCTCCACCTCCAGTTGGGCTCGGCTCATAGGAGGGTTGTTAAGTGGAGGAAGGTTTGCCTTCCACCTCAGGTCGAGCTCGGCTCGACTAGAGGCGTTGAGTTTCTTCTCCACCTAAGGCCAACTTCAATTCGCCTAAGGTGTCGAGCTTTCTCCACCTCCAGTTGGGCTCGGCTCATAGGAGGGTTGCTAAGCGGAGAAAGGTTCGCCTTCCACCTCAAGTCAGGTTCAACTGAAAAACTCGGCAGGAGTATCCCGTTGGCAGAGCCCTTCGTGGATTCCCCTAAGGCCCCACCTCCTCGTCAAATAGGTGGGTTGGACTTTCTTTCCGAGCTTAAGGCAAGCTCGAAAAGAGCGGGGATTGTGTACAATCCTCATATTTTCCGAGTCGGTGTGACCCGACGCAAGTGAGGGGGCTCAGTGGAACGACCCGTCAGAGGTCGTGAGCATCGAAAAGAGAAGGCCCGGGGGGCAGACCTCCTTGGACGAGTAGACCTTGGGTCCACTCGCCCAAGGCCCCCGGGCGAGTGGACCCTTGGTCCACTCGCCCAAGGCCCCCGGGCGAGTGGACCCTTGGTCCACTCGCCCAAGGACCCGGGCCCACTCGCCCGAGTGGGGGGGGGGGGGGCGAGTGGACCTTTGGGTCCACTCGCCCAGGGTGGGGGGCGAGTGGACCCAGGGTCCACTCGCCCCAAGCTTGCGGGCGAGTGGACCACTGGTCCACTCGCCCGGGGGCGGGGGGACCTTGTGTCCACCCGCCCGGATGGCTGGGCGAGTGGACCCATGGTCCACTCGCCCGGAAAGATGAGTGGACCGTAAGGTCCGCTCGCTTGAGTGGACCGTAAGGTCCGCTCGCCCAGCTCGGGGGGTGGACCTTGGTCCATCCACCCGACCCCCGACAAGGGGGGGGGGGGGGAAGTGGACGTCTCATCCTCCACTCGCCCCCCTCTCGGTTCAGTCGTTCGGGTTCGTAATTGGGGCTGCGGATAGCAGAATTTTGGCTATCCGCAACCCAACTTTCGGGAAGTTTATAAATAGACCCCCATGGGCACCTTGGGAAGGGTTATTGGTACCCCCCCCCCTTTCTCGCGTGTGAGCAAGCACTACCCCTCCCCTCCCCCTGTCATTGAAGGTGGACGTTGAGGTGGTCCTTAGTGCCCTCCAAGGCGCCCAGGCTCAGCATTGGCTTGGGAGGGGAAGTTCCGTGTGAGCTTCCGGGTGTGTGGTGGGACCTCCACGCTGCAGCTTAAGGGGTCCGTTCGTGGACTTAAGTATTCTTCATCAGCAAGTTTCTTCAGTCCTTAGTCATCGGTCAAGGGTCTAGCTTGGGTCAAGTAAGGGTCAGCTGCATCCCCCTTTCGAACGCTGAGACCAGTTCTCTGGTTTCAACAGCGCGTACACGAGCTAAAATTCGCGCCATGGCCAAAAAACGCGTGCCATAGCAAAAAATGTGCACCCGTGCGAAAATTTCGCACCCGGGCCGAAAAACACGCTCCTGCAAAAAAATACGCGCTTGCATCCCAGTCGAAAAACACGCTCCATGGCAAAAAACGTGCTCCCGGACGAGAAGCACGCGCTATGGTAAAAAAATTCGCGCTCAGGCCGAAAAAATCAAGGTTGGGCATAAAATGTTCGCCCAGGCAAAAATTCACGTCATAGACGAAAAACACGCCCCAGGCGAAAACACGCGCTCAGGCGAAAAACGCTCACATGGGCGAAAATTCCCGTTCGGACTGAAAACGTGTGCCCAGACTAAAAATTTGCTTGCGGCCAAAAAACGCGCGATTCGGCGAAAAACTTATGCCCGGGCTAAAAATTCGCTCGCGGTCGAAAAACGCGCGATCGGGTGATCAACGCTCCCCGGTGAATTTTTTTTTCAATTCTTGAAAACCAATGTCTTCCATACGAACAAACAAAAATAACTAAAGTCAATTCTCGTGATAGAATATCATCAATCATCATGCGTTCGAACAACAAAATTATATTTAAGCCCAATGTCAATTCCTACATGTATTAGTATTTGATTGAAAGTCAATTCTTTAAAACCAATCTTTTCCAAACGAACGGACCCTTGGGTAATTGTTCGTGTTCCGCTGGCAGGTGTGACTCCGCCGGCCGGGGCGGGTCCGGGCGTGCTTCATCAGATGAAGCTCCATGTAGGGCAGGAATGGAAGAGTAGATCTGAAATTTCCATATCTTCTATAGCTTCAAATTAGGCGGCAACTCCGACGACAAGTGAGATCTGTTACGGAGGCAGCAACTCCGACGATCACTGTCGAGACAAATACCAGATGGAGCTCCAGGTAGGGCATAAATGGGAGAGACAATATAGCTTCAGATTAGAGAGAAACAAACCTTCACGGATGGAGAGAGAAAGTAAGAGGGAGAGGCTCTCAATGCATCTACACCATTGAAGACGGGATCATCTCACAAAAAGCATATTACTGGAGCTCTCCAAAAGAGAAAAATAGAAACGACGCTGGCGGACGGGGAAGAAGATGAGGGTTACGGGGAAGAAGATGAGGATCGAGAATCGTGCGCTGCGGATCCGGATTGCTTTTGCGGCCAGACGTGAGAAAAAGCTGCGGACGGGGGTATAAAGAAAACGGCGGAAGTAATTAAACGACTTTTTTAATATAAGCCGCGCCAAACGCTGCTTCCTCTCAAAAATACGGTGCGTTTCCACCGCACAGCAGCTTATAAGCCGCGCCAAACGCCACCTTAAAGACAGTATCTTTACATTTCCTCCCAATAAATTTTAATAGAATTTAAAATTCAATCAACTTTTTCACTTTAATAAACTTAGTTAGGCACGGGGAACCTGAGCCCCGCGTGACAGTACTCTAACCAAGAAAGTATCTCTACACGTACTCATGCGCTCTCGGGCGCACGGTCTTCACTCACGTGCATGTTGGGGTTGAGTCTTCCTCAACTCCACCCCAAGAGAAAAATGGGATGAATGAAATACTGAGGATGGAAGACTACTTCGGGTTATAAATGTCTAAACGAGAGAAAAGATGTCGTTGACGACGAGGCCAGGTGTCGCACAACGGGTACCTTTAGTTGTGCATGATTTTATTAGATGAATTCGAGATTACAAGGATAGTATTCTGAAATGTTTTGGTGGAAAGTGAGCGCGGGTACTATGAAAGTTAGAGAATCGAGCTCGCTAGAACCTGCAGACAGCTTGACATCTCCTATAGTTTTCAACCGAGAATTTCATTTAGAAATGAATTCAGACATTTGAAAATTTACATGTATCTAGTTCTACTGCAAAAACATAGTATTTTATAATTAGTTTAGGAGAACATTCACTCAGAGTATTATAGTTTCTACCTCAGAATCCATTATCTGTATCCAATGAAATGATTTTATGGACTTATAGACTCCGCAACTATATACATGTGTTCCAATATGAAATGTCACGGTTACTGTTCTTTTAAAGTTAAATAGAAAACATCAAGTTTGGAATGAAATCAATTAACAAAAGAAGAGTCAAAGTGAGTTAGATTGTGCTATCAGGTTTGGAATAACACGCTCTTCTAAGGTAAGAAAGACGAATCCATGTGAAGTTATTAACATCAGATTTGGAATGCAACAACTCACAGAGTGCTTAGCAACCAAGAGCATCAACGGAGCACAACATGCTTAATATGACAAAGGAAATTAGAAAAATCAAAACATTTACTTAGACTAGACTAATCTAGATCGTCTTTAGTCTCATTTCCCACACTGTTTTGATTAGTCAATCTTTGGGCATTCCTTTTGCCAATGGATCAGCTAAGTTATCCTTCGATCGCACATCGATCTAAGTGATAATTTTTTATTCTTTCAGATAATTCAATAAAGTATGTCTCAGTCGTGCATGTCTCCGCTTAGTATTATAGAGATCATTCATAATGACTTTAACTGTTGTTTGATTATCACAATATAAACTCAAAGAACTGACTTGTAACCTAGAAAAAAGAATATCTAGAATCAAATTCCCGATCCAGTCTGCCTCTTCACCAGCCGAAGCTAAGACAAACAATTCTACTTCTATAGACGACAAAGCTATACAAGTTTATCTTTTGGATTTCCAAGTAATAACAACTCCACCCAAAGTGAATATATATTCATTGGTAGACTATTGTTACTAACTTCTGAACACCACAAGACATTATAGTATCCATCCATAGTAGGAGGGTGACCAGTGTAATACAGAGCATGATCTTTAGTATCTCTCAGGTATCTCATCAGCCTATCTAGGGCATCCCAATGCTCTTTTCCTGGATTACAGGTAAAGCGGCTCAGCATGCCAATAGAAAAGACAATGTCTGGTCTTGTACAACTTGTGACATATATGAGACTACCAATTATCCTTGAGTATTCTACTTGATCAACGATGGCCTCTACATTATGAGTCAACTTGACATTGTGATCAAAATGTGTCTCTAATGATCTACAATCTTTATATCCCCAAGTAGAAAGAAGTTGATATATATAATGAGCTTGACTAAGAGTAACTCAACCCTTGTTCATTCTGACTTTCATACCTAACAGGGTATCAACAAGACCAAGGTCCTTCATATCAAATTATTTTGCAAGAGTGGATTTAATATCTATCACTACAGCAAGATCTGAACCCAGAATTAACATGTCATCCACATACAGATATATGAAGACTATCTTATTTGACATCGAACAATGATAAAGGTATTTTATCAGAGTGACTGGATTGAAAGCCAAAGCTCTTTACCACTTGGTCAAATTTCATGTGCCACATCTTAGGCACTTGTTTAAGACCATAGCTTGATTTGTCTATTTTGCACACTTTATCTTTTAGATCCGTATGTATATAACCTTCAAGTTGTGTCATATATATCTCTTCATCAAGCTCTCCATTTAAGAAAGCTATCTTTACATCCATCTGATTAACTATAAAGTAAAGCAAGAAAATTTCTTATAGTAGATAGGTGACACACAAGTGAATAAACATCAAAATAGTTTATTCCCCCTGCTGTGTATAACCTTTAGCTACTAAGCCTGCTTTATATCTGACTATAGACGCATCACTATGTAATTTCTTTTTCAACACCAACTTGCATCCTAGGACTTTATCTCCTTTAGGCGGGTCAACTAGATGTCAAATATTATTCAGTAGCAACGAGTCCATCTTATCATCAATGATTTCTGCCAACATCAATGAATCTCTAGATCTCATTGCTTCATGTTAGGAGAATGGATCATCCTCTAAGTGATATATGACAAACTTTCCACCAAAGTTTTTATGGATTCTATCTCTTGTAGACACTCTAACTGGAATAGGATCAACCTCTAAAGGTTGGGGAGCAGTGCTAGAGGAGTCAGCTTCAGGTTCTATAGTAGTTTCTGAAACCATATCAGTAGACCCGGATACGGTTAAGCCTTGATTTTTGACAAATTTATTTTCAAAGAATACAACATCTCTAGATTCTATCACTGAATTAGTGGACATATCTAAAAAACTATCAGTTGAACTATCTTCTACACTACCTAGATAAACACATGTCATTATTATAGGTCCCACCTTATGTCTATTAAGGTCTTGCATTCTAATATAAGCAATACATCCTCAAGACTTTAGAGTATCAAATCTACAATGATGATTATGCCAAAACTCATAAAGTGTAGAAGTGAGCTTAAAATGAGGCAATCTATTCAGAATGTGATTTGCAGTTAGAACTGCTTCTCCTAAAAAGAATTAGGCCTGTCATATGTGAGTACCATAGAATTCAATATTCCTGTTAACGTTCTATTCTTTTGCTCAGTAACACCATTTGACTGGGGTGAGTACGGAGCTATGCTTTCAAGTATTATAACCTCAGAGACACAAAATTCCTTGAACCCAGTCATAGTGTATTCTCCTCATCGATCACTTCTAAATCTCTTGGTTTTTAAATTTAACTAGTTTTCAACATGAGATTTGAAGATCTTAATTGTCTCAAATGCTTCATCTTTCGATTTCAGTAGATACATATTAAAATATCTGGAATAATCATCTATGAATGTAATAAGAATCTTTCTTCCCCCTCTAGTGACATGACTCTTGAAATTACAGAGGTCGGAATGTATCAATTCAAGAAGTTGTGTGCTCCAAGAAACCGATTTGAAAGGTTTTTTTAGTGATTTTAGTTTGTGCACACACCTCACACTTGTCAAATCGAATAGATAGATCTAGTTGAATGTTATGACTCTTAACTAGATCTCGTATTTTCCTGTAGCTCACATGTCGAAGTCTGCTGTGTAACAACTTCAGATCAATTAGAGTTGAACTCACTTAGTTAATACTATACTTATTTAAGTTAAGTCTATACATTCCATTGTTCAAGAACGCACAACCAAAGCAATGAGAATTAACTGTTAACGTTATTCTACTGTTGAAGGTTGTGAAAGTAATTTAAGCCTTATCTAACGAACTCATTGAAATTAGATTCTTTATTAAACTAAGAACTAATCTAACATGCTTTAGAGTTAAAAATTTACCTGAAGAGAGGACCAGCTCTGCTGTCACAGCATGAGTCACCTCGATCTCTCCTCCATTACTGTTCTCCATTTTATCTTTGACCTCTGTGACCTCAGTTAGAAGATCTTTGTCATTCATCACATGACAAGTAGCCATGTTGTCCAGCCACCACCCAGAGGACACACTGCGGTGACTACACCCAATCATATCCATAAAGGACTTGGGATCGGTGTTGTCTACCAGCATGTTTGCAGCATTTTGTGGGGCTTCCTCCTTCTTCTTCTTCTTCGGATCCTTGCATTCTGTGGCTCAGTGACCCCACTTGCCGCAGTTATGACATTTGCCCTTCTTGCTTTTGAAAGAAGGCATTCTAATCGGTAACTGTGTAGAGGCTTCACCTTTAGGTGTCGGTGGTTTCCGATGAGGTTTGTCTAATCTTGAAACAAAGTTGGCAACCTGTGTGGATTGACCAATTTGCTTCAGGTACTTACCAACAACATTCTGATCCTCAATATGGATGATCCTTTTGATTTCATTCATTGTGATTCACTCCGTCATTCTGTGCATTTCAATTTTGAAGGTGATCCACTCAGTAGGCAGCTTGCTCAGAATCAGACTCACAAAATGATTATCGGACATTTCAGACTGATTGTCTTCCAGCTTGAGCCGCATATTTTCTAGTTCTATAAGCTTAGAGGTGACAGACGAGTTCATATTGAACTTAAAGTTGAAAAACTTCTCCCCAATGAGAGTTTTCGACAGTCACTCTTCCTTCTGGAAGTGTGCGTTCAAACGGTCTCATATCTCTTTCGCGGTCTTGAAACCACTATAGGTCATTGCAAGTCGAGGATTCAGGGAGTTCAAAATATAGTCCATGCAGAAATCCTCGTCTTTTCTCAACTGATATTCGTACAAGTATTCATGAATCGTGGAGAAATCACTAAGAATGGTGTAGAAGATCTCACGTTCTTTCATTCCCAGTTGTACATGCAGTTTCCAACCGTGGAAGTCAGTGGCGTCAAAGGACTGCAACTTGACAATGTCGTATATGCTTTGCTTCGACATATTGGACTTAAAAAGAAAAACTAGAAAAAGACACCTGATCCGAGTAGAGACGAGTCAATCCACTTCAGATACAATCCAGAGATATGTCCACTCTTCCTGTTGGTTGTGAACAGACCTTTGTCGTCGAGAAAGAGACTGCCAAAGTCACTAGAAGCTCTGCCAAATATCGGCGAGACTACATGTCGACAAAGCGAAAATATCGGCGAGAATATTTGTCGACAAAGCCAAAATATCGACGAAACTACCCGTCGACAAACAAAAAATTTGACTCGAAGCCTAACAATTTGTCGAGTAGAAGTTTGGCAAATGTCGACTAGAACAGGTGTGACATAGACTGCCGACTAGAAGATCTGGCAAAACATCGACTAGAACAGTTATCGACACAGAGCCTTGTCGGCTAGAACTATCGTCTAGAACACTAGCTCTTGTCGACTAGAACTCCTCTCGACAAACCAGAACATCGGCGAGAAGACTGGGCGATTCAGTCCCTATCGACTAGAATATATCAGCGAGAAGACTGAGCGACACAGTGCTTTGTCTGCGAGAGGACTGAGCGACACAGTGCTTTGTCTGCGAGAGGACTGAGCGACACAGTCCCTGTCGACTAGAACACCCTTCGACAGAGAAGGTTTTGTTGACTAGAATCAGGTCGACTAGAAGCTGAAAAAACATCTCCTCCAGTCGACGAGATTGGAATCCCTTTCCTCCTTGTGATCAACAGCAGCGGCGACGAGATCACAACGGTGGGAGCGAGAAGATGAAGGACCTCCTACTTCTTGCGGCGGCGAGATCTAACTGGAAACGAGGGAAGAAGAAGAGAAACCTCTCTTCCCTTTCGATCGACTGCAAGAACGAACCAAGAAAACGCAGAGGCACTGTTCTCCTTCCTCGATCAAGCAGCAACATCGAGCTTTCCACGCACGGGAGCGACGACGGGAAAAAATGTGAGAGCGGGAGCGGGAGCAAGCACGGGAGCAGAAAAACCCTAAGTGAGTTACTTTGAGAATGTTAGGGTTTGGCTATTGCTCAAAGTATTATACTATAGACCATCAAGTTTGTAATAGCCTTATATAGTACCTCCAACGTAGAGTCTTGCCCTAGGATGACACGAAACCCATTAGGAAGTACCAAGTCGGTCTCGACACGTGCAAACATATACTAAATTATTCAACAATATGTACATATACCTATGTCGACGAGAGGTCCTCTCGATTTCTGGTGCATGTCGGCGAGAGCATGCTGACATCGACGAGAGCTCCTACGGATTACTGATGTCGACGAGAGGTCCTGTTGAAATTTGATGCATGTCGACGAGAGCGCAGCTGATATCGACGAGTGTTCCTGCGGATTGTTGATGTCGTCGAGTGCACGGTTGCGGATCTCAATACTTATCCAATCTGTCTTTTTTTGGTTACGTCATTTGTATGTTCTGTGATAGAAAATAAACCTAATCGCTCCCACTCTCTGCAAAAGTCGCGACTCATCTTCTCCATTCCCGTGAAAAAAGAAGCCACCGCCAACAGATTTATTCCTCCGGTGAAAAGCTTCAGCAACAATAGCTCTATCTCCTCCCGTGGAAGCAAAGAAGCTACATCAGTGATTCTTGGCTCCATTTTGTAGCCGTCGCTGAGAGCTGCGCCGATGGGTAGTTGGTTCGTCGTGGTGATACTCGGTGGAGGCCGTAGAAGGTGTTGAAGATTTCATAGGTTTATTTGTTCTGTTTAATTTTAGATTTCCTATTTTCGTTCTTGTGGACTCTAGACGGAACCATACAACTGTGTATGTCAGGTTATTTGTTTGTGTGGTTGTAGTGAACTTTTGCTTTTAATCTCAAGCATTTCTTGCATTGTTTCCTGACGATTTTCTTCTGGTGATTTTGTGCACATCCTGGCTAGGATTTTTCACATGGCGGTTACTATTTTCAAGTGAAACATTGGACATCAATAGTATATTCACAATAATTTATGAATTATATCCTTCGAATAGGAGAAAATTGTAGTTCCTGATGCATTGTCTTATTTGCAGTGGCTCAGGTAGCTGAACTGGTTAAAGATTGAACCGGGCCGTCTCTGAACCCGAACAGTTACTGCTGCCTGTAATGAATAAATGAAGCATTAATTGTTGCTGTTATCAAAGGGGCATATAACCTTTGGTAACATCCATCATTTATGATCTGTTAATCAATGTGTGACCTCTCGTATCTCCTTCTCCTGCATCTATAAAATGAAAGGTGTTTTGTAAGCATAATGTGTGTTAAGAAATGAATGAATGAAGTTATCCAGCATTATTGTTTCTTTCTGTTCTTCTGTTCTCGTTTTCTTTCCACCATCTGAAATGCTAAATAAAAAGAGTATAACTTTCTATCAGTGGTATCAGAGCCACAATCTCTGCTAAACTAGCAGTTTTTCCTGCACCTGTATTTGGAGAACAATGAGCTCATCATCTACGACACCCGTTCCCTATTCCCACCATATTACCCCCATATTCAATGGGGAACTCTATGACCATTGGGCAGTGAAGATGGAGACCCTGCTGGACTCTCAAGACCTCTGGGAGATCATTCAAAATGGTCCCCAAGCCTCTGAGAAGTCAAAGGATGGATCTGCGGCAACAATACCCAAAGCAGAAAAACAAAAGAACTCTTTGGCATTGCTAACAATCCAAGAAGCAGTCTCTCCAGTCATTTTCCCGCGTATTATTGGGGCAAAAACAACAAAGATAGCTTGGGATACGCTAAAGGACATCTACCAAGGAGATCAGAAGGCCATCTCCATTCGAAAGGTGAACGTGAAGAGGCAGTATGATGCTCTCATAATGAATGAAGGTGAGACAGTTTTCGACTTCATACCAAAATTAACCAATCTATCAAATCAATTAAGCAGTCTGGGATCACCAATTCCTGAAAATGAATTGGTGCTGAAAATTCTCACTAGCCTCCCCAGATCTTATGATCATATTGCTGCTGCAATAGAGGAGAGCAACGACTTAAACACTCTCCCTTTTGCTGCCCTCATTGGGAAACTACAATCCCATGAGGAGAGATTGAAAAGGCACCTTCCCAGTGTGACTCAAGCCCTTTAAACCAAGATGCATATCAGCAAACAAAATTCAAATAAACCCTCAGAGAGAAGATCTAATACTCGGGGGTTACACTGGAAACAATCAAACCAAACAAAACAACAAACCACTGGAGTACATCCTGAAAACAATCACTCAGGTGGTCTGTTTTGCACCCTATGCAAAAAAACAAATCATGACACTGCCAAATGTTATTTCAAGTGCAAGAGGTGTAAAAAACCCACGCACTTTGATCGAGACTGCTGGTATAAAAACAAGGAGGAGGCAAAATTTACAGAAGATTCAAAACCTGTTGAAGAGAAGGCCTTCATGGCTCTCACACCTGAGCCAGCTAATCCCCAAAACAGTTCTCACTGGGTAGTTGACTCAGGATGCTCCAGCCACATGTATAATGATAAAACATTATTCTGCAAGCTTGATGAAAGTTGTAAATCACTGGTTTACCTGGGAGATGGGAAATCAAGAAGAATTGAAGGAAAGAGAAATGTACCTCTACTGGACTCAAATGGCAAGAGGAAAGTGATAGAAAATGTTCAGTTTGTGCCAAGCTTAGCTCCGAACCTGCTTAGTGTTGGCCAGTTGATGGACAACGACTACACAGTTCTGTTCAAAAACAGAACCTGTTTCATTTCTGACCCTTTCAATGTGAAGGTTGCCTCTTGTGACATGTCCAGAAACAGGATCTTCTCTCTCACCGTTGTTTCACCAATTGAGAAAGCCCTCTCAACTGTGGGATGCCTCTCAAATTCTATTTTTCTCTGGCACCAAAGGCTGGGCCACCTGAATTTTGATTCCATGAAGAACCTGTTTGAGCACAACCTGGTTGAAGGGGTACCTGAGCTAAAGGTTCATCACAGCCAATGCGAAATTTGAGCCTCAATCAAATCTCACAGACTCCCGTTTCAACCAAACCATCATAGAAGCTCGAAACCTTTGGAGCTTCTTCACCTTGATCTCTGGGGGCCCTTTTCTTCCTCAACACTGGGAGGAAAAAGGTATTTCTTTCTCCTGGTTGATGAATTCTCTCGTTTCTCTTGGATTTTCTTTTTAGCCCAAAAACCAGAAAGATTGTCTTGCTTTATTGACTTCAAGAGAGAAATTGAAAACAAGTTAGAAAAGAGGATAAAATGCATAAGAAGTGATAATGGTGGAGAGTACATATCTCATGTTTTTTCACAATTCTGTAAAATAAGCGGCATCAGACATGAACTCACTGTCCCTGGCACACCTCAACAGAATAGGGTGGTAGAAAGAAGAAATAGGACCATAGTTGAGATGGAACGGTCCATGTTGCACCACAAAAATCTCCCAAAATCCTTCTGGGGTGAAGCCACAAACACACCTGTTTACATCTTGAATAGGGCTCCAACAAAATCCTTAAAAGATTCCACCCCCTATGAGAGTTTGTACAACAAAAAACCAAATTTGGCTCACATGAAAACCTTTGGATGCATAGCATTTGCTCATGTACTCAAAGAAAAGAGAGACAAGTTAGATGAAACAAGTGAGAAATGCATATTTGTGGGATACAGTGATGTTAGCAAAGCCTATAGGCTGTACAATCCTATTAAAGAAAATCTGATCACCTCAAGAGATGTCATTTTTCATGAAGAAGATGCATGGGAATGGGGGTCAGACAAAGTGACAGATCTCAGGTTTTCCTCTACAATCTCGGTTGAATTTAAAACTAATTCCATCCATGAGCTTGAGAGGGAACCCAATGGCCAAGAGGCTTACACACCTGTTGAATCTGATTCAGAATCATCAGAGTCATCACCCCCCCTTAAAACTAGATCTCTCCAAGAGATTTATGAAGCAACAGACACTGCTTTATTTCACTACAACCCACACAGTTTTACAGAAGCCATGCAAATCTCTGAATGGAAATCTGCCATGGATGAGGAGATAAGACTTGTTGAGAAAAATAACACCTGGACACTTACTCCCAAACCAAAAGATAAAACTGTAATTGGTTTAAAATGGATTTTGAAACTCAAACAAGACCAAGAAGGGAAAATTATCAAACACAAGGCAAGGATAGTTGCTAAGGGGTACTCTCAGAAATATGGGAGAGATTATGAGGAGACATTTGCTCCTGTGGCTCGTATGGACTCCATCAGGTTGATCCTTGCTATAGCTGCCAATCACGACTATCCAATTTACCAGCTCGATGTTAAATCAACTTTTCTTAACGGTGTACTAGAAGAGGAAGTGTATGTGGAGCAACCAGAGGGCTGCCTGAAGAAGGGAAAAGAAGACCATGTGTACAAGCTCAACAAAGCCTTGTATGGGCTTAAGCAAGCTCCCCGTGCGTGGCACTCAAATATCACTCAATATTTCAAAGAAGAAGGACTTGTCCCAAGTCAATTTGAACCATCCCTGTTTATAAAGCATGGACCAAGCATTCAGAAGCTAATCATCTGCCTGTATGTAGACGATCTTCTGATCACCGGAGGATGCAGCAACACAATTAATGAATTCAAAATGAAGATGAAGAAGAGGTATGAAATGACTGATTTAGGTCATCTTAACTTATTTCTTGGCATGCAGGTAAAGCTCCACTCTGGTTTTTTCCTCTCACAAGAACAATATGCTAAGGAGCTGTTACAAAAATTCAACATGTGGGAATGCAATCCTTGCATAACCCCAATGTGTACCAACATCAAGCTCAACAAGCACGAAGAAGGAGAAGAGCTTGCTGATGAAAATACCTATAGAAGTTTGATTGGGTCCTTAATCTACCTCACCAATACACGACCTGATCTGGAGCATTCAGTTAACCTCTTATCTCGTTTCGTGAGCAAACCAACCAAGCAGCACATGGAGGCTGCAAAACGCATTCTCAGGTATCTCAAAGGGACTGTGACCCATGGCATCCACTACACCAAAGATCTCAACCCAAGGCTCACAGGTTACTGTGATTCCGATTGGGGAGGCTCAATTGACGACAGGAAGAGCACAGAGGGGTACGTTTTCTACTACGGCACAAACCCGATAAGCTGGAGATCAAGGAAACAACCTACCATCGCCCTTTCAACTACTGAAGCTGAGTACATGGCCATAAACTCAGCTATATGCGAAGGAATATGGCTACGCCGAATGTTAGAAGAACTTACTGGGGAGGTAAAAGAAGAAATTCTACTTAAATGTGATAATACTTCAGCTATAGCTCTGTCCAAGAACCCGGTATTCCACAATCGAAGCAAGCATATCGAAATAAAATACCATTTCATTCGAGAGAAGCTAGAAGGAGCAACAAGGCTCGAGCACTGCCCTACTCAACTCCAGCTCGCCGATGTTTTCACAAAGCCTCTCAGCCGAGATCGTTTTGTAAACCTAAAGGAAGGCCTCAAAGTCGCTGCCGAGTCCGGTTCAAGGGAGAGTGTTAAAGCTTGAACCGGGTCGTCTCTGAACCCGAACAGTTACTGCTGCCTGTAATGAATAAATGAAACATTAATTGTTGCTGTTATCAAAGGGGCATATAACCTTTGGTAACATCCATCATTTATGATCTGTTAATCAATGTGTGACCTCTCGTATCTCCTTCTCCTGCATCTATAAAAGGAAAGGTGTTTTGTAAGCATAATGTGTGTTAAGAAATGAATGAATGAAGTTACCCAGCATTATTGTTTCTTTCTGTTCTTCTGTTCTCGTTTTCTTTCCACCATCTGAAATGCTAAATAAAAAGAGTATAACTTTCTATCAGAACTGGCAGCGTCGAAAGAAAGAAATGAGGCCCCGAGCCAGAAACAAAGAGAAATGAAAAGGCTGTCAGATAGAGTTCGTTATCTCGAAAAAGATGGCATATATTATAAAGAACAATTTTCTTTGTTATTTTCAGAACTTATGGTCCTAAAGCAGAAGTCGCAGAAAACAGGTGCAAACTCTCGCGCCTCCTGTTTGGATACGGAGATTGAGCGGCTTCTCTCAGTGATTGAACGAATCAATGGTTATCAGGACCATATCATAGTTGCCATTTCGCAGTTAACCAATGGAATTGCCCATTTAGGAAAACAGTGCAACAAATGAATTATGTCATATAGCAATAAGCTGCTCTGTTTGTTTTATTCATAAGGAAATATGTTATGCTGCTGTGGATATTCTTGGTATGCTTATGAGTTTTTATATTGCGTTGTGAAATACTGTCTTATAATTGTAATTGTGCTTATGTTAAAGTGATTGTATATAATCAGAATTTTCATCTACCAGCTTGATTTTGGACTTAGAAAAATGTTAGAAATAAATGTTGAGAGTTCACGTCTACGAATCTGATCCTTAATTAATACTGTGTGGGGATACAATTTTAGTGTAGTATATGCAAATGTATTTATATGATGCGCGGACATGCTATTTTCCCGTCTTTTTCGCTTCCCATTGAGTTTTTATAAATCGGGGAGACCTTCGGCTTAAGTTCTGGGCCTGCCTGATGAATTAGGAGTTGATGTATATTGAGTTGGCTAGATGTATACACTAGCGAATATTCGAAGGATAATCGTGATAAGGGAATATTCGATTTTGCTTCCGGATACTAAGATATATCCTGGCTAGGGAGAAAGAACCTGGTGTGTGCACTTCGATCTTTAAGTATAGGGAAGAATATATAAGATATTTTGTGATATATTTAGGCAATTGTTAGTAACAGATCATAAACGTCTATCCGCAAATCAATTTTTCTTCATTTTATTTGAGTTTATGAACGTATATCCGCAGACCAACTTTAAACATAAACAGTCGATGTCTTCGTTCTACTGAGCAGGGCCAGACAATAAAGGAGCTTCTCCGTCGTCCTTCTGAGCCCAGGCTGGCGAATCCAACCTGAGCCGAGCCCGACGACGACATTGCTCCGACTATCTTCTGAGCCAAGGCAGACGACTTCATCCTAAGTGGAAGCACTTACTTGCTCTCCATGTAAGTCCAAAGATGAAGGCACGCCTCTTGTCCCTATCGGATGCAGGCTCACTCTGTTACATCAAGGAAATTGATGCAGCACGCCCGGACTCGCCTCTGCCCGGTGGCGTCACACCAGCCAGCGGACCACGAACTGGCACGCGCCGCGAAAGGACTGCAGCCCAGGCACCCCAACCCATCTCCGCACCTATTCTCAGCGCGGCGGGTTGTTGAGGCTGGGGCTCGATCCCCAGACCTCCTTGATAAGCACCTTTCCTAACAGGTTGGTGATGAGGCCCGTTAGGAAAGGTGCTTATCAAGGAGGTCTGGGGATCGAGCCCCAGCCTCAACAACCCGCCGCGCTGAGAATAGGTGCGGAGACGGGTTGGGGTGCCTGGGCTGCAGTCCTTTCGCGGCGCGTGCCAGTTCGTGGTCCGCTGGCTGGTGTGATGCCACCGGGCAGAGGCGAGTTCGGGCGTGCTGCATCAGAAATTAACCTATATATCTCAGATTCTGATCGAAAAGATTAAAAAAAGAGGTAAAATCGAAATCAGAAACCCTAAAAACCATGATGATTGTCCACTTTAGAGCAGGATCCTTCTATTATTTTTTGTTTTTTTGTGCGCAAATAACAAAATTATTTGTGAATAACGAAAATGGATCCATTTAGAATTGTGAATAGTAAAAACTGTGAATAGACAAATCCGATCTACGAATAACAGTTGCCTACATTTATAAGGTGCATGAATGCGCTATCATTTCAATGACTAATGATCAATGACAAAGGAAATATGATATTGTGACCCCCGGGATAAAAATATGTGAATGCCTTTTTGTTTTTTGACTTAAGAGAATTCCCACAATATTGCGAAAATAAAGTACTCATGCGGATTTTTGAAGTATTGAGTGCATATATTCAGATGTATTCTGGATTGATAGAATTCTCCTTATCGTTGAGATAATACGAGCGCATGCGAATACTGTTACGCCCCCGGACGAGGCCAGGTTATTTGGCCGGCAATACAAGCGGCGGCAGAGGCAAGATGGAGGCGACAACGGGGTTGAACCAATTGGTTCAGCCCCCTTTTCATAAAATCGGCCCAAGGGGGGGCTGAACCCACCCAGTTCAGCCCCCATTGGGGCCGGCCGACCCCTTGGTTGGTCGGCCCTGGGTCCGGGTATAAATATACCTGGACTCCCTCTTTGGAAGATATGAAAGATAATATTCAGGTATTCTCTCCTTCTCCTTCTCCTTAACCCTAGATCTCTCCAATCTCTAGATCTCTCTCTCTCTCCCACTTCATCCTTAACAATTGGTATCAGAGGATTCGTTTCTCCGCCATGGTGACCACTCGCATGCAAGAGGAGGCCTCTCGTCTGGAAACCCTAGAAGAAAATTTCGTGGGGCTATCGGATTCGGTTGCGTCCATGGAAGAGAATATGAGAACGTCTACACAACGTTTGGAAGAGCGAATCGAAGCTAGCATGGAGGAGATCAAGGCCATATTAGCGCAAAATCTGAAGGGGTAGAGTCTGGCGGGCGGCGAGAACGACGGATCTACGAATCCGACGTCGGATAATTCTGGATCTCATCCTGCGGCGCCGGGATTGGGCGATACGGCCACTGGAGGGTCGGTTGGAACCGGATGGACAACTACTGTAGCGGATCGGGTTCGGGCGCATGCGATAGTAACTGGATCGAGCCAAGGAGGCTTCGTCGAAGCTGGCGGTGGCCGTGCGGGGGCCAGATCTGGCGCGACTGTCACTGGCGGCATCGGCACAGGCCGCGTCGGCGTTGGCGAGATCGGAGCGGGCCGCACGGGAGTCGGCGACATCGCAGCGGGACGCTACGCCCCTGGAAACATTGGAGCAGGCCGCTACGGCCCTGGCGACCTCGGGACAGGCCGCTGCATCCCTGGCGACGCCGGAGGAGGTGGCCCGGCTTGGCGGCGGGCTGGGGAAGAGCCGTTGGGGCTCGACCGACCTACAGGGCAGGCGGTTTTTCCTCAGGGAGGCATGGGGGTCTTCTTCCTCATCCCCGGGCCTTTGGAGGTGCCGGGGGTATCGGACCAGGGGCCCCTTGGATCGGCCAGCATCCTCCATGGGGACAAATGTATCAACAAGGATATCCGGGTGCCGGGTATGAGCAGGGTTGGCGGGGAGCGGCCCCACCGCGTGCGTACCTTCCTCCGAAATTAACACGCATGAATTTCCCCCAGTTTAATGGCGGGAACGCACTGGAGTGGGTACAAAAGGCGGAACTGTTCTTTAGCTATCAGGATGTACCGGAGGGGCAGTGGGTCCAGTTAGCTTCTTTCCATTTGGAGGACGACACCTTCCAGTGGACACAGTGGTTCTTACGGGGGCGTGACTATGTGTCGTGGGGAGAATTTGTGGAGGGTTTTACCGCCCGGTTTGGTCCACTTGAGTATGAGGACTTTGAGGCCCTCCTTCAGAAACTCTGACAGAAGGGAACGGTGATGGAGTACCACACCGAGTTCGAGGAGTTGGCGAATCGGGTGCATTGGGAAGAAAAGACGCTCTTGAGTTGCTTTATCTCCGTGCTCAAGGAGCATCTTCGCGATGAAGTGCAGTCACACCTGCCTCGTACTTTAAATCATGCCATCACGCATCCAGGATGAGCGGTTCAACAGGCAGAGAGCTCGGACTACGGGTAGGCCACCTGCGGCCCAAGCAGTGACACGGCGAGAGCAGCCCATAGGTAGCAAGCCGACAGTTACACCGCTATCGTGGAGTGAGTTAGCGGCCAGGAATGAGAAGGGATTATGTTTTAATTGTGACGAGAAGTTTGCTCCAGGTCACAAGTGTCAAAAGGTCCAAGTCTTCGTGTTACATCAGGAGGCGGATGACGAGTTGGCGACAGAGGAGCTGGATTCTGAAGGAGATTTGGACCTGACCGAGCTCGGGGTCTCTCTACATGCTATGGAGGGGTGTAATCCCCCTCCGCTCACTATGCGGCTTGCAGGGAGTGTCCGACAAGAGAGGGTGCCTATTCTGGTGGATAGCGGGAGTACGCACAACTTCATCCACCCGGATGTGGCACAGAAGGTGGGGCATCTGATTTATACTGGGGCTGCCTTCCAGGTCATGGTGGCGGATGACAGTAAATTACAGTGCCAGGGTGTGCTCAAGGGAGTGGAGCTTTGGATGCAGGGGTACGTTGGTCGCACAGATGTCTATCTTCTACCCATTCCGGGTTCGAACATGGTGTTGGGAGTTCAGTGGCTGCAGCAGTTGAGGAGGGTTACTTTTGATTGGAAAATATGACAATGGAGTTCTTGCAGAGGGGGAAACAGTTTTGTTTGAAGGGTCTCAGATCTTCACCAGTCAAGGAGATTTCTCTTCGCAGTCTACAACAGCTTGAGGGGACGGGGAGTTTGATGGCGGTACTGTTGGGGGTACGGACGGATGAGGCAGGATCAGTTGAGGTACCTATACCGATGCGGGCATTGGTGGAGCAGTATGCTGATGTGCTTCAGGAGCCACGTACACTCCCACCTTCACGGTTCCGGGATCATCAGATTGTTCTCAAGGCAGGGGCGAAGCCTACCAACATCTGACCATATCGGTACCCGCACATGCAGAAAGCCGAGATTGAACGCAACGTACGGGAGATGCTCGATGCCGGCATCATACAACCCAACACTAGTTCCTTCTCGGCTCCGATCATTCTCGTTAAGAAGAAGGACGGGTCCTGGCGATTTTGTGTGGACTATCGGGCCTTGAATAGCATCACTGTGAAGGATATGTTTCCGATTCCCTTGATTGAAGAGCTGCTGGACGAGTTATATGGGGCGACTGTGTTCACCAAGCTTGATTTACGATCAGGCTACTACCAGATTCGCATGCGAGAGAAAGACATCCACAAAACAGCATTCCGTACTCACGACGGACACTATGAGTTCTTGGTGATGGTCAATGGGTTGACGGGAGGACCATCCACCTTCCAGGCTAATATGAATAAGATCTTTCGTCCGTTGCTTCGTCTCTTTGCGTTAATTTTTTTGATGACATACTCATATACAATGCTACATGGGAAGACCACTTGAGCCACGTTGCACATGTATTCTCCATTTTGCGCCAGCATCAGCTCTTTGCGAAGCGGTCGAAGTGTTCTTTTGGCCAGAAGGAAGTGGAATATTTGGGGCATCTGGTTTCGGCTGAAGGGGTAAAAGCCGATCCTCGGAAGATCGAGAGCATGGTGTCTTGGCCACGGCCTCAGACTATTCGGGCTTTGCGGGGCTTCTTGGGGCTCACGGGCTACTACAGGCATTTCATGCGTGATTATGGGAAGATTGCCAGGCCGCTGACACAGTTGTTACAGAAGGACGCTTTCTCTTGGCAGGATGAGGCTGAGACAGCTTTTCATGCACTCAAACGGGCTATGACGATGACTC
Organism: Dactylorhiza incarnata; assembly: GCA_033032865.1. Taxonomy (NCBI): domain Eukaryota; kingdom Viridiplantae; phylum Streptophyta; class Magnoliopsida; order Asparagales; family Orchidaceae; genus Dactylorhiza; species Dactylorhiza incarnata. Next base: position 2,416,456 of record JAWHQI010000279.1, on the reverse strand, counting down.
CAGTTTTGGCACTCCCGGACTTCACCAAGGAGTTCGTCGTGGAAACGGACGCTTCCGGAGTGGGACTAGGTGCCGTGTTGATGCAGGAGGGACGACCGTTAGCTTTTTACAGCAAGGCTTTGGCTCCCCGAACATTAGGCCTATCCGCCTACGAAAAAGAGATGTTGGCGGTTATTCACGCGATGGCATTGTGGCGACCATACTTGCTGGGACGTCATTTCAAAATTCGGACTGATCATCAGAGCTTGAAGCACTTTTTGGAACATCGGATCTCTTCCCCTCTCCAACAGAAATGGGTCACCAAGCTTTTGGTGTACGACTACGAGATTGTTTATCGGCAAGGGAAGGACAATCGGGTTGCTGATGCACTATCCCGTTTGCCTGAGGGTGCTCTAGCCCAATTTTCTACACCTCAGTTGGAATCTATTGACGAGATTCAGGAGGAGGTACAACGAGACCTCGAGTTGCGGGGCATTGTGGAGGATCTACGGCAGGCACGAGAGACAGTCCCCGGTTATCATCTGCAGAATGACCGGCTATACTATCAGGGACGGGTAGTCATACCCTCTCAGTCGGCTTGGAGGACGGTCATGATGCATGAGTTCCATTCGTCCCCGACGGGCGGTCACGCCGGTGTTCTCCGTACTCTTCAGTAGGCACGGGCCAATGTGTTTTGGAAGGGGATGCGATGGGATATCCAGTTATTTGTTCAGCAGTGTGATGTTTGTCAGCGGCAGAAGTACGAGACAACTTCCCCAGCCGGGCTACTTACGTCCTTAGAGATTCCGCACCAGATTTGGGATATAGTATCGATGGATTTCATTGATGGCTTGCCGCGGTCTAAGGTTAAGACGGTCATCATGGTGGTGGTTGATAAATTGTCAAAGTACGCATATTTCATCGCACTGAGCCACCCTTACACCAGTGAGTCTGTTGCTGCTCTTTTTGCTCGAGAGATTGTTCGTCTTCATGGCATCCCTCGGGCGATTATCTCGGATCACGATCTGACCTTTGTTGGCAACTTTTGGAAGGAGCTCTTCCGTTTACAGGGGACCTCCTTGCGTTTCAGCACGGCTCACCATCCGCAGACAGATGGTCAAACTGAGGTGTTGAATCGGGGCGTCGAGACATACCTCCGATGCTTTGTTATGGATGAGCCGCGGACTTGGATGAGTTGGTTGCATTGGGCTGAGTACTGCTTCAACACTTCCTATCATTCAGCCAGCAAGCTAACTCCCTTTGAGGTAGTATACGGGCAACCACCTCCTTCACTGAGCAGTTATGAGCCAGGTAGTACGCTAGTGGCAGCAGTTGACCGTGCACTTCGTGATCGTGACCGCACACTCGCTACCTTGCGCGAGAATATTCGGACAACACAGGATCGTATGAAGGCTCAGGTTGATAGGCATCGGACAAAGCGCAAATTTCAGGTGGGGGACGATGTGTTTCTCAAGCTCCGTCCCTATTGGCAGTTGTCCGTCGCACAGCGGTAGAATCAGAAGCTGGCACCCCATTATTATAGTCCATTTCGGATCACCCGACGGGTTGGACCAGTTGCTTATACGTCGGCGTTGCCCGAAGGGTGTCAGATACATCCAACTTTCCACGTCTCCTTGTTGAAGCGGAAGATTGGTGAAACTATCCAGGTCAGCCCCAGTCTACCAGAGGCCACTAGTGGGGGCGAGCTGCGCACGATTCCTGAGGACATACTGTTGATCAAGTGGAAACGGCGAGGCACATCGTATTGTCCTAAGCTGCTGGTCAAGTGGAAGGACCTGGCCGTCGAACTCAACACCTGGGTGGATTTGCTGGAATTCCGAGAGCTTTACCCCGATTACCACCTTGGGGACAAGCTGGTTTTTGATAGGGAAGGGAATGTTACGCCCCCGGACGAGGCCAGGTTATTTGGCCAGCAATACAAGCGGCGACAGAGGCAAGACGGAGGCGACAACGGGGATGAACCAATTGGTTTAGCCCCCTCTTCATAAAATCGGCCCAAGGGGGGCTGAACCCACCCAGTTCAGCCCCTATTGGGGTCGGCCGGCCGCTTGGTTGGCCGGCCCTGGGTCCGAGTATAAATATACCTGGACCCCCTCTTTGGAAGTTATGAAAGATAATATTCAGGTATTCTCTCCTTCTTCTTCTCCTTAACCCTAGATCTCTCCAATCTCTAGATCTCTCTCTCTCTCCCACTTCATCCTTAACAAATACCCATATGAAAATGGCGAACTAATAATATGGCTCAATTTGTAATATGATAGAAGGCTATCCTTGTTGAAGAGTACTTCTAGCAGATGATACATAAGATGTGCGGATACTCCTTGATAATAATTCATGAGTGTAATTCATAGATATATATTTCTCACTGCTATTTGCTTATTTATATCGTCGATTATCCTTGATTATTTATGTAATCATACAGATTACTACATTCGTTTGTAAAACACTTTTGTAGGGAGTCCATTAATGCAAATAACAGGTTTACGGGTTACATGAAAGTATTTGTGTACAACCCCGTATTCGCCGAGTGGGTCCCCAAGACCCCGTGGAGGGTCCAGGTGCGGAGTAGGAGTCTAAGGGCCCTTGGGCGAGTGAGGCCCCACTCGCGGGCCACTCACATGGTGTCATAGCAGATAGGCGAGTGCGAGTACCCAAGATCTCGCCCATCGAGTGAGTCGAGCACCTGGCGAATGGTGTCCTCATGAGCCATTCGCCCGACGAACTATGAGGGCAAGGAGCCTGGCGAGTGGTGCCTTCATGGACCACTCGCCCATAGGGTTTTGAGGGGAAATTACCTAAACGCCCCTTGTGAGCTGCCAATAGCCCTCTAGAACAGTGGAGTTAGGATATTAGCAGACCAGTTTGGGGGTGCGATTAGTAAAACCAAAAGGCGGATTTACGCTATTTGCAGTCCAAGACCAGAAAATCTATAAATAAACCCTTAAGGGCACCTTGGAGGAGATCAGATCTTTTGAGCTCTCTCCTCCAGGAAATTTTCAGAGTTGGCTGCTAGTGCCCTCCAAGGTGCCAGACTGAGCATTGGTTTGGGAGGGGAAGCTCTCTGAGCTCTCTGAGATCTACAGCCTTGGGTCTGTTCTAGGTTCTCCATCCTTGGTCATGAGAGTTTAGTGAGGGAGAAGTAAGCGCAGGCTACACCCCCCTGTGGGTCTGAACTCAGAGACCGGTTGACGATTTCAACATTTTTGGTGCGGTGAGCGTGGACCATAGCCAGTGCAAGAAAATCTCAAGCTGAGCTTGATGACAGGAGATGGAGGAAATGGTTCCGACCCAGGCCACTCGCAGCCACCGACAACAATGGAGTGGCTGTAGATGTTCGAGAAGTTCAAGCAAGAGGTCATGCAGACCATGCAGGTAGCTCTCGCCGGAAGAGGCGAGTGCGAGACGCCCGTGGTTTCGGTGGTTCCGCCCCAACAGATCGGCGAGAAAGCTTCGGGCCAGCGGCTTGGGAAGGAGGTCGCGTCGGAAGAAAGCACGCGAGATCTCCCCGGGCGACAGCTGTTCAGCTGTTCGGCGAGTGCGGAGGTGTGTGAGCTGACTCCGCATGAGAGGACCACTCGTCGAGCAGGGGAAGGGAGCTGCTTCTGTGAGTTGATCCTCTCGGCTCCGGTACCAGAGGGGTTCAGAGGGCCAGAGATGTCATACTATACCGGCAAAGTTGACCCAGTCTTGCACCTGCAGTGGTTTGAGGACATGGTCTCGATCCTTCCAATGACAGATGCCTTCCAGTGTCGGCTCTTTGCCACCACTCTGAAGGAGAAGGCAAGGGATTGGTTCCACCAGCTTCCCGTGGGTTCCATTTACGCCTTTGAGGACATGCGTCGAGCTTCAGGTTGCGCTTCTCAACGTCAAAGAAGAGGAAAAAGGATGCAGAGGTGCTCTTTAAGATCAAGCAAGGGCCTGGGGAGTCGTTGGCCCATTATGTGGATAGGTTCCAAGAAGAGGTCCTGCAAGTCCAGTAAGTGCCAGGGTTCACCCTCCAGCTAGCCTTTATAGTGGGGCTGCGGGAGGGGTTCTTCAAAATGGACCTGAAGCGAAAGGCCCCTCTATCCTTGGAGGAGCTGGTGGAGCGGGCATCGGAGGAGATCGAGGGAGAGGCCGCCAATCCTGAGTTTGCAAAGAGGTTGGCGAGGCTGAGTGAGCCAGAGGTGAGGCACCAGGAGGGAATAAGAAGGGAGGAACCCAGACGTCAGGGGTTTCGGGGGAAGCAGCGGGATTGGAGGTATCAGGAGCCCAATAACCGGCTGGCTTGGAGGCCCTAGGAAGGACCGACGATAGGTCAGGAAAGAGATCACCAATGAAGGGGGGGGGGGGGGGGGAGGGGAGGGTCAATCATCCAGGATGGAGGCAAGGTCCCAGACCACCTCACCCCCCTCGAGAGCAAGCCATGGCGGTAGGTCGAGGAAGAGGAGGAAGAGGAGAAAGAGGAGGAAGAGGGGGCAGGGTGGCGTTGCCCTATTGTGACTTTCATCAGGAAGAAGGTCACGTGACCACCACCTGCCTGGAATTTCTGGAGGTAAGGGGAAGAGGCCAGCAGCAGCAGCGACCTGTAAGGATCGAAGAGGTGCTACCCGGAGATAAAGAAGATAGGTGCGAAGACAGGACGGATGTAGGAGCCAGGGGAGGGGTCAGAGTGATCCATGGTGGGGTGGGAATAGAAGCGACTCGCAAGAGAAGCTTCCAGGCGATGTTCAGGAGGAGCGTTGCGTCGATCTCCCAAACCCCACCCCCTTCGGAGAAGCTCACCTTCTCGGCAGAGGACATGCCAGACTTTGAAGACCCATTCTGTAATGCCTTAGTGATCCAGGCGGCGATCAAAAACTTTATGGTCTCTCGAATCTTGGTCGACAACGGGAGTTCGGTGAATGTTATATTCAAGAAGGCCTTTGACGCGCTGGAGGTGGAAGTGAAGAGGGTGCAGGCCTCAAATGGACCCCTGTTTGGGTTTTCAGGGGAGAGGAAGGAGGTCGAAGGAGGAGTCGGCCTCCAAGTGACGTTGGGAGGGGTCCCCAGGAACTGCCGGTTCGTCTTTGTTGACGCTCCGAGCAGCTACAAATGCCATATTCGGACGCCCTCTCATCAGCACCTTCCGATGCGTTCCCTCATCCTTCCATCAATGCTTGAAGTTCCGCAGTGGAGGGGTTCAAGTCCGGATCCGGGGGGATGCAAAGGTGGCGAGGTAGTGTTATGTGACTGCCGTCAACACTATCTCTTGGATAGCAGAGGCTGAAAAGGTGGATAAAGAGATGAAGGGACCGGAGGGGCCAGGTTGAGATAGGAAGGAAGGAGAAGGAGAGAGCAGCATCCCAAGAGAGGAGAAGGAAGTGGCTCCGGAGGAGCGTGATGAGCCGATGGAGGAGGAGGAGGCTTCGGAGGAAGAGAAAACCCTGCCCGAGAGAAGGGAGGAAAGGGGCAGATGGGAAGAGCCGTCCCGTCTTGAGGCGGCTGAAGAAGTGGTCGAGATGGAGGTCACCACCGAAGGGGGGAAAGTGGAAAAGGTGCGGATCAGCGGGGGTCTTGTCCCGGAGGACAGGAAGAGGATGCTGGAGTGCATCCAGAGGAGCGTGGACATCTTTGCATGGAGCGCGTCGGACATGTCGGGCATCGATGTAGACGTGGCCTGCCACCGCCTCAACTTGGAGCCAGGGGCCCGCCCCATCAGGCAAAAGAGGAGGGCCATCGCCGACAAGCTGGAGGAGCCGGTCCGCGAGGGGGTAGAGAAGATCCTCAAGGCAGGTTTTGTATCAGAGATCCAGTATCCAGGCTGGGTCTCCAACGTCGTTATGGTAAAGAAAGGTGATGGTCGTTGGCGTATGTGTATCGATTTTTCTCTATTAAACAAAGCCTGCCCTAAGGATTGTTATCCTTTGTCTCGAATCGACGCGCTGGTTGACTCAGCCGTCGGTGTTGAAACCAGTAACCCGGTTTCGACGTTCGCAAGGGGGATGCAGCTAACCCTTACTTGACCTGAGCGAGACCCCTGACCAGTCACTAAGAACTAGGAGAACTTGCCCTTGAAGAGCACGTGAGTCTAGAAACGAACCCCTTAAGCTTCAGCGAGGAGGTCCCACCACATACCCGGAAGATCTTAGAGCGCTTCCCCTCCCAAGCCAATGCTGAGCCTGGGCACCTTGGAGGGCACTAAGGAACACCTCACCGACCACCTTCAACGTCAAGGGGAGGGGAGGGGTAGTGCTTGCTCACACGCGAGGGAGGGGGTAGGAACCAACCAACCATCCCAAGGTGCCCATGGGGGTCTATTTATAGACCTTCCCAAAAACGGACTGTGAATAGCCAAAATCGGACTGCGGATAGCAAAAATACCCCAAATGAGAGGGGACGACCTAAACCAAGACCACCTTGCCTGCGCGAGTGGACGCCGACCCACTCGCGAGCTTGGCCGTGAGTGGAAGGCACTCCACTCACCCCAGGGGCGGGCGAGTGGGGCAGCTCCCCACTCGCCCCTTAGGCGGGCGAGTGGGGCAGCCTCCCACTCGCCCTAGGCGGGCGAGTGGGGCAGCGCCCCACTCGCCCCTTAGGCGGGCGAGTGGGGCAGCGCCCCACTCGCCGCTTAGGCTGGCGAGTGGGGCAGCGCCCCACTCGCCTCTTAGGCTGGCGAGTGGGGCAGCGCCCCACTCGCCCCTTAGGCGAGCGAGTGGGGCAGCTCCCCACTCGCCTCTTAGGCTGGCGAGTGGGGCAGCCCCCCACTCGCCCCTTAGGCGGGCGAGTGGGGCAGCTCCCCACTCGCCTCTTAGGCTGGCGAGTGGGGCAGCGCCCCACTCGCCCCTTAGGTTGGCGAGTGGGGTAGCGCCCCACTCGCCCCTTAGGCGGGCGAGTGGGGCAGCTCCCCACTCGCCTCTTAGGCTGGCGAGTGGGCAGCCCCCCACTCGCCCCTTAGGCGGGCGAGTGGGGCAGCTCCCCACTCGCCTCTTAGGCTGGCGAGTGGGGCAGCGCCCCACTCACCTCTTAGGCTGGCGAGTGGGGCAGCGCCCCACTCGCCCCTTAGGCGAGCGAGTGGGGCAGCTCCCCACTCGCCTCTTAGGCTGGCGAGTGGGGCATCCCCCCACTCGCCCCTTAGGCGGGCGAGTGGGGCAGCTCTCCACTCGCCTCTTAGGCTGCGAGTGGGGCAACCCCCCACTCGCCCCGTAGGCGGGCGAGTGGGGCAGCTCCCCACTCGCCTCTTAGGCGGGCGAGTGGGGCAGCCCCCCCACTCGTCGAGTGAGACTCTTCTCACTCGCTCAGCCCATTTGACCCAATGTTCTCCCTTCCCACTCTCCCGGATCTGCTTTGTCTTAGTCAGTTTCGCCGTCTCCACGCGGTTGTTTTGTTCGTCTCGATCACCTTCGTAATCTTGGCCTCATTCGGGTCGGGTCACACCGACTCGGGAAATATGAGGGTTGTACGCAATCCCCGCTCTTTGCGAGTTTGTCCCAAGCTCGGAAAGAAAGTCCAACCCACCTATTTGACGAGTAGGTGGGACCTTAGGGGAATCCACGAAAGGATCCGTCATCGGGGAACCTCTGCCAAGCCTTTCGGTTGATCCTGACTTGAGATGGAATGCGAACCTTTCTCCACTAAAGAACCCTCATATGGGCCGAGCCCAACTGGAGGTGGAGAAAGCTCAACACCTTGGGTCAGATTAACCTCGACCTGAGGTGGAGGAAAAACTCAGCACCTCTAGTCGAGCCGAGCTCGACCTGAGGTGGGAGGAAAACCTTTCTCCACTAAAGAACCCTCCTATGGGCCGAGCCCAACTGGAGGTGGAGAAAGCTCAACACCTTGGGTCGGATTAACCTCGACCTGAGGTGGAGGAAAAACTCAGCACCTCTAGTCGAGCCGAGCTCGACCTGAGTTGGGAGGAAAACCTTTCTCCACTTAAGAACCCTCCTATGGGCCGAGCCCAACTGGAGGTGGAGAAAGCTCAACACCTTGGGTCGGATTAACCTCGACCTGAGGTGGAGGAAACTGATAAATAGAAAATATACCCATTTTTCTATATAGTTTTTAGTATAGTTTTAATTAAATTTGTAAATAATATATGTAAATTAATGAATAAAATGTTTGTTTTTGCTATTTTTGTTTTTAACTTAGTTTTATTTTCATTTTATAAAATCTCTGTAATTTTGTTAAGTCACGCCCTCGGACACGCCCGTGTCCAAGGGCGTGTTCAATAATTTCTGATAATTTTCATTTCTGTCTTTTTTCCAGCTCAAACATCAAGTCACGCCCGTGACCGAGGCCGTGTACTAGGTCACGCCCGTGTTGGTTGTTCAGCCAGAATTCGAGCCCAAATGCCAATGTCACGCCCAATGTCACGGCCGTGATCGGGTCACGCCCGTGACCGAGGCCGTGACTCAACAAAGCTTCCAGAAAACCAAAGGACACGCCAGGTGTCACGCCCAGTTCAAGCTCAAGCCTGCCGACATCGAACACGCCCGTGTTCCTTAGAACACGCCCGTGTACTTCCAAAGTCGCCGATCAAACCTTCTAGATGCCAGCCTGGATCCAGCTGTTCTGGCTATTCGCACCCCAAGCCGTGTCACGCCCTCAGACACGCCCGTGACCGAGGGCGTGTAATTCCAAAATTTTGCCTATAAATAGAGGCCGACCCCCTCATCAATTCCCCCTCTTGGAACCTCTTGGAACCTCTTGGCTCCTAATGGATTGCCCTTTTTGGGCGATCTTCCACAATATTTTGTCCACTTTTTGTATTTTTTTATTTTCCTTTTTATGTAATTAATTAGGTGTTTATTTTATTTTCTTTTTGTAATATAAATGTTGTAATTAAATGTTTTTAATTTTGTAATTTTATTTCCTGTAAACCCCGTTATTATGGCAATAAATAAATTTAGTTTTTTCGTGCATTCGTAGCGTAATTTCAAATTCTGCAATTTCATATTCTGCACCGTATTTCAATTCATAACTTAGCTTTATTTCTGCACCGTATTTCAATTCATAACTTAGCTTTATTTCCGCACTTCAATTTTCGCAATTTTTCTTTCTTTAGCTAGATTTATTCGTCGCCATAAAATCGGTTTTCTCGCTTATATTCGAATTTATGCGTCGTCATAATTTTTCATTCTTTTCTTCCTTGACACGGTAGTTTAGAATGGGATATTCGGGCTGCGTTTAAAATCGCTTCAAAGCGAGCGTTTTTCTCTCGTAATGCTTTCTTCGTTTTCGTATTTTCACTTTATGTTTTTATTATTCGTGTTTTTGTTGTTTTATGTTTTAATCATTTTCGTTTCCGTCATTTTTTTTCGTTGTCATTACTTTTTAATTCGTGTTTTTGTTTTCGTTATTTCGTTTAATAGCTTAGTTTTATTTCATTATTGCAATGCATTTATTTCCCGCCTATCCATTTGGATAGGACTTGCACTGCATTTATTTCCCGTCTACCCGTTTGGGTAGAACTTGCTCACGCATTTATTTCCCCTCTACCTATTTGGGTAGGGATTGCATTTCTTTAATTCCTGCAATTTATCGCTTTCATTTCAATTTCGTAGAGTGTGTGCGTTTTAATTTAGTGCGTCCTTTTTGTCTTTTCTATCGCTTTTCTTGGTTTTTGCTAAACGCACACCAAGCCCGCGATTGTTATCATTGTTTTTAATTAATGCATAAACTTTCATCTATTTTTATATCGGATAAAACAATACGCGTAGCTCGAAGTAACAATACTCGACGGGACCCAGGACTAATACGACTATGTTATGATATTTTTATCATATATATACTACACGCGATAGGTGCGCTTGCCTCTAGTAATTTCGTAAAATTATTTTCTTATCAAGTTTTTGGAAAATAATTTTCCTATCAAGTTTTTGGCGCCGTTGCCGGGGAGATTCATCGATATTGCGAAAAAAGTTTACGTTATTGATTTTATCATATTTAAAAAAGCCAAAAAAATTAGAAAACCCCAAAAACTCAAAAATATTTGTTTTTTGATTTTATCATCTTCAAAAACTCAAAAAAAAATTAAAAAACACTAAAAATTTCAAAAATATATGCTTTTGTATTTTCATCATCTTTAAAAAATCCAAAAAAAAATAAAAAAACCCAAAAAAAAAAACTCAAAAATATTTGTTCTTTATTTTTATCATCTTTAAAAACTTCAAAAAAAAAAAATTAAAAACCCCAAAAAAAATGATTTCTATTTTATTTTCATTAAAGTTTAAAATGCATATTTAACAAAATCAAATAATATTTTAATTAAAATAACAAAATAATGGAAAACTTTGAAACATAAATCTTAAAGAATTATTGGAATTTTTGAGATAGAATAATAGGTAGTTTTCTCGAAGTAGGAGTACTCGGCAGACCCGCGAGGGGATTTTTGTCGATATTTTGAAAAGGGGAAACCCTATTACTTTTATCCTTGGATTTCACTTCTTCTTCTTTGATTTTTATTTTAAAATTTCTCTTTATTTTTTATTTTTATAAAGTATAAAGGTTTTTATAAATATGCATATTTGAAAAATGATGAAAATTGATTTAGGAAACTCCAAAAAAATAATAATATGTGGTTTTACTTTATTTATATATTTCATGCTTTTTGTAAATATAGAAAAACCCAAAATCATATATGATTTTTCTTTCTTTGTTTTTTCTCTTTTTTTTGTACTTATTTTTGTATGTATATAAATGTACATATAAGAAAAAAAATATATGATGAAAAATTCTTAAAGAAAATCCAAAAAAATTTACTTAATGTATTTTCATTTTCTTTTTCTTTTTGTTCTTTTCCTTTTTTATCCCTTATTTTTACTTAATATGTATATATGTAATAAAATTAAAAATCTAAAAAATTTATTATGATAAAAACTTATCTTAGAAAAATTCAACAAATTAATATAATTTTGTATCTTTCTTTTCTTTTTGTAAATATCTTTTTCCTTTCTTTCTTTTATTTTTAGGTTTTATATATTTTTATCTTATTCAAAATCCAAAAAAATAATGAAAATATTAAAATCCAAAAAAATATATATATAGTTTTACTTTATTTTTGTAACTTAGAAAAATAAGAAAAAGAAATAAAAAACTTATATTTATATATATACGTATATGATTTTATCATTCTTACTTTCCCCCCCCCCCCCCTTTTGAAAATAACATTTTATTATTTTGTTTTAACATTTTTTGCAGGTATTATTCCGGTAATCCGTCTCCAAAATAGGGGCGTGCTTTTTCCCCCTGCTTTTTCCCCCCTTGTATTTTCTTATTTCTCTTTATTATGCTTTTGTACATATATAAAATTGTTCCTCATACTTAATTTCAACATTGGGGACAATGTTGATCTTTAAGTATGGGGGTGTTTAGCTCTTTTTGTAATTATTTTTGCCCCTCCCATATTAGAAAAAAAAAAAAAAATTTATATGAAAAATTTGTTGCAACATAACAAATTATGTTGCAACATCTTTGTCCCCCTTTCATAAAATTAAAAAAACAAAAAAAAAAAAATTATTAACTTAGAAAACACAAATTTTGTTTTTTAATATGTTTCTATGTTTGTCTTTTAATTATATATAAATAAACTTTCTTTTTATATATAAATCAAAATCCATAAAAGTTGATGAAAAAAAAAAAAAAAAAAAACAAGTTATAAAAAATATTTGTTATAACAAAATCCTCACAAATTTTGTCATAACCCAAAAATTTTAGTTTTATTTTTATTTCTCTTTCTTTTTCTCTCTTTTTCCTTTTTTATTAATGTAAATATTTTTGTATTTACATATTTATTTTGTTATAAAATAAATCAAAATCCAAAAAGAATGAAATGTTTTATTAAAAAAATTGTTATGACGAAATTAAACCTTTTGTCATAACACAAAAAATATATATTTTCTTCTCCTTTTTCTCTCTTTCTTTCTTCTTTTCTTTGTTTTGTATTAATGTACATGTTTTTAATAAAATTAAAAATCAAAAAAATTTGATGAAAAAAAATATATTACAAAAAAACCCAAAAAGTATTTTGTATGTTTTTTTTTACTCTTCTTAATTTTTCTTCTTTCTTTTTGTTACTTTATTTTTATTAAGTGTTAATATATGTAATTTGTTATAAAAAATCAAAAAAATAAAAAAAAAAATCCCAAAAAAAATAATATATATATATAATCAAATCCAAAAAAAATTTGATGAAAAGAAAAACTTATCAAAAAAAAAAAACCCCAAAAATAGAATAAAAACCCCTACTTAGCTTTTTGTTATTTCCAAGGCTATGTAGAGTTTATCTTTAAGCGTTTTCACTATTTTTGATTTGCTAAAACCATTTTATTTGCATCATAGTTTGTAAATTTAAATCAAGGAATTTTGGTAGTAAAGAATTTCTTGTGATCTTAATTTAATTTAAGAACAAAACTTTTAGCACTACCTCGAGTTAACCCTAAATAGATTCGTTTTTGTATTATATTGGCAAACCATCTTTAGATTCAATTATTCTAACTCGAACTTGTGAAACTTTAGGAATATTCTAATCTACTAAATTTTGCTCTCAAATACTCTTTTATTACTCTAGTTTTTCTTTTGAAACCCTCACCCCTTTAGCTTGGCATAAAAAGTAATAGAAGACGTTTTAAAAGAAATCCTGTGTCAATGGGAATAAAAAGATTCCGTAAACACAGGCACCCAATATTGTTAAAAGAAATCTCGTGTCAATGGGAATAAATTCCGTAAACACGGGCATTGGGTTAAGTTTAAAAAGATTTCAATTATCCCCCGTAAACCAACGTTGGGAATCAAAGCAAAACCACCAAAAAGGTGGGGTGAGAGGATTAAATCCATCACCCCTAATCCAAGCACTCTTCTCTTTGCCAAAGCTTTCCTTTTTCCCCTACCCCTTAGCCACTAAAATTGTAAGCTAGATTTTAATTTAAAAAGTTTGCGAGAGCATAATTAGTAGGTTTTATTTATTCTTAAAAATTTTCTTAAAAAAGTTAAAGTTTTATATAATTCTATTCTAATTAAAAGGTGCCAAAAACTGCAATATTCGACGCTATTTAACTAACTTTAGAAGTTTCGCTAAAACTTTTTCGCTCTTTTTAAATTATCTTCACAATTTAGGACTTACCTCTTTAAATATCCTAAATTTATTTCGATCTCACTTTTGATTAAATAAAATTTTTTAGTAAATTAGAAATTTTATTAACGTCTTATAGGTATCCCTTACTTTTGCTCTGGAATAGCAAAAGCTTAAGTATGGGGGTGTTTGATAAATAGAAAATATACCCATTTTTCTATATAGTTTTTAGTATAGTTTTAATTAAATTTGTAAATAATATATGTAAATTAATGAATAAAATGTTTGTTTTTGCTATTTTTGTTTTTAACTTAGTTTTATTTTCATTTTATAAAATCTCTGTAATTTTGTTAAGTCACGCCCTCGGACACGCCCGTGTCCAAGGGCGTGTTCAATAATTTCTGATAATTTTCATTTCTGTCTTTTTTCCAGCTCAAACATCAAGTCACGCCCGTGACCGAGGCCGTGTACTAGGTCACGCCCGTGTTGGTTGTTCAGCCAGAATTCGAGCCCAAATGCCAATGTCACGCCCAATGTCACGGCCGTGATCGGGTCACGCCCGTGACCGAGGCCGTGACTCAACAAAGCTTCCAGAAAACCAAAGGACACGCCAGGTGTCACGCCCAGTTCAAGCTCAAGCCTGCCGACATCGAACACGCCCGTGTTCCTTAGAACACGCCCGTGTACTTCCAAAGTCGCCGATCAAACCTTCTAGATGCCAGCCTGGATCCAGCTGTTCTGGCTATTCGCACCCCAAGCCGTGTCACGCCCTCAGACACGCCCGTGACCGAGGGCGTGTAATTCCAAAATTTTGCCTATAAATAGAGGCCGACCCCCTCATCAATTCCCCCTCTTGGAACCTCTTGGAACCTCTTGGCTCCTAATGGATTGCCCTTTTTGGGCGATCTTCCACAATATTTTGTCCACTTTTTGTATTTTTTTATTTTCCTTTTTATGTAATTAATTAGGTGTTTATTTTATTTTCTTTTTGTAATATAAATGTTGTAATTAAATGTTTTTAATTTTGTAATTTTATTTCCTGTAAACCCCGTTATTATGGCAATAAATAAATTTAGTTTTTTCGTGCATTCGTAGCGTAATTTCAAATTCTGCAATTTCATATTCTGCACCGTATTTCAATTCATAACTTAGCTTTATTTCTGCACCGTATTTCAATTCATAACTTAGCTTTATTTCCGCACTTCAATTTTCGCAATTTTTCTTTCTTTAGCTAGATTTATTCGTCGCCATAAAATCGGTTTTCTCGCTTATATTCGAATTTATGCGTCGTCATAATTTTTCATTCTTTTCTTCCTTGACACGGTAGTTTAGAATGGGATATTCGGGCTGCGTTTAAAATCGCTTCAAAGCGAGCGTTTTTCTCTCGTAATGCTTTCTTCGTTTTCGTATTTTCACTTTATGTTTTTATTATTCGTGTTTTTGTTGTTTTATGTTTTAATCATTTTCGTTTCCGTCATTTTTTTTCGTTGTCATTACTTTTTAATTCGTGTTTTTGTTTTCGTTATTTCGTTTAATAGCTTAGTTTTATTTCATTATTGCAATGCATTTATTTCCCGCCTATCCATTTGGATAGGACTTGCACTGCATTTATTTCCCGTCTACCCGTTTGGGTAGAACTTGCTCACGCATTTATTTCCCCTCTACCTATTTGGGTAGGGATTGCATTTCTTTAATTCCTGCAATTTATCGCTTTCATTTCAATTTCGTAGAGTGTGTGCGTTTTAATTTAGTGCGTCCTTTTTGTCTTTTCTATCGCTTTTCTTGGTTTTTGCTAAACGCACACCAAGCCCGCGATTGTTATCATTGTTTTTAATTAATGCATAAACTTTCATCTATTTTTATATCGGATAAAACAATACGCGTAGCTCGAAGTAACAATACTCGACGGGACCCAGGACTAATACGACTATGTTATGATATTTTTATCATATATATACTACACGCGATAGGTGCGCTTGCCTCTAGTAATTTCGTAAAATTATTTTCTTATCAAGTTTTTGGAAAATAATTTTCCTATCAGAAACTCCACACCTAACAGGGAGCTGAGCTCACCTGAAGGTGGAAGAACTCAACACCTAACAGGGAGCGGAGCTCACCTGGAGGTGGAGGAAACTCCACACCTAACAGAGAGCTGAGCTCACCTGGAGGTGGAAGAACTCAACACCTAACAGGGAACGGAGTTCACCTGGAGGTGGAGGAAACTCCACACCTAACAGGGAGCCGAGCTCACCTGGAGGTGGAAGAACTCAACACCTAACAGGGAGCCGAGCTCACCTGGAGGTGGAGGAAACTCCACACCTAACAGGGAGCCGAGCTCACCTGGAGGTGGAAGAAACTCCACACCTAACAGGGAGCCGAGCTCACATGGAGGGGGAGGGAACTCCACACCTAACAGGGAGCCGAGCTCACCTGGAGGTGGAAGAACTCAACACCTAACAGGGAGCGGAGCTCACCTGGAGGTGGAGGAAACTCCACACCTAACAGAGAGCCGAGCTCACCTGGAGGTGGAAGAACTCAACACCTAACAGGGAGCAGAGCTCACCTGGAGGTGGAGGAAACTCCACACCTAACAGGGAGCCGAGCTCACCTGGAGGTGGAAGAACTCAACACCTAACAGGGAGCCGAGCTCACCTGGAGGTGGAGGAAACTCCACACCTAACAGGGATCCAGGCTCACCTGGAGGTGGAAGAACTCAACACCTAACAGGGAGCCGAGCTCACCTGGAGGGGGAGGGAACTCCACACCTAACAGGGAGCCGAGCTCACCTGGAGGTGGAAGAACTCAACACCTAACAGGGAGCGGAGCTCACCTAGAGGTGGAGGAAACTCCACACCTAACAGAGAGCCGAGCTCACCTGGAGGTGGAAGAACTCAACACCTAACAGAGAGCGGAGCTCACCTGGAGGTGGAGGAAACTCCACACCTAACAGGGAGCCGAGCTCACCTGGAGGTGGAAGAACTCAACACCTAACAGGGAGCCGAGCTCACCTGGAGGTGGAGGAAACTCCACACCTAACATGGAGCCAGGCTCACCTGGAGGTGGAAGAACTCAACACCTAACAGGGAGCCGAGCTCACCTGGAGGGGGAGGGAACTCCACGCACTCCTGATCTACTGGAGGTGGTAGTGCCCATCCAGGTCCTGGGAGTCTTAGCTCAACCGGGGTGGAGGGACTCAACGCACTCCTGATCTAACTGGAGGTGGTAGTGCCCATCCAGGTCCTGGGAGTCTTAGCTCAACCGGGGTGGAGGGACTCAACGCACTCCTGATCTAACTGGAGATGGTAGTGCCCATCCAGGTCCTGGGAGTCTTAGCTCAACCGGGGTGGAGGGACTCAACGCACTCCTGATCTAACTGGAGGCGGAAGTGCCCATCCAGGTCCTGGGAGTCTTAGCTCAACCGGGGGT